>OU898277.1:38205956-39488346 GCA_918026665.1 Diabrotica balteata
TTTGTGACAAGCTACGACAGAACTGTAATTTAAATTTTTAGAGATTAATAATTTAGTACATTTGAAATAATTTAATCTATTCTTCAACTAAAAGTACGAATAAAATAGTGCATATTATGTCTATAGTTGCCGTAAATAAATTAAACCTGGTTAATTTTTCTATGCACACCAGATAAAATGTCACTGAACAGCACTGGTTCCGACTAAAACATGGCTGATTCCGTCTGCGCGAACGAAATGCGCGTACTTATTTTTTCAAGCAGAGTGGCCATTCTGATTGTTTATTATTCTGTGCTTTAGTCGGACGATGACTGCTTCTTTGATTTTCCTTATTTTGTCAGATATTTCTATCATTACTACTATTTAAACATCTGTAACGATGAGTCCAAGCCATCACCGTTAAACCAGCGTGCGCGCGAACCAACCCATGAAGTAGGAGTGTATCGACAGTAGAAAGGGCAAAACTTTGCTATATAAACCGCATTATTTCCTCATAGAGGCAGAATCGTCAGGTGTTGACTGAAGGTTCTCTTCTTCCCTACCCCGGCTTGTGGACGTGTTGAGTTCACAAGTTGTTTCCGTTCCATACCGCCGTTACCGGAGAGCGTGTTGAGCTCTCCATTACCCGTACTCCGAAGCAGTCGTGTTGAGACTGTCGAGGAGTGTCCTATTAACCCGAATCACTTAAGGGACGTGTTGAGTTCCTTTCTTTTCTTTGTACCTATCGTCCGCTGTTATTAAATCGACACATCGTTCACGTAAAATTCCGAAAACACACTCGATTGCCGATAAGACAACTTCATACGACAAGGTCAAACTTAATTTGAATAAATAGGCCAGGTACTGAGAAGACTAAACTAAATTGTAAATATGTACATAAGATTTTTGTCAATTTAATTTAAGGAAGACAATAAAGTTTTATTTTTATTTTGAACTCTGTCTCTGACTGTCCAAAAGCTACCCGGATAGTGACTCCTACGAGAGGACGTCACAAATGGCGCCCGAGCAGAAAAATCATATATATATCATATATATAAATAACAGAAACAATACAAGGTGTGACTGGACACAGGCAAATAGTCGTAATAACAAAATACAGAATTTCGACAGACAGACTTGTTGTTGGAAATGCGGCCGCAGAGGCCACAATAGAAGAAACTGCAGAGCTATCGCTGTACTCTTCTGCAGCCACTGCGGAACCCGAGGAACAACTTCCAATAACTGCCAATGTAGAAGCCGACCGGAAAACTCCAACAGGACTGGACAAGAAGGAGGCAACCCAGTCAGCATTTAGAGTCCTCCCTAACAACCTCCAGCTACGCACACTATACAGATCAACGACCCCACACAACGATAACGTTCAGCAACGGTAAAAAGTTAAAAGCACTAATAGACACAGGAGCCCAAAATTCGTTTATAGGACAAAAAGGTAAAAAAATATTGGAACAATGTGGAACAAAAAGCGACAGAAAAGCTTTAAAGATCACGCTGGCAGATGGAAAAACCAGCAACATAGAAATCTGTTTTACAGCAAAATGTTCCATAGACAACGTTTGGAGAAAAGCCAAGCTACATTTTTTACCAAACCTAGCTTCAGAAGTAGTACTGGGAATGCATGAAATAACAAGATGGGGCCTTGATTTATCAAACATCTTAAATAGAAATCGCGTAAGAAGGAGAGAACAATACCAAACCAGAACAGAACACAGATCCAGATCGTACAATGCAGACAATAACAGAATACCGACCAATTCCAGGGTTAACGAAACACCAACCGCAAGATATCCGCTCCAACAGAGAAGCAAAATATATAACAAAACGACCTGCCGACTACCGACCGATACCGCGGTCGAAGACCAGACCGAAAATATACCGACTAACGACCGATACCGCGGTCGACAACCAGACCGAAGATATACCGAACTACCGACCGATACCGCGGTCGAAGACCAGACGGAAAATATACCGACTACCGACCGATACCGCGGTCGACAACCAGACCGAAGATATACCGAACTACCGACCGATACCGCGGCCGACGACCAGACCGAAGATATTCCGTCATACATACCGGAATTCACGAACAGTCCGAAACGAGAGCAGCTCGACATCAGTACTACACTAAACAATACCGAAAAAAAAACAATTACAGGAATTGTTACTAACCGAATTGGAGAAATTTAAACACATTAAAGGAACAACACATCTAACCGAACATACAATAAAACTTAAACATAATACACCGATCACCATACGAGAGGACGTCACACATCTTTCTATTGATATATATCTGGAATCTTGCCTTTTTATTTCTCCAATTCAATACTTGATAATAATACAGTTATTAGCGACACAATAGAAATAAACGCTATTATATTTATGACAATGGACGGTTTGCATGACTTCCTGTGATCTTTTAAGTGATTTATAGAGTGACATGAAACCAGTGAAGGTCCCGTTGCAGTTTTGAGTAAATTTCCGTGCCACCATTGCGTGTTTGAAATTGCAGGCCAATTTTTATTCACTTTATGAAACTCCCAGTTGTTATTCACAAAAGAGTTTTTCGCACGATTTTTCAAGTTTGGAAATAGGTCTTTGTCGGTACTAATTACAGTTTTATTCGATTGCTAACCTAGTTTTATTAGAAACACGGCAGATGCACGGGGCAGTCTCAACTTTATATCTATTTAAATCCAAATTACTACTGATTTATTAGTTGAGTTGTCATCTAAACTTCACGAGAAAAAAATTAGTATTTTAGAAGTTAAATAAGCTTTTTTTAATTCGGGAAGGGAATAAAAAAGTCGCCAAGCAACATCATTGTATTTTTATTTAAAAAAATTCCCGTATAAAAGGTATATTAATATAAAAACCATACATTACAGAGCGTTTTCAGAATAACTATTTCATCATCAGTGCTATCTGATCCCTAAATTAAGGAAACTATTCAATCTATGTTTGCAGCAAAGAGAGGTGCCCAAAGAATGGAACAATGCTATAACCATCCTTTTGCATAAAAAAGGAGATAGAACGGACCTAGAAAATTATAGACCTATTAGCATGTTGAACCACATATACAAGCTCTTCACTAGGTTAGTGACATCAAGATTGGAGAAAAAATTAGATTTCTACCAACCGAGAGAGCAGGCAGGATTCTGATCAAATTATGGTACCAATGATCACCTCCATACAGTAAAGACACTCATTGAAAAATCTATAGAATACAACAAACCTCTTGTCCTCACTTTCATAGATTTTCATAAAGCGTTCGACACGATCGAAATAGACAGCCTTATAGAAGCAATGAATGACAGCAGGATTGACCATAGGTATAGTGAGACTTATTACAATATTTACAAAAATGCCACTATGACTGTTAAAATAGACAATAAAACCCGACCAATAAAAATAAATCGTGGAATAAGGCAAGGAGATACATTGTCGCCGAAATTATTCATAACGGCATTAGAATATGCCTTTAAGATGATCAATTGGGACCACAGAGGAGTAACGATAGACGGCGAAAAGCTTAACCATCTCCGTTTAGCAGATGACATTGTCCTTATCACAGATAATTTAGGAGAAGCTACAGATATGATAAACGAATTGGATTTTGCATGTTCGAAGGTGGGCCTGAGAATGAACTTGACCAAAACTAAGTTTATGACAAATTTGGTCCCCAATAACCATTTGACTATTCAAGACAAAGTGGTAGAACTGGTGGAGAAATATACGGTGATGTTTTCTGTGATATACAAGGTGTAATCTACATCGACTACCTGGAGAAGGGCAAAACGATTACAGGGCTCTACTATGCCGAACTACTGGACTAATTCGGCCCAATATTTTGCCATTTGGCAAAGAAAAAAATCTCTTTCACCATGACAACGCATCGGGTCACGAGTAACTTCGCTGTCACCACGGTCAAATTGGGCTACGAACTCCTGTCCCATCTACCATATTCTCCAAATTTGGCCACCGTGCGACTTGTTTTTGTTTTCAAACTTAAAAAAGTCATTCACTGATAGAAATTTGAGTCGTATCAGGAGGTCATCGCCGCCATGGAGGTCTACTTGCTGACCTCGAGAAAACGTAGTTTTCAGACGGGTTAAAGAAGTTGCTGCATCGCTGGGTCAAGTGTATTGAACTATGTTGAGAAATAAATCACCACTTTTCCTATATTTCCGTTTTTATTTTTTAGGCTTGTCGGAGGTGGGTGCTTATTGGTCCTACCTCATATATTAATCTTTTCCATATCATATACCAGGGCATTTGGAACAAAAAATACCGGAATAAATGGATTTTTAAGCACAGAACTCATCGACTTATAACTTTTGCTTGTTTTATAGTGCATAAAATACATCCAAAAGTGCATGCAATTTTGGAGCCATATTGAATGGTATGAAAACATGTCAAAATCAGTATATTAAGGACCAGATTTTATTGCTCGAGGGTTTTTGGAGCCGCTGAACACGAATACGCCATCAGAACCGACACCCGGAGCACCTGGTGCCAAGGAACTTTATCTTCTGGAGGTTAGATAGTTTTCAGAACTACATTGATGCAAACAGATTACTCAGGGTGTTTTTGGTGTTGCTGAACACAAATGGACCATCAGAATCTACCCCCAGAACACTTGTTACCCAGGGTTACTGCTAAGGCACGCTATCTTGTGAAGTTTCGAGGGTTTTCAGCACTAAATATTTATGCAAACAGATTACTCGGGGGTTTTTGGGATTGCTTAACACAAATATGACGTAAGTGAAGGTCTCTGGAGTAACTGGTGACCAAGGTGACGGATAACAACGTCAATGATGATTTAATGACAGTGGCACTAGCGAAAACGCCATTTTAAGTCACTCTAGATCTAGTGTCGTATGCGTTTTTTTTTTAATTCTAATAAAAAATCGAAAGAAGTATTTACTTACATGGAACAACACCGCCAAACTTCTCGGGATCACTATTAATCAACCTATTCTTTAACGTTCTTCTTCCGACGCCTTGCGTTCCAATGAGAACCAACGTTTTCCTCTTAAAAGGAGGCATCTTTGTCACTTCCTCATACAATAACAACTCGGCTTTATCAAAATCACAGTTGCTCTTTGACTGGTATGTAATTTTTTTCTTCTTCTTCGAGATTCTTGCTCCGCAGATACTTATGGTATGTACAAAGTCCGCTTCTGGGGGTACGAAGGCTTTTCTTCGTTCTTCTAACTCTGAAATTGTATATTGTTAAAACTTATAAGTAAAGTTAAAAAATCATCAAAATTATCATATTTAGTATGTGTAGGATTTCGCGGGCGGTATTTTGTAAAGATACATCGGAATAATGTTTCGTGTGTGATTTACAGGCTGTTTTCCGGAATTGTTTATTCCCGACGTTACGGCTGTAACTCTAGCAATCGTATCATTCCCTCAACCTGTGATCCTATTATAATATCTGCCCCACTTGCAGACAACACTCCATAAAAAATAGTTTCGGAACATGGCCTGTAAAACCAAGTAATCATGTATCTTAACATACTTTTCATTTTCATTTACATTTCATTTACATTATTCTAAAAAGTTGCGTTGATATCGAAATAGCTGTTTTTTAAAATAATATATTGTAAATAAAGGCAAATATTTTTAACCAAGCAAAACTTTTATCAAAAATGACATATTTCGATAAAAACAGTATTCTTACCTAAAGAGGGAATGAGACCAGTTGTTCCATCTCCACCAACTTTTTTCGCCTGCCACCAATTAGGATCGCGTTGATCAACTATCTGGAGAATATCTCCACGATCAAACGGAAGGCCTATTTCTTTACATGGCAGGAGTGTGTCTTCTTGGGGGATGTATTCGTAGAGAGCTCGCATGTAGCACTAAAAAATAAATTCATTAAACCAAATGGAACAAAATAGAATTAATTAAATTCATACTTATTTAAAAATAGTTTAATAGTATATTATAAAATATACACGCACCTCTACACTCTAATACAAATCATAACAACCAAGAATTATCATCAAACGAGCAATTACAATTGTTATAAATACATTACCGTTAATTTTTTAGTTACTCCATTGTTTCCATTGGCCATAACAATATTTGAATGTGTCACTTCACCGTTTCCGGTATTACTGTGAACTTTGAGGGTCACGTGGTCCTTCGTTTTGGCGATTTCCGTTTGCAAATCTTCGGGGGTAGCTACTGGAGTTCCGTTAACCTCCAAAATAATGTCTCCAACGTGTAGAAGGCCTTGTTTTTCGATCATACCACCTTCAATTATTCGAGCTATTGTTAGATTTCCGTTTTCATCAACTTGCACCTGCAAATAAAAAAGTGTTATAGTATTCTAATAGAACTGTTTTTTTTTTCGGTAATCATTAAAATTTTTCTTTAAATTATTTACCAATATTTTGCTATTACATTATAAAAAATATGTTATATATATTAAGATCATTGTTCTCTTTAAATAAATTAAATTTCGTCTTTAACACGTTAAACGCCACGAGAAGCAAGTGTGCATCTATTACATTGAATTTTCTGACGCCACGAGAAGCACCGTTGCATCTCATACTCTTAGTGTATTTCATGCTGCATGATACAATCGAGCTTCACAATATCCATTCATTTATTTGTAATAAAGTTTCTCAGTAGCCTGATGAACTCTTTCTAATATTTAGCCTGCATTTTTAGGATACTAATGTCTAGCAATAAAACAATATGTTATTATGCAACTTGAAACTAAGTTTTATTTACATATAACGTAAACGACTGTTTTTTTACTGCAAAAAATCAGTAAATGTCCTTTAAAATTAGCAATACATGTTTCTAGTTAAGAAATAAATAAAAAATATAATACTTGTGTATATACAAATGTCTATAGATTACATGAATGAACCTCGCAAAAGCACGTGATACAATAGAATTGATTGCACTGAATGCACCTGAAACGAGAAAAGGGAGTTTTAGTCTGTGCAAATTTTCTACCATTATCTGCTGAATTTTTTGCGTAACATGTGACACATCTTCTTCTGGCCGAACTTTGCATTTCCTCTATATGGTGACCTTCACGAGCATGTGGCATCTGTTGCTCTGGATTAGTTAGTCTAGAGAAATCTACCAGTTGACAAACGAACTCCTTCCTTGAATGATGTGATGGACATGTTATTGTTGGTTACTTTTTGGTAAATTATATAGGCGTTGACAAAGGGTGATCCTAGAAGAAGCCCAATTGCCATTTTATGCTACCATTTGACTGATTTTCGTAATGCTGTAGACTAAGACTTTAGTTGGTCGGATATATCTATAAATCCTTTGCTCTTATTGTAGTCGACAACAGAAACTGGCTTTTCAACTATTCCTTCCTTTTGATGGACGTCTACAATTTCAGCAGTATGCTTTGTACTCAGCCTAAGCACTTCGCGTTTGTCCTTTCACTTAGTTACTACTACACCTGTGTTACTCTCCATCCCAATAATCTCCCCTTTCTTTAATTTTGCACCTGTCACTTCTTTCGGATTAAGTTTTCTGTTTTGCCTCAAAGTTTATCATTACCACAATAAATTTGTAGATCATAAGTATAACCACCATCCAAGCAGAGTTTGTATATTTTCTTCCCGAACTTATGTCTCTTGTTTTTGATATACTGCCTAAATGACAGTCTGTCCCTAAACGGAACTACAGTTTCATCAATGCAGAGTTCTTCTCCCGGCACTACCACTCTTTGAAAATTTGATACCAACTTCTCCAATAGGGGTGATAGTTTATACAGTCGAAGTTCTTTGTCACTATTTTCATTGTCACTAAAATGTAAATTGGCAAGTAATAATTCAAAACGATTACGCGACATAAGACACTTTACTTTGCTTTCATATAATGGAATTTTTGACCAATACGAACACAACTTTGGCAATGTTTGCAATCCCATCCAGACAAGAATGGCCAAAAATGTCTTTATTTCTTCGTATTTGTATCTACCCACTTATGAATTCTAGCTTTTGGACCGTGACCACCTATATTCAACTTCTGATGTGCATATCGATTAGTTTCTTGCACAATCCACTCAATAATATCGTCATTCACAAATAGTTGAAAATAGTCATGGGAGTTTTATTATACATCTCAAAAAACTCAGCTTTGATACCTGAGTCTTGAACACTGAATGTAATATTTTTCAAGTTCTGACCATTTACATTCTTCCATATCAAAGGTGTGTTATCATCAATCGCAATGTCATCGTCTTCTGAAGAACTTTCATCATCTGGCAGTCGATATTGGAAAATAACATTTTCAATGGTATCGTCTACTGTTCTTGAATTTGCGATGTTGAAGGTAAATTTTGTAAATTACTTTGCATTTTTGTCTTTTGCTTTCTGGAATACCTTGATTTGACGAAGAACTACTTATTTCGTCATCACTATCTAATTCAAAATTTTTATCCCGAACACTGTCATCACTGTCTTCGTCTGAAAAAACTCTTCCACTAGCTTTTGCAAACGCTTCTGCTCGTTTTCATATTGGAAACTGATAAGACACACTACAACCTCGCCTACCGACAACTAACTAATAAGTAACATGTAATGCATTTTCTAGCGATTTAAGATATAAAATAAACAAGCTACGACAGGTTTATTCTTGTCTTATACGAGAAGCAAGTGTGCATCACATGGCTCCAGGAATCCAAAAGTTATTTGTGGCACGAGATGCACACGTGCTTCTCAATTAAAATAATTCTAAAAAGCAATAAAAATGTAAGATTTTGTACTCAAACTAAAGCATAACTATTAAAAATGCGTAGACCAGCACTTTAAATGTGTTTAATATATCGCCCACATAACTTTTTTTACTATGCATTGTGACGTTTAAGGTGTTAGATATAAGAGAGAAAGGTGGAATAACCTGCTTCAGCATCTCGAAAGGGATAACTCGGGGCAGGGTTTCAAGATTGTCTGCATCGAATTGAAGGGGAAAAAGACACCCAAACCCCTGCCTGAGGAGGAGTAACTCCGTTTAATACGGGAACTCTTTCCTCAGGTGGAGGATAGGCGTGAAAGGGATACTGGTTTCGTATATGCGGAAACTTTCACTGAATTGGAACTCGGCGAGGCTGTTGGACGGATGAAGATCCGAAAAGCACCTGGCATAGATAGAGTCATGCCGGAGACAGTAAGACTCGCCGCACTCAAATACTCACAGCTTTTTCTGAGATTTCTAAACAACTTGCTTGAACAACAGCAATTTCCAACAATTTTGAAAAAAGCTAAGGTTGTCCTTATCCCTAAAGGTAGAGGGGAAGAGGAAGAGGTGCGATTTCGGCCAATTTGCCTTCTTAGTTCGATAGCTAAATTGTACGAACAGCTTGTGAAAGGCCTCTTTAGTAACGCAGGATACAAAGAGATGGGTGGCTCTCATCCTGCTTGACGTCAAGAATGCCTTTAATACGGCATCATGAAAAAAAAATCATTTCCAGGCTGAGAGAATTGGGCGTTAGTGGTCAACGTAATAACGTAACTGGTCAACGTAATTGACAGATAATTTACTGACAGATCCATAAGAGAAAAATATACCAGCATCAGTTTGTCGCAGGGTGTTCCGCAGGATTCAGTACTAGGTCCCACCTGTGGAATGTCCTATACGATGGATTGTTGAGGCTACAGATACCAAACATTGGAGGCCCAGGTAGCACCAAAAGAAAGGTGCTAAATGGAATTTTCCAGTCGGTGGTAACCTACGCTGCCCCTGTGTGGTGTAGTGTACTAAACACTGCGAAATACGCTAAGCTGATGGAGACTTCGCAAAGGCGAATGCTCCTCAGGGTATCTAGCGCATATAGGACAGTTTCAAATGAGGCTCTATATGTCATTGGAGCGGTGATACGATCGTTTTGTTGTGCAAAGAGCGAGCGAGGATGTATGCGAGGAAGACAGGTATAAATATAGATGAGAATGAGAGAGAAAGAACGATAGTAGAGTGGCAGAGAGAATGGGCGAATGATAGTGGAAAGGCAAGGTGGACGAAGGAGCTTATTCCGATCTGAGACCGTGGTGGGAATGTAAGTTCAGGAAACTAGACTACTTCCTGACGCAGTTTCTGACCGGACATGGTAGTTTTGGCACCTTTACAAATAGAATAGGCAAATCTGCCTCGGCAGACTGTACTGTTTGTGGGGTACCGGACGCTCCCGCCCACATTTTTAACTGCCAGAGATGGGCAAATGAGAGGGGAGATTTCGAGAGGCGAATGGGTTTCGGGCTGGATGAAAGAAACATTGTAAACATAATGTTGAGAGGAGAGAAAGAATGGAGAGAAGTACACTGTCTGATTTCTGGGGTGATGAAGAAAAAGGAGCAGGAGGACAGAGGAGGAAATTGAGCCAGGGATCTGAAATTTATGGTTAATATTATTTATTAGTTTATGGCCTAACGTCTAGAACATTTTCTGATTTACGGTAATAGGTATGGTTATTTATAAATTTTTAGTTTTTTATTTTAGTTGTTTATTGAGAGGCAAGACCACCTCTCTGGAACGGTGGTAAGGTTTTAACCGGTACACGGTTAATCCGGCACTACCCTGGCGTCTTCTTCAGCCGAAAGATGCCAGGGTGTCTTGTTCCGTGACGTAGATATCTAAAAAATTTCCCCCACCGTTGCCTGTCACAATTCAATGGTACCTTCTAGTAATAGGCTCTTACTGGAATCAGGCAATACGGCAATTAAAAAAAAAAGGTGTTAGATATATATTTAGTCGACTTCCCTTATTGTTACCAGTATTACTACTTTTAGGCGGCAGACACAATGCTGATTTATCAGATCTATTGTCTTGGTATATTCCGTATACCCCAAATATCCGTTCTTTTTACATTGATACAGATGGTCTTCCTATAGAGACTTTTTAACTTTGACAGCTAATAGCGGCCATAGTTGATGACATCTCACACAAACTTTATTTTATTTAAATTTAAAGATAGGAATACTGTTGTGTTTTAAGAAATAGCTCCTGGTCAATTCTCCATCAACAAACATGTATTTCGTTTTTTATATTGTTATTTGTATGTTACATCATCATTTAAATAAGAAAGTATATATATTCAAAGTTTTAACCAGATACAGTGAACGAATAAATGCGCATTCCAACACACTGTCATGTTTTCGATGATAAACTAAGTTGCCCAAGAGAAAACTATTTGAACCCGCTTGAACTTGTGAGGAAGCAGTATTTGAATATTTAAACAAGTGATTAACTTGATTAATTTTGTTTTAATTATAATCGTATTTTATTATTATTGTTGTCATTGTATCTAAAACCAAAATTAATAATTTAGTAGTTATTCAATAAAAGACGGAGACTCGCTACCGAATGAAAAAATACATGTAACGGATCTTTATGGAAAGTCTCTTCATACAAAACAAATTTCTTATTCTGTATTTTGAAATTTATTATATTATTTCGAGTAAATAACAAAAAAGGATCGCGAAAGACGAAAAAAATTAAGAAAAATTCGTCACAACTAAGTAGAAAACTTACCGTTAATCCTAGAGGTTCTCCCGGTTTTTTCCGGACCCCCACCATTCTGTACTCCTCTCCAGTCATTCCGTTTGGAAATAATTTCGGCGAGTTATCTTTTTCAGGTTTGGGATTTTCGTATATTTTTGCTATGTCGTCGTGGCAATCTATAAGAGTCTTGATCTCGGGGCTATTGAGCAAATTTCCTAATTCTCTAGCATCGATGTTCCACGATAAGCTGCACCTGATCTGCACCTCTTTCAATAAGTCTCTGCCTTCTGTGCTCTCCGGTTTTGGTATTACAGGGATATCGTCTTCGATTTCATGAACCTGTAAGAAATAATTAACATTATTGTTATTATTAAAAATACTGTTAAGTACAATTCTTTGTATAAATCAAACTACTTTTGCATTCGATTTGTCTTCCTTTTTGCAGGAAATTACAAGTGCTAAGATAGCGCAATCTTGCGATGTTAGTCAATAAATTAAACAGCGCTATAGCTACTTTTACTTTGCTCATGAGATTGAAATGTTGGCGAAGAAACAGGCGAAGAGAAAAGTAATACAGATTTCGTTAACAAAACGTAAAGAAGTTTGTGGCAAGTAAATCAATAAAAAAATATCAAAAATGGAGAACATAACATAAATGGGTGCACATGTTAATACAAACATTTACCGATCGAGCAAATACAAACTAATATACTTGAAAATTAACTTAAAACTTAGAATATGATGAAAAGAGTACACCAAGGGAAAAACCATAGCATTAAACTTCTGACTTTAAAGAAATTATGTGGAGAGGTAGAGATTTCTCAGAGTCAGACACTGAAAAGGAAACATATCGAATAATTTCAAGAAATTTTTTTGTACTACACTTCCACCAATCTAATGAGGTAGTGGATGAAAATGGAAAACCAAATTATAATATCTCATTTGAAAGCAACTTTGAATAGCTTGCACATATGCATATATTGGCAATAATAATTTTGTTTGCACTATGTCGACATAGGTCAGCTGATATCTAATGGTTTCACTTTAGCAGATTAAAGTGTCAGGATGTTCTTCATCGTGTTCTGGCCAATTCGAATATTGGCATATTAGTCCTAATACAAATTTTTCGTGATAAAGACGTCTTGGTTATCAATTTATCACCGCACAACAAAATTTGCACATTTATAAAGTTGCCGAACACTAAAAATAAATACAATGATGAACCAGAAGGCAAATCGCACCAAAATTTCACAAAGAAATTAAGAAATCTTGAGAATCATGCAAGGAATTAAAGTAAGATGGCCAGGCAGAAAGAAGAAGAATGTCACGAAAGAAGGAAAACATAAAAATCGAAAGAAAAGTCGAAAGAAAATGTAAAAAGTATTTTTGAGGTGTGTATATTTTAGGCAATTCCTAGCTGAGCGCTTTCGGCTTTACAAAGCCATCATCAGAGCTATGGTCAATTTTTTAAATACCACTACAAAGGAGAGATCTCATTTCCTTATATTTCCAAATTATGATTTTTGTTGCAATTCTTAGAACATATAAAAAAAAACATATAAAAAACCGACACTGGACTTCACAAACACGTTAAAAAAATTGAAAAAAATGTTTGTCATGGTGCGGGTGTAAGAACCCGACCATTGTTTGATCTGAGGAGGTAGGCTATTCTGCCTACCTCCTCAGATCAAACACTTCAAAAATACTTTTTACATTTTCTTTCGACTTGTCATAAGTGTGTACAAAAAATATCAGTCTTTTGATGATTAAACATAAAAATGCTAAAGAACTCGTAGTTGGACCATGAAAAATGAAGTGTCATATGAAAGTTTCTAATAAACGAAAGCAAACCATCTTTAAAATTGCTTAACTGGTTGATGAGAAATGGTTTTATTCGAGAGCAAATAAAAGTAGAAGACAAAAAGAGAACTTGTACCAAGAATCAGAGAAGTATTTATGTAGTTTCATTGACTGTTCCCAGCAGATGAATCCCATTACTTCCGACGAGATAGCATAAAAAGAAAATATATTTCACCAACTTTGAACATGTCGCTCATATATCTAGAGTATGAAAAAAAATGCACAGAAGACTTAAAAAGCTCCTCTCGCTGTTTATGTTTCGCAAAACAAGTTTAATATGCATTTTCATGCAACAAATGGAAAAAAATGTACGAAAAAAAATTTATGTAAAATATACAGCACATAATATGGGGTTTGTTTTATAAGGTTGATTTAAGCAAGAAAACCAAACGATACCCATTACGATCTACTGTAATGGGAGAACGATAACAATAAAAGAAAAGAAAAAGGATTTAATGGACTTACTTGCGCGCTAAAATATGTTTTAGCTACTAAGTTAGAGGTTTGTTTTAGTTTTTTTCATGTCAAAAGTGCGTAAACATGGCTTAACACACAAGATATTCTAAATATGTTTTTGTAACGGCAAATGTGTCTATACTTTTTGATCGCAGAAATTAGAATAATAAAACTTGGGTGAAATTTTTCCTGAAATGTTGTTTTACGTCATTAGATTTTCATTAAAAACAATAAAGTGTTACACTTTTTATCATTAAAATAGTATTTTTTATTTAAAGTTTTATGATTTATCACAAAAACTCCACTTTGTGACGTAGTCACCTTTGCTTCTGAGCCACTCAAATGTGAATGATGTCTTCGAAATAATAATTAAGCTTTGGAGAATACCCCAAATTGTAAATAACATTTATAGAGCGATTAATATGGGCAATGCATGGCATATGCTACGTCATACATTATCATAATTTACTGTTATAATAGAGTTACATTATGAAAGTAAAAGAAAAATGACATTTCGATGATACACGTAAAATACAGATTTAATAATAGTTAAATACCACAGCGGTTGGTCGATTACTCGATTAGTCACGGACATTTCTGTGTAAATTAGAACAATGAGTCAATTGGGTTAATATATTTAATAGTAATACAATTGTTGATTCCCGTGAGCCAAAAGAAACGAATAGTACTTTAAACGATAATGGCAATCCCTAATTATATATTTATTATTATCACAATAGCGTACGTTTCTCCAAGTGCAATTTCATGAAGTAAATTATATTTTTTAATTATAAATGCAATGAAAATTAAATTATAATGGAATTGTTATACGAATTCTTCTATGATACCTAAACCTCGATGGAAAATTCCGATGATTTAATAATGGGGTAGTTAGGGTTAGGGTGCAGGTAGTCAAGAAGAGATAACATGGACTATACTTTCTCTTTATACTATGACTATACTATAATAAAGGATTTGGTTCAGGCGCGACTTCAAGCGACAATAAGAAGAAAACGAAAGCGCCATAAATCTTTTTATTTTAGAAAAAATGACTATATTGCTTAAAACAAAATATATCTATCACAAAAAGACATTATCACAAAAACACAATAAAAGGCATAGGTCACATCAGAATTCTAACACCACAACTAAATACTATGCAAGCAACAACAATAAGAGTACAAATGAGGCAAGAAGAAGTCATAATTACCTCCGCCTACGTAAGACCACAAGATCTACTGATTGAAGACGACTTAAATACGTTCCTAAACGACGAACCCTCAATCATAATAGGAGACATAATAAGAGCATCAATAAGATGCTTAGCATGAAGAAAAAGCAAACTTAGACTAAAAACAAAAATAAGAATAATAAACAGTATAATTCTTCCTATACTAACATATGCATCTCTCGCATGGGGACACATATGCAATACATCAAAAAAGAAAATACAAGCGGCACATAACAACAGTCTAAGAGAAGCAGTCAACGTACCGAGATACGTAGCAGAAAGATTCCTCTTTAGAGAACTACAACAAATCAGAGTGACTGACACAATGAAAGAAAAAGCTAGGACAAAGTTCGCGGAGATAGAGAACCACCCAGCCATATATTGCGAGAGATAATGAGGTACGACGCTTTCCACAGATGGAAGCACAAAAGACCCAAACAACAAATAGTAGAATAAAATCATAATACTAGAGAGAAAATCAACAATCACACCAGAGAGAAAACAAAACACCAGAGAGAAAACATTTCAAAAAACAACAACAACGCACAATGAAGATAGTTCGTAGCTCATAACACTCGTGGACAATCGCAACGTACAGCGTGGACCCAGTTAATTTTAAGTAGATAATTATTATATTAATATACACTAATTCTGATTTTATGTTTCAGGCATCCTACAAAAAAAAATCAAAAAAACACAAAAAACGGCTTCGGCCACAAAAAAATCAAAAAACTACTAACAAAAACCGGCGCAAGCCACAAAAAAATATTAACAAAAACCCAAAAATCCGGGCACGTAGAGCCCAACCCCTTGAGCACCAAGTCGCCGAACTGAGCCTAGCTCAGAGCGGAGACTTGAGGCCCAAGTAAGCAATTTTAGTTCGCGGATAAGCCACATTAAGATAACAGGAATATAACGACAATGCGCTGTCCTGAGTTTTGAATTCGGTTAGGAAACCATGTTGGGGTTCTATTACCCAGGACCTCCACATGAAGAGCATTTGGCTGATAGTTGTGCCCCTATGGCGCATCAGAGTGCTATAGGGGGAAATGAATTATTACATCCGAACATAATTCTTAGAGGTGAACATTTTTCTCACAGGCTGGGTTTAAATAAATTGCTTGCTTGCTTGCATAAAACCATCTAGAACATCTAACGTTGATCCAACTAATGTTACAATTGTTATTCATCCGTATAAATAAATCAAAAGTAAAATAGAACCTTTATAAAAATTTACAGATGTTCTTTGCAGTCACAATCTGCCTTTATCTTTATGTTGGAATGACACATTGTTATATAATGCTTTATACTGCTATACAAAGTAGAGTGAGGCTATGCCGCAACGTTTGAAATCTTCGTGTTAGGTTTTGAAATATGTTAGGTTAGGTTCAATATGAATGGGAGCTTAACCACCCTTCCACTCAAAGGTTATTCTAAGGGGCTAGTCTATTGTGGCTCATGCCTAGCTTAAAGTTGTCCTTTCGGACCAGCCTTTTTAATCAAGTCTTTTATGTCCTTTGGTGACACTTCTACGAAGTCGTAGCTCTTGGGCTGATAATGCTCAAATGTATTGGGTCTTATCATATTCAACTCTGAGCAGTTGCACAGAAATTATGCCGTCCCGTCCTCAGCCTGACTAAATCTGCTAATCGCATTTTCTGTAGCTTTGAAAAATAGATCCGTTTTGTCGTTCTGATCAATACCAATATGTCCAGACAACCTGAGTTAACTGACTTTGTTATTTTTTTCGATCCGAATCAGATTCTGAAGACAGGTCCAAACTAACTTGGCCTGGCTATCCGATATAATTTTTATAGATCCGCCTGTCCACTTTAATAGTTCCTGAGAAAAAAGAAGATACCCAATACTCCTTAATAAAGCAATATAAAGTATGTACTGAAATAAAAATACCAAGACTAAAAGGCACTGAAACAAAACAAATCGAATAAAAACAAACCAAACACTAAAACAAGAATATAGAAGTGACCAATGATTTTAATTATACAGTAACTCTCGTTAATTTTTAAGTTTTTTCTCGGTCTCTCAAATACTATTCGGCAAATGGAATAAAATCAATATTAATTGGTTCCCTCGGTAATTTGAAGTTGAGGGAATGATGTTACATACCGACATTCAATAATTTGATTGTGATTGTGATTTCTCTACTCTCTATAATTTGAACCTTCGTTTGTTTACAAGTGCACTTGTAGAGACCTATCGGTTGTTTACATTAATGAGATATAAGTGTGTTCGCAGTTTACATTCACAGTGTACTCAGTGTAGTCTTATTTCAACTTTCTAACAAGTTATGTGAGATGATAAGAGCTATTCTCATCCTTATCATCTGTTGGGGCATTTACATTTATGTTTTTTCCGTATTTTCCCCTCATTCTTCACATGGTTTGCTCGTTATTGCATCAAAGTTCACCACTAGTTCTGCAATTTTCTTTTTAACAAAACACCCTACCCCAAATAGTCTTTCATTGTCTCTACTGTTGGAGAATATGTAGTTCTTAATTTCTATACAGAAAATTCCCTTTTGTTTGGTTTTTTGGATAGCTGCAACATCTATAAATTCTTAACATAATTTGTGTTATTAATGTTTAAGATGGTCACGAAAAAACAAATGTCTTTCCATAACTGAAAAAAAGTGTGATTTCAAGCTATGGTGGAGAATTAAAAAAATATGTCGCCAAATTGTTCGACATTTTACCATCAACATTAGAAGAGCCTTATTTGCGAGTAGAAAAAGGGCACACCAGGTTAAATTTCCCCGTCTTGCGGATTCGTTGCTTAAATGGATTCGCCAATTTACAGGACATGTTCCCTTGAGCGGTTTCATGTTGAAAGAAAAAGTATGTTGCGCAATCTTTCAGGATTGAAGGAGTTGCAGCAAGTGAGGGGTGACTTTGTAATTCCAAAAACCGACACGCCATCACATTTAAAAAATCTCTCTTCATATATTAAAAATCATTTTCACAATTTTTATTTCAGAGTTTTTTAAAAACAATTTCTAGATTGAAATTCAAAACGTCAAAATAAAATAAAAATTCAACTTTCATATTACAATTTAATTTTGGTTTGAGTCCACTTTTGAGTCCACAAAAAATCTGTTAACATGCCACAAAAAAATAGTTTTGTGACATGTTTATATGCCAGATTTGATATGAACCACATGAATGTGAAATAAAACAATAGGGACAGGTATACAGTCAATCAACATACACAAAAATAATTATCTGAGTAGACGATACACAATACACCGAATATCTACAAGTGAAGCAACTTATCTTGGTAGTTCGATAACGAATGCCAGTGACAATAGGAATAATATAAAAAGTAAAATCACAAAAAAAAACGATGAATACAAATATTAAATAAATTGCTATCGATTTATAGAACAAGAATATATATAAAGCTTTAAATATACAGGGCAATAGTAAACTACCTATATAATCATGGAAGAAATAAGTTGATCTGGCTATGCATGAGAGTAGGAAAATACCGAGAAAAAATAGGATGTTTGTTTTATTTTCCTTCTCTTTTGCACCATGATTTATCATCCAACCTTCTGCGTCCAAAGTTGAACAAAGGCCTCCCCTAATTTCTTCCAGTTCTGTCTGACTTGAGCTTCTTGCAGCCAATTTCCAGCGATTCTTTTGACGACATCTGTCGGTCGTGTAGGTGGTCTATCACTGCTTCTCCTATCTGTTCGTGGTCTCCAGACTGTAATTTTTGGGTCCAGCGATCGCCATTAATTCTGGTCACATGGTCCGCCCAGTTCCACTCAACCATGCTATGCGCTCTGTGACATCTGTCCTTCTCCTTAGTTCTTCGTTTCTAACTCTGTATCTGAAAGTTCTTCCAAGTAGCTAGCGTTCCATTTGTCTTTGGGCTCCTTTGAGTTTGGCTGCTGAAGTCAGAGTTAAGGAAAGTATTTCGGTGCCGTAAGTAGTGACTGGAAGCACACATTGAACAAATGTTTTCTTTTTAAAATAATTTGGCATGTTGCTCTTGTAGATGTCTGATAGAGCTCCAGATGAAGCCCGTGCTAAAGTTATTCTTCTTTGCAGTTCAGCAGTTCGTCCCTGGCAATTTGGATCTCATGACCTAACTATTTATGAGCTAACCCTCTTTCGTTGCAGTCGACTTTTTGATTTTCGCTTGGTACTAGATTTGTCAGGTATTGTGTCTTTACAAAATTTATATTCAAACCAACTTCATTCCAGGCAGCATCTAACTTAGTAAGCATAGTTCCAATCTCTTGTAAGTTATCTCTCATCAGAACAATGACATTGGCAAATCGTAGGTGGGCGAGAGCATTTACTTTGCATTTTTCTCCTCTCTTCCATTAATACTTGTGTTTGGGAACTTCTTCTTTTTCTTCTGGCTAATTCTGGCTTTCCTCTATAGCTTCTATTACAATTTCATTCAGAGTGTTGACGTTCTTCAAATGCATTTATATTATTAGTGTCTGTCTCTGTCTCTTATTTTTAATCATGTGGTATCTCTGTTTCCCAAGGTGTATTTCTATCGACGGGGACGATAGCTCAGGACTACATCTTTAAAGATTAGCCTCTTCTCAGTTATCACAAAATCGATCAGTTTTATACTTTTACCATTCGGGTTCTACCACGCTCATCTCCGATGTTCTTTTTTGTAGAAGAAACTGTTCATTTCGAATAGATTTTTTTTCAGAATTAAACTAAGTAAAATTTCACAGCACTAGTTTCTGTTTCCCAAACCAAATTTTCGCAGTGATGTTTCTGTCTCATCCGTCTTTCTCCCCGTTTTAGCGATGAAGTCACCACATATTATGGTAAAGTGTGTTTTTGTACCGTTTAGCGCTAAAGTAATATCATTATAGAAATGTCAATGATTAATCATACAGAAATGGAACATAAACAAGCAAGATGTATAAAAGAAAGCAATAAAGAGGTATATTTCAAATTCTACACGGATTTTGTGGCGCCTCAAGGAAATCTGATTAGGAACTATCTTTATTATTAAAGTAAAAAAAAAGAAATACAAGCATATTGCTTCTTTTGCCGGATGGTCCCAGCAGTCGATTGTATAAAGCTCTACAGATTTTAAAACTTATTACAGCTCCAATGGCAATATCAAAAACGAAACGCCAGTTTTCTAAGTGGCAGACCATAAAAATGCTCAATAGAATAACGATTCTAAAGACTTATTAAATTTAATCAGTATTTTATCATCCACAAGGAAAATGAAATTCATGTATTTGGATGTATACCATGAATCACAGAAGTTTTTGTTTAAAAATCCTTTATAAACGGTATAGACTTAAAAAGGTCCTTTCGGACTATATCAGAGAGCGTTTTCGGACTAAACAGTCCATCATCAGTGTATTATTACCAGGCGTACATAAGTCAAGCCACTAAATAAATAAACTGGTTTTTATCCAGATATTTAGTGGCTTGAATCTTATATACCTGGTAATAATGGACTTTTTAGTCCGAAAACATTTTGTGATGTAGCCCGAAAGAGCAATTTTAATTAAAAACTTTTATAAAGGATTTTTAAATAAAACTTTTTAAATAAAACACCCAAAATAGACTTGATCAAAATCTGCGGGTATTAAACAAAGATAATTTAAAAAATTAAATGAAAGTATTGAAGAAATATTTTGAATGGGATCAATTATGAAAGCGTATATGGACAACACAACAAAAACTAGAAAAAAAGTAATCAAAGAAACAAAAAAATATGAAAAAGATTAATAGCGTTAAAAAAGGAGTAAACCAAGACAAAGGTAGATTAATAGAATCGAAGAAATTAGAGGAAGAAAAATAAATAATGAAAGACAGGGAAGAATCGATGATAATAGAAACTATTAAAGAAATTGATAAAATCAGAAAAAACGAATATAAAAGTTTTAAAGCAAAGAAGAAAAGGTAAACAAAGAATTTCGCCAAAAAGTGTAAAATCAGTTAGAAGATACGATGTTTTAGCATAGAGCTACAAATATCGAACATGCACAGCTACAAATGTCAGTGAATAAATGGTACTAATTATGTATGATATACTAAAATATAGTATATTTATGTATTGATATAATAATACTAAAGTATTGGTAATAGTATGATATAGAATAATGGTATAATACTAAAATAGAAAAAAATAAATAGAGAACGTATTACTCAAACTGTCACATTGCCAGTTTTTTAACAGTTGTCAGCAAATTCAGCTAATTCGAAAAAATAAAACGCTAAAACGGATTTTATTATAGTGTTAGACAGAAGAATAAAAAAAGAAAGTAACAAACCTGATTCTTGAAATGCACTTTATAAACATCTCTTAATGTAACTATCTGTTTGAGACACTAAACTATAAGAAACATATTTTGACTTTTAACTGTGTAACGGAAATTATATCAAACAAAAGATTAGGACCTAATGACCATCTTAATGTGTTTTTAAATACATCGCGTTAAGTAACTTTCTACAGAATAGATAAATCAAAAACTAGACAGTAGAAGCAAAAATACTTCCTTAAGACAAGGTGTAAATATTCAACTGAAAGCACGACATTTGCACAAACATGAGTCGGTTGATAGAATAAAATTAAACAAGCGATTAATACATAATGAGGTCATTGTCGTGTGTCTGAAAGTCACTAAAAAAGTCCCATGACCATGTTTCTGTTGAAAAAGAAAGGTTAAATACAATTGTTGTTTTTCTCTAAAATTTACAAAAAATATTTGTCAATTTAACACGTAATTTACATCTTATAGTTGTAATGTATTGCACATATTTCTCGCAACGATAATCATTTGTTTTTCGGCTTCTAAACTCAAACTGAATATTAGTTGTTTTTCGGTATGCGAAATGTAACAAAAATATAATATGTATTAAGTACTTATACATACTTTATTTGTATGCAACTGGCAGCTGATTACAAATGCAAAATCTTCACTAATCTGCAAAAAAACAGATAAATCACTCAAATCAATAAAATCACTCAAAATAATCTGCTCCCCTGTTAAACTATTTTTCAAAGAGTCTATCCTGTTCACATAGAAATGTAAATCCATGGATTATATACCTAATAGATATGAAAATCATGGGTCAGTGTTGGAAAATCAAAAAGGGACAGATTTATATGTTAAATAAGATTAATGCTAAAGCGGATACATCGTATTGATATCCAACATTTAAGCAATGCGCATAAATTAATTAATGATATACTTATAAAATATGAATATCCATCTCTTCCTCTTCTTCTATGTTAGATTCGTTGTTCGGCCGATTGGAATTATCATAGATTGACAAGGTTATTCAATATTATAATTAACAGTCCACAATCTGTCTTCCTCTTTGTTACGTGATTTACGGCATTGTTCCAGTTTTTTAAGGAATTTAACCCTACACTGCACACTGTAGGAGATTTGATAAGGCCTTGTAAAATTTCGAATATTTGTATATGATACAGTGAATCAGCATACCTGAATGCTCAGTGTATCACATCTGCAACATCTTTATTTTTCGGATTACAAAGCCTATTTTGGGCACTTTGTTTTTGAAGTGAGATTAGAGAGGACAGTTCTTTGTAAGTCGTACTGGTGGTCAGTGGTAACTGGAAGGCTACCGTTATTTATAAGAATTTACAAAACAACCGCGAAATTATGCTTTGCTGTGCACGTATTCCAATATATAACAGTTAGTTTTACAAAGTAGCTATAATTTTATAAAACAAAAATATTATATTTAGGTAATATGATGCTATAAATATAGTTGTAGCAGATTTGATACATCGGACCAATAGGGCATATAGATATAACTTACAAATCCTGTTAATATATGGTTATTCACTAATTATTTTCAGTGATTATATACCTGTTAGATTTGTAAAGTCACAAAGACTAAACTGGCTTGGTCACCTAGAAAGAATGCCAGATAATCGAGCTGTAAAAGTAGTCCAGAGATGGAAGCCCCAAGGAAACAGAACAAGAGGAAGGCCTCGTAAAAGATGGATAGACGACGTAGAGAGGGATCTTAAAACCATGAACATCAGGCAGTGGCGAAGGAAAGTGTCCAACAGGTAAAGGAAGAACATTGTTAAGCAGGCCAAGACTCACAAAGGGTTGTAGCGCCATTAGCGCATTAGAAGAAGAAGATATACCTTACAAAATTGTTTCAGAAAAATGTCCTATAAGAAAAATAAAGGCTATTTAACAGAAAAAGAATTGCCACATTTACCAGAAAGTGAAGACGACTTTGATGAAACTGATGAGTGATGACGAAGAGCTTGAAGTTGAAGATTCTGTCCATATTTATGACACTATGGAAGTTAGCGAAGAACCATTTGATTTGGAGTCGATGGACATCGAATTAGAAGATGGAACTGTTTTGGTGCCTCCAGCTACTATTGACGAACCTAACGAAAAGGTCAATGACGGCAAAATAAACGCACAAAATTTGCCTAACAAACATGTCAAAAAATTGAAAGAAAAATATTCTAAAATTACATGGAAAAAGAAAAATTTAATTTTGCCTGAAGAATTTTTAGGTGACGATACTGTGCCTAATTATATTTCAGATTTAGAAGGCCCAATAAGTTTTTCTCATATTTCTTTGATAAGAATCTTCTTCTTAAGGTGCCTTCTCCATCAATGAATGTTGGCCATAACTACAGCAAATAGCTCTCTATCTTGAGCTGTTCTTAATATCGAATGTGTGTCCATACCATGTGTCCATAAGAATCTATTAGAGAAAATTATTTCCGAATCTTATTTTGTATTTTACGCAAGTGGACGTAAATAAATCTGCAAATTTGACTTCTACTCAGCTCAAAAAATATTTAGGTACATCCATATACATGTCAATTGTACATATGCCGAATGTGCGAAAGTACTGGTCAGCATCCCTTGGTTATTATCAGATATCTGGTATCAGGAATCAAAAATGAATTTGAAAGAATCCGTAGATACAGGTTGCGAAAATGTATGTCTGCCAAATGAAAGGGATTTGGGTGCTAGTTCAAATATTGATAATTAGACTTTGTTTGTTCCTTGTTTTAAAAATTATCGAGTGTATTTCGACAATTTCTACACATCAGTTCCACTCTTAGTTCAATTGGCATAAAAAGGGATACATTCGCTAGAAACCGTTCGCAGAGTAAGAATACCCAATTGCAAGTTGCAAAGTGAAGACATCATGAGAAAAGAAGCAAGAGGTACCTCTGTCAAATATGTAAGCAACATTGATGGTGTTGAGTCTTCTGGCTCTTGGAAAAATAACAAAACCGTATCACTCTTATCTAGTTTTACCGGAGGAATTTCTATTACCCCAAGAAATCGTTACGACCGAAAACAGAAATATCAGACGACCGTCAACTGTCCATATGTTGTAAAAGAATACAACGAACACAAATTATAATTCAAATGAGAACTAAAAAGTGGTATCTGCGCTTATTTTACCATTTAGTAGATATGGCTGTAATAAATAGCTCATTGCTGTATAAAAAAATGTGCAGAAAACCGGAAGCAAACTAATATCCTTCGGTTAGCAGATTTTCCCGCAGAAGTAGCATACTGCTTATGCCATATTGGGGCCTCCAATGAATCGAAAAAAAGGACGTCCAAGTGAAGTAGAAAAGTCAATTCAAGCTAAAAAAGATCGCTCAGCTACAACTTCTTACATTCCGCCAAAAGAAGTAAAAACTGATTCATTTGCACACTGGCCAATGTATATACAAGCCTGACAGAGATGTAAATTAGATACCACCATGTAAATCATTTTCTTTCATTAAGTGCTCTCAGTGTGGTCTACATTTGTGTTTAAACAGAACTAATAACAATTCGTAATATTTCATTGTACGTAATTCTTTAAACTTACAAATTTAATTTTTAGTGTTACTGCCCAGTGTAGCATATCTGATACAACCCGTTTTTTTATTATTGCTAAGTATATATTAACCAAACATTTTTTTTAAATCTAAAGATATAGGAAACATTTTTTCACAAAAATAAAAAGTTGGGCAGTGTAGGGTTCATAAAGGTTATATGACATCATTCAATTTAAAAGTTGCATGTTGTCTGCTCACTTCACACCTTTTACTTGAGCTCATATTGACTATATTGCATTTAGTTGCAGTTTAGTAGACAAGAATAAGGTGGCAAACGTAATACCGTTATCCCTTTGGTTTTTGCAATTTCGTCAATGACATATTTTATATAGTACGATTTATGTTACCTTACACTTAGTAATAGTTTTGAGCATAGTCTGATCATACGGTATTTTTTGCGTTGGAGCCAGTCAATTATATCTACTTTTTTCCATGAGACCGTCGGTAACTTTTCCACTAATTTTGAGTGGAAAACAACGACAGCATTATTTGGTAGACAAGTCAATACTTGAGAAAAGTAATCATAAAATCATCGGAATCTATTTCTTCGTTGTAATCTTTAGTGGATTTCGAAACGAACTCAAATATATCATTCTCCACAAAACCATCAGCGCGTGATTATTAATTTAACCTTTCCTGTTGGAACATTTAAACCCGTAGATTATGCTTCTAGAAAGGCTTGTCGAGAACTTGTAATAATTTTATCTAACCACAATTTTGAAACGATGCATCTTTCTTCTAATCTAGATCTTTTTATCGTACTCAAATACTGCTTTCGCCAAAAAACAATATCTTCTGTATCATTCAATATAGGTTTTTTTGAAAAAGACAGTCAAGATTTGATTTAACGTACAATGCGTCTGTGTATCTGCTTATAGGTATATCGCCCTAATAGGGCTTATCAGAACAGCTATTCATAGGCGTTCTGAACGTGAAAATAAATCTTTTCTGTCTTAAGAAGCAACTCTAACATGGCTTCGTATGGACGCAAATAGCGACATCTGATAATAAATCCGTAAACTGTTTTCGAAACCAATTCAGATTTCTGCTTTAATCTGTGCCTTCTAAAAATTGCACGGCAAAACAGACGTTGATAAAGATGTTAATAGAGACATGGGGAATCTAAAATTAATTTGCATTTCACGACATATCTCCTCAACTAAGCAAAAATCCTTAGCGAATTGGTTTTTTGTACTCATACAGAGTATATCCGAATAAAATGAAAAAGACAGTCAAGATTTGATTTCACGTACAATGAAATGCGTCTGTGTATGTGCTTACACTTATTTCGCCCTAATAATAATTACGGATTATTAGGGAACAAGGACTAAAGAAGGACAAAATAAGCAATGAAACTAAACAGCTAATGACGGAAATAAAACAACTACTAACGCAAAACATACGCCATACTCAAGAATATAGAGAACTTAATAAAATAATTAGAAAAGAACTAAAACGCGACATACAAAAATGGAACGAGAACTTAATAGAGTCATTGAAAACAACAGAGGCTTAAAATGTCTAAGACCCGCACTGGAAGTTCAAAAAATCATCAAAATTAAAGACGCTAACAATAAGGTAGAGAAGGACAAATATAAAATAACAAATATTGTCGAAGACTTCTACACATCCTTGTACAGCTCGCAAGGCCAGCCTAATGAAAAAACAAAGGAGAACGTCAAAAGAAAAATAAAAAACGTGGGATCAGAAGTACTACCAAATATAAAGGGATACGAAATAGAAAGAGCTTTAAAAGAACTAAAAAATAATAAATCTCCAGGACACGACGGTATAATTGCCGAGCTCTTGAAAACAAGCAAGACATTAACAATCCCTGTACTAACAGAGCTATTTAATAGATGTCTCCATAATAGCCAGATCCCTAAAGACTTGAACGAGAGTCTAGTAATACTTTTACACAAAAAAGGGGACAAATGTGATTTACAGAATTATAGACCTATATTGTTGCTCAGTCAAGTATACAAACTATTTATGAGAATTATTAATAACCTGTTAACCTACAAAATGGATAATTATCAACCGGTTGAACAGACTGGCTTCCGCAAAGGATATAGTACATCAGACCATCTGCTGACAATGAGAACATTGATAGAGAAGGCAAATGAATACCAACTACCCGTATTTCTTGCCTTCGTCGACTATGAAAAGGCGTTTGATAGTATCGAGATGTGGGCCATAGAACAAGCTATTAATAATTGTAGAATAGACTCGAGATATAATCAACTAATACATAATATATATATATATATATATATATATATATATATATATATATATATATCTATATATATATATATATATATATATATATATCTATATATATATATATATATATATATTATATATATATATATATATATATATATATATGAAAATGCAACTATGATAGTACAACTAGACGAAAATACAAATCCCATCCCCATTAAGAGAGGAGTGAGACAAGGAGACGTAATATCGCCAAAGCTTTTCAACCTAGCCCTAGAAGACGTCTTCAAAACTACAAATTGGTCAACCTATGGCATTAACGTTAATGGCAACAAGTTAAACCACCTCAGATTCGCTGACGACATAGTGATTATAGCGAGCACATTCGAGGAACTGCAAATTATGTTGGGGGAACTAGCAGCCAGCTCCCAATACGTCGGCCTAAAAATGAATATGAAAAAAACAAAAATAATGACAAACACAGAAGACCCCAGACATATAACTATAAACGGCAGTGAGATAGAACAAATCCAGGAATATATCTACCTAGGCCAAATCCTGAGACTTGACAAAGAGAACCAAAGTGCGGAAATTACTAGAAGAGCAAGACTAGCATGGGCAGGATTTGGAAAACTTAGTTGGATACTTAAGAACCGCAAAATACCCCAATACTTGAGGAGCAAAGTGTTCAACCAATGCATCCTTCCTATCATGACATATGGATGTCAAACCTGGACCCTAACCAAGGCAAACATGAATAAACTAGCCACAACAGAAAGAACAATGGAAAGAGCAATGTTAGGTATACGACTGTCAGATAAAAAGAGGAACGACTGGGTAAGATCCAAAACAAAAGTCGAGGACATAACAATAAAAATTGCAAAACTTAAATGGAGCTTCGCGGGCCACACTGCTAGACAGAAAGACCAACGTTGGAATACTACAATACAACATTGGAGACCTTACGAAAGTAAACGACCAAGAGGAAGACCACAGATGAGATGGGTTGATGACATTAGAAGAATTTTTTTTTGAACCTATTCTCTATCCTTCCATTGTTGGATATAGGTCTCCCCCAGTTCTCTCCATCTTTCCCTATCTTGAGCTGTTCTCTGCCATGTGGGACCTCCTTGTTTCCTGATGTCATCTTTCCACCTCATCTGTGGTCTGCCTCTTGATCTCTTTGCATTGTATGGACGTCACTTTCCGATGGCATTGTTCCATCGTCCGTCTTGGAGACGTTCATTGTGTCGAGCCCATTTCCATTTCAGTTTTGCTGCTTGTTCTATCGCGTCTACTGTCTTTGTTCTGGTTCTGATCCACTGGTTACGTTTTCTATCTCTAAGTGATACAACCAACACATTAGAAGAATAGCCGGAACAAATTGGAAATATGTTGCTCAGGATAGAGACCGATGGAAGGAGTTGGGAGAGGCCTATGTCCAAACATGGACGACAGAAGGCTAAGAAGAAGAAGAATTACGGATTTATTATCAGATGTCGCTATTTGCGTCCATACGAAGCCATGTTAGAGTTCTGGAGTACCAGAAATTGAATTCACTACGAATTTTTTCCATGATGAACGGCTTGTGCAATGCATATTTTAGATTCCCTTGCCGATCAATTCATCAATATGTTTGCTTTGCAAGTTGTAGAAAGCACAGTGGTAAATATTTGAATTCAGTTTCGCTAGGTAAGAAATCTTATGATTTCTCTTGTTGACTTTTTTATTTCTATAAAGCGCTTTATTTCCCGCTTGAATTCTTATTTTCATACGTACACTTTCATTTCTTCAAATAATTAAGTGATAACTTTTTAACACCAATGTCAGTGTTGTTTATAGTATTATTGCTATCTACAATCATACACTTTATCTATGGTTTGGTTATAATGAAAACTTTTTTTCAATTAACGCGTTCAAATTTTTTGGTTATTCGAACAAATTCTTATGAATCGACAACAATATTAGTATATCATCTGAATATTAAGTTTGTGTCATACATATTAACATGCGAATAAAAAACCTTATCGAAAATGTTAGTTGGTAGTGTTGACATACCTGCTCATCTTCATCTGACATCGATCCTCTAACTGTATTTACTAACTAAAATCACAACATTCAAACCAACTTCGATGTAAAACTTGTTATCCGCCCAATATTTAAATTTTAGCGGACAGCACCGAATAAAATCAAACGATTTTGAACGGACTCGATGAAAAAAAAATAAATTACCACAAATAAAATTGAGTTTGGTTTGTTTACACGAATGGCGTAGGTTCCCAAGTGTTTATTATTAAAAAACAAATTTATGATACACGCAAATGGGATATTTAATAAAAAGAAATAATTATTTTATTATTGTTTTATTCAAGTTCTGAAGGAAATATTAAGACATGACTGTTCAACATTGAACTAAATCATCGTAATGTTTTCAATAGACTACAAAATGCGATTGTTGCTTTTTAAAATAAACTGAAAATATTCTGGGGAATTACGAAATCAGCTTGTGAGTCAACAATAATTTATTGTTTTTTTTTTCTATTTAATGTTAAATGTAAGAAGATTCTTACTGTCATGTACATATACAAATAATTCTACTAAGATTGCATAGAGGGCAAATATTGTGACTTCATCATCATCAGTGGCGTTACAGCTCTTTATGAGCCAAAGCCTTCTTCAGAACAATCCTCCATTCGCCCCTGTCTCTGGCAACTCTTCTCCATGCTCTAATTCCGATAGACTTCAAATCATTTTCTAGGTTGTCTTGGTACCTAAGTCTCGGTCTTCCTCTTCTTCGTTGTCCGATCGGCCCTCTTCGGTCAAAAACTTTTCTGACTATGGCATCTTCCTCTCGTCTGATTACATGACCTATCCATCTGAGGCGTGCTACCTTAATGAATTTTACAACGTCAGGTTCTCCAAATCTTCTATACAACTCAAAATTGTAACACCTGCACCACAAACCTTGTTCTTTTATGCCTCCATATATTCGTCTTAGTATTTTTCGCTCAAAACGTTTGAGCAATTCTTGGTCATTCTGTGTTAGTGTCCAAGTTTCTGAACCATATGTTAGCACTGGTCTTATTAGTGTTTTGTATACAGTCAGTCTAGGCATTTTTGAGGCCATCTGTCTTCTTAAGCCATAGTAACACTTATTGGCGAGCACTATTCTTCTTTTGATTTCTTCACTGACGTTGTTATCTTTGGTTAGCAGCGACCCTAAGTATATGAAGGTGTCAACACCTTCTAGTTCTAGGTCATCAATTATTATTCGTGTAGTGCTTAACCGTGCTTAACCTAGTGCAACACATATACTTGGTCTTTTGAACATTTATATTTAGTCCCATTCTGTGTGCAGATGCTCTTAACGACCGAAATCCTTCAGTCAGAGATTCTGTGGACCTACCTATGATGTCTGTGTCATCTGCGTATCCGACAATTTATACTGATTTGTTAAAGATAGTACCATTCGTAGTAATCTGCGACTATCGGCACAAAATCCACAAAATATAATAGTGAGGTGCTAAAATCTGAAACTGCTAGAGCTAATTACATGACAATATTAAATGAAGCGTTACCAACAATCGAAGAAAATCTAAGTATAGAAGAACATTGGACTAAATGTAAAGAAGCTATGCACACAGCGGCTGAAACTGTATTAAAACCTATCAAGACCAAAAAAAAACGAAGATTGGTTCGATGAAGAGTGCAGATATATCAACCAACAAAAAAACGAAGCATATAAGAGACTCCAGCAGCGCAGAACGAGATTAACTCTGGAAGATTATGAAAATCTTAGAAGAGAAGAAAAGAGAATGTTTAGAAGAAAAAAGAAAGAAAAAGACTCACGAAAATTCTATCAACAGATAAACAGCTGCAGAAAAGAATTCAAACCCAGAATAATAGCCTGTAAAGATAGGGACGGTTCCATAATTAGTAACAAAGAACAGATACTAAACAGATGGGCGGACCATTTTGAAGAACTGCTTAGCGGCAATCACGAAGATGGCGAGATTGAGGATCCCATGTTTCAAATGAATGAAGATGATCGGCAACCACCCCCCACCGAAGAAGAAATTAGAGAAGCCATCGCAACACTGAAAAATAATAAAGCTCCCGGTTCGGATAATCTCCCTGCCGAACTTTTCAAAAATGGCGGCGACCCCCTCATGAAACACATGCATAAACTGATAACTGCAATTTGGCAACAGAAAGAAACACCCACAGACTGGAAGTTAGGTGTACTGTGTCCTATACACAAAAAGGGAGACATGATGGTGTGTGATAATTATAGAGGCATCACTCTACTCAATATGGCATATAAAGTGTTGTCCAACGTATTGTACAAAAGACTCCTCCCCTACGCCGAACAAATAGTGGGAGGATATCAGTGCGGTTTCCGTCCTAATAAATCAACAACGGACCAGATATTTACAGTGAGGCAGATCCTTGAAAAAACCCTAGAGTTCGGCGTCGACACCCACCACATATTTGTTGACTTCAAAGCCGCATACGACTCCGTTAATAGAAATAAACTTCTACTTGCTATGGTAGAATTTCGCATTCCGTTTGATCTTGTCCGGTTAACTGAACTTACACTCACAGGTGCAGAGAGCATGGTAAAAATCCAAAACGATCTCTCAAGACCCTTCCATTGCAAAAATGGACTAAGACAGGGTGATGGACTATCGTGTCTCTTATTTAACCTGGCATTAGAAAAAATATTGTGACTTAAAGGGTTTATGCTTTGGAAAGTAGTTCTGATTGGTAGAGTCCATCTTTTTTTATAAAAACATGACTCTTGTCTGTTTTTCAATATGCCTCCAGTAAGTTGTCCCATCGTTTTCCTGGTCTTCCTACTGATCCTCTTCCTATTGGGGAACCGCCTCGTGCCGTCTTTATTACACTATTTGTTGTCATTCGGCTTATATGATCGTTCCAGTCTACTCTTCTACTTTTTACCCAGTTTTTGATGTTCTCCACCTTGCATATAAGTCGTATATATGTACTTCTAGCTCTATCTCATAGTGTTTCTGCCGCGTATGTCATTATTCTTTCCAGATATTGTTCTTTCTCCATAGTGTTTCATTCAGGCAACCTGCGTCTCTATTTGCTTTATTTTCTATACTAAATTTGCCATATCTTGACCGTAAATAGCATTTTAATTGCCATGAAATTTGAGCTGGGTAGACTATGGTTGGACTATCATTTATATACTTCCAGAAAAACCCTTCCAGACCTCTTATGTACTTAGAAAAACAGAAAGTCTATAACATTCTAAACGCAACTGATAAAATTTTAGGTAATTGTCAATAGATTGCTGCCTTGTAAGCCAAATGTGCCAGTCTTTTAGCTATAGTTAATTTGCATAAATCCGAAGAAAACTATTATTTGGGAAAAGTAGAAATGTGGTGTATTTTTAAGTATAAAATACGCAATACCAGTGAATAGAAGCTCATAGAACAACCCAACTGCATCATTTATTCCAATATTGCCTAGACATTTTACCCAATCAAAAGATGATAACTAAATATGTAAATCCATGTAATCGCCATTTGAAAAATCATAGTAAAACTCATTGTATGTACAGCGTTAACAGGCCTTTTAGGCCCATTGCTGGATGGATAATTTCCATCGTTTTCTATTCTTAGCTAACCGCTTCCAATCTCTGATGCCCATCTCTCTGACATCTTCCATCACTATATCTCTCCATTTCTTTCTTGGTATTCCTCTCTTTTTTTGCCCTCAGGTACTCTCCAAGCAATATTCTTGACTAGTCTATCACCTTGCATTCTTTCTAGATGACCGAGCCATTCTAGTCTACGTTTTTTCACCACTTTTGTTATTGTAGGGTTAGCATACAAATGATACACTTCTGCATTAGTTCGTCTTCTCCATTCTCCCTCTACTAATTTTCCACCAAATATTCTGCGAAGTATCTTTCTTTCCCATGCTTCCAATGTATTCTGTATGGTTTTGTTCATAGTCCATGTCTCGGCAGCGTATAGCATTGTGGGTCTAATTATAGTTTTGTATACTCTTATTTTTGTATTACGAGATATATCTTTGGCCTTAATTATTTTGCTCATGGCTCCAGCACACCTGTTGCTCTTGGTCAGTCTCAGGTTGATTTCAGTTTCTTCCTTACATGTCTGATCAATAAGAGTACCTAAGTACATATATTCATCCACCTTCTCGAATTCTACAGCTGATCCATCCTCCACCTCCAATTTAAAGGATCCCCTGGTGTTTATTCCTTTTTTGCTCGAGATTTCCATGTACTTCGATTTATTAATATTAACTGTCAGTCCTATTTTAGAGCCTTTTTGTTATATTTGATAGTTCTTTTCCATTTCTTGCAATGAGAACCACATCATCAGCGTATGCTAAGCATTGGTGCTCCTTGTATAAAATAGTTCCGCACCTATTTATCCCACTAACCCTTACAATTTTTTCTAGAACTATATTGAATAGCAACAATAGTAAAACAATAGCAATAGTAAAACTCATTATATACAAGATTTCTAGACTCAGGCTTTTTTAACGTTGTAGTTATACTAAAATCATAACCAATATGATGCAAACTGAAATTCATAATATGGACAATGTCCTTAGTTACAACACAATCTCCAGAATTGGAAAAAAATTAAATCTAAAAATATATTGAGATCATTTAGTATGTTATTATGTTGAAAAATTCTATCATGACAAAGACATTAATTGCTGGATCCCCTGCTGGACACTGGAAAACTGTCCATACTCATCATTGGACCACATGAACTTCGGCAGATTATCATCACCCAACAGGTAAAAATAAATTCGTAGGTGGATATTGTTCAATAAATCCCTCAACTGTTTCACAATATTAACTTTAGATTTCACGGGAAGACTGTGCGGGGATGTAGACTCCACCAGTGACAAAATGGGTATTATTAATTAGACAGAAGACATATATTTGCTCCACCCTTGTTTCTGTAGAAAACCTAGCTTTCAGATTTGTCTTAGATCATAGGACATTTTATAGCGTGTTCCTTGTAATTATTTCCCAGATTTCATTGACAGCCTTACTGTATCCATGTTGCAAACAACTTTGACGGCCCTTGCCTTGTTATTTTTAATTCATCCTACACTTTCCTGCTACATCCCTAATTTATTAAAAACCTCATCGAGTATGGATTTATCATGAGCAACACTATCCATTAAATTTGTGAAATGTAAAAAGCATGCATCCTCCATAAAACACATATGGTTCTTTAAGAAATGAGTAGGGTGAATGTACGGCATAGCCCTTAGTAGGAATAAGTGAAACACGAAAATATAATTCACCATACTTTCCGATAAACACTCACATATTATTAATCTGGAAGTATAAATAACTTGTACAGACATAGAGTGGCAATTACTGTCGATAACGAAATCAACAAAGCAATGAAAGAATCAAACTAAATCCGATACCTTAAGGTACAGACATCGACAAGGGTAATGTTGGAAAAATAATGAAGACCAGAGAGCAAGAAAGCATAGTAAAAGACAGGAAGGTGTAATACAAATCACACAAGAGAACAAAAACTAATAATGACAAACAGGTTCTTAAAATTACCAATGAGACCATTATAGACGTGTGGGTCGCCGGCGGACTAACAGAACCAAATATTAACAAATCAGACGCAGGTTCTGCAAATCTAGGTGAGTCTTGGCCACGTTTTTTCATCCACTATTGCTGGTTTTATTCTTATCTCCAATTCTGTTACTCCGATTTTGCGTAGATCAGTTATTACTTCATTATTATATCATTTTCTTGGGCGACCAACTGATCTATCATCGATAGCCTTTCCCAAAATGTTGTTTTGGGGAGTCATTCATCAGTCAATCTTAGTGGAATTCCCGTCCCTCTTATTCGATTCTTCTTAATGAAGCGTAAAATGTTTTTATCTGCATTCCTGATTATGTCTTCTTCTCCATACTCTTGTTGTATTTACAAGGTTCAAAGATAGTCTGTAGTATCTTCCATTCCAATACTAGCTATTTTGTTGCGTTCCGCTGGTTCGGCATTTTATTAAATACGACTATTGCTTTATAATTTTGAACTGGAACTGGCGCTATCTACTGAATACGTGTAAATATGCCTGTCCAGCGCTGTCCTAGTCAAGCCATGTAAGCGTGCCTTAAACGTGCGTTAATAAAGGAGTACGGTGTAATATTAAAATTGCAAAAACGAATGCTAATCAGTACAGTCTCAAATTTGTCTTCTTTCTCAAAATGAAGATAGTCAAAATTTCATGGTTTGCCACCATTACAAAATACGAGGTCCTAAGAAGAGGTAATACACCAAGACAGCTAGGAAACATCGTTAAACAGTGAAATATTTCATTTTTGGATCATATCCTAAGAGGCGAAAATCTCTTGAATCTCATGTTCATGTGCAAAATGGAAGCTAGAAGTGAACCCGGTTGCAATTAACACTTCTGGTTCAGAGACATTGGAAAAAATTAGCGCTGAATTTTTCAGGAAGCAATTTTATTTTGTTGGTATAAGCGGGCGGGTTGTATAAGCTTAAGTTCAAGTTTATCTTGGAAAAAGAGGTGCAAAGGGTTGTAGAGAAAATTGTATATAAATATTTGTATAAAAAACAAAGTTGATAGGCTACAACATATAACAGCACAACAACTGACCATGTGGTCTAAAGTATACGAAATATTTTATTTTATCTTAAGTAGTGAAAAAGAACCAAGAAAATCATAGATTTACTTCCAACTATTTGATAATTGAACTTTGAAAAATAAGGCTATTATCGAGCACAAGTTAATTAAATCTAGCCCAAGAAGGGATAATGGCATTATCCCTCCAGATACTGACAAAGAATGTAGCGTAGAATCTTTAAAGTAATTTTAAACTGTTTGTCCTCGTTTTAGTGTAGTGTTTTGTACAATTTTATGTTATTATTAATGTTTCCACATTCTACGCTTGCCGGATAGTTTATATTTTGACGAAATGCCCCTGAAGATGCTATTTTAAGCGAAAGTACTTGGGCTAGATTTAATTAACTTGTGCTCGATAATAGCCTTATTTTCAAAGTTCATTTATTCGAGCATTCAACCTCATTTCAATTATTTGATAATTATTAAGCTTTGATTTTAACTTTAGGTAGCATTATTAAAGTGAATAAAAAATTTAAAAGTAGTCAATGAAGTACCGATCAAAGCCTTACAGCTGCTGCCGGGAAAATGGCGTTAATTGAAACAGACCGAACTAAACCGTGAAAAGACAGCCAACCTTAAGGTCAAAATTTTTTTGACAGAGCAACAAGGTAGAAGTACCACCCCAAATAATTGGGCGGTTTATTTAAAAGTTTAAATGAGTTTGTATGATAACCCGCTTGTAAGAGACAAACCAATGAAAGAAATTGGTATTATAACAGCAATTCCTCGCATTAACCAGTCTAGAACGAACAAACAGGAGAAATTCATTCAACCTCATATATAATTAATAAACGTTAAACATTATGGCTGGATAATCCGCCACAGGTGATCAACGACAAGATAATTTCCACAGTCCAAGGTTCAAACGCTTGGAACTGTAATTTGTAAAGGATTCTATGAATCCATTACAATATTTGTATTATATTATTTAAGTAAAAAGTAGTTCACACTAATCTAAGTATGGAATTAGTGTAAGTATATGCAATGTAAGTTGCATATGTTACAATGAGTTAAGTAAAAGTATTTGATTATTTTATTTAATTATTGATTTATTTCTATTTTATATATATTTTAATTATTTACTAAAAAAATGTGTTCAAATTGTGCACCTTACATGACACTTATATAGTGAAAAGATCATAAAGCCTAATTCTGCAAAATTAAAGCATGATATATTTGGCTCAAGTTACTTATGTCAGTTCTCTTATTTAGAGCATTAGGGTGTTTAAGAATTGAACACATTTCCAAAAACTGTCTTTTAACGAGATTGCGTTCAGTGCCAAGAATCTTAACTTCATTGAAATCCACTTTATGTTTAGTATTGATCGCGTGTTGCGCCAGAGCACAAGTGTGTTTTGATAAATTAATGTCACTACGATGTGTAGTAAGACGACCTTTTAATGATCTACCAGTCTGACCAATATAACATAAATCGCAATTAGAGCATGGAATGTGATAAATCGTGTTGACTTGTTCCAAAGTGGACAAGGGTGTTTTAGTTTTTGAAAACAAATAACAGTCTTAGCATTCTTGACAGCAATTTTAACTGGTGTGTTATTTTGTTTATACAGTTTAATAAGCTTCTCAATATATATATATATATATATATATATATATATATATTATATATATATATATATATATATATGTATATGTATATATATGTATATATATAAAATTATATATAACAAATTTTCTTTTGGAACTATTTTTTTGGTCATTTAATAATAAAAGAGCAATATTATAGAGGGTTTTTTAACGAGTAATTTTCACTACAATTTTTTATTAATTTCACTTATTTGTTTGGGTTTTACAGCGCTCCGAAGTTGACAAGGTTCTTGAATTCTCGTATAAAAAATAATAGGAATAACTTTGTAGACAATTTAATTTGCTAGAAATAATGTGTCATAAAATTTTCTGTAAGGTTGCTAGTTTATGAGACACAGCGTTAAAACCCTTTGAACCCCTTTGTCCAAAATTGCGGACGGGGAAAAGGATGACGACCCACAAACTTGAACTTAAGCTAATTCCTAACCCCCCCTAATCCATCAAAAAAATGCACGCTAAGGCATAAAAAACATTTAAATGGACTAAGTGCCTGAAGGTGATAATGATAATGGGGAGAAGTATGGAACGAAGTTGTCCACACTTTCGTATAAAAATACTGAATACCTATAAAATGATATATAAATCTTTCAAGTCAGTGTGAAGTGACAGTACGTACTTAAAATTATTATTATTAGTATAATTTACTGCACACCATATAAAAAAAATACGATGAAAACCTGCATTCGATCATTATATTATACGAGACAAAGTATTTGCATTAAAAATAGACATACTGCTTGTTTTATTTCATTCATTAACATCATTAATGTTAGTTTACTAATAACATAAAATGTTTGTTGACCCATAAAAAATGCATAAACTGTTAATTAACGTACTTTTAAAACTGCAGTTCAACCTTACATCGCTATCAATAGCGTAGATATGATTTATCGAGTTCGTGGAGTCGTTATAATACGATTTTAACACCTGATTTACAATGGAAACATGCTTTTGCCGTTGTTTTAAAAGGTGATTACACCGAACGTGCTCTTATTATTCTTAGAAATATGCTAATCATAAAAACAATAAGTTACTTTAATGTGCCAAATATTGCATGAGTATTAGCATTTTATGTATAAAAGATATATTTAGAACAAACGATGGAAGAAAACCATCAATGCAATGTTGAAAATATGTTCAAATATATTATAGCAAAATAATATACCAGAAAAAGAAAGCGAGCATTGACTGAAAAGGGTACTTAGAATTATAAACATTAGCGATAATATACAGATCTTGACATCTTTGATATTAAGACCGCTGTATCTATCATGGCTGTAAAGTTAGCATATCCATTTTTTAAGGCCAAATTCAGACCAACACTGTAATTTATTGCTAATCTATTATTACGGAAAGAAAAAAATTATTGCTCTAGCCATTTCCGAGAAAAAGTGGGAATGCGAACTTTACGGTAAAGGTAACATAGCCATAGCTAAATCTCTGCAAGGAATGGGGATACAGGGCCCGTTGATTGATATATTAACCAATCTCCAAAAGCTACCCCATCGTCCCCTAGCTCAAAACACACCCTCGGAAAACCTAAATATCGGCCAAAAGGCGAAGCGCAAATAATTAAATTCTGATTTATTGAATATGCTAAGAAACAATTTATTTCCGTTTCTCGTAAACAACCATTTACGAGAAACAATGATTATGCTAATTATTACAGAGAGATTGGACAAATGTCTAAGATGGATAACCCCAACTACTGCAAAGTTTAAATGCAGCCAGACGACAAAAATGGATGAAAACTGTGGAAAAATAAGACAAGCGGACAAAGCAGAGAAGTAGATCAAGCAGAAAAACCTGGTCTTCACTTAGAAAACTTGGTAGTAGCAGATTCACAACTAGAGACAAAGTACCAATAGCTCCCAACAGAGTGGCCTCCCACATTGTAGCAACCTCAAGAGCACCTAGAGATCGTGACCACACCACCAAAAGTAAAACAAGAACTAAAAATACTAAAGTCTGCATGCCCGCCTACATCTGAATACTCTGACGAGTTTACTTCAGAAGAAATTATTTCAGCAATATCAGAAATAAGTTTGGAAAGGCACCTTGCTCCGATAAAATCCATCCAGAATTTTTACTCCACTGTGGCAAATATGCTAGGAAATGGCTGGCTGATTTCTATACAGATATGTTAAAATCAGGAGAAATCCCCATTCACCAAAAAGGTCTCCATTATAGCCATATTAAAACCAGGAAAGCAAATGATCAGCCCCAAAACTACCGACCGATTGCACTGCTGAGCTGTGTCTATAAACTGTTGGAACGCTTAATCTACAACATAATTAGTAGAAACATATTTGAATTGATACCTATTGAGCAAGCAGGATTCAGACCTAACCGCAGCTGCACAGATCAGATCCTATCCCTAACAACACATATTGAAGCAGGTTTTCAAAGAAAGCAAAAAAACATCGTTGCTTTCATTGACCTATCAGCTGCATACGATACTGTCTGGAGACAAGGACTAATCTGCAAACTAATCCGTGCCATCCCGTGTCAAAAGGTAACTAAACTCATTGATAGCATACTCGCCGACAGACGAGTTTAATTATAATTACGGTTTAATTTATACATCGCGGACCTACCTGGGACAACTTCGCAGAAATTTGGCTACGCTGACGATGGGTCATTGCAGCAAGACATAATAACATGGATATTACAGAAACAATACTAACGGATGACCTTGCCGTTATGGGAGAATACTTTCGCAAATGAATGCAATGCAATGAAAACCGAAGTGTGCTGTTTCCATCTGAATAATCCCAAGCCAACAAAAACTCTCCGTTGACTTTGAAAACAGACTGCTCACTCATAACTCAACACCAAAATATCTTGAAGTGAGTTTTTACTGAACATTAAGTTTTAAAGAACACCTACAAAGAAAGGCAACAAAACTGAAAACGCGAAATAATATAGTCCAAAAGCTACGTGACAACACATGGGAGTCCTCAGCCTCAGCTCAGATCATCAGCTCTCGGACTTGTATACTCGGCGGCTGAATATGCTTCCCCGGTATGGCTCAATAGCAAACACACGAAGATTATTGACACCCAATTAAACCAGACAATGCGAATGATCTCAGTACATTAACCACACAATATGGCTTCCCATTCTGAGTCACATTCCACCGCCGAAACTGCGAAGAAGTCATTCTCTTCTCAGAGAATATCGAAAAATCGAGGCTAACCATCAACTACCCATCCACCATGATAAGCTTGATATCGAAATAAACAGACTGCGCTCCAGATATCCTCCATTGCTAAGAGCCAACTCCTTACATCAGGAACATTTCAACCTCACCAACGCTTGGAGAAGACAATGGGAGAGCGACTCACCACAGGAAGCACACCAAATGGCCTGTATCGATCAGAAACCGCCAGGCTTTGAACTGACCCGCAATACATGGACAACGCTAAACAGAATAAGAACAAGCAGCGGTAGATGTGCTGAAGCTTATATAGATGGGAAAAGCCTTACTCCTGAGTGTGACTGTGATGCGCAACGACAGACCGTCCGTCACATTGTTGAAGAATGCCCCCGAAGGCGATTCCCTGGAGTTTTCGATGAGTTCCTAAATGCGACCGAAAATGTTTTACATTATATTAATAATACATTAGATGTTCGTTTGTAATACTCCATGTAACGTTTTATATTGATTTTTAATTATGTGTTCTTATTGTATGCCATATGATAAATAAATAAATAGTGTAAAGCTAGCATAGCCATATCTATATCTTGACAACGAAAATGGTTACGAAAATGTTTTTAAAAAGCGTGAAATACACTATAATCTAGTTCGCCTAGTAAATTAATACACGTAACATTCATTTAAAAGAACTCATTCATTATACAGATGTGACTAACAATTAGAGTACTACCAAAAACAACGTAAAGACAAAATAATCTTATAGTGATGTGGTAGGTACGATAACAGTAACTAACGTTTGGTAATGTCTAATCTGACTTTCGTCACATTTTCGACCAAAATAAAATAAAAATACAGTATCTTCGTAAACTAGATATGCTGGTAATGTTTTTTAATGGGAGTGAATTTCACATTAGGCAAGTTACTAAAAATGTTTGATCTCAGTGCGCCTGTTATTCATCGTTATACAAAATCACTCTTAGGTAAAGTCACGACCTATATATTTCCATCCTAACTGATAGAAATGGATTAGGGGACGCTAACCTGAAATCCCACCCTGCAGCTTAAGGTGTGCGGTCGAATTTCATAACACACACTTCACTATTAACCATAAATTTTCTATAAGGGCGAGGAATTCAAACAACAAATTGGCCTACCATTAGTCACGACTTTAATCCTATCGAAAATGTTTACGGTAGGTTGAAAAGGTTCTTCGCATTCTTCTACAAATTACAAACGTGTAAGTATCGTTATATTGTTTTTTGTAGTTGTTTTTTGGATTCATTTAAATATAATTATTACTGTGACTGTTAATCTTTATTTTGGAAAATAATACGGAAAAGCAAACTTGCACCTCGCATGTAGGATCATCTTCATTAGGCATCGGACAAACGTAAGTATGCAATAAAGAAATAAAAAAAATTATATATCACTAAGTAATTTAATACATCGCTAATTATCTTCCCATGGACAAAAAACTATCGTTTCAATGGACAAAATAAACTAAAAATAAACTTAATATCGATTTTAATAGTTAATTATATCACTTAAACCAATCTGTTAAAAGACAAACTTGAAGATTAGTGTGTAAAAGAGTCATAAAAAACTTCCAAAACTTTCAAGCTGTGATGTTTATCTAAAGGGTCGATTAATTCAGCAGTATTATATTGGGGTTGCTATGGTATCACAAAGAAAACACTTGGACCTTAGAATTTTTTATGAAATATAAACATAAAACAGTAGAATTTATTAATTACTATTTATAACTGGGAATAAGCCACAATTAAAGATAAAAATACGTTTATTGACGTTTCAATTTCCAATTCGGAAATCGTTCTCAAAATACAAATAGTAAATTAAACAAATTTTGTTTTTTTGTTACATAGTGAAAAAATTCTTCTAATAATTTAATTTTATCTGACTCATTTATATTGACAATTCAGACATACATTATGCATTTTAAAGTAGACGACTTTAAAATGATATTGCCAATATTGTTGAGTTGCGCTCCTGGGACGACTTTACTTATAAGATAGTTCATTCGATTACATGAAATCAACTTTAACTTGAGAATATCCGTCAGAAAAAATCATAGCATGTAATTCGTCTTTAAAAAGACAAACACATGACATGATGACATGTCATGTGTTTTTTTTGAAACAAATATCATTTCTAAACAAAATTTCAAACCCACAGTATGGTGGAGGTATGTAGATGATGTATTCTCAATATGGCCTCATGGATCAGAGTTGTTGGACACATTCCTAAACGATATAAACGATAAAGAAGAGACAATAACATTTACCATGGAAAAGGAATATAATAACACGCTACCTTTCCTGGATGTTTTGATCTCTAAGAACGATACTGGATATGAGACTCAGGTGTATAGAAAACCAACACACACCAATAGATATTTAAATTTCAAATCAAATCACAATATTAATGTAAAAAAGGGAATAATTAAATCCTTATACGATAGAGCCAAAATTACTTGTTCTAACGAAAATTCGTTCTTGGAGGAGAAACATTTGTTAACATCTGTTTTATTAAAAAATGATTATCCTTTATCGTTTATAAATAAGGAATTTTCAACAATCGATCGAATAGAACAGAACAACTTAGAACGAGATCCTACAGCATACACAAGGAATAATATGAGGAAAATAACAATACCGTACATAAAAGGATTATCAGAAAAACTTAAAAGGATAGGAAATAAATTCAACATTTCAACAACATTCAAAACAACAAACACTTTGAGATCTATTTTGTCCAAAACCAAACCTAACAATGAACAAGAAAGGACAAAGAATTGCATTTATAAAATACCTTGTGAATGCGATCAGTTTTATTTAGGTGAATCATCAAGGCCATTAAATGTTAGAATAAGTGAACATCAATCTTATATTAAAAATAGAGAATTTGATAGATCTCAAATATGTAAACACGCATGGGATAATGAACATAGAGTTCAATGGAATAATTCAAATATAGTCCTAAAAGAAACGGATGGTAAAAAAAGAAAAATCAAAGAAGCGGCTCTAATTATGCTAAATGAGGCCAATTGTGTCGCAAATTCCTCGGCAGAATGTAGTAGGATCTGGTTACCAATATTGAAAGAGGAAGTTATTAATAAGAAAATACCAGTATTAGTAAGTCAGTAACATATAGAGGATACATCATTTATGTTTTTTAAATAACGTAACATATAAAATCAGAATTTTGATGTTTGTTGAAGGTAAACTAAATTCACGAACAAATACTTACAATGTCGGGATAGTATTATGAGGTTTTTTTTCCTGGTTTTTCCCTCATAATTTACTATGGAATCACTAACAGGAGAATTTTACTGTCATCATGTCATGTGTTTGTCTTTTTAAAGACGAATTACATGCTATGATTTTTTCTGACGGATATTCTCAAGTTAAAGTTGATTTCATGTAATCGAATGAACTATCTTATAAGTAAAGTCGTCCCAGGAGCGCAACTCAACAATATTGGCAATATCATTTTAAAGTCGTCTACTTTAAAATGCATAATGTATGTCTGAATTGTCAATATAAATGAGTCAGATAAAATTAAATTATTAGAAGAATTTTTTCACTATGTAACAAAAAACAAAATTTGTTTAATTTACTGTTTGTATTTTGAGAACGATTTCCTAATTGGAAATTGAAACGTCAATAAACGTATTTTTATCTTTAATTGTGGCTTATTCCCAGTTATAAATAGTAATTAATTTACAATGCCACAAGAAAATAGCTTCAGAACAGTAGAATTTATGGAATTATTTAATTTTTATAAATATTTTTGAGAAGAATAGTACGAATAAATGAGTAATCTACTTATAATACAACAAATAGTATATAAGGAACACAGTACCATTACGTATTCAGTTATTACAACATTAGTAAACATCTCAGCAAACCCAACATGTTTGTGATTAGTAATATAGAAATTTTGTCATAAACCACTGGCTTATGAGTTCTATAAGAAATACAACTATATATAGTAACATATGGATTGTTAAGATTAACATTAACATCGCCGTTACGAGCCATACTCTGTTCGAACATTGGCTATCATTAGAGCAGTTTGAACTTTGTCCAATGCTGTTCTAATGAAGCATTGTATTAACTCCATCGAGCAATAAGACAAAAGAGGGAATCTAATCCTTATGAAAAGGAGACCAAAAAAGTGGCCTCTGATGGCGGACATATCCGGAAATGCAAAGGCGCTAAATTTAAATTTTCCAACATTTGTTAACAATAGCTATAAAATATTTTTCAGACTAGAAAGTTTTAATTAAATATTAACGATAATAGTCTAAAAAGTGACATAATTGGTAAAAAACTTCAATATAAATAAAATTTCATGTGACAGTTGGGACAAACAATAACATAACCAAACTAAATTTGACTTCTTAAACAAGGAAAGAGACTGTCTATCCTTGTCTAAAGTGGCCTCTCAAGATGGCACTTCCTGTCTATCAATATGTTTACCCCTTCTACCTTTACATTCCCTCTTTTGTCTTATTGCTCGATGATTAACTCACAACTACTGATTCTTCAGCAAGGAAAGGTGTCTTTGAACTTTCTTTCGATTTCTCCTTCAATTATCAACTTTAGTTGGTACATATAGGTTTGTAATGTGTGACCAAAGTACTCCAGTATGCTTTTCGTTTGTACATAATAAATAAAACTACAAATTTCCAAGAATCCTGCGATAACACCACATCTCAAATGCTTCCAGTTTTTTACACATATTATAATAGTATTCCTTCAAGTGCATGTGATTTTCAACTAAAATTCTGTGGTCTAGTTGTTTGATTTTGTATCCTGTCAAGGCTGATTTTTCGCATTGACCAAGGCAATACTTACATAATTCCTGTGTTTAGTCAAACAAATCTTTACACTACGATTTATTGTTCCAGTATACAGTGAACCAGAACTACAAGTAAATTCCTGGAGTGGTTTTTTCCTATTCGATCTGTAGCATTTTTAGTATATGGCAAAAAAACTTTACCTTTTGCTTTCTGTTGTGGTTAGATATTATGGTTAACTATTTTTGGACGTACATAACGCTTTATGTGTCTTGAAGCCTAATCGTTCTGTTTCAATGCTCATTCTAGATGTATGTCTTCTCCTAAATATTCCGGTTCACGATATTCGTGTAGCATGATGCTATTAAGTTTTTATGACTCCTGATTTGTTTAGGAAGGCGATTGGTTGGTTGTTCAATTAATATATTCCTAATTAAAGTGAAGGCAATACAATCTCAAATATGTATTTCCAGGCATTTCTATTAAAAATAATTGTCGTAATAGATAGATCAAGTAGTTGAAATGAGATACAACTTATGATACTATAAGTAATATACTTAATATTAATATTACTTATAGTAACATAAGTTGTAATCACCACATCATAAAACAATGAAGGGCACGATAATTATTATGTTCTATAAAACTATTTCTCTATCTTTAGCCATATATCCATGAGTAAATGTCCGATAAATGATAAATGATAAAAAACACGAAACATGCAGCAAGATCCAATCAGAAATGAAGACATACGTAATGAGCTAGCTATACACTATTAGAGCAGAAGCTAATTATAAAAATAAATAGATTACATTATAATACAAATATGTTAGATTACGTTATAGTATTTTTCTACTCTCTTACTAGTAAATTGTATATTACCTACTATTTGGATGCTAAGTAAATGCATCATAACAGATACTGACACGTAATGACTAGCACGCAATAAAAAAAATTACGCTTCAGTTTTATAAAAATGTGTAATATCACATAAGCCTCGTAAGTCAGTTGGTCGAGTTACCATGGAAACGAATTAACAGACGTTATTTTGACAGATTAAAAATTATTAATCTGTCAGTGTAAATATAGTGGTAAGTAATTTAATTTTTATTTTTATAAACGAAAATAATCGTAGAAAAAGTATAGTACACAACTTGAGTTGTAAGCTTATTACATGCTTGTAACATTACTGCGCTCGCCGCTACGCGGCTCGCGCCCAACTTTTTTACTCGCATGTAATAAGCTTCTTACAACTCTCGTTATGTAATATACTATTACATGTTTACAGAATGAAAAAAAAGTAAGATTAAAAAAAGTATTAAATTGAAATTCAAAAGGAAGCAGAATAGTTTAGAAAGACTCCCAATAATATCCTTCTGAAGACAGAATGGGCAAAGCCTAATCTCTAAAGACAATATATTAATTAAAACAAGGTCAAAGAAGAGCCCAAGCTTAATACCATGTAAATTAATTAAAACAAGCTCAAATACTTTTGGAAATTATTTTAAAACTAATCAAATTTTCACTCAAAGGTTTTATCACCTCTAAAAGATGCAAAATGTTTGCCACTCCTACTTCCAGGCTTCCTTGTAAAAACCCACCTAGTAGGGACGGTAGAAAACCGAAAACATGGATAATTTTGAACAAAAATGTCTATTAGCACTTTTTTTGTAGAATAAACTGTGCTCTCAGAAACAAAGCTGGAAGCGACCAGCGTTTTTGTAATCGACAGTAAAAAAGTCGATATCTTTTGATCAAAGTGTACTATCGACAAAAATCAAAATGCGTTTTTAAAGTAAACGGTTAAGCTTTTGTATGCAATTTTTGTATTTTGCCTAATCCTTATATGAATCCAATGATGAATTATTTAGGGAAAGTCTGTGTTCCCAACTGACGATAAAATGAGAAGATAGTTTGAGATGGTTTAAACGCATTTACCATCAAAATAATAACCGTTCACTATGAAGAATTACTGAGTTTTTAAGTTTTTGAAAGAAGAAGAAGGGGCAAACTAATTAAGATTGGAGAAAAATGCTTAAACCAGATATGTATGTGAATAGATTAAAGTTGGTATGGTTCAAGATAAAAACTGGGGCAAACTTACTATAAAAATTCCATCAGGAAAGTCGAACCCACATAGGAATAAAGGTTGGATAATGATGACTTGATGGTTCACTCAATAACTAGATTGAAAGATTTTTAAATAATATATTAAGTAAATAAATATGTTACGAAATAAGTTAAATCTGGCAAGTAGATGCTATGTCTGCTCCCTCAACCTAGATCAAGAAACCTGTCCGAGCAAAAAAAAAGTACTTAAATCCTATAAAACTCTGATACACGCGGTGTTAAAGTATGGCACCGAAACCTGAACACTGATAAAGTATATTGAGGAATTGTAGGGATGTTTCGATCGTAAATCTACGGTGTGAAAAAATAAAAACTGTACAGACTCAATAAGGACCCTCGTATGGTGGAAGAAGTAAAGAGAGAACGCATAAGATGGGTTGGTCACGTGTTAAGAATGAACCCACCAGAATATCTATGTTCCAAAACCCAGAAAATCTAGGAAGTAGAACTAGAGGAAGACCTAGACTAAGATATCTCGACGATTTAGAAAAGGATCTCAAAATAGTTGGGATTAGAGGATGGAGAAGAAAGGATATGGTCCAAAACGAGGACGCCCTGCAGCAGGCTAAGACTCACGAAGAGCTGTAGAGTCATGATAATGATGACAGCTCTGTTCAGTTTAAAGTAAGAAATAATATGTATGGTTTTCGCGCCAATAAAGGATTGTATTAGAATTGCTGTCTATTAACTACTACTTTATTTAAAAACTATTTCCAACAAGTATTAATATCCTGGAAGAAAAAATGTAGAAAGAAACAATAGAATACAACTAAGTAATAGACAATAATATGATGACTATGCTTCGCAAATTACCACATACTTGTTTTCTTTTTAGAGTGCCGTCTTCCTACGGAGGTTAGCAATCATAATGGCTATTTTTATTTAAATCAACAGATCTGCTTAAATAGATTTAGTGCATGAATGACTACTACATCAAATATATGACGTCCAGATTATCAATGAATATAAGATATGAGGCAAAAAAAATAAAATAAATGTGTTTAGGAGGAATGCCACAAAACCTACTGCTTCAAATCGGACAACAGATATGTTAGTCTAGAGTTTACAAATATGAAGGACTGACTACATCAGATGATGGCATGTGCACTTGATAAAGTAATTGCAGAATAAAGATAAAGATGTAGTCAAGAAAAAAGGAATAACGTTATCGAATAATGTAATACTGTGGAAATGGACTTTTAGGGAAAATCGGCAGGAATATCGCTACGAAAAAGTTTAAGAAATGAGAGTATATGCGAATTCATTCCAGGAAAATATACAATGCCAGGACAACTCCGTCGTCAAGTGGTCATTTCTTTTAAGTGCCTGTATGCCTGTAATTTTATCGATCCATCTTGTTGGAGATCTTCCTCGTGATCTTCTAATAAGTCTTTCAGTAGGTCAATAGTAGTACTTAGTCCATACAAAAACAGACGACATTACAAACAAACGAAGTGCGAAAGAAACAAGATCCTAACAAATCTTGCGGACAACAAATCTTTACAAAGACTAACCTCTTTTTTTAACAAATCTTAACTGGAAGTCTAGAGAACGTAAAGAAGGGGACGGCAAGAGAGACTAGAAGTGGACCAGCGTATAGACAAACTAGTGTGGCGATTAGGTGTCGCCGAAAGTAAGATAACTGAGTAGAACGTATGAAAAAAGTATACTGGAATACGATAAGGAAGTAAACTGTCAAAAGAATACAAGTTAATGAAGAGAACACAAAGTGACTTTATGCATGAAACAATTTTAGGCGATAACTATACAATATATATTAATTATTCTAAAATATTTGTATAATAACTGTAAACAATCAGTAATAGACAGATATTCCAATATTTAATAGCGTCAATATAAAGGACGTAAAGGAATAAATCATTGTTTACAAAATTTAAAAACCTGTAAGCACGTCACTGGACAACGGCGATGATTTGTTTTGTTACCTACCCAACTCTCTACTAACAGGTGTGGCTCTTGCATTTAACATTTTAAACATCAAATAAAAGTTAATGTACCATAAAAAAGCGTCATAGCGTTATCACCCAAACAATGATAACAGCGTTATCTCCAAAATATTTATTGAATACTAACCTTAACTTTAAAATATGTTTACTATGGTAAAAACCAAACAAGACACAGTCACAGACACTCACGTCACCGTTTAAATTCCTCAAAGACCACCGTATAAACTGGAGAAAACAGAAACAGTCATAGCTAATGGTTAAAGCAAAAAAATCGATACCGTTTTTTCGCGTAGCGTAATTCAACACCGTTCCAAGCCGTTCGTGAACTCCTTTGACAACTGAAAGAACTGATTCTGAATCATACTGGACACGGCAACGGTGAAAACTGTGTCCATTTATTAAAACACGTACGATTTCAAATAACCCGTTGCGTTGCTGTTAGGTTAGGAAAAGGTATAAAAGAGGGGAATGGCGGGAGGTCGAATGAGGTGGCTTCTTGACTATGCACCGACAGTGTAGTGGATGGGTATGGGGCTAAGGGGTGGAGTAGGCTGTATATATGGAAATACTCTATTATAATGGATTAAAAGGATTAATACAAAAAGCTAAGCGCATCTTAAAAAAATTAAAAACGGTATTTCTACTTAAAGGTATTATATATCAGATTTACATTTTAAGATTCGATAGCAAGGTTACAGGATATTTTATAATACCTTACCACATAAAATTTATATATTTTTTGATAAGAACCATAATGGATGAAGCTAAAGATGCATGTTACAATGGAGCCAAGTAAGGAAAACGTAAAACATTGTAAAATTTGCAGTAAAAGTTTATTCTGGCGAGTTAAAAATCTCTTACTGCAAATACGATTAAAACAATAACAAGTTTTTTTTTACCGACTTCCCGGTACTTTTCGCAACATAATTGTTACTTTTAGGCAAAAATGGTCACTTGGGTGTTACGTAATGTGTAGGTAGGGGGGTAGGGTCTTGTAAAACGTCACGATGCTTTTCTGGAGGGGGTGGTGTCAACAATTGCATCACGTAATACTTGAACGCCCCCTTAAAACGAACCTCAAATTTTTCAAATCTTGCTATTAGAGGCAGGTACTGTCTCTCTGAAAATCATTCATACTTGCTACTAACAGTATTAATCCGTTTAAATTTATTCCTGATTTGGATATAGTTTTATTTTTTTTTATCAACTATTTAAAAATAAATGTCACCTTCTGTTAATGCATTTTCATTTCTTCAATGGACTTTGTGAATTGAAAGTTAAAAATCCATAGCAAACAATAATAAATAAAGAGAAATTATATTCCCATTGTGAATAAAATAGTAATAACTAGAGCGCGGATTATATGCAAATTGCATATACGTGCATATTTTGCATATTTTGTCAGTTTTAAAAAAAAAATACATATTTTGAGAACATTTTAATTTACCTGCATATTATGGTCATCTTTACACCCAAAAATTATATTTAACAGTTCCCTCTGATAAGGTCGAAGAATTTAAGGAATTTCCAAGTTGAATGGTCGTATTTAGGTAATTTTTTGCACATTCAATTTTGGGTAGGCATAACTAAACTCAGGTTAATATTTTTAGTTTATCGAAAAGCTTTGATATGTTAACATATATATAGCGAGTTTTAATTGGTTTTAAAAATTGAGAAAATAGTAAAAACTGCGACGTGGATTAACGGTACTTCCGAGTCAGAAGCAACTTTTTCAAGAAGTCTTGTGTAAAACTATGATGGCAGTTAACATACCACTAAGAAAACTGCAGCATCCCCAATTTAGAAGTTTTTTCATTTCTGATGACTCGACCATCAAAAAGAAAAACTTCAACATCGTTGTGGATGAAGGTACCGATGTTTGTGGCAGATATATAGCACATCTGATGATTGGAGCACCTCAAGAAAATAATTCTACAAACGCATACTTAATAGCTTCGAAGCAGTTAGACCAATAATGTGACGGTATCCAGATTCATACAGTAGTCTCTATCAAGCTTCTTTTTCTTTCTTTCTTTTCCAAACCCAGTGACAGAAGAAAAGTTGTTGGTGCTTCTATCTGATACTGCACCCTATATGGTAAAAGTAGGACAGAACCTTAAAGTTAATTACCCCAATTTGGTGCATTTTGCATGTCTTCTGCACGGGATAAACCGAGTAGCAGAAATCATCAGAACAGAATTTCCTCAGAATTTCCTTATACAGAAAGTATAAATAAAGCCCCTCTAAACGTGCACATGTATAGGGAGAGACTGTCTGGAATTAGTTTACCACCAGAACCTGTAATTACCAGATGAGAAACGTGGAATAACGCCGCTATATTCTACGCTGAACATTTTGATGCCGTTAAATACTTAATTTTGGACATGAAGAACGACGCTTACAGTTTAGTTCAAAGTAAGGACTTGCTACAAAGTGCAAGTGTAGTTAAAGATTTTTTTTTATTAAGGTTAATCTTGCTTTATACCAGATATGATCACATCGTTAGAGAGTGGATAATTAGGTTTAAGAGACTCCATTCCCACCATTGAAACTTTCATGGCTAAGTGTTGCAATGTTCCGGGTAAAGTTGGATATCAAATAAGGCGCAAAGCGACTTTAACAAAGAATCAAGAGTTTAAATTTTTTAAAATAGTCAAAAATATCTACGAAAATAAGTCTTCTCACGAACATACCTTATAGTATACTGTCAAAAGTTCAATATTGTCCAATTAAAAAACCCTTTTCTATGCCTAAATACATTTTTACTGATAGAAGACAATCATTTTTACTGGAAAACTTTAAAAATTATCTTGTTGTAAATGCCTTTATAGAATTTCCAAACGAGAAATTGTATAATATATTGCATATTTCGTAAAAAAGTCAATATTTGTGCATATTTTCATGAAAAAGATGCATATAGATGCGCATATTTTTTCAAAAAAATGTTGCATATATTCCAAGCTCTCGTTAATACAAACTGTCGTCTTGTATCATCTTCGTCTTGTATCTACTTCCTTTTCAGTCATCTATATACCTCGCGGCACTTCGCTATTTTGGCTAGTTTACTGTAACGAAAAGTGGTGATGCGCTCTAGGCTCTGCTTTTTTATACATAAAATTTTGAATCTACCTCACATTAAATTAATCATCAAAATCAACAATTTATGATGGAACCTTTAAAACTCATATATAGTTAAAAGCTGGATGAAAGGATAGGTGAGCCAGGAGCAGAATTTGTGAACCAAGTTGGGGAAATTTTTTCATTAGAAGTAGGAGTACGAAACTGGAAAATCAAAGAAAAAGAAGGAATGAAAACTGATCACGTATTAAAACCAACAAAGGCTTTTGTAGAGCTAAGAATGATGTTCGATGATGCCAAAAATCGATAATGACCTTCAAAAGCCTTAATATATTTTAAAGTGATTATTGTAGAAAACCAGTAATTATTAATGGTCAAAAAAACAATGTCAATAAGATTAGCTCAAATTGGTAATTAGTATAGTTAAGAGTTCGAAATTTTACTAGCGATAAGGTGCATAAAAGAAAAAATTAGACGTGAACGTTGACGTGTAACTCACTTCAATAAAAATTGGAATAAATATAAAGTAGAGCACTAACAAAGAATTTGATTGTTTTCATATTTTATTATATAAATGTTAATTGATTATTGATGGTGTATAACTATGTTTATAAGGTGTATAACTATATATTATACCTATATAAAAAACTACTTCAACCATAAGCAGTCAAATTGTAGCCGTGTTTAACATTTTTATTCTAATGGAATAATTCATTTTGTTTATTAAGTCAAGTGATTGGATAAATTGGTTATTGATTTTATATAACCTTTTATGATCATTTACTTCTCCTTTGTACCTAAGTAACAATAGATAATGTATAGAATATACCGTAAGTTTTTATTAAAATTTCGTTTTAAAGGTTTTCAATTCGCACCAATGCAATGAAACAGTTCACACCAACTACTAACAACAACTATTACCTTGATGAAACTATATCGATCACGATAATGATCATAATAATAATAAGTATTTTTATTATACAGTATAAAACAATGTTGTGATATGATAGTTCAATAAAATAGAAATAATATTTAACTTTCAGTTCAATGTTTTCAAAACTTCCTGCAGAACCAGAGGTTATGCACAGGGTTAGACTATTCATTATTATTTGTGCCTCAGTACCATCAGGTTGATATACTCTGGTCACTGAACTCAGTCCCAACTGTCTAGTAAATTTAGTAATAAATTTTGTGCTATATTGGTCAAGTCTCGACTTCGACTAGAAGTGGCTGAAATTTACTATATTAATTGTAGCTTAAATGTCAAAAATTATTTCCACGCAGTTTATCTAAAAAATGAATCTGCATCAACAAATTACAATAAAATAAAGTCTTAAATATTTATTTTTTAAATTTTATAATTATTTGTAGATATATATATATATATATATATATATATATATATATATTCAGGGATTCTACAGTATTCACTGCCTTCCCCCGCTCAACCGTTTCCATCACTCTCTGTTGTCCCATTCTCCATCATTTAGGCCTCTCTTAATCATGGTGTCGTCTACTTCGTTCCTCCAGGATCTTCGGGGTCGTCCTCTTTTCCTCCTTCCTATGGGGCTCCATTCGGTTGTTCCGTATTATAGATAAGTACTTTCAAATGGAAAGCTCTTTATATTGTTCTTACTAATTGTGTCATTTTATTGTGATTTATTATCTTTAATAACAATTAACTACAATTTCGGTGTAAAACAAATTTATTTTGACTATCCTTTCTACTATAAAGAGACAACCTATTGAATTTGAATTTAACTTTTTTTCTTCTTCCTCTTTTTGTATCCGTGCTCCTCGTTTTTACTTTAAGGAAAAGTCCTCTTCAATGTATAATGACTTCAGTGCCAAAGTTTTCAATTAACGTGCTTTCTTCGAAACCGCAGAATAGTAAAGATCTCTTGTATATTAAATTACACTTTTTTAATCTTCTCCGGACCGTCTCATGTCAGAATATTTAACAGGTTATAGCGGTATATGTACGAACACGTCATTATCATGGCCATTAAAATCTGGGCAGAGGAGTTGTGATTGACCACTGAGCTTCAGAAGCTCTGATACGAACACCTACCTAGGTCCAGAAAAAACAAGAAATCAGTCATGTTTTGAAGTCCTTTTTGGGACCTTGGCTGACTCTCTATGAGTAGTCTCTGGTCACATCTTTGAATTAGGAAGTTCCTTAGATTATATCATTTCGTTTAACTTAAATATATTTTTACGTTAACAATCATCCTTGCTTTTATCCTTTGATCCCTTTGTTTGTTTTTTTAATTTGATTTTGTAACGATTGTAAATAAATCGAGCGGTTTTAATTTATATAAACTATTTATTTACAACACGATATTATCTTGCTCTAGGTATCTACACAAATTTCTTCCAAAATGTAGTCTGGTGCTTCCGGACACGAGCAACCTCTATTTTCAAATTCCTACATATTCTCACATGCTATCTATGTTTTGTTGACTTGTTGTAGATGGGCATCTCCATAGCGTTTTTCTAGTTGAGTGAACATGATCTGGTAAAATTTTTCTTGACCTTTAGAAACCGACTCCTCGTAAAAGCCTCCTTTTCTTGTTTGGTTCAATGATTGGCTTTCGCAATAGCTTTAAATTGTCTAAGGTATATAGACCAAAAGAACCTTTTCATTAAATTCATTTCATTTCATTTTTTGGTTATTATGCTCTCTAATTGTTTGATTTTTTCTGTATCGTCTTATTTTTTTTGTAACTTATCGAATATTCTCGAAACTTCTTTAAATTTCTCATTGTTGTGTCTACATATCTTTAATTATTTGAGAAGTATCGTCGAATCTTCTAGAAACTTTTTCGAACTTTTCGTCGACTTGTCTAGCTGCTTCTTTAATAAATTGAAAAGTTTCATCGAATCTTTTGGAAACATTTACCAATTTTCCGTAGATTAATTTGGTTAAAACTAACTTAAACTCTTTATATCTCCATTCTTGTTGAGATGTAGACCAAGAGATTGAGGATGAAATTGGACAAACGTATTATTATATGAAAGATCGACAAAAGTGGGGGTAATCTCTGAAGCTACGATAGATACTGTATTTATTTATTTATTCATTCCAACGGTAGAACCATTTATAATAAAATACAAAAAATAGTAAAAAGTAAAGATCATGTACAATAAACATCAAAACAATAACAAAGAAACAAGTAAACAGTTAAAATTTATCACAAAAATTTTAAAAAAGTATCAGTATCACATAGTAAGTATCACATATCTAGATTAATAGTCAGATTCTTCAGTTGCCTTTTAAAAGCATTAATGTTTATGCAGAAAGGATCCAGTAGGAGGACATTGCAAGAGCTGAGCATTCTTGACAGGGGAAAATGACGAGCATAATCAGTCCTATGAAAAGGAATATGAAAGAGTGCAGTGTGTCGAGTTCTATGCATTGTGTTTAAGTGTACATTGGCCAATACCGAGGGACAATTAATAACATTGTTCAGAATTTTAAACATACTGCTGTAGTGCAGTATACAAATATAAAGATTGCAGAAATTCGAACAAGGTTTGCTTTAGAGGTAAGAACAGATTTGAAAGATACCGATAATACTGAAATACGATATTTGGTGGACCTACGCCCTATTTACTGCAGATGGAACCGAACGAGAGATTTTTAGGACTGTTATGAGCGGAAAACGATTTAGTGTTGTTAGGAAAAATTGCTTGAGGTTTGATGATGCCACATCTAGGAAAGAAAGGCTGAAAAAACATCTTTGAATTTTTTTTTTGAAAATTGTCAAGATATATTTACCATTGGAAAAAATGCATGCATTGATGAGATGTTAATTGGGTTTAGAGGCCGATGCAAGTTCCGAATGTAAATACCAAATAAGTCACGAAAATATGGCAAAAAACTGATGTTGATAACTGATGCTAAGATTCAATTTGCCTATAATGGCTATATATATATATATATATATATATATAATATATATATATATATATATATATATATATATATATATATATATATATATATATATACCGGAAAAGGTTCGGATGGAATTGGTCTTTGAAATTCAGAGAAAAAATTATTCAAACACACATAATCGTAATACGTCTATCAAAACTTTATTTTCCAGCAATAGGAACATTACTGCAGATAATTTGTTTTTTTTTCTCTTCAGCTAGTGAAAGAGTTACAGTCCAGAGGCCTTGCCTATGTCGGAACCATGAGAGAATCAAAAAGGGAAATACCTCCAGAATTTAACGCAAACAAACAAAAACAACTTGGTTCTGCATTATATGGATTTTCAAAATATAGTTTCATATATTACAAGACTGTAATCGTCATTTCCCCTGAATCGAACATGATAAAAAAGATTCTAACAGCGCAACCTGTGGGAATGAGACGACGGGGTAGACCAAAGCTGAGGTAGATGGATGGGGTAACACAAGATGCGGAGAAGATCGGATTCGGCAACTGGAAAATTCAAGCAAGGGACAGAACAGAATGGCGTAGAAAGCTTGAGAAGGTCGAGGCCCTCTAAGGGCTGTAGCACCAAGATGATGATGATGAATCGTCATTTCCTCTATGCATCACTCTCGTGCTAAGGATGTTGAGAGTAACAAACCTGAAATAATATCATTCTTTAATTCAACAAAAGGAGGAGTGTTCATTTACAGCTCATCAAGGAGAACTTGACAGAACCTTTTATGAGGAAATGATTTGAAAATCCTGGAATTAGCTTTAGGTATAATAAACTCGATAAGAACAATACTTGCACTCGAAGAACCAGTAAAATTTCCATCCGAAGAAAAATTGGAGATTCTTAAATATTCTTATTTGTGCCCATCTAAACTTCATAGAAAGGCATTTTACTTATGCTATGATCGTAAAAAGCCCATTTATCATGTAGGAAGAAAATATGCACAAAATTTGCTTCAAAATAATTGTAACGAAAATAAATGTTGTTTAAAATTAGTGTAGTTCACCTGTTGACAGAATTTTTTTACTGAATATATTTGTTTATTTTTTGCATACAAAACCCTTAAACCAAATCCCTTAAACCTTTTTTATTGATGGAATTGTGGAGGCTTGTAATAATAAGGAGAGATTTCAGTACTATTGTAAAATAAAGGTATGTATATAACTGAGCGAATAAAGTTCATCCTAGTTGTAACTTATTTCAGTGAAATTGTTTCAAATACCTAAATCTTTTTTTTATTTTTTAAAAATGAGTCCGTGGAACTCTACATCACGCTCAATGTAACTGAAATTGCACCTCACCGGTTACGGGTTAAGACATTATTTCAATTTAGTTAAGATATTTGCACATTGTGATTATCAGTTTGTTTAATTAAAATCGTAGCACTTCTTACTTTTTACAGTTTCTTTGGTAGATACGGTTAATTGCATATTAACCACAGAAGAACATTAGGTACAGTTTATTATAAAATGTGGTAGTACACTTACAGTTATAGTACAATACTTAATTAAGGACGCTTTAAAAAGATTAGTATTTATTTTGTAGTTTTATAAAAATCTTGTCTAGACATATTAATTGCCAATGAATATGTTAATAGACTCTTGGAATAAGATATAAAAATTACATCATCTGCTAATGATGATAATTGATATAAAAAGAAAAAAGAGATCTAACAAGTATTCTTATATTCTACTATTTTAATAGTAAAGCCCAGAAAATGGTTTTAGATGGTTACACTGATGAAATTTAACAAAGAAAAGCAGAGAGCAGAAATAAAAAATCGAATTAGATTGGCTTGGACAGGTCAATAAATTAAGCTACAAATGTTTATAATAAAAGATATATCATCAATTAGAACAAACGGTTGCATTTTGTAATGTGATAATTACAGAGATTTACAGCTCTGCAGGGCTGTGATAAAGCTTTTTCTAGCGTCAAGTTCTCTTTGTTATCTTTATTGATCTTCTGTTCAGTATCTCTTCAGTCAGTCTTTTTTCTTAATTGTCATAATTATTGATACTTTTATCCCTTATGACGGTTTTGACAGAAGGAATATACAAGTATTCGTGCATAGTTTGTATCGGGACACTAGTGAGCATTCGTTATCATATGAAGAATACTAGGCTGACATCTCCTCTGGATAGTGGCAACATTTATTAATTTACTGATGCAACTCCAAATTTTAATTGCGTAGGTACCATTTTACAGTAGAAGTCGTTACTTCATTGTATGTACGTATATTATACATAAATAAACATAGTTCTTTAAATTTATTTTTAGATTTCATTCAATGCTTTTTCTCTATGATCAAATAAAAATGTTTTCAACTTTTGCGAATTGCAACAATTTCTATTATTACTTGTGTAATGAGCACTATCAAGTTCCAATTCTAATAAATCGAATGTGTTTAAAAAAGTTTAAAAATATTGTATGTATACAATACAGACACACTCGAGAAATGCGAAAAATGCGTGGGTGGTAGGTGTTTTGTTTGCAATAGTTATAAGATAAGTCGTGCTTAAGTGTAACTGTACGTTTAAGTAATGACCTCACCGCATTACTTCACTGACGTAGGAATTTACTTGTACTGCTTTCTACTCGAAAATCGAATATAAAATGTATCTACAAGGTAGCTGGATCTGCTTGAAACATGTCAACGGTTGTTTGTATGAAAATTGTTCTTACAAAAATTATAAATAGGCAAATTTTATCTTATTACGTGAGGGTGTCACCTTATTTTTTTTTTAATTAAAACGGGGTCGAGGGGGGACGAATTATCACTACTAGGTAAATACCGAAAAAAAAAATCGATTAATTAAAAAAGTTTGGTTAACGTTACGGCGTTGCGGCGCTAGAACTGCGTGGCAAATATTCGAACTATCCTCACAGCTGAGTTATTCAGACAATGTTGTGTTTTGTTTATTGATGATGGTTGTCGTCTTTACTGTGGGTAATAATTAGATTAGAACGAGTGGTTTAGATGAGGAATGGCGTGCAAACAAGAAAAGAAAAGGTTTTACGAATGATGACAAATATAAAAGAAACATAATAAAGAAGTCTAAAGTGGTTGAAAACGTAAACTGGGTTGGCGAAACTATACCAGCTAAAAAACTAGGCTTAAATTTTTGCAGATAAATATTGTTTTATTCATTGTTGTTAATTTGTACATTTTGGTTTAAATACCATTTTACTGATAATTTAATCTTGTAGGTATTTCGACGTAATATTAGGCTACTAAAACCTAACCCCAAAGTCATTTACTTTCTCCAATATCTTTTTCACTGAATTACTGTTACAATAAAGTCTTTTGTTGTTTCAGTTGCAAATCCAATTGCCTTTGGAGTTTTCACTGAAAAAGATATAGTTGAAATATCCGCCAAACCACATAACATGACAACAAAAATGGAACAGGACTTTTACATCCAATCTGTTAAGGAAATTAGTCATATTGCAAGGGAAAACCCCAGGTCTAGTTCGTCAACCGCAAAACCCTAAGTTTCAGTATGATTTATTATGTAGAATACAATGGAAAACGTAATGAAACACCAACTGACAACAGAGGAAAAAACGTTTTAGGAAATGCAATACCTGGGTCCGTACTGTCTAAATTAAGAGTCCATGTAGAATCATTCCCCACCAAAGTACATCACTATACAGAAAAAAAAAGAAAGTATTTTTCAGCTAATATGAATTTTAAAATCATGTACGACATGTTCATTAAAAAAAACATACTTTCCGTATTTCAACATTAGGAACTGAGAAAAGGCTCTCCTACAAGTATTTTGGACATATTTCAAGGTAAACTACCCTTCTATTGGCTTTGCCCAACCAGTTAAAGATGCATGTGTTATATGTGAGGAACTAAATTTAAAAATAAAAAGTCCTGTTTTGAATGGGAACGCAAAGCAAACAGCTGTCACTGAGCTAACAGTACACAAGCGTAAATCTAAAAAGATCTATGTATCACTGAAAGAAGTGACCACGCAGTGTGTCAGTAAGACTGAAGAAAGTGTTGGCATCTGCATAGATTTTATGGCCAATATATCTCTACCTTGTATTCCTCTCCAAGATACCTATTACCTTAGACAGTTCACTGTAAACGTCTTTGGTGTGTATAATCTCGCGACACGGGAATGAACAATTTTTATCTATCATGAAGGTAAAGGGAGTAAAGGCTCAAACGGAGGTTGTACTATGTTAGATTGGAACATAAAAAACAAAAATGGCAGTAGTGTAAAAAACCTTTATCTGTTTAGAGACAACTGCGCAGGGCATAATAAAAATAATACTGTAATTCGCATGATGATTTACTTGTGTGAGATAAAAAAGTTTAATGAAGTCAAACTAACCTGTCCTGTTACGTGCCACTCTTTTATGACAAATGACAAAGATTTTGGCATCATCAAAGAAAATTAAAGCAAGAAGAATGATATTATACTATTAATGAGGTTGAAGAGCTTATAATGAAATCATCAAACTTGACGGCAAATTTTCTGTTAAAATTACTGGTGATGATTTCATTGACTGCAGTTCACGGTGGCCCCAGTTTTATAAAAAAAAACCTACCTAAGTGATGATTCGTATAGCAAAAATGTCCCAAGAAACCAAAAAAGGGCTTTTGCCATATCACAGAGAAATTACTTTTTCATCAAAGAATCCTAACACGGTTCAATGTAAGATAAACATCGGTGGCTTCATAATGGATTAATTCAAACTACGGAATGCAGTACAGCCAATTCAGGCCCCTACTAGAAAAGCATAATTAACAAGAAAATGGAAGTCATGAAGAAAACATTGGTATACATTCCGGAAGAAAAAATTAATTTTTGGAATCCGATTTTGTCATGGTCAAGTAAATGCCATCGGCATTTACAGAAGAAAGCTAAAAACTTGAACTGAAATTTACTTCAAATTTTAATTTATGATTTAATTGCTTTATTTCATATATAACATTGTTTTATTTCATTAAAATTAATTCTCATAAAATATTCTGTTTGTATATTGATTGTTTTCCTTAGAATTTCTTAAAGTTTCTTGTTTACGACAGAAAAGGAACATGTCCTTAACACAAACAAATTCTCTACCATCTCCTCTTAAAATATTTAAATATTTTATAGTATGGAGTAGTCCAGAATGCCCAATTATATAAACCTTAAATGCAAAAAAAAAATACCAGTAGTGTGTTTGAGTTTACCAAGTTTTTTGTCTCTCCTGAAAAATTGGCAAAACTGGACTTGCCTTTCTACAGTTAGCGATTCATTTTACAATCAGTTTTTTTTTCTATTTTTGTTGATTTTGTAGTATATTTTTTCTTGTCTACAGTTTTTGATAGTATGCGTTTGAACATTAAGAATTAGTGTGTAGAACTATTGTTCTGAAAATCACAATTTTAGTTTGAAATATGTTTATTTCGAAGTTTCGATTTCCACTTCGGAAATAGCCATATTTTATGAAACTAATAACAAAAATACTGAAAATCAGATACAAGCAGCAGGAGAGGAAGACCAATTTACATTTATGTCGTCTAGACTCTAGACACAATTCAGTGCAACTTGTTCTACGGAATAAATGCGAACAAATGGACCATTGCTACAATTATTATCCACTTCATCCGAAATACGAGACGATCCTTAAGTAGTATAATTAAAATTATCTTTTTTGCTTTCGCATGTTTTAGAATAAGTTATTGGAAACATTTTCCAGAAGAAATTCAACTGTTATATACTATGTAATTGCAGTTAAAAGGAAACAAAAGTGTCATTCTAAAAATAATAAATAATAAAATAACAAAATATTTTGTGCAGCAGCATATGTTTTTAGAATAATCAAATAATTTGCACTTGAATAGGGCTTCAAATAATCAAATAAAGTGCAAACTGAAATCATCACTTTATTAGGTTAACTAATATGACCTGAGTCTTATTCACTGATCTATACCAGTGGCGCATCTTTAATTATAAACCAAACAAAAAGTACCAACATTTTTATAAGGGTGGTTTGAAAGATTGAATGAAAAGTATGACATAATCAATCATATTTTAAGGTTAATAGGTTAATGCATGGTTGAGGTACAATTTAATTTGGATATTGAAGTAGGAAAAGTCTTCGTTGAATGTAGCAACAGCTGGCTATTTTAGCGTCTGTGTGCAAAAACAAAAGTAGCATGGAATAAAATTATGTTGGATTGAATAATCTATAAATTTTACGGCCAAAAATAACTTAGCTATACCTGTGGGTATAGCTAAGCGGATTAAATATAGGAAATCACCAGGACCAGATGAGATGCTTGGTGAAATTTTAAAGCTATTAGAGACACACCAAATCATAGCTCTTACGAAGCTAATTTAACAACATCTACGAGACTGGTTATTTACCAAAAGACTGGCTACTACCAAAATTCATTCCACTTCCTAAAAAAGTCAACGCTAGAAAATGTGAAGAACATAGATTAATTAGTTTGATGAGCCATATACTTAAAGTACTCCTTATTATCATTCACTCGCGCATATACACCAAATTGGAAGAACACCTGAGTGCATTTGGATTCAGAGCAGAAGTCGGAACGAGGGAAGCACTTTTTAGTTTGCAAGTTCTAATACAGAGAGCCAGGGATGTCAACTGCGATGTGTATGCATGTTACATTGATTTCGAGAAGGCATTTGATAAAGTCCCACATGGGAAACTAATCGATATCCTAAAAACATCAGGACTCGATAGTAAGGATATAAGACTGATCTCAAACTTATATCTCCAACAAAAAGCAACAGTACGATTAGAAAATGAACTGTCCGAGATCTTCACAGTCGAAAAAGGAGTTACACAGGGTTGCATATTGTCACCGGCATTATTTAACATATACTCTGAAAACATCTTTAGAGAGGCCTTGGACGAATCAGAAGATGGGATTGCTGTAAATGGCCTACTTATAAACAAGATTAGATATCCATAGCAGGGGCTCCAAAGGATGATGGATAACGTTGTAGAACCATGTAACAAATACGTCCTAAAACTGTATTGCAAAAAGACAAAAATAATGATCATTAGTAGCATTAGTCAGTAAAATTGAGAGCTCTTTAAACTAAATGTGTCCAGCAGTTCCAGATCAAGTAAATCACAACACGTTGAAATTACATGTTATTGCCAAAATGTACGCGGCCTTAGTAGCAAAATTTCATTATTTAATGCAAACGTTAGTGATTGTGAATTCGACATCATAGCATTAAGCGAAACGGGGTTACGCAGTGATGTTTCGAGTATGAAACTCTTCCCAAATAATTATGTCGTATACAAAAAAGACCGAAAATTTCATGAGGTGGACAAAGTGAAGGGTGGTGGTGTAGTGCTCGCGTTAAAAGATTTCATAACATCTGAAATATTGGACATTACGGCTCTCGACGCACAATTTCCACTAATTGATCTTATTATTGTCAAGTGTCGGGTTGGTTACAAATATTTTTATATAGTTGTTGTTTATTTACCTGATAGATTAAGTTTGGTAGACTTTGAATATTTTCTCGATTGCTTCGGACAATTTGATTACTTAAATAATGACTGTATAGTACTAGGCGATTTTAATGTTTCAAGGTTTATAGATAATGATATGTCTGATTTCAAAACTTCTGTAGTTTTAAGTTTTGCGGGCTCTACTGGCCTTAGACAATTTAACAATGTTGTTAATCATTTGGGTAGACTGCTAGATTTGGTCTTATCGCATTTCAGTTGTGAAGTGAAGCATGATGACTCACCTTTGGTCTATGAAGACTCTCATCACCCAGCTCTTCTAACTTACGGATATATTTGTAAAAGGGCCTAAATTTAAGTGCGGTTTGAAGCAATAAACTTACAACTTTAAAAAAGCAAATTTTCCTGCTTTATATCGAGAACTGTATGAAACGGATTGGAATTCTCTGGATACTTCTAATGACGTTAATGAAACTTTAAATAACTTTTATGATAAGATTTTTTCTGTGTTTAATAAGTATATTCCAGTTTATAAAAACTTTAGCCATAAATACCCCCCTGGTTCGATGCTGATATCATTCACAACATCAAATTAAAAGCAAAGTTTAGAAAAAAATTTAAACGATTCAAAAATCATTGTGATTTGCTTGAGTTTCAACGGTTAAGACATCTTGTCAAATCAAAAATCAGTTTGGCATACAATGTATATGTCGAGAATATCCAAATTGCTTTATCCATCAACCCCAAGAAGTTTTGGTCTTATGTAAATTCAAAAAATAATAGTTCAAGAATTCCTGGTGTGATGAAATATAATGACATTACTACCTCCGACCCACAAAATATTGTGAATGTGTTTGCAGAATTTTTCAAGAGTGTTTTTCTGTCATCAGATATTAATTTCAAGGCTAACTCTTCCTCAGTTAACGCAGATTACTTAAATTTTTATCCTATTTTAGAGTCTGAGATAATTTTTGCTAGTAAGAAATTGAAAGACAAAATGACGTGTGGACCTGATAATATTCCATCCTTTTTGGTTAAGGATTGTATAGGTGCCTTAACTGTGCCACTATTAAAAAATTTTAATTTATGTCTTCTTAACAAGGAATATCCGAGTCTCTGGAAGGAGTCAAAAGTGTGCCCAATATTCAAAACTGGTGAAAAGGGTCAGGTAGAAAACTACAGACCAATTTCCATTATTTGCAATCTATCGAAAGTCTTTGAAATAGTTTTGTATAATCGTATTTATTCACGCACTCGTAATCAGCTGTCTCAATATCAACATGGTTTTGTCTCCAATCGGTCCACTGTGACAAACTTATTAATGGTCACACAATATATCTCAGCAGCCCTAGATAATAGAAGTCAAGTTGACGTCATATATACTGACTTTACGAAGGCATTCGACAGAATTCACCACGGCGTATTACTTTCTAAATTGTGTCTCTTTGGTCTTTCTGAGGATGCCGTGACTTTTATGAGGTCTTACTTGTCAAATAGAACGCAGTTTGTTGCTTATAATGGTTACAAATCGGAAAAGTACCTAGCTTCTTCAGGGGTTCCACAAGGTTCTAATCTAGGTCCATTATTGTTCTTGTTATTTATTAACGATCTGTGTGAATCAATTTCTGCACCATGTTTATGTTATGCCGATGATTTAAAGATTTATTCATTGATAAGCGACCTTAATGATTGTCATTTTCTGCAGAGTGAACTGAATCGTGTACATGAATGGTGTAATGCAAATCATTTGAATCTTAATGCCAATAAGTGCAAAGTAGTTAGTTATTCTAGGAAACAGTCTAATATATACCATCCTTATATTATCGATGGCAATGAACTTGAACGTTTGAATAAAATTAAAGACCTTGGAGTTACATTTGATTATAAACTCACCTTTGTTGAACATGTTAATTTAAAGGTTAAAGAAGCACTTAAATCTTATGGATTCATAATTAGAAATAGTCGAAATCTCACTAATACTAAGGCAATTAAATTACTTTATTACACTTTTGTACGCTGTAAACTGGAATATGCTTCTGTCATTTGGTCACCTTTTTATGATGTACACATCCAAATTATAGAGCACGTGCAGCGTAAATTTTTAAAATTTTTGTCTTTCAAAATTAACGGCATATATCCCAGGAGGGGCATCAGCAATAGCGAGTTGTGTAGCGGTTTGGACGTAGTATCATTAGAATCTAGACGAATTAATGCCTCCCTAATATTCCTGTACAAGCTACTACATAATCTCATTGACTGCCCTGATATTCATCGACAAATAAATTGTAACGTTCCATCTTATCCAGTGAAAAATTCGATTACGTTCAGAAATACACAAGCTAGAACTAATCTTATGTTAAATTCTCCTGTATTTCTCATGTGCAACTATTATAATTCCTTAAGTGATTACTGCGATATATTTCACTGCAGTTTAAAGCAGCTTACTAGGATAGCTGAGATCTACCTAGGTGATTAAGTAGTTTCTTTATGTTAAGGTAAAATACTCGAAAAATGTGTTATTTAGTTAGTACCTATGAATTATTAATATTTCATTTAACTTTAGTATTGTATTTTGTCCTATAAATGTATTCTGTTGGACAATAAACGCTATTATTATTATTAGTAAAAACACTAACATAAACGCCCAAATTACAATAGTTGATACACCGTTAGAAAGAGTGGAAAAATATGCTATTTGGGCTGCAATATTAAGGATATTTGGGATCACAGCTACGAAATAAAGACTCGTATTGAAAAAGCCAGAAGCTCTTTTAACAGCCTTAGAAAGATTCTCTGCAACCTATCTTTAAGTATCAATATACGCATAAGAATTCTTAGATGTTACGTCTTTAGTGTCCTCCTCTATAGAGTAGAAAGCTGGAGCCTTACAGAAGATGCCATAAAACGATTAGAGGCATTTGAAATGTGGTACTACCGACGTATGTTGAGGTGTCATATATATACCACACAATAATAACTATTCTTCAGAGGCTCAGAAAAGACAAAGAAATTATTAACACCGTAAAGAACAGAAAATTGGCTTACTTCGGCAACATCATGCGTAATAATAAATACCGACTTCTACAGTTGATTTTACAAGGCAAGATTGAGGGTAAAAGGAAAGGTAGCTGTCTAATCTTTGGAAATGGACTGGTTTGGACTAGACAATCAGTTTGGATTTAAAAATCAGTAAAATCCAGAAAGATGTCATCGTTAGGAATAATAAAGCAATCAGAATGCCCACTATGAACAACAAATAAACTTTATTTTACAATGAGTATAACGATTTTATAGGGATTATTTTCCAATAGTGACCACGTTTCTCATTATGAAAAAATCTAAGAAATTGTATGTGGAGAATATAGCTTCCAGGCCAGGTTGACCCTTTTCTACAATCGTACGTTTGTAACAAAATATGTTAAATATACTCCAACGGCCTATCAGCTATGAAAAAAGGTGTTTCCCATGGGACCAACGGGGCCTGGTACTGCAAACTATAATGTTAGCCCCATCGGACCTATGTGGCCTGCTAAGGCAGCATCAGTGTTGGTGCTATGGGATCAAAGTGGCAGTGAACGTGTCGCTTCTGATTAGGTCATCAATATTCTCCTGGGTTTTTTAGTTCCATGCCCTAATTAATTTCAAGTCCTCCAAAAGTTTGAGGGGAATGCTTTAAATTAGGAAGTCTCCAACTCAGCATGTTCCATACGTGTTAAATTAGGGATATTGGTCGTAATCTCGGGAGCCAGCGCCTGTCGAAGAATATAGGTGACCTTCAACCTTGTCGTTTGACAAGAAACGGTGAATTTCGTCTTTCACAACGTTCTCTTCTGACCCTGGCTCAGCCATTATGCATTCACAAACAGATTCGAGATCATCACTAAAGACAATTCAATTCCATTCTTGGTCCCGAGCCAATTGCTCTGTGCGTCATTCAAGACAATTAAGTAGATGTTCAGGAGTAAGATGTAGCATCCAATGTGGCCAAAATAAAAAAAGTCGAAGCTACAAATTCAAAAATAAATTGTTTGCATTCCAATTGGTATTTAATGTTTTGTAGCGAGGCAGACGAAAATGAAACTTATAAGATAAAAGAAGAAATTAGAAGAATACCCAAAGAAGGTGTTATAATTGTCGTAATGTTCTTATCCCACAGCACTGAATTTAGTTGTCTTATCTTGTTTGTCTTAGTCTGTTGTTTCATTTTGTTTGTATGATTTTTAGAGGTTTAGTGACATTATTGTCTCTGACCACTGGAGTAATATAACTGATATTCACATTGAAAACAAACAAAGAGAAAAGAGAATACTTACAACGGAAGAAAATGTTGTATTGATATCTTTTTTATGTTCATCAAGATATTAGGTAATACACATCGTAAACTATCGATAACATCTACCAAAACAACAAAATGAAAGTTAGAATACATGAACAACTTACAGAACCTATAGAAATAGACAGCGGAATAAGACAAGGGGATTCATTGAGCGTCATGCTCTTCAATTTGATCATGGATGAAATCATCAAAACCGTTAACAAAGGAAGAGGATATAGAATGGAAAACTAAGAAATCAAAATACTCTGTTATGCAAACGACGCAATATTGATAGCCCAAGATGAAGATAGTCTGCAAAGACTGGTCCACAGATTTAACATAAGAGCAAAAGAATTTAATATGACAATCTCATCTCAGAAAACTAAAACAATAGTAGTCAGCAAAGAACCAACTAGATGTAAAATAGAAATTGATGGCATCAGTATTGAACAAGTAATGGAAATAAAATACCTGGGAATTACACTGTCTAGCTATGGAGACCTGGACAAAGAAGTGAGAGATCAAGTACAAAAAGCAAATAGACTGGTATTTAGACACATTGATACTGAGACTAAGTCAAGAATTTATAAAGTTAGTGTGAGACCAATAATGACATGTGCCTCAGAAACAAGATCCGACACAGCCACAACTCAAAGGGTACTGGAAACGCCAGAGATGAGAGTGCTGAGAAGAATTACAGGAAATACGCTGAGAGATCGAAAGAGAAGTGAAGACATTAGAAGAAAATGTAACGTACAGTGTATAAATAAATGGACATAAAATAGAAAAAACAATGGAATAACCACATAAGCAGAATGGAGAAGACCCGTGTCGTCAAAATAGCAAGACATAAGTCACCAATCGGCAGAAGAAGTATCGGACGACCTCGCAAAAGATGGAGTGATAACCTTCCACAGAGGTAACAATAAAACACTGAAAACTTTGTTTTCAAACTTCCACAAAATTTATTTTAATTAATATCACTACAGCTGTTTCGGCTGATTGCCTTTCTCAAGTGATCTATTTTTGGCATGCGTTTACAATTTATAGTCTCTAATGAAATAGGTTGAGGAGGGGAGAACTGTTTGTCTCAAGTTGGTCATTCAGAATTATATCTGTGTTTTTTAATTTGTTGATTTCCATAGATTCTAACAAAGATAGCTTAAGGCCTTTATTTTGAATGTGAAGTAATTTTAAATTTGTCATTAAAAGAATGATTATGATCTAGAAGGTGAAGTGCGTATGTCGAATCTGTTTTTCTATTATTGAAAGCCCTTTTATGTTCTGCTATTCGTTTATTAAAGTTTCTACCAGTTTGACCGATGTAAGTTTTTGGGCAGTCGCCACATTGAAGTTTGTACACACCACTATTTAAGTGTTTTTTATTTTGGCTCTTGTTATTTTTAATATATTTGCCTAGGTTGTTATTTGTTCGGAAAGCTGGTGTTATTCCTTTCTTTTTTATGTGTTTGGCTATTTTTGTTGTTATTTTGCCTGTATATGTAATCGAGCAGGAAGTACTGGGTTTTTTCTCTGGTGGTGGAAATACTAATTTCAGGGCTTTCTCGTGTTGTTTTTGATTTAACATTTTATTAATTGTTTGTTCGTTGTATCCGTTGTTTACTGCTATTTGCTTAATTATATTTAATTATGTTTAATCAATTATTCCACAGAGGTATTAAACAAAAAAAGACATTATCTTCTTAAAATCAAAAGTGCGTTAAAACAAATTTTGTATTCCAAGATATCAACTAAAAACTGAACTTTAATTATAAGTTTTCTGCAAATAACGTTCTAACTTCTACTGGCATAATATTAACGTTTTATCGGCTTTTTACCGTGAGTTATGGAATGTGAAATATGTGACAGACATTTTCTATCGATTATCTCGAACTAAAATAGGTCAAATCTTATTGAAACGCTTTACAATTACCTGCAACAGAATTTGTGCAAATTATGTATATAATTTATATAAAGTTAAACGAGTTTTAAATGGAATCGGATTTTAAACAAACAGCTCACTAGACAAGGAGAAAAGCTCGGATTAGTTCAAAAAAATATTCATATGCGATATTTCACTCCAGAATAAGGTTCAACAACCCCATCCGAAAAGTAGTCCTAATTCATTTAAACAATCATTTTAAACAAATTATATCATATTAAAATAATTCAATAAATTATTACGTTGGCTTCTAGCGCCATCTGCTCATTAACGTATTAACAAAGCATACGTTGTTTACTTCTGACAGATCTGTCAAATTCAGAAGAAACAATAAATTAATAATAAAATATAAGTAAATATCGTGTAATAATAAATTTAAGTATAACATAATAAACGTCCATAAACCGTCAAAAACGGGTATAGATGGTCTTCAGCAAAAAGAAAGAACACTTCTCACAAAAGCGCAAAAACATCGTGCACGCAGTGCAGTAAAGAGAACAACATTACTGCGGTATCAAGGGAGAAGAGGACTTATGATATAGGTGAGCAATTGGATAAAGAAATTGCTAATTTAAGGTCTTATTTTTAGGTACAGGCTGAGACATCTACTTTACATGAAACAATTTGCGTAGTAGATAATACAACGCCGCTTAACCTGAGGGAACTAGAAATGCGCATAAACCACCTAACTCGGAAAAAAAAGCAACAGAGAGTACAAAACTGCTTTATGAGAAAAGGATTACCAGCAAACTAAAAGAGATCGACTTAAAACCCGAATGGGAAGTAGAAGATACTTGGCAAAAAATTAAGAAATGCATCAACGAAGCAGCAGAAGCAGCGATTGGAAAGCGGAAAATTAACACGGGAGCGACAAACCACACCAAACCGTGGTTTTGCCAAGATGTAAAAGAACTCTCTGAATTAAAACGCAAATGCTACCTGAGATATAAAAGCACGCAATCGGAAGAAGCTCATGCAGAATATGTCCAAATAAGAAACGAAGTAAACGCCAGAATAAAATCAATCAAAAGAGAACATTGGGCCAAATTCACTTGCGACATGGACTACGACCTATATGGTGCCCAAAAGAAAGTATGGAAAATGCTCCGCAACAGGAAAAAACCAGTTAACGAGTTCGTGCAGACCAAAGGAGTACCTATAGAGGCATGGCAACAGCATTTTAAAGAGCTATATGATGCTGAAGAAACGCTGAATATAAACGAAGGCGAAACAGATGTGAGTGCTACAATCAATGACGAAGAAGTAGAAGCAAAGATCAAAAAGCTAAAAAACAGAAAATCACCGGGAACGGATGGTATACCCAATGAACTTTTAAAATATGGAGGCCCGGAACTTGCAAGTAAACTGGCACAACTATTTAACAAAATATTAAACAAAACAGAAACACCAGAGGAATGGCATAATAGTATCACAATCCCCATATTTAAAAAAGGACAAAAAACCTGCCCACAAAACTATAGAGGAATAACCCTCTTAAATACAACAATGAAACTTTTCACGGGTATTCTCAAGGACAAATTGGAAAAGCAAATCACTAATGCTGAAGAACAACAAGGTTTTACAAAAGGGCGGTCTATAACAGACGCAGTATTTATAATAAAACAAATAAAAGAAAAAGCTATAGAGTTCGGCATGCCAGCGTATATTTGCTTCATTGATTTGACGAAGGCATTTGACAGAGTTCGCCTGGGAGACATTCTAAATATATTAATAGAAAATGAAACACCGACCAGTATAACAAAGATACTCCATAACCTAAATAACAACAACGTAACCAAAGTTAGAGCAGGAGACGAATTCACTGAAAATATTCCAACACCGGGAGGAATTAGACAAGGCGACAGTTTAAGCCCCTTCTTGTTTAATCTTCTCATGGGCAAAATTATCAACAAAGTAACATCTCTTAATCTCGGATATAGAATGGGCAACAAAAGAATTGGTATGGTGTGTTACGCAGACGATGCAGCAATTATTGCCGAATCAGAAGATGATCTCCAAAGGCAGCTCTTTCAGTTCTTTCAAACAAGCCGACTACTAAATATGAACATCTCTACCAACAAAACTAAATGTATGACAATAGCAAAAGATCCGCTCAGATGTAAGTTAGTGGTTGAGGACAACCCCATAGAACAGGTGATGCAATTCAGATATCTGGGCATAGATATATCAAGCACCCACGACCCAGTAAAGGACCTGAGGAGTCAGATCAACAAAGCATCTGCACTGTCAGGATGTCTGCGGGAGATAGTCTGGTCAAATCCGTATATGCGCACAGATAGTAAAATTAGAATCTATAAGACTTGCATACGACCGATCATGACATATGGCATAGAAGTGCGCGAAGATACCAACAAAACGAAACAGATGCTAAGGGTTGCCGAAATGAAAACCCTAAGAACAATAATGGGGAAAACAAGAAGAGACAGAGTGAGAAATACAAACATTAGAGAGCAGTGCAAAATTCAAGATATTGTAAGATGGGGAAGGCAGCGCAAGAGGATGTGGTACAACCATGTAAGACGAATGGATGAGAATAGACTCCCAAAAATTGCCCTAGAAAACAATCCGCCCGGTTCAAGACCCCCGAAGACCACCTAAAAGATGGAGGGATAGTTGGCAATCTACCTCCCAAGAAATTAACCAGAGGCAGCTTCAGAATTAAACAGATCGAAAGATCTACAAAAAGTAGAAGAAGAAGAAGAATCTACACGTAAATAATAAGACAATAGAACGAGTTCAGAATTATGACTATTTAATGGCAAACATTAATGAAACAAACGATTATATCAAAGAAAATAGAGTTAGAATAGAAAAGGCTAGAAGTGTAATCAATAATATGAAACAAATATTATGTATATGTAGAGATCTTAGCCTAAATATTAGAAAACGAGTACTACAGTGTTATGTATTTTCTGTTCTTTTATATGATGTGGAGACATAGACTTTAAATAAACAATGTCTCAATAAATTGGAATCATTTGAAATGTAGACATATCGAAGAATGCTGAGAATCTCCTGGACAGACAGAATAACCAATGAAGAAGTACTAAGAAGAATAGAAAACATTAGGGAGATACTGGATTCCATCAAAATAAGAAAACTACAATATCTGGGTCATATAACACGTGGTGACAGATATGAATTCCTGAAATTAATAATACAGGGAAAGATTGAAGGAAAACGCAGCATAGGTAGAAGAAGAATGTCCTGGCTGAGAAATCTCAGAGAATGGTTTGGATGCAGCTCAACTGAACTCTTTTGGGCTGTAGTGTCAAAAGTTAGAATAGCAATGATGATTGCCAACCTTCGTCGCGGAGATGGTACGTAAAGAAGAAGAAAAGCCAAGTGTAGCGGTACATTATATTCTGTACATAACATTCGTACAGGATGAAACTGGTTCATTGTACTGAATCCTTTCCTAAAACCAGCCTGTTTTACCGGTTGGTAGAGGTCTAGTTTGTGATCACTTACATGAATAACTTATAAAGTTGGGATAAAAGGAATATTGGTCTATATTTTTCTTTGTTTATTGTGATAGTTGCACTATCTTGTTGGTATTGCCTTTTCGTACAAGCATTTGTTGAACAAGATTTTTACTGACTCTTCGACGATTTCTCCTCAAAACTTAAATCATTTTCCATATGTCCGAGTGCTGCTTTTATTTTGTCATCCGTTATTTTAGGAATCTCTTCTGATCCAACGTTTAAGACATACATTTTATACATTTTGAGGTTGTTCTATTTGTTTGGTTCATCATAAATTCTTATGCCCGATTTGAAATTCCATGATAACATATTTTTAATGCCAGAAGCCAGATTTTAACTTTTAAACCCCTACATGGGGTATCTCACCAATACCTTCTAATCGTATGATATTTTGATCTAATAATGTAAACATCAATTATTAGATAATATTTTTATTAGATAGTAAATATTAAATTATAGGCAAACGATATTTTCATTATTATCAAATTTATGGGATTCATGTCGCTTGTATAAAATCCTGCTAAGCCGTTTAAATAATGGCACATTTTGCACATTTACTTTTTCTTGGATGGTCTTGGGGATAACAAAGTTTTAAGTTCTACGACAAACCAATATTTCACTCAACATTATCCATTGTTATACTCATTTCTCTATATTTCGCCATATCACTTATCCAATTTCATTTTATTTATGGCGACAAAAGTCAAAAGGAGAATTTATGTGTGTTGTCAACTTTCCCGTGGTATATGTCTGCGAAGTGTACAGGGGCTAAAAGGTGTCTAGGGCGGAATATTGTAGGTTGTGAAAAATACGAAAAAATTTATTTATTTATTTATTTAAGAAAATTTATTTAAAAAACAGATAAATCTCTTAGTATTATATATAACAAGCGAGTCTTCTACAGCTGGCGCCGCTTCTCGCATCCTAATTTCCAGCGTTTTCTGTCGAAGCAATCTTCAGTTGTTAGATCTCTGGCGGTCATTGCATCGTCGACATCGTCTCTCCAGGATCGTCTTGGTCTACCTCGTTTTCTTCTAGTTGGCGGAGTCCATTCTTCTATTTTTTTTGGCCATCTATTTTCCGGCATTCTCTGAAGGTGTCCATACCAGTTAAGTCTTTTGGCTTCGATTGTGTCTATTATGTCTAGATCGATTTCCATTTCTCTCCGAATATCTTCGTTTCTCACCCTATCAAGTCTAGTGAGCTGGCAACATCGTCTCCAGTAGTTCATTTCCATGGCCTTAATTTTTGATTTGTTTCTTTGGTTTATTTCCCAGAGTTCGGCGCCATACAGTCCAATACTTTCTATTATTGTTTTATAAATTCTTCTTTTATTTTCTTTTGTTATTTTTTTATTCCATAATAGTCCGTGTAGCTGTCTGGTGGCTGATCTTGCTTGGCCAATCCTGGAATGTATTTCTTCGCTACTTCCTGCTTTTGATGTTATTTGGACTCCCAAGTACTTAAAATTGTCTGTTGGTTTTATAGTTCCCATTTCGATTTGTAGGCTTTCTGGTTTTTCTCCTACAACTAAGTACTCAGTTTTTTGTATATTAATTGTGAGGCCCCATTTGGTGTACTCATCTTCCAGTTTTCTAAGCATGTAGCTTATATCACTCTCGTCTTCAGCTAGAATGGCTTGGTCGTCAGCGAAATGTATCGTGTACAATCTATCATCTCCGATTGGGATGCCCATATTGCAGCACTTTCTTCTCCACAGTGAGAGTGCCTCATTTAGATATATTTTGAAGAGTGTAGGTGCTATGCAGCAGCCTTGCTTTAGGCCCTTACTAATAGGAATTTCTCTAGTTAATCTATTTCCAGTTTTAATGTTTGCGTCATATTTTTGTAGAGCTGTTGTACTGCTTGTATATTTTTTTTGCTTATTCCTTGTTTTTCCATTGCTACCCAAAGCATTGAAAGTGGTACACTATCGTATGCCTTTGTCAGATCTATAAAGACTATATGAGTTGAAAGGTTGTGGGCTAATCTTTTCTCGATAACTTGCTTTAGAGAGAATATACTGTCCATGCAGGATCTGCCTGCACGAAAGTCATTCTGTTCTTCTACATCGGTCATCTCTTTTTCAATTTTATTTTTTATTATTTTTCCATACAGTCTTGAGAGTGAATTTATGACACTTAGCCCCCTATAGTTTGAACAATTCTTTCTATCTCTTTTTTTTATGTATATGATTTGTATTGTATTGATATGTTGTTAATATGTGCTTTTGTCCACTCCGGTGGTAAGTCGTGTCCATTATAGAATAAGGTGAAGACATACGCCAATAATTCCCGTAATACTTGTGGGCTATGTTTTAATAATTCATTTGGTATACCTTGTGGTCCGCATGACTTCCCATTTTTTAGAGTTCGTATTGCATTCTCGACTTCCTGTACTGTTATTTCATCGTCTTCACTGAATTCCAGTTCATATGTTGTTGTACTGATGTTCGTGAATTGAGGTCTTGTTTCAGTCAAAAGTTGTGAGTAGTGTTCGATCCAAGATTTTTCTTCTATTAAATCTATTCTACTCGTTTCTTTTCTGTTTGTTCTCAGATTTTTTACCGTTTTCCATGCTTCTCTTGATCTTGTTGATCCTATATATTTGTTGAGTTCTTCGCATTTACTTTCCCAGGAAATATTTTTTGCTTTAGTTACTAAGTTTTTTACTTCTCTGTTTGATCTTGCATATGTTCGTCTATCATCTGGATCATTTGTTTGCAACCACTTTTGATATGCTTGTTTCTTGTTGTGTACTGCATTGGCGATGTCATTTGTCCACCACAATGGAGTATTCTTTTTGTTCTTTTGGATTGTGCCGAGCGCTTCGTAAGCTACTTCATTGATTTTATTGATTATCTCTTTATAGGTATTCTGGGCTGAGGAGTAGATCAGGTTTGCCAATTTTTGGCTAAGTCGCAGCTTATATAAGAATGATGTTGAGTCGTTTTGCAGTGCATCAATATTGTATTTAGGTAGATTCGATTCCAGGGGTTTTGATTGAGCTAGTTGGTTGTCATTTTGATGTAGTAGCCGAGGTCGATACTGTAGGTAACATTTTGATCTTACCATATAGTGGTCAGTTCCGCACTCCGGTCCTCTTAATACTCTTATGTCTTCAACTTGTATGTGTGTTTCTTGTTTTGTGATGACATAATCTATAATTGACCTTGTGTTTCTCGTTGGTTGAACACAGGTGTACTTATGTATGTTTTTATGTTGGTAGAATCCGTTTAGGATTATCAGAGAGTGCTGTTCACAGAATTCGATTAAGTGTTCCCCATTTTCATTTGTTTTAGCGTCACCATATTTTCCTACGACTTTGTCATTTATTTTTGTTCCTGTCCAAGCGTTAAAATCTCCCAACAGCACAATTTCTTTGCGGCTATTTATATTTTCAATGAGTTCCGATAAAGTTTCGTAGAATATTTGTTTAGCTGCTTTTGATGCATTTTCTGACGGAGCATATATTCCAATGATCTCGAGGTCGTGCCCTTTCCACGTAATAGATACTCTAATAATTCTCTCATTGATCTGCTCCCAGCTTTTCAGGTTTCCTTTTAAGTCTTTTTTTTATCAATATTAATACCCCTGCTTGTGCTCTTTTGTCTTTCTCTACTCCACTATAAATATGTATAAAACCTCCTATGTCTTCACTACCTTGGCCTTTTTTCTTAGTAATAATAGTCGCTAAATTACCAAGAAAATGCAACATGCACAAAATCTGCATGTTTCTCTGTCCCCTTTTACCATTTTACACATGATATCTGAATGAGCAGTGTCCAGTTCGACAACACCTTTGATTACTTGGAGTTCCGTTTTCTTAAGTTTTGTGTATATTTTTTTTGTATCGAGAAGAAGGTTGCAATAGCTTCTTTGATTGCTTTTAACCTAGAATATTTTCCCAGTAGGCTATACAAAGTTCATTTTTTCCCATTTTTTAAAACTGTCCACAATACGGCTCTTTATAATAGCGTAGAATAATGGTTTTGGTCCGTAATAAAAGAAATACTGACTCCTTCTTTAGCAAGATATCAGCAATCTCATTACCAATAATTCCTTTATACGCCCGCACCCATAACTAAGTGACTTTGTTGTGATTCATCAATTGATTCAGAAACTGTTTTTAGCTAAAAGCTGTTAGGACTTCTTCTTCTTCTTTTTGTAGTGCCTATCCGTTTTGGATGTTGACGACCATCATAACAATCTGCATCTTGCAAACTGCTGCTCTCAGAAGATTTGTGATTGTTGTGTTGAACCACGTCCGTAGATTTTTCAGCCAGGAAATCCTTCGCCTTCCTGGTTCTCATTTTCCTTCTACTTTTCCTTGTAGAATTAATTGCAGCAACCTATATCATTCGCTGTTCCTCATGATGTGACCGAGGTATTCGATTTTGGCTGTTTTTATTGTGGTTAACAATTCTTATCTTTTTTGCATTCTTAATAAAACGTCCTGGTTAGTAACGTGGTCAGTATAGGATTCAGGATTCGACGATAAAGCCACATTTCGAATGCATCACTTTTCTCGCAGTTAGCGCCTATGAGAGTTCAAGATTTAACTCCGTACAACAGTATAGGAAAGATATAACATCGTAGTTACCTGATTTTTAGGGTTACTGATAAAGATAAATCGTGGCATTTGAATATCTTGGCCATTTTTTGAAATGCAGATCTTGTTTTCTCTATCCTACATTTGATTTTTAGGGAATGGTCTTAATTTTCATCGACGTTCATTTCAAGGTAAGTGGATGTTTTTACACTTTCATCATTTACACTGATTTTTTCCATTTTCTGTTCTTTCTTAGAGATCATCATAAATTTTGTTTTCTTAATGTTCATGGGCGACTTTATAACTATTGGCAAATACCACTGTGTCTTAAAAATCCAATACCACTTGTCTCAAAAACAAAAATTTGTTTAATTTACTGTTTGTATTTTGAGAACGATTTCCGAAGTGGAAATTGAAACGTCAATAAACGTATTTTTATCTTTAATTGTGGCTTATCCCCAGTTTAATAGTAATTAATTTACAATGCCACAAGAAAATAGCTTCAGAACAATATTAAGAAACCACTGTGTCATCCGCGTATCTAATATTATTGATACATTCTCCGTTAATTCGAATTCTTGCTTCAACATCGTCTACTGCTTCTTGAAATATTTTCTCAGAGTATATGTTGAACAGCAAGACAGGAACAGCATACATCCCTGTCGGACCTCACGTTTGATTTTGATATCATCGGATTCTCCTGCCTCTGTATGGATAGACGATGTTAGATTCCAGTAAAGATTGCTAACAATTCCTAGCAATTTTTTTTCTTTATCGTGGAGTGGAAAAGGAGGATAGCCTAACTACTAAACTCCAACCTGTATTCAATGGTTCATCACCCACTACATCTGGAGTTTCTTTAAATGACTTACAACTGGTAAGTCCAGTAGTTTAAAACGATTTAATTACGAGTTGCTTAATTCAATTCGCGAAACCTATTGGCAAGACTCTGGCGCATCAGATATCTTATCACTGTCTAATCTGTTTTAAGACTCAACCCGCTTTCAACTTTCCACTTATCGCAAATCTACGAGAAGTCAGAGTCACTCCATATCTTCCCTTTATTAACACTGAAGTTAATTATGCGGCACCCACCATTCGGTTTAAAAGACAGACGCGGTCGCGGATTTAAAACTTATTTAAACTTAAAACTTTAAGCTGTAGGCGCCAACAACGATCTTTTAGAATTTTGGAAAAATTTTAAATATTAATAATAAAAAGATATCTTCCTCTTGTGCCTTTCAAGGAATTGCTTGGCACTTTATTCTCGCTTACTTCCCTCATTTCGGTGGGATATTGGAGGCTGGTGTAAAATCCATGAAGGCACATTTAAAGCGTGTTAAATGTAAAATGAAGGATCAATGGTCTTGTTCTTCATAAGAAGTCTCATCAATTTTCTATGCAGTGGACTTTAGAACAAATCATCCACCTCCGTATCCAGCCAACTATAGGACGTGAGAGCTTACATGAAGAGTCAAATGATAACGGGTTGAGACTAATAAACTTTGCATGTTTTAAAAACATGATAGTAGGAGGAACAAGACTTCCCCATAAAATGATACACAAAGGAACATAGAAATCCCCTGATAACGAAACCATTAACCAGATAGATCACATCCTGATAGATGCAAGGCACTCTTCCAATCTCATACGTCAGAAGCTACCGAGGCCCAAACATTGACAGTGACCACTTTCTTGTAATGGCAAAAATCAGAGGAAGAATATCAAACCTAAAGAAAGATAAACACACGAAACAAGACAGAATTAATGTTGATAATCTGCGCATTGAAACCGTTGCAAGAGAGTATAGGAGACAAATGGACGAGGAAATGGAGAACCTGGAGGTGGGGGAAAATGTAGAGGAACTGTGGACAAAATGTAAAAACATAATAACTGAGAAAGCAACAAAAATATCGGGGAAAACCAAACCAGTTAAAGAAAACGAATGGTTTGACAAGGAGTGCCAAGAAGCAACAGATAACAAAAACAGGGCACATCTAAAGACAAATCAAGCTGGATGCACAAGAAGAGCAAAGGAAGAATACCGGACCCTAAGAAGAGAAGAAAAACGATTACATAGAAGAAAAAAAGACAATTTGAGCAAAAGCAGTTGGAAAGCACAGAATGGCTAAGAAATCAAAATGAAACTCGAAAGTTCTACAGAAATCTAAACAAAATGCGCAAAGAGTTTAAGCCAAGAATAAGGAGCTGTAAGGATTTAGAAGGAAACATCCTAAATCATACGGCCTCAATCCTAAACAGATGGGTTGAATTTTTCGATGCAAAATTTAATGGCCATCATATCGAAGAAGCAGATAAAACCCTAGCAAATCGAAATGATTGGAATCCTTTCAACCCAAACAAAAGACCACCTACCATAGAAAACGTTGCCCAAGCCATTAAAAAGCTTAAAAATAATAAATCACCAGGAGTTGATCAAATTTCCAGTGAGGTCTACAAGAATGGTGGCAATGCCCTACTACAGACACAGCATAAGCCTTTACTTCTTGTTTGGCATAATGAGACCATGCCTTGTGAATGGTCTCAAGGCGTGATATGCCCGTTACATAAAAAAGGTGACCAGCTCCAGTGTGACAACTATAGAGGTATAAACCTGTTAACAACTGCTTACAAAATACTAGCAAATATCCTCTACGAAAGACTGCAAGTTTACACAGTGGGCATAGTTGGTAAATATCAAGCTGGATTCACTCCAGAAAAATCAACAATTGACCAGATTCATTCAATAAAACAGATTTTCGAGAAAACATTAGAATTCAATATTGAAACCCATCACCTATGCGTCGACTTCAAGGCCGCATACGACAGTGTCAAGAGAACAGTGCTATACCAATCAATGCATGAGTTTTGTATACCAGAGAAACTTATCCGACTAACGAGAATGACAATGTCTAACTTAGAAGCCACTGTTAGAATACAGGGAGAGAGTTCTAGATCCTTTGAGATAAAGGATGGACTCAGACAAGGGGATGCTCTGGCTTCAGTCCGAGATACACGAATATCTCCTAGAATTGGAAACAGCGGCGAGACAGGTCGGTCTAGTCATCAACGAAGACAAAACCAAGTACATGTTGGTTACAAAGGATCCGATAGCGAATGAGGAACGGGAAACAGTCTTTAGAAGTCATACCTTTGGATGTGTTGACAACTTCACATACCTTGGGTCGCTATTGACTGCTACCAATAAAACAAGCGAAGAAATCAAAAGACGAATAAATCTTACAAATAGGGATATACTATATAGGGATATATACATACTATGAACTCCAAAAGCATTTCCACTCAAGAAACATTCAAAGAAGAACTAAAATTATTATATACAAAACATTGCTGAGGCCGGTTCTCACCTATGGAGCAGAAACATGGACTCCAACGCAGAAAGATGAAAGACTTTTGGGAATATTTGAGCGTAAAATACTCCGCAAAATATTTGGAGCTGTAAACGACCAAGGGCAGTGGCGCAGAAGATATAATTTTGAATTTTATCAGCTCTTTGATGAGCCAGATGTCATAACGTTCATTAAAACACAGCGACTTAGATGGGCTGGACACATAATACGAATGCCAGAAAATACGATTGCTAAAAAGCTAACCACAGGAACACCTGTAGGAAAAAGAAGCAAACGCCGACCGCGAATTAGGTGGTAAGATGGAGTTGAAACCGACTAACGAATATTAAAAATCAGAAGATGGCAAGATGTTGCCAAAAACCGAACAGAACGGCGACAGAGCAGGCCAAGATCCACAGAGGATTGTCGAGCCAAAGATGATGATGATGATGATCCACCTCCATATTGGTTCTAATAATTCCACTTCCAGAGGAAACATAAGAAGAGCCGTAACTAATTTGGATCTTCTTCCTTTGGCTAGAGCTTAATCTTAAAAGACTTTCTTTCAAGGTGGGGTGTATCTACAGTTTTTCCATATGCGCGTATGCGGACTAAAAGACGTTAGAGGGTATTTAGACATGTATAATAAATTAATTACTATTTAACTGGGAATAAGCCACAATTAAAGGTTAAGATACGTTTATTGACGTTTCAATTTCCACTTCGGAAATCGTTCTCAAAATACAAACAGTAAATTAAACAAATTTAGAAGTTAAACTTATAAATACTGTAACGAAAAAGAGAAACACCAAAAAGAGAATAACTCAAGTTATAGTCCATTTAATCGCAAGATAGCTCAGTCTTTTAAGTACAAGTATAACACGTTTGTAATGTTCAATGTATTTCTCGGTCAGAACTATTGTTACTAGAAGATGGTTATTCGTTTGGTATCTTGATCCGAAACCTGTCTAGTCGTTTGCAAGAAAGAAATCCATTTTGTTTGTTAATCTTTTTTTATTTTCCATCCCATATTTTACCACAAACCCAACGACATGTCCAGAGAGCCCTTGTTACCTTAGAGATGATATTACAAGATACTCATTCCACGTAAGTAAGTTTCATATTAAGGATAACTCCAAGACACCTAACCTCTTCCTGAAATTGACAGTGCTATCGATAGGTGATAATAGAACTTATTAAGCAAAAGTTCGAATACAGAACTAAAATATAAAAAAGACGTTTTAGCTTTAACCAAAGTTTGATAAATACTTATATGTACTTAAATTTCACTCTGTACAAAATATTGATAATCCATAAACTGGTTATGATGCCTCACATTTATTAAAGTGCATTCAAGATATATAACAGTTATCTACCGTAGATGTGCCATAAACTGAATCAATATTCATAAATTTCATAGACTATGTTGTTTACGTCTCCTCTAAAACCATTATAGTCGAAGAGCCAACAGAATTCTCGCATTTTTAAAATTTCTGTCTTGTGTAGTTTATTCCATATATCTAAAATAAAGTTTGTCTCAGTGCACTCAAAGTAACTGTATTGATCTCTATTGCGGTGGAATTTAGTTTAGGCCATTTTAGATAGATATTTGCCTGCTTTTAAAGTGAAAAGGTAACATACGATATTTACAACGTATTAAATACGTTCTCAAAGTAAAATACAGTTGGACGGCGTTATAACTCGACCAAGCGCCATTTCTTTAAAATCGAGATTTCAACAGATTCGGGTGACACATAGCTAAAACTATCTTGGAAAAAATCCCTGTTATTGTCACGTTAACGGTCGCTAAAATAAACAAAGTTAAACCAAGCAATATTCTTTCTATGAAGGGTTTTTGTTTTGCATAACAAGACTATATTCTTAACTGCCATTCTTAGTTTTGCAATAATAGACTAAGCGCCGACTAAGCATCTTTGGTCTGGTTATGCCAAACTAAGCTGTCTGGTTAGAATAACATTAAATTTGTTTAATACTCAAGCAAGTATTATATTGTGTACGCAAATCAAAGTATTTTAACTGTATTCTTATTCGTTATTGTGTATTATCTGTTACTGAACTTTTAAATTGTGTAACCTTTAAACAAAGGTTAATTGTGGAACTTTTAAACAAAGTGCAACCAAAAAATGGTTGCACTTTGTTTAAACAACAAAGCAGCATCTTTACAGGTAAGAAACTATAGATCAGTTTCTAGGTTAACCTCAAATATCATTTTAGACTATGTATTATAACAGAATCAGTTTGTTAGATATTTTGCAAATGTAAATTCTATAATGGATCGGAATATTCTATATTTCTGTCAGCTACATATGCTATTTTTTTTTAGGAAAATGAACAAGATACACATACTGAGGAACTAACCACAACTTCTGTACTAGATACTACACCAACATCCTTAACGGCAGATAGTGCTACATTCGCTGCTTTAAATACTAAGGATTTATGTGAATTGCTACCTGTAAGTTTTGAATCGCTATCTCAAGGTACGTTGGACATTTCTACCACCTCAAATTATTTTAACACAGGTACTTTGTTACCAAATGAACTTCAAGAACATTTTTTAAATAAAAATTTAGTGTCTTGTGATCTTGATACTGATCAAATCAATGTGAGTGTAGAGTATCATGATATCTCGGAACATGAATCGAATGATGACAATCTTAAAAATGTTGTTGATAAAGGCAGAGCTTCCAATCATCAGTTTTTAGACGGCATGTTAGAAAATGTAAATGAAGAAACGTACTGTTTAAGCCTTGAAAATATTAATCATAATGTAATTGATGCTGATCAAGTCAGTAATTTTGTTAAAGACCTCAATAACATGGCTTCTAATGATAATGACCAGGCTATGAACCAGGCTATAGACAGCATGTCAGCAAATGTAAATAGGGAAACATTGCCATCTTCAAATAATGTTGTTGAAAATATTATTTCTGTTTTAAATGAAAAACACTCTCCCAAGAGTAGACCAAAAAAGGGTAGGAAAAGAAAACATGCCAACCAAAACAGAGAAATAAGGAAAAAGCTTTGTGTACAAAACAAAGATTATTTTACACAAAAGAATACATTAAAAAAATGTAAAGAATTTCGTTATTATAATATCTGTCCTTGCAAATGTTTGGAAACTATCGAAGAAGAAAATACTCTAAACGAATTTAATAAATTTTATAATGTTCAATCACATGATGCCCAGCGCGCATTACTATGTTCGTATGTCCAAGAAGTCGAAATCAAAAGAAAACGAGTAAAAGTATCAACTACTAGAAAATTTAGTAGAGTGTATAAATTATGTGGCAAAACTGTTTGTAAAAATTTCTTTTTACAAACGCTAAGAATATCAAGTTGTAAAGTTGATTCAGCTTTGAAAAACATGAAGCAACCAGAAGGAGTTCGTGACTGTCGGGGCAAAAGTGGTGGTAAAAATAAGACTGATCCCATTCGACTTCAGGAAGTTATGTACCCATTCACAAATTTCCCAAATACAAGTCCCATCACAGACGATAAATCACAGAAGCAGAATTTCTTACAGAAGAAACAACTGTTGCAGAAATGTATGAGTTGTACTCCGAAGAATTGAGAAATCCAGTGAGTTCTTGAAGCAGGTAGGGGTGCTCAAGAAGTTGGCAGCTGCCTTAGAAAACACATTAAAGAAAATGTGACTTCCAAGAAATTAATCCTTTGGTCTGACTCATGTGGTGGCCAAAACCGCAACATCAAGATTATATTAATAATGAAAACAGTTTTGGAAAGTCACCCTACTCTTGAACAAATTACATTGAGGTATCTTCTCCCAGGACACAGTTTTCTATCTAACGACTCAGATTTTGGAGATATCGAATCTGCACTCAAACTGCAACAACGGTTGTATACAGTAAATGATTACATCGAAATTATGAAAGCATGTCGTAAAAAAAATCCTTTAGTTGTGCACAGAATGACAAATGAAGAGTTCGTGGGAACAGAAATATTGGAAAAACAAATTACCAATCGTAAAACTGATGTTACAAATGGTAAGGTGAGTTGGCTCAAAATAAGGGAAATTAACATTCAAAAAGAAAAACCTCGTACTATTTAATGAAAAGTGACTTTAATCAGGATACTTTCATAGAAATAGATATTTCTAAAAAACAAGGGAAAGGAAGAACCATTATTCATTATCTCCGCAATTTTAGTGAACACTTGGTTCAACTCTGGCCACAAGGTAAACCTATTTCTAAACCAAAATTAGACGATCTAAAATCTTTACTGCAATTTATACCATTGGATGCAAAACCAGTGTATAGGTCCTTATTTAGTAACAATGATGTGGAAGATAACATTGAAGGATTTAATGGTGAACTTGATTTTCCAATAGATGACCAATAAAGTTAGCAATCTAACAAACTGTATATTTTTCTTGGTATTTTTTTGTAATGATTCTTTCCAATGTGTAGTTTAAAATAGCCCTATCGCAGTATTTTGTTTTGCATTAATAGACCAAATGGCATAAATGGTAGTTGGTCTAGTAATGTATAACGACTAAACTTCCTGAAATATATTTAAAGCATAAGTAGACCAAGCGCCATTTTATTTTTTTTTCTAGAATATGGTAGGTGCGATTATATTGAAACTTTGCAGCCAAAAATAGTTGTACGTGATCATTCTTCTGCTAAAATTTTGTGCAAATATATTAATAAATGTATTTTTAAGAAACGAAAAACTTTGAACCCATTTATCTCAAAACTATGTTTTGGCGCTTGGTCGAGTTATGCTTGCTCTTTAACACAACAAAATAACAAATTTAAGCAACATATTTGTTATTTACTATTACGTTTTCGGAGATATCAATTTTAGATCAAAACTTTCCTAATTCTCTAGCTTTTTTGTCTTGAGCGAGATTAGAACTTTCTCTTTTACTTTTGTATTCATACAAACTCCAAATTATTTACCAATATTGCCAACTCTCTTGTGTTCAAGTGATCAGGTTGTAAAGGGGTAGTGAAGCGCCATATATCACCTAGCCTCTCCTACCTAATCCCTATCTTCACCTCCAAGTTGGTACACACCGGTCACCAAAATAACCCCACTGAAGATTGGTAACCAACCCACCGTGGAAAGTGGGCTCAGGCTGACGAAGAACGCATAGAAGTCTTATTCTAAAGACTGAAGGGAAACTAGGCTGACTGAGGCTAACATGGAATTTCTTAGTTCGTCTTAGTTTCTATGCCACTGGGTTCAGGTTTCTTGTCTGGATGATTGCTGATAAGCAGGGGCATTCCCACGTTAAAAGATTCTTTCCTATGCACAAAAGCCCTGCGGCGATCGGTAAGTTGCGACGGGAACAGGATTAGGCAATCTGGAAGCTTCTAATAACAAATCGGCACGTAGGTGACAAGTATGTGATCGCCGTTTCTGCTCTAGGATAATATATTTTTTTAATATAACACAAAAATTCAAAGAAACTTAGGTACATTTATTGAGAGCCACAATTAATCTTTCAAAGATCCGAATGTGGCTTACGCATTTGACCATCCCTAGTATAGAAGCCATTCATTGTAACATCCAAATACAACACGTGATTAAGCTTTGTCAATACTGTGTTTTAGTTTTGTAGGCCAATATTAGCAAGTTCTTCTTCTTAGGGTGCCTGTCCGTTCTGAATGTTGACGATCATTCTGGCTATGATGACTTTGTTAGTTGCTATACGAAATAGCTGTGTTAAGGTCTTTTTATACCATGCTCTCAGGTTAGCAAGCCAGGATATTCTTCTTCGTAATGAGGCCCTCTTTCCTTCAATTTTACCTTGCAAAATACTTTGAAGTAGTTCATATCTGCCTTGATTTCTCATTATATGTCCCAAGTACTGCACTTACGGCCCTTTACGATGTTGACCAAATCCACCGTTAAGTTCGTCCTCCGTAGTACTTCTTCATTGGTGACTTTGTATGTCCATGGTATCTTCAGGATCCTTCTGTATAACCATAGCTGAAAATCCTGAAGTTTTGATAGAGTTTCTGCCTTAAATTTACACGTTTCTAATCCGTACAGAAGCACTGAGTACACGCAACATTTAAGGAGCCTTATTTTTGGTTCTAGGGTGAGGTCATGGCTCTTGAACACAGAGCTTATAGTCAAGAATGCACTGTTTGCCGTTCTAATGCGATATTTAATCTCTTAGGTATTGTCTCACGACTCATTGATTATAGTTCCCAAGTAGTACTGTGAGACACGTTCAATTCTAATTTGGTTCACATACAGATTTGCTCCAGTTATGTTTTGCTTGTCGATGATCATTAGCTTGGTTTTGTTGGTGTTTATATCCAGTCCATATATTCTACTTGTTTCCGTTATTTTGTTCATTCAGTTTTGCAGCCCTTTTATGGTATTAGAAAACACTATTCTATCATCTGCATACCGCAGGTTATTGAGCTTGACTCCATTTATTGCGATGCCTTGATCAATATCTTTTAGAGCCTCTTCAAAAATGTGCTCCGAGTACAGATTGAATAGCAGTGGTGAAATTATGCACCCCTGTCTCACTCCCCTTAAGATTTTGACCTGATTTATATATTCTTCATCTATTCGGAGTACCGCTCATTCATTTCAATACAGGTTAGCTATTATTTTTAATTCTTTTTCGTTAATCCCTGTCCTCTTTAGCACTTCCATCATTTTTGGACAATGGTACGAACTCAGATTTGAGCCACTCTACTGGTATTTTCTCTGCCTTGTATATTTCATTAAATATTTCGGTAATTATTTTTATTTGTTCTCCATCTAGTAGCTTCAGCAGTTCTGCAGGAATCTCATCAAGTCCCGGTGCCTTTCCATCCTTCATTTGTCTGACGGCTGCCGTTATTTCTTCTGGTACGATTTCGGGACCTCAATTTTCTTCAATGGTGGGTTCTTGTATTGTTCTAAGATCGTGGAAAAGTTTCTCCAAGTGTTCTTTTCACACTTTCTTTTTATCTTCTTTGGTTATGGCAAGATTGCCTTTCTCATCTGTTATTTTTCCGCTGTTGCGTTTTTGGAACTTTCCAGCTATTTCCTTCACCTTCACCAGACATTAAAGTTATCATATTGACTCTGACACTCATCTATTTCTTGACATTGTTCTGTTTTTTGTTTCTCTTTGGTTGCTCTTATCGTTTTTCTGACGATGGTATGTATTATTTTATATTCTTGGAGATGTTCATTGTTTTTTTTCCTCTGCTCCATAAGTTCATCGGTCATCCACGATTTCCGTTTCTCTGTATCTTCCTTCAGGTGTTGTTCTTTTATTTCTCTCACTGTTTCTTGTATGATGGTCAGACTTTCCCCTATAGTTCCTGCATTTCTGCATTTTAGCACCTTTGTATTGAGGTTTTTACTCACCTTCAGTCGAACATTGGGATCTTTCAGTTTTCTAACATCAATTATCATCATCTAACATCATTAGCAAGTTGGTCAATTAAATTCAAAAGCTGAGAAGGTGAGTTTATGGCTAGACAGAACCACAATCAATTTAGGCTTATTAAGGATATATTTGATTGGGATATGGTGTGTTCCGAATTTTAGTCTTTAAGTCTGTCATTATTTATTCTAAAGTTTTTAAATCTAAGCAGTAAATGGTTTTATTAATCTTATTACTAATATTTAATAAGTTTTTACAGTAATAATATTACAACAATATTTTATAGTAATAACAATATTAAAATAACTAAGGCTTTTATATCAGAGCCGCTTTAAAAATAGATTTTTAAACACAAAAGTTTTATTAAAATTTTTAACCGTTCTCTACATTAACTTGAAATCTAATTCTGTGCATTTTTGGAATACCGAATTACAACGTTTTTGTAATAGGTACTCTCACACCGAATGAAAGTCGCTTCAGTGTCTACTCTTGCAGAAAATTCCACTAGGCGAGGAATAAAAACGGCGAAATTATTCTGTTTGGAGCACCAAACAAAGCAATAAATGGCTGCTATTATCTTTAGTGTTGGCGCTCTCTCCTAATTTTAAGTCGTAATAGTGTATACTTCAGGATAATGACCACAGATAATTTTCCAAAATAATCAGAAGAGTGAGTAGCGAGCTGATATTAAATAAGACAATACTTTATTGCTTTATTAAAGGAAAACGATGATTCAAAAAATAGATAAACATTGTCTGCTAATTTAGTAAATTATCAATCTTCTTCTTCTTCTTTTTATGTAGACATGACTCTGTTTTTCAGTGCTTCCAGTAAGTTATCGTTCCATCGTTTTCGTGGTCTTCCTACTGATCGTCTTCCTATTGTGGAACCGTCTCTTACCGTTTTTACTACTCTATTTGTTGTCATTCGGCTTATATGATCGTTCCATTCTACTCTTCTATTTCTTTATCATGGATGGATGTTGACATTATTGGTTATTAAACGTGTATCTTGAGGGTGGAGGAGAGCGAAGAATGGTGGGGGTGAAAGGAGGGGGAATTAATGGAAGGGGGGGGAAGAGAGGTGGGATGGGGGGGGTGGGGGGAAGAGTTTGGGACAGGTGGGGGTAGGGGGGGTAGGGGGGGTTTGGAGGAAGGGGTACGTGGGATGTAAAAGTTGGGGGTGCGGAGAGTGTGGAAGGGGTGAGGAGTCGAATGGGGGGTGAGGAAGGGAGAGTCGAGTGGGGGTGGAGAGGTGGTTGGGTTGAGACTGATGGGGGGGGTGGTGGGTAAAGGGAGTGCGAATTGGGTTTGTTTTATTTTGTTTTTTTGTGGTGTGTTTGATTTGAGGATGGGATAAGAGAATGTGATGGGGGGTTGTTGTTTAGAATATTGTCGAGCAGAAGGTTTGTTGGGGGGGGTGGGTTTTTATTGTTAGCGTATTGGGGGTTTTGGACTGTTTTTGTAACGGGTGTTCGTTCTTAGGGGGGGGTTAGAGTGGGAGAGGGGTGTGAAGTGGGTGTATGTATGGCTCGTAGGAAGGGTTTGGGAGAGTGGGTTAGAGTGTTGAACGAGTGTGAATTGGTGGTGTTTGGGGTGCGGGTGTTAAGATGTGTTGTTTTGGGTTTTGGGGGTGGTTGCTGGGTGTGATGGGGGGTTATTATATTTTTTTTTTTTTAGGTTGTCGCCTATGCTGATCTTGTTGTGATTTTTTTTAAGGGAGGGGGTGTATGAAGCCGAAAAAAAGGGGCAGTGTTGTTTGTTGTCCAATTTTATAATCAGCACTATGTTTGATAAAAGTGACAATAGCGAAGATGCTATCAGCAGTAAAAATTCAAAACGACTCGTCAACCCCATTTCAAATACATAGGGGGTTAAGGCAGGGAGATGCGCTGGCGTGTCAGCTTTTTAATGTCGCCTTAGAAAAAGTTGTACGAGACGCTAATTTAGATAGCAGGGGAACAATATTTAATAGATCAGTCCAAATTCTAGCATATGCAGACGACGTGGACATTATAACAAGAACTAGGGCGAGAATTGCGGAAATCCTAACCGAGCTAGTAGCAGCAGCAGAACGAATGGGGTTACATATAAATCAAAATAAAACCAAATTCATGGCGACTAATACAAACAAAAGAGCTGGAAATGTTGACACAAATTTAATCATCAATGACCAAAACTTCGAAGCAGTCAATGAGTTCATATATCTAGGGACATCGGTTAACCCCAATAATAATACATCTAAGGAAATAAAAAGGCGAATAATAATTGCAAACAGTGTGTACTTCCAGTTCTGACATATGGAGCAGAAACATTGACACTTACCAGAAAAGTAATTAATAAGATACAAGTGGCACAGAGAGCGATGGAGAGGTCAATGTTGAGCGTATCACTCAGGGACAGAGTTTCGAGTCAGATAGTAAGAAGAAAAACTGGTGTGACGGACGCAGTTGAAAGAATTACAACCCTGAAATGGAACTGGGCAGGACATGTTGCTAGGGTCAGAGATGGAAGATGGACAAAGAAAATTTTAGAGTGGAGGCCTAGACACGATGCTTATCGTAGTCGAGGACGTCCTCCAACAAGGTGGTCGGACGATTTAAAGCGCATCCAGTATAACTGGATTCAAGTTGCTCAAGATCGGATGCAATGGAATTATTTACGGGAGGCCTATGTTCAGTAGTGGGCGCAAAATGGCTAATGATGATGATGATGATGATGTTATTATGGTCTATCAAAGTACTTAGCTAACAAACGTCTGTCTCAAAAAACTCGTATAAGGCTGTATAGAACACTGATAGTCCCCGTTCTCACATACGGATCACAGGCATGGACGCTAACGAAAACAGATGAATCCGCTCTATCCATTTTTGAAAGAAAGGTGCTACGCAAGATATTTGGAGCGGTCTGTAAGAACGGAATATGGAGGCGTAGATATAACTTCGAACTGCAGAATATCTACAAGCATACGTTTGGTGGTAAAGATATTACCACTATAATTAAGCGAAACCGCCTGCAGTGGGCAGGACATGTAGCCCGGGCCCCTGAATCGAACATGATAAAAAAGATTCTAACAGCGCAACCTGTGGAAATGAGACGACGGGGTAGACCACAGCTGAGGTGGATGGATGGGGTAACACAAGATGCGGAGAAGATCGGATTCGGCAACTGGAAAATTCAAGCAAGGGACAGAACAGAATGGCGTAGAAAGCTTGAGAAGGTCGAGGCCCTCTAAGGGCTGGAGCACCAAGATGATGATGATGATTTAACAACCGCCCGCAATTCTTCGGAAATTTACAATTTATGATTCACAAGTGTCATTGTAGGGGGTTGACCATTCGCACCTAATAATAAGAAGGTCCTAATAGACAACATATGGAAAGTGCTTTAGACGTTGTAAGAAACTTTATCCAAAGACAAAATAGAATACTGCCCAATTTAAAGCAGTCAAAAATGACAAACTTCTTGCAATAACGCAGAAGCAATAGTTTATGTTATCCTTTAAAATACAGTTTATACAGATTTACAGAACACAGATTTTTTGTTTTAACGTATATCATTAACAATAAAAGTACTTTTTTGTATTAATGTATTTCATTGACAATAAATAAACAACTTTTTTTCAAAAACGCCATTCAAACAATATTTAGCTTCTTATGTTGCTCCGAATGTCTACACTATAAGAAGTTAATGTTTTAGAAAACTACATATATTCATGTGTATGCACAGTATTATTGTTGTTTGATATAACGAGATCGGCTTATAACGAGGTAATTAGTCACTGGTTGCTATCACAAAAAATTCACGACTTTTCTCACTATTCACTTTTTATCTAACCGACAAAAACACAATTTATTTTTTTTTATAATTTTACGAAGAAAATCAAAAAACCTTCCTCTTCCAAATCTCGAATCGAACTCTTAAAATAATTTTTCAAATCCTTTTTTTCAAAACCAAACCTCTCGTTTCCTTTCATACCATTTCCTAAAATCTTACACACTCCTTTGATCAATCAACACACTCCAATAAAAAACACATCTTTTCCACTCTTTTTTCGGCCAATCCTCTTCCTCTGCATCCTCCTTTTGTTTTATTATACACACAACACACTACCCATTTCTGGTTTGACAACAAAATCTACGCCTTTCAATTATTCTTAGTCAGAGGTCTTCGAAATCATTTTCTCTGTAAAAATTTTATTAAAAATCCTTTATAAAAGGTATATAATTTAAAAACCCAATCGGACTATATCACAAAATGTTTTCGGAATCCATATTCCATCATCAGTGTCTAGGTATACATTGAGTCACTAAATATGTGGGTAAAAACTCGTTAAAAATTGTTTGTTTAACTTTAGTTTACATTGTATGGTATTAAATATTATAATGTTAAAGTTACCAGTGGATTTGGTAACATGGCGACGTATGACTCCACATGAAGTTGCTGGTCCTGACACGATGTGTCTACGAGGACTTGATGAAAGCTACTGTTAAAGTTGCTTTCAGTTGAGTTAGCATAGTAGTGAGTTAGTAGAGAAAAGCATATTTTTCTAAATAAAAAGCCATATTTTACGGACACACTGTATATATATATATATATATATATATATATATATATATAACCAAAAAGATGATAACGGGTACGAGTACTATGTAGTGAAAAGGAGATAATACTGGGAAGTACCCTTTTATAACTGAGGAAGCAAAATAAAACTAGGGTGCTTCGTTCGATGTGCTTTTATAAACAAAAACATTAAAATTTTATATGATATATTGTTATCTAATCAATATCCAAAAAAAACTGCTTAACAAATTGTTATTCTCTAATCCTATTGTAAACAAGGATACAAATCAGAATGTTACTCTAGTTGATACTCATACGAGATATGGTAAACTACCTTTTATACAAAATCTATCTAGATCACTCATTAGTTTATTTAGTGAATTTAATATAAAAATATCTACCTACAACCAAAAAACACTTAACTTGTTTTACACCCGATTAAAAGATCCTACTCCCACCTTACAACGTTCCAACGTAATATATGGCATCCCATGTGAATGTGGCTTAGTTTATATTGGTCAGACTGGCCAAAGGTTAAGTAAAAGATTGGCCCTTCATAAAAGTGATTGCAGACTCAAACCACAATCTACAAGTCTTAGTATTCACGTCAATAGCAAAGACCACAGAGCCCTCTATAATGACACATTCATCTTAGATGTATCTAATAGAGATTTTCAGCGTAAAATACTTGAGATGTGTTATATTTATAATGCGAAAAATGCCATCAATCACAAGAAGGATGTGGATAATTTAAGTTCAATCTACACCTTCCTGCTTAAACAAAATATTTCAGGAATAAAAAAATTGTCGCCTAGATATATGAGTGATATAGGTTAGATTTTTAACTATTTTAATTTAAAAAAATATATAATATAAAAAAATACTATATCTCCATCATTATTATAAAACATTCCTCATCTGTATTATTTTATTATATTTTCAATCAACCCGTTTAATGACAATTTTAATTATTTTATTTTTTATATTTTATATTTATTTCAGTATTCGTTGTAACATTTTAGATTATATATGTCATGTTTACATTTTAAATTATCCCGCTAGTTCAAACAAGTTTAGTGACACCGCCGATTATTGTTAATTACTTTTAGATTGTTTTTAGACTAGTAAAATTTTTAAATTGTTTGTGGTTAGATTTATAGTAAATATATCGTTTATAATTGAATAAAAAACACAGTGTAAACTATGGATACCATTTCTGCAACTATGTTTAATATGTACATAGACAATACTTTCTTTGTGTTCAACCCAAGTCACTGAGTTACTTGCTAGAATTAGGGTAAGTGTTTTATAAATTTGTATACTTAGGTTCCACTTGTTCATTGTTTGTTCTCTCGTTTGTTTGTAGTTTACTCTGATGATGTCAATAATCATTGACGAAAGCTTAGACCTTTAATTAAAAGCACATCGAACGAAGCACCCTAGTTTTATTTTGCTTCCTCAGTTATAAAAGGGTACTTCCCAGTATTATCTCCTTTTCACTATATATATATATATATATAAATTTATATTTAAATAGTAATTTTCTATAAAAAAGACTTACCCTCACTAACGAATAGAGGATCGGGCTATCCATAAGTTCCTTAAGGAACAATAAATCAGTCTCATTGATTCTCTCATCAACTTCATCATCATCATCGTCATTTTCATCATCTATGTACCTATGAACTTGTTGGAATGTAACTGTAACAAAAACAAACACTATCAATTTTTTATAAAAATAAATCTCAATATAAACTATAAATAAAATTTATGTTTAGAAAGAAGAAAAAATAACCTCTCTACCAGCATGAATGATCTACTAAGCTGCCAGTTCAACCAAGTGCTGAAATATTTGAAAGACATTAAATTTTCCACTGTTTAATAGAATATATTTAAGTTCTACATATATACATTGTAAGAAATTAAATACTTGTAATTTGTGTTTGTACCCCCAGCTAATAACTCTTAGTAGTTGATGCAGCGTCATTTTTGTTTAAATAAAAAAAATTATGTGAAGTTTTATTTTGACTAAGCTCCTAAATTTTAGTTTATTTCCCAAATTTTCTTAAAATTTATTAATACACTCACGATATCTGATTTAATTATTTGTAACTTTTTAAGGAAAAGTGGTAACAGATAAAGATAAGATAATTAAGGTAATTGAAGAATTTTACACAGAATTATATAGAGAAAGGGGGAAGAAAGACGGCACCAAGTTGAGAAAAGTCCAGAATGTGGGTTCAGAGGATATCCCAGAAATAACAATCGAAGAAGTCTTAAAGTCATTAAATAGAATGAAAAACAATAAAGCAGCTGGTGATGATCAAATCGTTATTAAGGCAGTTAAAGCAGGAGGAAAGACAGTATTGAAAGCATTGACGCAATTATATAACTTATGCCTTTCAAACGAGGTTACACCATCTCAGTGGAATAAAGCTGTTATAGTAGTCATGCACAAAAAGGGAGATATAACAGAGCTAAAGAACTATAGACCTATTAGCTTGTTCTCTCACGTTTATAAGTTGTTTATGAAGATAATAACTAATAGGTTGACATCAAAACTAGACTTCTATCAACCTTGCGAGCAAGCAGGATTTAAAGCTGGATACGGAACAAATGATCATTTGCAAACCATTAAGTCGTTGATTGAAAAAACCATTGAATATAATAGACCCCTGAAAAAGCATTTGATACGGTCAATCAAAGTGAAATGCTCCAAACTCTAACACAATGTAGAATAGATCACCGATACATATCTCTCATCAGATACATCTATCAACATGCTACAGCCTGTGTAAGACTTAATGAAGATACTGGGACTTTTCGTATTGAAAGAGGCGTTCGGCAAGGAGACAACATGTCTCCTAAATTATTTACAACTTTGCTAGAATACGCTTGTAAAACAATAGATTGGAACGAAAAGGGCATCAATGTAGATGGAAAATTTTTAAATAACCTTAAATTTGCAGATGATATCGTTCTTATTGCAGACAGCTTTGATCAGGCACAAATAATGCTCCAAGAACTTCATACTGCCACAAAAAGAGTTGGTCTTAAAATAAATTTTTCAAAAACACAATTTATGACAAATTTAGTCCACAACAAAAACATCTCAGTAGAAGACAAAGATATTGAGCCAGTTGACTCCTATAAATACTTAGGCCATGAGATCAGAATAAGTCGAGACAACCAAACAGTCGAGCTGAAAAGAAGAATAAACCTCGCTTGGGCTGCATTTGGAAGGATGAAGGATATTTTTAGGTCTAAGATTCCAATGTGTCTGAAAAGAAAAGTATTTAATCAATGTATTTTGTCAGTGATGACCTACGGCGCAGAAACCCTAACGCTCACAAGAACAACAGTGAGTAAACTACAAGTTGCGGAAAGAGCAATGGAGAAAATTATGTTAGGGATTTCTCTACGTGATAGAATACCCAATGCTACTATACGCAAAAGATCAGGAGTACAGACGTTATTGAAAGGATAACAACACTAAAGTGAAACTGGACAGGTCATGTAGCAAGATCAGTTGATGACCGGTGGACAAAAAGAATTTTGGAATGGAGACCCCGAATACAAGCTTACAGAAATAGAAGTCGACCCCCAACGAGATGGACAGATGACATAAAAAGAGTGACTACAAATTGGATTCAGATGGCGCAAAATCGGACTAAGTGGAAAAGCATGCGAGAGACCTATGTTCAGCAGTGGACGTTAGAGGCTAGTTGATGATGATGATGATGATGAACTTTTTAAGGAGGTAATCTCCAATAAATGCCATACGTCGCGTATAACGTTACGTTATGCGTAGAGTCTGTATGTTTTATACTTTTATACACTCCAAGGCACAAAATTGTGCCACCAAAAATTTTTTATTAAGTTTGAGAATTTATAACTTTCTTTATTTGTATTCCGATTTTTATGGTTGTTGCATCACCTTGTAGGTACATGCATTGACATCGTTTGTTATTATTCTGGTAATAAACAATTTTTGCTTAGATATCATTATACGGGGGTGAATAGAAGCGTTGTATTTTCTCCTAACTTTAAAAAATCTGTGGAAAAATTAAATCGCTGATTTTATTTCACAGTCCTTTCATATTATCTCGGAGGCATATCTAAGATTTTGTTTTTTAAATTATTCGAATGTCTCTTTTCCTGTAGGAGCTGCACAATTTTATGTAAATAAAAACGCTGCTTGACGTATAAATATAAATATATTGCCTGGCACGTCGACAAAAATTGTTTTTGTGTTCTACAATTCGAGATGCTCGGAATAGGTATCTGAAGACTGGAAATTTCGCAGAAGCCAAGGCTCTTGCAGAAGCAGATCAATTATTGCACCTGACGATCGTCGACGATCGATTGCACCGACTTTGTTATTGTAAGATCATTGAGAGATCGAAGAAATACTGCTGTGTCTCAAAGAAATAAACTGCAAATTGTACATCACGTAAATATAAGTGAAAGTACGAACGAAGAAGATTGGCAAAAGTTGCGCTTCATTTACGAAGACCAGCGATAGCACCATAACTGCTTCCTCGGCATCGACAGCAGCAACTGAAGTTTGCAAGATTGCATATCCACTGGACTGTCGAACAATGGGATAACGTTCTATTCACCGACGAATCGAGGATTAGTTTGAGGTTACCCGATGGTCGGGAACGCGTTTATAGACGTCGAAATAAACCATTTGCGCACGTTGACAATGGAGCTATAACTGCCCGTCGCTACACTAAAGATTCTCCAAGATGTGGTAGTTCCATTTGCACCTTGCCTTGGGAAACATTTTAAATTAATGCATGATAACGTTAGACCTCACGTTGCCCGTACTGTAAATAATAATCTGGATCTGGATGAGGTTGGATTGAGAAGATTGGAATGGCCCGCATGCAGTCCAGATCTCCATCCGATCGAGTATTAATGTGATAAATTAAAAAGAGCTATTCACCGTCGCGTCGTCCTAGGCCTCCAAAAAATTTGTTCCAGTTAAGGTTAGCGCTGGTAGAGGCATATCGGACTATTCTCTAGACAAGGATAATACATCTTATTCATTTAGCAGATTGCGAGAGATGTACATACCCACTATCGAATAGTTTTGTTTTGTTGGTAATTTTATTTTGTGTTGTTAATTTTATGTTTAGTGCGTTTGATATTTTTAATTAAATAAACCTTCAAAGCAATGTTTTTATTTCGTTTTTACAAAAAAAAAAACAGATATTCCGATAATTCAAAAACAAAATCTTAGGGATGCCTCCTAGATAATACAAAAGGACTATGAAATAATATTAACCCTTCAATTTTTCCACATTTTTTAAAGTTATGAGCAAATACAACGCTTCCATTCAACCCCGTACAATAACATTTAAACAAAATTTGTTTATTAGCAGAATAATAACAAATAATGTCAATATTTGTAAAAACTTAAAAAAAATTTTTAGGGTCGGAATTTTGAGCCGGGGAGTGTATAATCAATAATTGATGTGGTTTCTTATTGTGCCCTGAACACAGCGTGCAACTGCTGTACATTTGCTGCTAATTGTCATTCATCAATATTGTTACCTGTCTTCTTCATATCCGTTTCTCTGTGGGGGTCCGGTTTAATATTTTTTTAGGGAATCAGCTTTTTTTCTTTTTGGGATATTTGGGATATTAGAAATACTCTGAAACCATTTGTTTATCGATTGACTGATTCATACTGGAGTTAACCGAATTCGAGATGACAGTAGATTTAGTGTTATTGGCTCTCAAACTATTATTAAGTATATATTAACGAATAAAACAAATTATTTTTTAAATATCTGTCAAATTGTCTGCCGTTTTGTTAAATATCGTTATCTTGAGTGACAGTTTATAAACCAAATGATAAATATATCACGAGGGACAAACAAAGCAAACTATAAAATTTATTTGCGACCCAGATTTCGTATATTCAATTTTTCTTAGTAAAATATATTAAATATTGTATATATCGTGTATATAAATATAAAAGGAACAACTAAACAGTGTGTGATATGTTTATGAACAAGTTTTTCTCTTTGAAGTAAACTCTAAATTAGATTTATATGTTTATTTGTCGATGTTGCAGTCAGAGAAAATACAAAAAATGCTCTTTTGAACCAACCAAATTTAAGTAAAGGTAAACAAAAAATATTTTTGGAAACTTTTGGATAAAAATTTACGAATTTAATCATCAAGGATGTAATCTTTAACTTTATTAATTTGATTTTACTTCTTTTTTATCGTTTGCATTGCTGTTACTAGTTTACACTGCTATTAGTTAGAGAAGCTTTAACAATTAGTAGCGTACTTCGTACTAGTGAGAAATAATATAAGGAAGACACAGAACACACATAAAAACCACTCTGGTGCGCTTCCACTTTCAACATGTTTAAACATTCCTTTCAACATTCATTTCAACATGCCTTCACTTGTGCGCTTAGACGCATGCCTGTTTCCTGTCCACATATAGGGGAAGGACGTCGAAGATGACGCACCTAAGCAAAATACATTTTATTTAAGGGTAAAAAATATTTAAGCTAACTTTGAATGCTACGAGCCTGTAATTTGGACATTTCTATAACCAATTTCTAGGATTATTTTTAAATTCAATAAAAGGAAGTATTTTTTATGCGGCTTTTTTAAAAAACGCTTTTGCGCCATCTTACCTTCCACCGAGGGAAAGATGACGCACAGTGATGGTGAAGATGGCGCATGTAGGTATCTATATTAAAAGCGCAAGTGATATGAAAAGAAAATTTATTTTTTAATACTGAAAGTAAGAAAATGTAAACAAAGCTTTTTTAACATATTAACAAAAGTCACAAATGTAGTTTTCGGGACTTTTGGCTCCACTGCATTCTTTATGCACCCATTGTCCACAACTTGTGCATCTGAACCATGTTTCCGTCTTTTTGCCGAAGTCTCCACATAATATGCAGATATCAGTTTCACCTCCGTCGTTGATTATGTCATCCAACTCATCGTCATTGCAAAGACCTTCTTCATCAAAATCGCTTTCTTCAGTATCGCTATCCTCCAAGATTTTTTTGTTTATTTTTTGTTTGATTATTTTTTGTACTTTGGCTTTCCCTTTATTTTTATTTAGTTTTAATCCTGCATCATTAACCAATACTTGTCTGGTTACTTTTTTCTTTCCTTCTTCCGACTTCGCCAGTTTTTCTTTTTTTTTATTCTCTTTTTCTTCTAAGAATTCTTTTAAAGGGGTGCTTGTTAGAATTTCAGAATGTTGCTTTTGTCGTCCATATTTTCTTTTAATTTTTTTATTGGGCAAAGGAACTGGAGAAATAAGTGAAAGAGAAATATGTGGACGTTTGGTTATTTCATTTTGTTTTGTGGGGGTTGTGTGACGACTTTCAGGAGACTGTCGGCTGGTTGATGGACGTGGTAATTCTGGTTCTCTTATAGATGGTGTTGTTATTAGTGGAGGTGTTCCCTGAGGTGCAGGTTCAGGAGAAACATCTCTATCCAAGCTATCATTGTTTAAATTATCAGCAGGAAAAAAGTCATCTTCTGTGAACTTATCAGAGTTTAACGGAAAAATTCCGCACGTTCCGAAACCAGAAACGGCCTTATCAATATTTGCCACCTGATCATATGCTAACTTAAAAATCTCGGCGACATCATATGGAGTAATTTTATCTTCAAACTCTGCGTTGCTGATCTTAGATTTTAGAAAGGAATTGCAATGGCGACCATACGCATATTTTAATGCAGAAAAAAATGACACATCAAGAGGTTGTAATTTGTGGGATGTGTGGGGTGGAATACTAACCATTATAATCCCATTCTCTTTGCAGTAATTATAAATATCCAGTGAAATATGGCTCGAGTGATTATCTAATACTAACAGCACGGGATTATCTGGACTAGACAGGACTTTTTTTTGGAAATGCTTCAGCCATAATAAAAACATAGACGTATTACTCCATCCATTATCCGTGCAGTTGTAAATCGCACCGCTTGGTCCATTTTTCTGAAGCTGTGGGCTCATCCTCTTCCTGGGAAATATAAATAATGGAGGTATGTAGTTACCGGAGGCACTGAACGCCATTATTACCGTGATATTCTTCCCTCGTTCCCACGAAGAAATGATTCCAAACTGCTTTACTCCTTTGGGTCCAAGTCTTTTACATGATTCTTTAGGAACCGTAGATATACCGGTTTCATCAACATTGTAAATGCGATCTGGCAGAAATTTATATTTTTCTTGCACTGTTTCCAAATTTTTAAAAAAGCGGTCTACTTCTATTTTATTGAAGGCTGTTATTCTATTAATGCTTGTAGCTTCTGGTTTTCTCAAGGAAATTTGAGGATTTCGTTTTATAAATCCTAGATACCAGTCTTTTCCAGCCATTTGTTTATTCTTATTAAAATTGTGTTTAATTTCATTGCGTTCTGCATAAGCAAATGCCATGGTTCTCAGCTCTATGCAAGTGATACCAAAAATAAATTGGCCAGCTTGAGAACATGATCTAGTATCTCCTTTTCATGATGTGCCGAAAACAATGGGGCTCTACCAAGAGACTCTGATTTGACTTCCTTTAATAAATTTTTAACCTTAAGTTTTCTCCTTAATGTAGCTTCTGGTATTGAAAATGCCCTTGTCACTTCCCGAATTTTATGACCATCTCTACAAATTGCATTCAATGCTGCATTAAGAGCTGCTGCAGAAAATGATCCTCTCTGTGTTTTTCGTATATATTTTCCCACTTCTAAAAAAGAAAAAGATGCCTCAAAATGCAAAATAGACACTAAATAATAAATATTCTATACTCCATTGTTATTTAAGGTAATGAACTGAAAAGGCAAAGATGACGCACTATAACAGCAAAGATGACGCAGTCTGCGTCAACTTAGCCTGTTCAGCATAACCTACAAAAAATGGTTATCAAAATTATCCATCATCAAATATTTAACAGATAAATCCTCGCTAACTGAAAATAAATATCACCTACTCCCAAGAATATGAAGAAAATCCAATGGAACCTTTTTAAAACAACTTACCATTAATATTCGCAGTGTTAAAAATAACAAGAAATCAACGTGTATCGCGTTACTCTGCCTCACAGATACTAAACAGTACGAAAGCTGACCGATGAAGTTTTAAGGTAATAGTAGTTTCTAAAGGAGGGCGCCACGGATATAAAAACTGAATTAAGTGAAGTACTTGATAAAATACAGAGGGGCGTCATCTTAGACGCTGCGTCATCTTCCCCGTCCTGCCCCTAGTGCCTTTCAGTCTATTTACGATGGATAAAAGTGACGCTATTTTACTAGGATGGTTTAGTATTGCATATCTCGTGTTGAAAAACATAAAAGATTGAACCGAACAAATTGAATAGTTATTTTAAAACTTATAATTTTTGTATTCTAAAGGATTTAGAAAGCAATGACAATGTCCTAATTAAAAATTTTACAAGGATGTCAAAAAACAATTTTGACAATCTTGTGTATATGGTTAGGATACACCATTAAGAGAGAAATGTGACAGCAATTTTGGAAAAGCAATACCTGGTGATGTAAGATTGGCGATAACTTTGCAATTCTTGGCAACTGAAAACAGCAATTTATCGTTAATGTACCATTTGACAGTGTTAAAGCAATCTTCAACAAAATTTGGTTACAAAGCTATGTTAACCTCATAATGCCCAAAAAAAGAAAAAAATTGTTACTTTATTATCAATTCTGCATACTAGTGGTGAAATTACTAATACGTAGAGTCTAGTGCACTAGAAAATATTAATAGTACACAGTCAAAAGTCCAATAATACATCTAAATTAAGAGTGGAAAACAAAAAAAAACCGTTACTAACGACGCGAATTTCTCAAGCAGTTAGGAAGAGAGTTAGTTTCTACTAAAACAAGTGCAAATCCGACTGCGGTGGAACTACGTGCGCTGCGCTGTGCGCTATGGAAAAACCGGGCCCATGACTGTAAACAACATCGAGTTAGAATCTATGGAGAAGCTATGAGCATATGCTATGAGCTATGAGCGTATGTATTAAAAACGGCATAGGTAGGAGTGGCCAACCTATGTTGGCCACTCAATAATAATAAAATTATTACCCAACAACCCAGACTCAATAATAATAAAACTACTAAACAAATATGACTAGTTATTCAGAAGATTTAATCATAATCTAAAAAAGTGCAATACATTTTTAATAAACTATGATTTATTTATCCCGCAGTAAACACTAAAAACACGATATATTATACGTGAAGATAAATTAATACAGTCAAATAGTATTAATTTATTCTCTGAAGTACGGGACATTACTTTGTTTACATATTTGTATACTAACCTGTTGAACGATATTCCTGAAGATTTTTTATTAACATTACTTCTGCTACTGCAACTACGTTGAGAACAAGAAACCATTATTATGCTTCTTCTTCTTCATGTACTATGTCCTTTCAGAACATTGGTTACCATCATAGCTATTTTAATTTTATTCACTGCCACAATATATTACAGTTTCTATAAAAGTATTATAAAACTAAAAATATTCGAAACAACAACAAATATAACCAAACATATACGATCTGTCAAAAGTTTCAAAACAATAATACCAATATGGCCGAAGTTAGGTCGTTTTTAGTCACGTGATGCCCTCTCCATAGATTCTAACTCAATGGTAAACAAGCATGCCTTAGCGCACGTACACGGTGACAAGGTATGCGCTGCGGAATGCGTAGAGGTATGTGTTTAAGCGCACGCAGTGCGTACATACAGTATATTCAACCAACTTACACCTCTAAACGATTAATGGAAATCGCAGAAAACTTTTCGTTGTAGTAAAAGGCACGGTAAACTGCACTGGAGTTCTCCATAATCTTTTTAATTATTTAATTTGTTTAAAATATCTTTGTCTGTATTATCAGTTAGAGTAAATTTGTGTAAAATGAGAAGCAAAAATCTAAATGGAATTTTAAATATTATTGTTTATTTGACTAATAATGAATGTATAAATATAATGGTTAACCTGCTGTACAATTATTTTGTAAATAACATTATAATAATGTACTTACTGATTATTTAAATTTTTAAATCATCATCATCATCACTAAATTTACTACCGCTATCATTATGTAAATATATAATCGCTGGATTAATTTCACCAATTTTATTTCTGGAGTTAAAGTTTTAAAAGCTTCTTTCTAGAGTTCCCTAACTGCATCGTCACTGTATCCACTGCATCCAACGTGATTATCATAATACGTTTTATATATACCCCAAATGTGTTCGATTGGATTAAACTGGCAGTGATTCGGCGGTAACCATAGTTCTTGATATCCATCTTCTTCTTCTTTGTCAACCATTTTCCATCCACTCCTGAATGTAGGTCTCTCCTAATTGCTTCCATCTTTCTCTATGTATTAAATGTGTTAAAGGTATTAAATGTTTTATTTAATAAAGTAATTGATGAAGGAAATATTCCTCAAGAATGGTACAACTCCGAGGTCATTTTACTATTCAAGAACGGAGACAAAGCAAACATCGAGAATTACCGACCAATATCCTTGCTATCACATCTGTATAAATTACTAACTAAAATCATAACTAACCGCCTAACACATAAGCTCGATTTCTATCAACCTATCGAGCAGGCTGGATTCAGAAAACATTTTAATACCATAGACCACTTGCACACCTTAAGAACACTGATAGAAAAATGCACCGAGTATAATGTTCCAATTCATATGGCGTTCGTCGATTTCCATAAAGCATTCGATTCCATCGAATTATGGGCAATGCTTGAATCTCTCGAAAATGCATCCATAGATTCAAGATACACTAACATACTTAAAAACATATATGAAAATGCCACCATGCATATAAAGCTGGACGAAATCACAAAAACTAATCCCATAAGACTACAACGGGGAGTAAGACAAAGAGACACCATCTCTCCCAAACTGTTTACCCTTGCTCTAGAACATATTTTTAAGAAACTTGAATAGAACAATAAGGGTATCAACGTTGACGCATCACACTTAAACCACTTAAGATTCGCAGATGACATAGTTTTAATAGCCGATAATATCCAAGAACTAAATGATATGTTACAACAATTAAATGCAGTTTCAAGAGCGGTAGGCTTAAAAATGAACTACAGCAAAACAAAAATACTGAGCCGAGACCAAACAAATATAAAAATACAAAATCATACCATAGAAAATGTTAAACATGTATATTTAGGTCATGTTATTAAACTAGGAAAACCAAATCAAGCTGAAATAAAAAGAAGAACACAACTGGCATGGGGCGCTTTCGGCAAACTAGCACATATCTTGAAAAACACCTCCATTCCTATACTTAAAGAAAAATGTGTATACATGCATACTACCAGTTTGTACATGGCTTGGAGACAGAAGCCCTTACCAAACAATCTGCTAAAACATTAGAAACAAGGCAAAGAGCAATGGAACGAATCATGCTTGGAATATCACTAAGAGACAAGATTAGAAGCACCGAGATAAGACGAAAGAAATTACAAAAATGAAATGGCGCTGGGCAGGTCACGTAGCCCAATATAATGACAACAGGCGGACACGGAGAATTCTAGAATGGAGACCAAGGACGACAACAAGAAGCATGGGAAGACCTCAAACAGTGGATTAGATTGGCGCAAGATAGAGAAAGATTGATATCCATAACTTGACATAATTTGGTTCACTATATGATTTAAAGGCGTATTCCGTAAAATTGATATTATTTTTAACTAAGCAATTTTTTATGCTCGGTACATTCCATGACTGTTTTGGTTGTTTCTCCAAAATCTCCGAATGCAAAGGTGCATCTAAAACTATAACTGATGATTCACTTAGACTAGATAACAGTTTCTCCTCAAGCCATTTAACAAACATATCTGCATTCATGTTTTCATGGTAATCAGCAGATTTTTATTTTGAAGAAAAAATCGAATCTGCGTTTTCTACAAATAAAGCCTTCTTTCTCTCCTACATAAAGAATTATGTGTCTTTTCCCTTTTCTATCTGTGTGTTATATTGATTTTATACTGTCGTCTTGCCAAAATATTTTAATTCCACCCTTTGTAAATACCCATATCTCATCTAAGTATACCCATGTCTCATCTGCATACTGTATTGTATATAAAGTATACAAATGTTGCATTTTCAGATTTTTAAGTCTAGTATATTCTCTCAAAGATATAATTCTTTTGAGAATTACACTACTCCTTCAGCATAAAAGTAACCTATTATTATTTTTTTAAATTTAAATCCCAAATGTCTCAACACTTTCCAAAGGCTCGTCCTCTTAATTTCAGAAACTTGTCTTTCTCTTATTTTGGCCAGTAAAGTATCTAAATTGACATGATGATCTTCTTAAGAATCTCTGACAATCTTTAATACAGCTTTTAGCTTACTTTCACGTATCCCGAGTGCGTCACAAACACGTTGATTTATACATAATAATGACTTTAAAAGTCCACCATTGTCTCTTTTTATGGTAAAGTATTTATGCACATTGACAATTAATTCATCAATATCCAACGTCTAGGCATGATGGTCACTTTACACTACACGTTTGACTTACAATATACTGAGTTTAGATCTACTTTACAGAAACTTTCTAACTGTTGTGCTTGAGAGGTAAAATAAAATATAACCGCTTACAAAGATCCTAAACACATTAAGCAAAGTAGTCTAATGATTACTACGAATGTCGATTGTAATTTAATTATGTTTGATAAAAAGTTTAGACAAGTTCCCAAAATGGTTCCCACAATTATTTTATTTTTAATATTGTTGTATGATATTGTAAAATGATATTGCCAATATTGTTGAGCTGCGCTCCTGGGACCTTTACTTATAAGATAGTTCATTCGATTACATGAAATCTACTTTAACTTGAGAATCTCCGTCAGAAAAAATCATAACATGTAATTCGTTTTTAAAAAGACAAACACGTCATGATGACAGTAAAATTATCGTGTTACCACAAGGGAAAACCAGGAAGAAAACCTTATAATACTATCCCAACATGGTAAGTATTTGGTCGTGCATTTAGTTTACCTTTAATCAACACCAAATTCTGATTTTATATGTTTGTTATTTAAAAAACATAAATGATGTATCATCTATATCTTAATAAATTCATCTTTCAATATGGGTAACCAAATCCTACTACATTCTGCCGAGGAATTTGCGACACAATTGGTCTCATTTAGCATAATTAGAGCTGCTTCTTCGATTGTACCCTTTTTACCATCTGTTTCTTTTAGGATTATATTTGAATCATTCCATTGAACTCTATGTTCATTATCCCATGCGTGTTTACATATTTGAGATCTATCAAATTCTATATTTTTAATATAAGAAAAATAAATTTCTGTTAAAATAAATAATGTTCTGTTATGCTGTCGAAGGCCTTAGCCACTTATGCACGCACATACATATATAGGTATTATTAAATAAAAATAAAAAAAATACAAAAGGAAGTAGACACATTAAATTGACTTGTATTTATATTCTTTATTCATGGCCCTAACCAACTATCATTTAATCATTCTAATCATTCTTTTAATGACCAATTTCAAATTCTTCACATTGAAAAGGCCTTAAGCTATTATGGCTTCGCAAACTCGTGATTGTATTTTTTTTATATACTTTTTGCATAATGTGCACCTATTACCTACTACTCTTTACGTTATGTGGCATACCATTTTATTCTATATGTTTTTAAATCCCTTATAAAGACAGTTAATAAATAATTTAATTTGATTCGGCGTTGAAAAATAAAAGCTAACCTATTGATATCTTTCTCTATAATTCAATAAATTGCTAATCTGTGAAATGTCAGAGGTTTCCAGTAGGGAAAGTTATTGCTTCACTACTGTGACATTCTCGATTTGCGAATCCAAGGATTTAGCTTATCGATTACTTTAGTTTGCTCTTTTCGGAGACACAAGGTTTACTTCTATACGTATTTTAATGGTCCGTAACATATCCTGTAGAAATTAGTATAATATTGATATAAAGCATTATTGCAATATCCATACAAATTATGCCAATGATGGTTAAAAGGGAAGGGAATTGCGTTAAAATGAAATAATTCTTAATAATTTACTACAAATAAAAATAAAAAAAAGAAAACTTTTCTGTTTTTTTTTTAGTAATATGTACGAACTGTTTAACTTTTGAACAAAGCACCATTTTGTGAGACCATCTTTGAGTGGGGTAAAATTATTCTTTATTGCAGTTGGTGACGGATTTGTCTCTGATTATTTTTACCACTAAAATTATTCGAAACCCCAGGAGGAGATAAAATAATATCAGAAGAAATAACGATTGGAGAAGATATTATATTCCTGAAAAAAATTAAACTATTTTCAATATCTGCCTTCACAATGCCAATATTCCGAGATACTGAGATGACTGACAAGACAAGACAATACTGACAAGAGCTTGTCTCCACTTTTTTAGTTTTTGTCCTAAGTTGTCTTCACCATTTTCTACTAACACTACATCATCAGCATACATTAAGCAACACAGAATATTACCCTTTAATTTCGCTGTTATTTGATCCAGAACTAATGAGAATAAATAAGGACTAAGTACCGAGCGGTTGTATAAGATCACAAACCTAGAAGCGTCTGACCCGGAGCGGGCAGCTTCAAACAGCGTCGGTACTCACAATGAGCGGCTGAATTAAAAACTCACCAACCCGTCTTGCCAGCGTGGTGTTTTAAGGCAAATACCTCCCAACAAAATGCGGATGTACCCAAGGTGAGTATAGCGAGAAATCGAAACTCTCACATTGATTTATCAGTCTGTCCCAAGGATTCTGGGGGGGGGGGGACAAAAAACTGACGACGCGAAAAACGAAAAAACGTTTAACACTCTTTATCTGTACCTACAATGACAGAATATTATTATCTGTAGAAAATTCACTAAAATGGAAATCGAGATGTCATAAGTAAAATGGGATATCATTGCAGTCAGTGAAGTAAGACGACATGGAGAAAACACAGAAACGAACGTAGACAAACACTACTGTAATTTTTATTACAACAAAATCTATACCAGATGAATAGTTTCTTCTCTAATAAAGATCACAGAAGATGGACGTCGAAAAGCTCAGATGGTAAGACCAAAAACGAGACAGACTACATAATTACTGAAAAAAATATATACATTCAACGATGTTACAGTCCTTAATAGCTTTACCACAGGCAGGAATCAGTGATTGGTTCGTACCAATCTGCCAAACTAAAATTAGACTTAATAACAGAAATATCTAAAATAATTAGGAAAAAAGTCAACCCGATATGAAACGACCCAACGAATTTAAATGAATACCAAGGCAATAGCAATAAAATCCTACAACAAAATGAATGCATGAATATTGTAAACGCCCTATAGTCCAGGCTGTGAGGCCGCTCCCGTTGGGAAAATGTTTCTGATTCGGTTTCTTCGCGGATTCCGGTTCAAAAATGTCCCCTTTAAACAAATCTGAAGGGTGCCGGGCGAAACTTTTGGGCAGAAATTGTTTAAACAATTTTTTTAAACGAAGTCCAAAAATAATTTTTTTTAATCTGAAAAATGTTTTTTTAAGTTTTTTGGGCCATTCTAAACAAAAAAAGTCTCTTGTCATTTTTCTCTAAAGTTGATAGTTTTAAACGATTTAAAGTCTGAAAAACGCGAAAATACGCATTTTTGAGGCTTGAAAACACATATGTAAATTATTATTTTTGAGGTTACCAAGTGTCTAAATTAAAGTTTAAACATTCAACTTCAAGATTGTGAAGAGTAATCGGGGCTTATTTTAATTTAGACCGTTGTTTTTTAATTGTTAAGTATGCGCGTACATTCGAATTTTCAGCCGCCGCGGCGCCGCGCGCTTCCGTGCGCTTCTATCGTACTTATGCATAGTTTACATATACTTACAAATAATTATTATTTATTGAGTATATATTTATTTATATCAATTGAGTTATAATATAAATTTCGTCTAAAGTCTAATAATAGTTACATACAATAATTGTACAAAAGATTGTTAAATAACACACTAATATCACTCAGTAAAAGTATCTTTGTTTTCACAAAAATCTAAATCACATCCACATAATGGTACACAGTTGACATGATTTTTCTTGCAGTTGCAAGCATTAGTTTTGCAAGTCTTTTTGCATTTGCACGGTTTCCCAACCCACCACTATCAGACATATAATATCCATATTGTGTAAAATCGAGAGTTTGATAGCGGGAATATATGGCATTTCGCCAAATATATGTTTTAGCGAAAGCTCTTAACAAGTGTTGGTAAAGTGCGTCAGAGGTACAAGGTATATTGGCTAGATTAAATTAAATTTTTCAGCCACACTGTCTTTTCGTCGAAGAGCAGCATTTTGTATTGTTATGTAAAAATCTACTTTAGGTTTTTGCACTAACTTAATATTGTTGATGTTATTACAAAAAATACAAACTAAATTTTCTTCGGGAAGTTTTCATTTAAGAAGAGGTACGGAAAAAGACATTTTAAATCCATTCACAATTTTTTTAATAACACATTAATAATATAATACCCTTTTAATGGGCATTAAACAATAGTCTTCCTAATGATCGTTTAAGTAATAACAAATCAAGTATGAGTGCGCGATTGTTAAACAGGTAAAAACTTGCATTTTTGCGATAGTATATTGTTTTTAAACACCGCGCAATTTAAAATTAAGTTTACTAATATTAATATTTACTGCATTGTATTATTTAAATAATAATTTAAAAATATTATTTACAATTGATATAAATAAATATATACTCAATAAATAATAATTATATTGTTTAAATTTGGAAGAAAAAAAAAACTATATACGGTTATTACATTGCGATGATTGATGTATTTAATTAGCCCAATGACAATAATTAATACCTACATAAATAAATTATGGAAAAAACTATGTTAATAAACTTCAAGGATTTGTTCGGGTTTTTTTGCGTAAGTGTATATGTAAACTATGCATAAGTACGATAGAAGCGCACTCTAGCGCGCCGCGCCGCGGCGGCTGAAAAATCGAGTGTACGCGCATATGTAACAATTAAAAAACAACGGTCTAAATTAAAATAAGCCCCGATTACTCTTCACAATCTTGAAGTTGAATGTTTAAACTTTAATTTAGACACTTGGTAACCTCAAAAATAATAATTTACATATGTGTTTTCAAGCCTCAAAAATGCGTATTTTCGCATTTTTCAGACTTTAAGTCGCTTATAACTCACAACTATCAACTTTAGAGAAAAATGACAAGAGACCTTTTTTTATTTAAAATGACCCAAAAAACCTAAAAAAACGTTTTCCAGATTAAAAAAAAATATTTTTGGAATTTGTTTAAAAAAAATGTTTAAACAATTTCTGCCCAAAAATTTCGCCCGGAACCCTTCAGATTTGTTTAAAGGGGACATTTTTGAACCGGAATACGCGAAGAAACCGAATCAGAAACATTTTCCCAACGGGAGCGGCCTCACAGCCTAGACTACTAAACGAAAATATCGTTGAAGCTTTTCGAGAGGCTCAAGTAAAATGCTGCTCTAAAAGACGCCAAGACGAAAAAATAACCATTGAAACAAATCAACTAATGAAAACTAAAAGAAAAATCAAAGGAAAAGAAAGCATTGACGAAGAAGAACTGCGAAAAATAAACAAAGAAGTATCAAAAGCTATAAGGAAAAATTTAAGGAAATTTAAGAATGAAAAAGTCCAGCGAACTACAGAAGAGAATAAAAATCTGAAAGTCCTGAGAAGACGACTAAATAATGGAAAATGTGAAACACACAAACTAAAGAACAAAGAGAAGGAGTCCCCACCTCAAATAGAGAAAAACTACTACACATAGTTAAAGACTTCTATCAAGAACTATACACAATTCAAAGAGAAGACCAAAAGAACTTGGAAGCCGGCGCATCACGCAAAATTATCAACCAGTGTTCAGAGCTCATGCCAGAGATCACACTAAGCAAAATCCAGGACGCAATGAAAAAGATGAAAAACAACAAAGCGCCAGGAGAAGATGGAGTCGTAATAGAAGCTATAAGGATGAGCGGACGTGTCCTTCTCAAACAAATAAAAATGTTGTTTAACCTTTGTCTAGCAGATTGTTGCATACCAAAAACATGGAATAATGCAGTAACAATTTTCCTACACAAGAAAGGAGACAAGGCGCACCTAGAAAACTATAGACCAATAACAATAACAAGACTAGAGAAAATGTTACATTTCTACTAGCCCCGAGAACAAGCTGGCTTCCGCTCAAAAATCGGAACAAACGATCACCTACAAACAGTAAAACCCTTAATAGAAAAGTCGCTAGAATATAACAGACCACTGGTACTTATCTTCGTACACTTTTACAAATCCTTCGACACTGTGGAATTAGACAGCATTATAACTGTTTTGAACAATAGTAGAATAGATTACCGGCTTACAAAGTTAGTACAAACATTATACCAAAACGCCACAATGCGTGTAAAACTACATGATACCACCAGAGCAATTCATATCAAGCGAGGTGTCAGACAGGGCGACACTCTCTCACCTAAATTATTTATAACGGTCCTCAAATATGCCTTTAAAATGCTAAAGTGAGAAAATAGGAAAATAGAAGAATAAAAATAGATGGAGAAATGCTCAATCATATGCGTTTAGATCATCATCTACAAGAATTAAAAACGTATCTTCAACAATAGGTCTAAAAATGAACATCATTAAGACCAAATTTATGACAAATTTAGTTCAGCAAACACCTAAACATCTAAAAAAAAGTGGTAGAATTGACAGAAAAGTACATATATCTTGGTCATGAAATCAGCATAGGCAAGGGCAACCAGACCTGCGAATTTCAACGACGAATAACACTTGCTTGAGCGGCATATAGTTCACTAAGAGACATCTTTAAGAGCAACATCCCGACAGCTATGAAACGGAAGACATTTGAACAATGCGTTCTTCCTATTATGACATACGGAGCAGAAACTCTCACGCTCACAAAAACAGCAGTACTAAAATATGAGTGGCACAAAGGCGAATGGAAACATCAATTATCAGCGTGACAAAAAAAAGACAAAATAAGGAATCAAGACTTAAGGAAAAGAACAGGTATCAGTGATGTCGAACGTATAGCCAAGCTGAAATGGAATTGGGCAGGTCACATAGCGAGGATGAAAGACACAAGATGGACCAGAAAACTAATTGACTGGCGCCCACGAGAAGACAAACGCAGCAGAGGACGACCACCAACACACTGGATGGACGACATTAGACGAATATCCAAGAAATGGCAACAAGAAGCACAGAACCGTGAATGGTAGCGAAAAATGGCAGAGACCTATGTCCAGCAGTGGACAGAAGAGGTTCCATGATGATGATGATGATGATGATGATGATGATGAAGTACCGAGCCTTGGTGCAATCCTACTTTCACATGAAATTTATCAGTCTCTCCCACACCTGTCCTAACACTAGTTGTTACTCCTTCACACATGTTTCTCACAATCTTTACTTATCCACCGGGGACTCCTTTCTTATTGAGTGCCCACAACAGAAGCTTTCGAGGAACTTTATCATGTGCTTTCTCAAGATCAATCAACACCATAAGACCATTTGTTTCTTTTTATTTCTGTAGTTTTCCATCAACTACCTTATAATTAAAATTGCGTCTTTTGTTAATCTGCCTTGCATAAAGCCAAACTGATTATTGGACATTTCGGTTTCTTCACGTATCAGTCTGTCAATTAACTCTCTCCCATATTTACAAAATAGTGAGTATACAGGGTGATTGATTAGTGTGAGGAAGCTCAGTAGATCTGTTATAGTAAAAAATTACTAAAAAAAATTGTAGGCAGCTTTAAACTCCACATTTTAAAATTAGTTACAATCTTACAGGGTGTTCCATAAGATGGTGGCAGACCAAACTTATGTTTTTTTAAATGGAACACCCTGTATTTTATTTTAAATTTAAAATCGGCTTCACTTCCAATGTAAAGTTTTATTATGTTATACCGGGTATCTAAAAAGTTATAACCGGTATTACCTGAAAATCGTATCAAGTTTAACTCCCTGTGCAATTAAAAAGGAGTATAGGAACATTGATCTATTGCAACCATAGTTTTTAAATAATTGTTAAAAATTATAAAACATATTCGTTTCCATAATATTCGTTAAATCAAATACAGGGTAAGTCAAAATGCTAGTACATTATTTTCTTGGTAATTTTAAATAGAACACCCAGTATTTTATATCACTATCAAAAAGTAATAATATCGTACTTTAAATTTTATAAAGTACTCCCTATACCTAAAATTATCAGTTTTCTAGATATTATTGTTTTTCCATCAAAGTATTAATTTGGTAGATATTTTAACGTTTACCAACTCACAATATAATTATTGTGAGTTGGTTATGATTGATTTGTCAAAAACTGACAGTTTGACATTATTGTTTATTAATTTAGTAACGAAATAACGACACAGAAAAGAAAACAATTTATTTAAAATAAAATTTATAAAAAATAACCGACGGAAAATAAAAAAATAGATAACACATAGAAAAATTAAAAACAGCAGTAAGTTTAACTTATCTTACTTAAGTAAGGTGTTCAAAATGACCTCCCAAAACATCTATGCATGCTTGAAAACGGTCATTGAAATAGTTGGTTACATTATTAAGCATTTGTAAAGAAATATTTTGAAATGCAATTCGGATTCTATTTTTGATATCATCCCTTGTTGTTGGGGGTATTTTATATACTTCGTTCTTAACGTAACCCCAAAAAAATGAGTCCATTTTATTGAATTCTGGTGACCTTGGGGGCCACCTTACCGGTCCATCCCTTCCGATCCATCTTTCCCCAAACTGATTATTAAGTTCACCACGTACTAATTCGTTGTGGTGCGCAGGAGCACCGTCATGTAGAAACCACATTTTTTCACGTATATTAAGTGGAACCTCTTCTAATAATATCGGTAACTGATTTACGATAAAATCTAAATAAATCTCACCATTTAAATTATCTTCAAAAAAATATGGTCCTACTACATGGTTACCGACGATACCTCCCCACACATTTAGAGACCATCTTGTTTGACTATGTGTTACTATGTGGTATGGATTACTTGTTGTAATCCTTATGCTTGTGTGTGGGTTTTCTGTAACCGCCATCAACACACTCATTTCGTTTTCCTCTGTCACACTAGTTTTTGGTCGTTCATGTTTTTCATAATTCACTGAACCAGTGCGCTTAAATCGATCTTTCAATTTTTCAAATGTATCTTGTCTAGGTTGTCGCCTATCTGGAAACCGTTCTTGATAAATTCTAGCTGATAGTAATGCATTTTTATTGCATTCCCCCAATATCCAGATCATATCTACCATTTCATCAGTAGTAAAATTCATTATTGCTAATTTAAATTGAATCAATTACTGAATTACTAAATAATAATTGTTGCTAATTTACGGTGTACCCCAATACTGAATTAATAAATATTAATGTCAAACTGTCAGTTTCTGACAAATCAATCATGGCCAACTCACAATAATTATTGGTAAATAAAAATATCTACCAAATTAATACTTTGATGGAAAAATAAAAATAACTTTAAAACTAATAACTTTAGGTATAGGGAGTACTTCATAAAATATGAAGTACGATATTAGTTCTTCTCGATAGTGATATAAAATACAGGGTGTTCTATTTAAAATTACCAAGAAAATAATGTACTTGCATTTTGACTTACCCTGTATTTGATTTAACGAATATTATGAAAATGAATATGTTTTATAGTTTTTAACAATTATTAAAAAACTATGGTTGCAATAGATCAATGTTCCTACAATCCTTTTTAATTATACAGGGAGTTAAACTTGATACGATTTTCAGGTAGTATTGGTTATAACTTTTTAAATACCCGGTATAACATAATAAAACTTACACTGTTGTAATGTGGAAGTGAAGCAGATTTCAAATTTAAAATAAAATATACAGTGTTTCATTAAAAAAAACATAAGTTTGGTCTGCCACCATCTTATGGAACACCCTGTAGGATTGTAATTAATTTTAAAATATGGAGTTTAAAGCTGCCTACAATTTTTGTTAATAACTTTTTTTTGTAATTTTTACTATAACAGATCTACTGAGCTTCCTCACACTAATCAATCACCCTGTATAATGGAGATAGTATGATTACTTAGATTTCCGTGATTCCATACCTAATTCCTTTTCAACATTTACTTTCAACATAATGAAAGTATATTAATTAAGCTGTTAATTTAATCGATTTATCTTTTTTACATGTTTAAATAAAATTTAATATAACATATTATAACGAAAACAAAAACCACTTTTATAAACGTTGTATAACATAAATCTATTATTATTCAACAAAGCAATTGTCTATACAGTTTAGATAAAAACAAACATCGGAAATAGGTTTAGATTTTTCACTCATGCATCCATTACTTTTTACTTCCCGAGAACCGTGGGATAATTCGGATTCAACCATATTTTAAAATAGCTCTTTGGTCTATTTTTGTTTTTAAAAACATAATATTTTACCTTCAGGGCAATTTATCATGAGCTTCTTCCTTATTTTTTGTAATACAGTGTTTTTGTCCGAGAAAAATGGGTGTTATTTCTGTTCTGTAAACAATGAAACATCTTACAAGAGAATGGAGCTAATTGGACAGCTAGTAGAGGAACGTTGTTATACAACAGTGTTTATAATTTAAAATATTTAATGATGACATGACGTCATATAACTATTAACACGTTGTATTTATATGTTTTAACTAAATCAATAATGCGAAATATACGGAAATATTTAAAAGTATATATACAATACAGTAAAGTCCTGTTTTATGCCGTGGATACGTTCCACAGAAGAGCGCATATAAAAAAATCGCATAAAAAAGACATAACTTGCCTGGAAAAAGTAGGTATAGGTTACGTAGCCTTCTAAAATTACATAAAAAAAATAGAAACAAAATAGTTTGCAGAAATTAAAATAAAATAGGCTGAATGATAAATGTCTTCGAATATCTGAAAGAAATTTATACAAAAGCTTAAAAAAAACTTGTATTCAAAACCTAATTTAGTTTATTTTATGGAGAAAGTAAAAGCTCAGTGGCTCAAAATCATCTTCATCGTCAAAAGAAACTGTCTCTGCAATAGACATTTGCGGTAAAGGCGATAGATTTTCACAAACTTCATTCTCGTTCTGTATACCCCTTCCTTTTTTCTGGCAATGTAATTAAATTTTGCGGTGATGGTGCTATAAAATTTTTTTATGTAGCTCACGATATCCTGACATGCAGTTCTGTAGCTCACATTGAAATTTAAAGGCTCGTTCAGAATTGGAGTCATTAATAAGAAAATGATTTTCTAATTTGCTGCAAAGTTGAAGACCTCGAATTAATTTGGCAGTGAGGAGGGTTGGTTTTTCTTTCACATTATTATCATCTTCTAGACTCACGACGCCAAGTTAGATCTAAACTTTGATCAATTATATCATGGTCACTTAATGGATCGATCCATTATGTCATCGCGGCTGAAGGTATTAAAACCATCTCCGCCAATTTCATGTGCCAAATTAATTATTTCATCTGATCGTGTCGATATTTGAATGGTTGCATGCTTGTTACACATGCTGGAAAAACCTTTTTCTAACAGGTATTTAAAGTTCTTGGTCTTATTTGAGCAGAAGCAGATGCAACATAAATCAAACAATCAAAAATAGGAAATTGCTTTCACACGTCTTTTACAGTTAAGGGTTAATTTTCTAGTTTACTCACGATGGATTTTTAAGTTGCCTTTATGTAATATTTTTTAAACGTTGCAATTATGTCTTGATTTAATGGCTGAATAAGCCTTGTTGTATTGGACAGAAAAAACACTATTTGAACGTTTGGATGTTGTAAGTGTGGATGACCTGTTGCATTGTCAATAATTATTAAAACTTTAATTTAAACCAATTATTGAACCATTCTGCCATCAGGCTTTCTTGTTAACCATGCAATGCACTGGCAGTTGTTTTAAATATTTGCCTTTTAAAACACGTGGTCTAAGAGATTTATTTATTAAGAGCGGTTTCAACATCCGATCTCCTGATGCATTGCTACAAAGTAATAATGTTACTCGATCTTTACTTGCTTTATGTCCACTTACAGTTTTTTCATTCTTTGCGATGTAAGTACGGTTAGATATTTTTTTCCAATACAGTCCCGTTTCATCAGCATTAAATACTTGATCGGCACAATAGTCCCTCCTTCAATAATTTTCGCCAGCTTCTTTCTAATTATACATCTCTTGAGTGAGATGAAAATCTGGAGCTTAATTTTTCACCATAAATTATAGATTTTCTTATAGCAACTTCGGTCTTCTAAAATTTTAAAAAACGAAATAAAAAAAAATTAGACTTACGATATTGAGATGGCAAAATTCTCTTCTAGTGAAAAATAAAACTTAACGACACTCACTTGAAATCTTTCAATTCGAAAACCGTGCTGCTTATTAGACTGCAACTTGGAATCAGCAAAATTTTAAACACCTTATTATAAAACGAAGCACTGTTAAGAGAAAAATTATTTTAAACAATATCAGGGTGTACCTTTCAATGCGAAACTCGCAATGATGGAATAGGGACATCATGTAACAAGGGAATCCCCGAGTTGCAAAGGCTCACTTTACTGACATCTGGATGTGAATCGTTAATATTTAATTTTAATAGTTAATAATAGAAATTTTTTGATGAAAATACAAACCGCACAACTTTAAAATCAATAAAAAGATTGTCTACGATACTAAGACATTTTTATTGACTTTTTCGACGCTTCCGCAATAGAACAAAAAATGAAGTTAACATCAAGCAAAGAAGAAAGTACTGAGGAAAACTGGACGAGAATTAAAGACATCTTAAAGACTGTTCAAGAAACAAAATTGAGTGCGGTAAAAGTAAGAAAAAACAAGGGTGGGTGACAGAAGAAATACTGAGACTTATGGATCAAACAAGATAAGTCAGAAATAAAGATAAAAACGAATACAAAAGGATCCACGCAATAATCAGGCAGAAGATAAGACACGCGAAAACACAATTTCATAGTAAAGAATGTAATGAAATTAAACAATATGAAAAGAAACACGATACATTTCATCTGCACAAGAAATTAAAAGAGGTCGCCGGAAACAAACGGAAACAAGTATCCCAAAGTTTAGAAGACAGAAACGGACACAGAATATTAGACATCGACGAAAAGTTAAAAGAATGAGAAAACTACATTTCTGAATTATTTGAAGATGAGAGAGTAGAACACTATACACCGATTGCTATATCAGGTCCATCTATAGCAGAAAGTGAGGTAAGACGTTCAATACAAACGGCAAAAAATGGAAAAGCACTTGGCCCCGAGTGCTGAAATACTAAAGTTTTTGGGAGAAAATGGAATTAAAGCTCTGTGTAATCTCTTTAACAGAATTTAAAATTTTTAAATTTTGTTAAAGAGATTAAATTATAATAAGATAATTAAATTAAATTTTAAAATATTTTAACACAATTTATGAGACTGGGATATTACCAACTGATTGGTTAAAGTCGACATTTGTCACAATACCTAAGAAACATCGCCTAAAGACATGCGGTGATTATCGGACAATAAGTCTGATGAGTCACGTTTTGAAGATCTTCCTGCGAGTAATACACAGCAGAATTTACACGCTGTTAGAAGACTGAATTAGCAATACTCAATTTGGGTTTAGGAGTGGCTTGGGTACAAGAGAAGCCTTGTTTAGTATACAGGTGCTAACCCTAACCTAACCTAACCTAACCTAACCTATACCGACTACCAACGGCCACGTTATTGTTCCTACATACAGGAGGTAAGAACTAAATCACGCCCTGTGCTCGTTGCTACGATCCCGACACCTCAAGCGACGGCTCATGAACTCTCCTTCCATCCCATTACTCGACTTTTACGATCGGTAATGATCAGCACCATAGCGTTATGCGGTCCGTTCTTTCACTCCGAAGAGCTACTTGGACACGGCCGCTGCTAGACAGCCGGACATCCCATTGGTCGCCTTTTACGACTGGTATGGACCAGAACCCAAGCGGTATTCTTTTCATCCGTTTGCTTGTAGGAAGCTACTAGGATTCGGTCGTACGCTAGACACTAGACAGCCGTACTTGTGCATATCAAATATCTGTGCATACATACACCCGATACGATGTTAGTTTACGAATATTAAAAGGGAAGAAAGAAGAATATTCAAACTAGATGTGACATCAAATTATGCCAAAATAAGAGAGCATATGTTAAGATGGTTTGGATATGTTCAACGTTAAAATGAGAATCAGCAATACGAACAATCGCTGTGACCTAAGTTTCTAATAAAAAAGGGAACAGTAGTCACTGAAAAAAAAATGTCACGTCAGAGATAGAACGAAAGAAGCAGGAGACGGTTGTATGACCTTGTATGACCAATAAGTTCAGCCAAGTAAAATCTCGAAGAAGCTTTCTGAAAAAATCCCGATCCTTTCCCGAAAAGCCAAAGACGCGCCGAATACACGTATGGCAAGTGTCAGCTACAACACATTTTGTCCCTTCAGAGGAAATGGCTTCTGGACACAATTTGCCGTATCCCACATGAAAAGCGCTAAACAGACTAAGAACTGGCGTTTCCCGTTGTGCTAGTAACCTGAAGAAATGGGGATACCAGGATACCAGAATAGTCATCATCTACTATTATGCACAGAGATGAGAGAGACCTGCACAGAAGAAGACCTATTTTTAGCAAATGACCAAAATTTAAAGCTGTTGGTGTTTTGGACACGGAAAATAAGTAAGTATTACTGAAAAGGGCAGTTAAGTTTTTTATACTTACTAAACTATACTTCCATAAGACAAAAATAAATCGCCCTGTATTAATATTTTTGTTGATAATGCATTAATCTCAATCAGATTTTAATTTAGGAAGCATACTAAATTATCTTAATCTTATTATATCAAAGTGCAAGCATAGAAACGAGCATGTGCACGATTAACGTTGGAATTTAGTAGGTTAAATCTGACGGGAAGATTACTTAACAGCTCCATTCTCATTTCACTTAAAAAGCAGTAATATTTTAAAAAGCTTCTAATAATATAAAAGTTTTACGTGTTTCCACACTGATTTATGTTTCGAACCAATTCAATTAATAAATTTTACTGTGTACAGTTTACAGTAAAAGTAAACTAAAAGTGATATTGAAGAAGTTATGGAAATAAATGTAGTAAAAAAATGTAGTAAAAAATGCCGATGGAAAATATAGTAAAAAATATTATACTATGTTATATTCTTAATCGTAAATAATATCGTGGTTTGTAAACTAACTGTAAAATAAACATATCATAAAATACATACATTCCTATAATATAAACTAAACACTCCGGTATAAGTTCGATTTATTTTCAAGCAAAAACTCTTTTTGGATGGCGAAAGCCCATTTTTTTTCTTTTTTTTTTTTTTCACTAGCTTTTGATTGAGCCCACTTATAAGCGTGTGGCATAAAAAATATCAAAGCCATTATAAATGTTTATTAGCTAAAGAGTCTACCATTTTCCAACTGTTTTTTTTTAAGAAAAAAGTGTAATGAAGCGTAAAAGTTTTTTAATATACCCAAAAAATGAAGCCTCACTATTGACTGAACTATTTGGTGGATCTGTTTAAAATTTGGTGTACTTTAATAATTCATTAACTGTCACAATTTTAAGTACTTATATCATTTGTTTAAGTACTTACGTCATATTATGCCAAAAACAAAATAATTAACATTTTTAAAGTACTACAAAAATGAGGGTTTTTTGCAGTTCTCAGTAAATTGTTTATTTTATGTATTTTATTTTAAAAGCTCTCAATATAAAGAACTTTTATGATATTCAACCATTTTTCTCTAGAATGTATAAGAAACGTTTTATAGGCAAAAAAATCTTTTTTAAAAATAAAAAAGAGCGTGGGACTGGGGGTCCCAACAGAAGTGAATACTCTTATAGCGTCTTTTTGCTATAGGTAAGTTAATGGCTAAGATCTTTGATTGAATAACCCAAATTTGGGTTATTCAATCAACGCTGAGATCAACCTTTGTCCCACTTCCCAAAAAGGCACATGCTAAGCTGTGCAGTGATCATCGCACGATTAGTCTGATGAGCCATACCTTAAAAACATTCCTCAAAATAATTCACAATAGAATTTACAGAAAATTGGAAGAAGATATGGGATATGGAACTCGCGAAACATTATTTGCCTTTAACATCTTGACACGGAGATGTTTGGATGTGAATCAAGATGTATTTGCTTGTTTCATTGATTACAACAAGGCCTTTGATAACGTCAAGCATGACCAACTTTTAGAGATCTTGAAAGCTAAACAGTTAGACACTCGCGATATATCAGAATAATATCTACTGTGTATTATAATCAGAAGGCAGTTGCAGGCATCGAAAATAGTACAACAAATGAAATTATAATTAAAAAAAGAGTTAGACAAGGATGTGTGCTGTCACCAATGCTATTTAATCTCTATTCTGAAGAAATTATGAAGAAAGCATTGGAGGAAGAAGAGATTGGGATAAAAGTTAATGGTCAACCAATTAATAGTATTAGATACGCAGATGATACGGTTTTAATGGCGGAGACAGTAGAAGACCTGTCATTAATGAATGTCAAGAATACGAATCATCATCATCATCCAGCCTCTATTTATCACGTCCACTGCTGGACATAGGCCTCCCTTAAACTCCTCCATTCCTCACAATTTTGTGCTCTTTGTTGCCAATTTTTAGTGATACGCCTGATGTCGTCGGCCCAACGTGTAGGTGGTCTTCCTCTACTGCGTTTGTCTGCTCTTGGCCTCCAATTTGTAATTTTGTTCGTCCATCGTGAATCGTGCATTCTCGCTACATGGCCTGCCCAGTTCCATTTTAGTTCCGCTATGCGTTCCACAACATCAGTAATACTCGTCCTTCTTCGCAGATCTTCGTTTCTTATTCGGTCCCTCAACGTCACTCCCAGCATAGACCGTTCCATTCGTCTCTGTGCCACTCTCAGTTTCGAAGCCGTGGTCTTGGTTAAAGTCATAGTTTCCGCCCCATAGGTCATGACCGGTAATACGCATTGGTCAAACACTTTTCTTTTGAGGCTGATTGGTATGTTGGCCCTAAGTGTGTCTCGCAGTTTTCCAAAGGCTGCCCATGTTAAAGTAATTCGTCTTTGGATCTCACATGTTTGGTTATCCCTGCTGATTCTTATTTCATGACCCAAATACGTATATTTCTCCACCAGTTCTACCACTTTGTCTTGAATAGTCAAATGGTTATTGGGGACCAAATTTGTCATAAACTTAGTTTTGGTCAAGTTCATTCTCAGGCCCACCTTCGAACATGCAAAATCCAATTCGTTTAACATATCTGTAGCTTCTCCTAAATTATCTGTGATAAGGACAATGTCATCTGCGAAACGGAGATGGTTAAGCTTTTCGCCGTCTATCGTTACTCCTCTGTGGTCCCAATTGATCATCTTAAAGGCATATTCTAATGCCGTTATGAATAATTTCGGCGACAATGTATCTCCTTGCCTTATTCCACGATTTATTTTTATTGGTCGGGTTTTATTGTCTATTTTAACAGTCATAGTGGCATTTTTGTAAATATTATAAATAAGCTCACTATACCTATGGTCAATCCTGCTGTCATTCATTGCTTCTATAAGGCTGTCTAATTCGATCGTGTCGAACGCTTTATGAAAATCTATGAAAGTGAGAACAAGAGTTTTGTTATATTCTATAGATTTTTCAATGAGTGTCTTTACTGTGTGGAGTTGATCATTGGTATCATAATTTGAGCGGAATCCTGCCTGCTCTCTCGGTTGGTAGAAATCTAATTTTTTCTCCAATCTTGATGTCACTACCCTAGTGAAGAGCTTGTATATGTGGTTCAACAGGCTAATAGGTCTATAATTTTCTAGGTCCGTTCTATCTCCTTTTTTATGCAAAAGGATGGTTGTAGCATTGTTACACTCTTGCTGCAAACATAGATTGAATAGTTTCCTTAATTTATTTAATAGCATATCTCCTCCATTTACGATAGCTTCTATTACGATTCCATCCTCTCCTGGGGCTTTGTTATTTTTCATTTTTCTTAATGCTTGTCGAATCTCATCTAGCTTTATCTCTGGCATTAGTTCGGAACCTTGATTATTGATCTTCTTTGAAATGGCTGTTTGTATTCCTGTTTTATCTTCTCGTCTACTTCTATATAAGTCCTCGTAAAACTCTTCGACTTGAAGAACACGAAATTCATGATTATTTCAAAAAAACAAAGATTGAATGCAAACCTGTACATTCACAATAACGAAATCGAACGGGTGCACAAATATAAATATTTGGGAACAAGTGGGATAGAGAGCAATTTGCTGTACTTATTGCCAACCTTCAGTAATGGAAAAGGCACCTTAAGAAGAAGAAGTGTTAATAACAACAATGACATCACAGAAGAAATAAAAACTAGAATTGGAAAGGCTCGAGCTGCTTTTGTTAATATGACGGACATTCTGGGAAGTCATGACATTAACTTAAACCTGAAAATGAGATTGGTTAGATGCTACATCTACTGCTGTACAGAGTAGAGACTTGGACTTTAAACAAGAGTAATACCGAAAAAATTGAATGCCTTCGAAATGTGGATATATAGAAGAATTTTGAAAATACCTTGGACAGACAAAATAACAAATAGTGTAGTTCTTCGAAGAATAAACAAAGAACGTGAGCTGTTGATCACCATCAAGAGAAGAAAGTTGGAATATCTATGTCATGTGGTGAGAGGGAAAAAGTACCGATTGCTCCAATTATTTATCCAAGGAAATATTCAGGGCACACGAAGCGTGGGGAGACGACGTATATCTTCTTCTGCGCAATTTAAGAGACTGGTTCCAGTGCACATCTAACCGATTATTTATAGCAACAGCTTTAAAGATACGAATAGCAATTAGGATTGCCAAACACCGTAGCGGAGAGGGCACTTGAAGAAGAAGAAATTAATAAAACTTTATTTCCGCATATTACTGAGTTATTAATACTTTTTATAATAACACTACATATTTAAGTTTTTTAAATTTAAAAAATCTTAAATTTAAAATTTTTTTTCTTCAAAAATTTTGTTTAATAATTGAAGGAATTTTCAAAACTTGTTAAATATAATATAGAATTTTTTCATCATATACATACATATTTAACATTATCGACATAATTATTTATAATTTTGTATAGTTTTTTTTTTATTTTATTTAATTTTTTATAAATTTTTATACCTTTTTATATTTTTTTACGATTTTATTTAAGTTTATATAATTTTATTTTATTTAATTTTAATTAATTTTATTTAATGGTATTTTATTTTATTTTATTGTATTTAATTTTACTTCATTTTACTTAATTTATTTGATTTTATTTACTTGTATTTAATTTTATTTAAATATATTCAAATTTATTTAATTTTATATAATTTTATTTATTTTATTTTTATTAAATTTTTTATAATTTTTTTAATTTACTCGATTAACCTGAGTAATTGATGCAGTTAATAAAAAATTCATAATTTTAAAATGTAAATCGGTTAGAAATCGATATATTAAAAAGTTACATTGCTTTTTATACAAATTGTATACATGTGCTTTATCAGTATCACATCTACTTTATCTATATAGCGTTTATTTGTAAGAATGTAGTTTGTCTTTACAGTTAAATCGTCTTCTTAGTTTTCAGAAGATTAAACTCTATATTTAGATACTTCATTCCGTTTTACTACTGTAGGCGCTTTTGTAATTAGCAATTGATTATATTATTTCCCAATCGAGAATTAATCTGACCCTTAGGGCCGATAGAGAACTAACTTTGGAGTTAATAGTCTCATCAGTATCGCAATAAACAGCCTACAGGGGTGTAAGGCTAAGTGACAAACACACAACAGTTACACTTCTCAATATAGCTGAAAAAAAATCAATCTACAATACTTACTAAGAATTGGAAGAAACTTTATTATCAAAAGATTATACAAAATATCCTATTTCAGGTATTTGTCGCAAGTGACTTGTAGAGCGGAATCGGAACAATAAATGAAAAATCGGAAAAAAGAAAACTAGACATGATTTTATCACAGCATCTTCGAGGCTGTGATTTGTGAGGGTATAGTATTTACTAACCCTAACGTAGGCGTGGAGTTTTGATTGAAAAGAAAATCTACCTTTCAGATTACGAAGTATTAACTAATTATAATTTAAAGTTTAACGAATTCTGAGTACAGTGGCTCTTTGAACAGTTGGTAGAGTTCATGGTTGTACCTGTATCTCCATATTCCGTTTTCTTTAATAGGTCGAAATATCTTCTATAAAAAGAATGGTTACAATATAAATACAAATTTTGAAAAATATTGTTTCAAAACAAAGCTATTAAGTCTTTATCAACTAGAAAAGCCACAAAACGTGAAGTACCTTATAAACGAACTGCTGTAAGAACATGGGCATCAGGCATTATGACTACCTCTATATCATTGTCAGTACACTCCGAGAGAGTTAGTCTGTGGAATTTGTAGACAGTACTATGATCTATGCATAGAAGAAAATCTACGTGGAGATAAGGAACTCAAAAAAGTATAGAGCGATGCTCTAAATGAAGCACCACCCTCGGGCTCATTGTATTAATCACACAGAAAAATTGATAAAAAAGATGGTAGGACATAACTAATCACATAAGAAGAAGAGAAAATACCAGTTATAGATCTAGCAGACAATTTAAATGACGAGGCCTGATTTAATAAAGAGGACAACTCGATGTAAGACAATCGAGAATCATCGATGCAAGACACTGGTCTAACTTATTAGATGTTAGGTCTTTTAGAGGAGCAAACATAGATGCGGAATTCTATAAAAATTCGCACCTTAACTGGAGCCAAATATGGTGATATTGCAATTTGCTGCCCGTACCCCGCAGTAATATTTTTTTTCCGTAGGTTGATACCAAAAAACATGTTTTCAGGTGCGAGCCTCAAAAAAAAAAGGCAAATTTAAGTTTTTTCAACAAAAAACTGATTTGTTCGCTAAAGCTATTTCATTCTTCTAGCGATCTTCCTCAAAAAACGAGTTAAAAAGACTTCTATACTTGGAGCACACATACATATTAGGTTCCAATCGCTTCGTCTTGGTCTCCAGAAGAAACTTTGACCCTTTGAAGAGCCAAGAAACACCTGCTCAAAGCGTTAAAAGCGGTTATTCAGTCACTAAAATCGACGTTTTTTGGTATCAACCTAAAGAAAAAAATTGTTACTGCGGGGTACGGGCAGCAAATTGCAATATCACCATATTTGGCTCCAGTTAAGGTGCGAATTTTTGTAGAATTCCTCAGATAGTGATCACTATTTAGTTAAAGCACGATTTAAAAAGAGAATATCCAATTTAAAAAAGGAGATCGGGAGAAGAATAGAAAAAAGTGACATTAATAAACGTGTAAGGATGATTTAAAAAAGCGATGGGAGCTGTTATTGAAGGGATGCCAGTCAGAACTGCATCTAAAACTTATGGTATCCCCTGGCGTACATTACGCAACCACGTAAGTAGCGGTGTAGCAATTAAGAAGGTAGGACGGAAACCTTGCTTGGAGGAAACTTAAGAAAGAGAACTTATTCAAAGAATTTTTCGGCTTGCTGAAGTCAGTTAAAGTTCTCCGACGCAGTGTATTCTTTGCACTGCGTCGGAATTTGCAGAATTCTTTTAATGAAGAAAAAGGTTTGTCTGGGCGCAAATGGCTTAAGTTATTCCTACTGAGGAACCCAGAGGTTGCCAGAAGGAAGGCGCAGCATATGAATCCAGAAAAAGCTGCAAAATTGAATAAGTTTATTGTCAATGATCATTTTCAGAAATTAAAAAATATTATGACCAAACTAGAGGTATTTGGCAAACCACAACTCATCTATAATATAGATAAAAAGGGTTGTCGTCTGTCTCTCCACAAGTCTCCTCAAGTTTTAGCAAAGAAAGGTGAGAAACAGCTACACTTTCTTGCTCCTGAACATGGAGAAAATTGTATTCTGTATGTATAATGTATCTATTGTGTCATGTGGAAATGCAATTAGACAGGTTATTCCTCCAATGATCATTTTCAAAGGAAAGCGACGCAAGACAGAATGGGAAGATTATTTGCCACCTGGAACAGCGGTAGAAATGACAGACAAGGGCTCAATGACTATATCGACCTTTATCAAGTGGCTGCATCATTTTGCTAAATACAAACCTGCAGGAGAAGTTCTTCTAATTTTTGATGGAGTATTAGACACAGATCACAGTATTAGACTGTACTGCTTGCCTAGCAATACGACTCATGAACTTCAGCCTATAGACAAGTCAGTATTTAAACCATTTGAGTCTTATTGGGACGATGAAGTCCAATTACATTGGTCTACTAATAAAGGGGAAGAAAATAGAGCAATTAATAGACGGGTATTTCGAAAAATCTTTAGCAAGGTATGGCCAAAAGCTGCGTCACCAGTTAATGTCATGTCTGGATTCCGAGCGACTGGGATTTATCCTTTTGATCCAGAATCTATTCCTAACTGTGCATTCGCTCCTTCCCATCCTTCACAGCGTCCTGATCCAGAAGAAAACATGCGAATAGGTTCCGAACCTGCTGAAGCATCAAATATTCCAACAGTTTCCGAACAAAGGAATTCCCGAAAAAGGAGACGCCAATCCAGCAGTTCTAGTTCTTCGGAAAGTGAGCTATTTTCTGTGAGGGATAGTTCATGTGATGTAAGTCTTAGTGGCGATGATGACGATAGCGACAACCACGATGAATTCGACTGTTCCTTCCAAGACATTTTGAAAACTCCACAGCTGAGAAAGAAACTCCAGACTCCTAGACGGAGGGCACTAAACTATCAGGCGCAAGTAGTAACTAGGGAACTATTTGCTGAAAGACAAAATCAACGGAGTGCCAAAGTAAATAATGCCTCTAAGGAGGTTTTAGTTGGGAAAGGAAAGATAATTCCGGCGAAACAAAAACATCTAAATCTAGTAATGAAAACGACGGTTCTGCTCCAAGCTGCAGTGGAACATCAGAAGCTGTTAACTGGTTTTGTCATTTATGCTGTGAAGACAGAACAGCTGACATGAGACTTTGCAAAAAATGCAAAAAGTATATACATGAAGAATGTGTGGGGTTGACATCCAAAGACAAAGTGCGGAATTTCGTATGTCCATGGTGTGAGAAGTTATAATATATCATTTGTTAATTATATTAATGTTTATTAAATATTTGGTAAATCTTGTCATTGGTTTTATTGCCATTAACACGCTTCATACATTAAAAGTTTTGGGGTGTGCCATATTAGGGACCAGGTATGGGCCTTATTTGGAAGATGGGTTCCTAATAAGGCCCTACTTCAATAGTTAATAATTTATTTGATTGTGATAATACTAATTACGAAATATTTTTTTTTTGTATTTTATTTTTATATTACTAGAACTGAAGCATGTTTCACATTTTTTCTGACCTATCTCCTAAGTATAATAAATTAAAAGGTAATAATTGTTAGATGGGCCTTATTTGGTACACTTACCTTATAATTAAAGTGTCCAGCATATCTGTAGTAAATAAACATATTGGAGAAACACGTTTCAATTTATATGTCATTTCTATCTCACATTTGTATAACCAATTGCAATAGTGTAAATTTTAACATGAAGAACTGTTATTTAATTTTTGAAATCATTAGCTTGTCGCTACAGATATACGTTGTATTATCAATAATAGTGAACTGTAAAGTACTAATTAACTTATTCACTGTTTACTTATTATTTACTGGTATTTTCTGTACTTTAAGTTTTTATTTATTTATTGATTATAATTTTATTGATTGTAACTTAAGTTAAATTATTTAAATCTGAATTTATTTTGAAAATGAGTATTATAATTACCAATTAATTGAGCTACACGTTCTTGTATCTTTTTTAAATCAACTAAGACTTAATCTGCGGTAGCTTCGTCGGTTATAAACTTAAAAACTTTGAAAATTATTTTTTGTGCTTGAGATCCCAAAGGTTTGACTTTTAATACACTTGCCATTTTAATAAATATAAATCATAGTTTATAATATAGGGCCACTTCAAATAAAAATGTAAATACTTGACAACACTGTCAGAAATCTAGCACTAATTACACGTTGTGAACTTCTAGCCGACTGCAATAGAAATGAGCAATTCCTTCCACTTTTCAATTTGTTCTACGCGAACCCGCCAGCTCTCGCTTGTCGGATAATACTTGTTTTAACTTTTCTACAATTGTGTTACCTTAATAAAGAATTTTTCATATAAAAATGCGTGCACGTCATTCTAGATCTACGACGTCAAAATCCTACAGCGTTGCCAAAACATCAGAATAGTTAATAAGTGAAGAATTTTTAAAATGTCAACTATTTAAGAATACAATTATTGTAGTCAATTGGATTTTTTAAATAAAGGACATAATCACACTTTCGAAATTGATTTTAAAAGTTCATTATGTTTATCAGCTTGAGAAATATTATTAATAGTAGATACACGTAGTTTTAAGACTACTGCAAAACACTAAAATACAGTAGAAAACATTTTAATACAAAATCATATATTCTAAATTTTAAACGTATCTCTTTTAAAGCATTAATAGTAAAAACGTTCCGCCATTATTTCTTTTTCAAAATAATATATTAAAGCTTATCAGATTTTTACAGACTATTTAGTTGTTTTGGCATAGCACAATCACAATGCACAACAATAATTAGTTTTTAAAGTTATTAAGCGAAATTTAATATTATATATTTATAAATACAATTTATTAATATATAATATATTGTGATAAAATTGTGTAAGAAATCAAAACATAAACAAAAATGTTATTCTAAAAAGATGCAACACTTAAAACAATTTAGCCAAACGCTGAACTGTCAGTGAAATTTTAAGTATTCCCGTATCAGCGGCGTACGATTATCTAATCTATTTAATTAAAATTATCATTTTGTGGACTATTAAACTTAAACAGTTATTTCATAAAATTTATATTATTAATAATAACAAACGTTTTTGGTTATTTAATCAATATAACCAATATAATTATGATTACATTTTTTGATGTTCTGGAAATTTTAAATACAAGTGACGTCACTTTGTCGTATTCCAACTCAACTCATTGATATAGTAAAGGAAACACTTAAAGTACAAAGCAAAATTCGAATTCAAAACGCATTAACAGATACAATCCATGTGACAGGGAGATGCCCTATCCTGTATTCTATCCAACATTACATTAGAGAAAATAATTAGAGAGTCAAAAGTCAACACCAGAGGAACAATACAGTAAAACCTCGGTTAACCGAAGTAATTGGGGGGAAGGCCGTTTCGGATAACAAGAATTTCGGTTAAAAATAACATTGTTTTTTATAGTATACTTGGTCAAAGTATAGATATTAGAAAATACTATGAGGTGATTTCGTAATGTTTTCTAATAAGTAAATACAAAATAAAATAATAAAATAAAGGAAAATGCACAAGTTTAACATGCTTTTTTTTAAATCTATTTTTTTTTGAGTTTTTGTTTGACAACGATGTTTTGCAGCTACATCTCTTTACCGTTCATTTGCAGAACGCCATGAGTTTGCCTCATTTGATTGTTCGACGAAACGTAAAGCAATCTGAAAAGGACAAAATGTTATGCAATGACAACAAAAATTAAGAACCTAGTCGTGTCCCTACCTAATTAGGCCTACTGTATAAAATATCTCTAAGCCATTGAAAATCTCGTCGGCGGTCTCGTGCTGATTGTCGTCTGGCATTGGGATCGTCATCTTCGTCGTCTGATACGCTTAGGTTGTCTGGATGAAGAACGATATCAATGATGTCTGGTCGATGAATTCACTTTCTGAGTCATCGGCTACTAACCACTGACGTATCTGTTCTTGGTTAATTTCGTCACATCCCGGCAAATGTTTTAATAAAGGTTTAATTTCTTCCGTCGTTTCTTTACCATTTTATTTTTTAGAATCGTCAATCAAAATCCTATCAAAAAGTTTGCTTCAGCATTTTTTCAAAGTTGAAGATTTCATCTTGGCCCACGACTCAGCATACCAATAAACAACATGTTTCATTGTTAAAGATTTGAGAATTTCGGGAACACTTTTGCATTCATTCGTCTCCTGTAATAACAGATGTCTTAATAATGCTCCTCTATAATTTCTCTTGAATGTCTCTATTACTCCCTGGTCTAACGGCTGAATTAAGCTTGTGACATTCGGTGGCAAAAATCTGACAATTGGCACCATTTTGTAGATTTTGAGGGTGAGTTGGCGCATTGTCAAGAAGCAACAATGCTTTGATGGGAAGGATTTTTGATTTGAAAAAGGATTTTACACTTGAGACGAATTAATTTTCCAACCATTCTGAAAATAAAGTGGTCGACATCCATGAGCTTTTTTGACTTCTATAAAAAACTGAAAGCACTTTTTCGGAAATATCTTTTAGAGCTCTTGGTTTTTTATGATATCCCAACACACATAGGCATCAATCAGTGAGTGAAATTATTGGAATTGTTTACGTTTTACGATAAAAATTTACTTTTTATTGATGAAATCATTGAAACTGTCAGCCGTTTCGGTTAAACGATATTTCGGTTAAAAAGGTTTCGGTTAACGGAGGTTTTACTGTAATAACAAATAGTGTTCAAATATTGGCATTTACAGATGATGTTGATATCATAGAATGATAGAACCTATTAGGTACGTTTAAACGAAAAATCCTTAGACACATATATAAGGGGGTGAAAGAAAATGACATATGGCGCAGAAGATATAATTTTGAACTATACACAGCATACAATGAACCCTAGGTCATAACATCCATAAAGATCGTACGTCTGCTCTGGATGGGCCATTTTGAACGGATGTTGAATACTACAACACCAAAACATATAATGAGGCAAACACCAGTGGTGAGAAGGTCAAAGGGAAGACCTAAACTTAGATACATGAAACAAGTGGAGCAAGATCTGAAAACACTTAAGATTACCAACTGGAAAAACAAAGCAAGGAACAGAACAGAATGGCGGAAAATCCTAGAACAAGCCAGGACCCAGAAAGGGTTGTCGAGCTACTGATGATGATTTTGTGGTCACTTTGTATAAATTGTGACTTGGAACGTTTTTACTTTGAAAAATGGTTAATATCGCATTTTTTGTTTTTCTATACATACAGATTGAACGAAATAAATTCGGAACATAGGAATATAATGTATTTCGGCTCAATTCTGCTGTAGGTGGTTGGCCAACAAAATATTGTCAAAAAATTATATTATAAAAATCCAATACTTCGGCGGGCTGCTGGATTCTGAACTCATAAAAATTGAAAGCTACACATAAATCTACGATTTATGCTGTCAAACCAGTTATAGTCCAGGAAATGAAGCATTTCAGCTCGCAATTTTTTCGTGATCCCTGGATTGACTTGAAATTTAACAGAAGGTAGGTAATAGCCTAAGGATCAAAATCTATATCTAACCAAAGTGCGCCAAAGCCTAGGGGGTGGTTGCCACCCCATCTCCGGGGTGAAAATTTTTTTTACGTTTTAACTACAGGTTTCGATTAAAAAAGTGATTCTAAACAAAAAATGTGCTATACATTTTTTTTTATAAAATGATATTTTTTAAGTTATCCGCGATTGAAAGTAATAACTTTTAGACGAAAAAATCCACGTTTTTAATCGATTTTTCGCGAATAATTCGAAAATGGTGCATTTTATCAAAAAAATTGTAGAGAACAAATTTGTAGCTTTTAAAAAGACAAATACAATTCATTTTTTAACATGTTTTTGGGATATAATAGGAACCGAAATACGGTCTATCAATGTTCAGCGGTTTTCTTCAAATGCCAAATTTGAAAGATTCAAAATCAAATATCGGGAAAATGATGCATTTTTGGAAGAAAACTCACAAAACCTTTTTTAAAGAGCATTAATAGACCTATCATAAAAAAGACTGTAGCTCAAAAATTGAGTGAGTTATGATGAAAATAAGGTCAATACCTCATTTTTTACGAAAAAATCGAAACAACACCCTAACCTCCTCCATAATTAAAATCGATCTTTACCCTTCTGAAATTCCCTTTGTACATGTATTGTTAATACGTCCAAGAAGTTTGACCCATTTAAAATGCTTTGTGTTAGAAAAAGTACAGCTTAAAGCGAGAAACGATTTACAATTTCATATTTTTTACCCTTCTTTTTTTAAATATGCCCGAAAATACTGAATATATGAAAAAAATACAAATTACCAAATTGTAGTTTTTTTAATGACTAAAATTATCCTTCATTTAGATTTATTGTACAATGAATATTTGGCGAGATATAGCCGTTTAAAGCATCGATTTACGATCAAGCACCATCTTTTTCGAGCCCTTTAAACTCACCCCATTTAAAAACCAAGGGTTCCAAAAAGATTTAATTTACAGATCCTTGTAGCTCTTAAAAACCTCTATAAATCGTTTTTGAAGAAACACACTTTGAACAATAATCTACAAAACCGGTATATTAGCTAGTGGGGCGTTATACATTCGAAATTTTAAGCGTTCTTATTTTTAAATCCCATACAACAGAATAAAAACATCTGCTCATATGTCTATGGCTTGGCAATTAAAATATTAGAGCAACAGATTGGGGATGGTGTTCCAAAGATGGTTTGTTATTACCCGTACGCATGAACAAACAACCTGCACTCGATGAACTTTTGAAAATTATTTTTTGGCAATGCAAAAAAGGATGCGGTGTTTCATGTGGGTGCAGAAAAGTTGGTTTATACTGTAACTCTACTTGTTTTGGGTGCTCAGGTGAAGGGTGCAATAATAGTCCACCAATAATTGAAGATGAGGATGACATAGATCACGATGAAGATGTAATTGATGACGAATAAAATTAATATTATAATTGTTTTACCTATAAATGTAAATATTTTCTACTATTTATGTAAATGTATAAGAATATATGGTGCCTTTTTATGTTGATAAATTTTTTTGTATTTAATTCTACTTTTTTTAATTTATATCTTATAAATTAGTTTATAAAAACTGCAATGTTGTAAAGGGTGATTTTCAAAAGTTGAAAAGTTGCAAAATTTTGGCAAAAAATTGTTTTCACCTATAGCACTCATAACAATTGATTTTTAAGGGTTGAAAATGTATGAATTTGTATTTTAAAGTATAAAAAAATCAATATTTAACTAATCCAAGCCAAATTTCACTCATCTTAAGATTTATAATATTATTTTATAATTTTTGAAAATTAGGGGTAGTTTTCATCCCTAAGAACAATCAGGGTTCATCGGCATGACATAAACTATAAAGCAGAGAGTGAGTTGAGCTTAAGTCCAAATTTTTATGCAAATCGTTCCAAGGTGAAATCATTTTTTCTTCGCATTACTAATTTTTTTATATTAATCTCTAATAAGGGTCGCTTTTTAAGGGTTGAAATATGATGGAACTTTATTTAAAAGCACGAAACTATCATTATTTAATTAATTCAAACCAAATTTTACCCATATTCAGGTTTAATATGTTATTTTATAATTTTTGACAATTACGGGTAGTTTTCACCTCTTAGAACAATCAGGGTTCGTCGACATGACATAAACTATAAAGCAGCGGGTGAATTGAGCTTAAATTCAAATTTTTATCCAAATCGATCCAAGGCGAAATCATTTTTTTAGAATTAGTAATTTTTTTACATTAACCTCTAACAAGGGTTTCTTTTTAAGGGTTGAAATATGATGGAACTCTATTCAAAAGTATAAAATAATCATTATTTAACTAATTCAAACCAAATCTTACCCATATTCAGGTTTAATATGTTATTTTATAGTTTTTGACAATTAGGGGTAGTTTTCACCCCTAAAACCCTTCAGCGCACTTCGGTTCGATATAGATTTTGATCCTTGGGCTATCACCTACCTTCTATTAAAATTTCAACTGGATACATGCAGGACGAAAAAATTGCGAGGTTTTAACTTTTTTCGAGATTCATTTCCTGAACTATTATCGTTTCCTTAGACAAACCTGTCTTACGCAAACAACATTGTTGTGAGACAGATAGTTGAACGATATTTTTTACAATGTCTATACCAGGTATGGATTTATTTTTGTCCAAGTTTTATATTGGTCCACTATTTCAAATGCAGTTCAAACAGACATGTATTAAATTGTATGTTCCGTTTTAATTTGGTTCAATCTGGTATAAGGGTATGTCTCACAGCTTATAATTTTCAATTTTGAAATAGATTAGAGAGCAACAGGAAAGAGCAATAAATTTTAAGTAAGTCATAGATATAATTGGATTAGAATTGATTATTGAGCTAAAAACTCTTCTAAATATGTATTACATACCTTGCGGAGTAGAATTAGGTATGCATTCTCAAATTTATGGCTAGCTAGCACGAATTCCGCATTGAATACGTAATGAAGACAGAAAACTTTTAGTTTGGTACAATTCGAAGAGACGTAATAATTTTAAAGTTAAATACGGGAGTATGTTAGACATAAATGGAACTGTCTTTTTAAAAAATATTACTGGTTTGAATAAACCTGTATCAAGCTACATGGTAAAAAATGTAAAATAAATCAAACTTAAATATAAAAGTATGTAAATGTATATAGATAGCAATCCAGCAGGTAACTAGCGGAAAAAGTATTACAAAAAACAAAATCGAATGGGCTCTTAAAAGCTTTAGTTATCTTATGTTTAACTTTTCCAAGAGCTCTGATTTACCTTTATCACATTTAGCACACCGTGAAATAATAAAAAATATGCGAAAACGCCCTAGAGTTTGGGTTAAAAGTTTTAAAGAAAAAAGGCAAGAATTGTTAGTAGAACTGGTTAAAGAAATAGGTAAGTAGAAAAGATTAAAGAAAGGTTAGAATTGATTAAAGAAATTATCTCAGAATGTTTGAAAAGTCGTACAATGAATTGCTGTCTATAGTGGCACCTATAATCATAATGCGAGAAGCTGTTTCTCCTCAAATGAAGCTACAATCAGATACTGAACGAAGATAAAACCAAAAAAGAACAATATTCGACTTATTATTATTTCAGAGCCATGCAGAACTATTTACAGTGCATTAAAACACAGTTTTACATGAAGAGTCAACTAAAAAATATGACAAACCTAACGAGCCGCGAGGTGGGCTCTTTATTTAAAACCGCGGTATTGCAATGGCACAATGGCCTGCTTTACCAACAAGCCATAAAACCACTTTTTGTCTTGCTTCAGCAATCAGGGTTCACCTACACTTATATTCTTCCTTGGTATGTTATGAATTATTCTACATGTATACTTGTGTTGGTATTTTTTTCTTTATATTCTTCACAGGCTAAAATTTAGTAAGACAACACGACAAAGGTATAAACTTTTCTCGCTCGGGGGTAGCCTGCAAGCTTTGCACACACCAGAAATGCTATCGACGGATAAAGTAGAAGCACCCAGGACTGAAAGAAGGAAGATCATAGTTTATAATTTAATATTGAAGGTAGAAATAAAGTTGCATCAGGTGTTTATTGTATTTTCATTAATATTTGTGAGGATTGTGCAAATATTTATGGGAGTGGGAAGTTTAGTTTTAGCTAATTCGGCATACAAGTCGAAATGTGGGTTTTGGTTTAAGCGACATTCTAATAAAATATGGTTTAAGCCTCGCACTTGGCCACATTCGCAATAAGGATCATCTTTAACTCCAATTCTAAATAGATGAAGAGGGGATGAGCAATGACCCCTTCTCATACGGATGATTGTAGTTAAATGTCTCCTACTGATATATGCGAATTTATTGAACCATGGTACTGTGTTGATTCGTTTAATAATTTTGACATACTTAGATGAATTACATGTAATACCATTGTGTACCACTTAGATGACAGTAATACCATTGTGTCCTGGGATCCATGGTAGTAAGATTTTGATATTATTGTTCCTTGCTAGGATAATTCCTCTTTTTGATAAATACGATATGTGTTCTGTGTCTTTAGAAAACCCTGTTTTTTTTTTATTTTTTGCTGTGCATTTTTGGAGTCAGAAAAGATAATAGCTTCTATGATATTTTGTTCCAGTATAATTTGGACTGCCTGATTGATCGCGATTACCTCTGCTGTACATATTTGAGTATGACTGGGTAGTTTAGATGAAAATAAATATTTTATATCTGGGGAAAAAACTCCAAAACCCGCATTTCACATTGTGTCCGTTGAGCCGTCTGTAAAGAAGTTTTTGTATGAATTGAATTTTTTAAATAAGTTCACAAAATTCATAAGGTTGAATTCATTTTTTGTAATGTTTTCATTCAGAATTCCTATTGGTTGAAGTTGTAGTTCCAGTTCATACTCATGGTAAGGAAGAAGTTTACTGGAATATAGTTTCTGCAAATAAGGTTGGATTTTTCTGAGAGTTGCTATCAATAAGGGTTTTTCCTTATTTCTCCAGTATTCATTATCCATATTACAAAATGCTTCTAATTCAACAATTGATTAAATGATAGGGTTGTTTTTAACCCTTAGGTTTTTTGGCAAAAATTTTGTTGTGAGCCATTCTCTTTTGTATGTTAATGGCAGTTCTCCAGACTTCGATAACAAGGCTTGGATTGGAGTTGACTTCATGCATCCTGTGATAATCCGGATACTTTGGTAATGCATCTGATCTAGTTTCTTCGATATATATTTAGGGCATGTATATAGTTGAATAATAAACAACTTATAGTTGTTTACTAATTGCACTTTTTTAAATGACCTAAATTTGACAGGTGACTTACTTTGCCTCGATATTGTGAGCAAATAGGCATGCTTTTATTTCTAATTTATAATTTTGAGGTTGATGTTTGTACCCGCAGGATGACATCAAATTCTGATTTTTTTGTGTGTTTATATATTATGTGTTTGTGTATTATTTAACACTGTCTGGGATGATTGTGGGGTGGATTGGGTAGCTCTGCAGTTACCACAGCCGGTCCCAAGCCCGGATAAAATGTGGAGGGTGATTGGCAAGGTTAGCAACCTACCAATCGTAAAAAACAAAAACTGCTTAAAGAAACAATGTACAGCCTCGGAACCGGATTGATACTATGAAGACGCCTACGGCAAGAAATAAGGACAAGCGAAAAATATCCAAAACCCAGATGAAAATCACTACTTGGAATATCAGATCACTCAACTCAGAGGACCAAGAAATAATCCAAGTGATGAAAGAGAAAGAAATAGACGTTTTTGTGCTCTACAGGAAACAAAAAAGAAAGGAAAAGGTTAATCAAAATTAGGTGAATTCATACTAATCTACAGTGGATTAGCAAAAGAAAAGAGGGTCAAAGAAGGTGTAGCCTTACTACTACTCCAAAGGCACCAAAATCACATCAAATAGTGCCAATACATATCAGAAAGAATAGTAACAGAAAAGATAAGAATGGAGAAGGAGAATGGAGAAGAACTAACTAACAATAAACAACACAAATATACATTTATTAACACCTGGACAAAGATCTATGATGGATTATGTTATTACCCAAAACAGAACAGAGATAACCCAAAAGAGCGGCGTCAACGCAAACAAAAATCAAAGTCGAAGGACTAAATACGGAATCCACGGAATACTTCTACATGAAGAGAATGATTTCTAAAGGAAATGAAATATTAGAAAACCATAAAATTGAGGAAAGCTGGAAACACCATGGTTTAAAGAGTAAATGAAGACAGAATGTGTAGAAAAGAAGAAAGCCTTTTTACAATACAGAACACAACACACACAACCGGTATACAACCACTATAAATGAATCAGAAATGAAACGAATACTTTAGTTAGACAAATAAAAAAGGAACACTGGCAGAGTTTCTCAAAACAGATGGAACACGACTTCTACGAAACACAAAAAGAAATATGGAGAATGATCAGAGGACAAAGAAAAGAGATGAACGAACTAATAAAAACGAAACACATTCAGAAGGAAACATGGGTAGACTACTTTCGATCCCTATTTGCTAAGATTATAAAATTAACAACCAAAGTGATAACAAATAAATTAAATGAAATGATAACCCCAGCAGAAGAACAACAAGGTTTTAGGTCGGGAAGATCATGCACGCACCGACGCTATATTTATAATGAGGCAAGTGCAAGAGAAATCATTACAATACAACAAACTGGCATATCTATGTTTCGTAGACCTTACAAAGGCATTTGACCGGGTCAAATTAAAAGATTTTATCCACTTACTGTACGCAAGAGAGACACCTCCAGGAATAATCAAAACGATCGAAAATATCTACCAAAACAACACAATAAAAATAAAAGTAGAAGAAGAACTAACCGACCCTATTGAAGCTATGGGGTAAGTCAGGGAGATTCATTGAGTCCTCTATTGTCCAACCTGATTATGGATGAAATATTAAAAAAAGTAAGAACTAAAAAAGGATACCAAATGGGAGAAAAACAACTTAAAATAATCTGCTATGCAGACAACGCAATACTACTCTCTCAAAGTGAAGATGATTTACAACGTATGCTGCACCAATTTAATATAACCGCCAGAAAATTTAACATGTTAATTTCCCCAAAAAAAGACAAAATGCATGGTTACAACAGCAAATTTACTAAGATGTAAATTGGAGGTGGAAGGTCAGATAATAGAACAAGTGATGGAGTTTAAATATCTAGGCATCACATTATCTAGCTACGGAAAGCTCGAAACCGAAGTGGAAAGTTCAAGTAAATAGAGCAAATCAGAGCCGCAGGCTGCCTAAATGAAACAATATGGAGAAATAAAAATATCGGGAAAGAAACGAAAGGCAGAATTAACAAAACAGTCATCAGACCAATAATGGCATATGCGGCAGAAACAAGACCTGATACAGAGGGGACAAAAAGGATGTTAGATGCAAGGTGGAGAACATCAAGAACTGGGAAAGAAATAGAAGAGTAGAATGGAACGATTATATCAGCCGAATTACAACAAATAGAGTAGTTAAAACGGCAATAGACGGTTCCCCAATATGAAGACGATCAGTAGAAATTGTAGATGATGTGCCTCTGACCTTGAATTAATCCATAATGTTTGTATATTCTTGTTGCTGACGTCTACTTTTAGCATTGTAACCAGAGCCTACTACATTTTTTAATAGATTAGCTACACTTTTTTTCATTAAGTAAGATTAGGGCTGCTTCTTTGATTTCACTCATTGAATCATTGTTTTAACGACCAATTTCAAATGCTTTTCATTTAAAGTAAAGGCCTTAAGCTATCATTATAAGAATCCATGGAAATTAATAAATTAAAAATTACAGATATAATAATTCTGAATAACTGCCTTTAGACAAACACCTCTTCTTTTCTCAACTTATTTAGTTAACGACTATAAAGTGTAAGCATATAGTAAAAGTACATCACGTGAGAAAGAAACTGCCAAAACCGCTGTATTGAAAATAAATTGAAATAAACTTTTAAGAGCTTTTCAAAAGTTGTCTGTGTTATTCTTAGTTACTTATTATTTGAGTTTAGAATATTTACTTTCATGATTAACGATATACATATGTATACGAGAATCTAATTTTTGACATCATTTTAATATGTTCTAGAGCATATTCCCACCATCAGGTCATCACAATATCCTTTATCGATAAAATTTAACCGATAAAATGTGTAAAGGGCTTTTTAAAATTAAATTGAGATCGTGAAGAGGCTTGAAGGATACTTTAACGAATGCAGCTGCCAAGAATCGATCGGAATTTAGTTTCAAGGACCAAGAGATAATAGCATGCACTCAAATGATTCAGTAATTTTAAAGCTATAGTTCTAGAATCGTAATTTGCATCCAATATCTATATAATTGCCCAACTAAAACGAAGTATTGATTACTGTTTGAGTCATATATACTTATAGAAAAATTGCTAAAACTATAATTTTAAAATCTAAAACCTGCACATTTTTAGTGCAACTAATTTACAAACATGATCCTGTCTTTACTTTACTTCACTTCACTTTAAAGTAGTAACTAGTAGAGAAAGAAAAATTAGGTAGGTTAGGTAAAATTAGCACGATCGTGGACGTTACGGCCGGGGTACCCCAGGGATCTGTCTTGGGCCCGACGCTATGGAATCTGGCATATGACGGGGTTATGGACTGTGAATACGGAGAGGGTATAACCCCCTTCGCATTCGCGGATGACCTCGCTGTACTGGTAGTAGCCCGGGATGAGCCAGATCTCAAATACCGGGTTCGGAACGCAGGTGGCGTCGTAAAGAAATGGATGACGCAGCACGGACTAAAACTTGCGACAGAGAAAACCGAAGCCATTATTCTGAAAGGGACAAGGAACAGGCAAGGTGTTGAATTAAAATGTGCTGGAGTATGTCTAACACCCAAGAAACAAGTAAAGTATCTAAGAGTGACATTGCACCAGAATGGAAAATGGGGGGAACACGTTCGGGAGGTGGTCCGAAAGGCTGCGAATAGTGCGGCTGCGTTGGGGAGAGTGATGCCGAACATTGGAGAACCCAAATCCGAAAAGAGGAGAGCCTTACACGGTGTTGTACAGTCTATCGTTCTCTACGCAGCACCAGTCTGGAGCGAGGCGGTAGAGATAACGGCCTATAGGAGTCTTATGAAACGAGTAGACAGAACAAGTCTGTTGCGAGTGACATGCGCCTACAGGACTGTGTCTGCGGCAGCCTTATGGACCATCACTGGATGTGTTCCGTTGCATGTTTTGGTGGTGGAAAGAAAAGAGCTTTATGAGAGAAGAGGCCCTAACCTTACTGTGGCTGAGAGAAGACAGGTAAGGGAAAGGTCAGTTGAAAGATGGCAAGAAGAATGGAACAATACGGAGGATGTGGCACGGTGGACGAAAATGCTGATCCCTAACATAAGAGTTTGGGTGGACTGTGACCACAGGCGATTGGATTATTTCCTGACGTAGGTGCTCACAGGACACGGGTGTTTTAGGGCCTACCTTTATAGGATCGGTAAGGCTGATACAGATGAATGCCTATATTGTGGATACTCGGACACTGTGACACATACGATGTTAGATTGCAGCAGATGGATAGTAAAAAGGAACAGAATGGAGAGAGAGACAGGTGTAAATTTTGTTACAGTGAGAGAAATGATTGAGAGAATGATTGAAAATAAATTAGGTTGGATTAACATACACAGTTATATCCGTGCAGTGATCAAAAAAAAAAGGAAGAGGAAGAAAGACAGCTGAACCAATGGCAAAGGTAGAGTGAATGATGCTGAAAGGTGAAGTTAGAACAGTGGGTCACACTTTTTGAGTTATAATGCGTGAGTTTGACTGTGGGGAAGGAGGAAATGAGCTTCTGAGAATGATGCCGAACTAGGAGTGTGGATGTGTATGAATGGAGAATGAATGAATAAAGGTAGTGCTTCGGAAGTGATGCCGGCCATTCCGCTTCCGGATCGCTGGATGACAGAGGACGGTCTGGTTTAGCAGGTAGGCGTTCGGCGTAGACTCGGCGACGAGAGGGCATTTTAAAGTACCTCGGGAACTATCGCCGGGAGTACGAAGAACGAATCCTGCACTAAGGTCAGTCAGGCGGCGTCCTGGACTGAGATGTCTTTTGAAGATTCCAGACCCCATGTCTATAAAGACGAAAAAAAAAAAAGAAAAAAAAAAGGTAAAATTAGGAAAGGTAGCATTACTCAACAAGCGACCGACACAAAAGACCAAGACAAGTGACTGAAAAGCGAGACCGAGACATCAAGTGAACTGTCGCTCGTTAAAATGAGTACTCGATCGAGACAAGCAACATACGCAAAACGTGCGTCAATATTGTATATATCAGATGTAGAAAAAAAAACGTGTAATAGCTTCAAAATTGTTCTTTAAAAAGCTGCTGGAACAAGACAATGATGATATATTTCTCGTGTTACATGTTTTGAATCAAAAAACGGAAGTTAATAAATTCTATATTTGAAACGAGGCGCGAAGAAGCATTTTATATTTTCTAGGACGAGAATATCCTTGCAGCATTCTATTTAATACACATAATTAAAAATTAAATCATGAAGTCACTCAATATAAAAAGTTACATGGAGTATTACAAACGAATATCTAATGTAATATTAATATAATGTTAAACATTTTCGATCGCATTCAGGAACTTATCCAGGGAATCTCCTTCGGGGGCATTCTTCAACAATGTGACGGATGGTCTGTCGTTGCGCACCATAGTCACACTCAGGAGTAAGGGCTTTTCTCCATCTATATAAGCTATCAGGACATCTACCGTAGCTTGTTCTTATTCTGTTTAGCGTTGTCCAAGTATTGCGAGTCAGTTCAAAGCCCTGGCGGTTTCTGATCGATACAGGTTATTTGGTGTGCTTTCTGTGGTGCGTCGTTCTCCCATTATCTTCTCCAAGCGTTGGTGAGGTTGAAATGTTCCTGATGTAAGAAGTTCTTCTTCTTGTGGTGCCTATCAATTACAGATGTTGGCTACTAGCATTGCAATTCTAACTTTATTGACCGCAGCTCGAAATAGTCCAGAGGTGGTCAAGGAAAACCTTTTCCGTAAGTTCTGGAACGAAGATATTCTTCTTCTTCCTGGTCTCCTCTTTCCTTAGACCTTTCCCTGTAATATAAGTTACAGCAGGTTATATCTATGACCGTTTCGTATTATATGTCCAAGATATTCTAGCTTGAGCTGTTTCACTCTGGATATAATCTCACATGTTTTATCCATCCGACGTAAAACCTCAATGTTTTGTATTCGGTCTACCCAGGAGATCCTCAGTATCCGTCTATAACACCACATCTCAAACGCCTCGAGTTTCCCCATAGATGCTTCGGTTAGTGTCCATAATTCAACCCTATAGAGCAGTACTTCAAACACGTAGCACCTCAATTAACGGATTTTTGTTTTTAAGGGTAGGTCGTGGCTCTTAAATATCTTGCTCACTTTGACAAACGCGGACCTGGCTTTTTCAACGTAAGAAGTTGGCTCTTAATAATGAAAGATATCTGGAGCGCAGTCTGTTTATTTCGATATCAAGTTTGTGTATAAGTAATTGATGGTTAGCCTCGATTTTTCGATATTCTCTGAGAAGAGAATGACTTCTTCGCAGTTTCGGCGGTGGAATGTGACTCAGAATAGGAGGCCAATAGTTTCGTGTAAGTCTAATTGTAACTTAAATCATTCGCATTGTCTTGTTTAATTGAGTATCAATAATGTGTTTGTTATTGAGCCATAACGGGGAAGCATATTCAGCCGCCAAGTATACAAGTCCGAGATCTCAGTACGGAGGCTGAGGACCCCCATGTGGTGCCACATAGCTTTTGGACTATATTATTTCGTGTTTTGCTGCAGTGCTTTGTAGGTGTTCTTTAAAACTTAATGTTCTGTCATGAGTCACTCCAAGATATTTTGGTGTTGAGTTATGAGTGAGCAGTCTGTTTTCAAAGTGAACGGAGAGTTTTTTGTTAACTTGGGCATTATTAAGATGGAAACAGCACACTTCGGTTTTCGTTGCATTGGGCCGTAGCCCTCATATGCGAAAGTATTCTCCCATAACGGCAAGGTCATCCCTTAGTATTGTTTTTGTAATATCCATGTTATTATGTGTTGCTGAAATGACACAATCGTCAGCGTAGCCAAATTTCTGCGAAGTTGGCCTAGGTAGGTCAGCAATGTATAAATTAAACAGTAAGGGCTCCAAAACAGATTCCTATGGCAGTCCATTGTTAAATTTCTTCAGTTGAGGTATGCGATGTCCATGAAATCTTTAGTATCCTCTTCTCTTCTTCTTAGAGTGCCATATCCCTACGGAACGTCGGCGACTACCATGCTTATAATATTATTATACTGATCCCTGTCTTGGGCTACGTGTAGCAATTGGTCCGCTGTCAAACCTGTCCACTACCGCAAATTCCTCAACCAAGAGAGTTTCTTCCGTCCTCTCCATTTCTTTCCTTCAATTTTACCGTTGAGAATTAGCCGAAGGAACTCATATCTTGGTCCTCTGATTATATGTTCAAGATATTCTAGTCTAGTCTAGTATCCTCTGGTATGTCCAAATTTCAAAGGTTTTCAAGTTATTTGGCGCCCCCAAAGCAATGTGAGACCATTGGAACCGTTGTCATCTGTTCAAGAGGTACAAACAGTACAATTTTCCAATGTGCACTATATTTTATATATTATATATTAGTTAATTAATAATTAGATTATTATATAAAAAATGTTTATAGCTAGGAACTTTTATTTTTAGTTTTTTTAAATTTCAATTAAAAACATTTATAATATTTTAATTTTGTTTTCTACTGCAGCAGCAGTTGCACTTAAATTGGCGAGAAAAACAGTATTTAGGTACGAAAAATAAAAGAAAAAAATCATCTTTTATCTTCTCCCGGAAAAAGCAGACCTCGTTTAAAAACGAAAACTTCTGATAGTAAGTAAAGCAACTTTCTGTTGAGAATACCATGTTGAGAAGGACATACCATATTATGGTAATATATGTATTAAAATAAATCACTTTTCAGATTTAGAGAAACATGTAGCCCGTGAAACATTGATTAATAAGCTGCAGGCTAAAGAAACTGTTTCCACGAGTAGAATATTAAAATCTTTGGGTTTTAAATTTAAAAGAAGTCATATCGCATCACAAAGAGCGTGTTTTTTACCTAAATACCTGGAAAACAGAAATAGTACATGTCCACGAGAAGTTGTAGTTTTAGACGAAATGTGAATTTTTTCAGGGGAAAATAAAATGATGTGGTAGGATGACAACAGCAGAAGTGTACGTTAACCAGGTGGTTAGGATCGAAAAAGATTTATTGCGGATCATGCCGGTTCAGCGCGAAAGGTTTGATTTCAGACGCCTGTTATTTTGTTATTTTGTTCCAAATTATTGACTGCAGACTATCACGGTGAAATTAATAGTACAATATTTACTAAATGGATAGTAGTAAAAAAGTACATAATTACTTTCCAATATCTGTACTGATCTGTACTATTATATCAACACACTGTAAAACATTATTGTATATTTAATTACATTCTTAATATTGTTCTGAAGCTATTTTCTTGTGGCATTTTAAAGTAATTACTATTTAAATGGAAATAAGCCACAATTAAAGAAAGTTTATTGACGTTTCAATTTCCACTTCGGAAATCGTTCTCGAAATCGAAAAATTAAATAGTAATTAAATACATTATTTTTATAAATTGTTTATTTATTTATTTATTAACCACTAATGATATTAAAGGAATTTATTAAGCTACTGAAAATGTAGCTGTTGTAATTCTGCACCAAAATTGTAAAGCAAAACTAACATTTAACTGTAAAATCAGAATAATTACTAAATAAAAGCCTTATTATCATTATGTAGTCAGAGAACGACATAAAATAATTAATTAGATATACGCATTCCAAGCGGTCAATATTTTCTACTGATTTCTATGATTCATGGCATGATACTAAGACTTCCAAGATAAACCCACTTCGCAATCGAATTTTGTACATCGACGCGCATGACGTCAATTGGTGATAAAAGTCACTTTTATCACCAACCTTTTATCATCACAGTCGGTAAAACATATATGGAAAGAAAGGGTTTTTATTTAAATATTTAGAATATTAAGGGATGTTAGGTAAAATATCTGCAATTAAATCTTAAAAATATGTTATATATACATCTCTGTTAGCCTAGCAATGTAAACTAAAATTATATAAAAAAGTAAGAACTAAACATCCTTTTGCAAATGGAAATTTATATACAATGGATTGATTTATTAAAATAAAAATTTAATACAACTGATAAAATAAAATACACTGTAATAATTTACAAGTTTATTTAACAATTTATTTTACAATTTTTAATATTTTCTTGTTCTTAACTTTGGATGTTTCTTTAATATATCTATTCAATTTTCTAATTTTAAAATATAATTTACACCTTTACTAACATTACATCTGAACACAGCTAAATCCATTAGCGATTTTAAATAATTCTTGGTTATTTGTTTGACCCTTTGTTAAAATTGTTAAAAATATGGTCCAGTTCATTACATTTAATTAGAAAATCTGGATATGGTTTAAGTAAACCTCCTTCGGAAAGATGGTTTACCCAGTAAACCGATGTCAACGTACAAGATAAACGATAAAACAAAACTAAATCTCAAGGTTAGTAGATATTTAAGTATATACTTAAATATCTACTAACCTTGACTAAATCTGACAAAACTCCATACAACACAGAACATTTCTGGTGACATTTGTCGCCAAGTGACGTCACACGACTGATCGCGTGCGCGTGGGTTTATCTGTAGTTTATAGTATCATGGATTCATGGCATATCGTATTCTCACCGAAAAACAAATAAACTGTTGTTACTATAAATTAAAATAAGGTAAAATACTTAGAACATAAAATATACGTATTTTACGTGTATTTTATGTTCTAAGGTAAAATACAATTATCTTTTGTAAATACTATTTATCTAATTAAAATCATTTTCTCTACTTTTCATCTCTTGTTTCGAATGGGCACTTTTGGTCAATTACTTTAAAAAACATTAATTTAATTCATATTTGTGGAAACAAAAATACAAATTATACAACCCTAAATTGTGCTTGTGTGTGTCGTGGCAACGCCGCCTTTCTATCGTCCATAAGAAATACATGGCCCTATCTCCGCAATGTTATTTTCTAAACGTGGAACGTAGTATAGGGCGATTTTATTTTAAAATCCATCGGAGTTAAAGCATTGAAAAGAGTTGCCAGAGAGAGGGCGAATGGAAGATTGTTCTGAAAAAGGCTTTGGTTCATAACGAGCTGAAATGCCACTGATGATGATATTCGCGACGGGTCCGTCCAAAGACTAGGGATGGCGGTTTTTGACTAAAACACCGGTTTTCGGTTATACCGGTTTTTTTTGCTTACGGTTTAACCTGGCGGTTATAACCGGCCAAGAAAACCGGTTTTTGCAAAAACCGGTTTTCGGTTTTTTTAATCCAATATGTTACAAAGTTACATTTCCAATGCACTTTAGTTTGCGATACTTCATTCAACTCGATATCAATATGATCAAAATTAGTATTATCGAAAGAACATCACTATCAATATAAATAAAACACAATTTTTATAAAACCATTTTATTATATTAATTATTATATTTATTTATTATTTTATTATTATTATATATTCATTGATTTATCATTAAATATAATATAGCGTAAGATTAAAGTATAAGTAGAATGAAGTAATATTTTAAGTAAAAAAGTATAGGTTAGAAGGTAACCAATATGTTACCTTACCTATTATATGTAATGTATTTAAGATTATGTTAGCCAATATTTTTTATGAAGCCTATTAGGAAATGCCTAATGATGCAAATTTATTTTACCCTTTGAAAATATAATCCTCTATTAAAAAATTTCCCAGACTCTTCAAATAGGATTTAAAAAAAATAATATTAAGATGAATATTTTACTTAAAAATAAATTGGATAATGCAATTCATCTTATATTTTTACTACCATCAAAAACAATTTATCATGTATAACTTTTAACACGTTTGTATATTTGTTTAATAGGTACATTAACTCATTTAATACTTCCTGTATTGTTTTGAAAACGTAGCAAATTCCTTGGAGATTCGTATTCGTATTCGGTAATTCGATATTCATAGTCAGAATATTATTATTTTTGGTAATCAGAAAAAGCCATTCACCAACTTTCAATGTCAAGAGTCAAGTGTGAAAAATATGTAATGTACCAGATCACTTTTTATGTATAGGTTATGATTACAAATACCTTTTCAACGAAATATTATATTCTGGCTGATATGAGTTTGCAATTTCAGTTTGGTTCTGTATTTATAAAATAAAATAAAATTTGAATTATGGTTTTGTTTGGAATAATTACTTGAGAATAATAAATATCATTGAAATCCAACCTAAATAATAATTATAAAACTAAAAAACCTAATAACCGGTTTTTACTTTAAAAATAAAAAACCGGTTATAACCGGAACACAAAAACAACCGGTAAAACCGGTTATTGGGAAGTAAAAAAACCGGTTTTCGGTTAAAACCGGTAGGTTTTTCCCATCCCTACAAGACTACTGAAAAAAAAAAAACAATATGCATCCATGCCATATCTACATCACCATTACATCAAGATTTCCTCGATGACGATATTTATCGGAGAAATGTTTTTAGTTACAATGTTTTAGTTTTGCTGGTACTCCAGTCGTCAGAGACTAAAATGTATCTAAACCTCTAAAAATTATACGAAAACTTGGAGGGCATTTCCTGTGACGTGTTTTTTTTTAATGTCAAAAGTTTAAATTCTGCCTTTTTCAGTTATATTTCAAATGCTTCATATTTGTTGCCACAACTTAAAAATTGACTGAAATTTCGGGTTATAGGTTTTAAAGATTTGTCTCTAGTAATTGAAATTTGACTACGACCAGTCAAAAGTGATACATTTCATTGATCTCACGGGAATCGTAAAAAATGGCAAAAATCGTGTAACGTTCACTTATCGAGGAGATTTATAGAAGCTGACTTCATTTGCGACAAAACCGAAAAAATGCATATGAAAGCTGCGCTCTTTACCTTTCAAATGCAATGATTTTTGTTGATAGAATATTCTGATCAAAAGATATCGAATTTTTCCAATCGGATTGATACTAATTTTATTTGACGTTAATTTCGCTCGCGGAACTGACATTTAAAATCGCCGGTCGCTTCAAGCGTTGTTTCTGAGAGAAAGATTTCATTCTACACAAAAGTAATAATCAACGTTTTTGTTCAAGATTATCTCAGCTACATTTTTTATTTGAAACATTTTTTCTACTGCGTACAGATTCTTTGTAAACCGGTTTTTTACGTTTTTACCCCACTATGAGGATGACTTAAGGAGGAAGCCCGGGGGTAAAAGTGGTAAACATTTTGCATCTTTTTTGGTGTTCTAAAGTTAATATTTTAATAGATTTTTAGGGGTCAAATCTCTGACGACTTGACTATGGGTACAAAAACAAATAGTAGCTTTTTTATTGTATTATTTTTGGAGATAAAACAGTTTCATTAGTCAATGGATACAACAAAGAATAGATAATAAATTAAATTTTTTAGATTTAGTTGTTTTTGGAGACTAAGCGGCCTATAAATAGAAATAGAACTGTTCATAGATATAACTGTTTTCATTATTTAACATCTAATCCGTATTTCAGAGCAACTCATAGTAAAAATCGGTGGTGTGGAAATGTTAGGGGTGGTAGAAATCAAATAAATGAATAATCGTGTTTATTTAGATTTTTTACAGAATCATTCATCATAACTCTTAGAAAATAATCCTCTTAATATTCGTCAAAAATGTTCTTTTGACAGAACAAAGCCCTGGTATATCACACTAGAATAATTAATAATCATCGCAATACCCGTTTTCCTGACATATGGGTGGGAAGAGGAGAAGCCTTTTAACGGCCAACTCGATCACCAGGATTAAATAAAATTAACTGCTCCATGGGGAGTTATGTGAATAGAATTCAAGTTACATTCCAGAGTATTTGTTAAATATAATGTAAGTTAGAAAGAAAGAAATTTGATTTTCTTTTTACTAGCCATGTATTAACTTGTGATAATAAAACTAAAACACCTCATCATAAAACTGGACAAATATCAAAAAGTTATACTCGAAAAAAATGTTGAATGTTTCCGTACATAGTGTACAGGACGTTGAAATAGATATGATTTTTGGATACAATTGATCAGGGCCGGACAAGCTCAAAAAAAGCGTCAACTTTAACACTAAACTGAAGGTGCCAGACCCCCTCTCCAAATCTTTTTAAATTAAACTTATTTGAAATCCTAATACATATATCTAAAGTAAATCAATATTATTTATGAATTTTTGGTTTTTAAATTCATAAACCTTAATATCATCCAATACGAGTAGTTTATCACTGCCCCTTATACTCCCTTATACACTATTGCACTCCCCGGATAATTTGAGTAATCTTTCAACTAAAGTTTGAGTATTTTTTGAACTGTTTTAACACAAGGATCTATTCGTTCTAATGCGATGTCTGAAACAAAGTTATTAACAAAAAACCAAGATGCCATTTTCGAGTTATGTGCTTCTTCTTCTTCTTGATGTGCCTATCCGTTAAAATGTTGGCAATCATCATGGCAATCTTTATCTTATCTACAACAGCTCGAAAAAGCTGGACAGATGTTGTATTGAACCAGATTCTGAGGTTCTTTAACCAAGATGTTCTTCTTCTTCCTGGACCTCGTTTTCCAAATATTTTTCCTTGTAGGATGGCTTGAAGGAGAGCATATCTGGATTTGTTTCGCATAATATGTCCGAAGAATTGTAACTTTCGAGATTTCGAGATGGTGGTCAGTACCTATCGTTTCTTATTCATTCTTCTGAGGACTTCCTCATTTGTGACTTGGTCACTCCACGGGATCTTAAGAACTCTCCGATATAGCCACATCTCAAATGCTTTCAGTTTTTTGCACATATCCGTTGAAGGTCCTCGATTCAACACCATAAAAAAGAACAGAGAAGACGTAGCATCGCAGCATTCTTACTTTTGTATCAAGAGAGAGGTTGTGACTTAAAGAAGGCCCCCATCCGATTGAAGGTGGATCTAGCTTTTCCAATGCGTGCTTTAATCTCCTGGTTATTGGTCCCTTGTTGATTTATTATAGTGCTGAGGTAGTTCTAGTGCGTTACTCTTTCTACAGGGGATCGGTTGACGTAGAGTTGACCTTCTGTTATCCTTTTCTTGCTAATTATCATAAGCTTTGTCTTCTTAACGTATATATTGAGTCCATATTGTTGACTGAAATACGTGATTTTGTTCATAAGAACTTACAGGTCTTCTAAGTTGTCCGCAAATATTATAGTGTCATCTGCATATCTGATGTTGTTTGGCCGGTAACCATTTAGTAGAATACCTTTTGCAGTTTCGTGCAAAGCTCGTGCAAAGATTAGAGAAGACAAAATACAGCCTTACTTCACTCCACGCATGATTTTCACATAGAGTGTTCACCTTCAACTCTGAGAGGTTAAGACGAGTCAACGAGTGTGCAACTCTTCCAAAAGCTGCACGTCCGTCATGTCTGCGGCAAGACTTGCTAGGAAAAAAAATTCTAATCGGCAACAAGTAAGAGAGGCAGCTACCATACGCAAAGATCGCTTTTCTCATTTTGTTAGAGAGCTGATTTACAGCATCAGATCCAACCAAGAAAAAAATATTAAGTCTGGTTTTAGAAAATGTGGGATCTAGCCGTTAGACCATGATCAAGTACTAAACCGTGGTAAACAAAGTAGTGGTTAATATACTTAAATCCATGAGATATATTGATACTCCTACAGAACGACGACAGAGGAAGAAGGTCGCAGTAGTAGCTGGTAAAAATGTAACTGGAGCAGACTTTAGAGAAGAAGAAAGTGAAGACGAACAGCTTGATTACGATGGGCATAACCACAAAAATATAGAAGAGAATGAATCAAGTGAAGATGAAGAGGTCCTTTAAGCCAGATTGCTGAAAATCATAAACGTGAACAGACAAGTGTTCCTGTTCCTACAAAGTTAGAATTTTCAAACAGGTTTATCCCGTTTCGAAAGAATCTATTCACCTATCAGATTAGCTGCTGATTGCGTTTTCAAGCAGTTTTAGGAAAAACGAAGTATTATATTGAAAAAGTGTTGAAAACGATGACATTTACGGAACTTTTTTGACGCATCGCCAAACCAAGACGTTTTCTATTTCTTTTTTGACCAAGTTGTTGGTCAAATTCATCCATCTGATAACTCCGAGCTGCCAAGCAGTTCAAATAGGGAGATTCTTAAATTTCCCACCAACCAAAAGGATCTTAGTTAAGCAATCTCTTATTTTTACGAAGATTCTGGATATAACGCAGCAGGTCTAGATTTAAGATAAAACTTTTTTTATTTGTTGCTACACATGTAATTTTTTGTTCCTATAGTTATAACAGTACAAAAGTTATGCTGTGAAAATTAATGCAACGCAACAGGGTCTTTTGTGTTCCCTAAAGTAGGAAAGTTGTATATTTTTCTATATTTTCATACTTAATAAACGATATTAATTCCAAATTTGTATATTTATTATATTTTTTTACCAAAAAAAAAGTAATTGCACATATTACTATAAACGTCGGCAGACGAAATAAAGATGGACATTTCGGTTAGTTTTTAAATATTTTTGAAGAACTGTTACTTGCATTTATGCATAAAATATTTGCTATGTGATAGCATTAATTTATTTGCTATGCAATAAACACGAATATTTGAGAAAAGAAAAAAAATAATAAAGTGTCATAATTATACTGTTACTTATCGGAACGAGTAGACTCATTTGGAACATATTTATCAATTATTCTTAATGGAATAAGGATTAATATATTTTAAATGTCTCTATTGACCTCCGGAATGGTATATAAGCCAAACTAATGCAAAACAAAGCATTGTTTCCTTTCATCTCGTTTGGACGGTGAATTAGTCTACTTTTTTAGTTGGGAAACTTTTTTAAATGATGCTCTTAAAACTATTAGCCGTGACACACATTTTGCATATTTTCGTGGCTGATTAGATAAACAGCACCTAACTACAAAGCATGAAAACCTCAAAACTGTTTCTATTGATCCTGTTTTACGGTACTCATTTTACCGTAAAATATTGAATTATATTTTTTGCACCGTTTTTGCACCTTAAAAACCATAAAAAAAACAAGTGCCGTAAAAACATTATAACCAACAGTTTTTGGCACTTGGATTTACTCAAGGCATTATTCTTCATAACGCACGCTGTGTTCGTGTCAAACATTCACTAATGAATGTACTTTTTATTCTACGGTTTCAATTATTGAAGATCGAAAGAGCAACAAACGGATTAGATAAGCAACACAGTAAGAGACTTCACAGAGCAAATGATAAAACTTAATTGCATATTTGCATTTTGTTGAAATCCATTCAACAAAATTTTAAGAACTGAAATAAGCAGATTCTAAATTCTTCGTATCCGAAGAACTCGGATGAGAAGACATAACGATCTTAAGAAAGATGCTGGAGCAACATGGATACCATCGGCACTAGATAATGAACCATGAAAAATATATGATACAAATAGAAAATACATAAAATTAAGTTTAACAATATGCATAAAAAAATTATAATATCAAATTAAAAGGTCAAGGAAGGTAAAGAAAAATCCAAAGGAAGGTAGAGGGTAAATATAAATACCCACTAGGGATAGATGGAAACTTTATCTGGTATGTATTAATATCAGTGACTTAAGACGTGTTTTTTGCAATATGCATGTCAAGAAGATAGGGATTTTTTATTTGATATTGTTTTTCATTGCAATATAAATATATTCTTTGTAATATATGTCTTATTATTTATAACAGATTCCTCATCAGAACATTTATCGCCTTTGAATATGTTTAAATAATGATTTGAAGTTGCATTAGTAAGATTAGTTGCATAAGTACAAAAATGGTAAGAATTTTATTTCAAGATTTTTAATTTTAATCCAGAGGAACATACAAAGTACTTCTTAATAACAACTTACCATTATTTGAGTTTTTATTATTTTGGTGTAGATTCATTTTGGGACTATCTACAAGTCGTTGTCTTTCTCTCGAATCTCTCCGCGAAAACCGAACCATTTTTTCCGTTTCATAAAATTTCGCGTTCGTCTGCGAATCATCGCAAGACCGACAAAAATTGTTCGGGAAATTGAATTTTCCGGAGCCGCCACATGGCCGGGATTCTACTGATCGGACGGTGAGTTTTCTAATCTAGCCGGCCTTGCCTGCTTGCGACACACACGAGCGGCGACGACGGGAAATCCCGTTGCTATAGTTACGTGTAGGTTCGGGTTTTGGGAAATTCAGGACTGGCGAATCTCTCTCGGGCTTCAGGGATGGGGGTGAGTTTTCTTGGTGGCGGGGTACGCACAGGCGTCGCGACTGCTAATCTTTTGCCGCAGAAACGTTGAGGTAATATTTTAAATTTGAAAAATGGGCAAAAAATAGCGACGAAAAGGTGCACTAGCAATCTTTCTTGTCTGAATGTTTGAATAATGTGATGATACAGATATATTACGAAAAAAGAGCAGTAGAACTAGGATAAACAGAAAAACCGATAAATATGATATATTAAAGAAAAAAATATGTTTTTTAAATACCTTGTTGGCGAATATCGAAAAATTTAAACAAAATACCGTATCTGGCTAGCATCACAAGTTTATCCTTCTTTTTTTCGTGATTTAAAAAAGAACTGTTAACAAATCGTTGTTTTTCGAATCATTGAAAATGATAAGAACGTATTGCAGTCACCCAAAGAATATTGGGAAGCATGTACATAGAGATTCTGTATATACAGAATATATACAGCATACTCCCTCTATAACAAATACGGTTATTATGAGGTTTCGCTTATAACGAGGAACATTAGATGTCCCGTGAAATTTATATTGAACTATAACCCTCTATATCGAGTCAAATTTGGTTATAACGAGCGAACATAAGATCGAAAAATGTGTTTTACGTTTTTGGCCCGACCGTGGCTATAAATAAATAGCCTTTTTTAACTGTCACCTGCAATAAACTTCTTCTGTTTAATCTACCGACCGATATTGTGTTGTCGGAAATTTACAATTTATGATTCACAAGTCAGTGTAGGGATTTAACCATTCGCACCATGAAACATCACAGTTTCACAGGAACTAACAGGCAACTCGACCAATTTTTATCGTATATTAATTCACTTCATAGTCATATTGAATTTACAATAGAAACAAAACAAAATCAATGCATAAATTTTTTAGATTTAAAAATTAGCAGACTTCAAAACAAACATGACTTCTCCATATTTCATAAACCTACCCATACTGACACGACTATACACAATTTATCATCCCATCCAACACAACATAAACTGGCAGCTTATCATAGTATGTTACATAGATTAACAGAAATTCCGATGTCAAAAGACAACTTTGAGACAGAATTAAATATAATTAAGCAAATAGCAGTAAACAACGGATACAACGAACAAACAATTAATAAAATGTTAAATCAAAAACTACACAAGAAAGCCCTGAAATTAGTATTTCCACCACCAGAGAAAAAACCCAGTACCTTCTGCTCGATTACATATACAGGCAAAATAACAACAAAAATTGCCAAACACATAAAAAAGAAAGGAATAACACCAGCTTTCCGAACAAATAACAACCTAGGCAAATATATTAAAAATAACAAGAGCCAAAATAAAAAACACTTAAATAGTGGTGTGTACAAACTTCAATGTGGCGACTGCCCAAAAACTTACATCGGTCAAACTGGTAGAAACTTTGATAAACGAATAGCAGAACATAAAAGGGCTTTCAAGAATAGAAAAACAGATTCGACATACGCACTTCACCTTCTAGATCATAATCATTCTTTTAATGACAAATTTAAAATTCTTCACATTCAAAATAAAGGCCTTAAGCTATCTTTGTTAGAATCTATGGAAATCAACAAATTAAAAAACACAGATATAATTCTGAATGACCAACTTGAGACAAACAGTTCTCCCCTCCTCAACCTATTTCATTAGAGACTATAAATTTGTAAACCCAAGCCAAAAATAGATCACTTGAGAAAGGCAATCAGCCGAAACAGCTGTAGTGATAAGATTTAAAATAAATTTTGTGGAAGTTTGAAAACAAAGTTTTCAGTGTTTTATTGTTACATTTTTATATATATTTGGGTATCACATGCAGCAGCTGAAACTTATTTGTAAACTAGTTCGTAAGGTTTTATTATGCAATTTGCAATATAGTGAAATTTTGCAATAGATTGTATATTTTATTATGTTTTATTCTGTGATATTGACGATTTATGTAATATTAGTAAATTTTAATTGTTATTGTTATTTTTTTGACTTTATCCATAAAAATGTACAATTTTCAGTGTCAATAAAGCATATTTCTTTTTCTTCTTCTATTTAGATTCTTTGTATATTTTTTGTCATTGATTGCATTAGTGTTTCTTTTTATTTCTATTGATTCGTACATTCACCTCACCTTTTTTTTGTTTTGCTCGGTTTTTAAAATGTTGATGTTTTGAAAGTCAAATTTATGCTTCTTCTCATTCTAATGCTTTGTGAGCGCAGTGATATTATTCTTGTCAAATTTATGAGAACGAATTCTGGATTGAATCAGTTGACTAGTTTGCCCAATATAGACACCTTCACAGTTAGTACATGGTATCTGCTAAACAACATTGTGAGTTGTCACAAGTAAAAACGTAGGCTTTGTTAATACGTCAACAGGTGGCGTTAGGAGCAAACAGAATAACTAATTGAATTATTTGTGTAACATCATTTTTTATATTTTTTCTTTTAGTTTATAAATTAAACTTTTGATAATATTTAATGTTCTGATCTTGGTATAATTTCTTTTTAAAATATGTATTTTTCCAGTTATGTAAACTCCAAATCCGTTTGAGAATTACATCGTTATTTATGATTAATCATGGGGTTTCTGTTAACTTAGTGTAGTTTATTTTTATACACTTTATAATGTGTATCTATAAATCTGATAAAATAATATTTCCTTATCAAAGAATACGATCTTCTTTAAAAATAGGTTTCTTACAAAAAACATTTCTTAATAGCTATATCTCGTGACAGCTCATGTTAGTTATTCTGAGACAAAGTCTTTATCGTTGTGGCATTATTTTATCCTCGGCGACCCATATACAACATATCATGCTGTACCAGTCAAGTCCGGACTGTGGCGGACTCGCCAAATTGGCTCCTCCAGGATCAGACACAAAACTGGAGTAGACGACGTAGACGTAAAGTAGAAGGGATATAATAACAGAGGTCGCATGTATGTTAGTGATAAATTGCAACGCGTTGTAATTTCTAAAAACTTTCTTCTTCTAAAGGAAGGGTTATTCACGGTTAATATTTAATTATCCAATATTTGTGTAGTAGTAAGCTCTATAATGTTAAACATCTTGTTTACATTATTTAATCTGTTTTACTGCAATATAAAAATCCCAACAATTCAACATTTGTCACTCTGTCCGAAAGCATTTAGCAATGAAGCATTCTGTTTACCGACTAACTAGGTTAATACGCTGTGTTAAAATTACTTTTAAAGATAATACATAATAGAATTTGTAGAAAATATGAACATTTAATTGACAGCAAGCAATTTGAATTTCGTGGAGGTTTCGGAACAAGAAAAGCTTTGTTTAGTGTTCAAGTCTTATAAGAATATATCAGCGTCAATGTGAGCCCATTTCATCTACTATTAAAGTACTTTTGATAAGATTTAACACGAACAACTATTAGACATTGTTTATCGATTGGCGTGGATAATCGCGTTTTGAAAATAATTAATGTTTTACTTAAATAAATATTATAATGCTACTTCTTCTTTATCTGCCATGTCCTTTCAGAACGTTGGTTACCATCATATATATCTTAATTTTATTCATTGCCACCCTAAATGGCACACTTGTATCAACCTTTCCCATGAGGAAAAGTGCCATTTTCTCGCAAATAATTAAAAACTGACCAAAATGTTGGATGACTGGGAGTTCGCCGATTAGGAAATCTCCTGCGATATTCTGTGCTAGCAGCCCTACTATTCCCATTACAGAATCCATAAACAAATATTATGTCTGCATATTCTGTGGTCGAAAACTGATGTGGCATTTTGAACGAAAGTAACAAAAGCTCTACCAAAACTAACACAATGTACTTAACGTAGATATGACAGAAGAAATATGTATTCTTGTACACATAAATAACAATTGATAATGAAAATAATGACAATGGGTATAAAATATCAAGAAACGTCAAACGGTAGTACAGTTGATGCAATGTATTATTATTTGACATAAAATTTTAATCATTTACAATCAACAAAAACTAACACATACAAGAGGTTTGACTTTTTAATCAATTTAATTTATTATTTATCGAAAATAATGCCCCAATACGATCTATGAATAAAAATTTAAAATTGAAAAACAATTGATTCTATCGTAGAGATAATACAAAGTGACAGTAAAGATGTTAATTTTCTACGTATTAGATTATGTTGTAGGAACTTATTTTAATTGAAATGTTTGAAATTTATAACATTTGTTTATAACATTTGTTTACCTTATAATTTCATACTTCATTATGGTTGTTCTATTTTTGGTAAGATTTGATCGTTCACTAAAAATTTAATATTATGTAGTTTGAAAATCACTTATTGCATTTTAAAAAATATATATAGAGGGTGTAATATTTAATACGAATCCCTAAATTAATTTTTCCAAAGCCAGTCCTGTAATTTCTTAGTTTAGCTAATACCAGTCGAATGCTTGATAGTAGTGTACTGTATTATGCAAAAATTTAAAAAATCAAATGAGCCGTATAAACACTACAGTAAAATGAAATAAATGGTCAATTACACAAATCACCCTGTTAATTAATAAAGAAGAGGAGTTGACATTTTTTAGTGGCCACATGATATGCTCCCTGAGGGACTCTACATATGGTAGAAGTATGTAAAGTTCCTCATGACTCACCTTGTATATATATATATATATATATATATATATATATATATAATATATATATATATATATATATATATATATATATATATACTATCGATACTTGACTATGTTTCATATTCACAAAGACAAAGGGGAATAATTTTTACTGTTTTGAACATTATGTAGATACTTTTTAATTTTGTTGATTTTTGTTGGAATTATGTCAACATTAATTTATGACTTCATTGAATTAAGAATAGGAATCGAAGAGGAATATTAAAAAGTGTACCGTTAAGTGTTTTGCAATATAATTTGCTTATGCTTCGCTAAAATATGTACACGATTATTGCACCGGAAACTAACCAATACTAATCCGTCACTGTCTTCCCAAATATAATCTAAAGTCAAATCTAAATTTCAAATCAATCATACTAAAACGTCGAGCCAATTATCTTTACCGAAAATGTGTTGGAAATACTTTTAATATTAGCAACGTCAACACCACAACCTAAATTACAACCGACTTAAGATTTCCTACAAGAAATATAAATAAAATATTAGAATTTAAAAATAAAAATATATTTTTTTATAAATTGACATTTTTACGACCTTTACATTCATTTAGATTCTTTTTTAGTTACCTTTTCTATTTTTTTTATATACTTCCATGGTCTACTTCTCTCAAAAGATTTTGAAATTTTTCTCTCGAAAGATTTCAGCAGTCGCTTCAATCATAAAACTGTTCCATTCACTGATATTTAAAGCGCAAGACCATTTAGCATTCAGCCACATTAAGTCACAAGCTCCATTTTTCTGGTCGGTGAGGTGATACTTTGAATTAATTTAAGATTTATTTTATCCAATCCAATTGTTTAACTTTTGAGTAGGACGCAAGAGAAATTATCCTTAAAGTAGATTTAGCTGAGGTTGGTATTCTTTTGGAGATACGTGGAGAAACTGCTATCAGTCTCGATACTGTCATAAGGTGTAACATATTGAATACCATCCAACGATTTAAAAAGTCTTCTTACCATCAATTGTGTTGCTATTATGGTCAATATAGTCAAAAACAATCTGCGAAAAGGCATGAGGTAAAAACACATAATAAATAACAATCAGAATGCCCACCCTCAGATGCCGACTTTGAAATTTGTCATCACGCGATCGCCATATTTTAAAAGGAAACACAGAACTCGGATTGAGAAATTTGTGATAAGTTACGACAGAACCGTACGTTTATTTTTATATATCCTTGTCAAAATTTTCCACTTTTATTAAAGTTTTTTTCTACTTCTAGGACATGAGAGTACGATTTACTGGCAGAGCCGAGTTTTGTTTCCACAACCTCCAACCCTTTCCTTGGGAAACGGGTGGACATGTCTCAGAGTTTTATTGCAATATAAAAGTCGACATCTCATATTACCTCCAAGGTCCATAACCAGCCTTTAACCATCGAAAAGAAACATTAGCTTTAATTTGATATAAAAAACATACCTATACGTCATGAGCAGCATATTTTATTTAAAAAACTAGCGGACCCGAAAGATGTGAGGAGGTAGACAGAATCTGTCTACCTCCTCACAGCAAACAATGGTCGGGTTCTTACACCCGTACCATGACAAAAAATGTTTTAATTTTTTATTGTGTCTGTGAAGTCTAGTGTCGGTTTTTTGTATGTTTTTTTTTTAATTTTAACAACTAAGTAATTAAATAAAAAATCAATATTTCAACATATAAGGAAATGAGATCTCTCCATTGTAGTGGTATTTATAAATTGACCATAGCTCCGATGATGGCTTTATAAAGCCGAAAGGGCTCAGCTAGGAATTATTAAAAATATACACACTTCAAAAATACTTTTTTGCCTTTTCTTTTGACTTGTCATAAGTGTGTACAAAAAACATATCAGTCTTTTGATAAATAGATTTGGAATGTGGCAGTTTATTTCTTTAATTCTCCTGAACAGAACCGTCACCATGATGATAGGGCGGTGTGTGAGGGTCAGCTCGGGTGACCTAAGTATCTTCGCCTCGACAAACTTTGGCCACCCTTTTGGACCCACTAAAAACCCCGACTGGGATGTCTGCCAGAGGGCTTCAAACTAAGAGGGGAACTTAAGGTTCAAACCTGATTGAAAAATAATCTAAAGCGGTAGTGAAAACCTAAAGGTGACAAATATTTATAAAGTGGGTGCTTCAATGAAAAAACATAAAGATACGGGAACAGGCAACATACAATTGACCATGTGAGAAACATGGGTTTTCTAGATTATTACCACAAACACCTAATTATTTCCCCTGGGACTTATTTATGGTCATAGCAAGAGTAAGCCGCACTGGAAACTGTAGTCGTTTAAAATCAAATGGTATATTTTGTCAAATTGACAAAATATTTATATGGGAAAAGAAAAGCACTGTTTTAGGGTTTTCCCCGAAATTATTCGAATTTTTCATGCCGTAAAAACCATCTTGAGACTTCAAGGAACATTTAAAAAAAAGAATTGTTAAAGGCCGAATGACACTATGCATTTTCTTGTATCATTTCTTATATCGTTTCTGATATAACAAAAAAATGGATAGTGTCATACAAGCGTATAGTTTCTTATATCAGAAACGATACAAGAATTTGTGTCCGCTGCATTTTCTTGTACAAGAAATGCGCCAATTTGTGCGCAAAGTCGCAAAAACGTAAAACTTCTGTCATATTGGCGGCTGGAGGAGAACTTTGATATACAATTAGACCAAGCAGACATCAGAGAAAAGTGCCCACCAACAATAATCAAGATTAGAACATCAGTAGCCAAATTGAAAAACAATAAATCACAGGGATTGGATCAAATAGCATCGGAACTACTGAAAGTAGGAGGAGATGTTTTACTAAAAACAATACATAATCGCTCTAAAAATTCGTGATGAGTTTAAAGATTATTTCTATAAGAGAGTAGAATTTCAAGAGCATGCCATTCAAACACATAATTAAAAAAAAACAAATAAATTATTACAACCAAATTATTTATTATTTCTGTCCTCCATTACAGCCTGTTGAATATCTTCAAAAATTGTGGTTTCTGATTTAGTTTTAATATTGGGACATTTTATTTCTTTCATTTTTGCACCACAGTATTTTAAAAAATAATCAGTAGTATACGTCCTCAGTCCCCAGTAGCTTGGGGTCCTCTAAGGTACTGCAGTTCTATTTTTATAGGTGTCAAAATTTCGACCAATCATGTGCCAAATCACATACAATTTCCGATAAAAGAACTTGCATAGTGTCATTACGGGGCAAAAATGTACGTGCAAAAAACGATACAAGAAAACATAAATAACTTTCTATATCAGAAACGATATAAGAAATGATACGAGAAAATGCATAGTGTCATACGGCCTTAAGATTGGTCCGTGCGTTGTTGAGTTATGCGCTTATAAACACATTTTGCGATTCATTTTTATATTATAAATAAATGAACGAAATATTTGGTCACAAATTAATTACCATTAATTGAATTAAAACTATATGCGGCAACTTTTTGACTGGCAACCTGTTATTAAGTAATATAATATTCTATTCTCAAATGTATGTAAAATATGATTATCTATGTTATGAACGTAGTGATCTTGCTGTGGGATCTTTTACTATTCGCATTTGATGAGCCTTGATGTATTTATTTTTATTGGCTCAAATATCTCACTATTTTAATAAAATGATTGTGTCTTTTATCCGCTGCTGAAAGAATTCAGGTGAAGAAGATACCAACAACTATAAGACTATTTAGGCTAAAAAGAATTTTTGATTAAAATTTAATAAACAACTACTTCATTATTTTACCAAAACTCTAGGTTTTGCAAGAAAGTCGTTACATTTTTACTGCACACTGTACGCAGATACCTACTTTAAAACCCATGAATTTCCCACGAAATTATTCTCTATCTTATTTATGGTATTCTCACAATTACATGAAAATTAAAAAAATATGGATCTCCTGTTCAGAACATAATTTCATTTGATATTTGAATTTGTAAGTACGGCCATCTATTCACAAATAACTCATATAAAAAAAATAGAACTCACCAATAAAAGTCACACATATTTATGAAGAACTTTCCTTTAACTTAAAATGAGGGCGGTCGAAAAGTTACGAAGCTCGCATAATTATAAATGTAAAAAACACCAGGTATTAATAAAAGTTAGATATTTTAATGTAATGATATCACGATCATCTTTTTTAATGTTTTTATTCACATTCTTTCATTTACTTTGCTCTCCAAATGTATACAACCAACAACAACATAACCACCTCTCAATTTTCATATTTTAATTTTAATTTAGAAAAGTGTTACTCAATCTAAATTTATATTTAATTATTCTCTTTAAATTATAAATTTACGATTATACACTATCCTTGTTTAATATTTATAAACTGATTTTCAGTATTCTCTTAAAATTCTCAAATATCACATACGACGTTGGCAGTAATGATTTTAGTAGCGTTGACATGCGTTGACATATTGACATATGAAAGATTAAGTCAAAATTAAAAAGATGACTGGTTAATTTTTCAACAGAAGGGATATACATACTTTGTTTTTAATAAGTAGAACAAATAAGTGTAAAATGGTAAGAGAAACATCTCTTCAGTATTGTTTATATATAATTTATCTTTGCTTTATATTAGGGACAAAATCAATCTGGACCAGGAGGTGGTGACAAGAAGGAAGAAAAGGATAAAAAGAAAAAGTATGAGCCCCCCATTCCCACTCGTGTTGGAAAAAAGAAAAGGCGTACTAAGGGACCCGACACAGCTTTAAAACTACCAGCGGTTACTCCCCATACAAGATGCCGGTTGAAACTATTGAAGTTGGAAAGAATAAAGGATTATTTGCTTATGGAAGAAGAATTCATTCGAAACCAAGAAAGGCTGAAACCACAGGAAGAAAAAAATGAGGAGGAGAGATCCAAGGTTGATGATCTTAGAGGTAAATATTATTTAAATTGTTTTATCATGTGCCGCAGTGGCTATATTAGGCATTATAATCTTTCCAATTTTCTTTTCCTTAGAGATCAAAGAACATAGCTAATAGATTTGCTTTATTTTTATGGAATATAGACACTTCGCTGCCTGAGTATTACAAGGATGTATGTAACAAAATTCAAAAATCAGCAATTTTACTATAACAAGGTTCTATGTATCATAAGACACCCATAGAACTTTGAAAATCTATAATATATGCATGTAATCCTCTAAAATTAATCCAAAATCATTGATAAATGTTATGAAAATATGAAAAGAGTGCAACATAGTCCTATGTTAAACATACAACTTTGTTTTTCACAAAATTTTAGTGAACTTTCCAAGCCCAGAAGAACATGGTCCTATGTAGTATATAGAAATTTATTTTCTGATTATTACAAGCTTAATAGCAGTGAAAAAAGGATGTTTGTTTTAAACACAACTGAAATAAGTAGTCCACAGCGAAGAAGAAAAGGAAAAATGCCCAAACCTCAAAAAAACTAAAACCTTCAATTTCTTTATTTTAACTAATAACAAAATACAGGTTTTGCAAACAGTTTTACTGCGGAACACTAGGTATAAGTCAAAAACTTTATATACACTGTTTACAAAAATTCTACAGAAATGAACACAATTCGTCAAAGTGTCCAGGGAAAGCATAGAAAAAAGTTACATCTGATTAAACTGTCAATCCTGTTAAGAGAGCATATTAATATGTTCCATGTAAAAGAAAGCGATTATTGTAGGGCTGACACTAAAAGAAAATATGTAGAGGGCCTATCACTGCAAAACATGTACAATATGTACGAGGATTTCATAAAGGAGAAAGACTTGAATCTAGTAAAACTTAATGTTTATCGCAAAATATTTTGCACTGAATTAAATTATTCATTTAATAAACCTTCAAAAGATCTATGTGACCTCTGTGCTGAAACAGAGTGCCTGAAGAAAGAAAATACCCTTAATGAAGAAAAGAAAAAGGAATATGAAAAACACTTGCAAGAAAAATTTTAATGAGAGAAGAGAAAAAGACGGATATTGAAAATGGTAACACAGTACTGTGTTTTGACTTACAAAATGTATTATCATATCAAAAACATTTGGATATATACATATCCAAAAGGAGACATCAAAAATGTCTTTTATAAAAGTAAGCTAAATGTGTGTAACATAACAGCGCACCTTTCCATAAACCAGACTGTTTATTGTGCGATTTGGTCAAAGGCAATGCATGGTAGGGCTGGGAATGACATTGCCAGTGCTGTATACAAAATCCAGAAAAGGGTTGTAGAAAACTGTCCGTTATTGGAATATTTGAAGTTGGGTTCCACAAAATCGCAGTAGATTTATGAGTTTTGCTATTGCACATATTTTAAAATGAATATGAACTTGAAGAAAATTCAAACGAAATTTTCAGTACCTGGATGTTCCTGCATACAAGAGGTTGATTCAATTCAGTTCAGTGCAATTGAACGCAGTTTGAGAAAATATGAATATTTTTCTCCACTTTCGTTATTAAGAGTCCTTTTGGAAGTAAACACAAGAAAGCCTTACACAATACTTCAAATGAAAGACCCAGATTTTCTAGATTTTCCAACCTATTCATCAAAACTAAATTATACTGCAGTTCCATTTTCAAAGGTGCGTTCTTTAGAATTTACTACAGATTTTTATGACATTGGTTTCCGAATCTTTTTTTTTTTTAATATTCTTTTGTAGTAGACTTTCATCTATTATGTTTAAAACAAAAGCAAATATACTTTTTTGTATACCAAATCTAATGGTCAAAATATTCAAAGTCATTTTTCTCAGTTTCTACATTTTGTATCATACAACCTTGTAATTCTTAGGCAGCGACTTGTCTATTAAAATTAAGTGTATGCCTCTATAATATTAATTTATTTAATAAATAGATCTAATAGAACTAATCTGCTGCTGAAGATAACAGTCAAATATAGTATCAAATGAAATATACTAAGAGAATAAAAATCATTGTACAAACATCTGTAAGTGAAGCAGAATTCATTGATGTAAATGTCATCTCCAAAGACATTGTTCCATCTCACTAGTATCAAAAGCTTTATTTATGTAAAGCATTTTTTGCATTAACTACCAAATTATAATTGTTACTCATTCCAAATATGTAGCTGTTATTGATTGAAAAGGTTTTTAGGTACATTGTGTTATATATTTTTTATATAGTTGGTGCAAACTCAGCTCTTTAGTTCCTGTTAGATACTTGTGCACTTGATTATATACCTTATAGGATACTATAATTTTTTTTCTGGATATTGTCTCTGCTCTTTTCGTTTTTCAATGAGGTGTTCTTTACCACCAAAGTTTATTTATGTGAATACTTTAAATGTTGATGCTCTTGATCTTTCTACTATACTCTTTGTACATATGTCAAGTTTAGGTAGGGGACTGCTATATATCGTATTTGACTTATTGATTCATTTTTAGAGAAGCAATGAATTTACTAATACGATATCAATCAGTTCTGTGCATATTGGCCAATATCACTTCATAGCTCTGATTTAGTAGTATATTTTCCAAAAAACCAGTAGTCTTGATTGGTCCCTCCTATGAATGTATTATATACTTGAGGTTAAGAAATAAATGTTTTCCTTTGAGCTTGTGATTTCATCAACTCGTTTGTGTGAGAGGTTCTTTATTATCAAGATTCGATACTATAGTAACACAATTATTATTGTTCCATTCTGTGAACAATATTTTCCCATTTACATCAAATCGAAAATTATTATTCAAGAGCTTCTTTACCGGGGGGCTATATACCTTACCTCGCAAAGCAGATCATTAGGTTTTTCAATAAACCACTTTTCACTTCTTCTTCTTCAAGTTCCACTCCTATCGGAGATTGGATATCATTCTGGCAATTATAATTTTGTTGGTTACACACCTGAATAGTTCAATTGAACTGCATCCAAACCATTCACGGAGATTGCGTATCCACGAGATTTTATGTCTTCCTACGCTTCTACCTTTGATTATACCCTGCATTATATTCCTTAGTAGTTCATACTTTTCACCTCTTATGATGTGCCCCAAGTATTCCAATTTCCTGATTTTTATGGAATTTAAAACTTTGCATTGTTTTCATAGTTGTTTGAGAACTTTTGTTTTGCGATCCATCCATGATATTTTCAAAATACGTCGGTAACACCACATGTAGAATGCTTCTAGGTTTTTAATATTGGATTTTTCAAGTGTCCAAGCTTCAACTCCATACAAAAGGGTAGAGAAAATATAACATCGAAGCATTCTTATCTGGAGCGATATATTGATATCGCGACTACAAAAAAGTTTTCTCATTCTAAGAAGAATGTTGCGTTTCGATTTAATTTGAGTCTCTTACCACTCCCTGACACGTGTTTCTGGGTCTACCCGTCATCAGGAGTTTTTTCTCATTTTCTCATTCTATTAAAAGATGACCGTGCAATTTCAATATGGCATCTTATTTCTTTTGTCTGATCAGTATCTTCTGTGATCCATGCTCCAAGGTATTTGTATGAAGATATTTGTTCAATTTCTGTATTATCTAGTGCTAGCTTAACTTTGATGTTTTGTGCTTTTGTAAATACCATGAACTTGGTTTTCTTCAAATTTATTTTTAGTCCATAATCGTTGCAATATATATTTAGTTGTTCAGCAAGGTGTTGCAGTTCTTCTAGTGTTCCTGCCAGAAGGACGGTGTCGTTAGCATATCTAATATTATTTAGTGGCTCACCGTTTATTATAAGGCCCTCACTGATCTCGGCAAGCGCTAATTCTGAGATGGCTTCACAGTATAAATTAAATAACAAGGGTGATAAAATACACCCTTGGCGGACCCCACGGCGAATCTGAATATCCTCGGTCAGTTCGTTTTCAACTTTCACTTTTGCTGTTTGGTTCCAATAGAGGTTATAGATGATTCTAATGTCTCTACTGTCTATGTTTTTATTCAATAAAATTTCTTTAAGCCGATTATGCTGTACTCTGTCAAATGCCTTCTCAAAATCAATGAAACAGGCAACCACTTACTGCAAACAGTGCATCTCGTGTTCCCAGTCCTTTCCTAAATCCCATTCGTGTATTACTTATGCCTTCATCTAATTTCTTATGTATTCTATTGTGAATTACTTTTAAAAACAATTTTAAGACATGACTCATTGGCTTTTTTGGGAAGCAGTATGAATGTTGATTGGAGCCATTCTTTAGGTATTATACCTGTTCTATATATGGTATTGAATAGATCCAGAAGATCAATAGATTCAGTATTCACAATTTTAAGTAATTCGATAGAAACTTCATCAGGCCCGGGAGATTTACAACCTTTAGCTTGTTTCATTGCATATTCAAGTTCTTCTTGTATAATGTCAGGCGCAGTATCATCCTTAAATTCTTTTGGTGCTTCTGTTCTCTCTTTGTCTTCAAAAAGTTGTGCTATATATTGTGTCCATCTCTGCATTTTTTGGTTTATATCTGTTATAAGTGCACCACTTTCATCTCTTGGTTGCCTAGTTTGAAGTGTTTTTCTCATTCCTGTTAATTCTCTAATTCTTTTATGCATGTTAAAAAAGTCATATTTTTTCTCAATTTCTTCTAGTTTTTGGCACTGCTCATGTAACATTCTCTTCTTAGCTTCTTTTATTCTCTTTTTAATTACTTGATGAGTGTCATTATGTTTAATTAACTTTTCACTTATATGCACACAATCAAAAGGCAAAAGGAAGGCAATTTGAAACATTCTTCTTATACTTATAAAATGAATAAAAACATATATTACAATTTTATGTTGAACAATAATTATCTTTTAAACAATCTTCAATAAATATTTCAACTGGTCTAGATTAAAATTAGCATCAATATTTAATTTAAACCAAATAATGTAATTTCTCTCCCAATGTAGCACATAAATTTTTCATTTTGCACTTCAAATTTTAAGTAATATTTTTAGTTTAAAAATTATATTAAACAGTTCAAAATTTCATTTCTCTTTAGGAACTCCCATGTCTGTTGGTACCTTAGAAGAAATCATTGATGATAACCATGCAATTGTTTCCACATCAGTAGGTAGTGAACATTATGTTAGCATTTTGTCCTTTGTTGACAAGGATCAACTTGAACCAGGATGTTCAGTACTACTGAACCATAAGGTAAGTGATTTTTTGGTATAAAGATTCAACTATCTAAGACCACTATAAATAATTATATGCATTACATGCTTTTGTTGGTTCTTAGATTAATTATTATAAAAATTTTAAGCAAGATACACAATTTATATTTATAAACTTTGACTAATATCAAAAATGCAACACATTTAATTTTTTTTTATAGATGAATAAAATGTAATATTGTTATTATTATGTTAGAACTGAAGGCCACTTTGAAAAATCAAATCACAACAATTGTCAATTACTGTTACAAGAATTTTATAAATTTTGAAGTCACATGGTATTTGTGTGACTTGAAAAGGGGCAAAAGTAAGATTATTGATTAAAACATATGTTTAATTATTGTTAGATTTTTCAATTCAGGAAAGTAAATCTCATAAATTTCATATTTATTACAATTATCAGGGGTATAGTGTAAGTGGGTGCTCATAATAAGGTGCTGACCCTCGCTCTGACCACAGGATTGTACCATAATTGATCAATAGGTAAAATAAGATACCCTAAGGAATAAGGTTAGAAGATATAAAACTACAGGTTTAGTAGTTTTATGTGACATTAATATTGTTTATTCTTTTAGGTGCATGCAGTTGTAGGTGTTTTAGGGGATGATACTGACCCAATGGTAACAGTAATGAAGCTTGAAAAAGCTCCTCAAGAAACCTACGCTGATATTGGTGGTCTGGATACACAGATTCAAGAAATTAAAGAATCTGTTGAATTACCTCTTACCCATCCTGAGTATTATGAAGAAATGGGTATTAAGCCACCTAAAGGTGTTATCCTTTATGGCCCTCCAGGTACTGGAAAAACTCTTCTGGCAAAAGCTGTGGCTAACCAGACATCTGCAACATTTTTGAGAGTTGTTGGTTCAGAACTCATACAAAAATATTTGGTAAGCATAACAACTTTTGCTCTTTTTTTAAGATATGTTTAAGATTTTACTGATGATTCTATATTTTTAAGAGTTTATGTTACATGTTAAATTATAGATATAGATATATGTAGAAATTAAATCAGATACAATGATAACTGTTTTCATATAGTATGGCTAAAATAGGGCAATTATCAGCAAGTGTGAGAAATGTGTATACTTGAGAGGACTGCTTTCATAACACCAATACCACAGACTCAATAACAATCAGAATGCCCACTCTCAGATGCGGCTTTTGAAGTTTGTCAGCACGTAATCGCCGTATTTTAAACACATAGACTCGAATTGAGAAATTCGTGACAAGCTATGACAGAACTGTAATTTAAATTTTTAGAGATTAATAATTTAGTACATTTGAAATAATTTAATCTATTCTTTAAATAATATTACGAATAAAATAGTGCATATTATGTCTATAGTTGCCATAAATAAATTAAACCTATGCACACCAGATAAAATGTCACTGAACAGCACTGGTTCCGTTTAAAACATGGCAGATTCCGTCTGCGCGAACGAGATGCGCGTACTTATTTTTTCAAGCAGAGTGGGCATTCTGATTGTTTATTATTCTGTGTCAATACCATGAGCTATGGGTGATTCGCATTATAAAAGTGTGAAATATGGAAAATAATGATTGCCAATCATTGAAGTTCAACATTGCAAATATGGACAAAACAAGATAAAGATTTTTCACTCGTTGTCATTTTCAGCTGTCCACAGTCTTTTTTGCTAAACAGTGTCATTGCTCATATAAGAACACATATGTATTGAATATAGCAAAATAGCCTTTATAATTTTTTATTGTTAATAAAGAAATTTTAATTAAAACTGTGTATTTTATATTTTTTCTTTTTTTTTAGGGTGATGGACCTAAACTAGTCAGAGAATTATTTAGGGTAGCTGAAGAGCATGCTCCTTCCATTGTATTTATAGATGAAATTGATGCTGTTGGTACTAAGAGGTATGATTCTAATTCTGGTGGTGAAAGGGAAATTCAGAGAACTATGTTAGAGTTATTGAATCAGTTAGATGGATTTGATTCAAGGGGTGATGTAAAGGTATGCAACTTTTACTTTACTTGATTTACCATAAAACCATTCAATCATGATTATTACTGTAATAATATACTTTATTACTATATGCCCCAAGTACAAAGCATCAAACATAAAAGAGTATTGTCACTGGTCACAATTAATTTTTAACCTAATACCTAAGTGGTTTAATTTAGTAGTTAGCCATATTTGCAAGTCATGCCAATGTTCGTTCTTTTCTTCTGTGCAAAGTGTGGGTTAAATAGCTAAAATAAAACCACAAATTAAATAAAACTCTAGATGGTTTGTTAAACATTTGTTGATATTAAACCAAAAAAAGTTTGGTAAATAGTTAACCAAACTTAAAAGAAATAATAATATGCAATTTTGAAGAAACTGTTGAAAAGCTTGCAATTGAGGTAAAACTGGAAGGGAAACAAAGTTAATGTAGATTTTTCATATAATACACCAACTATATCAATTCAATTATCTATATTACAATCTCAGAATGTGTAAGAATAATAGAAGAAAATAAATTGGAACAATGTTATAAAAGTTAATTATATGTTACTCTACCATGTTAATATACTCCGCCAAAAAAGTATCGCATCACTTATAAAATTACAAATATTTCTGATACCATTTGGTTGATTTAAATTATTTCTTTCTGGCCCTTGGGAATATTAAGGCTAGAATGAATATTAAAAAAAAGTTTGTAAATACAGCTTACTATTTAAGAAAAAAAAATGTTAATTGCTATTTTGTCTGGTTTTATATTATCAGTTTTTATCTTACTTTTGTAAAATGTATACAGTTTGCGTTTAATTTAAAATTTCGTATTAAATATTGAGTATGGAAGGTCGTGATAATATAAATTTAAATTTGACGGGAGATCAAGTTGTTAGAGTAATTTCAATTTCCCTCATTGAAGACAGAAGGAGTCAGAGATATGTGGCAAATTTAGTGGGCATTAATCAGTCAACATTATCACGAGTGGTAGTAAGGTACCGAGAGACTGGTCTTTATGAAAGACGAGCTGTAACAGGTCGGTCAAGAGCGACTACGCATGTGGACAACAGATTTTTAGTCTTCAGGCTTTGCGTCGAAGACATGTGACTGCAAGTCAACTTCAACATAACTTAGCTGAAACTCGAAATGTACATGTGTCTTTAAAAACTGTTAGGCACATCTTAAAATAATCTGGAATTAGGGCCAGAGTTGCTGCCACTGACCCGAGACTTACATAGGAGCACCGTATAGCACGTCTTACATTTGCAAGAGAGCACATAAACTGAAATATCGACGACTGGGGTAACATACTCTTTAGGGATGAGTCAAGATTTTGTTTAGACACTTCGGATCGAAGAATAGCAGTTTATATACGAGATGGGGAGCGTTATTTTCAATACAACCTAAGACCGGCGACAAACTTTGGAGGAGGATCTATTATGCTCTGGGGCGGAATATCTCTTAGGGGCCAAACCGAATTGGTACAGTTAGATGGAGGATCCTTAACTGCTGATAGATACATTAGAGAAATTTTGGAGATGCGTGTTGTTCCTTACGCCCCATTTATTGGTAATGCCTTTGTTTTAATGCATGACAATGCACACTCACACGTCGCAAGAATCGTTACCAAGTATCTTCAAGAGCTAAATTTACAAGTTTTAAATTGGTCAGCGCACAGCCCGGACTTAAATCCAATAGAACATGTTTGGAACCATATGTATAGAAGGGTGAGATCTGGTAGTGTAACGCCAGCTAATCTTCAGGACCTGTAACAGTTGTTAACCTTAGAATGGGATAAGATCGATCAAGATTATCTAAGAAGATTGATTGGAAGTATGCCACAACGTTGTCTAGATGTTATAAGAGCTCAAGAAGGCAATACGTCTTACTAAATTATCATTACTTTTGATTTTTATTTTTTTTAATCAATGCTGTTTGTGCGCTTACTTCTAATTTACGAAATAAATTAAATAAAACCTTTGTTTTTTCGTACATTCTGCATTTTTTCTTTTAATACTTGTTACGTACTTAATAAAAATAACAAGAGTAAAAAATCCATCTTTTAAATTATTTTTAATACAATATTTGCAGTTTCATAGGTGATGCGATTCTTTTTTGGCGGAGTGTATATATGAAGAAGAAACATATTTAATTAAGTAAAGGTATATAGATCAGAATATTAATTGCATAAATTGTCTATCTCACTGTAAAATTTTATGTTTTTAATTACTCATTTAGAAGAATGTATTTTCTTCTAATTTAATGTAAAGGAGAATATTATCTTCTATTTAATTTTTAGGTTATAATGGCTACCAACCGTATAGAAACTCTAGATCCTGCTCTTATCAGACCTGGTCGTATCGATAGAAAAATCGAATTCCCCCTCCCTGATGAAAAGACAAAGAAACGCATTTTCAACATTCACACTTCTAGGATGACCTTGGCTGAAGATGTCAACTTACAGGAGCTCATAATGGCAAAGGATGATCTTTCAGGAGCGGACATTAAGGTAATTATATCTAAAAAAAAACTCGAACATAGAAGTAAAACACTTCTTTTGCAATTGTCATATTTAATTAAAAATTAAATTTAAATAGTCCAAAAAAGATCAAGTTCAGAACGTTTTCGGACTAGTCAGTCCATCTTCAGTGAACCTAAAAGCAAGTAATCCCACTAAATTAATAAAAACGTAGGATAAAATTTTGAATATTATATGCAAAAATGTGGTTAATTACTTTGTAGTACTTGCAAAATAACCTAAAAGTCAAACTTCTTGAACACATCTTCTACTGCAAGATTAAATAATATATCTGGAATCAATCCTTGCCTTATTAATTCCTTTTAATATGGTCCAGAGTTCTATGGAATCGAATGGCTTATTGTAATCTGCAAATGCCAAATAAAGAGGTTCATTGTATTCGTTACACTTAGTAGTACACGCTACACAAGTAGGTAATATTTGAAATAATTTTATTCACTCTGTAACGCTATCGCCCTCTATTGTGTCGGGTATTTTATTCTTGGATGGTAAATTCCTATAGAAATCGTGGAAATTTTTATCAACGTAGGGTATAAGGTCAATAAGATTTTTTTTCTTTTCTTGACTAATTGGGTTTTCACATGGACGTATTTTCAGACTTGTATGAAAATGGTAAAGTTATATTTTGCGGTAAATTATTACACAGATATCTAATTTTCTGGAATGGTGCGCTTCCGTCTAAATAGTTTTATATTCTACTATTCCAATATCTTGGGAGTAGCGTAACCATTTTTTATCTTTCCAAACAACTTTCTGGCCAGTTTCGTTGACTTTTTTTGGGAAAAGTACTGCTTTAAAAGACCGGAAAACTCGTACAAATTTTCGCTATCCATTTCTTTTACAATGAACGGTTTTTTGTTACCGTAAGTCCGGACCAATGTCTCTTGGATGGTCAATGGAGATTGGATATTTTTTTTTAGATTTTTCTATAATAGAGTGATCGGAGTCACACTCCATGTGAGTGTGACCAGGAACCAGAAACTTATGGTTTATGTAAGATATTCCTGGATTTTCTTTCATCACAATAAAAAAGATTAATTACTATTAAACTGGGAATAAGCCACAATTAAAGATAAAAATACGTTTATTGACGTTTCAATTTCCACTTCGGAAATCGTTCTCAAAATACAAACAGTAAATTAAACAAATTTTGTTTTTTGTTTCATAGTGAAAAATTCTTCTAATAATTGAATTTTATCTGACTCATTTATATTGACAATTCAGACATACATTATGCATTTTAAAGTAGATGACTTTAAAATGATATTGCCAATATTGTTGAGTTGCGCTCCTGGGACGACTTTACTTATAAGATAGTTCATTCGATTACATGAAATCAACTTTAACTTGAGAATATCCATCAGAAAAAAATCATAGCATGTAATTCGTCTTTAAAAAGACAAACACATGACACGATGACAGTAAAATTCCCCTGTTAGTGATTCCACAGTAAATTATGAGGGAAAACCAGGAAAAAACCTCATAATACTATCCCGACATTGTAAGTATTTGTTCGTGAATTTAGTTTACCTTCAACAAACATCAAAATTCTGATTTTATATGTTACGTTATTTAAAAAACATAAATGATGTATCCTCTATATGTTACTGACTTACTAATACTGGTATTTTCTTATTAATAACTTCCTCTTTTAATATTGGTAACCAGATCCTACTACATTCTGCCGAGGAATTTGCGACACAATTGGCCTCATTTAGCATAATTAGAGCCGCTTCTTTGATTTTTCTTTTTTTACCATCCGTTTCTTTTAGGACTACATTTGAATTATTCCATTGAACCCTATGTTCATTATCCCATGCGTGTTTACAGATTTGAGATCTATAAAATTCTTTATTTTTAATATAAGATTGATGTTCACTTATTCTAACATTTAATGGCCTTGATGATTCACCTAAATAAAACTGATCGCATTCACAAGGTATTTTATAAATGCAATTCTTTGTCCTTTCTTGTTCATTGTTAGGTTTGGTTTTGGACAAAATAGATCTCAACGTGTTTGTTGTTTTGAATGTTGTTGAAATGTTGAATTTATTTCCTATCCTTTTAAGTTTTTCTGATAGTCCTTTTATGTACGGTATTGTTATTTTCCTCATATTATTCATTGTGTATGCTGTAGGATCTCGTTCTAAGTTGTTTTGTTCTATTCGATCGATTGTTGAAAATTCCTTATTTATAAACGATAAAGGATAATCATTTTTTAATAAAACATATGTTAACAAATGTTTCTCCTCCAAGAACGAATTTTCATTAGAACAAGTAATTTTGGCTCTATCGTATAAGGATTTAATGATTCCCTTTTTTACATTAATATTGTGATTTGATTTGAAATTTAAATATCTATTGGTGTGTGTTGGTTTTCTATACACCTGAGTCTCATATCCAGTATCGTTCTTAGAGATTAAAACATCCAGGAAAGGTAGCGTGTTATTAAATTTCAAATCAAATCACAATATTAATGTAAAAAAGGGAATCATTAAATCCTTATACGATAGAGCCAAAATTACTTGTTCTAATGAAAATTCGTTCTTGGAGGAGAAACATTTGTTAACATATGTTTTATTAAAAAATGATTATCCTTTATCGTTTATAAATAAGGAATTTTCAACAATCGATCGAATAGAACAAAACAACTTAGAACGAGATCCTACAGCATACACAATGAATAATATGAGGAAAATAACAATACCGTACATAAAAGGACTATCAGAAAAACTTAAAAGGATAGGAAATAAATTCAACATTTCAACAACATTCAAAACAACAAACACGTTGAGATCTATTTTGTCCAAAACCAAACCTAACAATGAACAAGAAAGGACAAAGAATTGCATTTATAAAATACCTTGTGAATGCGATCAGTTTTATTTAGGTGAATCATCAAGGCCATTAAATGTTAGAATAAGTGAACATCAATCTTATATTAAAAATAAAGAATTTGATAGATCTCAAATCTGTAAACACGCATGGGATAATGAACATAGGGTTCAATGGAATAATTCAAATGTAGTCCTAAAAGAAACGGATGGTAAAAAAAGAAAAATCAAAGAAGCGGCTCTAATTATGCTAAATGAGGCCAATTGTGTCGCAAATTCCTCGGCAGAATGTAGTAGGATCTGGTTACCAATATTAAAAGAGGAAGTTATTAATAAGAAAATACCAGTATTAGTAAGTCAGTAACATATAGAGGATACATCATTTATGTTTTTTAAATAACGTAACATATAAAATCAGAATTTTGATGTTTGTTGAAGGTAAACTAAATTCACGAACAAATACTTACAATGTCGGGATAGTATTATGAGGTTTTTTCCTGGTTTTCCCTCATAATTTACTATGGAATCACTAACAGGGAATTTTACTGTCATCATGTCATGTGTTTGTCTTTTTAAAGACGAATTACATGCTATGATTTTTTTCTGACGGATATTCTCAAGTTAAAGTTGATTTCATGTAATCGAATGAACTATCTTATAAGTAAAGTCGTCCCAGGAGCGCAACTCAACAATATTGGCAATATCATTTTAAAGTCATCTACTTTAAAATGCATAATGTATGTCTGAATTGTCAATATAAATGAGTCAGATAAAATTAAATTATTAGAAGAATTTTTCACTATGTAACAAAAAACAAAATTTGTTTAATTTACTGTTTGTATTTTGAGAACGATTTCCGAAGTGGAAATTGAAACGTGAATAAACGTATTTTTATCTTTAATTGTGGCTTATTCCCAGTTTAATAGTAATTAAAAAAGATTACTACAAGATACGAGTTTTTATTCTGTCCCGGGCAAGTGTCAGAATACAGTATGATTTCCTTAATACTATCACTCAAATGGTGAAATGGTGAAATTGAAAGTCCACAATTGCCGCTTGTAGAATGCTACGGATGTTTTTATATCGGGTGTAGGCAAGCACTGCTGGAGATCGAAATTGTAAACAATGTACATGGATCCGTTGCAGATTTTTCTTTATCTCTTCTTTTTGCTTCATAGGCTGCTTCTGCTTCTGTTTGATGAACCTTTAGTTCATCTCGGAATCTCTGTTTATCTTGTTCACTTGAATTTTTTATGACCATGGCGAACTTATCACACGTTGCACAGGTATGCTTCTTTGGTTTTTTAATTTTTATACCAAGACTTCGAAATTAATTTTCATATATTTTTTGTGACACACTTTTTCTTTCTTTTGGTAACCACATCTTATATTCTTCATATATTCTCTGTATAGTGGCTTGGTAAATATCTTCTACTTGACTCTTTTCTTGCATAATGACTCTCGTAGTCGGAATTAAAGTAATATGAGATCTCAATAATTCTATATCTTCTCGAGGGGTTTTATTATATGGTTCTCATTTTCCTCTCAAATCAGAGTGAACAATGCTAGCAATAGAAGTATTCTTATTTTTGATTACGTCTGACACAAACATGTTTGTGACATCAATAGTGGTCATAAAGCACGCCTTACAGATGTTTACATTCTATCCGTTGATGTGAAGGGAGTGAGAATGTGTAATCGTTCGATTTTTATGTTTCTTGACGTCAATCTTCCTTTTCGATACGTTTTTTTCTTTGCTTGATATTAATCCGGCTATATAGGCTACCCTTTTACTATAATCACCAATACCCCACAGCTCTTTAAAAACTTCTTTCTTTTGGTAACGTTAATTCTCTCTTTGCATTTCATTCTACAGTTTGCAAGGTCCTTAAATTGTTTTGCTCTTATCTTTTTGCCTTTGCGTGTAGTGTATTCTATACCAAGATTTCGTAGTCTTTTTATCTCATCGCGAATTGCTCTAGTCTCCCCTTTAATAGCTTTATTCCTCTTTTTTTTTTTTAAACTGTCCGATCTTCTATATTGATTAACTCCACTGCATCGGGTACACATTCGGCTGTTTTGTTAGAGGTAACATCTTCGGCACGTTTTGGGTTTGATACAATTGAATTGTTTTTTCCTCTATCGCAAATCAACTTTCTTTTCTTGAGCGGAACATATTCGTCTTCACTACTGTCTTCGCTGTCGGTTACATTGTAATCCCTGTCTTTATCGGAATCGTCAAGTGGTTTTTCCGAATATGATATGCCAAAGAGAAGACTCGACCTCGTTCTTGTTTCAAGTAATACACCTTCTTTTCTGTTGTTAACTTCAACTGCCTCTGTAATAAGACAACATCTTCTTCTTCGGGTTCCTTCTCCTAGCGGAGGTTGGAAATCATCATCGCTATTTTAACTTTGTTGGCCGCATTTCTGAATAATTCTAATGAGCTGCAGCCGAACCACTCTCTCAAATTTCTTAGCCAGGACATTTTGCGTCGTCCTGGGTTTCCAAGACAACATAAAAATTTCTAATGGTTTTTTTACGTTACTTTTATAAACTACCAACCTGCTAAAAAGGATATCCTTTGTTCTTCTTTTAACGAACCAATTGATTCCGCAACTGAGTCAGTAAAAGAATTAACCGGAACAAGCTCTATAAATAATAACAAGTGTAGCAATAGAATTTTCTTAACATACCAAAGTTTAACTATCGAATAATTTCTTTACTAGTGGGTATGCGGTCAGTGTTTAGGTATAGTAAAAAGCTTGTGACTTTACGTTTGTTTTTTTTTCATCAAATTTCTGAAGATGGTTTGGTATGTAACAAACCGAAAAGTTTAAATTACGGGTTTTTTAGTTTACCTAAGATATTGACCGCTTACCCATAAATAAAAAAGTCGTTTGATAATAAGTTTATGGTTATAACAGTTTCATCAAAAAGCTTTAATATTCAATCGTGATATGGAAAAAACTACGAGCTTACCAGTAAACACAACTTCTGTTTCATCAACATCCACTGGAGTAACATCCCTACGTTTTACTTCCATAGATACAGTTGATGAAACAGTATTTTCAGTCTCTAAGATACGATCTTCTTGTCCTCCTGTAGAAGTAATTAACTTAGTTGACCCTAAAACATTAAACAATAAATAGTTTTAACCTTACGAAGTACCAATTTCTATTTTATTTTAACGTGAAAGTCAATTCTTAAAGACAATCACTTTTATTCCACAGGCAACTTTTCAACGATTTATACTGTCATACTCAGAATGATAAAAAAATGAAGTCTTCTTAAGTCAACAGATTAAAAATGTAAAACGTACCTATTACAAACTAAAATTTGTAACTTAAACTTTTAAATTTTCGTTCGTATTCTTTTAATCAATGTTTTTGTCTAATCCCTTAGTAACAATTTGGTCTCAATCTGTATACCTCCACCTGTTGCTAATTTTATATTTTTAATTTTCAAGACCCAAAGAGATTATTGACGTAAATTAAAAATAAACTCTAAGTAGAATCAATTTTGTTATGGTAAAAAAATTGAAAGTAACAATTACCAACGTATGTAAAATAATTCTGATTTACTATCAACAGGTATCTAGGTATGTATTTAATAACAAACTATGAAATAATATATATTGTCAAAATTAACTTCCCGCGGTCTCTACGGTTTTGCACAGACAAAGGTGAACACCAACGAAATATTATTACGAAGAATATTATTTAAAAAAACACAAAAGTTATATCAACATAGTGAATATAAATTTTTGTTTCGTTTTACGAGCAGAATAACATCGCCCCTCTAGCTATTACAGTTTGTATACCTATACACATACAACCACAAATAGTTTGTACCGCTCTAAGATTATGTTAAACTCTATGTAACTTACCTTAATGATTATTCGTCTCATGTGGTTTATTCACTTTTTCCATAATCAACTGAGTTCTTTTAGAAAACATTTTTCGCAAAAACGTAGATCGAAATATGTAATACTGTCACTACAAGCTGCAATCAGCAATGCACCCACTCAGTATACCTACACGTGTATAATGACAGTTTTTGAGGTTAGAATTACCCTACTATTTAAATGGGAAAACTAATAAAAGTCAAGTTATAATCATGGTCACCATTATTTAATAATTATATATCTCGTGAACACTAGTATAAGTTTACTTATACTTCTGTTTAACTTGGTACGTATTGCGCCAAACAAGTTATATTAAGTTATACTACTTTTCACGTTTATTTAGATACATATTTCCCAGTGATAATAGATTATGTCGACTTAACGTAGTACTCCCAACAATTACGAATAAAAACGGACATATATTATGAGCCACGTTCCTTTACATCGACGTTCTGTATAATACTGACTTATATTACTTTTCCCCAACAAAGTTAACTTACAGACAATGTCAGATATGCACTTATCGTATTTTATATTAAGGTGACTTATACTACTTTTCCCGCCATACCGCCAATTATACCTTTTTTTTTAATTGCAGTATTGCAAAGTATTGCAGGCTTGTAAAACTATCACCCCTAGCTGAAAATTGTAGCAGTAATACTAATTTATGTTAAGCCCTTATGAGTGTCGGTAATCTGTAGTCCGTCGATTCCCTCGGGAGAGAGGGCGTCTGGACCACCAGGATTAACCGCTCTATTCATTGTAGTAGACGACCGAAGAGCGTAGGTTCGGTCAGTGGCCATAGATCACGAGCTATGCCACTGTTGTCTAGGAATAAAAGTAAAAGAACAAAAGAAATACTTTATTGTTATTAAATATGATAAAATACGAGATAAATTGCAAATATGAATAATTAAATCGCAAGTATGAATAATTAAATCTTAATTCCTAAGAATCTGTAAGCAAAAATAGGTAATTATCTCCAGGTCGTTGAACTGGAGGATAACCACGTGTTAGTATTAAGCCTAAGAATCTGAAAGGCAATAATCAATTATTAACACGTATTTTATATGCAAAGTTCAAATTAGTAACTATAGAGAAATCCAGCTGTCAAAAATTTAAGGTTTGGAAAAAGTGGTACAAAGGACCTAAAACCAGCTGGAATCCCTTCAATATAATGCCATTCGGCCAAATCAACAATAAAAAGCAGGTGTAAGTACACTGTGGAAAGTTATAAGCAAGTCGATACGTATAAGAATAAAACAGTAAAATAATACAAGTTATATCCCTGAAAGCAGAAAATAAGCACAATTATATAGCAAATATAGCACAAAAAACACAAGTTATATCTTTATTCAATACTTCCTTTTTAAAGGATATTTTGTGCGTTCAAAGACTAAGTCCTGTAAGTAAGGACTGTAAGTCCGTGTTAATCTAAGTCTTGAGAAAAACTAAGATCAGCTCGGCTACACAACGACGCTTCTGAGCAAATTATCAGCAAATTTCGACTAAGTCGAAATTGCATAAATAAATCGCCCAAAAATGGCCGCCTGGATTTGCGCTCGCAAATCGACAGAGTCCACGCTGGAACTCCGCCAAGACTAAAGATGGTGGAACGTGAGGTTCTGGGTTTAAAGGTGAGTTAAAGATGAGAACGTTAGGTTCTAGGTTTGAGGCTCAGAGACCTGAAACTACCTGAGGATCTCGACTTGCCTAAGAGGCTGGAGTGGCGGACATATCCTGACCCACTCTGATTTCCTGGCCGTCGTGCATTTCTTTTATAGAAGAAAAAGTAGGTCAACCGTAACGGTCTCCAACCGTCACCGATTGCCTATCCAGCACGACGACCAATGCCCAATTTTCTGTATTATCATTGGTTGCAACTCAGGTGCATTTCCACCAATGATAATAGCGAAAATGAGCTACAGAATCCCGAATTATGATTGGCTGCAATTACTGTTGCCATTTGACCAATCACAATTCAGGATGCTGGGCGACATGAGGTCATTCGCATGTAGTTTTTGTGATGGCCACTTAATTCCTATATTTGAGTTCAAACACCAATGAATTCGAACGTCTTTACTTGTAAATGTCAGTTTCCCAAAAGCGAGGATGGCTTCTATAGTCTTCGAGAAGATAATGAAATAAAATATATGCTTCACTAGCAACTAATGGTGACATGTTCACTCAAAGGTTCGTTGAAACTGTGGAGCACACAAGGAGAGGTCGTGTTTCATGTAGAGGAACGCATGTCGTATCCTTTGAAGCAGTTGCAGGAGCACGGAGCGTGAGAAGTTCGCGAACATAGTGGATACCCGCCTTAATATAATTATATAATAAGAAATGACAAATATAACCTGCTGCGAATAATAATTGAAAGGGAAGACCGCAATATCAGAGCTTGGACAGATTTGAACGTTCAGAAATTACTAAGAGCGGCGCAGAAATGGAAGATTTTGAGGTAGTGATCGCAAATCTCTATTATAATAATGGATGCACCAGAAGAAGGATTGAATACAAAGTAGTCATTTTCGAACACATGATATGGCCTCGATTCCTGAACCCAAGCCAAAACTCACGTCCATTTGAGCGAAAAAAAGGCTTCTCTCTCTAGTCGAATCTGCCCCGTCGTAAATTATCTCCGAACGCGTTATAGATTAAAATGACTTGGACAAATATACGATTTTTTTGGTTGTTTTCCTCAAAATAATTTTTCTTGCTGTACTGCTATTGCATAGTTGTAATAACTAATAATAACTTTTTACTTTTTTTAGGCTATTTGTACTGAAGCAGGTCTGATGGCGTTGCGAGAAAGACGAATGAAAGTGATGAATGAAGATTTCAAGAAGTCCAAGGAAAGCGTGCTTTATCGTAAGAAGGAAGGCACTCCAGAGGGACTCTATCTTTAAATACATAGTTTGAGTTGCAATTATACGTTTTATTTAATTTTTTGGTAATAAATAATTTCTAATTATTATTAATTTTTTAACAGTCCCAAAATGCCATCAAAAACCGTTACATCCAATATATGAATTGTGTAGATGCAAAATTCACATTCTCCAAATTTTCATATTTTCAGTTATGTATATCAATTAATTCGTCTTTTAAAGACCAATCGAACCGTGATATTTTGAACCAAAACTCACATTTTAATATCGAAAAACACAACACACTGAAAATGAAGTTCTAAAACAAACAAAACTTCTACTATCAAAAAGATAAAGTTTACCAAGATAACTTTATTCTAAAGTTTACCTCATCTTTTTCTTCAAGTGCCATTTCCGCGGCAGAGGTATATAATCATCATAGCTATTCGGACTTTTAAGGCGGCTGCTCTGAAAAGTTCATTTGAAGTACATTTGTACCACTCTCTCAGGTTGCGCAGCCATGACATTCTACGCCTTTCTATGCTTCTCTATCCTTGGATCTTTCCCTGTATAATCAGTTGGAGCAAGGTGTATTTCTCTCCACGTGTAATATGTCCGAGATATTCCAATTTTCTTGTTTTAATTGTATTTAAAATGTCTATTTCTTTATTCATTCTTCTCAGAACCTCTTTGTGACGTGTTCTGTCCACAATATTTTCAGAATTCGTCTGTACATCCACAGCTCGAATTATTCCAGTTTTTTCATTGATGTCGCATTTAAGGTCCAAGATTCCATTCCATAAAACAAAGTCGAAAAAACATAGCACCTCTCCAACCTAACTCTTAGTTCCAATTTTAAATCCCTTGTACATAGCACTCTTTTCATTCTGTTGAAATTTACTCTAGCCATTTCTATTCTGATTGTGATCTTCTGAATGTAATCATTTGTGGAGTTAATCATTGTTCTAAGATATGCATATACGCATATTTGGTTCCGTTTATTAGGAGATTCTTGTTATCGTTATCTCGAATCTTTGAGTTTTCGATATTCTCATAATTTTTTTCTTCTTGACGTTCATTGTTAGATCGTACTCTTTTCCATGCTCCGTTATTCTGGTCACCAGTCTCCAAAAATCTTTAATATTTTCGGCTAAGATCACAGTGTCATCCGCATATCTAATGTTGTTAATGGGAACTCTATTTACCTTTATTCCAGCTGTTTCACTCTCAAGAGCTTTTTTCAGGATCTCTTCGGAGTAGGCATTAAAAAGAATTGGCGACAATACGCATCCCTGTCTCACTCCACGTCTAATTTCAATTTCTTCTGACATCTGTTCGTTAACACATATGTTTGCTCGCTGTTTATAGTATAAATTTGATAATGACTACTTACTACCTCGATACAAAAGGCAGGTTGGATTTCTACTCCTGAACAAACAACATGGAATGAAAGCAAAAAACTGTTCGTAAAGTGCAAAAAACCTGATCGATGAGAAAAGAAAACTTAGGAAAAAATGGCAAAACACACACGCTCCTATTGACAAACAAAATTTAAACATAATTACCAGAAGACTTAAAAATCTATTAAAAGAAGAGAAAAACAGGGGAATTCAAACTTACTTAGAAAATTTGACTCCGTCCAAAGACACCAATTATTCTCTATGGAAGGCGACGAGAAAGGTAAAAGATCCACAAGACGCCATACCTCCTCAAAAAATGTCAAAGGTAAATGGGCAAGAACAGACACAGAAAAATCTGAGACATTCGCTGAACATCTTTCTACAGTATTTAGTCCATTTAACAGAGTAGTGCCATTAGAACAAGAAGAATCATTTAATTCTTTTCTTGAGGCTCCATATCAAATGGAACTACCAATCACCAAGTTTAATATTAAAGAAGTAAAACAGATAATAAAGAATGAGATACAACCCAATAAGGCTCCGGGATTCGACCTCATAACGGGTAAGATCCTCCAGGAACTAACCAATGACTGTTACAGAATAATCACTATGATCTTCAATGCAATGCTTAGTCTGCATTACTTCCCTCTGCAATGGAAAGTGGCACAGATTATACTCATTCAAAAACCTGGTAAAGATCCAAAAGATGTCAACTCATACCGACCGATTAGTCTACTCCCAGTCATCTCTAAGGTCTTTGAAAAACTTCTGCTACGAAAAATCAAACCAATATTGGACGGAAAGTGTCTCATACCTGACCATCAATTCGGTTTTCGTAACCAACATGGTACAATCGAACAAGTTCACAGACTGTACACAACAATAAGAAGTAGTCTCGAGAACAAGCAATACTGTACTGCAGCCTTTTTAGACGCCTCTCAAGCTTTTGACAAGGTGTGGCATACAGGACTTCTGTACAAATTAAAGAAAAATTTACCTTACCCTTACTTTAAAATGCTTCAATCATACCTTACAGAAAGGAGATATCTGGTAAAATATAGTGAAGCCTATACAAAACTCTACCCCATCCTATCTGGTGTACCTCAGGGTAGTGTGCTCGGACCGATTCTGTACCTGATATATACGGCTGACTTGCCAATAAGCAATAACCTAACGCTTGCAATATTCGCAGATGATACTGCTTTCTTGGGGTCTCATAGCAACCCAATAATAGCATCAGAGAGACTGCAACTACATCTGAACAAAACAAATGAATGGCTTAAACTCTGGAGAATTAGAGTAAACCCCTCAAAATCCACACAAATTACATTCACTCTAAGAAGAGGTACATGTCCACAAGTTAACCTCAATGGACATCCTTTGCCCCAAAAGCATGACGTAAAATACTTAGGTATTCACCTTGACAAACGTCTAACTTGGACCAAACATATATGGACGAAAAGGCTTCAATTGGGAATTTTATACAGAAAACTTTACTGGATGTTGGGAAAAAAACTCACCTATCGATCGACAACAAGCTGCTGATATACAATACAATAATAAAACCCATTTGAACATATGGCTCGCAGCTCTGGGGTTCAGCTAGCAAATCTAATATTATGATAATACAAAGATTTCAATCCAAAACTCTGAGAACAATCGCTAATGCACCTTGGTATATCCAGAATGATGCAATACATAGAGATCTTCAGGTACTAACAGTCTCTGAAGAGTGAAAAAAATCTTCTGAACAATATCAAAACAGGTTGCGGGTGCATCCTAATACCCTGGCACACAATCTTCTCAACAACCAACAAGCGAAGAGATTGAAGCGACATGACCCCTTGGACCTACCTCACCGATCCTGACAGACTAAAGCAGTGGGAGTTATGCCTTCAACAGCACCCAGCCATTGTGATCAGTGCCGCTTTTAGTGCTCGCGTATCAGTGTATGTGCGTATCCTACCGGTAAACAAGCCAATTTGTGTCGTGATGATTTGGTCACTGGACCTTACATCTCTCTGTCATGTAAAGACAGAAAATTTTACTTATTGTTTTCACTGCAAAACAGATTGTAAAAATGTTAAATGTTAATAAAAAAAATGATACTGAGGTCGTTGTAGTCAATCTTTTTGATTTCAGGACATTCATTAATTATTCATGTCGTACTTTATCGAATGCTTTATTATAGTCAATAAAACATGCGCATATATTATCTTGATTGACGTCCAGGAATATTTGTATCAGTATAATAAGTGAAAAAAGAGCTTCACGCGTTCCTAGGCCTTTGCGAAAACCAAATTGTGTATCATTAACGTCCAAATAACAAATCAAGTCCAGTCTGATATATTCGGTTATGGATCATTTTTAGTAGTAACTTTTTTAGCATTGTGAAAAGAGACAGAATGCTGGAAGACCTTTGTAATCTAGGTATACCTGAGAAATACATCAGCCTCATAAAAATGACGTTGCAGGGTTCAAAAGCCGCAGTCAGAGTAGATGGAGAACTGACTCCCCTGTTTAACATCAACATGGGAGTAAGACAGGGAGATGCCCTATCAACCATGCTATTCAACCTAGTTCTTGAGGCAGTCATCAGAAAAACCAATATAACCGGCCATATAAACACCAAATCAGTACAAATTACTGCATATGCAGACGATGTAGCCATCATTAGTAGGAATGAGCCACGACTAATGGAAGTGTTCAAACAAATTGATCCGGAAGCAAGAAAAATAAGGTCTCAAAATAAACGAAGCAAAATGACAGTCAAAGAATAATGACAATGAAAATAATATCACAATAGACAACTATACTATCGAACGAGTGGATGCCTTTACATATCTCGGCACAGAAATCAATCAGAAGAACTCCGTAAGTAGCGAAATTAATGCACGTATTTCCAGCGGGAATCGTACATACTATGCTAATAAAAGATTGATGACATCGAAATTATTAGACAAAAGAACCAAAATGACTATCTACAGAACACTGATTAGACCCGTAGTAACCTATGGATGTGAAACTTGGGTAATGACGAAAAAAGATGAAGCCCAACTCAGGACATTCGAGAGAAAAATACTGAGGAAAGTATATGGCCCGGTACAAGAGGAAGATGGCACATGGAGAATCAGGAGAAACGACGAGGTTAATAAGTTAAATGAAGGTTATGACATTGTAAGATTTGTGAAAAGTAAAAGACTGTCATAGCTGGGACATGTGCAGAGACAAAACGATGCAAAAACAACAAAGAAAATGTTACAATGGAAGCCCATAGGAAGGCGAAAAAAGGAAGACCCAGAACGAGATGGTTGGATGACGTGGAAGACGACCTGAAAACAATGAACATAAGACAATGGAGAAGAAGGGCACAAGAGAGATCTGAATGGAAGGACATAGCCAGACAGGCAAAGACCCATCCAGGGTTATGATGCCAAAAGAAGAAGAACTTTTTTAGCACATAGACATCAAGCTAATGGTGCGGTAATCTCTGCAATACCTTGCGTTTTTCTTTTGAGGAGACAAATAAAAATCGACATTAACTACTCTGGGTAATACGCCTGAACTATAAATTTGGTTCAAGAGTGCCACTAAAACATAAATGTGCTTCTCTTCTAGAATTTTTAGGATTTCTATAGGAAGCATGTCAGGTCCAGGGCTTTCCCACTCTTCGTTGTTTTTAATGAGTGTAATATTTCTTCTTTTGTAATATATGGACCTAGTTCTTCTGATGTAAGTTCTATGTGCTCCAGATCTCTTTTATCATCGAACAGTTCGTCGATATATTCTGCTATCTTTGTACTTTCTCGTCCGTCTATTTTATAGTAGTCCCGTGTCTATCCAGAAATGTTCCAGTGGGATTGTGTTTTCTTAGCCCTGCCAGTTCTTTAATTTTCTTGTGTAGGTTAAACAGATATTTATTTTAAAGGTCTTCGATCTCTTTGCATTTCTCTTCAAAGTATTTTTCTTTTGTGTGCTTTATCATCTTCCTCTAATACCGCTATAATCGGGGACGTCCTCCAACAAGGTGGTCAGACGATATCAAGCGCATTCAGCACAACTGGATTCAGAGTGTTAAAGATAGAATATTTACAGGAGGCAGTCCAGCAGTGAACTCAAAACGGCTGATGATTATGATCATCTTCCTGATCTCGTGGTTTATCTCTCTGTATTTATTGTTGTTTTTGTTTTTAAATTGTCTCCGTTGTTCCATCATATTGAGTATCTCGTCATTCATCCATTCTTCTTTTCTCCTTGCGGAAGTCTTTAATATTTCTTTACAGGGTTCCAGTAGACGTCTGATCCAGTATATGCTTTTACGGCTTTAACAGCATTACAGTATCTTTCATTGATCATATTGTAGTTTATCTGGTTCCTTATACCTCATCAGTCGAAGTTAAAAGAAGACCAACGTGTGGACGGTACAAAAGACAACCTATAGGGACCAAATAAGTTAAATCCATGATACCTGTATGCCTGAACACGTTCATAGTTGTACTCTATGTTTCACGATTTCGAGTAAATGGAATTTTAAAGCTTTTCAGAGAAACCTGTGAGCTTAGTAAAGAAAACAGAGGAGTTGACAGAGTTTCTACTAAAAGTTTTCGTAAAAAAACACGTAATAAATTTTATAAATGGATTCAAATGTTCAGAGATTAATTACTGTGCCAAATACATGGGCAGAAAATATCTGTCTGCTTAGGAAAATGTGCAAAAATTTTTATCAGTTCACTCACAGAAGATCAGAGTGATTTGAAAGTAACACACTGGTACTTTAGGTCAATTTTTAACACGAAGTACAGTCGTGGCTTCGTATTCCCTAGAGTACACATTTGCTCTACTTGTCTATATTTAGATGAACGATTAAAACACGCACAGCAAGCTGATGAAAGGCAAGAGCTCATGACTAAAAAACGTGTTCATAAATTACGTGGTAAGGCTTTTTATGAATCGTTTAAATGCACTGCCCCAAAAATTTAGATTGTTGGTTAACATTTAAATAAAGCAAGTTCAAATATTTTGCTTCATAATTAACATTATCCATGAGTTGGTAGAGCAAAACTCACATTATCTGAATTTAAATCAAATTTACAAATTTAGGCAAACCGTTTCTATTACAACGAAGTTGTTACACCAAAAAACAATGAAGCATGATAGTACCATACCGCCTGAGAATTAATTAACGCCTTAAAACATTCGACAATATTCTGTACGAAAAACGTTTAATCAATTTAATGCTTTCTGATACACAATATTTTTGGTCTTTTGGCTTAAATATACAACGAAGACGGTTTTACGACGCGTGGAAACGCGACGTATGATTGTTCATGAGCGAAACATGGAAACTCAAAGTTGATTCCACAAATTTCCAACGATTGGCTTTGCGATTTGTTTATCGCCATTGCAAAATTCAAAAACACGGGAAATTGCCTTCTTCCTCTTTATAAGCAATTCTGCTTGTTCATTGGCAGATTGATACCTTTATGGATGGTTGTCACTTATTCTTTTGCACGGCCGTCCGATACTTCTACCGATTGGTAATTTATCTCTTGCTATTTTAACCATACGGAGTCTCTCCCATTCTGCCTGAGGTTGTTTTTTTCTGTTTAGTGCCCATTCGTTTATCCATTGTACGTTTTCTTCTAATGTCTCAACTTCTCTTTAGATAGCTCAGCGTATTTCCTGTAATTCTTCTCAGTACTCTCATTTGTGCTGTTCCCAGTAGTCTTTGTGTGGTGGCTGTGTCAGGTCTTGTTTCTGATGTATGTGGTGGCTATGTCAGTCATTATTGGTTTTACACTGACTTCATCTCAGTGTTAATATGTAGGTTTCGCCATATAGTGTTTTAAGTCATCCTGCCCTTCTATTTCCTTTGTAGCGTAATCTCTCACCTCTTTATTCAGGTCTCCTTAGCTGGAAGGAGTAATTCCAAAGTATTTTATTTCCATTACTTGGTTAATACTGATGCCATCGATTTCTATTTTATATCTGATTGGTTATTTGCTGGTTACCGTTGTTTTAGTTTTCTGAGTTGAGATTGTCATGTTAAATTCTTTTGTTTATCTTCAGTTTAACCTTCAGCACGTATTTTCTTAGTTGTTTTTTTCTATTGTCCAAAATTCACCATATATTTCCATTGCTTGTAGAATTGCTTTAATCGAATCTTTGGTGGTTTCTATGTTTGGAAGCGATCTGAGCGACATTGTATTTTTTTGGTTTTACCATTTTGTCAAATGTAGATAACGGTGTTCTAATGATAGCTATGTAGGTACCTATTCATTTGTGGAGTACTACTTTGGCCGAGAGCTGTATTTTGTCTTTGTAGCTTGTCTTTCCGAAAAAAAAACTAAAATCTCAATTTCCCAGTTTTAAAGGGTTTTAATTTAAAATAAACTTTAAAGTAAAATTGTGGCCTATTGCCAACAAAAATGGTAAATTACCTGAAAATTTAATATAAAATTCGAATGTATTTTTTCTTCTATTGAAAAGTGCTTTTATTGGTTTCCTCGTTAGCTTTTTAGACATCCGCAAACCACCCACAACCCGACTAAAATTTTTTTTAATATTATTTTTTTTTAATTCTCTTACTTTTAAAATACTATTAAACGTAATCTACTACCAAATTATTATTGTGAGCATCTCCATTTCTAAAAAAAATTAATATTCTAAAATATAGAGTACTATTATTTCAGTATTTATGTTTTTTTAAAAACTTACTCTCATGTGTATCTTGTATCAGTGAAAAATTATGTTAAAGTAAAGTTCAGATAATTAAAATTTCTATTTAAAAACAGAAAAAAAATATACGTAAAAATATACATATATATATATATATATATATATTATATATAATATATATATATATATATATATATATATATATATATATATTATATATATATATATATATATATATATATATATTATATATATATATATATTATATATATATATATATATATATATTGCAAATTACTTTGATAGAAGGAATAAATTAGTAAAACAAAGATATAAACACTAAAATAATTGTAATTTATTTATATGGTTTTAAATTGAGGGTAATTATTTACTAAGCCGGAACGCCTTAAAAATGCCCAATTTTTTGTGGACTTAGCCGAAAAAGTGAAAACAACCTCAAATTTTAATGTTTTCTTTGCTTTAAACTATTAAAAGTGCCCAAATAATAAAAAAAATCAGAAAAAATACAAAAAAAAAGTATTATGAACCAAAAAAAATTACATAAAAAGCAAAGAAAAGTATATATAAATGTCTTAGTAAAAAAACGTAACTAAAACATATTAAATATCACTATTTTTTACTGTAAAATTATGAAAAAAATGCGTAAAATTGTTTAAAATAATCAAGATTTTTAATATTTCAAAACAATATGGCGGCCATGCGCAAGAAGTTAAATTTTATGTACTTTTGACATTGTTGCCAGTTTTAACATTTAAAATACCTAAAATTTAATGAAAATTACATTTACATTTTAATATTAAAAATGCAAACCAATAAACCAAATCTAACCCAACAAGAAAACATGACAATAAAACTAAACCAACCTAACCTAACCTAACGCTCGTAAAAAAGCAGTAATAAGAATAAAATTTTGTAATATAATTAAAAATCAAATTTTTTATTTTTCATAGGAAAATATGATAATAAACGTAAAAAAACGTAACCAAACCTAACCTGCCCCTTGTAAAAAAGGTATAATTTTCAGTTAAAAGTAGGAATATAATTAAAAATCAATTTTTTTATTTTTCATAAGAAAATATGATAATAAACGTAAAGAAACGTAACCAAACCTAACCTGACCCTTGTAAAAAAGGTATAATTTTCAGTTAAAAGTAGGAATATAATTAAAAATCAAATTTTTTATTTTTCATAAGAAAATATGATAATAAACGTAAAGAAACGTAGCCAAACCTAACCTGACCCTTGTAAAAAGGTATAATTTTCAGTTAAAAGTAGGTAAAGGTAATAATAAAATGTTATTTTAATGTCCAATTTGAAATTAATTAGAAAACATAATTTTGAATAACTATGGCAACACTGGTTAAAATTACCATTTTTGACCATAAGAAACAGTTGTCATTCTTGTCATTTCTTGTTGTTTCATGGTAAATAATGGCCAATAATGGCGGTGGCTTTTAAAAATCGGGCATATTTTAAATGGAAATTACATAAAAAATAACGTCTTGCACCGCATAAAAATCATTGCACAATTATTAGTAAGTGAAGCAGAATTCATTGATATAAATTTCATCTCCGTAAACATGGTTCCGGCTTATTACACTAGTACCAAATTGAGATTCAATATTTATAAAATCAGAAATATGCTTATCTAGGGATATTTTAGTGTTCAATTTAAGGAGGACCTGAGGAGGACAAAAATTATTACCTGGCAACCCTGTGCATATTTCAGATGAAAGCAGGCGTCATACATACGCGCCTGCGGCCTGCGCTTAGTTTATAATTGTCATTTGTCAGAGATCTCTCTCTGATATTATTGTTATTATCAAAGAATATAGACGCTTTATATTCTTTGTTATTATATTAAAACTTAAAACTGATATATAAAATTAAAATTAAACCACCATTATTGTATGTGTATATGTAATTTGTGTACTTATTAATATTAACATTAATATTAATTATTTGTGTAAAATTAATATTGAAATACATAAAATCACGTGTAATCAAATGGAAGTAAAACAAGAAATTAGCGATGAAATGTGTAAAGTAGAAGTAGAGTATAATGACCTGGATACTTCTCTTTTGGATGGTTTTAAATGTGAAATTAAGGAGGAATCCAATAGGCAAAGTACACATGACACATATGATTATTTAGACTTCAAGGAACATCCTATAAACACTAAAATACAACATGGGAATAAATTTAACCCATTTGAAGAAAACCAAAAAACTGAAAAAGGTTAGTAACAATATATTTTCTCGGGACGATTTTCTCGCTGTAAAAAAGAGCTCGCGAGCGTTACCTGGTGGCCAACAGTAAAAAAAATTACATTACTTTTAAAACAGCCTGGGGTACACCTGTACCCCGGGTAGTAATGTAGGGTTAAACTAATAACTTTTAACGGGTTTTTACCCAAATATTTAGTGTCTGAAAACATGTAAACCTAGACACTGATGATGGAATATGGATTCCGAAACCATTTTATTGTTGTGATATAGCCCAATTGGGTTTTTTAATTATATACCTTTTATAAATGATTTTAATAATTTTTTTTTATTATTATAGCTTAAGCTTATTTAAAACATATGAAGATATTGAAACAAGTACTTTTTTGTTCAGGTGTGGCTTGTGACTACAGTGTGTCTACCTGTCCAATTAAATCGACACCAAACGGGAGGTGTTTTTTTAGTTTTATAAAAAAGTTATTCTTTATAAGGTTTTGCATGTTCTAAAACGTAAAATACAATCATCAGATATTAAGATAATTGTTTTCAGTCATATACGCAGTTTGTTAAAAACATGAATTTTATGAAGAGTAAAGTAGCTACCTTTATTTTTAACAATATTGATAGTCATGATTAAGACAATTTTATTCCAATTAAAAACTGCTGTCTATATCATCCATCCAAACTGCAGTTTGTACATACATTAAAGGAAAAATATTATGATAAAAGGTCTGAATTGTGTTTTAATAGAGGTGTCATTTTCTTACAAGCTTACAGCGATTTTCAGTCTAACCAAAAGTAATAGTTAATAAGAAGGTATTAAATTAGAAGGTGGAGTACCTTCCCCTTCTGGTCTAAATTTTCAGAAATATATGATAATAAAACATTGAAAACTTTTAATTAAATTGTTTTGAGAATGATCCTATATATATAGTATAGTATCTGAAACAAATTAAACAGGATAAACTAGAAACTAATTTTTACACAATACATTGTACTGGAAAATATGCCACTTGTAGAAACTGAAATAATTATTAAATTGGTCTAATAATATCATTTTGATGTTTAATTGTTATGACAATTTTTAAAAACAAAATATGCTCAGAAAAAAATATAAATATAAAAATTGTCTTTATACCATTATTATAAAAATATATTTAAGGTAATGGAATCAATAGTTAACAGCTTAAGAAAAAATATATACAAATCTGTCAAAAAAACAGTTATATATTTAAATACTTTTATTAATTATGTCTCAGGATAGTTGTTAATGTTTGTAAAATAAGAAACTAACTGAAAATATTTACAAAATGTAATATTAAACAAAAAATGACATTAATATTTTCAAAATTCCAGTAGTTGACAACTACAGGATCCAGTAATTGACGATATTTTATCAATCCTTCAACTTCAAGCTTTTTTTTAATTCATATTTTAATGGATCTTCAGCACAAGTTAAATTGGGCAATTCTAACTTCTCAAGGATTTGGAAAAAATCAATGAAACTTATGTCCTTCTCATTCAACTTAAATACAGTTTTTGTTTCGTTACAAGCAGTCATACCTACATTCCGTCATTCAACTTTATCATTGTTGCACACTTCTTGTACAACACACACAAATTTATATTCCTTCTTTTTACCTGGAAATGACACAAGAATGTAGTCACCTTTTTTATACACTTGTGTGGAGTTTTGTCCATTATTACGTATATTTTCACTCATTGAGTCTGTATTACGTTCTTCAATTTTAAAATCTAAATTTGTATCTTTTTTGTGTCACACACTTAGAAATAAAGAATTTTCTTTTGTGCGTTTTTCTTTTATTTCCTAGAAGTTGCACTTTTTCTTCTTTTTCTTTTTTATTTTTTCTCATTCTTCTTTTTTTCATTTTCTTTTCTCCTCCCTTAGTTTTTTATTTTCCTCTAGTACTGTTTTTTCCATTTGCTTTTTCTCGTGATATTCCTGCCATTGTTTTGCAGTAATAACTGAAGGTACTTTTTCTTTCTTAGCTCGTTTTAATTGCTTTGACTGTTTGGGCTCAGGCCAAAATAGAGCTCTTTTAAATGGAGATGGAACCACATATGATGATGTTGATGGTTGTCTCAATTGCAGGGCTTCTGTTTAACTTCTTTCTGGTGTAAAATGTTTTACTTGGTGAGTTAACAGGAGATGACAGTGCTTTAAATAACTCATTACCAATATTTGGCTCCTCTAGAGGAACATTAGATTTATAAGGTACTTCAGTTTCTTCCCTCTCATTTGCAATATTTGGGTCCTCTAGAGGTTTCATTTAATTTTTTTTGTTTTTAAATCTCCATTTTTTATTATTTGGGATTTAAGAACATTTAATTCAGACATTTTTGCTTAAAAAAAAAGAACTCCATCCCGTTCATCTCTATTTTTAAATATTGCAATTTTCTCCTCATCAATATTATCTTCTAAGAACTTTAGAACAAATTCTAAAACATTGATTTTTTGACTTGCCGCAGCGTTACAATGGTTGGGTATATCAGATTCATGTACCTCAGTGTTTATTAGGTTAACAGCATTTGGATTCCAAGGAACAAGACCAGATTTTCGAAATGCATTTTAAAGTCCAGTTGGTGTCACTCTTTCTTCCAGTAATTCAGCGAGCAAGGGAAAAAGTAAACCTTTTTTTAACACAGGAGCATCATAATTGGTTAATCTCCACTGCTGAACTTTATTTTTCCAACCATCCTTAAGAGTACTAAACACAGCTACATCCATAGGCTAAATTAGATGAGTGGCATTTGGAAATAAGGCAATCAAAATTATTCCCTTACTTTCACAGACTTTACTTAGATGTAATGTTAAATGAGAAGCATGACCATCTATGAAATGAATTATTGGCAAAGTAATACCGGCATTTAACAACCATGGATAGAAGACTTTTGTGATCTATTCGAAAAATGTCTCTCCAGTCATCCATTCGTTCGTAACGGAAAATATCATTGGAGGTGCCATCGTTCCAGCTGCGTTTCCAGTTATTAAAACTGTAAGGCATTCTTTGTCATCACTGTTGACCTGCTGATATACAGTTTTACCGCCTTTCTTTGCCAAGCCTTTACTACCTTTTGGATTTAGAAAGAATGCAGGCTCATCTCCATTAAACACTCGGGAGGGATCATTCAAAACTTTCTAATACTTATGTTCTGTTACATAAGTTTTAATTTCTTGAAACCAATTTAATATACTTTTCTTAGTTACTGAAGCTCCGCTTATTGTTAAATTTGCAGCAGTCCTTGTAGATACTTCAGGATTTCGTTTCAAAAATCTATGGTACCATTTCCGCCCAGGTCTATTTGGTTTAAAAGAGTTCTTTCTTTTCAGTTCTTGTATTGAGTTTTGAACGCTGGTAAGTAAAGCTTCTTTACCAATTGGAAACCCAGCTTTTGCCATTGTGAAAATCAAAAGGACAATATTTTTTCTTCTTCCTTCGTCAAAATGGAAGCTGGGCCCATTTGTCTAAATTTTGTCACGCTTTTATTAATTCTATTAATTAATGTACTTCTGGGTACTCCATAGTTTTTAGCTGCAGAAGCAACTGATTGACCATTTGAAATCGCAGCTAATGCAGATTCTATTTTCTCTTCTGAATACCGAAACATATTTCCTTTGGTTGGAGGCATCATAAAATATCTTAAATAAAGAAACACTAGTAGTTGACAGTCATATGATCTAGTAAATGACATGCTGTTATCTACTGGTACATATCGAAATATCCCCTTGAGAATATTTTAGAAAAAACAACACGCCTTGAGAAGGCTCGTAAAGCGTTTTTAGGGACAAATAACCTTAACGATCATTTCGCTAGTAGTTGACATGTCAACTACTGGTACATTATACGAATATAAGAACCAGTACATGACCCCAATTACAATACTGAAATAATGAGATAGGTACTTTTAAAGCATATTTTGAGTTTGCTTATAGCTTTCAATATACATTGGGGTCTTACAATAATTTAATACAAACAAATAAACATGCCATATGTTGTGCAAAAAACCTTTTAAACACTTTTCTTTAAAAAATATTAATTTTATCCATAACCCAAAACTGACCAACTGCCATTTGCTGCCATATTGAATTTGCTAAAGGAAGTTTTAATTTGTGGGATGGACAGATAGATGGCCCCACTATTCTAAACTGTAGATTTCTGGTTTCTAATATTAAAACCGCTTATCTTGTGAAAATGAAACTTATATTGTCAACTAATGGTTCTCTTAGTAAGCGGACGTGGGAAGGGTCTCGTCCGTGGTAGCGCAGGCACGTCTGTGCTGGTCCGTCGTATCCATCTAGAGTCGGTAACATCAAAGGTGCGGTACATGCTCGTGCGACGCGATCCTAGCGCGTCTGTGTTTTAACAGACGACAAGTGCAAGTCAGAAGTTTTTTATTCGCTGACACGAGTAGTTGTCTGTAGCGTTGTCAAAGTTGTTTTGCAGTTTTTTGCTAAAAAATGGAATGGACAAACGAAGTTATTTTTGATTTTTTAAATTTGTATCAAAATGAAACAAATTTATGGAATTCTACGGCACCAGAGCATAAGAAGCGGAACCGATATATACGATGTATGGAACCAAATAAAAAATCAATTGAAGAATAGTACTATTTCGATTAAAGAATTAAAAAAGAACAGAAATAATTTAATGCCGAATTTAATGTTTACAAGCCTGAGTGGCCTTTTTATGATATAATCAAATATTACTGTCACGGACCTACACAGACTGTCACGGACCGTAGGAAGAGCTCTGTCTGCGGTGCGTTCTCGTCCGTGCTGATCGGCTGTCCGCGATGATCTGTAGAATCGCCGACCGTGGGAAGCCACTGTTAGATATTTAGAATATAAAATTTATTGATTTAAGTTAGCAGCCAAAATAACTGCGGGGCGGGACAGATGAAAAAGTGTGAGGCGATGGACGTGAAATCCTAATTGAGATCGTAAACACTCTACGGGTAAAACTTTTATTTTTTAACGGATTATTTAAAAAAATAGCATAAATTACAATAATTGTTGTATATGATAATATTTCAATCTATTTAGTAAAGTAACAAATAATGAAACTTTTAAATGAAAAACTTGTATCCATTTCTTTTAAAAATTTTCAGCAGTTTCTTGTGAAAATGTCAGATTTTTCTTTTGATCAGATGGTCATTTTTAAGAGTTCTATAATTTGTAGCTTCTTTAATAGAAGATTGCTAGTGGATCAGATAACTTCAGTATGTCTAGTTGTCAACAGTTTATAAATCATTGTCATATTGTTTAAGAATGGGTAATATTTGATTCAAGTACCTATCTTTATAGTAATATATAAGTAAACATTATTTGTTTATACTTATTTTCTAAACTCACATAATTGTATAAGTATAGCATATTGAAAAATAAAAAAACTATTCCGCAATATAGAATTTGCTAATTTATCTTTTATTATACTTTGAAGGCTTTAAAGGAGTACATTATTTCATAAACGAGAATCATTCTAGTACAGGCTACAAATAATAGGTAATTCCCTAAGTCAGATTCTGTCTTTATGTCACACTATTACTGGTTTTTTCGTGTTCATATGCTTATATTGAATGCATTGAGGTGAGACTATATCTAAAGACAAGCGGAGTGTCTTGCATTTTAGTAACCTTTAATTTGATTAGTAAATTTCTTTGTTTTTACATTTCTTTTCTTTTATAGTCAATAGTTATATTAGAGTCAGTTTCATTTTTAGATTATCTCCAAGAAAACAAAATGGTAATTATGGAGGCAGGAACTGAACTTTCATCTCACGAAAAAAATTATATGAATCAAAATGCCAAAGAAAAAACATTAAATAAAAATAGGAAAGTGGTTATTGGAAAAAGGCCTTACAAGTGTGAAATTTGTTTTAAGCAATTTACTAGAAATAGTAGTTTAAAAAATCATTTGAGATTGCACATTGGGGAAAAACCTCATAAGTGTGAAATTTGTCTTAAACAATTTATTACAGCAAGTCATTTGAGAAAACATTTGAGAGTGCACACTGGAGAAAAACCTTACAAGTGTGAAATTTGTTTTAAGCAATTTATTGAAGCAAGTAGTTTGAAAAGACATTTAAGAGTGCACACTGGAGAAAAAACTTACAAGTGTGAAATTTGTTTTAAGCAGTTTGCGCAAGAACGTTATTTAACTGACCACATGAAAGTTCACACTGAAGACAAAGTGCACAAATGTGAAATTTGTTTTAAGCAATTTATTCAAGCAAGGAATTTAAAAATACATTTGAGAGTGCACACTGGGGAAAAATCTCATAAGTGTGAAATTTGTCTTAAGCAGTTTAGTAAAGCAAACAATTTGAAAATACATTTGAGAGTGCACACTGGGGAAAAACCTCACAAGTGTGAAATTTGTTTTAAGCAGTTTAGTACAACTAGTAATTTAAAAAATCATTTGGGACTGCACACTGGGGAAAAACCTCATAAGTGTGAAATTTGTCTTAAACAATTTATTACAGCAAGTCATTTGAGAAAACATTTGAGGGTGCACACTGGAGAAAAGCCTTTCAAGTGTGAAATATGTTTTAAGCAATTTTTTCAAGCAGGTGATTTAAAATTACATGTGAGAGTGCACACCGGAGAAAAACCGTACAAGTGTGAAATTTGTTTTAATCAGTTTTCTCAGAAAGCTAATTTGGAAAGTCATATGATAGTGCACACTGACGAAAAGCCTTATAAGTGTGAAATTTGTTTGAAGCACTTTACCTCAACTAGTTATTTAAAAAAACATTTCATACTGCACACTGGGGAAAAACCTCATAAGTGTAAAATTTGTCTTAAGCAATTTAGTAATGCGAGTAATTTGAAAAGACATTTGGAAATGCACACTGAAGAAAAACTTGTACAAGTGTGAAATTTGTTTTAATCAATTTTCTCAGAAAGGCAATTTGGAAAGTCATATGATAGTGCACACTGAGGAAAAGCCTTACAAGTGTGAAATTTGTTTTAAGCAATTTAGTCAAGCAATTGATTTAAAAATACATTTGAGAGTGCACACTGGAAAAAAACCTTACACGTCTGAAATTTGTTTTAAGCAGTTTTCTCAAGCGAGTAATTTGAACATACATTCTACAGTACACACTGGGGAAAAACCTTAAAAGTGTGAAATTTGTTTTAAGCAATTTAATCAAGCAATTCAGTTAAAAATACATTTGAGAGTTCACACTAGAGAAAAACCTTACTAGTGTGAAATTTGTTTTAAGAGCGAAGGCGCAAAATTTCGAGTCACTGCTTTTTAAATGCATTCATTTTTTTCGAATCCTGTGAAAACTAATAGGTATTTTTAAAAATTTTAAACGCATAATGAAAGATTACATTATTGCGGAGGCCCGAAAGGTCCTAAATAATGTTTATTTTAATTACAAATGTTAAGTTACAGAGGTGAAAAAGGAGTAAATTTAGTGTGATTTTTAATCTCAAATGTCTTATTCAAAAAAACTTTTTGTTTATTCTAAGGGACTTTCGGCCTCGGTAATAATATAATCCTTCATTCTGCGTTTACATTTTTCAAAAATATGTATTAGTTTTTTCAGGATTCGAAAAAAATGAACACCATGTCCGTGGTGATATTTTCCAAATCGAACATTCGTTATCTTTGTCATACAACGCACTCAGTCGAACTAAATGTGGTGACAAGGCTACTGAAAATTTGACACGACTTCAGGAATATTTTGAGTTTTTTCTTAAATAAGATTGAGTGTATTTGGTAAATAATTGATTTAAGACGTGAAATTAATAAAAAGTTATTTATTGTTTATGGAAGATCTAAGTATTTCAAGTCAATAAAGTTCAAATAAAAGTATCATTTTATAAGAGTTTGTTTTTATAATCGTAAATGCGAGTTCAGCAATACTAATTAAAGTGTCCATGGTGTAGATATGACAAGATATGAAGGTGGCGCATGACAATATCTAGAGTGAATTATTAAATTTTGACGTTATATTATAATAAAGATGATTGTAACAGTTTGTTATTAAAGGTTTTGCTTTTCATGGAGAGGTTTTACGCTTTTTTTCCCAAAGAAAAATAATAGAATGATATTTTCGGCTACACGTCTACATATTTTTTGTTATTTTTTTTAGATTGTAAGTATTAACAAACTGGGTTCAATGTTCATTCATTCTTTATTTACAATATTTATCTTGGACTATATCAATGGTATATTTAAGAGTTAAAACTAATCTTATATAAAATTGTTTGTCTATTTATATAATTATAGGAGAGTGGTTACATGGAAAGTAAAATAAAAATTAAATTATAATTGTAATAAATATTCTCTGCAATAAGATCCCATTAATCATAATTATTAACTTGTCATTATTGAATTATTTCAAGTGTATTTCCTGGATTGTTTTATAAATGTTTTTTATTACCCTAAGAAATAACATATAAATAGTGTTTACAACAGGTACAGAAAAACATCTGTGTATTTAAATTGTTTGGGTGTCGATGCCGTTCCGGGAAAACGAGTTGACTCTCAAAACAGATGTACACAAAGTGTTCAAAACGAAATACGATAAATTTGCCGATATAATTTGAAATATACCAGGGGTCTCATAAAGTGGACGTATCAAACGTATGTTTGTTTTTATGGAATACCCAGTATTTTATTACATTTTTTATACCTTAAAATTGTAGGACATTAAAAAAATGAATAACTCCGAAACTAATGAGTTTAGCCAAACAATACTTTAATTGTGGATACAAGCTTAATCATAGAAAATACCGGCCTATTTAAAGTTATATGAAAATACATAGGGTGTCAATTATTTACAATTATTATTTTAGTATTTGTTATATCACAAGTAATTGTTGGATTCGACCGTTACTTGATGGAAATTCATTTTATGTAACAATAAAACATTGAAAATTTTGTTTTCAAACTTCCACAAAATTTATTTTAACCTCTTATCACTACAGCTGTTTCGGCTGATTGCCCTTCTCAAGTAATCTATTTTTGGCATGCGTTTACACTTTATAGTCTCTAATGAAATAGGTTGAGGAGGGGAGAACTGTTTGTCTCAAGTTGGTCATTCAGAATTATATCTGTGTTTTTTAATCTTTATAGTAATATATAAGTAAATATTATTTGTATATACTTATTTCCTAAACTCACATAATTGTATAAATATAGCATAACATATTTTTATCATCATTTAACCCGGATCTATCCACTGCTGGATATAGATCTCCCTCAGTATTTCTCATGTATTTCTGTTTTGTGCCGTTTGCATCCAATTTTTGTCGATCCGTTTTATGTCATCAGACCATCTTGTTGGTGGACTACCTCTACTTCGATGTGCTTTTTGTCTCGGTCTCCACTGTATTATTCGCTGTGTCCATCTGTTATCCGACATTCTAGCTATGTGCCCCGCCCAGTTCCACTTAAGGGTCATAATTCTTTCTATGGCATCTGTCACTCCTGTTCTCCGTCTTATTTCCTTGTTCGCGATCCGATCCCTACGAGAAATGCCTAACATCGATCGTTCCATGGCTCTTTGGGTAACACAAATTTTATTTCTTACTTTCCTGGTTAGTGTTAATGTCTCAGCACCATATGTAAGTACTGGCAACACGCACTGATTAAAGACTTTTCTTTTAAGACACATAGGCAGTTCTGATTTAAGAACATAGCTCAGCTTGCCGAATGCCACCCAACTGAGTCCTATGCGGTCAAAGTGAAACCACACTAGGAAACTACGGCTATGGAGAAAGAAATGAAAGAGGGACCATTTTTATATATTTATTGAAAAATAAAAAAAACTATTCCGCAATATAGAATTTGCTAATTTATCTTTTATTATACTTTGAAGGCTTTAAAGGAGTACATTATTTCATAAACGAGAATCATTCTAGTACAGGCTACAAATTCGGAAATAGGTAATTCCCTAAGTCGGATTCTGTCTTTATGTCACAATATTACTGGTTTATTCGTGTTCATATGCTTATATTGAATACATTGAGGTGAGACTATAACTAAAGACAAGCGGACTGTCGTGCATTTTAGTAACCTTTAATTTGATTAGTAAATTTCTTTGTTTTTACATTTATTTTCTCTTATAGTCAATATTTATATTAGAGTCAGTTTCATTTTTAGATTATCTCCAAGAGAACAAAATGGAAATTATGGAGGCAGTAACTCAACTTTCATCTCACGAAGAAAATTATATGAATCAAAATGCCGAAGAAAAAACATTAAATAAAACTAGGAAAGTGGTTATTGGAAAAAGGCCTTACAAGTGTGAAATTTGTTTGAAGCAGTTTACTAAAAATTGTCATTTAAAAAATCATTCGAGATTGCACACTGGGGAAAAACCTCATAAGTGTGAAATTTGTTTTATGCAATTTATTGAAGCAAGTAGTTGGAAAAGACATTTAAGAGTGCACACTGGAGAAAAACCTTACAAGTGTGAAATTTGTTTTAAGCAGTTTTCTCAAAAACGTTATTTAACTGAACACATGAAAGTTCACACTGGAGAAAAAGCGCACAAATGTGAAATTTGTTTTCAGCAATATATTCAAGCGAGTAATTTAAAAAGACATTTGAGAGTGCACTCTGGAGAAAAACCTTACAAGTGTGAAATTTGTTTTAAGCCGTTTTCTCAAAAACGTTATTTAACTGAACATATGAAACGTCACACTGAAGAAAAAGCGCACAAATGTGAAATTTGTTTTAAGCCGTTTTCTCAAAAACGTTATTTAACTGAACACATGAAAGGTCACACTGAAGAAAAAGCGCACAAATGTGAAATTTGTTTTAAGCAATATATTCAAGCGAGTACTTTAAAAAGACATTTGAGAGTGCACACTGGAGAAAAACCTTACAAGTGTGAAATTTGTTTTAAGCCGTTTTCTCAAAAACGTTATTTAACTCAACACATGAAAGGTCACACTGAAGAAAAAGCGCACAAATGTGAAATTTGTTTTAAGCAATATATTCAAGCGAGTACTTTAAAAACACATTTGAGAGTGCACACTGGAGAAAAACCTTACAAGTGTGAAATTTGTTTTAAGCAGTTTTCTCAAGCGAGTAATTTGAAAACACATTTGAGAGTGCACACTGGAGAAAAACCTTACAAGTGTGAAATTTGTTTTAAGCAGTTTTGTCAAATGCATGTTTTGAAATATCATTTAACGAAGCACACTGGAGAAAAACCTCAATGATCACAATCGTCCTCTCTGTCAACTCTATCGTAACGGCCGAATCTCTGAATTTTATTAACAATCAGCTGAAACTCAAGGTACGTACCTAATGGGGTTAGTCCAACTAGCTAACGTAAAGCATAGAAAGTATGGTGTTTATGATGACGGAGCACTTAGTCGTAGGCAATGCCTCAATTGTACACTGTTCTCAATGGTAAAGGTGACATCGTTTAATTCTGCAGAAGTACGTTCTTAGACATCTTTCCTGTTACTCTACTGAACTCCTACAAAATTAAACTTCAATTCATGTCAAGCATTAAGTAATATCACATCCCTGTACTACGCCTATGGACATAATTCCAATGTTTATAATACTTACGAATGAAATGACAGTTCTGAATGTAAATATGAAGTTTCCTGCATACAACACAGTTACGCACCATTATTACACTTAACTATCAACTATTCTTCACTTCTAATTTAAAATATATTAACAAATTCACTAAAATGTCACAAATAAGGAAATTATCAACTCAAAGGTAAACAATACAACGCCATGTTCTTGTTCGTCAAATTGCTAGGATTGGTTGATATTACCAACGATGCCAAGTTTTACAAAAGTTAAGATTATCAGAATATATTTTCTTTTAATAAATTAAAAAATTAATTTTCTTCTTTTAATTCCTAAAAATCATTTGAGATTGCACATTGGGGAAAAACCTCATAAGTGTGAAATTTGTCTTAAGCAATTTATTGAAGCAGGTAATTTGAAAAAACATTTTAAAGTGCACACTGAAGAAAAACCTGACAAGTGTGAAATTTGTTTTAAGCAGTTTACTAGAAATAGTAATTTAAAAAATCATTTGAGACTGCACACTGGGGAAAAACCTCATAAGTGTGAAATTTGTTTTAAGCAATTTAGTCAAGCAGGTGACTTAAAAATAAATTTGAGAGTGCACACTGGAGAAAAACCTTACAAATGTGAAATTTGTTTTAAGCAGTTTCCTCAAGAGAGTCGTTTGAAAATACATTTGAGAGTGCACACTGGGGAAAAACCTTACAAGTGTGAAATTTGTTTTAAGCGGTTTTCTCAAATTTATGTTTTGAAATATCATTTAAAGATGCACATTGGAGAAAAACCTTAATGATCACAGTCATCCTCTGTGTCAAGTGTATCGTAACGGCCGGATCTCTAAATTTTATTAATAATGTGCTGAAACTCAAGGTACGTACCTAATAGGGTTAGTCCAACTAGCTAACGTAAAGCACAGAAAGCATGGTATTTATGATGACGTAGGACTTAGTCGTAGGCAATGCCTCCGTTGTACACTGGGTAAATGTGACATCGTTTAAGTCTGCAGAAGGACGTTCATAGGCATATTTCCTGTAACTCGCCATAGCTGCAAACGATCATTAAGAAGAAAAACGTGGTGATAGGACATAAGTCACTACTCTCGAAATAAATCATCGAAAATATACATAAGCCCAGATTTGAACATTAGTCATCTTTTACAGAATTGTCCAAGAAAACCATTGATCAAGTAATATTCCTCATAAATAAAACAACATTAATAAAAAAATTTAACAATAGAATAAAAAACATTGGAGAACAACTAGAAGATCCAGAAGAACTATGGAGTGACTTTAAAAACCAAGTTAACGAAATCTCTACAAAAATGATTATAGAAAAAACTTAATCAAGAAAAATAACTGGATGACAGACGACATCTTGAATTTAATATTTTAGCAGTCGACTGCTAAAATCAAATGTAACAGAATAGGGACACCTGCAGAGAAGAATAAAAAAGTAGATCAAATTAGCCAAAGAAAAATGGATGAGAGAAAGGTGCGACGAAATGGAGGATGTAATATCTAAACACGACTTATTTAATGTGCACAAAAAACTGAAAGAAATGAGTAATATATTTAAAAAACGAGTTCCCTCTGTACTTATTGACACTAATAACAAAATTATTGTAAATGAGCAAGAAATAAGAAAAGAATGGCAGCTGTATATATCTGAGTTGTTTGAAGATGACAGAAATAATATTGCCAAATTCTACCAAAACTACTGACGGCCCAGAAATTATGAAATGCGAAGTAGAACATGCTAAAATTAGAAAAGCTTGTGGTCCAGATGATACACCCACTGAGTTGCTGAAACTAATAGGGAATGATAACATAAAAGTAGTAGTGAGACTTTTTAATTCAATATATAACACAGGAGTGATTCCCGCAGATTGGCTCAAATCCATCTGTATCGCAATACCTAAAAAACACAATGCGAGAAAATGTACAGAATATCGATTAATTAGCCTATTGAGCCACACTCTTAACATTTTCCTCAGAATACTTCACAACAGAATTAGACCAAATGCGAAGAAGATCTCGAAGATACCCAATTTGGTTTTAGAAATGCTATGGTAACCAGGGAGGCACTTTTTGCGCTTAACATCCTATTACAAAAATGCCGTGACCAAAGAAAATATGTATTTGCATGTTTCGTGGACTTGAAAAGGCATTCGATAAAGTACAGCATGTAAAATTAATGCAAATACTGAAAGATATCAGTTGCTTTTTGCATAGTTGCGACACTTACACATCCGAGAATATATCTGATGAATTAATTGGAGTTGTTGCTGATTGGGATATTACTGATAAAGTGGAAGTTGTTGTGACCGATAATGCATCAAATATGGTCGGTGCAGTAAGATTATCCAACTGGAGACATGTACCTTGCTTTGCACATACCCTTAACCTCATTGTACAGCATGGTATCGCACTAGATGGGGTAAATACGATTAGAAAAACAGTTAAAACCTTAGTAGACCATTTTCATCGGAGTCCAAAATCTAACAAAAAGTTAATGGAAACAGATAAGACTAAACGCCGAGGAACATTCAATTCCTTTAAAACTTAAAAATGATGTAGTAACCCGATGGAATTCAACGTATTTTATGTTTGAAAGAGTAATAAAATTAGAAGAATCCATTAACAGAGGAGGAGTATGCAGTATTATGGGAAGTATGTTTAGTTTTACAACCGTTTGCGCAACTAACTGAGGAGATCAGTGCTGAAAAGACTGTAACTATATCCAAAATTATAGTCATCATTCGTGGATTGAAATCGGTTTTGGAAACATTAAAAACTAAGTTAATAACAAAAATTGGCCAAGACCTAATTGATGTTTTATCATCCATAACTAGAAGATTTGATAGGGCAGAATATAATCTGATTATATCAAAAGCTTCTTTATTAGATCCTCGCTTTAAAGCAAAATCGTTTTCTCCAAGTTCATCGGATGCATTGAGAAAAGTAAAAGAGGCTGTGCAATCTGATATAGTTGCATTATTAAAAAGAGGCAAAGTTCTCTTAATTTGGATTCAGTTAGTACTACAGATCCAGATGAAATAGTTTCTGATCTTTCCGGTTCTTCTCGTAGTGCTAAGGGAAACTTAATCTGTGAGAGTTTCGATAATTGTTTTGTAGAAACAGAAGAAACCAGTCCAACTGCCACTGCTATAATAGAAATGAAACTATATTTAGAAGCTCCTAATATTAGACAGACAGAAAATGCACTATTGTGGTGGAAATCAAGGGATTATGTATCCCAATCTTTCTATTTTGGCAAAAAATATCTGTGTGTTCTAGCCACATCTGTGCCTAGCGAGCGTATATTTTCCAAAGCAGGACAAAGAATTTCAGAAAGATGCAATAGAATCAAAGCAAAACATGTTAATAAATTATTGTTTTTAAATTGTAATAATAAATTTCTAAAAATATTCACTAAAATGAAGAGAGTGTTCTGCGGAAGAGATTTGAGCCTTGAAATGAAACTTCGCCTGATGAGATGTTACGTACTTTCTGTGCTGTTTTACGGAATGGAGTCATGGACGTTAAAAAAGATTGATACCAAAAAATTAGAGGCATTTGAACTGTGGATGTATCGCAGAATCCTGAGAATATCATGGACCGAGAGAGTCACAAATGTCGAGGTCTTGAGAAGAATGAACAAAGAAAAGGAAGTCATATTTACAATCAAAAAACGAAAACTGCAATACTTGGGCCACATTACAAGAGGCGAAAGATATGAACTGCTTCGAATAATTATGCAAGGGAAAATAGCAGGAAAAAGGTCCATAGGAAGAAGACGAAACTCCTGGCTAAAGAATCTACGGGAATGGTATAGTTGTAGCAACAACGAATTGTTTCGGTCAGCAGTTTCGAAAATACGTATAGCCCTGATGATCGCCAACCTTCGGAACGAAGATGGCACTTGAAGAAGAAGAAGAATAAATTTCTATAAGGTTCTGACTGTTAGTTTTTATATTAGTTGGTAATTTGTATTTGTATAAATTTTACTTATTTATTTTATTAATTTAAGAAAATTTAAGGTCTTGTTACATTTTGTACATAAAACTTGCATTTTGTATTAATAAAGTTAGCAAACCCTCAGTGATGTGACAATACCTCTTATCTGCTTCTTCATGAGTTTTGTAAGAGAGATGAAAAACTTTTTTAGTCTGTTTTTCTATTATATTTTTTTGACGTTTTGTAGTAAATTATTAGTAGAATTTACTACAAAATAAGTCAAAACTTACATATCAAACAGGAGGTAACTCTAAAAAAGGTTTTTCGTGTCTCCTACAAAACTCATGAAAAAGCAGATAGGAGTTATTGTCACATCACTAACAAATTATGTCCTACCATTCCCTAGAGCTTTTTTTATACCTAAAATAATGAATTATAACTCTAACATAAAAAAATAATAAAAAATTGATTAATAAATTTATAAATACATGTACCTATTATATTGGTGTTTGATTTTAATTATGCTGATGGCACGAAAATGAAAGATTAATACTTTTTAATAAAAACTATTCATGTATCAACATTAAGGGTGTTTTCGCAGTTAAAGCATACTGCGATTTGAAGTGGGCATATCACTTACTTTTCTACACTGCTTATGTCAGACCCTACGTGACTTCCTTAATCTGCAGTTTAGATGTTTATTCAGTGGTGCCGGCCCACGGGTTGTTTATTGACAATAAATGCATTATTCTCCATTCAAATTAGTTTTGTCGGAATACTTTTTTTAGATTGATTATTGTAGATAATGTTTTAAAAAGAATTAATCACATTTTTAATTTATATTAGCTAAAGATAGTATCGAATAAAAATTTGTGAAACGTGACTGCAAAAAACACCATGGTGTTTATTTATAATAAATTTAAAATAACATAAGAATATTATTATCAAAAAAATTACAATTTAATGTCACAAACAATTTCGCAGTTATAGCTTGAAAATGATTTCAAGAAGTTATTTATTTGTTAGAGAAAACTGATATTAGCGTAGTAAAAATTAAACAAAAAATATTTTTATTTATCTATAAAAAATTGGTACCTGCGAAACCATCATAATAGTAAATGTATTTATCTGGCAAGTATTTCGAGGCGACGCACTGTGAGGAAAAAGTTCTCTGACTGGAATATACATTATTTTAATATATTTATAGATTGCAGTTACATAAGAAAAGTATCCAATTGATGAATAAAACACAAATCGTGGATAGTTATTTCATCATCATCAGTGGCATTACAGCTCGTCATGAGCCAAAGCCTTCTTCAGAACAATCTTCCATTCGCCCCTGCCTCTGGCAACTTTCTCCATGCTTTAACTCCGATCGATTTTAGATCATCCTCTATGTTATCTTGATACCTAAGTTTTGGTCTTCCTCTGGATCGTCTTCCCACTGGTCCTCTTCGGTCTAAAATTTTTCTGATCCTTTCATCTTCATCTCGCTTAATTACATGTCCTATCCATCAAAGGCGTACTAATTTAATAAATTTTACAACGTCAGGTACTACACCTGAAGAAGCATCGTAGTTTACTTACCCATTTCCGTCGGAATCTACTTCACCAATTTCTTTGCCTAAAGCTAATTCCTCCCGTCTAGTCTCTTCTATGGAATCACAAAGTGCTTGGCCGATGATATCTGCAACTGTCTCCGTATGTTTTGCATACTGCCTGTAGGACATCACAGGTATATTTAATGCAGCGTGCTGCTGCTGTATGTCTGAATAACCAGAACCATTCAAGTTCAGTGAATTGTTACCAGAATCCTATGTTGCTATCTCCTTTTCAATATTGCACATTTGACATTTAAAAGTCAATGTACTTATCAATCCGTCCATTTTTTCTTTGATAATCTCCATATTAGAAAAGTTGCATGAAAATGGAGAATGATTATTCAAACCCTGAATAGATTTAATGAAAAAGTTTATGTCCACTATTCTTCTGCCGAAAAAGATGGTTTTTGCGGAGAGGCAATCTCAACTGACTGAGAATGACAGCTATTACTAGAAATAACGATAAAATTTAAAGTATTTTCTGCAAATGATATTATTTGTTATTATTATTATTATTTAAGAGTAAAACATTGGTAATATTTTGACCATAAACAAATAATATGTAAGGTCATGAACCCTCTATTTACTTACTTTACGGTAAGTAAATAAAAAAAAAGTAAAAAGGGTTACTTACGAATCGACACTAGAACTAGGTAAAGTAGAGGTTTCCGCTAATTCTTGATGGAATGAACTATTTGATGAAGAACTTTTGTTTATAGTAGCTTTTTTGATTTTTAAGTTCCTAAAAATATGAGAAAGAAACAAAATTATTTTAGGAAAAAGATACGAACTTACTGAAGATAAACTATTATAATATTTTTAACATAAGGGTTACAAAGACGATAAACAAACAACGGGTGTTTGTGAAGAACGTAATCAAAGCTAAATATATATATATATATATATATATATATATATATATATATATATATATATATATATATATATTAAATAAAAGCTTTTAAAAACGGTTGTAAATATATAAATAATAAATACTTACTGTAGTGCAATTACTCTCCTTTTTCTTGACCTAGGACGTTTACTGGGACTTATTTTTTATCTTGTCTCTTATAACTTATATCACTAACCTAATGTAATACTTAAAAATACGCGTAAACTAAAGAACTTTTAACTTATACCACTAAACTAATAATATATTACTTAAACATACCCGTAAACTAAATAATCTCAATGTTTTCAAAATAAATAAGAATACTGTAAACTGTAAAAACTAAACAAATTGATTAAGAAAATACAAGAATGAAAGAACTAAAATGGATTCTGATTCAAGCGAACTAACTGACCCTACCGTACGTTCATGAGATTTGACGTCACTAATGCGATAACGATCAAGCTAAGCGACAATGATGAGGAACACGTTTCACTATTAGATTTCAGTATTTTTTAGCAAAATCCTAGTGCAACTGTGAATATACTTATTTTGATGAGTTGTAATTGTTTGAGAAGGTAGCGGGATATTTAAAAAATTATTATAAGTTCTTGTAAACGCATAAACGACTATTTACAGAGATGTTTTGTGTTCTTTTTGAGTAGTTTAGACACTAATGTAATATTTTATCATTTTATAAACATTAATAATAATTTTTGTAACTGCACATTGAAAAATAGAAATAAGAAATTAACTTTTAAATAACATTAGGCACGTTAATAATAAATGCATACCATTACGCTAATAATAAAAAAACAAAATTTTGAGCTTTAAATAAGAATCCTACAAAATATTATATATATGTTCAAATAAAATAGATTATCTCCATCTATTACACTTTTTATTGTATTATTAATAGGAAAACTGTATTCCTAAATCTGGAAAAAACAAATCGCGTTGAAATATAAACAATACTTTAATGTATTGCCACAGCACTTATGTAACCAGTTCTTATTTAACATATATTTTTAAAAATCTCTTAGCGAAATATCTCTTATGAGTTCCTATAAAATATAGCATCTCAAATAGTAGAATCTTTTGAGTACACTATTGTACTATTATTTTTTGTATTAAAGGTACACTTTCTATATTACAAATACATAAGTGTATTAATATTGTTCGGAAGCTATTTGTTTGTGGCATTTATATAATTTATTATTTTAATGGGAAATAATGCCACAATTTAAATACAAAAATGAATTTATTGACGTATTATTAATTAATATCATTAATATTGTCATTTTGAAAACGACGTCCGATGTGGACGTTGAAACGTCAATAAATTCATTTTTTTAGTTAAATTGTGGCTTTATTTCCCATTAAAATAATAAAATAAGTGTATTCCTGTTATTCTCTGGAAAATAAGGGTTGCTATTTTTATTTTAAATATAAACAATAAAATATATCAATTAATATCTATTTATTTATTTATCAATATATAATATATAAACAATTGAATGATTTTTACCTAAACTTATATTGTGATCTACACAAAATGTTAACGAACGTGGGACAGCTTTCTTCTGAGGGACTGGAATCATAGATAAATAATATAATAGTAGAAATAGATAGGCAACTCAATGTATAAATTTCGTTCATTAGGCCCCTTGCGGCTGGGGTCAATACTAATCATCTTTTGGCGGCAAATTCGAATGAACACCCCTTACATACATACCCTTTAGCGCCTCTTGTGGGCTATTTCGTTACTAATTAAAATTTATTGGAAAATAAGGATATAAGATGCACAATTTTTTCTAGATATACGTATATTTATTTGTTGTTTAAGATAAAACAGTTATAAAATAATTACATAATATTTATTACACATATTTGCAGAAGTTAAATACTATTATTTTTTGCTTTCTGACAACTTACTATCATTCTTTTTGTAATTTTTCCATGATTTGTACACAACGAACAATACAATAATTCACCATGTTTAGTTTTGTTACTAGCACAACACAAAAATTCTTTGCTACAATAGGTAACTCAAAATAAACTTAAGAAGAAAAAAATTAAGTAACCAAATTTAAATTAAAATTACTAAGAATAAATGCAAACGAAAGTTAAAGATAATAAAATAAAATTGAAAACTTGTAAACAAACGGAAGATCTGTCATTAATTTGGATTGACAGAATTGACATTGCTTCGTTCGATTATGTTATTTGGTTTATGATTGGTTAAAGTCTTCGTGAGAGAGATAGGCTGTCATTTCTCTTTATTAACTCGCTGGGGTCAAAGTGATGGGGGAATGAACCAAGTCGTTCATATAAGATTCCAGGCCATGGACTGGAATGTCACTAGCAGTTAAACGCCTTTTTCTGTTGTATGTATGGTCATTTTGTTTTTTGGGTCATCATATTCAATAACTCTTGTAAGGACTTGGGGAACTAATCTTAATAACTAAAATAAAATAGATCAGTTTAATAAGATCAAAATTAGTTCTAATAAAACACATTCATACCTCAGCCTTGTATGCTTCTGGCACATTAATTTCAAACTTAATAAGATCTACCATTTTGCAATTGCTAAATTTTAAAACACAAGTTATTTAGCATTAAAGAGATTACGGGATTTTTTATTTTGAATAATAACTCAAAAACAAATAAATATTTATATTTATTAACTGTCAACTGCAACTTAACGCGCTGACGCAAACTTTTAGATTTTAGCCAATCACTAACCGTCAAAATACGTCCATTCACAAATGCACTAGGATCCGTAATCTCGCTACCCGATTACCGTTACCGATTACTTCTACTCTACTATGCTATGCTCTACTCGTAGCATCGAGCAATAAGACAAGTCTTTTTGCTCGATGACTCGTATGGATCACGGTTACGGTTCCTAGACTTACTACGGTTGCCTCTTCCGCCTAACCAATGAACATTAAACCGGATTGTACTCCTGTGACGTAATTTGAATCTTAACCATCGAGCAATAAGACAAAAGAGGGAATGTAAAGGTAGAAGGGGTAAACCACAGATCACCTACCTCCCTAGATGTTCCACGACAATACTTTAGTTGGATATGAAATTCAGCGCTCCATAAGATTAGTATCGGAACTAATTCAAGCGAGAAATTACGCGGGAAATTCAAATTTTAATTTTGGTGGGAAAATTTATTTGAAATTAAAAATGTCATGCATTTTTTTTTCAAATATACCAAATTATATTTAAAAATTTTAAACTTTATTTAAAATAAAGTTTAAAATTTTTAAATATAATTTGGTATATTTGAAAAAAAAAATGCATGACATTTTTAATTTCAAATATACACAATGCAATTTAGGAAAAATAAAACAAAATGTAAATTATTTATTTATTTAATACTTGTAAAACAATTTTGTAATTTAATATAGAATAAAAATATGCTATTATCACTGAAAATTGTACAATTTTATGGAAAAAGCTTACAAAAAAGTCAGAAAAATAGCAATTTAAAATTTACTGAAATTACATAAATCGTCAATATCACAAAATAAAAAATAATAAAATACACAATGTATTGCAAAATTTAAATAAATTGCATAATAAATCCTTACGAACTAATACATTTTAATACAAGTTTCTGCATGTGATACTCAAATATATATTTATACAAATTGTTTAGTTACTTGTACATAACACTATTCGTTAAGAAACTCTTCTACTGAATAATATGATCTTTCAGATAGATAGGATTTTGTTCTTTTACGGAACTCAAGGAAAGAAGTTGCAGATTTAAGTTCATCAATCAGTTATTTGTTCTCTAATATCAAATATTTATTGGACTCACCATACAAATGTAAGCTAGGAATTGCATTTTTATACAATTTATGACTCCATGAAAAAACAAACTTATCTTCAACGTGTCTGTGGCAGATTCGTTTTGTTTTATAAACTGTACTAGCATTCATCATATCTAAATTAGGATTGTTTATAACACTAAGCCACTTCCTAAATCGTGTAATGTCTTCATCGTGGATTTGGAAAGGTATGTCTAATTAATGACGAATTAGTACATTGTAGGATACAACATTTATTGTGAAAAACCATATTTAACTGATTATTATTAATCTGCAAAATACTATTTGAACACCGCCAGGAACATTTAAAACGTAGATCACTGAGGTAGGTGATTCGTTTTCTAATTTACAAACTAACACTAACAAAATCAAAATATAGACGCTAATATATGACAATTGGCGATTGACAATTATAATACTTTTCTTAGTTGTGTTCTAAACCTAAACTGCAGAGTAAAACTAGAGACAGAGTAAAGCGACATCTGAAGATTAGTATCGGTACTACAAATGACATTAAGTTTAATTTGACCTTGAGCTACCTACGTGAAACGTCTAGTTATTAGTGGTCTGTGGGGTAAACATATTAATAGACAGGAAGTGCCATCTTGAGAGGCCACTTTAGACAAGGATAGACAGTCTCTTTCCTTGTTTAAGAAATCAAATTTAGTTTGGTTATGTTATTGTTTGTCCCAACTGTCACATGAAATTTTATTTATATTGAAGTTTTTTACCAATTATGTCACTTTTTAGACTATTATCGTTAATATTTAATTAAAACTTTCTAGTCTGAAAAATATTTTATAGCTATTGTTAACAAATGTTGGAAAATTTAAATTTAGCGCCTTTGCATTTCCGGATGTGTCCGCCATCAGAGGCCACTTTTTTGGTCTCCTTTTTATAACGATTAGATTCCCTCTTTTGTCTTATTGCTCGATGATCTTAACATTCAGCCCTGTGATTGGATGGATGTATCAAAACAAAAATGTTTTATAAATAAAGTAGGTTGATTTCATGTAATCAAATAAACTATTTTACAATAAAGCCAAGTTAAAGTTGTTTATTTATGTTAATATATAATAAAGTACTTACATATGTCAAAAAATAGTATAAAATAAAAATTAACATATTAAAAACATAAGGTATAATAATGCATATATACGTCAAGGCAAATATTACACAGAATATTATATTCTGGGTTCCCAGGTATACACAAAATAGAATTCATCATCATCAATACACAAGCCAGTTCGAAACATTAAAGTTAAAATTTAGGAATTCATCACTTGAAAACTGCTTCCCCTTCAACCAATGGACTCTTTGCTTCACCACAATACTCAAAGATATCATTAAGGTTAATTTCCATTATTAAATGATACAAATAACTCGTCTTAAACCAAACTAAACATGGAAAAGCAATGGTAAATGGTAAATATTCGAATGTTATGTTTGTTTTTGTTTACACCATTTATATCGGCCATGACACTGCAATCGACCTGCCCTCTACATTCAGTTTCAATCGCCAATAAAAGAGTTTTGTATTCTTGTGTACTCCTGTGACGTAACTCAAGCATCCCCACCCCAGTCGGAAGAGGCAACCGTAGTAAGTCTACGAACCGTGGGCCACGGTAGCTATTACAAGCGAGGAGTGTATCGAAGTAATCGTCTAAAGAGTAACGACTACTTTCCTAACCGAGTAATCGATTACTACGATTACTGGTAAGTAACGAGTAGAAAGTAACGAATCATTACAATTTGTTACAATATTGACATTCCGAGATCCGAGTACTCCTACTCCTACTCGAGTACTCGTACTCGTATTCGTAAATGTAAGTCAGTGTGACCATATTTAGTAGAAAACTACTTTTTTGGTAGATTTTTGACGTAAATTTACAATTTTTAGTAGGGAAAAAATCTTTGGTAGAATCTAGTAGTTTTTACTATAATTTAGTTAATTATAATTTCTACTTCTGTTTCTATTCGGAAATCTACTGTTTAAATTTGGTATTATCACAAAAAATTTTGATATTATTTTTAATAATACGCTTGTATTAAAATTTATTTGATACTTCTCTGTATTGTTTAAAAATTAAATGCAAAAAATGAGAAATCACGGAAATTCGTAATTGTAATTTGATACCTAAACCATAACAATTAACATCATTGGGTATCGGCACGTATTGGTAACCATAAATCATTCACCCACTCTTAAAATTTCATGTCATCCATTTCATTCTGATCTAATGTGAGCCGCCTTTGGTCCCATAAAATTTGAATTATGGATGTTTTTAATAATACCACCTAATTATTTAAGGTCTTTAACTTTTAAACAGCGTTTCTGCGATTGCCATACCAATAATCACTCTAAACAGTTTTATTTTCATTCTTTCGTTAGTAAACATTATTCGTTAAATAGAAGGCGATACTATTGGTTCTCACGTCACATATTTAAAGCATAAACCATTTTTTGCAAAGGCGCATGCGTAGTACCATTTGGTAGTTTTTAGTAGATTTTCAACCTGATTGTTGGTAGATTCTCTAAAAAATATATGGTCACACTTTTAACAACACTGGTAGTCGAATTGTTATAGTGATTTCTGTTTTTGGGTGTAAAATTAATATTGAAATACATAAAATTAAGTGTAATCAAATGGAAGTAAAACAAGAAATTAGCGATGAAATGTGTAAAGTAGAAGCAGAGTATAATGACCTGGATACTTCTCTTTTGGATGGTTTTAAATGTGAAATTAAGGAGGAATCCAATAGGCAAAGTACAGATGACACATATGATTATTTAGACTTCAAGGAACATCCTATAAATACTAAAATACAACATGGAAATAAATTTAACCCATTTGAAGAAATCCAAAAAACTGAAAAAGGTTAGTAACAATATATTTTCTCTTTATTATACCATTTTATGTTTTCTATGTTTAATTAAACACATCAATCAAACAACAAATTTCCTTCTTTTGTAGCTATAGCTAACTTAACAGGAATGTTCTCTATACTTTTAAGCGTCTATATTCTTTGCTTTTACCAAATAATATAGACGCTAGACGCTTCTATATTCTAAGCGTCTATATTCTGTGCTTTTACCTTTCTCGCTTATTTAGGAGTATAAAATAGAAAATAATATAATATACTTAATATAACTTTGATCTTAAATACAATTTAAGAATGTTTAAGGCAATTACAAATTGTGCTTTGTTTTAATGATATTTTGTTAACAAAAGAAATAATATAGATGCATATGCCTCTTCTTTGGCAATATGAACCACAAAAAACAAATCTGCAACAAATATAGGCAATTTACTGCTTTGTCACATTGTTTGGGTTTGGGTTGGTCCAGTAGTGAAATATTTTCTTTCTTATTCTTACTTTGACTCATGTTTACCAGAAAATTTCAGTTAATGCAGCAAGCCTTGAGCACATTTTAAAGCATTATAGCTTAAAATCCACAAGGAAACTAAGTTCCTGTAGCTGGCTATATACCATGTATCACAAAAATTTATTAAAATCCTTAATTAAAGGTATATAATTAAAAAACCCAATTGGGCTATATCACAACAACAAAACGTTTTCAGAACCCATATTCCATCATCAGTGTCTAGGTGGTACATGTATTGAGCCACTAAATATTTGGGTAAAAACCTGTTAAAAGATATTGGTTTAAATTTATTTTACATTATTCGATCTTATATGTTAAGATGTTACCAGTGGATTTGATAACATGACAACGTAAGACTCTATATAAGTTTGCTGGTTCTGAGAAAGAGTCTACGAGGACTATTTGCTATCATCAAGTCCTTGTAGACACTTTGTCTCAGGACCAGCAACCTCATGTAGAGTCTTATATTGCCATGTTATCAAATCCACTGGTAACTTTAACATCTTAACATATAAGATCGAATAATGTAAAATAAATTTAACCCTGCATTACTACCCATTAAAAATTGACATATTTTACTACCCAGGGTATGTATGCAGCAAGCCTTGAGCACATTTTAAAGCATTATAGCTTTAAAATCCACAAGGAAACTATGTTCCTGTAGCTGGCTGTATACCATGTATCACAAAAATTTATTAAAATCCTTAATTAAAGGTATATAATTAAAAAACCCAATTGGGCTATATCACAACAACAAAACGTTTTCAGAACCCATATTCCATCATCAGTGTCTAGGTGGTACATGTATTGAGCCACTAAATATTTGGGTAAAAACCCGTTAAAAGATATTGGTTTAAATTTATTTTACATTATTCGATCTTATATGTTAAGATGTTACCAGTGGATTTGATAACATGACAACGTAAGACTCTATATAAGTTTTCTGGTTCTGAGAAAGAGTCTACGAGGACTATTTGCTGTCATCAAGTCCTTGTAGACACTTTGTCTCAGGACCAGCAACCTCATGTAGAGTCTTATATTGCCATGTTATCAAATCCACTGGTAACTTTAACATCTTAACATATAAGATAGAATAATGTAAAATAAATTTAACCCTGTATTACTACCCATTAAAAATTGACATATTTTACTACCCAGGGTACAGGTGTACCCCAAATTTAAAACATGTGTTTGCAAAAAATCAAATATATTTAGAAAAGTATAAAGTTGTTGTATACAATAGTTTTACATTATTAAACATAATTATTAATTATTGGTGATGTTTCAGACATAGGTATTTTTTGCCCTTCTTGCATGTTATCCTCGATTTTGTGTCTTGTTTGCGTGTACAAAAAACGCATCTCCCGGAAGAAGTTTGCCTTTGGTCTGCATTAGGTACTTCAGGCTCGATATGCAAATTTTTTTCTATAACAGCTCGGAGTTCTTTTGACAAAGTATGGATTCCTAGCTGTTCTCTCATCAAGGGACTAACTGGGTCGGTACTAAGTTTTTTTATATAATCATCATCAGAATATTCGTTATTTTCCTGTATATAATCATCGTCGAAATCTTCGTCAGGCTCCGATCTATAATTGTCTATTATTACGTCATCCTCAGAACTATCATTTTGATTGTCGGGTTCAAAGTCTTAGAGATTCTCTATTATTTCCTCTAGTTCTTTTTGGGTTAATGGTCTGCGAGTCTTATTATCCATGTTTATACTGTAAGAAACAGCGCATTTAAAACCCTAACTTCATCAATAAAACAAATTACTTACCGAAATACTATTTTCGGATCGATATAAAAATATAATCATAATACTACTCGGGGTACAGCTGAACCCCAAAATCAACGCACTTGCTAAACAACAGCACTTAATGATTAAGCGATTGCAAGATAACAACTGACCTTCTAAAATAAGAAATTAAAAAAAAAAAAAATAAAAATAAAGTAAAAAAATACATTACTTTTAAAACAGCCTGGGGTACACCTGTACCCCGGGTAGTAATGTAGGGTTAAAGTAATAACTTTTAACGGGTTTGTACCCAAACGATGTCCCAAAACCCGATGTACCCAAACGATAACAAATTTAGTGTCTGAAACGATGTAAACCTAGACACTGATGATGGAATATGGATTTCGAAACCATTTTATTGTTGTGATATAGCCCAATTGGGTTTTTTAATCATATAACTTTTATAAAGGATTTTAATAATTTTTTTTTAATTATTGTAGCTTAAGCTTATTTAAAACAGTGTTTCCCAAAGTTTCTTTAATCACAGACCCAGGAACCTCTTTACTCAACTACCTAATATTATCAAATACTACAATAAAACAAATTGGGTGTATTGTATTTCTCTAGTAATTAATTAATTGATCCCCGCCACAAATTAAAAACTTTTGATTTATTGGAATGGGGCCATTACTTGAAACAAGAAACAGAGACAGAACTTAGAGAATTATATAGAATACATGAAAAAAATGCCTCAACCTGGAAGCAACAAGGAATTTGATAGGGGAGGTAAAACTGCAGGATTTATACTAGTCAATGCTTTACCTTTCTTGGTTACTGATAATGCAGTTCCAGTCTCTGATTTGTAGAACATCTCTCCTTGAACAAGAATTCTATGTCCTCGCAAACTTTTCTCTCGTAATATTCTGGGCGATTTGCTGATTTGGAAATGCCAACTTAAGAGCCCTTTCAATACCTCCATTTTTTCTATTTTCCAATCCATTACTTCAAATTATGAATATTTAATTACGGTTGTATATTCAGAAAATATATCAAAATATTCTTGGGGTTGAATTACTTATTGTAGTTTTTCTGCTTTCATTATTGAAAATAATAAATTAGTAAATTTATTATTTTCAATAATGCCAAAAGCTCGATCAGCAGAGAAAAGCTGTGTCCTATAACTGGATAGACAAGTTGAATTTTGGTCCATGTGTATGTAAACACATTGTCTTTGATAAGTTTTGCTTTTGAAGAGCTTTGTACTATTGTAAAATTATATACATAGAGTTGTCTCAAATAGTAGGCTGCCTTATCAGGTATTTTTGGTAAGGGCACATTTTTCTGACAGTCAAAACTAAAAGTGTAAACATTGGAACTTTCATGCTTTAGTATATCAAAGAAACTTTTAGCTCTTAATTTATGCAGCTGAAATTCAGTCATTTTGTTGACTTTTTCTTGTTCATTCTCGCAGCCTTTAATAGTTTCTCTCAAACAAAGGCAGGTAGAGCAGACATCTGTAGCAGGTGAACCAAATCCAATATTATATTTTGTGGTAAATATATTTACGTGAAAAACAATCTCTTACTTTCAATTCGTTAGTGACTGATTGATTGTACATATGACACAGTTTCTTAATATTAAGCTCTGGATTTAAGTACACTCTTACTCTTGACGATGATCTGCAATATTGTGATTCGTTACATTTAAGTGATTCAATAAATTCCTGATTTTTTTTCTGTGGGCATTTTTTAAATGAGAATCTCTGTCCCCGTCCATTAGATCGGTCGGCATTGTCCACAATTTGTGACATTTTTTCATTACCCCCGAAGCTCGGTGTCTGGAAATACCAAGTATACTTAAGACAGCCTTTCTACATATGGGTATTTTTTGTTTGTGAACAGCAGTGTGTACAGTGGCGGCTTTTGGGGGTAGGCAGGATAAGCCGGGCCTAACAATAAGTTTAAGAGCTTTAAAATTGAAAAACATATATTCAAAAATTATGTTAATGCATGTAAATAATACAATGCATTAAATGCAATATATTAGCGTCCGTTAAAACAACTATGTTATTATATTACCACAGAAAGCATCAAATCGTATTCAGGCATTTTAAATATCATTAATAGGACCGATCGGAACTGGCCGACCCAGATCACATAAGATCCCCGTACAAAAAGCGTTTAAAGTTAAGCAGCTTGCCGGAAAACTATTTATATTGTCGTGTTTATGCTTGCGGTTTAGGCACCAGGCGATCGGGCCTACGCCGGCTATCGTTGTCATTTGTAACGTAATTATTGAATTGTAATATAAATTTTCTTTTAAATTATGATAAAAAAATATGCACGGTTGCCCAAATAAATTAAAAAAAAATTGTAAAATTCGAAAAAAACAATCACATTTGCATGATTTCTATATCGCCTGATTGTATGCAACTTATATATGGCAACACTATTGCCGAGCATTAGTTCAATTTTCACTGTTATCTGTGTATATACTATGGTTATTACTAATTGTTTGACCGATCGAGGTTGATTTTTTAAAAATTTTCTTGGAATAGTGAGATCGTTTTATAACTGATACATATAAATGAGTTTTTCTGACACTTTACCAGGTTGCAGTAATAGTAATGTTGCTGTCGTGAGTGTTTGGACATTGTTGTTTCACTATTGGAATCTAAATTATCTAGAAGAACTGAAGTTAATAGAAAAAAAAATATTATGAATGAATAAAAGACCTACTCTAACATTGCGTATTGACCAAAAAGATCTGAGAAAGGTGCGTACTTTTAATTGTTCTTAGTGTTATATATTTATATAGTTCTAATTTATTTGTCTTTATTCTAATTTATTGTCTATATTCTAATTTATTAAAACTCACGATAACTAATTACGAATTTATTACAGTCTTTCTTAATCCTAATTTATGTTACAAATATTTTATTTATGTTTCGTTACATTTAAATATCGCGGTTCCCGAGCTTCTTATGACTGACCTCACAGAATAAAAATGTGTTGTTTATATACACAACTGTTGTCATCTCGAAAATTCGGCGGCCTTCTACATTAAAATGGAATAATCTCGTATTTTGGTGAAGGCGCTCGACTCGTTTTTCAACCTCGAGACGTGGATGACTCACTAAAATTAGGGTCTATACTAAAACATTTTTTAATTGAAGGTGATTACTTTGCAACATCGCACTTAACTAAGCCCTTAACGATAACATTTCAACGAAATCATATTTCACTTATCAATTTTGCAGAGGCGTACCAAAAAAAAATTAATTATTTATTTAAACACATAAGTAATTAATTCAATCTAAGACCGATATAGTTATTAAATTATCATGTGTCTTTTAACAGGTATCTTATTCGCTCCGTGCGTAACCATGGTAGGGGTACCTTGAAACAATGCCAGCGTGCATATTTACGCATAAATTTTATCAAAAATGGGTGCAAATACATGTTGCGTATTTACTTGTGCAAATAATAGCAAAAATAGTAAGTAGTTTTTATAGGTTTGCAAAATCTTGATTTGTCAGTACTAGATTTTTCCCTTTCTTTTCCGTTTGGGGTTGCAAAGATAAATTATGATGAATTTTTAGAAACCCAGTTTTAAATACCACATTTATTTTGTACCTAAACTGAAAAATATAATAAAAAAACTAATTATTCATAATTGTCAATTTCTTATATATTTAACATATTTTTAACCTCAAATTGGGAGGTCCAAAACTCTCAGACGAAGGCAATAGGTCAGTCACGCATTTATTGAATTGCTGTCTGCTATGAACGTTATATTTGTTTTGTTTTAACTCGAATTGAATTGACTTAACTATTTATTTAAATACATAAGTAATTACATAAAAATTAAATTTAAGACCGATATAATCATTAAATTATCATGTGTCTTTCGACTGGTATCTTATAGTTGTCTAACAAATTAAAGTAAAATTTTAATCTTATTAGAGAGTACCTAATATAGAACTTCAAAAAACAGAAAACTTTGAAAAATACTTATTTTTTCGTAACAATAAAACACTGAAAACTTTGTTTTCAAACTTCCACAAAATTTATTTTAACTATTATCACTACAGCTGTTTCGGCTGATTGCCTTTCTCAAGTGATCTATTTTTGGCATGCGTTTACAATTTATAGTCTCTAATGAAATAGGTTGAGGAGGGGAGAACTGTTTGTCTCAAGTTGGTCATTCAGAATTATATCTGTATTTTTTAATTTGTTGATTTCCATAGATTCTAACAAAGATAGCTTAAGGCCTTTATTTTGAATGTGAAGAATTTTAAATTTGTCATTAAAAGAATGATTATGATCTAGAAGGTGAAGTGCGTATGTCGAATCTGTTTTTCTATTATTGAAAGCCCTTTTATGTTCTGCTATTCGTTTATTAAAGTTTCTACCAGTTTGACCGATGTAAGTTTTTGGGCAGTCGCCACATTGAAGTTTGTACACAGCACTATTTAAGTGTTTTTTATTTTGGCTCTTGTTATTCAAACTTCAATGTTCAAACTTCAAACTTCTTGTTGTACAAACTTTAATGTGGCGACTGCCCAATATGCCCAATGTGGCGACTGCTCGAAATATGAAATAAAGATGGCACTAACTACTAAAGAGTTAATAGCTTTGTTAGAAGAATACTCAGATTGTGAAAATGCTGACTCACTTAAAGTGTTTCATTTGCCGCCGAGATTAGATAAGAATGTGTCTTATGTAAAAAACATTGATGATAATATTATTTGTGAAGAATCAATAAAATCGGATATTGCAAGTACATATGAAATACAAGTGATTGGTAATTCTGATTATGATATTCCTCTGAACCACAGATAAAACGTCCAAAGAAAAAACCGGTCAAAAGTAGTAGATCCAAATTTGTACTTAAGTTGTAACAACAGATACTTCTTCGTACTGCTTTGTGCTCAGTAGTAATTCAACATCAGTCTGATTGATATTTAGACAATATAAAAGCTAACAATGGAGTCAAGTCATATAATTTAAAGTTTTTCACTCTTTTTTAATAAAAAAGCATTCTATATTTAGATAGCATTTCTATCCTGTACATAGAAGCATTTGATAAAGAAGATTGAGAGCATTCTATACTTTTGAAGAACCGTCACGATTTTGAAATAAATAACATAGATTCGTATATTATCTGATTCACACTCTGCTTCAAGTTGATATACATTGGTCAAAAGATGAAGATAGAGAAGTGCACAGTATATGAGAAAGCATTTATAATAGTGAAGAATCGCTACATCAATGTCAAGCTTCGTACATGTACCTCAATCTAAATTTGCTTTACCAGATTTGACAATTGGCCACATTACAAAAAGAGACGATGGTGCAAGAATGTAGGATATGCAAAAGTACTACTATTTATTTATCTAAAAGGTGTAGAATGCATCTACACCCCGAAGGTTTCGAACATTTTCACCATACAATTAAATTTACATTTAAGATGCAATATATCCTGTATTAAAAATTGTACAGTTTTCCTTGAAAATGAGAAAAAAAATCTTTTTTGTTGTAAATTGCAATCCTTTTTTAATATATGTGTTTTTATTCCAACCTAATAAATTAATTGACAAATTTCTCTTTGTATACTGACCGGCCGTTAACGGGTTAATACTATATAAAGAATAAATTTGCCGCAACTTTACTTACCTCAAAACTATTTTAAAGTTAATAATAAAGTCTATTTAATAAATATATTCCCACGAAATAGAAAACGCTACGCCTATGCACATTAGAATTTGGAACGAATACACATAAACTAAAATATCATATTTCACTCATTAACATTCTTTCTAAGAACGTAAATATATATAGACCAGCAAAATATTGATATGTTTGCGGATGTTTTAAACTATTCAATAAACTTGTCTCACTGCACACTCGTGAACCGCACCAATTTATATTGTTACGGGGGCAAATGTTATGAGGACTATATTACTTTTTCGCTTATTTACATGGGCGAAGTATACGCAATAAAAATGACCCCTGTAAGAATTTACTACTGACATTTTACACGGTTGCCGCTACCGTTTAGTTCAATTTGTAGATTAGTCATCTTTAATTGAAATCTGTCCGACTATAGAGATTTCTGTAAACAACTGGTATCGAAGCTCAGGTAGATTTTGACCTACAAATTACGAGAATCAATAAAAAAAGGATTAGTCATAAAATATTTACAGTTCTATATGCCATAACATTTAAAATCGTAACATTAGTATGATGCCTATAAATGGTTGTCTGGAAGTATTACGAAAAACAGACTATATTGTTGAAAGTGTTTGTTATTTTCTAATAAGAAATGTGTATGGAATGGTGAAGGATACTTTGATTTAAAAAATATGTCAGCCTCCTTAAAAAAAACCTCTGCATGCATTCTTGATGAAACAACCGATATTACTGAAAGGGCACAATGTTTTATAGTATGCAGATTAGTGGACACAAAATGTGTTATTCACGAATATTTCTTAGGTTTTTTTTTTTCTAGGGGAAGACCGAAGTGCTCCAGCGGTACGTGACTTACTGTTTAGTGTAATTGGTAAATTTGACTGTAAAGCTAAATTAATTGCTTAAACCTACGATGGAGCTAGTGTTATATCGGGACAACTTAATGGACTTCAAAAATTAGTGAGAGATTCTGCACCATTAACAATTATAGTTACCCATTGTTTCGCTCACCGCCTCAACTTAGTTTTACAGCAAAGTTGCTCCAACATTACAACAGTCAAAATATTTTTCTCAACGCTTCAAGGTATTCGAGCTTATTTTCACCAATCGTCCAACGGTCCTATTTTTTAAATAAAATACTTGGAAAACGAATTACCACAAATAGTAAAGTAAGATGGAATTCAAATGCAAATGTAGTATATGCTGTGTCACAAGAAAAAAATTGTTATAAGTCTTTCAGGACATAGTGAATTGCCCAGAATCAAATGCAAAATCAATTAGGCAGACAGATGGTTCTAAACGTAAGTTAAAGGATTTGGAATTTGCATTTTTATTAAATGTTTTTAGTGATATATTTCAACAAACTGAGCACTTATACAACATCTTGCAGAAGAAAAATAATGATGTTCAATTGTGTGCCAATTCAGTGTCAAGAAGTGTTGCAATGTTAAAGAGCTGGAGAAATGACCTTACATTTTTTAACTATTTCAACATTGCTATTAGCGAAACCAATTCTAAACTAAAGTCGTAGTGAACTTGATATTTTACCTGGTAGTTCATCTAATAACGGAGATCAAAGCTTTTTGGAGAAAGCTAATACTAAATTTAGAAGGATCTTTTTTTAGATTTTGGACAAATTATCATTCAATTAGAGCAACATTTCTCGGATTACAAAAAGTTTCAATAACTGGAATTGGGCGATAATAAAATATTCACAGAATATGGCGCTAAATTTACTATGTAATTTGGTGGCTTGGCCTACAAAAAATTTTACCACACCAGCCGCCACTGAGTGTGTATAAAATATTTTACACTCACTTCTCTTGCTTTTTTCTCCGCCTGATACTTATAACGTGCTGGTTCACACACTTCACAGTGCTTTAAAATAAAAGCACCTTGAACATCTTTTATGATTTTTTTATGAAATTGCTCTATGTCCATCATTGAAACATAGCAGCATTGAAATGATTGTATTTTGTGACCACACGATGGATACAGAGGCAAACTGCTTGCAGAATATCTACAAAAATGTGTTGAGTTTACCGAAAGTACAAGCTGATTATAGCCGCACATGTCAAACATGGAACAAACAATTTCGGTATAGCAGTATACTTTTATAATGTAGATGCTGTGTGCTTCAAATATAAAAAGATAAAGCTTTAGAAAAGTACATTTTGTTTTTATTATGTTATCAATTCTGCAATTTTTGATTTTTATAAAACTACAATGAGTAAATATTTGTTTCTTTGGAGTTTAATTGCAGTTAATTATTAGACAATTTTTTAGCAACTACCCTTCGATAGATTAGGGAATAGATTTGGCAATCGTCAAATCAGCAATTGCCAGATTACAACATATGTTTGCAATTAACCTCGAAAGAGACAAACATCTACTTGTTATTGCTTCATATAAATTAAAAATTACAGAATCCATAAAATAGTATAATGAAAATAAATTTTTCAAAGCTTTATTTCTTTATATTTGAAGCATACAAGATATGCATTATAAAAACATGTCAACATGCTAAACCGAAATATTTTTGACATTTGCAGCTATATTCAGCTTGTACTTTACCAGCTATACTCAGCTTTAAAAATAGTTACCAATGCTAGATATATTAATACTTTTACTCGTGGTATTTGATCAAACATATACAATTTTAATTGTATATATTATTTTGTTAAATACATGAATGAGACAATTAAAATTTTCATACATTTATAACGTCATATAAAATAAAGTTACAGATTTTTGAAGCACTTGGCATCGTGGTCTAATATTTTGCTCATATTTGTGTCATTTACCGAGTTAAAATGTGTTGTAAATGGTTGTAACCTAAATACATTTAATTGCAGCCAAATATTATTGGTTATGTTCACAATACTGTTTTATATTTTAAAAGTTTAAAATCTTACCTTGCAACTTTTTGTTTTGTTCTCTTCCAAGAACTAGGATTGGTTTGTCTTTTCCTTGAATCGCTAGTTGAAACTTGGGTGAAGGTTGTTTACATTTTTTAATAAAAAACAAATCTGATTCCTATAAGTAATTGTTTAAATTGTTGAATTACCTCAAGCGTTGGAGTAAAAGTTGCCCCTGTAATCACTGATTACAGGGGTGTATTTAACTAATTTTGACCAAAAAGTGGAAATATGCGGTTACACCTCATATAGTACAGTATCTGAAACAAATTAAACGAAAGAAGCTAGAAACAAATAGAAATTTTTACACAATACAATGTACTGGAAAAGATGCCACTTGTAGAAACTGAAGTAATTATTAAATTGGTCTAATAATATAATTTTGATATTAAATTGTTAGGACAATTTGTAAAAACAAAATATAATCAGAAAAAAATATAAATATAAAAATTGTCTTTATACCATTATTATAGTCCTTTTCCATCATTTTGATAGCACATTATGTATGCAAATCCCCAACAGGTCAAAAAATCATAGGCGTCACCCTATACTTGTTCTGAAATAAATAAAAAAAATCAATATGTTAAGATGCCGTCAACAATTCATTATCTTTTAAAAAATCTTCTGTAAAATAAGTGCCCACTAATCTCACTATACTTTTTTTGTGCGTAAAAAACGTCGGTATATATGCCACACGATTATTGTTAATTATTCACGGGTGATTAACGAGAGAATTCAATGTTTCACGAAATAAATTAATGTAAACAGTAATTTAAAGGTGACTATTGTTTTCTATACAAGTTATCGCCTGACACAAAAAGAATACCTTCTTTTAACGATTACCTGGAATTACTGATAAGGCTTCACTAATGATAGTTTAAGTAGTTTTTATGCCACATTACAGCTTATGCCAATAATATAAATTAGAAATTGTTTCCATCTTCCATTTAGTTTGTAGATGTACATTGTTCATGTCTTACCTACCTAAGTTTTTGGTGTCTATATTTTGTTATTTGCATTTAAAAATGACGTCAACAACAGGTTTTATCCCGGTTAAGTGTAGTTTTAAAGGTGCCTTCAGTCTAAGAGAGAGAAATATAATATTAAATGTACACGATGCACTTGTACATCAACGCCCTTTAAGTAATGTTTGTGAAATCGTTAACATGTATTCAAATATGACAGGGGTTGGAGAAGCAACAATTTATAGATTCCTAAAAGAAAGAAAAGGAGGAACTGTTTCATCTCCCAAGAAGAGTGGAGGGAGTAAACCCTTGGAAATTGCGTCCACTCATTTTTTTAACAAAGAATTTCCAACATACGACAAAATCCAAACATTAATAATTAGAGAAAACGAAGAGTTACCAATCATAAGCAACAAGAAATTATGGGGACTATTAAGGGAGATGGGATTTCGTTGGCAAAAGAATAGAAGAAAATATGTTTTAATTGAAAAAGATTACATGCAGTTGGAGGCGAGATTATCTAAGAACTATTAAAAAGTACCGAGAAGAAGGGAAAACAATTTTTTATTTGGACGAGACTTAGATAAATAAAGGTCATATTGTACCATATCTATGGGTTATTACAAATGTGAAAAGTTCCCGTCAGGCATTCATCGAAGGAGTATCTACTGGAATAAACAATATTCCCGTTGACAAAGGACGCAGACTCATGATAACCCATATTGGAAACGAATACAGTTTTGAATGGTGGATTATTAAGTTTTGCCTCAAAATCAACCAAAGATTACCACGAGGAAATGACTGCTGACGTTTTTGAAGAATATTTTGAGCAAATGTTGGATTTAATTCCAAAAAATTCTAGTCATAGTCATGGATAATGCTAGTTACCATTCAAGACTATCAGAAAAATTGCCAACAACGGCATGGAAAAAAGGAGAGATAATCGAATGGTTGGATAAACACGCAATTGAGTACAAGGAGAATTCGACAGAAAAGGAATTATTACCTATTGTAAGGCAACATCAAGCAGCTTATAAAAAATATATAATTGATGCAATGGCATTAAACCGTGATGTAATTATTTACGTTTACCCCCATACCACTGTGATCTGAATCCGATAGAAAATATAATGGTCTCAAGTAAAGGGTGAAGTCGGACGCAACAACAACACTTTTAAATTAGAAGACTTACAACAATTATTAGAACATTTCTTATCAAAAGTAACTCCAGAAAATTGGAAAAATGCTGCTAGTCATGCTCACAAGGAAGAAAATAAAATGTGGAATTTGGATAATATGACTGATGCAATGCTGGAACCGGTAATAATTAACATTGGAGTTAAAGATTCCTTAGATTCTGAAGAAAGCAGTGAATCTGAAATGGACTTTGATTAAAATAATATTCATTTTTTTACAAATCGCTGTGAAATTTTTTTGACCCTGTTACGGCCACAAATTATTTTATATATAACCAATAAAATAAACATCTTACATTTCTTGCACATTCATTAGTACCTGTTAATCTCCATCACTCCGACACCGGCAACTTTATTTAGGGATTAGTAACCCTCAAAACTATTGTATTCTATTCTGCTTCAACCTTTATACCTGGTGGTCATACTCAATTTAAAATTGTTTTCCTATATACTTCTGTAAACTTGTTGACAATTATCTATTTTTCATTGAGTTACCCGTATCAACAGTTTAGGGATTTGCATACATAATGTGCTATCAATATGATGGAAATGGACTATATAAAAATATATTTAAGTAGTTATTTAGAAAATATAATTTAAGTTAGCTTTGCGTGTTAGTGAGACGTCCTGCGGGACACGGGACAGGACAGAACAGCCAAAATAGCTGCAGGACGGGAAGAGCCTGCCCCGCGTCTCGTTTTGCCACGTGAAATCCTAATTGAAATCGTAAAAATTCTACTATAGTCGGAATTCAATAGGATAGTCAGGTTATCGCTTAGAAATGATAGACCCTCGAGGGGCCCGAGATGAGAGACGCGTAGTTCAATGGTGGCGTGTATATTTTTAAAATAAGGGAAATAATCTCTCTTCTCTTCTACGGCACTACAGCCCAAAATGAGCCTTGGCCTCCTTTATTTTTTGCCTCCACCCTTGTCTGTCTGTGGCTGCTCTTCTCCATACACGGACTCCTAAAAGTGCTTGTGCGTCGCTGCTTATTGTGTCTTCCCAGCGCTTTCTTGGCTTTCCAACTGGTCTCTTTCCCTGCATTCTGGCGTTCAGTGCTCGTTTTGGTAGCCTATCCTCTCCCATTCGTATCACATGTCCGGCCCATTGCAATCTTTGTATTCTAATGAAGTCTGACAGGGGTGTTTCCTTATACAGTTGATAGAGCTCGTTGTTATATCGAATTCTGAAGATTCCGTTTTCCCTCACAGGTCCTAGTATTCTCCTCAGTACTTTTCTTTCGAATGTGTCGAGTTTGTTTTTGGATGTTTCTTTCAGGACCCATGCTTCGCTGCCATAACATGCTATTGGCCGAATTAAAGTTTTATAAATTCTCATCTCATCATGAAATAATACCAGGCACCTGATTTTAATGGTTATTTGTGGGTGAGTTTTCACAATGTTGCCGTATTACATTAAGAATATTACTTTCGAAAAGAAATAACGGTGTCCGTCTGTCTCTCTATTGGCACTCAGGGTATACCTCAATGGCACGGATAAGCTGCAAGCGGTACTAAATAGTAAATTTCGCAACAAGGCGAGTCTACCTTCTCTAGTTCGGATTTCTAACAGATGGATTTGTGGGCTAATAAAGACATAAATATATAGCCGCTTACCAGTTAGTGACGAACTACAAAATGTCTGCTCTGACAATCCTATTGAATTCAGGGTATAGTAAAACTTCTATTTTTTAGCGGATTATTTAAAAGAAGAACATCAATTACAATATTTCTTGTATATGAGAATATTTCAAACTATTTACTAAAGAACACTAACAAATAATGAAAAATTTAAACGAAAAACTTGGATCCATTTCTTTTAAAAATTTTCAGCAGGTTCTTAATGTCAGATTTTTAAGAGTTCTGTAATTTGTAGCTTGTTTAATAGAAGATTGCTAGTGGATCAGATAACTTCAGTGTGTCTAGTTGTCAACAGTTTATAAATCATTGATATATTGTTTATGAATGGGTAATATTTGACACAAGTACTTATCTTTATAGTAATATATAAGTAAATATTATTTTTTATACTTATTTTCTAAACCCAAATACCTGTATAAGTATAGAATAACTTTTATTTTTATATATTTATGAAAAAATAAAAAAACTATTCCTCAATATAGAATTTGCTAATTTATCTTTTATTATACTTTGAAGGCTTTAAATGAGTACATTATTTCATAAACCAGAATCATTCTAGTACATACTACAAATTCATAAATAGGTAATTTTCTAAGTTGGGTTTAAAAAGGTGATTCATAGAAGTTTAAGGCCCGGCGCAAATTGAGCACAGCCCACGCACATCCCACGCGCAGCATACGTATGGTCCAACCTAGTCCAAGTACACGTTTTTCAATACTAACGCATATTGAACACAGCCCACGCTCATGTCAAATATTTCTGTAGAATATGTCCTATCCATAAAATTAGGAAAAACACAATTTACGAGTGTGCTGATTCTGACGAACAACCTGGACTATGCATAGGAGATTGTTTTCGCAAATTTAAACGAAAATTTAACGAAAATATAGACTGTTTTCAGTATATTAGTTTAAATAAAGATTTTAATTTCTAGACCTTTTAATTTTTACCTAATATCCCACTAACAATTTCTAATATGAAAATATAAATATCTTGAAAACTTTCACAAATGCTAAGGGTAAAAAATTGATATCCTTCAACAAAAGACTATAGATATAATTTGAATAAGCTGCTTTTGCCGATTTGACTTTCTTATTACTAATTAGCATAATAAGCAGATATTTTACATGGTAAAACAATTTTAACAATTCTCTTAAAAATTAGATTTTTGTTTCATTGAAAACTGAACCTGATATTAATTTCTTGAGAACTTTTACATATGATAAGGGTAATAAATTGAAATCCTTCAACAAAAGACTGTAACAGGTAGATACCCATAATTTGAATAAGCTGGTTTTGCCGATATTGACTTTCTAATTACTAATTAGCATAACAGGCAGATATTGTAACTGGCCACAATGCCGTTGAATATTCCGACTTTCATTTCGCTTGTTTTGAAAACTCCATCGGATATTAATTTCTTGGAAACTTTTACAATGCTGAGGGTACTAAGTTGGAATCCTCTAACAAAATGCTATACAGAGTATTGTTGAAGTAAGTGAAATAACGTAATAAACAATAGGAGAACTAAAAAATACAAAAATTCCATATTGTATTTTGTTTTCGAGATAAATTTAAATTTGAGAATTTTTTATTATTTTTCTACTTTCTTCATGTTCTTTTTTAAATTAATTTCAGTGTATAAAAGCCATTACAATATGAGCATCAGGAAAACGTACCATCAAATTTTATTTTGAAGTTTTCATCTTAGGTGTTCATAAACGTTTTGCTAATAAATGAAAATTTGTTTTTTTCCTTAGTTTTCGATTTGTTATATTTCTCATTTGATTTAATAAAAAATTAATTTAAATTAATTTTTTTTGAATAATTATAACGGCGACTTAAATCTGAGTCGCTTAGCACAAATAAAGAAAATATTAGTTTTGTTCTCATGTATTCTTGATTACTAGTATCATACAAGACACTAAAGCTTCGAACAATTTCAATAAACTTTTCCATTTTCACTGAATAACAAAAAATTAGTCACACAAAACACAATAACTAAGGTTAGGTAGAGACCCACGACCCACGAAACTGTGTTGCTAGCTCAACTCTATCCACGCCAACCCACGCCAACCAAGTCTGGCAGTAGCCTAGCCGTGGTTTGGGTTTAATATGCGTCGCTCCGTCTAAAACCACGTTTTACAAAATAACCCACGCGTGGGCTGCGCGTGGGATGTGCGTGGGCTGTGCTCAATTTGCGGCGGGCCTAATGGTCATTGTAGACCCTTTCTATGCACCTCTGTCTTTATGTCACAATATTATTGTTTTTTTCGTGTTCATATGCTTATATTGATTGCGTTGAGGTGAGACTTATTACTAAAGACATGCGGACTGTCTTGCATTTTAGTAACCTTTAATCTGATTAGAAAATTTCTTTGTTTTTACTTACATTTATTTTTTCTTATAGTCAATATTTATATTAGAGTCAGTTTCATTTTCAGATTATCACCAAGAGAACAACATTGAAATTATGGAGGCAGGAACTGAGCTTTCATCTCACGAGGAAAATTATATGAATCAAAATGCTGAAGAAAAAATATTAAATAAAAATAGGAAAGTGGTTATTGCAAAAAGGCCTTACAAGTGTGAAATTTGTCTTAAGCAGTTTACTAGAACTAATAATTTAAAAAACCATTTGAGAGTGCACACTGGAGAAAAACCTCATAAGTGTGAAATTTGTTTTAAGCAATTTTCTCAAGCGAGTCATTTGAAAACACATTTCAAAGTACACACTGGAGAAAAACCTTTCAAGTGTGAAATTTGTTGTAAGCAATTTATTCAAGCAGATACTTTAAAAAAACATTTGAGAGTGCACACTGGAGAAAAACCTTACAAGTGTGAAATTTGTTTTAAGCAATTTGTTGAAGCCGGTACTTTGAAAAACCATTTGAGAGTTCACACTGGAGAAAAACCTTACAAGTGTGAAATTTGTTTTAAGCAATTTTTTGAAGCCGGTACTTTGAAAAACCATTTGAGAGTGCACACTGGGGAAAAACCTCATAAGTGTGAAATTTGTTTTAAGCAATTTTCTCAAGCGAATCATTTGAAAACACATTTCAAAGTACACACTGGAGAAAAACCTTTCAAGTGTGAAATTTGTTGTAAGCAATTTATTCAAGCAGATACTTTAAAAAAACATTTGAGAGTGCACACTGGAGAAAAACCTTACAAGTGTGAAATTTGTTTTAAGCAATTTGTTGAAGCCGGTACTTTAAAAAGACATTTGAGAGTGCACACTGGAGAAAAACCTTACAAGTGTGAACTTTGTTTTAAACAGTTTTCTCGAATGCATGTTTTGAAATATCATTTAAAGATGCACATTGTAGAAAAACCTAAATGATCACAATCATCCCCTCAGTCATCTCTATCGTAACGGCGGGATCTCTGAATTTTATTAACAATCAGCTGAAACTCAAGGTCCGTACCTAATGGGGTTAGTCCAACTACTAGCGTAAAGCATAGAAAGCATAGTATTTATGATGACATAGTACTTAGTCGTAGGCAATGCCTCCATTGTACACTGTTCTCAATGGTAAAGGTGACATCGTTTAAGTCTGCCGAAGTACGTTCATAGACATATTTCTTGTAACTCGCCAAAGGCTGCAAACGATCATTAAGAAGAAAAACGTGGCGATTATACTTTTAAGGACAAAGAGAACCTGAACTGCTGGTCTTAGGGAATTAGTAAGATCCCATATCCAATCGACACCAAAGGACATGAGTCACTACTCTCGAAATAAATCATCGAAAGTATACATAAGAACAGATTTGAACATTAGTCGTCTTTACAGAATTTTCCAAGAAAAATATTCCACAAGTAATATTTCTCAAAGTTATTATTATTTAGTTATTATTATTATTAAGCTGTTATGGAGAAGTATTTAAAAAATATTTTCCCAATGTGTCTCCCAGGAGACCTAGAACGGACACGTGCAAAACCTGTGATCTAAAGATATTGAGATTAAACTTAATAACAAAGAAAGTACAAAGGCCAAAGTACAGTTGGAGTTACATCTTCGCAAAAGTAAGAAATCCAGAACTATAATGGAACATATAATTAATTTCCAGATTACTGGAAGCAATGCCTGGGTTTCATCTATGGATTTAGAGCAGGTGCTTTTTGTACCAAATTTCGAGCATTCTAAAATGGTGTACTTAAGGCAGCTATCTTGTTTTACTTTTTAAATAAAAGTAGAGAATATCGGCCAACCTATAATGTATATGTGGAATGAAAGCATTGGAAGTCGTGGTGGCAGTGAAACCAGCTAAAAGTTTTAAATGACGGCATTATGGATAAGAAACACCTAGTGATGAGAAGTGATGACTGCTACGGTCAAAACAAAAACAGTATGATCGTGTTCACATTTCTCATTGGCTGTATTTGACACTATTAAACAATAGTTTTTAGTAAGAAAAAACAAAGGGGGTGATGAAATATTGTATTCCATCTAATTTGATTAATGTGATTACATCTGCAAGATTTCGTATGGCTTATTGAATGGTAGAAATGAAAAGAGATAATTTCTTTAATCACAAAGGCTATCACTTTGGTATGAAGCAAATGTGCCGTCAAAGGTTTTATCAAAAATTGCCCACTCGGCAGAAATTTGGTCCAAAACTAACATTTTAAAGAAAGGGAAGAGTGTCCAGGATATCAGAAGAGTAATGTTAGGACCTGCTGGGAATAAACCCATTAGTAAAGAGAAGAAACCAAACTTGCCTGCTACGATTCCATTGTTAAATTACGAAGAGTATAAAGATTTTTTTATAAATATTTCTTGAGTCACAGTTAGCTCTTTGTTAACAGAGCATCATATGGCACTTAGCCCTTTTTCAAATTGTTAAACGAAATTTTTTTGTTTTTCATTGTATATAAGAATGTTTTCTGTTTTTTGAGCTGTGTGTTTTTTGCGTAATCGTTTACAACCTTAAGTTAAATTATTTTCTTAGTTTGAAAAATTTTGTTAATAAAATGTTTTTATTCAATGCCTGGGTTTTGTTGTTTTGACACTTATACTAAAACAATTTTTAATTGAAGGTGATTATTTGGCAACATCGTACTTGACGAAGCGCTTAACGAGAACTTTTCAACGAAATCGTATTGAAATTATCAATTTTGCAGAGGCGTACCAAAAAAAAATTTAAACACATAAGTAATTACGTAAAAATTAAATCTAAGACCGATTTAATTATTAAATTATCATGTCTCTTTTAACAGGTATCTTACAGTTGTCTAACAAAATAAAATAAAATTTTATTCTTATTAGCGAGTATCTAATAGAGAACTTCAAAAAACAGAAAACTTTGGAAAATAAATTCTTTTTCATTAGACTAAAAACAATCTGCAATTTTCATTACACATCATTCTCTATTTATAGAATTGCTGTGTGCTGTAAACGTTATATTTGTTTTTTTTAACTTAATTTGAAAGTTTGCTTGTGTTTATTTGTTTATATAAATATGAAAATATATTATAAAGTTCATATAAATTAAAATGAAGTAAGCTAAACTATTATCATATGAATTCGTTTATATAGCAGTGCATTTCTTTATTTCAGTAAATTCTCGAAATATGAAATGAAGTTGGCACTAACTACTAAAGAGTTAATAGCTTTGTTAGAAGAAGACTCAGATTGTGAAAATGCCACTAAATGTGGTTTATTTGTCGCCGAGATTAGATTAAAAAGTTTCTGATGTAGAAGACATTGATCTTCTTCTTCTTCTTCCTACTAGTGTGTAGGCTTTAAAGCCTGTTTCTTCTTTAATATTAGCTTCCTAAAATGTTTAAATTGTCGCACCATCTTTTTCTTGGTCTGCCAATACTTCTTCGTCCATTTGTGCATCTCGTGCTATTCGTACTATTCTATCCTCCGCCATTCTGCTGATGTGTTTGTTTCACTTTTGTTTTCGTTTTGTCACCCATCCATTTATGTCTTCTATATTGCATGCTCTTCTTATGTTATTGCTTCTCTCGCTATCCAACAGACTTCTCCTTGATATTCGTCGAAGTATTTTCATCGTTGTTTCTAGCAGTCGTCTCGTTTTAGATGTGTCAGGTCTTGTCTCAGCCGTAGGTATGTTAATAGAGGTCTAATTCCTGCTTTATAGACTCTTGTTTTTGTGTCTTGTCTTAGGTGTTTGTTCTTCCAGATTGTGTCATTAAGAGAACCCGTTGCTTTACTTGCTTTTAAGCTTTGCTGTCGTACTTCTTCTTCAACATCTCCGTAACTAGTTATATCTATTCCCAGATATCTAACCCTTGCTTCCGGTTTTATTATTTTCCCATCAATTTCGATTTTACACCGTAGTGGGTATTTAAATGTCATACATTTGTATTTTTCCGCTGATATTATCATATTGTATTTCTTAGCTGTTGTATTGAAGATATGTGTTAATCTTTAGAGCTCGTCTTCTGTCTCGGCGATTAATGCGGCGTCGTCTTCATAACATAATATTTGGATTTCTTTGTTCCCAATTCTGTAGCCATGACTTTTACGTACTGCTTGTATTATTTCGTCCATTAATAGATTTAAGAGAAGTGGGTTAACGAGTCACCCTGTCTGACTCCGCTTTGTACTGGTATACACTGTGTTAGTTTTCCATTTATCTTTTTGTCCTCTCTAGGGTTGAACTTTCTCATTCGTATTTTAGAAGCTCGTTGGTTATTCCGTCTGGTCCTGGTGACTTTCTATTTTTGAGTGAATTTATGACTATTTCTACTTTGTGAAAACTGATTTCTATTTCGTCTCTTAGTTCAGGAACGTTATTGTGTTGATTATTATTTTCCTATGCTTTAAACAGTTCCGTCAGGTATCTTTTCCATTCGTTTGCTGGTATATTATTGTATTCCTTGAAGAGATTGATGATAACAATATTTGTGAAGAATCGATAAAATCGGATATTGCAGGTACATATGAAATACAAGTGATTGGGAATTCTAACGATTCTGATTATGATATTCCTGTGAACCACAAATAAAACGTCCAAAGAAAAAACCAGGCAAAAATAGTAAATCCAAATTTATCTTAAGTTGTAATAACGGATATTCTTTCGTGCTCAGTAGTAATTCAACATCAGTGATTGATATTTAGACAATATAAAAGCCAACTATGTAGGCAAGTCATATATTGAAGTTTTTTCACTCTTTTTGATAAAAAAGTAATTGAGAATAACCGTCACAATTTTGAAATGAATAAAATAGATTTAAAAACATTATTAGCATATGTATATTATCTGGTTTACACTCTGCTTCAAGTTGATATGCATTGGTCAAAGGATGAGGATAAAGAAGTGCATATTATAAGAGAAAGCATGAGCCGACATAGATTTATAATTTTAATTTATAATAGTGAAGAAGCTACATCAGTGTCAGTACATGGGCGTCAATCTAAATTTGCTTTACCAGATGAAACCAGATTCGACAATATTGGCCACATTATAAAAAGAGACGATAGTGCAAAAATGTAGGATGTACAAAAGTAATACTATTTATTTACGTAAAAAGTGTAGAATGCATCTACACCCCGAATATTTCCCCCGAAAAAAAAATCTTTTTGGTTGGAATTTATTCCTAATTTGTGTTTTTAATCCAATCTAATAAATTAATTGTCAAATTTCTCTTTGTATATTGAGCGGCCGTTAAGGGTTTAATATTATATAAAGAATAAACTGGCCTCAAATTTACTTTACTTACCTCAAAACTATTTTAAAGTTAATAATAAAGTACATTTAATAAATATATTCCCAATAATACACTACGCCTATGTAAATATTTCTAAAATCTGGAAGATATCATATTTCATAAACTTCAATAAACTAAAATATCATATTTCTCTAATTAACATTCTTTCTAAAAACGTAAATATGTATAGACCAGCAAAATATTGATAATTTTACCGATGTTCCAAACTATTCTATGAACTTGTCTCACTATACACTTGTGAATCGCACCAATTTATATTGTTACGGGGGCAAATTTATCTTAGATGGGTTACAAATTTACATATTTACATGGGCGAAGCATACACAATAAAAATGACCCCGGTAAGAATTTACTAATGAAATTTTTCATGGTTGCCGCTACCGTTTAGTTCAATTTGTATATTAGTCACCTTTAATTGAAAATTGTCCGACTATAGCCTGTATTTTACTCATGGTCTTTAAATAGTCGACGTATTTTAAGTATTGTTAATATTTTACGTAAGTACCTACCTTTATAATAATATATAAATAAATATTATTTAGTTATACTTTCTAAACTCACACACCCATATAAGTATAGCATACTTAATTTTTTATTTTTATGGATGAAAAAAAATATTTAGGAATAATATATACTGTTTGCCCATTTATCTTTTTTTTATGCATTGAAACGACCGATTGGAACTTCTTGGCTGTTTTTTAAAGGGGTACAATATTTCATAAACGAGAATTATTATCGTACAGTCTACAAATTCGGAAATAGGTGACTCATAGAAGTTTCAAGGTCATTGTAAATATTCGGATGAACTTCCATCTTTACGTCACAATATTGCTGTTTTTTTTTCGTGTTCATATGTTTAATTTATGTTTCTCAAACATAAATTGTATCTTTCAGCACACTTCAGCTGTCTTGCGTTTTAATACACTTAATTTGATTAGTATATTTTTTTGTCCTACACTTCTACATATTTTTCGTTATTTTTTTTAGATTGTAAGGCGCTGGCACTGTTAAGTTTGGACGTTGCGGCTAACGTTCACACGTCGCGTGGATGCGTCAAATAATATTTAATGTATATAATTATTTTAAAAATGTGAAAAGTGAAATGGACAATCTGCTAATGATAAAAAATAAGACGGCTGAAGCAACAGTTAAGAAGTTTTAATGCATTTAGTATTAATCTTTGATATTCAAATTTAATGTTCCAACACTTTTTACTTTTAGTTCTTACTGTTAATTATTTGTCAATCTTTTTGCTCTTGTACCCCATTTTGCCTACCTTCGCTTCTCTTTTATATTGAGTGTGTCGAGAATACCATTTTCGACATATTTCTTTTTCATTTCTTCAATGTGTCCTAAATATCGTATTTTTTGTACTTTAGTTAAAGTCCTTATTTTTAGCTATTATTACGTTTACTTCATTATTTTGTTTACTACTTCTTGGTCTGTAGGTAGTTCTATTACTATGATCATCTACAATTCCATGGTGGGAATACAAATAATAACCACATTTACTGTAAAATAATTTTGCCAAATTGGCATTATTCCCTTAGTCAGTTCATTTAGTAATAGATCGTCATCATTTTTCATATGTGGAGAAGGAGTTCATAGGCTCTTGTTTTCGTAGAAAGCTCTTATTTATTTATTTTTTAATTTTCTACTATCGCTTTGAGTTACTTTTCAATGTACTTTTTTTATGTTGTCTGTTTAAAATTTGAAGAATTATTCCTGCAACATACCAACCAATCATTTTGAATTATTGTTTACGTCATCATCATTATCAATGGCATTACAACTCTTCGTGAGTATTTGCCGCTTTTACTATTGCCTTCCATGTTTGTCGGTCCTGTGCTACTATTTCCCATTATCTCACTCCCATTTTCTCCAGATATTCTCTTACTGCATCTTTCAGTTTACTTATACGCTGATTATATTTACATCATTATAGGCATTTCTGTACTGACCGTATCCAGAATACTACAATAGAGCAAACGGTCTCTAGATAATAAAAACAAAGTTGAATTTTCTTCAAAGAGACCTTTACGAAAGTCACCTGTGACAGATTTCAGAATATCAAATTACAGATATTCGGCGTATAATACACGATTTTCATAGAATTGTCGTATTACTGTTAATAAATTGAAGAACAAAATTGACAGAGATTTGGACATTAAAGTACCAGAAGCCTCGTTACGAAGAATTCTTCGAAATATGAATTTCCGTTGGAGGAGAGCATAGGACAACAGACAATTGTTGATTGAAAAGACGGAAATAAGAACTTGGAGAATCAATTACTTAATATTTATCAAACAATATAGAAATTAAAAAAGGACCCATTGTTTACCTCGATGAGACATATGTACACAGTGGACATACTTTGTCGACAAGTAGGAATGATAATTCTAGTAAAGGGTTACTGATGAATATTTCGAAGGGTCAACTTTAATAATAGTGCATGCTGGTGGTGAAATGGGATTTATTCCAAACGCGCTTTTAATATTGTAAGTCTGGTAGTAAATCTGGTGACTACCTCTTAGAAACGAATACCACGAATTATCGCTAAAGGAAAGGCTAAAGGAAAAACTAATTCCAAACTTACCCCCTACTCAGTAGTTGTTTGCGATAATGCCTCATACTATTCGGTACAAGTGAATCCTGCGACTAATAGTAATTCCAAAAAAAAAATGATATGATTGATTGGCTGATTAAAAACATTATAACATTTAATCCTCAAAGTTTTAAACCCGAATTGTATGCGTTGATTAAGTACCATAAAAATAGTTTCAAAAGGTATATATTTGATGAACTTTTGCGTGAATATGGTCACACTCCTATACGGTTACCTCCATACCATCCGGATTTAAATCCGATAGAGCTAATATGGACAGCGATTAAAAATAATATCACACACAATTACATAACTTTCAAATTGGAAGATGTGAAATACCTGTTGGAAAAACGAGTTTCCGAAATAACTCCAGGTAAGTGGAGAAAATGATGTCATCATGAAATTAAAACAGAAGACAGTTATTTAACATCCGAAGTCCAAATAAACCGTCAAGAAGATATTAATTCCATTATAATAAACTTAGGAATTGACGATAGTGACATCGTGTGTTCTTCGGAAGAAGAAAATTAAATTAGATTTTGTTGTTCTTCTTTGAGACATTCACATTAGTTATATGAATTTTTAAAGGGTATGTATATAGAGTTAATTTTATATCTTTAAAGTTTTCATTTCCAAATTTAGATTTGCATACCTATATTTTAGAAGGACAGCAATATTGAGGGTAGTTTTTATTATATCGCTAATATATATTTTGAAGAAAAGGCTTTTATAGAAAATATTATTATTAGAAAAATAAGATATTATTTGGTATTTTTCAAATAATATCTTTGAAACTATATTTTCGTTTAGATTTTTTGGAGGAAGTGTGAAAAATTAAAACAAAAAAAGATAAAATTAGTATTGTAGGCTTCTTATTGTTACCGCCTTTTTTTAATTTAAAATTTGATGTTCTGTCAAGGTGTAATGACAGCTGACAGTTGATAGACGACAAGAATTGTAAGACATGAGGTCGGAATAAAGTTGCGTGAACCATGTTTGTGTTTTATTTTTATATCTTAAGAAATTGAAGACATCCTTTCTACAGTATAAAATTTGTTCCATAAAAATGAAATCAAATAAAAAATAATTCCAGCACTACTGTTTAAACTAAAAATAACTCCAAACGATTAGAAATTCTAAACCAAATTCTTAGGTAATTAAATGTTCAAACAGACCACCAAATTGTAACAAACAGTAACAAAATCTATTATACAAAACATTCCTCATGGCGCTGAGTTCATCTGCCGATATGTTTTGGCTAAGTTGGATTATTTTTTCCGGTTGAGTTTACCGAAAGTACAAGCTGAATATAGCCGCAAATGGCAAACATATTTTGGTTTGGCAGTGTTGGCATGTTTTTATAATGCATATGTTGTATGCTTCAAATATAAAGAGATAAAGCTTTTAAAAAGTACATTTTGATTATACTATTTTATGAATTTCGCAATTTTTAATTTATATGAAGGAATAACGGGTAAATATTTATCTCTTTCGACATTCATTGCAAAGATCTGGCAACTGCTAATTTGACGATTGCCAAATATATCTTCTAATCTGTCAAAGGGTAACTCCTAAAAAAATTTCTAATTAACAGCAATTGATCTCCAAAGAAACAAATATTTACTCATTCTTGTTTTATATAAATCAAAAATTGCAGAATTCATAACATTATATACACAAAATGTACTTTTCTAAAGCTTTATCTTTTTATATTTGAAGCATACAGTATTTACATTATAAAAACATGCCAACACTGCTATACTAAAATTTTTTGTTTCATGTTTGATATTCGCGGTAAACTCACCTCTTTTCCTTTAGTTCCTCCAAGTTGGTGGCTCGCTCGAACGCATGCCTGTACAATTTTGTTTTTAGTCAACATATATGACACTTCATAGTGTCATGTCAGATTGTACCTGTATGTTCTACGAGCATAGAGACATATGACATCTGGGCTGGGGGAAATTAGGTTATGTTTGAGAGTTTAATAAACGTGTTTTTTAAACTTAAATTTAAGAACGATTTCCGAATTGGAAATTGAAACGTCAATAAACGTATTTTTATCTTTAATTGTGGCTTATTCCCAGTTATAAATAGTAATTAATTTACAATGCCACAAGAAAATAGCTTCAGAACAATTTTAATAAACGTGGTCACAAGTTAATATTGTATTATTTTAATTTAATATAAAGCCAACTTAAAACACCTGTTCTTGCAAGTCCTGATTTTTCCAAGGATTTCTATCTTGCTTGTGATGCAAGTGATTCTGGTGTTGGTGGTGTTTTATTTCAAAAAGATGATAGCTTAGAACATCCTATTGCTTACTTCAGCAAAACTTTAACAAGAGCTCAGCGAAAATATACAATTACTGAGAAATAATTGTCAGCAACTTTGTTATCAATTGAAAAATTTAGATGCTATATTGAAGGTAGTGATGATTTTACTGTTATTACAGATCACTCCTAATTACAGTGGTTATATAGTATGAAGAATCCTTCGCCTAGAATTGCCAGATGGGTAATGAAACTGTCTTGTCACAAATTTACCGTTGTTCATGGTAGTGAATTTTTAAATATAGTAGCTCACTCTCTTTCAAGAATTCCTGAAGCATCTCAAGTTTCTCTCTTGAATTTATCTTATTTAAAAACAGATGCTTGGTATAGGAATATGATAGCAAAAGTTACAGATAATCCTAACTTATATCCTGCTTTTAAGGTTCAGGCTAATGTTCTTTATAAACATGTTTCTTCTAGCTCAAAGTTTTCTGATTGTTCTCCAGAATGAAAATTTTTTGTTCCTTCTCCAAATAGGAAGGAAATTTTGCAAATGCATCATGATGATCCTACAGCTGCTCATTTAGTTGTCTTTAAAACCCTGTCTAGGATTTCAGAACTGTATTACTGGCCTAAAATGAGATATTTTGTTGTGAACTATGTTCATAAATGTAAAGTTTATGCTTCTTGGAAGCCTAGTAACTTACCTCCAGCTGGTCTTATGGGACAATATCGTGATATTAATTTTCCTTTTCAGTTTTTATCTGCTGATTTACTTGGTCTATATCCTACATCTAAAAATGAAAATCGTTATTCTTTAGTTGTTGTTGACTGGTTTACAAAGTTCATGTTTGTAAATCCTTTGGCCAATGCTACTTCTAAAACTATTGCCAAGTTTATTGAAAATCAAGTTTTTATTATTTTTAGTGTACCACAGATCTTTGCAGTTGATAAAGGAAAACAATTTTGTTTCTAAAGATTATAAAATTTTGATGGAAAAGTATAAGGTACAAAAAATTTGGTGCAATGCTAAATACTTTCCTCAGAATAATCCTACTGAACGAGTTAATAACACGATTATTACTGCAATTAGATCTTTTATTCAGGATAATCATAAAGATTGGGACAAGGAGATTTTTAAAATAGCTATTCGTCTAGCTAAACATGAAGTGACACAATTTTCTCCTTCATTTTTAACGTCTGCTAGAAATGTTCCTGTTGATGGTTCATTTTTTGGTGCTATTAAAGAAATATCTAATAATATTGTTAATATTAACAATAAATTATTTGATCCCAAGCCTTTAGAGAATATTTCTCCTGTCTTTAATAAAGGTCAGACGAGAATACGTCACTCTTACAATATAAACACTCTTACAATATAAACACTTAACGCTACAATTTACGTACACGTGATTTAAAATTCCATGTAGGTGATGAAGTTGTAACGATGAGTCCAAGCCATCACCGTTAAACCAGCGTGCGCGCGAACCAACCCATGTAGTAGGAGTGTATCGACAGTAGAAAGGGCAAAACTAATTACCAAGGTGTTGACAGGTGTTGACTGAAGGTTCTCTTCTTCCCTACCCCGGCTTGTGGACGTGTTGAGTTCACAAGTTGTTCCGTTCCATACCACCGTTACCCGAAGAGCGTGTTGAGCTCTTCACTACCCGTACTCTGAAGCAGTCGTGTTGAGACTGTCGAGGAGTGTCCTATTAACACGAATCACTTAAGGAACGTGTTGAGTTCCTTTCCTTTCTTTGTACCTATCGTCCGCTGTTATTAAATCGATACAACGTTCACGTAAAATTACAAATACACACTCGCTTGCCGATAAGACTAATTTCATATGACAAGGTCAAACTTAATTTGAATAAATAGGCCAGGTACTGAGAAGACTAAACCAAATTGTAAATATGTACATAAGATTTTTGTCAATTTAATTTAAGGAAGACAATAAAGTTTTATTTTTATTTTGAACTCTGTCTCTGACTGCCCAAAAGCTACCCGGATAGTGACTCCTACGAGAGGACGTCACAAAGTATTTAAGAAAAATAATATCCTTTCAAAAGCTGTGGATGATTTGTCTGCTAAATTAGCTCCCAAATATATTCCCTGTATTATACTTAAAGTTTTATCTCCTTTATGTCTTATTTTTACAATAGCACTTCAATTCTCTATGGTAGTCTTATCGTTACAACTCACACACTCATATAAGTATAGCATAACTTTTTATTTTTATGAAAAAAAAATTGTTCGCAATAATAATATAGTGTTTGCCTATTTATCTTTTTTTATGCATTGAAGTGACCGATTTGAACTTCTGAGTTTCAAGGTCATTGTAAAACATTCGGCTGCACTTCCGTCTTTACGTCACGATATTACCTGTTCTTTCGTATTCATATGCTGATATTGAATGCGTTGAGATGAGATTATTACTAAAGACAACAAGGCTGACTATTATACATAGATACGACAACACGCATGTTTCTCAAACATAAATTGTATCCTTGAGTACACTTAAGCTGTCTTGCGTTTTAGTAACATTTAATTTTATTAGTATATTTTGTTTGTTTTTACATGTATTTTCTCTTGTAGTCAATATTTATATTAAAGTCAATTTTATTTTTAGATTATCTCCAAGAGATCAAAATGGAAATTATGGAGGCAGAAACTGAACATTCATATCACGAAGAAAATTGTATGAATCAAAATGCTGAAGGAAAAACATTAAATAAAAATAGGAAAGTGGTTACTGAAAAAACGCCGTACAATTCCGAACTTTGTTTTAAGCAGTTGGCGCAAAAACGTTATTTAACTGACCACATGAAAGTTCACACTGAAGAAAAAGCGTACAAATGTGAAATTTGTTTAAAGCAGTTTAGTACAACTAGTCATTTAAAAAATCATTTGAGACTGCACACTGGGGAAAAACCTCATAAGTGCGAAATTTGTCTTAAACAATTTATTACAGCAAGCCATTTGAGAAAACATTTGAGAGTGCACACTGGACAAAAACCTTTCAAGTGTGAAATATGTTTTAAGCAATTTTTTCAAGCAGGTGATTTAAAATTACATTTGAGAGTGCACACCGGAGAAAAACCTTACAAGTGTGAAATTTGTTTTAATCAGTTTTCTCAGAAAGGTAATTTGGAAAGTCATATGATAGTGCACACTGATGACAAGCCTTACAAGTGTGAAATTTGTTTTAAGCAGTTTTCTCAAGCGAGTAATTTGAAAACACATTTGAGAGTACACACTGAGGAAAAGCCTTACAAGTGTGAAATTTGTTTTAAGCAGTTTTCTCATGCTTGTAATTTGAAAACACATTTGAGAATACACACTGGGGAAAAACCTCATAATTGTGAAATTTTTCTTAAGCAATTTATTGGAGCAAGTGATTTGAAAAGTCATTTGGGAGTGCACACTGGAGAAAATCTTCACAAGTGTGAAATCTGTTTTAATCACTTTTCTCAGAAAGTTAATTTGGAAAGTCAAATGATCGTGCACACTGAGGAAAAGCCTTACAAGTGTGAAATTTGCTTTAAGCAGTTTTCTCAAGCGAGTAATTTGAAAACACATTTGAGAGTACACACTGGGGAAAAACCTTACAAGTGTGAAATTTGTTTTAAGGAATTTAGTCAAGCCAATGATTTAAAAATACATTTGAGAGTGCACACTGGAGAAAAACCTTACAAGTGTGGAATTTGTTTTAAGCAGTTTTCTCAAGCAAATAATTTGAAATTACATTTGAGAGTGCACACTGGGGAAAAACCTTACAAGTGTGAAATTTGCTTTAAGGAATTTAGTCGAGCAAATGCTTTAAAAATTCATTTGAGAGTTCACACTAGAGAAAAACCTTACAAGTGTGAAATTTGTTTTAAGCAGTTTTCTCAAATGCATGGTTTGAAATATCATTTAATGACGCACACTGGAGAAAAACCTAAATGATCACAATCATCCTCTCTGTCATCTCTATCGTAACGGCCGGATCTCTGAATTTTATTAACAATCAGCTGAAACTCAAGGTCCGTACCTAATGGGGTTAATCCAACTACTAGCATAAAGCATAGAAAGCATGGTATTTATGATGACGTAGCACTTAATTGTAGGCAATGCCTCCATTGTACACTGTTCTTAATGGTAAAGGTGACATCGTTTAAGTCTGCAGAAGTACGTTCATAGACATATTTCCTGTAACTTGCCAAAGGCTGCAAACGATCATTAAAAAGAAAAACGTGGCGATTATACTTTTAAGTACAAAGAGAACCAGAACTGCTAGAACAAAATTCACTGCTGCTCATAGGGAATTAATAAGATCACATAACCAATCGACACCAAAGGACATAAGTCACTATTCTTGAAATAAATCATCGAAAGTATACATAAACCCAGATTTGAACATTAGGCATCGTTACATAATTTTCCAAGAAAAATATTCTACACATAATATTCCTCAAAGTTATTATTATTAGTTAAAGTTATTATCGACAAGTATTTAAAAAAGATTTTCCCAATGTGTCCCTCAAGAGACCTAGAACGGACACTTGCAAAACCTGTGAACTAAAAATATTGAAATTAAACTTAAAAATAAAGAAAGTACAAAGGCCAAACTATAGTGGGAGTTCAAGGAACATATACCTGAGGTTCAGAATTTTATAACGAAGGAACAGATACCTGGAAACAATACCCACGTTTTATCTAGCCTATTTAGTCCAAAACTAAAATTTTATTAAAGAAATGGAAGAGTGTCCAGGATATTAGAAGAGAAATGTTAGGACCTGCAGGGAATAAACCTATTGGTGAAGGGAAGAAACCAAATTTACCGCCACGATTCCTTTTCTCTTTGTTAACAGATCAGCGTTTGGCACTTAGCCTTTTTCAAAGTTTTTAAACGAAATTATTTTGGTTTTCATTGTTTATAAGAATGTTTTCTGTTTTTTTGGTACAGGGTAACCGGACACCCAGATTTTTCTTAAAAACTAGCGTTTAAAAAAGTTTAAGATTTTCCCAATTGAGTATTTAATAAGAAACAAAATTTATAATTCAAATTTATCACAACTCGAGAACGTTACACAGAAAAAACAATAAACCAGTCAACAAATTTGAAAATCTGCAACGAAACAAAAATTATTATTTTTTAAATATGTGAAAATTTTTTATGGAAAACGATATTTAGTAGACTGTATGTATTACCTCCACAATCCACACGCAATAATTACGACTCTCATTCGATCAGGTATACTTCGGATTAAGACAGCAAAGTCTAAGTCCTGAGGGATTTGCTCCCATTCGTCACGAACTCCTTGCTCCAAATCATTCATGGTTTCAAACTCGCCATGGTTATGTCGAATACGTCGTTCCAGAATATCCCATGCATGCTATATTGGATTAAAATCTGCACTCCTTGGAGGCCATGGTAATAAACGAATCCCAACTTAATCAAAGTAGTCCCGTATAATTCTTACGTTTTGTGGACGAGCATTATCTTGCATCAGACGAAAGTTTTCTCCAACAAATGGGGCAAATGGCACTACATTATCTTACAAATATTGCTGAATATACCGTTGAGCGTTCAAATTGCCCCCTTGAATTGTAACAAGTTCTGTATAAGCCTCTAGAGAAATGCCTGCTCACACCATTATACCACCACCACCGAATTGAACTTTCGGAGTAAGACAACATTGTTGGTAACGTTCACCAGCTCTTCTACATATTCTGGGCTATCCATCTGATGAGTATCTTGATTCATCCGTGAAAAGCATAGCTCTCCAATCGTCAACACCCAAATTAAGCTGTTCGCGAGCGAAATGCAAACGTTGCCTCCGATGATCTGCTGTTAATAGAGATCCCTTAACAGGTATTCTAGACCTTAATACATATTCATTAAAGCGTCTTCGAACGGTATAAACGGAAACTGTGTTTCTATGGATATAATTTTATCGTTGAACAAGCACTGGTACTGATAATGTATGATCGCGTAACGCTTGTAACCTAAGAAAGCGATCTTCAACTTGACTTGTGGTTCTTCGTCTACCTTGACCTGACCTCCTGGTGTATTCTCCTGTTCCCCGAAATCTTTGTATTGCATCAAATACTGTACTTCGAGAAATTCCTAAAGCATTTGCGATGTAACGAATGCACCGCCCATCATCCCGTAAAGCAACAGCTAGTGCTTCTTCTTCTAGTGTCATAATTTTTTTTGATGTAAGTTTTAAACAGGAGACAATACAAAAACCTACAGCCGAACTTATAATAAGGCACAGTACCACAATAAACTTAAATAATACCAATTCACTATTTCACATTAATAACAAAACACATGTATAAAAGTGTTGTTGTTCGCACAAAACATCTAAACAGGTTCAAACAAGAAAATAATGTTATCGCTAATATGGCATAAAATACAATTCAATCAAATTAAACAAGTTTTGAGCTAAACACCAAAAAACAAAAAAATCTAAGTGTCCGGTTAATTTTGCACCCCAGTGTATTTTACATAAGTACCTACCTTTATAACAAGTATATATTTACTTACACTTATTTTTTAAACACACCCACATAAGTGTAGCACAACTTTCATCTTTTATATTTTAATCGAAAAATAAAATAACAATACTTTGAAGAGATTGGTTTGAACTCTTGACTGATTTTAAAGGGGTACATTATTTCATAAACGAAAATTATTATGGTACAGTCTACAAATTCGGAAATAGGTGACTCTTGAAAAAAAGATGACTCATAGAAGTTTCACGGTCATTGTAAAACCTTGTTGTACCCGACCGTCTTTACGACACAGTATTACTAGTTTTTTCGTATTCATATGCTTATATTGAATGCGTTGAGGTAAAACTATTACTAAAGACAAGAAGGCTGAATACCCTAGTAACACACGACGTCCTATGTAGTCCAATTTATACGTCGTCTTGGTCCGGACGTCCCTGGACGTAAAATGGACGTACAAACTGGGACGTACTTTGGGTGGACTAAATATGGACTCGGACGTTCCCTGGACGTCCGACATTTACCAATTATGGGATCAAATATTATAGCAATTTCTGATACAACTTTGGACAGGTGTTTACCCATCGTTCGGTTCATCCTCTCGATCATTCCATTTGATTGAGGATGCAGTGGTGTCGTTCTGGTCTTATTGACACCAATCAATTTACCAACGTTTTGGAAAAGTGTTGACTCGAAGTTTCGCCCTTGGTGGGAGTGGATCTCCAAGGGAACACCAAATGGGCTGAAGAATTATTTAACAAATACCTCTGCAACGGTAGCAGTTTTTTGATTTGGTATCGCGTATGCCTCAGTCCATTTCGTAAAATAATTCATTGCTACCAGGATATATTCATTCTCATAATTCGTCTCTGGAAGTGGACCTGCAATGTCGATTGCTACCCTTTCCATAGGACTACCAACATTGTACTGTTTCATGGGTGCCCTCTTTTTACCAACTGGACCGTTACTGGTTGCACACAGTTCACATTTCCACACTAGTACTCTTTTTTAGTATTCTAAAAACACAATTGAAAAGCTTATGACTGGGTTTTATGTGGATAAATGTGTGACCAGTGTTACTGATGAAAATGAGTTGATTGTATCAGAAGCAAACGCCCTTATGGAGGAAGCTAAGATGGACTTAAGAGGGTGGGAAGCCTATGGTAATACAAAAACAGTTGTCTCTGTTCTTGGTCTTCTCTGAGACCCCTCACGAGACTTCTCAAAATTAATAGTAAAACTTTTTAAATAATGGAATGGAAACGTTCCATAACTAAGAGACTGATGCTTTCTATAGCTCAGAATATATTTGATACTGCTGGTTTTACCTGTCCAGTATCTCTATTTCCCAAACTGTTACTGTAGAAACTTTGGGAGAACGCCAGGTATGGGATGCTCCAGTTGAGAATTATATGGCTGAAAAATTTTGTAATTGGGTTACTCATCTTGAACTGTCCAGTATTGAGATTCTACGGTAGATTCAGGCTGGACCCATGGAAGGACACATTTTCAGATGCAAGTAGGAAAGCTTATGCTGCTATAGTATTTTTAAAAGTTGTTCGTTGTGGAATGATGATGTCTCATTTTTCCTTGTAGCAGCTAAGAGCGATGTTGTAATGTGAGCGTAGCAAGTGAGTGAGAAGTTGGAATAAAGGAAGTAGCATAGAAAAAGATAATAATTATTCGAGATAATTATTATATATTCCGAATAAAATAAGGGATAATTAATACAGTTAACTTATACATTTAAATTATACAAAGTATAACAATTGACCTAGTTATTGCATTGTTTGATAATTGTTTAAACGTATAAAAAGCACGAAACTATTGTTGTAAAAAAATAACAACACCCGTGACCCAAATAGAAGCAATAACGCCAGAACTGCAACTCAGCGAAACTACGACCTTGGTACTAGAACCAGCGTTGAAAGTACGACCACAATAAAACAGAAAGAAACGACGGTAGCCAGGTCAGTAGTTGGTAGTCAGTCAGTCAGTAGTAGTGAGACGGCGGGCGTCCAGGCATCAATTGCCGCCCCGGCTACTCTCGACGCGGTAGCGTCGGGTACGAGTAGCTAGTAATGAGTAGTCAGTAGTCAGTCAGTAGTAGTGAGACGGCGGGCGTCCAGGCATCAATTGCCGCCCCGGGTACTCTCGACGCGGTAGCGTCGGGTACGAGTAGCTAGTAATGGGCAGTCAGTAATAGCGGGCCACCGTGGCTCGGACGCGATAGCGTCCAGTACGCGAGACAATCGGTGATTCTCCGGGGGCCGCGTATCATCTGACATAGTATCGCGTGTAGTCCGGTTATTGTGGCAGCTCGAAAGTTCGCAACCCCTCAACTGACCGAGTTCCAGAAGACTGAACGTGTCGTGGTTGAAGCCCTAATATACACATAAGGTAACAGATTTCTTATACTAACCTGTGTAATTATATTAGTACCACTGTCAACTCTTCACTATCTTGCTACATCGTCTCCCGACGCGCAGAATAACGTGTTAACGATTGTATTAGTAACTTCAGGGTAGATTCAATATATTGTTGACTCTAATTTGGTTTTTTTTTTAATGTTCCTTTCGTCCGACTCACTAGAGACTAGGAGAACACGAGATTCTGCGTATGCATATCTCCGGCTTCAAAAGTAAGCCCATTCCTCTTCTGCCTCATTACAGGACCTTATACATAGAAGTCCTTAATTCCCTTACCCCCTAATCCCGAACTTTTCTCCACTTCTCGTAAATCTGTCCCACGTTCTATTATTTTACAGTGGTGACAGCGGTCCCGGTTTGGGGGAATTTCGGTAAATAGGGATAATTAAGTCACTTCTTCAGTATCCTTGTAAACTTTTGCAAGTTTTGTAGCTATAAGAAGCCTTCATCGTTTCATTTCGCCAGTGACATTCCAATTTTTCTTCTCTTTCCTAAGACGACAACAGATTAAAGAAACAGTGAGGTATCCAGTAAATATTGTGTGGAGTGCAGGACTCCCTTTTCTGGAAGAAAATCCTTTTTCTCTCTTTGTTATATAAACTTGTTAGTGGTTTTACACAAATTATTCGTATATAGTAGATTTTTTTTTATCTTGTATCACTGGAAAATAACCTCATATCAATTCCTTCCCGAGACTTAGAATCCTAAATTAAGATAGGTGAATTGCTTTTATGATATATGTGAAGAGATGACAAGTACAAATTTTTTCAAAAAAATACATACTAACACATTATATGATGTTCTCTATATAATCGTTTTTTTAATTACCATAATATTGCACAAAAAAAAAACATATAAACTATACTGTCTAACAGAATATATGATATATGATGGTATAACAGAGATTATTAATTATCAGTCGAATATAGGAATTGAATTATTTAAAGAAATAATAAATAATATATTGTTTACTAACTAGTTGAATATAAAGAATTTAAGTAATTAGGTCAAGATCAAGTTCATTAGAGTGTACAATTTCATTACTTTAAAAAAAAAGTGCAGAGTATTATTTCTTGGATTACTACGTTACTAACTGTTTACATAATATCAAATTCTTTTGTTGAATGTAACAAGTGAAAGTGAAATATGAATTGCGTTTGAAAAATATTTCTATTTAAATAAATACGCTTGGTCGAGTAATATACAGTGAGAAATTAGATACGACTTTGGCTAACTAATTAATTAGGGTAAATTGGGATATTTGGATTTATAAATAACGTTTCATTTGTAAAAAGGAAAAGAATTTAATAGAGCTTAATTCTTCAAAAAAAAAATAAATAAATACTAACACCTTAGTTGATATCTGAGTATTGATTGATTGATCGGTTATTATTTGATTTGATTATTTAATATTTTATACAGATTTGTTTTTTAAACTTCGGCAGCGTATATTTCTAAGTTCTTTATTTTAACAAAAATTTAATTCTTTATACAATTGTTGGTTAACTTCATAAATTGGCACATCATACTGAGATGGACATATAAAAAAGGGAAAAGAATTTAATGGAGCTTTGGAAGATAATTGACCGTGGCGTCAGAAAATCTTTTTCAATATTTTGGAATGATTTCCACGAACATATAAGTTCGGGAATCGATGCATCGCAAGGAAAATGCATAGAAGCACGTAAAGTGGTTCTTTGGGCTGTGGCCCATATTTAAAGAAAATTTAAATGGGATGTAGCGTCAGAAAATCTTTTTCACTATTTTGGAATGATTTCCACGAACATATGAGTTCGGGAATGGATCCATTATGGAACAGTCAAGATTTAGTAGACGTGGAGCTTGCATCGCAAGGAAAATGCATAGAAGCACGTAAAGTGGTTCTTTGGGCTGTGGCCCATATTTAAAGAAAATTTGAGTTGAATCTTTGTCAACGTCCTATAGTGATTTTGACAAACGTAACTTGCGAGACACTAGGAGGCTTGCTGCAGTTTATGTACCAGGGAAAAGTGCAAATTGGACAGGAAGACCTAAGGGCCTTCACTGAAGCGGCCGAATCGTTGCAAAGGCAAGGACTCGCTGGAGACGGAAAAAAGTATAATAGTTACTATCGTTTAAAGTAACTTGCTACAGTTTATGTACCAGGGAAAAGTGCAAATTGGACAGGAAGACCTAAGGGCCTTTACTGAAGCACTGAATCGTTGCTAAGGCAAGGACTCGCTGGAGACGGAAAATTCATAGTTAGTTACTACCGTTTAAAGTAACAATATAGAGACTTTGGACGAAGAAGGTACTCTGAATGTAGAAGAGTTTAAGCCAGTTTCTTTGCTTGAGACAAAGAAGCAGAACCATAAAGAAGAAAGAATAATCAGAGGACACAGGTGGGATGCCACAGAAATAGAGGCATATCTCATACAGCATACGAAGATGAATACAGTGCCAGAAGTATATTTTTTTTACAGGAATGTGGGCAAGCTGTATATGGTTCGACCTTAAGGGGTGAAACTTACGTCAAGTAGGAGGCTGCTAAGGGGATAAGCTAGGGTGGTACTAGAATCCCAACCCGCTAAGAGTCCCGCGGCTCCAGCACGACAATACAGTATCTACAGGATGTAATAAAAATGCGAAACGAATCTGGAATTGTGATTTTCGTTAATAAAGTAAATGGAAAAGTGAAGAAAAAGAAGAGTTATAATTAATACCTTCCACATGTTACAGGAAGGATATGGAAGAATAAATAGGATATATAGTACAGAAATATAGGAGAAGATTATTTCTGGAACGAATTATGAAGAAGTATTGAGAAATATGTGAAATGTGAAGAGATGCGACGACTGCCAGGGGCATGAACACTCAATATAGTACAGAAATATAAGAGAATATTATTTCTGGAACGAATTAGGAAGAAATGTTGGAAAATATGTGAAATGTGAAGAGATGCGACGACTGCCAGGGGCACTGCACTCAATCAGAATTAAGGAAACCCATGGACACGGACATGGATGAAAAATGAAAATAGTGTATAGGAAAACACAGGAGAATATAAATATATAAAATTTGAATTGAGAGAATTGAAGAAGGAGACAAGGTATATCTGAGAGACTTAAGTAGCACGACAGGTCTTTCAAAGAAGTTACAAAAAAAAATGGTACTATCCATACCATTTCAAATTATAGAAAAAGTTGGACCAGTGACGTATGCAGTAGGTACAAAAAAGGGAAAAATAGACAGGTAGTGTACGTCAATAGGTTAAAGAAATATTACGAGAATAAAACAAGTGATTATTCCTCGTAGGAAGAAGAAGAAATAGGAGAATCAAAAAGAAAAAGAAGAAACGAAATGCAGAAGGAGTTGACCCTTCGAAGGTGGCAACACTGCCATTATGGGGACCAGGAACCCCAATTAACAAACCGCGGAGAAGAAGAAAAGGAAGTCAGGGAGACACCAGCCAACCAAAAAGATCAGAACGAATAAAGAATAGACTAGGCAAGATGCCCGAAGGAAAATGTTGCGGTATATTCCACAAAACGAAAAAGAAAGGATGGAACACGTACAACAGAATAATAAACAAGAATGAGACAGCAATAATAACACAGAGCGATGAGGACACAGACATGTTTTTCGACGCAATAGATGAATAGCGAAAAATAACAAAACAACTATAAAAAAAAGTTGAAAGCTTGGTATTACAAGGGACGGCCGCTCGAATAATACTAAAATTTTAACAAGGAACGAAGGACAAAACACAGGTAATATAAGCATTCATAGTTAAATATCAGCACAGTTCAATGAAAACAAATTTTTTTGAAAACATAATAGTAGATCATAACTAAAAGCAAGTTTTAAGAAAGAGAAATAAGTAAATTAATTTAAAGTTTATAGGGGTCTAAGCTGCTGTTGATTAGTAAGAGCTGGATCGGTAAGATACCATACGCCAATCCTTTATTGCTATGTCAAAACTGATTGACAGACTTGAATTCCTATCAACTAACAAAGTAGTATAAAGATTGAGTCAGAGCACTGGTAAATAAACAACTAATACAGGTCAAGTGTAGAAAACGTTTTTTTTAATTACATAAAAACAAAATATTGTAGTTTATAACAGACACCAAGAGTTCATTACATTTGTCAGTATTAAATTGCATCAACAATGTGAGTATATAAAAATTCAGCCCTCAGCAAAACGTAATTTAATAGCCTTGAAACATAAATATCATAACATTGAAAACAGGTCATTGTGTTTGACGAGAAATCAAAATAAATTCCACCTTTGAATTATTTTAAAAAGATTTGGAAAAGAGTGAGAAATATTACAATAATTTCTGACACTTTATTAAGAGTAAATATAGTAATTAAAATATTTTCAAATAAGGAAAATTCGTTACACATACGTAACTATATACAATAAGTGATGACAAGTTGAGAATTAAAAATATATGACTCTAATATACAGGGTGTATATATAACAGAAAGATGATATATTATATTGTAAATATTTAAAAAGTACAAGTCCCAATTATTAACATATTAATATTGGTTTAGATATCAATTTATTTATCAGTTTATAGTCAATAGGCATACTAATATGCAATACACTGTAGGTTAGTTTATAAGTCAGATTTATGTAAAGCTCACTAAAATTGTCTGCAATAAGCAGCTATACATGTAATTACAGGTTAATGTGCGTTGAATTACGCGTAAAAAGTACTAATGCGAACTAAAGTCTGCTTACGGGAGTGCGACCGTTCGGGAAGCAATAACAGTGCGATTTGTGACACTGGAGAGACTCATCACGATGGAGGGACTCATGTTTCACTGTGGGATGTACAGCCACACGTCCATAGTCGATGGAGGACTAGACAGCTACATCAAGAAGACAGGAGCAGAAGAATGCCGAAATATACACTGCTACCGATCGATACAACTCTACAAGAAGACCACAACGAAATCCACCTACGAGAAGGAGTAACATGCTCATTCATCAACGGCTGTTGCTTGGACTCTACAATAGGCGAAATAACTTGGAAAAACAATACAAAGACAACAGTTGTGAAAGTCAATTGTCACAACTTTACAGAGGGCACGTTGAAAGATCACTAATAAACAATCACTAGAAGAATTGGTACTAGTAGAACAAGATAAAAACATATTTGCTCTAATGCTACACAAAAGGGCTATAATATGTAACACAGAAGTATGGCAAACAGAACACCCTCGAATCCTAATAAATTTCCTAGTAAACAACAAAATAAATCCTAGTATGCCACTCCTACCTCAAAAAGTAGACCTGATGACCTACATCAATAACAAAATCCTTCACACCGAACAATCCTACCAAAGAGAAATAGAAAATCTATACTTAGACACAGTACTACGACGATGCCAAACAAAGAGTTGCAGCAAACACATACCAGAGACCATTCTAGCAGAAGTATAATGCGACAAAACAAAGCAGTATCAACCTGAGACGACCACCCAGCAAGGACAGACCAATGGAGGCAGACAGCAGCAGTAACGCATCAATATAGTTAACTCGACACGTGGAATTGGCAAACGGACATTAAAACAGCCAAGACGACGCGAGTGAAGTGCGGATAATTCCCACAGGGATACGCGATAAAGTGAACGCAAAACGCGAGTACAATCGTATAGAACAGTTAGAATACGCTTGTCGTAATGGACACATGTAATCACAAACAATTGTAATAAGTTAGGAAAGTCTTTCACTTGTTAAGTTTCAATAAGATTAATACAAGATTGACTCAACTTGTCATACACATAGGTTTAATACGGGGGCAGCACGATACATTCGCTGACCACGGTACAATAGTCTATAAGAAACAGTAAATGATAAAATATAAATTGGGACTTATATAAAAAATATATATAGTAGATTATAAGTAATAAATATGTTAAGTTTATTGTTGGAAAAGGAAAAGGCCCCTCGGCCCTTTTCTTTTTTTGCGTAGGGAGTAATGTAATGTGAGCGTAGCAAGTGAGTGAGAAGTTGGAATAAAGGAAGTAGCATAGAAAAAGATAATAATTATTCGAGATAATTATTATATATTCCGAATAAAATAAGGGATAATTAATACAGTTAACTTATACATTTAAATTATACAAAGTATAACAATTGACCTAGTTATTGCATTGTTTGATAATTGTTTAAACGTATAAAAAGCACGAAACTATTGTTGTAAAAAAATAACAACACCCGTGACCCAAATAGAAGCAATAACGCCAAAACTGCAACTCAGCGAAACTACGACCTTGGTACTAGAACCAGCGTTGAAAGTACGACCACAATAAAACAGAAAGAAACGACGGTAGCCAGGTCAGTAGTTGGTAGTCAGTCAGTCAGTAGTAGTGAGACGGCGGGCGTCCAGGCATCAATTGCCGCCCCGGCTACTCTCGACGCGGTAGCGTCGGGTACGAGTAGCTAGTAATGAGTAGTCAGTAGTCAGTCAGTAGTAGTGAGACGGCGGGCGTCCAGGCATCAATTGCCGCCCCGGGTACTCTCGACGCGGTAGCGTCGGGTACGAGTAGCTAGTAATGGGCAGTCAGTAATAGCGGGCCACCGTGGCTCGGACGCGATAGCGTCCAGTACGCGAGACAATCGGTGATTCTCCGGGGGCCGCGTATCATCTGACATAGTATCGCGTGTAGTCCGGTTATTGTGGCAGCTCGAAAGTTCGCAACCCCTCAACTGACCGAGTTCCAGAAGACTGAACGTGTCGTGGTTGAAGCCCTAATATACACATAAGGTAACAGATTTCTTATACTAACCTGTGTAATTATATTAGTACCACTGTCAACTCTTCACTATCTTGCTACATCGTCTCCCGACGCGCAGAATAACGTGTTAACGATTGTATTAGTAACTTCAGGGTAGATTCAATATATTGTTGACTCTAATTTGGTTTTTTTTTTAATGTTCCTTTCGTCCGACTCACTAGAGACTAGGAGAACACGAGATTCTGCGTATGCATATCTCCGGCTTCAAAAGTAAGCCCATAACCTCTGCTCTTTACAGGACCTGAGACCTAGGAGTCCTTACCCCTATCCCGAAATCCCTTATCTTCTCGTAAATCCACGAAGACGAGCCAGCCCTCCAGACCAGTGTGACCAGTATTCCTTGCAGCCGCTCGCAGGGTTAGCATCCCATGAGGATCTATTGTGTATTTCATTTGGTGACAGCGTTTTCCATAACTTCACATAACGCTCCCATTCGTTATTCATTTACAATGTGGTCCCTTTGAGGAAGATTTCTATACCCAGATTGGAACTGTTGGCAGCCGCTATTGGTGCTAGACTTTATCAATCAGTAAAAAGACAATTTTATCAATATGTTGAGTCTTATTTTTGGTGTGATTCCACTACTTTCCTTTCTTGGATTCAACGTAAGGATGACTGGTCTGTTTTTATTTTTAATAGAGTTCAGAAGGTTAGAAATTTAGCCAATCCTAGTTGGAAATATGTACCTAGTTCTCTCAATCCTGCCGATCTTCCATCAAGAGCCTGTGGTGTTCAGCAATTGCTCGACTCTCGATGCTGTAAGGGCCCGGTTGAACCCGGAATGGTTGTACAGAACAGAAAATGATTGTCCCTAACAAAAATTAGAAGTTGATGAAGAAGAACCATGAAAACTACCATGAAAAAAAAAAGCCAGTTCGTCACGATTTTCTACAGCTTGTATTCGAGGGTAAGATTGAGGGCAAACGTAGACTAGGATGTAATCGGTACCCTTGGCTTAAAACATAAGAGGTTCAAGAGGCTTGGGAACGATTTGCTAAAAAAGACCCAAAACAGAGAAGAATTTGTGCAAACCATTACCGATCTTCCATAGGAGAAGGCACTCGAAGAAAAAGGACAAAAGGATGCCATCAGTTACTAACTCATCCCCACAAGATTCGTTGGTCACTAAGTGAAGGATTGCTTATACCGGCAATCACTTGGTGAAATTTTGGCCATATCAGGCTACACTCAATTACTTTAGCTTGCAGACAAATGCAGCCGCCCGAGATGTGGCACGTGGATCCATGAGAGAGAGGTGGGTAATGCAAGGATAACTAACAACCTCCTCCCAATAATATTAAAACAATGGAAATATATCGTACTTAGTGTCCATTTGAAGATGAACATATTAATTTAGGTATATTTAATAAACAAAAGACAAAAATTTTATTTAATCACAGCAACTATTGCATAATGACTTGTTAACGATATAATTTACTGCAACAAAACTAATTCTTGTATTGTAAGTTTAATGTTTAACGACCGTGATGTATATTATTAAAGCTTTTTAATGCATTTAACAGCTTTTTATTAAAATGAAGTTCCCCATTTAAGTTATTTACATCAATTATCTGATATTTTTATAACTGTCAAATAGGAAACATTTTATTTCATTCAAATCATATCCTGCAATCAGACATTGTTCCATTGTTGACGTAAATATATATATTTATGATAACTAGTGAGAAAAGTAGTAAAATTGTAGTTTTTTACAGTTTTGGCTTAGAGTCTCTAACAGAAATATGAACAGTATTGTTTTATTTGCTGTGTGCCTGGTTATTGTAACCAATTACACGGTAAGTACTTTTTATTTTTGTCTTATAAATCAGTATAATACTGATTTATTATACTGAATATTTCTTTTCTTAATATCAGAGATAAGAAAATCTGCGCATGCAAACTGTTTTTTAAAATAACATTAAATATATCAAAATGTGCCATAGATACGGTTCTAAAAAAAATAACTGAGTGTGGTTCTCTAACTAAAGAAGAAATAGGGACACATTCAAATAGGGATAATAAAACAAGCGACGCTATAACTCAGGGCGTAATTGATCATATTAATAAGTTACCAAGAACAGAACCTTACTATTGCAGATCGACTACAAAAAAGAGTATCTAGAAGGATCACTAAATATCAGTATGATTTATAGGATGTATAAGGAGAAGTGCTTAGAGGAGAATGTGCCATTTGTGAAACAACACATTTATCAGGAAATTTTTAACACAAGGTTTAATCTTGCATTTTTTAAGCGGAAGAAAGATTTGTGTTCAGTATGTGAAGTGTACAAGAATATAAGTCAAAAAGAAAAAAATGAAAAAGGGCAAAAATTGAAAATCACAATGACGAAATGGTACTGTTGCGCCTGGAAAAGGAAAATGATAATAAATTGACCTCAGATGATAATATTCGATATAGCAAACCGTGATACCCCTACCAAATGAAAATGTATCCTCTTTTTATTACAAGAGTAAGTTAAATGTTCTTAACTTTACAATTTTTAATATTAATACAAAAGAGGGTTTCTGCTACATGTGGAATGAAGGTAAAGCGAAAAGGGGGGCAAACGAAATATCAACATGCGTTTTTAATTACATAAAAAAGTATGGCATCGTGTTTTATAGCGACCAAAATACAAACAGACTTTTAGCAACTATGTATTTGTATTCAGTGGAGTAATTAGACGTTTAACAAATTCTTCACAAATATTTAATTGTTGGACATACTGAAAATGAGGGTGACTCTACGTATTCATGCATAGAAAAAGAGAGAAGTAGAATATTAAAAAGCGGCCAAATTACGGTCCCTCTGAAGTTATTATCATTATAAAGTCGGCCAAGAAAAAGGGCAATCTTTACTCCGTTACTGAATGTCCACAGAGGATTTTATAGATTGGAAGAAAATAAATTCAATGATGGGCAAAAATTTTAATACAAATGAAAATTGAGAAAAAGTTACTTGGAATGAAATTAAAGTTATACTGGTTAAAAAGATAGAACCAATAAACATTTTTATAAGACATCCTATCCCGATCAAGAATATAAGATTATTAATGTAAATAAAAAGAAACGAAGAACAAAACCAGTAAGTGTACAATGTTTACCCCCTGTTCATAATGCGGCACCAACCATACCTCTAAATAAGAAGCATGATCTTTTCAGCTTATGCAATCATAATCTAATTTCTAAGAAATATCATAATTGAGGGGCTGAGAGGAAAAGTGGTACAAGTGACATTTAGATAGTTTTGAGAAAATGAGAGTTAAAGTTTAAGTAGTGGCACAAAAAGACTAAACAAAATTTTAAAATCTAATCAAGATATTATTATTAGTAAGTTCTTAATGTTTTCATGTGCAGTTTTTACAATCATATACATTTAGTTAGTGCTCCATCTTCATTTCTTCAAATTTAAACTTCTTAGAACTGTTTCTCACAGCATTCATCCACTCACTGGGTACAAACCTCCTCTTTTATAAACAGCGGTGATTCCAACGTCAGATATCCCATTTAAAATTCTCGAATAACGTCCATTGCTGATATCCAAGGTTTTTAAGAAAAACATTTTGCAAACTCTCATATTTTTTAGTTTGATAGTAACGCTCTTTTCTTTATTAGTAACAGCTTCTGTACGTCGTCGTTTGGGCAAAGCGATCTCTGTACAAGACGTAATGAATGCATTCTGCAGATTCCAATTTTCTAGACCCCAGAATTGGTTAAATATTTCCTGTCTTTGTTCATCGGTGAATTTTTGACACTGAAATCTGCAAGTATGTATATAATTTTGCAAACTTCTTGCTTTTACTAACTTGTTTTTATAGCCTACGTATTCCTCACCTGCATTTCTTTTTCGTTTTCTTACTTGCTTCTTATCTAAATCGCTATATCTCAAACGTTTTTTGCCCTTTTTCTTTAATGACTTGTTTAAATGAACATCTGCAATGTTTTGTAGATCATGATTACTATCGCTACTACTTTCTTCTATTGGATTATAGTTTCTGTCCTCTTCTGAATCGTCATATTCCGAATAACTGTCAGATTCTGAAACAAAAAAGAAACATTTTAAGGTTATGCTATAAGTTTCTTTCAACTACTACTTTTTGAAGACATAGATAAATAAAATAACCCTATAAAATAACAATTGAAAAAATATAAAACGCATTGAAGACTTACCTTGCATTATTTTAAGGCTATTTAACAAATTGTATTAATATTCCTGCACACTTTTAAAACGTGGCTGTCACAAACAACTACATAAGGTTTAGAACAAAAGTGGGACATGTACGCTTGGACCACTTATACAGAAAACCATTACCAGAAATTGGTGAGAGCTTTTACTTCTCACATACAGATGTCCGTACTGTAGTGTGTTTTGTACTTGTACCATTTTTATATTAATAAATCTCAACATCCTCTAGCCACTCATGCACATATCTCACTTTTATACAAAATGTCACTTGTACCACTTTTCCTGTCAGCCCCTCTATTCTGTTCTTTTAACAAAGTCTACATTTGGGTATTATGTAATGAATATTTTTTGATCTAATTTTTTTATCTTTTGGTTTCTCGATTGGTGCTTACATGTAATATGGAGTTCTATCTCAGTCCTCATTCTTCTCAGCACCTCGTTGTTGATCACGTGCTCTGTCACGAAATCTTCAGCATCCTTCGAAAAACACACATTTTAAAGGCTTCTATACGGTAGATAGAGTTTATTAGGAATGCTTAATACATTCATTAATGTGTACACTTACATTGAGGTATTTCATTTAAATTACTCAACTTTGGTTTATACTTATTTATCCCTGGTTTGTTCTTGATTTTGTAGTCATAATATATGATATGTGGGTTTTTAAATTACTTGTCTTTAAAATACCTAGTTTAAATTGGCAGTCCTTGATTTTTCAGTATTTATATTTTAATAATTTTCCTTTGGTTTAATAGTCTTGTACACTTGATTTTACTGTCATAGAGAATGTATGTTTAAATTATTATTTTTTGTTTAAGTTTAAGACCCCTTAATGTTGTACCCTTCTTTGCATCCGTAGGGTATTTGGGTTTTAATAACTTCTCATTGGTTTAATATATCGCTTAAAATAATTATTGAGTAGATGGTTCCCCTACATGAGGCACAAATTATATCAATCGTAAAGTTGCAAAAATCTAAATCCTATATCAAAATCACCCCCAAGACTAGTGTGACCAACTTCAATTCTATCGAATTTAGGACAAGGCTAAAAAAATACCTGAAATCCGGGACTTTTCAGTGTAAATCGGGCCATTTTTTATTTTTTTAAATCACCATCTTTTATTGATTATTTAACATTTTTATGTTGACAATGATATTTTTGATGAGATTAAGCCATAATTGGTTATAATAATCAAATTTTTGTTAGTTTTTGACGTTTCGACTTCCAATCCGGAAATCATTCGCAAAAAAGAAAAAATTAGAAAATCAACTGATGTTGAATCTTCATGTTAATGTAACCTTAATATTTATATTTTAATATATTTAATGCTGGTCTAAAATTTACAGGTGAAATATCTAAAGTTAATATTTTGTTGGCAACATTGAAAGTGGTATCAAAATTTGCACAGAAATAGCTATGATGTAAACAGGCTAGCAAGAGATATGTCATGCAAGACAGACTCGCATAGCATGGGACTTGATCAGGTAAAAGCTGCTTTTACCTAATCAAGAATGAACAACAACCAAACTTTCGAACATGGGTCCTTGAAAAAATCCTTCAGTAATTTTGGGCTGTTTTAAGTTTCCAGAAAATAAGTCTTTAAACCAATCTAAACTTTTAAGATTGATTGCACGCATGCGAACATTTCCAAAAAGCGAGTTTTTCCATAACCGAGAATTTTCTGGTATTGAACGTTTACAGTTTCACAAAAATCTTCACACAATCTCAAATGTGTGACATGAACAGTGAAACAATAAAAATGTGAATACATTTTCACCATTATTAATTCCACGTTAAATAACATATTGCAGCCACATTGCAAAGTGTTGTGAATAATGTAATCCGCACAACCGATTTCCATTAAATTTGGATTCACCTGTGATTTTAGTTTGTAGTAAATATTTTTTTGCCCACCTCGGCTTTTACCACCAAAATTAGTATTAGTAATATCGCCGCAGAATGAATTTAACTTTTTTGTGATGTTATACTTTTCAAGAGTTCTCCAGAGCTGCACAATAATATCAGATGTTTCGTCTGCACAATATTTTCCTCTTCATGCCTTCTAATGCAACGAAATATCTTACCACAACCGGGAACATCTTTACGTTTCCATGGTTAGATGCATCGGTAATTATAATGACGTATATTGCGTTGTTCATTGCATCAACCAATTGATTTTCGATGTACGCACCAAAGACATTTTTAACAATTTCCTCACATTCAGTACGAGCTGACTGAAATTTGGTCAATCCAAAGCAATTCCGAAATATTTTTGATGAGCAATCAGCTGTGCGAAAGTTTTCATTTTCCTTAATCATATGATACGCCCAAACACCTTCCCGAGCTGCAGTCTCTAAATCAATATTGCTCGATGTTGCTGTTGCCTTGAAAAATTCATTCAATTTTTTGCTGCTTGCCGCAGAGCTAATACCTCTTTGGTGTTTTTCACTTCTCATGTGACTCACTACATCCGCTCTACCACCGTGGGCGATCGAAAATTCGCATCCACAATAACATTTTACGTCACTGTTACCTTTTTTTTTTAATGGGAATTCTTGCAATGGTTTATTAAAAGTGCAATAGCGTTTTCTCTTTTTATTTTCTTGTTCTGGTTCCATATTAACAATAGAATGGTATGAAAATTGCAAAGTCAACTAAACAATGCTTCGGACCTTTGTAGATGATCACTAATCTATTTGACGCTTCAAACTGATTAGTGACATAAAATAAATATTGTTTACATGAAATCATAGTGCAACGCAGCAGATTTGGTCTTGGTTTAAAGCAAGTATCGGTTTGGAAAGAATCATTTATTCCTCAATAATATACCGCGAATGAAATCAAGAAGGTTGTTTACCTACTTAGAATGGTTAACAAAACATTTATCAGCAAACATTCCATCGTTGAATGCAGCACACCTCGGTCTGCATAATTGATGTGTATACAATACATGAATTGTTATCGTTTTGAATAATCTTTTCTCCTTTCGAAAGAGGAGAATTAAAATACAGAAACGAAAAAAAGTGCACCGTTTGAGTTTACCTATAACATAATACCACGATAAAATGCATGCGTTTTGGATATTTTAGTATTAAATGAATGAATGAATGAAATGAGGTTGAATGCTCGAATAAATGAACTTTGAAAATAAGGCTATTATCGAGCACAAGTTAATTAAATCTAGCCCAAGTACTTTCGCTTAAAATAGCATCTTCAGGGGCATCTGAAATAAGCCAAGAAAACGTTTTTTAGATGAAGTAAATTAGTTAACTTCGATAAAAAAACTCGAAGTTAATGGATGAAAAAAAAAGTTTTTGAGATTAACGTTTTAGACTTAGTTCGTCAAAATGTAAACTATCCGGCAAGCGTAAAATGTGGAAACATTAAAAATAACATAAAATTGTACAAAACACTACACTAAAACGAGGACAAACAGTTTAAAATTACTTAAAGATTCTACGCTACATTCTCTGTCAGTATCTGGAGGGATAATGATCTAAGCGGAAATGATATGGTGACATATGACAACTTTGATAGGCAGTCAAAGTTATGGATCTGTGATCAGCAAATATTAAAATTCTGTATAAGCTGTCATTGGCCAAAGGTCCAACTAGAACTACTACTGAAAAAAATTCAGCTGATGAAGTATGACATATAGAATATTTTGATTTAAACTAGATTGCATAATCCAGATCTCACACTCACACCCGTCTGTAATAATAAGGTTGTAGGTTTGAGGCTAAATAAAGTGTACATAAAGTGTGAATGAAAGAAATAGACCAAACGATCTATTGGACAGTGGGTAGTTGACTACAATAAAATGGTCTACCAGACACTGTCAATACTGCAAAACGAGAAGAAAATTGACCATGAAATTGAAATATTAAAATTAAATCAGAATTGAAAGCAGTGTGTAAATGGGTATAGTTCAAGTAGTTCAGTTAAACCTCAAGCCAATGGGAGAACTATAAAACTAATATGTAATAGCATTACTAAAGACCAAATGACCAACAGGTGTTGAAATATAAAACTGTGGAATTAGTATATGTAGATTATGCAGAGGTATGAATAGTGAAATCAACTCCAACTGTGGATCAATTGAATCTGAGCAAGCTAGTTGTGTAAATTGTTAAATACAATAGTAATGCTGAACAGAGCTTGAAATTGGTAGATTCTTAATGTATAAACTTAGTGCAGGAAGTCTAGACAGCCGAGCTGGGTCCACTACAAGGTGAAGCTGTAATAAAGTTTTTAAAAATAGGTTTAAATTTAGTACAGTTTAAATTAATTTGAGTATTAAGACAATGAGAGTTTCCATTCGTTTCCTTTGTGATCTCCAAATCTTCCAATAGATCCAACTCCAAGTAGTTTTTCTTTCTACTGATGTCATGCAAAATAGATAACATGGTGTTGATGTTGAAATTGTGTTTGCTAGACTCTAAATGTTGACCAAAACTTGAAGAGTTTGGTCTTTTTAAATGTTCTGATATTCTAGTAGATAGCTTTCTAATGGTTCTACCTACATAAGAGGCATCACAATCTTCTTCTTCTTAACATGCCATACACCAAAGTGCGTAGGCGACTATCTCATTACTAGAATTCTGTTCTTGGCGGCGTGACACAGCTCACCTGTATTGTGTATTCCTGTCCATTCTTTAATATTCCTTAACCAGGACAATTGTTTGCGGCCGGCTCCTCTCCTACCTTCGATCTTCCCTTGTAGGATTAACTGTGGTATTTCATATTTTGCTCCTCTCAATATGTGCCCAAGGTAACCAATCTTGCGTTTTTTAATTAATTCAAAGGTATGCGCATCATTCTTCTCAATGACCACATTTCAAATGCTTCAAGTTTGTTGATAGATGTTTTTTTCAAAGTCCACGTTTCCATGCCATAAAGCAAGATGGACCATATGTAGCACTTGACCATTCTGTAGCGTATTTCGAAGTTTAGGTGTTGATTACATAGGAGCGGTCTGAATTTCACAAAAGCTTGTCTTGCCATTTGTATTCGGGTTTTTATCTCGTGTTGTGGATCCGATTGGTCATTGATTGTGGTGCCAAGGTATTTAAAAGTTTTCACGCGATTTATACGATTGTCACCTATGCATAATATCGGGTTTTCTGGAGGGTTTCTGCTAATGACCATATATTTCGTTTTCAAAATGTTGATTTTGAGGCCATATTTTTTACCTATGCTATTCACTCTATCAAGTAATAACTGCTGATCTTCCAAATTATCAGTTATAATCACTGTGTCGTCCGCATAGCGTAGGTTGCTAATTGGTATGCCGTTCACCTTAATGCCTAATTCCGTATCTTCTAATGCTTCCGCAAATATATTTTCAACATATAAATTAAAAAGCATCGGAGAGAGTATGCAGCCTTGGCGGACACCTTTCCGGATTTCAAATTCATCCGTATATTGGTCTTGATCAATCCTCACCTTTGCCATTTGGTTCCAGTATAGATTCTGAATAATTCTGATCTCCTTCTGGTCAATGTTGGCCCTATGTAGTAGTTCCATCATGATATCATGTTTAACATTGTCAAATGCCTTCTCGTAGTCGATGAAGGTGAGGTAGACATCTTTTCGTTGATCTAAGCAGTTTTGTATCAAGGTGTTCAAACATAAAATATCACAATCATCACACTTTAATTTGTAAATACCACTTTTGTCAAGTGTGTTCAGCCTGTCTTTCGTGTTAATTAAAAAGGAACCTACAGTGTTGTGTGACTTAAAGGAAATTTTGATGTTTTCAACTGCAGAAGTAAAAAGTTTAGCTATTTTATTAGAAATGTTACTACTTAATATAAGTAAAAGAGAAATATCTGATGTTGTTAGAAGCATTTTGTTGGAGATGACTTTGTGATAAATATGCAAGCTTTTCTGTAATTTTGAGTTTGGCTCTATTTAGAAGCTTATGGATAATGTTGGGATCATAACCATTATTTAAAGCAATTTGTTTGAAAGTGTTGAGTTCTACATTAAAGTTATCATTTGAAAGTGGAAATTTAAGTAATCTGTGAATATAACTATTGAAAGCAGCCATTTTATGTTGGGTTGGATGGTTAGATGTCTCATGTATAACATGATCTGTTTGGGTGGGTTTTCTGTAAATATTGTACTCAAGAGAATCTTTATTGCGAGATATAGTCATATCCAAGAAGTTCAACTTATTGTCAGATTCTGGTTCCAAAGTAAAAGAGATGTTAGGATGAAGGTTATTAAGATCTTCCAGAATCTGTAAAGCATCATCATGTATCAGAGCTATACAATCATCAACGTCCTTGACCAAAAAATTATTTTGTTGTTGTTAACAAATTTCTGTTCTAAGCTGTCCAAAAAAATATCAGCTAAAAAAGGTGATAATGGAGAACCCATTGCTAAACCTGTCGGTTGTTTGCATATTTTTTGGTTAAATTGGAAGAAGTCTTGATCAAGACAGAATTTGAGCATAGTTGAAATAGCATCTTTGTCTTTAGCCGGTATGTTGCAATTGTTTAAAAGGTTGTGTACTAAAGGTAATGTTTCATCTCTTGGTACAGAAGTAAACAAATTGGAAACATCAAAGGAAACCAAATAAAAACTCTCTTCTATTTGAATATTATTTAAACCTTCTATTAGATCTAAAGAATTTGTAATGGAGAACTTAGGTTTAAAATTAGTATCTAATAGATTGAATTGTGTTATAAACAAATTAATTGTGTTATTTTAGTATTACACTCTAGAAATTTTCGACTTTTTTTTGTCCCAGCAATTCAATTTGATGTGAATTCTTAGAATAATAACATATTTAAAATTTCAAAATAGAATTTTACCAAAAAGTTAAAAATTCGGATGGGCCGGAATCATTATTTGCGACGCCAGGACCATCGTAATTTGGGCCATGTACCGGATTTTTCAGGTTAGTTGGTCACAATACCCAGGATCTATGATCCACCCCCATCCCGAGAAAAATCTGAATCCGCCACTGTTTTTAATAGGTTGGACATAAAATTAAAAAAAAAACAAAAAATTTAAGATGAAAGTAGTTTAAAAATACCCATTTTGATTTTATATCGCAAAAGTCAATTTAAAATATCCATAAATAAATTGATATACCTTTGAATTTCGGAATATATACGTAGACTTGACGAATGTCTTAACTTTAACGTTCGAAACACATTGTTTATTTCTTACATACAATCTGAATATATTTTAATCGATATAGATTTATATACGATAGCCGTATTAAGATCAATAGCGGGCATATCATTAGGAGACAGACAAACCAAAAGAAGTATACGCGAACAATACAAAATTCAAAATATTAACAGGTAAATAAAAACAAGAAAAAGAAAACTGGAACGAACATGTAAACCGAATGGGACCAGATAGGTTAGCGAACATCTGTAAAAACAACAAGCCGTATAGCAGAAGACTCGTTGGAAACCCGGTGCCGCCAAAAAAAGGGGAAAGATAATGTACAGTCAACAACGACTGAAACAGAATAAGAGGCAGACAAACAGGAGTAATCCTAGTCGAACGAAAAAGAAGAAGTAAATAGAACAAGCCGGTTTTTCGGCCTGTGGGCTTATCTGTGATTTTTGTTAGGTGTTTGTAAATAAAATATATACATTGAAAGTGTTTTTAGAAGACTCCCCTAATGGGAGAGTCAAATGACAAATTAAAGAAAACTAAAACCAAGAACTTTTTTCACACATTTTTGATGATGATGTTGAAGCCACATTTATTACAAAAAATGGAATTTTAAATATTTATAATGCACAATATTATTACTATGTTGGTGAGAATTTTCATGTTATAAAAAAATAAACATCAGGAAAGGTTCAGAGTAAATGTATTGATTAGTGTGCTTAGTGATAATCTAATTTTTTATATAATAATTACCGAGTGATGGATCGAAAGAGGAGTTCCAGTTGCTTAGCCAATAAGGTCTCCGGATTCTAGATCTAGTTAGCGTAATTTCAAAAAACATATTTTAAAATTTTATTGAGTCAAATTTAAAAAATATTGTCTTTCAACGAGAATTGTTCACAAAGTTTGTCTTTATGGATTTCGACGTTTCTTTTTTATTTGTACACTTTTTGCGCACATTACTAGTATGCATTATTTAAATAAGTAAATTTTTAAGTAAACTGTCTAATTTGTTTAAACAGTTTCTTATTATTCTAGTAATATTTAAAGTTTAAAGTAACTTTTATTGTGATTTTTTTATTGTATTTTTTATTAAAAAGTTGTGATTAATATATACTTCTTCAATAAACGACGTAAATAATTTATTTATAATAGATTATATGACCGAAAAATCTGAAATTTTATTTGCAAAGTTAAAGCAATATGTAGAAATAATATGATAATTTGTTTCCCAGTGAAAAAAATTGCTCAAAGGACTGTTTTCCATGGCAACTTATTTATTATTTATTTATTACTATTTTTTATTTATCAATTTTTAAACAGATTATAAAAAATGTTTTTTTGCTTGGAAGTTACTATTTTTTAATAATTTGAGTTATATTAAAACGAAAGTTTTTCTTCGGTTTTTTTTTCGTAAAATACGAAATAATAATTTAATTTAAAATATCCATAAACATATTAATAAAGCGTTGTATTTCCGGATATACAGGGTGTTTCAAAAAAAGGTAACACCGTTTCTCGGGTAGGTAAAAACTGAAAACTAATTGGGTTTTGCTTAGTAAAAAATTTTTGTAACGCCATCCGTTTTCAAGATACAGGGCGTTTAATACAAAAAAAAATTATGCATTTTTTACGATTTTGCCAAAACTACTGGCAACATTGTAATGAAATTTTATACGATTATGTTTTGGAAGCTGATACATCCCATGAATTTGTTTTTATATCTGATACTCATAGAGGGCGCTAGTTACACGGATCGTACTAAATATTAGTCAATATAACTTTTTTAAGAGTATAATTATTAATAAAAATTTCAAGTAAACTTAAACATCATTCAATTTTACACGAAAAAGGTACTCTTGGTAAAACTCGATATTGTGTACCGTTTTTGGAATATTTTGATTTGAAAATTCTGAAGTAATAATTGATGCTGGTAGTAATGATAAAATTCTAATAGATATACCTCTAAATTCTCCAAGTGTGCCATGGAAATCTGATATTTTTATTATTAACCTTAGGCGAATGTTTAGGATATTCTAGTGCAGCTGTGAAACGATATGCAGAAAAGTTTCGTAGAAGAAACTTACCAAGTAAGAAACATTTAGAGCCGTTGAACGACGTTGAAACTGGGAATGTGAGACCAAATAAAATAAATTCTGGTAGACCAAGAACAACAAGAACAATTAATAAAGAAAATAATATTTTAAATTTACTTGATCAAGATCCAACAGTTAGCGTAAGGAATATAGCAAGACAAACAAATACTTCTTCTTCAAGTACTTGGTGGATACTGAAAGAACAGCAATTACATCCTTATCATTACAGACAAATCCAAGAGCTCTTGCCAGATGATTTACCGGTTAGAGTGGATTTTTGTGAAACATTGCAACAAAGAACAGCCCACAATCCAAATTTTTTAAAATGCATTCTTTTTACGGACGAGGCCACCTTTACGCGACAAGGAATGTTTAACTCCCATAATGCAAACTACTGGTGTGATGAGAATCCACGAGACAAAAGGGTATCACATTACCAACACTCATTTAAAGTTAATGTTTGGGCAGCAACTTTACGTAACAAATTAATAGGTTATCATATTCTACCTGGAAATTTAAATGGTGATATGTATCTTGATTTTTTAAACAATTCCTTATTCGAGGTATTAGAAGATTTAACGCTAAAGGAGCGAAAATCTTTATTTTTTATGCACTATGGAGCTCCACCACACTTTGATAAAAGGTGTCGTAATTGGTTGAGTAATCATTTTCCGAATCGATGCATTGGTAGAGGTGCAGAAGCTCCGATTCATTGGCCTCCTCGGTCATGCGATTTTAACCCTTTGTACTACTCAGTTTGGTCGTATATTAAGGAAAAAGTCTATGCTACATAGGTAAATTCACGCCAAGAATCGGAAGAAAGAATTCAACGTCAATTTAATGACATCATAGCTGATTCCCTACCGTTTAGAAGGATAATGGAATCTTTAGAAAAAAGAATAGACTTGCATATTCGCGAAAACGGAGGGCATTTTGAACACTTACTGTAATTGAATTTTATTTTATGTTCTTAGTCATTAATTTAATTTTTTTTTCTTGTGAGTTTTGTTTAATTACTAACTATTTTATACCAGCATCAATTATTACTTCATAATTTTCAAATCAAAATATTTCGAAAACTTTACACAGTATCGAGTTTTACCAAGAGTACCTTTTTCGTGTAAAATTGAATGATGTTTAAGTTTAATTGAAATTTTGATTAATAATTATACTCTTAAAAAAGTTATATTGACTAATAGTACGATCCGTGTAACTAGCGCCCTCTATGAGAATCAGATATAAAAACAAATTCATGGGATGTATCAGCTTCCAAAATATATTCGTATAAAATTCCATTACAATGTTGCCAGTAGTTTCGGCAAAATCGTAAAAAATGTGTAAGTTTTTTTTTCTTCAACGCCCTGTATCTTGAAAACGGATGGTGTTACAAAAATTTTTTACAAAGCAAACCCCAATAATCCAAAGAATATGATGCTAAAACATTACAGTAAAAAGTTTATCCAAAGTTTACCACGGGAAGCTATTTATTTATAACAATTTTTTAATAAATAAAAAACTTCTTTTTTATTTGAAAGCAATTTATTCTTTCGTGTATAATAAGCAGGTTCCCGTGGTAAACTTTGGGTAAACTTTTTACTGTAATATTACAGCATCATACTCTTTCGATTAAAATAAGATTCAGCTTGTGGGTAAGAAATAAACAATGTGTTTCGAGCGTTAAAGTTTAGACGTTCGTTAAATTTATATATTCCGAAACGCAACGGTATATCAATTTATTGATGGATAGTTTAAACTGACTTTTGCATTACCCCTTTCATGCCTGACTCTTTTTTTGTAAAAATAATAGTTTTTATTCTTAGTGCCGTTAAAGGGACGTTATATTAAGGCCACAAAAAATATTGAAAAAAATACTTACCCCTCCACAAGGCAGATATTCACCCTGCACGAAAGTGGCGTTCAGGCTTAAAATGTGTTTGTGCACTATCGTGACTTCCAGGTATTTAATAGGTTAGTGGTTTCGATTAAATCATACAAATGCATAAATATATCCAAACTATATTAATTTAAAGAGTTTGAAAGAAAAGGTAGATAATTTTACAAACATTTCTCTTAAACAACAATTTTTGCCTTACATTTATTTCTTATGATACATCGCAAAACAGTTTTGTTTTCGTGATAAGCAAAGGTATACATTACATTTTTCACAACGTATTTTTGACCGACTGTGACAGTTTTCCATTCTACATGCACGAGGATTATCGATTTCATCGAAAGTAGGAAAATAGTTATGTCCATCGTACCTTTTAACCTCCGAGGGTTTAGCTGATCGTCTGTATTTATGAGAGGAATTTTGGTTCTCGTTTTCATTACTTTCTGTTTCTTCGTGATTTCTTTTTCGGATAGGTGGTTCGTTAACAAGCCCTTCAGCTACTTGCATCCTAAATCCAAAAGATTTATGATTTTGTTTTTAGGAACTGCAGAAGATTCAGATTCTAATTTATACAATCTCAAAGAATTTGCTTCTGATAAATCGAAAAAATGGAGCATAGCTTTAAGACTCCATTTGGTAGTTTTCATAAAAGTTCGATAATACTCTAATTATTTTGCTCCCTGTTTATCCCAACGTTTCACGTTAATATTTTCGTCTGAAGATGTACAATTAGAATAAGAACATACTTATTGTCCTTCCACTTCACAACAACTATATTGTTGCATACAAACTGTTTCATATCTCGATCTGCTTTAAAATCCATACTATTCCGCTCTGGCAGTCGGTTTATCATTATCGTACATGTACCATGCAATCCCATTACATCTAAACGTTTCAATAGTGAAATGGAAGGAAAATAGCGGTCAAAATAAATGCTTCCTGGAGGAATAGATTTTGAAAGATGGAGGACCACTGAAGCTCCGACACCTAAAGACTTGTCCCCTAATGGAGTTCTTATACCTTGGTATATCTCGAAATCAATCATCAGTCTCATGAGTAGTGGCGATAAATGCTTTCAAACCTTGAGGCCTAGGCTTAGTTTTGAGAACTTGTCGCAATCCTCGAGGGCACGTACCGCTAAATGGGATCATCTACTCGTCGATAGAGTAGCATCCCGGCATTCTTTCTAATCTGTAGCATGTTCTCTTAATTTGATCCAATACTGGTTGTACTTTCCAAAGTGGATTCGTATTTCCTGGCAAAGCTGAATCATATCCGACATGAAATGCCGTACGTAAAATTTTGAATCTTCCTCTTGAAATTACGTTTGCAACTAAAGGCAAACGCATTTCGTCACGCCAGTACATGTATAATCGTGAATAAGGGATGCAACCTATAATGATATGTACCCCAATGAGTTTTTTTTAATTCTGTTGCCTTAGTGTTCATCACACGACCAGTTTTTCAGAGGTGGTAATTATTAGTACACATAGCAGCATTCTCAAAAAATCATCATCAAAATATTCTTTGAAATATTCCAGTGGATTTCTAACGTTGATGTCTGTTGACTGTCGTACTGAATAACTGTAATCTTTTTGAATAAATGGCACTTGCCTCCAGGCCTTCTTCGACTGATCACGCTGCTGTTTTGTTTTAATTCAGTAGGTTTTTGACTACTATTGTCTGATAGTCTCCTAATACAATAGTGTTTGGATTACCAGAAGAACAAGAAGGTTCTTCGGTGTAAACAATATTTTTCAACGGTTTAGTACTTTCTATTACTTCTCCAAGGTCACCTATACTTTCTACTTCTGAATTGTCACCATCACCAATAAGCTGCAGAACTAATTCATCTGTTATCTCGACTTCTGCAACAATAAAAAGTTAAATTAAATAAAAAAAAATTAAAACCTAATTTTAAATACATGTAACAAATAACTTTTAAAAAGTGAGTATGAGACGGACACGCACGATCGTGCTTATTTACTTTTGATCAAGAAAATTTGCTCGTGAAAATAGATATTAGATAACCGGATGCCGTCATCTCTTTTATTGTGACCTGTAAGAAAATTGTGTTGGCTTAGAGCTGAAATTGAATCGGAATTGCAAACAGAAATAGAAAGTTCATAAATCCTATTTTGAAACATAATAAAGGATATTGTATTATGGGAAAGACAATGACGATGACAGTTGTAAAGACAAGTAAGATGAATGAAGATAGATAAAATACCGAGAATTGCACTAGAGGTAATGTCAGTTAGAAAGAACACGTAAGGAAGGCCGTCGCAAGTAATTTACCTCCCAAAAAATATTACAGCGATGAATCGATATTAACAGATCGATAGTTCTTAGATACAAAATAGAAAACAAAAAGATCATTAGATATGATTAGGACTCCTAATAGGAAATATTTATAAGGAGCCTATACAGCGCATGATACAAATACAAACAGATAAGATACCGCGCATGTGGGCGTGGCTTATGCATGACTTTTGTGACGTCAACTTGTGCTAAATTTCGCCATATTGTGTTTTGACGTTTATGTACATTTACGGTTCATAACCAATATTTAATAAAATAATATTTTAAAAGTGTTACAAGGCTTTAAATTTTCCCGATATGAGGTGTGCAGTGTATGGTTGTGCCGTTGACAATATGTGCAAGAGTTTTGTACTCGGTACAGCATTTTATAGCTTTCCAAAAGACAAGGAAATGCAAGCTGTTTGGAAACGTTTGTGTAAACGCCAGGATAATTTTAATGTTAAATTTGCTCGTGTTTGCTCTAAGCACTTTGTTGAAAGTGATTGAAGTGATGAATCGGTCATTCAGGTTGGCAAAATATAATACAGAAGTCAACTACTTTATAAGTTTATAGAAGACGTTTCGCTTTATACTTCTAAAGCTTCATCAGTTCTAACTCAATATGTAGTAGTAAAGATGTTATTATATATGTACTTAAGTTTACTCATTATTTAGAACTAACTTAAAAAAAAAAACAGAAACGAAGGACACAAAAACTTTGCAAAAAATACTATTCGAAGATTTAACAAAATTTTAAACGTACATCTGGCTTCATTTAGAGGTGGTTGTCCAATGAAGACAAACAAAACACTGGTGAGTGTTTAATGTGTGTAATGATATATATATATATATATATATATATATATATATATATATATATATATATATATACAAGAAATACTGGATATTAGTGACTGTCGATATAAACAAACAACACAGTTTATTAGGGTTGCAGTCAGAATATTGGCCGGGATGTTAAAAAAACACTCTTTTGACTTTTTGTCGAGCTTTCGGAATGGTTTTATTCCTTTTTCAAGACATAGTCGTTGAGATTATTTTTGTAAGCATTGACACTCAACATTTATACCACACATTAAAATATACAATTATGGACATAATACATCATAAAATTTTTAAAATTTGTTGTAAAAATAGTAAAACTTGATTGATGGCATGTTTTACTGGTGTATATTAACTCCAATTTGGAGTTAATATACATTAATATATATATATATATATATATATATATATATATATATATATATATATATATATATATATATATATAAAAGAACAAAGAGTTTTACTTATTCTGCCCTATTAATGACTGCAACCTCAAAAGAAATAGTTTACCTAACGTGTCCATAGTTTGCAATTTGTGGCATTCGGCCATGGCTCCCTCCATCAAACTTCACTCTTATGAGAAAATTGTTATTTTTTACAATATATTAATTTAAATACTTAAGCTTAAATTCACGTAGTAAATAAAACATCTAGTAAATTATATTAGAATTTCAACAGTTCGTTTCATCCGAAAGCATGAATACATTTTGAAAATTTAGCACAAGGTGACGTCATGCGCGCGAGTGTACGAGTTTAGTGCGTGGCAATATCATATCTGGTATCCTTATATCATGTATACAGCGCAGCCTGGTCTGTAAATATAAATTAACTTGACTGTAAATACACTAATTGAAAAATCATTGACTGTAAATACACTAATTGCCAATCATTATTTGAGTTTTTCTTTGAACGAGAAATCTCTTAGCAAACTTATACAGCTTTAGTCACCAAAAATAATATTTTAAGAATCACCAATATGTTGATAATAACGACATAACAAGCTAACAGATTAATTTCAGATAAAGTAGAAACATTTGATGTCTATATTACTGGATCGTTGGGAATGGTAATTGTGGATAGAACAAGATATTTACTTTTGAGTATTTTACTATAACAAAATAAGCCTTTTAACAAATAATAGCTATTAAATATAATTAAAGCCTTATTATATCTATTACAGGCAAATGGCGTGACAGCACCAGAAATAAAAAACCTCTGGGACGACTCACTTCAAAAGTGTAATATAGCTTCAGGCGCGATTGACAAAAGTTTTGATAGTGGCTCCATGGATCCTTCATTAGTGAAAGGCATTACTTGCTTATACAAAAATCTAGGAGTCCTCACGAGTGGCAATGAATTTAACAAAGAACTATTTAAAACACATCTATCGTTCTTTGTGGATGATGCTGACCAAATAGAAGAAATAGCAGATGCGTGTCTTGTAAAAAAGTCTACTCCGGAAGAAAGTTGCTTGGAGTTGTTCAAATGTACAACTAAGAAAATAAAACATTAGGAAGTTATTTGATACTAAAATATATTGATAATGGCATTTCAGTTACTTGTAATTTGTTACTTGTTATTATAAATAATAAAATAAATGAATAATAATGATTCTTGCTATTAACTAGTTTCCTGATTAAAAAAATATTAAGTTTGGGACTGTAGATAAATAATTAAAAAAACTCATAACCAAACCTAGTGATTGGTTGGTAAATATATTCATTGCGCGATAATGTGTATCTCAACTCAATATTCAAATTTATACACAACCCATTAATATTGCAGTTGAACCGGTAAAATCTCGATTATTATTATCCGTACTAATGCTACAGTATTAAAACTATCGACCTTCCCAAGTCTTATATTGATAATTTTTCGACTGTTCTAACAACCATTCAAATTTCGTCATTTTGTGTCATGTGGAACAATTTCACCCAATCATGTCAACATTAGACCGATAATTGCATTCAGTGCAATTTTCAATCCCTATGACAACACAATCGAGTTTGACAACTTCATCCAAATAAATTTCAAAATGTCACGTTTCTAATGTTAACTTAAATTTTAATAATTGTACTTTCACTAACTGTACTTTTAATAAATAAATGTTTCGTTATGTTGAGTTATGATTTTTTTTTCGAAAAATTATCCGCCGAATATCCCTCGGACATTGATGAATGCCTCATAATTTCATGACAAATTTCTCAAGCTCGTTGCTTGGTAACAGCACTCAGCCTTCGGCTTCGTGCTGTTACCAAGGAACGAGCTTTCGATTGTCATGAAATTATCTCGTCTGTTATTAATGTCCTAGGGATATTACTACTGATAATCGTTGCCAGTTTGTCGTACTAGTTCATCCACACTATATTTTAATCTAAGTTTTGGCTTATCTATACGTCTATAGTGTATTTTTATGTATGAGAGAGTAATAAAACAATAAATTATGTATGCAAATCCCTAAACTGTTGATACGGGTGACTCAATGAAAAACAGATATTTGTCAACAAGTTTACAGAAGTATATAGGAAAACAATTTTAAATTGAGTATGACCACCAGGTATAAAGGTTGGAGCAGAATAGAATACAATAGTTGTGAGGGTTACTAATCCCTAAATAAGGTTGCCAGTGTCGGAGTGATGGAGGTTAACAGGTACTAATGAATTTGCAAGAAATGTAAGATGTTTATTTTATTGGTTATATATAACCAATAAAAGTTTAATAAGTACCTACCTATTTGCAAAATAAAGTTTAATTCTTTAGATAAAATAAAACGTTTTATTTTATCTGAAATGAGTGCATTCCACGAAGTAAGGGTTTCAACAATCAAACATTTAATTCTTTAATTCCAGGAATCTACGACAGTAATTGACTAGATAATTACCTTCTAAACTTATTCCACAGAAAATGTGATAGTGGGTTTTTCCATTTTGTAGGAAGGTCCAAGTGGCGTATTCAAAATTCTTAACAGTTCACTAAAAGTAGGTACTTCAGTTGCAAGGTGCAGTTTATTGTGTATACTAGTGTTATGGAAAATTTGGAAGTGCCGTGTAAACGCCGAAAAATTGGTCCTTTAACAGTTAATGAAAAAACATTAATATTTAATTGTTTTAAATCATTTACAGACAAACGTTTATGTGAAAGTGTTGATGAGACCGTTGAGTTAGTTAGCAGTACACTTGGTGTTGGGAAATCTACGATTTACAGAGTTATTAAAGAAGAGAAATGTGGTAGTTTTCAAATGCCACGTAATGCTCCAGGGAAACCAAAATTTCAAATAGAATATCATTTTAAAGAAGGACTTCGACGGAAAGTGCATGAATTCTTCTTTAGACAAGAATTTCCAACATTGGATAAAGTTCTTGTCTCAGTTCGAGATGATAAGGATTACCCAGAAATGAGTCGAAGTACGTTATGGAAACTTTTAAAAGAAATAGGCTTCCGCTGGAAAAAGAATCCAGAAAGTCTATTTTATTAGAAAGAAGCGATATTGTCATATGGAGAAGACATTTTCTAAGAACCATAAAGGAAATGAGAAACCAAAAAAGAAAAATATTTTATCTTGATGAAACATGGATCAACGAGGGTCATACACCAAATAAATTTTGGCAGGATGAAACTGTTACAAGTCAAAGGCACGCTTTTGTAAATAACTTATCTACTGGTTTAAACCCACCATCAGGAAAGGGACGCAGGCTGATAATAGTACACATTGGCAGTTCAGACGGTTTTGTTGAAGGTGGTTTATTAACTTTTGAATCAACTCGTACCGGTGACTACCATGAAGACATGAACGCTGATGTCTTTCAAGAATGGTTCGAACAAATGATAGATCTTCTTCCTAAGAACTGTGTAATAGTAATGGATAATGCAAGTTATCACTCCAGACTTATAGAAGGACTGCCCACAACCAAGTGGTTAAAAAAAGACTTGCAGAATTGGCTGAGTTCAAAAAATATTACGTACCATCCCGGATCTATAAGAAAGGAACTTTATTCGTTGTGTGCCCTTCATAAAGAAAAATTTAAAAAATACGAAATTGATGAAATTGCCAAAAATCGTGGAATGACAGTACTTAGATCCCCACCATATCATTGTGAATTAAACCCGATTGAACTGGTATGGGCACAGATAAAGAGTGAAGTTTCAAGAAAAAATACCACTTTTAAAATTCATGATGTTAAACAGTTGTTTTTGGAGGCCGTAAATAATGTAAAACCTGAAAACTGGGAAAAGGCAGTAAATCACACTATTAAAGAAGAGGAAAAAATGTGGAAGCTGGACAATATTACTGATAAAATGATCGAGCCAGTTATTATAAATCTTGGTTCTGAAAGTTCATCTTCTGAATCTGATTTGGATTTGTAACAAGTAGCTGTAAGTTTTATATTAATATTTTTATTCATCTATTTAACATACCTTAGACGGTTTTAAAAACTCTTTTTCTCTTTTGTAATTTTTAAAAATTAAAAAAAATGTGAATTTTTTAAAACCCTTTTTAATGTAGGCCAGTCAGTTCTAATATAGTGTGTGATAAAAGAGGTCACTTTTGTTTACATACACATAACACTTTATAACACTGAAATAATTCATTTATTTTTTACAATTATTCAAAGTAATTTTTCAATTAATCTTGAGCACGCCCATGGAGTGGTCGGAGGTACCAGTTAAAATTATGATAATTACTCTCTCGTTCATAAAAATAAACTATACGACCATAAAATTGGAACCAAGGATTTGTCTGAGTGGATTTTTCAGCTCTGATTCTGCTAGATTCCTGTCCATTTGTCTTCCAATTTTATAACAGATATCGTAAACGTATCATGTGGAAAAGAAATGTCTTTTTCACACGATATGTTTTTGTATTTCTTATACAGGGTGAATCATGAGGAACTGTACATAGTCCTATCTCGTATGAAGACCTTTATGCATGAATCACGTACTTGGCGAGAGCCAGCCAGACGAGAGCAGGCAGCAAGTCAATTTATTTACGGTATTGTATTCTTTGACAATAAATGTTTTGCGTCGTGCATTAAACTGTTTTTAAAATAATTGAAAGGCGTAAGTACAAGTCAATGGAGCAGATACTAAAAGCTCCGAAAAGATTGGACAAAGGAAAATCCGTGCAAAATATTTGCAAGAATTTATATGTGAACAAAAGTACAGTCAACAACTGGCGGCGCAATAGAAAAACTATCGAAAGCTTTTTGTACACAAATTGACACGAAAAAAGTTTAATAAAAGCGTTGCACACTAAGAAAAGCAAACACGAATTGGTGGAAGATTCACTGTGGTTCGTTCAAGAACGAAGATGAGGAACGCCATTAAGTAGACCAATCCTAAAAGAGAAGGCTACGATATAGCACTCAAAGCATCAACCTAAATGGCTCTCCCTATGGAAAAAGAGACACGGAGACCATTTTATTGGAGTTTGTGGTGAGAAGCTATCAGCAGATTCATGAGCTTCCACCAAATTGTCTCCAAATTTTTTAAAATCATTGGTGACCAAAACTCAAGCACAGAGCAAATATACAACATCGAAGAAACTGGGTTAAATTTTAAACTTCAGAATGTCCAGAAAAACCATTTCTTACCCCGCATGAAACATCTGTTTTGGGGTTTAAAGTCAACAAATAGAGGATAACAGTCGCCTTGTGTTCAAATGTTCAACTAATTGTTGAAGAAGATGTTTTAAAGTGGATCAACTTTGAAAAGGAGCTACACAAGTTTTGAACGACGACGAAATCGTCGCGTGTGCCATTCGCCAGAAAAATGAGAAGTATAATGACGCAGATGCTGCTGAAAGTGAAGAGGAAGATGAAGAAAATAAAATGAGCCACGCTGGAGATAAAGCGTGGCAACTGGCAGTTACCTACATCGAACAACAAAAATAAGCAACTGTCATCGATGTAATGATTATTAAAAAGTGGCGTGCTTTTGCACATAAAAAATCATTAGACATGAAAATTAAAAAAAAACTGATTTGTTTTAAATGTTTAAAATGCCAAAACACCAACCACCAAAAATTCACAATGAACAATTCTCCGTAGAATACTTCTTACACCCTCGTCATATGTGAATATTCTAGAATTTGATTGACACACTCGTTTTTTACGTTTTTTTGGCGATTTCAACGTTCCACTCTGTTCTTTTTCTTTTTTGAAATTGTAAATGCTTCTTTCGCTAACACCAGTCATCAACGAAGTACAAGTAAGTCTTACAGCAGCACTTACATTAAGTTGTTCCGTATTTTGTAAAAAACATAACACATTTAACACTACGAGTTTAGTGCAACCGTTAAATAATTCACCGGATTTAAACTTATGGGATTCCACGCTCTCTGTTGAAACTCAGACTAAATTTTGAAGTGTAGTTTCGTTTTCCAAAAGCACTGTCACCCCCTACCCATCCTTAGGACCTCACCCTCACCCCCTACCGGTAATTGTGTACAATTATCAGATTATCTACTCTTACCGTAACATACAGTGGGTGATCAAATTATTAGAGCCATCCCATAAAGTATTTTATATTTAATAATGGTATGTAATTGAGGTATTAAACATATATTTGTGCTTTATTATATTTTACTGTGATTAAAACCTTATAAAGTTTACAAATATTAAAAAAGAAACGAGTAATTGGCTCTTTGTGGCTATAATTTCACTAGACATTTCTTTCTTCATGATCCTCCAAAGATTTTCTATTGGATTCAGATCTGGCAAATTGCCAGGCCAGTCGAGAATCTGATTGTCAGCAAGGAATTTTGTAAGAGATTTTACCGTGTGACAAGGCGCTGAGTCATACATAAATTTTATTCGGGAACGACTCCTGGACCTGGGGAAGCATTTTTGTTTGCAGTATTCTCAAGTACTGTCGTGCCGCGTTGTTTCTTCAATAATGTATAGTCTACCAGTTTCTTGAGTTCATGACGCGCAAGGGGTGCTTTACCGTCCTTAAAATATAATACGCTTTGTATTATTCCCCAGGTCTTCTCCTCTTAAATTAAGCTCTATCCATGAGGATCTGCACGGTAGATTCGTCTGAAAAACAAACCTGGAATATTATTATTATTTTGGAATTGCGGACAAATTAATCAACTGTAAACTACATACAATAAAAACAATGTTAAGTAATGTTATTTACCTGATTCCAATCAACAATGGTCCAACGCTTATGATCGTTAGCCCACTGTATATATATTGTATAATAGACAATAAAAATTAAATATATATTTTCTCGTGTTTATACTGGTTTTATTTCAAATTTTTACAAAACTCCAGCAGGCGAGGTCCTCTCCTGAGCACAAGGTGCATGAGACTGTCGTTATCGTGATATTCGTGTTCAGCGACCGCAAAAAGCTCCGAGTTATAGTACTAAATTCATTTCCGTAAATTATTTCCGATTTACAAATTTATCATTTTTCATCACATCAAAACACATTTAAAAAAATACATTTTCCATGTTCATATGATTAGAAAGCTGATAGAAGAGTATGAGGAACGGGGCTTGACAGTTAACGTAAATAAAACGAAATATCCATGTGTAGGCTCTCAGAGCGAAAATTTGGAGTTGGACAACGGTCAAGAAATTCTGCAATCTCAAGAATATGAATATTTAGGTATCACATTCGACAATACCGGAACAGAAACGAATAGTTACAGATAAAAAGATAATAGGATGTCTGAATGGCATCTTGTGGAGCAAGGAGATAACAAAAAGGAGAAAATTTAATATATACGAGACAATGGTTAAGAGCAGCCTATTGTATGGAGCGGAAACATGGAGAATTCCAGACAGACAAAAAAAGAAGGTAGAAGCAGTCGAAATGGACGCGATAAGAAGATATATGCGAGTCTCACGAAGAGAAAGAATGAGGAATGACCATATAAAACAACGAATGAAAATAGAAGGGACGATAATTCAGGATATCGAAAAGAAACAACTTACCTGGTACGGACACGTAGAGCGAATGCAAAATACTTCTTCTTCTTCAAGTGCCGTCTTCGTTCCGAAGTTTGGCTATCATCAAAGCTATGCGTATTTTTGATGCTGCAGATCTAAACAGTTGGTAATTGGTGCAATTGTACCATTCTCTCAAGTTTTTCAACCATGAATGCCTTCTTCTTCCTATAGATCTCTTTCCCATTATCTTTCCCTGTATAATCAATTGAAGCAACTGGTATTTATCTCCCCTCATAACATGTCCCAAATATTGTAGTTTGCGCTTTTTAACAGTAAGTATCAGCTCTTTCTCTTTCCGAACTCTCCGCAAAACCTCCACATTTGTTACTTTCTCTGTCCAGGGTATTTTTAATATTCTACGATACATCCACAACTCAAATGCTTCTATCTTTTTGTTATCGATCTTTTTCAATGTCCATGTTTCCATCCCGTAGAGGATAACGTAACATCTCAAAAGGCGAATTTTAAGTTTTAGACTTAGATCTCTTCCGCAGAACACCTTTTTCAATTTAGTAAATGTGGCTCTAGCTTTCTCTATTCTGGTTCTGATTTCTTCAGAGCAGTCATTATTTTCGTTGATAACAGTTTCCAGGTAATTATATCTTCTTACACGTTCGATTCTTTGATCATGCACGGTTATGTCAGGGAAGTTTTGTGGTGATTTAGATATTAGCATTATTTTTGTTTTGCTTATGTTAAGTGATAATCCGTGTTCTTCACTGCATTCTACTATTTTGTTAATTAGTATTTGAAGATCTTCCCAAGTTTCTGCGATTAGTACCGTGTCATCGGCATATCTCAAGTTGTTTATTCGGATGCCATTTATCTTAATACCTATATTTTGATCCGAAAGTGCTGTGTTTATAATGTCTTCGGAGTATAGATTGAATAAGGTCGGTGAGAATATACAACCCTGTCTTACGCCTTTCTTGATCTCGATTTCCTCCGTTGTCTCTTGCTCTATTCGGATATTTGCTTTCTGGTTATAGTAAATCTTAGAGATAATTCTAATATCCCTTTTATCCAAGTTTTTTTCTACTAGCAGTTTCATTAAGTGGTCGTGACGAACTTTATCAAACGCTTTGTTGTAATCAATAAAGCACATATATATATCTTGGTTTATATCTAGACATCTTTGGCATATGACGTTAAGTGCAAATAGTGCTTCTCTTGTTCCAAGCCCGTTCCGAAATCCGAATTGAGTATTACTAATATCTGCATCTAGTTTTCTGTTAATTCTTGAGTGGATTACTTTGATGAATATTTTTAATGTATGCCCCATTAAGCTTATAGTGCGGTAGTCAGTGCACTGTTTTGCATTTGCCTTTTTTGGTAAGGTTACAAAAGTTGAAAGTAGCCATTCCTTTGGTATTTCTCCTCTTTTGTAGATGCAGTTAAAAAGGTCGAGTAGAATATTCACTGATTCGCCTTCCACAAGCTTAAGAAGTTCTGATGTGAGCCCGTCTGGACCCGATGATTTACCATTTTTCATTATTTTTAAAGCGTATAATAGTTCTTCTTTAGTTATTTCTGGTCCTTCGTCGCCTTGCAAGTTATCTATATTAGGTTCTTGTCTTTCATCGTCGAACAATTCTTCTACATAGTTCTTCCAGGTCCTAAGCTTTTCTTGTAGATCGGCTATTATTTCACCATTTGCGTTGCATAGGAGATTGGGATGTTTTCGTTTTTGTGTACCTGTCAGTTCCTTTATCTTTTTATGTAAGTTAAAAGTGTCATGTTTGAGATGTAGTTCTTCGATTTCCTCGCATTTTCTTGTATAAAAATTTTCCTTTGCAGTTCTTATTTCTTTTCTGATTTGTTTGTTTACTTCATTATATTTTTGGCTGCATTTTCCCTTTAACTGTCTTCGCTCTTCCATGAGACCTAAAATTTTTTCTGTTATCCATTCTCGTCCTTTTTTCTGTTTCTCTTTGGTAACCATTTTCTGGGCAGGTTTTATTATGGCGTCTTTTAAATTTAGCCACTTATCTTCTACATGCGTGTTCTCTGTCTTTGTAGAAAGCATTCGTAAGTTATCATTGATATGTTGTTTTAAATCTTCTTTAATTGTTGGATCTTGTAAGCGGCTGGTATCTATGTGATCTATTTTTGTTTTATTTGAAGGTCTTTTGAGTCTAATGTGTACCCGCGCTATCAGGGGGTTATGATCTGAAGAAACATCTGCGCCTGGATAAGCCTTAACTGATCTTATACAGTTTCTGTATCGCTCATTTATTAAAATATAATCTATCTGATTCCTAATTGTTTTTTCCCTAGTGTGTTGAGGGGACGTCCATGTGTACAGTCTTCGTTTGGGTAGCTTAAAGAATGTATTTGAAATTATCATATCACTCTCTTGACAGAACTCTAAAAGTTTGTCTCCTCTGTCGTTTCTTGCCCCTAAACCATATTCTCCCACATTTTTTCCGCTTTTTCCTTTGCCAATTTTGGAGTTGAAGTCTCCAAGGATAAGTGTAACATCTTTTGGCTTTGTAGACTTTAGAACTTGATTTATTTGTTCATAAAACTGCTCAATCTCTTCATCTGATTTATCTGCAGTAGGGGCATATACCTGTATAATATTAAGTTTTGCAGTTTTTGTATGCAGTTGTAGGAGCAGGATCCTGTCTGACACTGGCGAAAAATTAGTGACAGACTGTGTCATTCTTCTTGAAATGACAATTGCTACACCATATCTGTGATGTGGGTATTCATTTCCTGAGAAATAGATCATACCGTTGCTTGTCGAGACGTTGCCTGCACCCGACCATCTTGTACCGCTGATGCCTAGGATATCGATGTTTAATCTTTGCATCTCTTGTATAACGTTGTGAATTTTCCCAGGCTCGTACATGCTTCTGACGTTCCATGTACCAATATTTATTGTATTTTTAACACAGGGATTTCGCAGAATTACGACCTGAGAGGCCCTGTTGTCATGAAGTATACCTCTCCTGCCGGATCTTGGTATCCGGTATCCATGATCAGTACTAGAAATCATTTCGCTTCGCACAGCCATTATAATTTTACTAGAGATATCCCTTAGGATCTTTAATGCAGTGGTTTCTCCTTGCCTTCTGCATCCTTATGCCGTTGACCATTTCTTAGTTCCTCCGCCTTTGAGATCGATTTCTCAGTCTCAGGACAAAAGAGTGCCCTTCCAGTTACCAGTTCATCCGCCCGAAGCCGTTGGCCAGTAATTGATGGACTGCTTATACCGGCAATCATTCGGTGACTTGATTCTAGTCACCTAGGCAAAATACTAGATGGCCCAAAAAAATACTGAACTGGACAGCAATAGGGAATAGAAAGCGAGAAAGACCCAAACTAGAGAGACCCAATTTTCATTTCGACATCATCACTTTAGTTCACAAAACTTTCTAACGTTCTCACAAAATAAAATGCATCAGGTTTCATTGAGATCCATGGAACTGCAAAAAATTGATAGGTTTATTGCTTCATTGTCTCACCTATAAATATACTTAATATATTTTACTAAATACTGACACAGTTTTACAATTTTAAAATTCTTTTATAACCTATGAATGCTATAAAACATTTTATTATCGACTGCTTTATATTTATAGGTTAACAGCGAAACAGAAGAAGAACTAAGACAAGAATGGGACCAGGCCATTAAAAATTGTAAACTAAGTAAGGAAATTGTCGATAAACTGCTTGGGCCATCCTTGGATGCTTCTTTTGCCAAAGAGATTACCTGCATATACAAATCGCTAGAATTTATGAATCCCGATGGTACATTTAACAAGGATAAATTTCGAGTGCGTTTAAAGAATATATTAAGCGATGATGATAAGATAGAAAAAGTTATTAACATGTGTGTTGTACAGAAAGATACCGATGAAGAAAGTGGTCTATATTTGTTTAATTGTATGGGAAAACTTTTCAAACAATAACAAATATTGACTTCTGCTTTGATTGTGTATTCGATAAACGACAATTTATAATTAATTAGTAATGCTTTTAAATTATTCTGATTTTCTTTATGTTATATATTATATACTATTGTATACAATTAAAATTTTAAAATAAAAAAATATTATTTATATATTACTATGGTATGTTTTTAAACCAGGAGGAGTAATTCAAATTTTCCGCGCCATAATGCTTGTTTGTAATTGGTCGAAGCGCAGGCAAGTTTACTCCACTAAATTATGACATATTGACACTAATGACATTTGTGAAATTTTAAAATTCTAAATTTATATCGACAATTTTCTGTATTTTCTGTGTTATTTCTTACATCTTTAGATTTTTCGTTTGCATTTATATAAAAAAACAGTTCTTTTCAGAACTATTTAGCGACATATTAGTGTTATTAAGATAACAATATGGATTCAATGCCAAGTACTAGTGGTAATTATTCTTCTCCGCCTTAAAAACGCCGAGTAGATTTGGATCATTTGTCATCAAATGAGAAATAATGTACTATAAACATGTACAAACATGAAAATTGATAATTCTGGAATAAAAGTAACAGCCACGGTAGTAAAAATAAAACAGGCAGCAGGTTAGTTTTACAGAATAGTTATTATTAAAATCAAGACTTACTAAAGTAATGTGCTAATTTTAGGTATTGCGAATTCAACTATTTACAACAATAGAATTTAGAACAATTAAAGAATATAAGCAGACTGGAGCAGTAAAATGTCCTAAAAATATTGAAGGTCGACCTTATATTCTTGCAACATAGGATGAAAGAGTTAAAACATCTATACGACAGATAGTACACAGCTTCTTTTTCAAGAATGAAATGCTCACTTTAGGTAAAATTTTAAGTGAAATTGACAACCGCTCAGATCTTCCAAAATATGTGTCGTTCATTATTATATAAATTCTTGAAGTAAATCAATTTGAAGTAAGTACAAATATTGGTATGTAAATATGGGTTAGCTACAATTATATAGTAAAATTAACTAAAACATTTTATAGATTTCATTTTTATAATCAGTATATTATTGTTACTATTAAATATTAAGTTTTAAGTTTTTATTTGTATAGTCTACTGGAATGTTGTCAAGTATTTTGGTTCAACAGATATAAGAACATGCAAAGGAAAGAAAAGGAAAAAAAAGGATATTTTTACTTTACATATGCAGATTCAATGCAGTAAATATTACATAGCATAACTATAGATTGTTTATCTTACTTTAAATGATGATTGATTTATTGTGTATATTATGAATGTCTTACCATAGTTATTTTTTAGGGGAAATTATTCAAAGAATAGTTTATACATTGGGCTGCTGACCAAAAACAAAACTTTCTTGCTCAAATATCTAAAATAGATTCAGTTTTTGCTGAAAAAATAAATCAAGAAATTCAAAATGGTGTAGTTGTTCATTTGGACTTGGTGATATGCGATAATAGTATTTAATGTGATATTTTTCTAGCTGATATATATAATAAATAGAGTTTACAGTGTTTATAAATTTATAAATGTATGATATTTATATCTAATTATCATAAGGAAAACGGCAACTATCTTTTAAATTTGTGTATACTTGTTAAGAAGCATTTTCATTTTGTTTTCATCACAATAACAGAACATTAGTAATGTTGTGTTTTACTTTGATTGTATTGATACAGTTGGTTTTGTTCTTCCTGTTGTAGATCATCACAAGAAAACTACAAAATTATACTAGAATGTAACATAATAGATTGAATTAGTTGATTATGTCACAGAAATCCAGTATTTTTTAGTAAATTTTATTTATTGATAACAAATGGGACAAACTCACTGTCAAAATTAAACAAGAATCCAGTATTAAAGAAATTGCAAGTACACACTTATTTATACAAATTTATTGTTTTGCAATTTAGTGCTTCAAATAGATCCTTAAGATATTGATACATAAGTTAAATCTATCTAATGAGGTAACTGATTACCATGCATGAAATGAAAAGTAGAACCACACCTATATTTGAACCATAATTTATTCTGTGATATGAAACATGAAAAAGTCAATTCTAAAGCAGTGAATGGGAAGGAATACGTAAAACAAACTGGCTGCAGCAATTCAGGAGATTGGATTATTAAGCTTAAAAATAATGATCAAAGTCAAAGTTAATTCTTCTGGTAAGAAAAAAAACCTAGATTCAAAGATTAATCACACCAGAATAAGAATATGGTCTACGCAGTTTAAAAGAACAGTATTTCAGAAATCTTTGAACTCTCTCTAACTTTTTGATACATGCATTTGCATAGCTTTGTTGCATATAAGATCTATTTGCAAATTAAAAGACAACTTTCTGTGAAAAACCATACTTAGATCTGTAACATTATTGACTCTCTGGATCAAAATATTCTCTAAATTAAGTACCATCGACTCAAAAGATCTATAAAACTGGATCACCCGATATTTAAATATATATATATATATAGATATATATATATATATATATATATATATATATATATATATATATATATATATATATATATATATATATATTATATAAATATATATGGGACCAAATGTGAAAAACGTCCTTTTTTATTGTAATAATTGTAATATATATTGGAAGTGAATAAAAAAAAATATTAAAACATAAAGTTAGGTTAGAATTGACGTGTAAAGCTGGATTTTCATAGATCCGATATCCGATGACACGAAATACGAATTTTTTTCGTACGAATATATTTGATTGTCGTAATGTCGTATCCGAAATTTTTTGACATACATTTCATATATATGTGTTATGTGTCAGATTATTGGATGGATTCGATGGATTGATATTTATTTCAATGCACTGTCAATAAATCTTAGCTGTTTTGTTTAATATAATATATATTGTATTGAGCTACGGTCTCGTCGTTTTTTGCCTCACATAGCGTAGAAGACCCAAAAGCAACACTTTATACATTGCATTTTTATTTAATAATTAGGTATTTGTTCCATTTTAATATATTTCAAATATTAAACATAAACACTTCACAAAAATAAGGTTAAGGTTCAAGTAAAATGTCAATAATGTCAAAATTCATCCGATTTTCGTGTAAAAGTTAAAATATTTTTAACTTCCTCCGATGACTTTTAGTTTCGTACGAAAATCCCACCTGTCATTTTTCAACCAATGAAATTCGCTGAAATTTATATCGTATCATCGTACCGTCGGATATCGGACCTGTGAAAATCCACCTTAAGGTTGTCCGATATTGATTACTCGATTACCGCAAAGCCGAGATATACAACAAAAAAAGAAGATGTATTTGGTGACTTTTCTAGTAACTTTCTTGGGTGTGAATCTGTGTTTTTGGTTTACTCCTCCTGGTTAAAAAACAGGGTATAGTGATTTTGCCCGACACCACGCGACGGGGGGATCAAGTCACTTGCCATCTGTAGTCACTCCGCTAATTTTTTTCTGAATTCCTTCTACTTAAGGCTAGGACGTAAATAAGATTATATTTTAGTCTGCTGATCACCAAATAACTCACTTTTGGAGAATCATGAATTTTGCGTAAAGTTGTCTTATGGCAATTGATTTACGTACGAAACCAGCGTAATTCTAGTTTGGTAATTCATTTGTTGGAAAAGCTCGAGTTTTGTATTTTAATATTTTTACAGAGCATCAAATTCGAAGCCAATATTTTATTATCAATAAATATATATAAAATACCAGAGTATTTTTATTTCTTTGTTTCCCATTCTGTATCCTCTTAGTTTGTTAATGCCTTTGATGATTTCATCCATGATCAAAGTGAAGAGCATGGAGCTCAATGAATCTCCTTGTCTTATTCTACTTTTGCCCATCTATTCTCCATTCTGTTGTTTTGGTAGGTGTTTTCGATAGTTTTTATAATATTTAGGAAAACTTCTCTATTATAGAGAAGATGGATTACATCTTTGAGTCTTACTCTGTCAAACGCTTTCTTTAGTTCAATCAGACACAGAAATGCTGGTCTATTATACTATAGTGATTTCTCAGTTATTTGCTTTATAACGAATATTGCATCTGTACACGATCTTTTACTACGAAAACCCTGTTGTGCTAAACTTATCCTCTGATTTATTAGCACTTGTAAAATTTTAGTTGTAAGTTTTAGTTTAGTATTTAATAAGTTTATACCTCTGTAGTTTTCTGCTTGATTTTTATCTCCTTTTTTGAATAGTAGAATTATTTTACTCCTTCTCCATCCTTCAGGTATTTTATGTTTTTATTATTATTAATTAATTAATGTTGTTAATTGTTTTGTCATTACTGCTCCACAAAATTTCAATAATTCGTCTTTACTTGCTGCCTTTCTGTTCTTCAGGTTTTCAAGTATTTTTCGAACTTCCCGTATATTTATGTTCCTCGTTTGTGGTAATTTCTGTTGTTTTCGGTTCTAACGTAGTTTGTTATTCGTCTTCAGAGAGCTTTTTTAGGCAGTCAATCCACGTATCTTTTTTTAGGTGGTTTGGTTTGATTAGTGCCTTTACCTCCGCTCTTTGACCTCTTGCAGACCGTAAAAATCATGTTTGGAACATAATATGGAGACACACAGGCTATTTGTTGATCTTTAAAAAGCGCATGACAGTGTCCTATTAGCTAAGCTATGGCAGGTGCTAGAAGACAAGAATATTCCACCGATTTACATTAATGCTGTAAGGGAGTTGTACGATGATATGATGAATGTAATAAAGATTGGACAAAAAAGATAAAAGTGACCAAAGGACTTCGCCAAGGCTGCTGCAATGCACCTACACTCTTTAAGATTTATATGGAGGGGTTTTGGATATTTGGAAAAAAAAATGTGAACCTATGTGTGTTAAAATTGAAGACCATGCACTGTATAGCTTGCATTTTGCTGATGACCAAGTAATACTTGCAGAAGATCAAGATGATATCCACTACATGTTACGAAAAATAGATGAAGAATATACTAAGTGGGGCTTATTAATTAATCCATCAAAAACAGAGTACGTAGTAGTGGGAGGTGAAGGAAAGTACTTAGAACTAGGAAGCAAACAAATTCAAAATACTAATAGCTATGAATATCTCGGTGTAAACATTACAAACAATGGTCGGAATACAAAAGAAATAGCTACTAGAATTGGTCAAGAAAATTCAGCAATAGGTATACTATTCAACTGAATAATATACTTTGGAATAACCACATCACCCGAAACACAAAAATTAGGATATACAAAATTATCATAGAAAGCATTGCTACATATGGTTCAGAGCTTTGTGTAATAAGTAAAAATGACGCATCCAAAATAAAAGCAATGGAAATGAATTATTGGAGAAGATGTTGCCAACTCACTAGAAGAGATAGAGTAAGGAATACTGAAATCAGAGAGCGTATGGGCATAGACATTGACATCCTGGAAACTATAGAATGCAAAAGGCTGAAATGGTATTGTAATGTAGAAAGTAAATTTCATCATCGTACAACTCCCTTACAGCATTAATGTAAATCGGTGGAATATTCTTGTCTTCTAGCACCTGCCATAGCTTAGCTAATAGGACACTGTCATACGCTTTTTAAAGATCAACAAATAGCATGTGTGTCTCCATATTATGTTCCAAACATGATTTTTACGGTCTGCAAGAGGTCAAAGAGCGGAGGTAAAGGAACTAATAAAACCAAACCACCTAAAAAAAGATACGTGGATTGACTACCTAAAAAAGCTCTATGAAGACGAATAACAAACTATGCTAGAACCAAAAACAACAGAAATTACCACAAACGAAGAACTTAATATAAATATACGGGAAGTTCGAAAAATACTTGAAAACCTGAAGAACAGAAAGGCAGCAAGTAAAGACGAATTATTGAAATTTTGTGGAGCAGCAATGACAAAATAATTAACAACATTAATTAATTAATAATAATAAAAAACATAAAATACCTGAAGGATGGAGAAGGAGTAAAATAATTCTACTATTCAAAAAAGGAGATAAAAATCAAGCAGAAAACTACAGAGGTATAAACTTATTAAATACTAAACTAAAACTTACAACTAAAATTTTACAAGTGCTAATAAATCAGAGGATAAGTTTAGCACAACAGGGTTTTCGTAGTGAAAGATCGTATACAGATGCAATATTCGTTATAAATTATATAAATATATGCAATTATAAAGCAAATAACTGATAAATCACTATAGTATAATAGACCAGCATTTCTGTGTCTGATTGACCCAAAGAAAGCGTTTGACAGAGTAAGACTCAAAGATGTAATCCATCTTCTGTATAATAAAGAAGTTTTCCTAAATATTATAAAAACTACCGAAAACACCTACTAAAACAACAGAATGGAGAATAGATGGACAACTTACAAAACCTATAGAAATAGGCAGCAGAATAAGACAGGGAGATTCATTGAGCTCGATGCTCTTCACTTTGATGATGGATGAAATCATCAAAGGCGTTAACAAACTAAGAGGATACAGAATGGGAAACAAAGAAATGAAAATACTCTGGTACGCAGACGACGCAATATTGATTGCGCAAGATGAATATAGTCTGCAAAGACTGGTCCACAGATTTGACACGAGAGCAAAAGAATTCAATATGATAATCTCATCTCAGAAAACTAAAACAATAGTAGTCAGCAAAGAACCAACCAGATATAAAAAAGAAATTGATGGCATCGGTATTGAACAAGTAACGGAAATAAAATACCTGGGAATTACACTGTCTAGCTATGGCGACCTCGACAAAGAAGTGAGAGATCAAGTACAGAAAGCAAATAGGCTGGCAGGATGCCTTAATGACACTATATGACGAAACAGATACATTAACACTGAGATGAAGTCAAGAATTCATAAAGCCAATTGTTAATAAATAGTGTAAGTTTTGAGAATTTCACGTTTTTATTATAAAGTTTAAAACAATAGCGATACACAAATATATTTTTAAATTGTCTTTATTCTTCGAAAGCTTGTGGACTGTGTCTTTTCTCGGTGAGTGGGGGAGCAACCCGCACCCTTCGTCCCATCGTCTGGAATTCGGAACAGGTCCGGTTTGGCACTAACATAGAGTCCCGGCCTTGAAGCACTGTAGGGGTTCGAAAGAAAATAAACTAATTCGGCAATACACAAATTTTGGTCACAGAACGTTTCAATTCACTTGTAGAAGTCCTGACTGTGACGGCACGAATAACTTGATCGTCACCAGTATGTAGTTGGGAAAATTCGTCCTAATTTCCATTTTAGTGGTGGGATTCCATCTTCTTTAATAAGGACCATAGCGCCAATGTTAATTAATTGTGGAAAATTGGTCTTCCACTTGATACGGGCTTGTAAGGAGGATACGTATTCCTTGGACCACCTAGTCCAAAAATGCTGCACCATTGACTGTAGTCGTTGAAACCTTGAAAGTCGGTTTTCGGCCAGATCAAGTATCTGGCTATCAGGTGGCGCCATCAGGTTGTCTCCAATCAGAAAGTGTGCGGGTGTAAGAGGAGTTAGGTCATTGGGATCATGAGAGAGAGGACAAAGAGGACGAGAATTAAAGCAGGCCTCTATCTGACACAATACTGTATTAAATTCTTCAAAAGTTAGTAAAGCATTGCCTATTACCCTTTTTAAATGTTGTTTTGTGGATTTAATTCAAGACTCCCAAAGACCCCCAAAATGGGGAGATTTGGGAGGTATAAACTTCCACTGAATACCATCTTGTGATAAACCATTTGCGATGCTATTCGCACGAGAAGAAAGAAATGTGGTTAATTCGTTGTTAGCTCCTACAAATGTAGTCGCGTTGTCAGAATGTATTTCATTGCATTTACCACGTCTCGAAGTGAAACGACGTAGACATGCTAGGAAGCACTCAGTTGTGAGATCGCTGACTACCTCTAAGTGGATAGCCTTAGTGGCGAAGCACACGAAAAGTGAAACGTAAGCTTTAGTTGTTTTGAAATTTCTACCCTTTCGATCACGCAGTAGGAATGGACCAGCATAGTCTAATCCAGTTATCGAAAAAGGCCGAGAGGGAGTGACACGAGAAGCAGGAAGATTTCCCATGAGGTGTGACTCAGGTCTGGGATTTACCTTAAAACATTGTATACATTCACGAACCACACGTTTTACCAGGTTGCGTCCCCCTAGAGGCCAAAATCTCTCTCTCAAAGCTGATAAGAGAGCTTGTGGTCCGGTATGTAAAAGTCTAATGTGTGCAGAACGCGCTATGATGGTTGGAAGGTGACATTTTGAAGGGAGAATAATTGGGTGTCTTTTACCAAAATCAAAATTGGAATGTTGTAGTCGACCTCCAACACGTATTACATTGTGTGTGGTGTCGAAGAAAGGATGTAGAGATGATAGTTTGCTTCCTTTGTTAAGAGGTTTAGAAGAAGACAACTGGTAATAAACGAACGGACACCAGAATGAAAGCACACTAACCTCTGATTTGTGTCACGTCGTCCAGCCAAAGTTAATCCGCTGTCGTCAGTAAAAGGTCCAATGCAGGGATTTTTCTGTTGTTGTATTGAATAAATGTAACTTATCCAATACAAGTAAAAAGCGATTTGTCGATATCAAATCGGGTTGAAAACTAATTTGTTTTAAATCCGGTCGAAGAACCAACTTTTATGTTAATAAATAGTGTAAGTTTTGAGAATTTCACGTTTTTGTTATAAAGTTTAAAACAATAGCGATACACAAATATATTTTTAAATTGTCTTTATTCTTCGAAAGCTTGTAGTGGACTGTGTCTTTTCTCGGTGAGTGGGGGAGCAACCCGCACCCCTCGTCCCATCGTCTGGAATTCGGAACAGGTCCGGTTTGGCACTAACACCAGTGTTAGACCACTAATGACATATGCCTCAGAAACAAGACCCGACACAGCCACAATGCAAAGGCTACTGGAAACTGCAGAGATAAGAGTACCTAGAAGAATTACAGGAGATACGCTGAGAGTTCGAAAAAGAAGTGAAAACATTAGTTAAAATGTAACGTACAATGTATAAATAAATGTACACAAAATAAAAAAGAATGGAATACCCACATAAGCAGAATGGAGGAGACATGTGTCATCAAAATAGCAAGAGATAAGTCACCAATCGGCAGAAGAAGTATCGGACGACCGCGCAAAAGATGGAGTGACAACCTTCCATAGAGGTATTAATCCGCCAATGAACAAGCAGAATTGCTTATAAAGAGGAAGAAGACGAACAAGAAGAAGAAGAAGAGTTGTGATGATTAGGCTCCAATAATATAAATTCCACTACTACTGGTCAATAAAAGTGACCAATTTTATTGATCCCATGAGTTGACATGAAAAATCCCTTAAATCTCTTAAAAGAAATCGAATTTTTATCTACGAGTTGATAGAAATTTTATTTAAAATTCATTTATGGTTCATTCTATACAAACAGTGCGAATGAACATTTTTATTCAAAATTATCTGTTACATTTTTTTTTTGTTAAATATTTTTTGTAGGGTGTATAGATTTTTGGTAAATTCTCATCAAAATTCAGCTTGTTCGTACAATTTTTAGAGTCCCAATCTCTTAGACGACTGGACTATTAATTTGTATATTGCCTTACACACGTTAAAACCTTGCAACATCTATATATCGAGCTATTTTTAATACCAATCTATATATTAAAATTTGCAAGAAAATTCGTTAAAGACTCTTTATGAAAATATATAATCTCATATGTATATGTATGGCCTTCCAATTTCAGATAAAGTTGTAAATAAACAATGACGTTACCACCTTTAAGCGTTATATACGCTTAAACATACCCAAAATTATTCTAAGCATTGTATTAATGTGATAGACCTTAGTCTTATAATACATTTAAATATATCCCATCCACCCATTCGTCAAATCATTAAAAGTGCTTTGTGCTACTCAATTGTTTAATTTGAACCTCCGGTCTGAAGACTGAATCGGTATGGAAGCACTTTTGGTTTATCAGTACAAAGAAATTTACAAGGGAAGCCAGAATATTGTTTGTTCTCTTTGGTTTGCCGTTACGAAATAACATGAAGATTACGATTTTCTGTGTTTGTTTTGCAGCTTTTGTGTCTGCGGTAAGCACATATCATACTCCAAATATATTTGTATACTAGTATATTTTCAAATGTACATGAATTTAATTTTTTTAGAAATAAAACACGAATGCAGTCCAAATTTTAATGTAAAGTTAAATTTTATTGATTTACAATGACTGATTATACATTTTCCAAAATTTTCTAAAATTTGAACCATTTTCCCAATTTATTCAAGACTGCATAATTTACACAAATTACTGAATATAGTACTAATATATTAAAATACTGTAGTATATAGTATACACATATTTTTTTCCGCAACTCATGTCCAGTTCTATCTCAGTATCTCTAGTGTCTTACAGATTATACAATACTAGAATATGGCCCGATTCTAACGCATTGGTATTCCAGAACGTATGGTGTTCTACTAATAGACTAGTTGGGATCTTTAGAAATTCAGACCATAATGGACATTTTCCATAGGAAGCTATTTTTTTGCTGGAATCCCTTCAGGATGTGCCCAATATCGATCATCACGATATGCGCCAGTCGCAAATCCTGTGCTAATTTTTTTATTTAACAAAATCTGAAAACAATTGAAAATTTCTTATTTTTTTGCTTCCATTTTCGTTTATAATTCGGAAAGTATTGACCCTAGAGAAAAAAATAAGAAGTTAAAAGTTTCGTTATTCAATTTTACACAATATTTCGTGAGCTATAAATTGAAAATTTAAAGTTTATTGATAAAAATAGCAATAATTGGAAAAAAAAGTACAAAAAAAGAAGTTAATCCTTTAAATGTTTTCGACTTTCTAAACTTTACTTACAAGCTCCATATTTCGCCTAGAAAAACTTTTTAATATGTTTAAAACGTGTGCTAAATTTTGTTAAGATCGGTCGGATAGGTTTTGCTTAATAATTTTGCAATCCAGCCTACTGGAAAAAAATCACAAATTTTTAAATTTATAGTAGGCCCTAAATAAGGCCCTCAGATGGTTGCAAATTTTTTTAAATATAAAGAAAGGCTCAAACTTTCAAACGCTTTTTAAAAAATTCAAATCGGTTTACTAGGGGAGCCTAGAATTTTTTTTTTAAATTTGAAACATTTTTTAGGCTTATAAACAAATTGAATAACTTTACGAGCTTTAAACATATCAATTTCAAAATTTATATACTTAAAAAACATTAAAAAACGCTTTAAAAAAAGATACATTGGGCTTACTGGTTGCCGAGATATTGAAGATCAAAGTTGGCATGCATTTGCCGTGTAACCATAAGTGATGGAGGGCTCGTTTTTAAACAAATACCCTCGTCTTGTCAAGTACTTTTCATATGAAAAGTTTTACGTAATGCGCTTCATGGCAACATCCATAAAAAAGACAAATAAAATCCGTTTTCGCGTAAAATGTCGCTCGGAATGCATGAGAGGTGGTGGTGGGGACATTCACTCGAAATGTGAATCGGCGAGTTTAAAATCATAGCTCGCGCTAAAAAATTGCATTATCTCGGCTTCTTGTTAACCAATTTTATATATCATTTTTAATTGCAAATTGGAAAATTTGCAATAAACAATTGTATGTTAAACAAGTAATTGCATTATTTCTTAATGCATTTTTTTTGAGCTTGCAATTTATACATTAAAGTAAATTGTTACTTTTAGTAAGCAAATATGTATTTATAAATCGTTAATAAATAATTTGAATTGTTAAAACACAGGCAAACGAAAAAAAATTTTTTTTTGTATAAATAAATTTTATTTTGACTCAATCTTCAATAATTTTTTTAAAGTCTTTTTCTTTTTTTGGAAGGACAAGAATCTTCAGGTTTTATTTCTTTCTCAAAACCTTTATTTTCCATTTCAATATCTCCATCCTCGATCTATAAATTTAATGTTTCTTCTCCTTCATCTGTAGCTTTATCGTGTGCCTCTAGAAAATCTAAAGGAATCCATCGACTCCATATCCATATCTCGTTCAACTTCTTCCAAAATTTTACTGTGTTCAATATTTTTACATGTCTGACCATTGCAGTAAAGACAATAGTCAGAACATTTGAGACCATGTTTGATACGACTGCATGTTTTTGTACAAAGTTTTTTACATTTGCAACTAATATTTCTGAATAATGAGTTAGGTAGCAATACGTGCTCAGTTTGTATTTTGTTTGTTATGATTTTGAACTCTCCGATTCACATTTCGAGTGAATGTCCCCACCACCACCTCTCATGCATTCCGAGCGACATTTTACGCGAAAATGGTTTTTTATTTGTCTTTTTATGGATGTTGCCATAAAGCGCACTACTTAAAACTTTTCATATGAAAAGTACTTGACAAGACGAGGGTATTTGTTTAAAAACGAGCCCTCTATCACTTATGGTTACACGGCAAATGTGTGCCAACTTTGACCTTCGATATCTCGGCAACTAGTAAGCCAAATGTATTTTTTTAAATAAAGCATCTTTTAATGTTTTTTAAGTGTATAAATTTTGAAATTGATATGTTTAAAGCTCGTAAAGTTATTCAATTTGTTTATAAGCCTAAAAAATGTTTAAAATTTTTAAAAAAATTCTAGGCTCTTCTAGTACACCGATATAAATTTTACAGAAAGCGTTTGAAAGTTTGAGCCTTTCTTTATATGTAAAAAAAATTGCAACTCTCTGAGGGCCTTATTTAGGGCCTACTATAAATTTGAAAATTTGCGATTTTTTTCCAGTAGGCTGGATTGCCTATTATGCAAAATCTATCCGACCGATCTTAACAAAATTTAGCACACGTTTTAAACATATTAAAAATTTTTTCTAGGCGGAATATAGAGCTTGTAAGTCAAGTTTAGAAAGTCGAAAACATTTAAAGGATTAACTTCATTTTTTGTACTTTTTTTTTCAATTATTGATATTTTTTCAACAATAAACATTAAATTTTCAATTTCTAGCTAACGAAATATTGTGTAAAATTGAATAACGAAACCTTTAACTTTTATCAATTTTTTCTCTAGGGTCAATACTTTCCGAATTATAAACGAAAATGGGAGCAAAAAATGAGAAATTTTCAATTGTTTTCAGATTTTGTTAAATAAAAAATTTAGCACAGGGTTTGCGACTGGCGCATATTGTGATTATCGATATTGGGTAGGTACATCCTGAAGGGATTTCAGCAAAAAAAATAGCTTATGGAAAATGTCCAATACAAAACAGATCCCGCCTAGACTATAAAATGCCTTTGTTTTGTCACACCAAAAATATTCTATGCAGATTTATTTTGATATTATGAATACATATAAAAAATGCAAAATAAAATGTTTTCAGACGAACAAAACGGTACACGACAAATAAGCTATAGTCTAGTGTTCGCCATTTAGTTACAAACAGACTTCGGTCTAATAGTCGTCATCGTTTTTCTACGAGTGGTAATAACTATATACTGAATAATTTTTTCTATCTTAATATATTAGATATTATATATTTCCTCCTCTTTCATTTGCCATGTCGCATGTTAAAATTTGATCAGTTGTCTATTTCGTCTCAGCTAGAGGCCTTCTTTAAGTCAATAAATAAAAATTTGTCTTATATTTTTAAGTAAATCTATTTTTATCCATAGCGTTCTTTGATATCTCGTAAGTCGATATACGTTTATTAATAACGAAGATGCTGTGTAGTGCACTTTTGCTAGTCGCCTTGTTTGTTTTTCTATCTTAATCTATTTGTTATATTCTTTTCTTCCATTTGCTATGTCGCATGTTACGATTCGATAAATTGTTTATTTTGTACTCAAACAAAGGTCTTCTTGAGGTCAATAAAACAAATTTACCTTATATTGTAATTATTATCATCCATACTGTCATGTGGTATTTCGAATTTTACTATAGGTTTCTTAATAATGGGGATAAGGTGTAGCGCCCTTTTGGTAGTCTCCTTGTTAGTTTTTTTCTCATAGTGTTAAGTTAAATTTACCTTTAGTTTAACTATTATCATCCATACTGTAACGCGATATCTTGTATTTCACTATATGTTCATTAAAAAACGAATATAAGGTGTAGTGCCCTTTTGGTAATCGCCTTGTTAGTTTTTTCTATCTTAGTATAATCTGTATAGCTTGAGATACACATGTCTGTTACTAGCACAATGGCATACCAGTACCTAGCAAGCAATATTCAGGGATTTTACAGTGTTCACTGCCTTCCCTCGCTCAACCGTTTCCATCTCTCTCTGTTGTTCCATTCTAATTAGATTAGGCCTCTCTTACTCATGGCGTCGTCTACTTCTTTCCTCCAGGATCTTCGGGGTCGTCCTCTTTTCCTCCTTCCTATGGGGCTTCATTCGGTTATTCTCTTTATCCATCTGCTGTCGCTAGTTCTTCTTACATGTCCATACCACTTTAGTCTTTTTTGTTCTATATATGTTCAGTATGTCTGTTTCTATTGATGTTCTTTGCTTTATTTCGTCATTACTTCTCCTATCCATTCTTATTACTCTGCAGTATCTTCGCAGGCATTCCATCTTTGTTGCTATTATATTACTGCTGTTTTTCTTGTTTATAATCCAATCTTCAGCCCCATATGTCATAATACTTCGCACCAATGTTTTATAAATCTGTGTTTTTGTCTTCATATTTAGGTGTCTATCCCACCTTACTGAGTTAAGTTGTCGGACCGCTGTTTTTGTTTGTCCTAACCTTTGCGTAATTTCTTCCTTTGTTGTTTCCTTTTTCGTGATTATACACCCCAAGTATTTGAATTTATCCTTTCCTTTGATTGTTACGTTGTCATCAATCGGTAGATCTTCTATGTATTCTTCACTTATAAATATGTACTCTGTTTTCGCGATTTTAATATCTAGGCCAGCCTTGATATATTCTTGTTGTAGTTTCTTCATCACGTATCTGAGGTCGTCTTGGTCTTGTACAATCACTACTTGGTCGTCTGCAAAGCTTAACATATATAGGAATTCGTTCCGTACCGGTACTCCCATACCTTCGCATTTTCTTTTCCATATTGGCTCCGTGCGTGACTATGGTAGGGATACATTGAAACGATGCCAGCGTGCGTAGCGGCGAAATATGACAAAATTGGAATATTGGACAAAATATTTTTACGCATAAGTTTTATCAAAGATGTGTGCAAATACATGTTGCGTATTTAATTGTGCTAATAATAGCAAAAACAGTGAGTGTAGTTTTTATAGGTTCCCAAAGATTACATATAAATTAGAGAAAAGAAAAAGATAAATTCCTGCTATTAATATGAAAAAGTAAATCACATAATTTCATTTTTAAGCAATTTAAATTAATTACTTTTTAATTAATAAATTTAAATAATTTACCTTGAATGATATTTCATAAGGCTTCAAGCTAACTACAGATGACTTTAGCTTTTATATCATAACTTTTGCTATTATTGTTTTTAATTATATGCTCTTTTGCGTGAAAAACTTGATTTGCCAGTACTAGATTTTTCCCTTTCTTTTACATTTGGAGTTGAAAAGATATATTATGATGAATTTTGAGAAACCCAGTTTTTAATACTACATTTATTTTGTACATAAACTGAAAAAATATAGTTAAAAAACTAATTTATTAATAATTGTCAATTTCGTCATGTATTTAATAACGTCAAACATATGTCATATGTTTAAGCTGAAAATTGGGACTCCAAAATTGTCAGAAGAAGGCGGTAGGTGTCGCGTCAGTCACGCACGGAGCGAATAGTCAAGGCTTTCTCTAAGTATATTTTGAATAGGGTTGGAGATGTGGAACACTCCTACTGGAGCCCTTTTGTTGTGGTGAAGTCTCCTAAGATTCTTGTTCTCACTTTAATGGACACTTTAGTTTCTTTATACAGAGCTTTTATAGCTTCTATGAGTTTTGTCTGTATTTCTAATCTGTACATTGCCTCCCATAGTTCTGACCTTGGGACAGAGTTATACGCCTTTCTCAGGTCCACAAATGCCAAATGTATATCTCTATTGTTTGCTTTTTTATTTTCTTACAATTGTTCCAGTGTGTATATGTGGTCTATGCATGATCTTCCTGCCGTGAAGCCTACCTAATCCTCCCCGATTTTGCCTTTTATCGCTTGATCTATCTTTTCTCGCAGTATTTTCCAATATAATCTTCCTATTGATGATATTACGCTTATTATTCTGTAGTTTTTGCATCGTTTTCTATCTTCTTAAATATAGATGTCATATATGCCTCCGTCCATTCCTTTGGGTGCTGTTCTCCATTTATGGCTTTCTGAAATATCCATTGTATCATCCGGTGTAGTTTTTTTGAGCCGTATTTTATAACAGTAGCAAGCACCAGCTACTGTCCCCAAACTGGCAAGTGTGTACGTGAACTGGAATGCCAGTTCATGGCATGCTATCTAATGATAGTACCATGCTATGAGATGTAAGGCGCATGCGTTGGGAGTGTCACTGGCATGTGTGAACGTGCTACCGCTACGGGCAGGCCAGTAGCTAGCAGAGAATTGTCAGATCTGTTTGCTTCAGATTTATTATTAAATTTCTAAAAACGTGGCCATTAACAATATTTGCTTGTTTAATTCGTTCTGAATACCTTCCATTGTTCTCATTTTTTTTTGTTGGAAACTCAAACACTTTTAATTACAAAACAAGTACTATAGTTTCAGGTAAAAACCACTCGATTGTTTAATAGCACTGGCATGTGTAAAAGTCTACCCTGCTTTTTCGCCTTGCTACTGGCATGCCAATTACTAACAAATGTGTTTTGTGCTTGTCAGTTACTGGCCTATGCCAGCAACTGGCATGCCAGCTACTTTCTTAATTTACTGGCATGTGTGTATCACACGCTCCAATCCGACCAATAACTACGGATATATGATGTAATGCCGGCGCTGGGGTTTTTATTACGAACAGATAGACAGAATAAACAAATTATAATATTGATTGATGTTTTCATGTGATATCTCGTATGTTGCATATTTCGCATCCCATCCCCTTTCATTTAAGCATCACACGCTCCAATCGGTTTAATAACAATAGATATAATGCCGGCAACACATATAATGCTGGTTTTCATTACGGACATACAGACAGAATAAACAAATTATAAGATTCACACAGAATAACTATTCTTTATACACAGTTTTCAATTGAGTTTACAATTGTTTTAGAAAGCTAAAATAAAAATACCTACAACATATCTTATAAAGTTGAACGAATAATTGCAAAAAATTAGGAACTAACCAAATAAAATTAGGTTTGTTAATAAAATTTTGCTGATAAACAAACTTAAAAAATACTATTGTAAACAATACTTGGTCTAAAGTAATAGTAAATATTTCTCTTTCTTTTTTAGATTCTTTTAGATATCTAATTTTGAAAACATTATTTAAATAAAAAAATAAATTTTGATAAATTATTAATAATTATTAAATCATTATAAATTACTATAGCAACCAATAGAAAATTACAAATAACCCTTAATGTCATGAATGACAACTTCTAGTTTGTATTTTAATTTAGTTTTGACGATTATATTGCAACCATTAAAATTTTGTTAATTTTTTTTTAGTTTTTTAAATGTTTTTTTTTTTAAATTTAATAATAAAAAAGAAGATTTATGCATCACTCACAGATACCTGAAAAAATGTATATGGAAAATTAAATTAAAAATGTGATATTTTGTGTCCTTTTAAATTTATTACCTTCATTACACAAAATTTTAATGCTATCAAAATCCATATGGTCTTTGTCGATTACAAGCTCTGTCCAAGTACAAGATGCTTTTTTATTCTATAATCACTCTTGTAGTATTCATTTGACTCTCGACCTGCAAACATCGCATCGATACAAATTAGGCGAAAGTTTACAGTGTGATTAAAAACGGGCTCCGGCCGCGTTTTTACCGTCATTATCGTGTATCAAGTGGATATACTATTTATAAACTATTTAAAAATTAAAATATACAGTTTTAACAATTAAAATGAGTGCTCCACCAGATTTATCGGTGAGTGTTCCTTTTCATACTGCTACTGTTAATGGTCAACCTATAAATACTCAATATCAGCAACAACAAATTCAACCAGAATGCCCAAATGTCCTTTTTGCACAAAATTCACAACCAAATTCAGCACAAATTTTAAACAATCCACCAACAACAATATATTATGTTCCTAACCAAGTACTATTACAATCTTCCTCAAACTGTCAATACAATCCTACAATAAATCCCACATTATCTACACCTCTAAATGAAGCTTATGATTCTATTGAGATGACACATACATTACAAAGTGAAGAATCTTCAGAGGAAATCAGCGACATTGAGTCATCGGACATCCACGAATGGCAAACTATACAACATAGTAACAAAAAACGTAAAATTAATCCTCCGACACCAACAGAAAACGAAGACACGGTAGTAACCAGCAATAAATTTCAGATTCTACAAAATGAAAACGAAAACGACAACAATAACAGTACAGAAAATACCAACAAAACTCCAGCAACCAATAAACCCCCACCAATTTTTATATATGGTGTTACTGAATACAATAAAATGGTTAATAATCTATCGGAAGTAGCAAAAACAGAGACATTCTATTGTACAGCATTAAAAAACAACACAATAAAAATAAATTCCCGGGACTCTGAAACATACCGAAAACTAGTAAGACATTTAAACAGCAAAAAAATTGTGCATCATACGTACCAGATGAAAGAGGATAGAGCATACAGAGTTGTAATTCGTAATCTACATCATACAGTGCCCATTAATATAATAAAAAGTGAAATAGAAAAACATGGGCATTTAGTACGCAATATTGTAAATATAAAACATAGAGTAAGTAAGGACCCTCTAATGATGTTCTACGTCGATATAGAACCTAATCAAAATAATAAAAAAATATATGAAATTCAATTTATAAACAACGCGAAAATAGTTATTGAGCCACCGTATAAAAAGAATAATATTGTCCAGTGTACCAGATGCCAATTGTATGGACACTCTAAGACATACTGTAATAGACCTTATCGCTGTGTCAAATGTGGAGGCAACCATATGTCAGCCGATTGTAAAAAACCTAAAGACACCCCTGCCATATGCGCCCTCTGCAATGGAGCACACACTGCAAATTACAAAGGATGCCTAGTATATAAAGAGTTAATTAGCAGTAGAAACAGAGCAAGAGGAATATCATCGCACACTCCAGCGAACAATCAACTGCCATATAACAGAAATACAGTACAGAATAATCCGAACTTAAGCAATCAAAATCACGCGACTTACACACAAGCAACAGGTGGAACAATTGTAAATGATGTCCATAATAATACGAACTCATACAACCAAAATCAAGCAACTTACGCTCAAGTAACAAGTGGAACACATGGAAGCAATACACACAATGACATTGGAGATATGATGAAGAGTTTCCTTAACGAATTCAAATCTATGTTTTCACAACTAATAAATCAAAATAGCGTGATCTTAAACATGCTTTCCACAGTAATAAATAAACTCAGTAATGGAACTTAAGTCACTACGAATTGCACAATGGAATGCCAACGGCCTAGGCAACCATAACACAGAAGTTACTAACTTTCTTGAACATAACAAAATTGATGTTCTACTCATATCGGAAACCCATTTCACTGACAGAACGATGTTCAAGATCCCTTATTACTCTATTTACAACACCAACCATCCTGATGGAACAGCACACGGTGGCGCTGCTATTATTATACGTAACACCATACCACACTATGAGGAAACAATGTATCAGACGGAAAAATACAAGCTGCAGTAATCTGTATCAGTTCTCAACCACAGTCTTTTAACATCGCGGCAATGTACAGCCCTCCAAGGCATAATATCTCCACAGCAGAATATGAAGACTTCTTTAAACAGCTATCAAACAAATTCTTGATTGGAGGTGACTGGAATGCCAAGCATACAGACTGGGGTCGAGACTATGTACGACAAAGGGAAGACATCTTAGGCAAGCCATAGCTAATACAAACAGCTCTTACTTATCTACAGGGCAACCCACCTACTGGCCATCAGATCCAAACAAAATCCCAGATCTACTTGACTTCTTTATCCTTCATAACATGGCCTTAAATTATTTTGACATACAACCATCCTGGGATCTGTCCACCGACCATACTCCCATAATTGTAACACTATCTACGCAAATTATAAAACGTCCGCATATCCCTAAGTTAACAACATTAAAGACCAACTGGAATGTATTCGAGTCTTACATAAATGAAAATTTAAATTTAAATATAAGATTAAAGCAACCAGACGATATCGATAACGCTGTGCTTATTCTCACCCAAACGATACATGCAGCCGCAGAAATAGCTACACCCCCTCAGAATGACAAAGAACCAAGTGACACCAATATACCCGTGTATATAAAACGTCTTGTAGCACAAAAAAGAAGAGCCAGGCGCATATGGCAAAGAAGTCGCAATCCTATAGACAAAAATGAATACAATAGATTAACACGGCAACTTAAAACTGCTCTACAAGACGCGAGGAATGATACATTTGAACTATTCATCGACAGCCTGTCAAAAGAAGACCACAGCATCTGGAAAGCAACGAAATCATTCAAGAGGCCTACACAGCACATACCACCTCTAAGGAAAGACGATGGAAGCTGGGGAAAAACTGAAAAAGAAAAGGCATCAATCTTTGCTGCACATCTCTCACACGTTTTTGGTGCACCTGAACTTAATAACCATAATGACGAAGAACAAGTTAAAAACTTTTTAGACACTCCATGCCCAATGATGCTACCAATCAAATTCTTTACTCCTAATAATGTAAAAGAACAAATTTCTAGATGCAATAACTACAAAGCACCAGGCTTCGACATGATCACCGGGCTAATATTAAAAAAATTACCGAGAAAAGCAATTGTCCTACTAACAATGATATATAATAGTATCATAAGATTAGCCTACTACCCGATTAATTGGAAGTTTGCACAAATAATTATGATAAGTAAACCAAATAAACCACCAAATAATGTTGCTTCATATAGACCAATCAGCTTACTTCCAATAATGTCCAAAATCTTTGAAAGACTTCTGCTCCAAAGAATCTCAGAAGACATCGAAATTAATTCAGTGATTCCAAACCACCAGTTTGGTTTCCGCGAAGCCCATTCAACTCTACAACAGTGCCATAGGATTGTAAAAAACATTAATGTATGCCTCGAAGAGAAAAAAATTTGCACTGCTGCCTTCCTGGATATAGAACAAGCCTTTGACCGTGTTTGGCATGACGGCCTCCTATATAAACTTAAGTCATCCTTTCCCACCCCTCACTATCTTCTTTTAAAATCATACCTCACAGAACGTTACTTTCAAGTCAAATTCTTTACAGAAACCTCTCATTACTATCCCATAAAATCCGGTGTCCCTCAAGGAAGTGTCCTGGGTCCCCTCCTGTACCTCATATACACTGCTGATATCCCAACAACAAATACGACCACAGTAGCCATGTTCGCAGATGACACCGCCATAATATCCATCGATGATGACCCCCAAGTAGCATCAAGAAACCTTCAAATACACCTGAACCTAGTACAAGACTGGATGAATAGATGGAAAATCAAAGTTAACCATAATAAGTCTAATCAAATTACATTCACCAATAGGAACATCATATGTCCGAGAATCAGACTGAACAATATACTACTACCAGTAAAAACAGAAATCAAATACCTGGGAATGACACTTGATCAAAAACTCACTTGGAAAGCACACATATTGGCCAAAAAGAACCAAATCAACATGAAAATAGGTCAAATGAATTGGCTAATAGGCCGAAAATCACAGTTATCAACAGATAATAAACTTCTATTGTATAAGTGCATAATAAAGCCTATATGGACATATGGAGTGCAACTATGGGGCTGTGCAAAGCCTTCTAATACCAAAATCATTCAGAGAATCCAATCCAAAATACTCAGAATGATTTTCAACGCGCCGTGGTACGTTAGTAACAAAACTCTGCATGATGACTCTGGTATACCGTTCGTTGAAGACGAAATCAGCAGACTAACAAGAAATTATTTAGAACATCTGCCAACCCACCCCAACGAGGAAGCAAGACAACTACACCTCCAACCAGAAGTCAGACGAAGATTGAAGAGACAGTGGCCAACAGACTTTATACACTAATTTTAATTTTAATTTTACTTTTCATCTCAATTTTAGTTTTAAATTATAATCATACATTAATTTAATTTGTTAGTGTTAGTATTGGGAGTGTTATCAATGGATAATTTCTCCTCTCATGTATTTGCAATAATCACATTTACTAATAGCTTGTAATAGCAGATTGTAAATTTGCAAATTTAATAAAAAAAAAAAAAAAAAATAATCACTCTTGTGAGAAATAATACGATTTGATAGATATCTACCGGTCTCCCCACATACACAGCTTCACAATGAGTACAACTAATGCTATATACTACATTTGTTTTATCTATTATTTATCTATCTATGTTTTATATATTATTAGAAAAAGGCATCCTATGTAGCATATCTGGAAGATAAGAGTTCTCAAAACAGTTTTCAACAATTGAAGATTTTTCTCATCCAGATTACCTATAGGAAGATTTACAATTGGTAAAAACTGTTTTAATTTAGAACTCTTATCTTCCAAATATGCTACATAGGATGCTGTATATTTATATTAACAGTATTCGAAACAAACATCTTATGTAGCATATTTGAAGGATAAGAGTTCTCACTTACAACAGTTTTCAACAATTGAAGCTTTCTCATCCAGATTACCTACGGGAAGATTCACTACATTTACATTCACTAAGCAATGTAATGACGCTTTAGAATAAGCAGCATAATATAATAACCAAGAATAATAATTGTATGCTTATTATTATCCACAATAGGCTTCGTTTTGTTAACTTTTTGTTGAAAATCATCAAAATGTGTTAAATTTTTAAGTAATGTCTTGACAGTATCACCGGACATACAGGCAATGTTAATTTACACCGGACATAGGTCGTGGTTGATATGGATAGTTTAAGCAAATATTGCAGATGTTCTAGTAATAACTCTGTTACATTCTGCATGTATTAAAAGTAAACTTAAGCATTCTTCATTGTTTAATTAAAAACGAGCCATTTCTATCATTTTGCAAAAGTGCCAAAAACCACAAATAATGACAAATTCGTACACGGCCTGCTAGAATAAATAAAAATCTTATCTTTAACATTAAACCACAATTATCCGTAAAGCCAAAACGAAAACTATTATTCTTAAGTATAGAGAATCCTAACACTATTTGAAAGACAACTGATTTCTTTTTTCATTAAAATTATAAAATACTATGGTTTGAAATTTAAAGAAATGGCGTATCATTTGTGAACACTCTGTATTTATAAATTACACGTTACCTAGTGGAAAGTAGAATAAGAGTCATAATCTCAAACATTAAAAAAGAAAAGGGATCCAAAATTAAGAAATATGAAATAAAACACTTAGCAGACAACAGCAAAAAGGCAAAATACAAAGAATATATAAGAGGAAGGCTAAAAAAGAGACAAAAGTACGAGGATATAAACAGAGAATGGGAAGCGTGTAAAACATCATACAAGACGCAGCTAAAGACACCCTGGGTCTACAAAAAAGCTCAAATCGACTAAAGGACAGTGGTTCGATGAAGAGTGTCGTAACGTAACAGAGAGAAAAAATAATGCATATCAACGACTACAACAACGACATAGAACACGAAAGGCAGAGGAGGAATATAGAATGCTAAGGAGGGAAGAGAAGAAAATACATCGCAGAAAGAAAAGAGAACACATAGAAAAAGAACTCCAAGAAATGGAAGAACTAAATTAACCATCAGAAACCTGAAAATTCTACCAAAAACTTAACAAAAGTAGAAAAGAATTTAAACCAAGAACAATGATGTGCAGAGACAAAGAAGGAGATATAGTAACTCAACAGAGTGAAATACTACAAAGATGGACAGAATTCTTCAAAGAAAAGTAAAAAACGAAGATACACTATATGATGAAATTATATTAGATCAAACGGATACCAAAGAAACAACGCCCCCTTCAGTAGCTGAAATGCAAGAAGCAGTTACCAGACTGAAAAACAACAAGTCACCTGGATTAGACAATATTAGTGCAGAATTAATAAAGGAATGTGGAGACTCCCTATTGAATGCGATACACGAACTAATAGTGAACATGTGGAATAATAAACAACTACCACAAGACTGGAATACTGGAGTAATTATCCCACTACATAAAAATGGAGATCAGCTTTAATGTAAAAACTACCAAGCAATAACGCTGCTACCTATACCTGTATACAAATTTTGTCCAGAACTTTATGTGCAATTTAAAAATGCAATAATATATACGGTGTTCTCTGAATCTAAATTCTAACTCTGAATTCTAAACGGGCCATTTTATCACATTGTAAAAGTGACAGTAACCACAAATAATGACAATTATGAGGTCTTCATACATGGCCTACTAAAATAAAATAATAAATATGTTACCTTCAACATTAAACCACAAAATCTCAAAAAGTATTAACTTTAGGTGTAGGGTACCCTAATAGTATTTGAAAGGCAATTGATTTTTTTTCATTATATAACAAATACAAGGAGTTTTAATTAAAATTATAAATTATGATTTTGAACACCCTGTATTTAAAAATTTGATTTCAATGTAAATTTCTGGAAGAACGTTACATACTGTTTATGTCCAGAGATTTTCAAGACATTATGTTTGTAAATTGTTGAAATATTAACTTTGAAAAGATTGTCTCTATCTGTCAAATTTTTTGAAAAAGATGAATAACATTTATGTTGTGGTGTTACATAAAAAACAACAAATTTATTGTTCACTTCCGGTATAACTGAAAGGGGTAAGTCTGTTAAAATATTTTTTTAAATTTCGTACTTGTTATCCCCACCAACCAATTTTCATAAATGTCGTGTTTATTGTTGCATATTGTTGTATTTACTACAAATATCAAAGTTTATAAATTTGTTTCAATTTTATGAAAATTACACCTGGATTTTGTGGCTCATTAGAAATCCCAAATCTTTAAACTGATCTAATAAATTAGCTACTGTAAGCTCGTAGTTAAGGTCTTTCACATTACCTAAAAACTTGGTTATAGCTTTTTTGAATGCAATCCAAGCTTTTTTTCCTTAGTAAACGTTCTCCATCTTTAGACTAGGCCTTCACAGATTGTTTCATTAAGCCTAACTTGATGTGTATAGGTGGAAGGAGGATCTTTTTTGAATTTAGCAAAGTTTTGTACAACATGTTCTTCTCGCCAGGTGTTAAAACATTTTTTATGGGCCATTGTTTCGTGGACCAGTGTTTACCTCTTACTCTACTGTCCCAGTTACAAATAAAACATGTAAACTTCGTAACTCCCTTTTGTTGACCAAGTAGCATGCAAACAACTTTTAAATCTTCACAGATTGTGAGCTAAATGGCTGATTTTCTGTAAAATTGTGTCAAGTTTTTCTTATGTCTCTTTCATATGGACTGAATGAGCAATAGGAAGTGAAGCACAAGTGTTTCCATTGTGTAAGAATACAGCTTTTAAATTTGTTTTTGAAGAGTCTATAAAAAACCATTACAGTAAGAAGAACATCCACCTATCCTAGCCAACCCTTCTGCTAAAAACTGAGCAAACTTGAGCACTTAAATAGTGAGAGACTTCTTAATTTGTTGATTTTCTGTTAAACTCAAATCTCTTACTAAGTCAGCCAACTTAGCTTGTGTAAATTTTCTGAAGGATACTGAAAGTCACCATCACTTCCTGGACCGCTTTAATAAAATTATGATTCAGTAGTATTTCAAATATCATCAGGACGTAGCGGAGGCTCAGAGACTTACAGTTCAGGTCCATGCTCTACCGGACGGACAGCAGACGGGAGGTTAGGATAAAGCCACTTTCTTATTTTTGGAGTTATATCCAGAAACATCGACAGTACAAAAATAACAATTATTTGAATAATTTTTTGCTCTCTCCATACCATAAGCTGCAAATCTAAAAGATATTTTCTTTCTTCAACCACTTCCTTATTAAAGTAATTACTATTTTATTCGGAATAAGCCACAATTCAAGGTTAAAATAAATTTATTTACGTTTCAATTTCCACTTCAAAAATCTTTGTTAAAATTTGGATTGTGAAAGAAGGTGGCGAACAGCATTTTAATAGATTTTGGACTAATTTAAAATAGAGGTAATTTTATCAAAAAGTTATTTTATCCTTGGCTTGTGTAATGATTAGGTCGCTGCAATTTCGATCATGGCTTAAATTTTATATATTTTTTAAACTGGGTTTCTACTTTTATCTAATTAATTTTTAATCTACTAATAGTTACTAAATGTGTTCCATTTTTAGATTTTTGCAGATACTAGGAGATCTCCTAACTTAAAATATCAAGAAGCAAGGAAGAAATGCCAAGACGATCCAGTTACCAGCCTTGATCGAGAAACGTTAAAAAATGCTTTCAGAGGAGACGTTGATACAGCTAGCTTCGGCGGCCATGCACTTTGCATCTACAAGAACCTACAGATCTTAGATGACCATTCTAACATCAACAAAGCAGAACTAAGGAGCAGTTTGGACTATATAATAACCGATGCACATAAACTAGATCAAGCTGTGGAAGACTGCTCTGTGAAGAAAGAAACTCCGGAAGAAACTGCGGTTGAAATATTTAAGTGTACTAAACGAGCTATGGCACCATATTTACCTCATTATGATATGTAATTTTTTTTAAAACTTTTTTACTTATAGTTAGAGAGCTGGTAGCAGTATAAGTGTATGATATTTATAACGCTCGGATCTCAGAAGGTTATTTCAATAGGGTCAAAGTAAACATTTTACACGTTTTTCACTGGTTTTGTTGCATATTTCAAAAATACTTTAAATATATTTAAATATATTTATGGTATAGTGGCCCAAAATGATCGCTGTAAGACAAAAAATATAAATAATGCTTATTACAGGTAAAAAAATCCGGAAAATCATTTTTTGAATCAACTATTCTGCTCTCAGTAGGATATATGCAATTAATATTTAGAAATGTATAATAAATGCATTTTAAAATATTTCAAATGTTTGCGAAATGATCATTTTACCCAATCCAGTGGCACAAAATGATCCCTTAGGGTAGGGTGAAATGACCCCTCTTTTTTTTTGAAAAACAAGTGTTTCTTATTGGAAATAAAGTAAAATAAAAGTAAACATTATTTTAGGAGAGAATATTATACATTAAGTAAGAAAATAAAACCATTTCAACTCTAATACAAAAAGTAAACTTATAATATGGTTCGTAACTAAACATGGATTATGTTGTACAAAAATTACAACTTTCTACGAACTCTACCTATCTAGTCTATCATTAATATAATCTCAGGTTTAACTGTCGCAGTCATTGTCCTCTATTACAGCACATTCATCATGGGCACAACGTTTGCAAATATTACACTGCACCCAGCACTCTCATCCGGGAAAAGAATCAGAACAAATAAATCACTATTCAACATCCGTCTTTTCATCATCTAGGTTCTCCTTTTTTACGACTTTGACTGAACGTGGTTTATTGTTTTTCTCTTTCTGCTGTCCATTAACTGTAGCTTTATTTTTTAATTTAAGAGCTTTTTTTCGTTTTATTCTTTTTTTTTGTCGCTCACTTAAAAGCTGGTCCTTGTAAGAATAACCGTACCAACAGATTTTCCTTTAGTAGTGTCGTGATTGTGACGATTTATAAAAAAAACTTTCGTCAACGAAGGCACAATTTCTTTCGTCAAGGTCGTCATTGTTTCAACTAAAACCATGACCACAGTTTTTCTTACAAGCGATTTGGTGAACTAGTGTTGAATGAGCTGTTATGAGGACATTTTCGTCTTGCTCTGTAACTTCATCAGCTGCAAAATTGACTTCGGAGAAAACATCTGGATTATAAGGTATAATTCCGGCTTGCTTGAACCCATTAATAGAATTTATGTGGTGGCAGGCTTTTATGTAGGATTTATTAAAAATTCTCTAAATTTAAAATACTGTATCAGCTCTTCCTGGGTGATTAGTCAGCCATTTTTCTAGTGCTTGATCATGTTAGTAATTTAAGAGGATACATAAAGCTGAGGTCTAATGGCTGTAGCCTGTATTTAGTATGCGGAGGCAAACATAACATGGTAACAAAATTACTTCTGTTTTTTTTTATGACATTTAAGTTCCTGGGATGAGAAAAGTAACCGTCAAGAATTAGGCGCGCTGGGTCTTCTGGTGATAGTTTAACGTAAGATATAAAGTGATCAAAACCAATCTGCAAACATATGGAGATTCATCTACCTTGAATCATTGCATCTGAATTCTGCTTCTGGTGATGCTTCATCTTTTCATTTATTAATCCTTCATCCTCTTTTGGAAAAAACTGGGGAACCTAATCAGTAGAACATATGAAACTTCCGCAGACATACAAATGACTACGGTAGTAGATACACCTCGTTCGACACCTCTTTTGGCAAAAATTTTTCAGTTTTTTCCTAGAACTTTACGTACAGATATATCATCTACATTATATATTCTGAGTGGGGGGAATGCCGCTTTATCCAATATGGTCTTAAGTAAAGTGAAAAGTTACAATGGTTAGCACGACTGCGGGCGATCGATGTTGCTTAAGGAGATCTAAGTGAAAATAGAGGGTGTTTCGTGCGAAATCCCTATAACTGCAGCTTTTGTTTGGTCCGAAAATCTATGTACAATGGCATTTCTAACTTCGAGTTTATACACCATAAACATTACGTGTTTGGAGATAGGGTCATACACTTATATATACTAATGTTGCTTTCTAGGCTCTTCAAATGGTCCGTGGCTAGTTTTTTTTCCCGTTATAACACTACAAAACGCTACAAAATCATCAACGGCACCTCAAAATTTCTTGCTGGTGTTTTGTATGAAAGGCTATTATGCAAACTTTCTATAGTTTACCGCATTTTTATTTTCGTCCTATTTTCCCTGCCGTTTTTCTGTTTACATTTTTGAACCATTTTGCCATCTTAAAAAAATAATTAAGTGACCCATATTTTTTATCATAAATATTTTACTAGATAAGGCAAAATGATCCCGGGATCATTTAATTCGACACGATGGGGGATCATTTTGTCAGAACGAGAACACTTTTCTATTCCTTTTTAAGGTTTGATATTTTGTAAATAACTCAAATTATCGGCAAAATATTGGACTTACAGGAACTATATTATAATTTAACAGTCCTACTTGTTTAAAAGTAACGTTACAATAGTTTTAAGGGACTCAGCTTATATTACTTATATAAAAACACTGTTTACAAGAAATTCGGGAAATAAGATGTTTCTACGCTAGAGGTTTATATTCAAATGACTGTAAAAGTGCGTTGGGTGATAAGTACGCCACTACAAATACAGATAACATTACCAGTCCTAAAAATAATGTGAAGGATCGTTTTGCTCACAAGGATTATTTTGGACCACTCTCCGCTAATTATCTGTATCTTTTACAGAAAATAATTTTATTGATAATAACCAAAGTTAAGTATGAGATTTTTTATTTAATATTTCTTCTAAACATGCTGAAGTTAGGCAGAGTGATCTACTAAGTACATCCATCTGCAGTGTAAAAATGTTCATAAGACAGTAGAATATAAAACACACAAATAATACTGGCTTTTCCAGCAATTCGAAGCTTTTAAAAGATATTTATTCATTTCTAATGGCATCAGTTGAAGAAAAAAATCTTTAAATTACTGTCTCCAGCTCCTTAGCTATCTATATTTGTATCAAAAATCGGCAGTTTTTGAAACATTTATTGTCTATTAGGCTGGTTGCAAAAACAAATGATATTTTTTATAGAATAAGATTTTAAACTTTTGTTTAGGTGTCACGAAATAATTTTAGAACCAAATTTGAAATATTAGTTAAGTTTACAAGTTATTTTGTTATATATTGTTTCCAAAGGAAGAACATTTTTAATTAAAAGTTGTTTATTTTTATTATAATTTAGTCAAATGAATATATTCTGTTTTTTGAGTTTTCTTGTAGAAAAAAAGGAAATAACGTGTCTGCTTTTACAAAATATATTATAATAAACAAGAGTTAAAAAGTGATATTTCATGGTCGATGAAATTTGTACTGACACCAAATATTTCTACGCCATTTGTGTGAAATAAAATTACGACTAGTTGAGATACTATTCGGAACATTTAAAGAGAAAATAGATAACACCGGATTGTAAACAATGCAGAAAGGTCAAAATATATAACCACAAAATTTTGCAAAAATAAACAAAAGGATTTTGAAATAAGCAAGGTTTAAGAAAACCAAATGAAGGATACAAGGAAAAAAGGAGGTAAGTCAGAAATATCACATTCCAAAATATGGCGATTTTAATACTTCAAAACGACACAAAGATTATAGTCTAGTCGTTTACACTGATCAAGGTTATATAAGGATTCAGTTGAATTACAAAAACATAAATTATTCTACTATCTTTATTTTTTGAAACATTTAGAAATTTTACACATTAATTAAAAATAATAAAGTAAAAAAGGAGGTATGTCAAGAAAAGTAGTGACCATGTCGATAAAAAATGCATTTTATTTCAGAAAACAAACAACGATTATTATAAAAATAATGTTTATGTAAAAGTACTTAAAAATAGTTTTTTTCCAACAGTTTTATAGTGTCTACACGAGATTTGGGTATAATGGGTCTCTAAATTATTGATGCGGAAGTTCATCAAAATAACCATGTGTAATAATAACGCAAGTAAGCTTTATAAAAGTAATTCATTTTGGGGGGTTTACCTGTATAAGCATATGAAGTTAGCTTAGTTAGCAAATTTCATTTCTGGAAATTTGGGGGTAGTCAATCTCTGCTGTGTTATTACTGTGGTCTCCCAAGTTCCATTGAATGTTGTTCTGTAGTACAAACGACGAGGATGATTCCTAACAGCTTTTACCTCACGTATTAGAAAAGGGCATTTTTTTTATAACGCTTGCGTAAATATTCAGTCCATTTTCGAAAATAGTCTTGAGGACATTCTTCAACATGAAACGGTGATGGTTTTCGTCTAGCAGTTTTATACACTTCTGTCCAGTTTTGAAAAAGTTCGGCTTTTGATTTTTGATTAACAAGTCCAAAATCTTTGTCACATTCCAGGTAAGAATATCCTGTAACAAGAAAAGTTATTTGGATAGAGTTCAGTCTCTTCTCATGATGAACTACTATGTTATGAATAAACTGAAGAAAAGTGCAGTTTTTATTCTGTCCATCGCACGAGTCGTAGAAAATATTCAAGTTTTTGTACTTTTCGATCAAGACAGTTGTATATATAGTGATGAAGCAGTGCATAAACACCATTGCTACCTTTTTTGGCAACAGTCTCGGATTATTCATCAGAAGAACTACACGTATCGGCCCTTGGAAAACCAAAGGAAATATTAAATTTAGTTGAAAAACGTTTAGTAGTACATTTTGTACAATTTTTGTACAATTTCGAAGAGTCTTTCAAACTATAATGACTTTTACTGCCCCTGAAAGACCCTGTATCCTGTATTATACAGTTTTTTGTGTGGAAACATAGAAACTTGATGAAGATGGTTTCCATGCCATGACTCTAGTATCTTTTGGAGCGTGACCTGTCAATTCTAGTGACTTTTGTAGAACTTCTAACTTTTTTTACCCAATTCCATGGAATGCCAAAAAGACCTTCTGAGATACATGAAACTTCTTGTGTTTCATCATTTACATTATAACGGATTCTATAATTAAAGGCGGCATCATGAAGACGTGCAGAGTTCTCTGATACTCTTGGTCTTCGTTGTTGTACAGTTTGTACAGTAATTAATCCGCATGAGTATAAATTTTGGACATATGTCGACTCCATGAGGTTGAACTTTCTGATAATTTTAATACTTGATTGTTTCGGTATTTGTAGAAAACACTTAAACCTAACTTACAATAGCTTACAATCCAGTCCTATTACATGGCTTTATCTATTTAATATTTTATTTACTTTATGAATACTTCACGTTCATATTTTCTACGTTTCTTTGCATTATTTTCCCGTATGTCCATAATATCACATTTCATAAATTTGTCACTCTCACTAGACATATTTACAACTTGATAACCCTTCTTTCAGATTCAGTAAAGAAACATACCTAACCTCTAAACACCTCTAAACCACGTACAAACTAAATGTATTGACCCGGTCACATTGACATCCCTCCCTCATTTTTTCCCTGTAGCGCTCCCTTTTTTACTCTGTATCTTCTTCTTCTTGTGCCACTCCTATCGGAGATTGGAAATCATCAAGGCTATCCTGACCTTGTTTACATCTGACCTAAAGAGTTCATTAGTGGTTCAGTCACTCTCTCAAATTACGCAACCGTGACATTCTTCTACGGCCCTGATTCCGTTTTCCTTCTATTTTTGTTTGCATTATATTTTGAAGTAATGCATATTTATGTCCTCTCATCAGGTGACCCAAATATTCGAGTTTTCTTTGTTTGACCGCTGATAAAATTTCTGGGTCTTTTCCTATCCTTCGTATTACTTCAAAGTTTGTGACTCTTTAAACCCAACTTATCTTCAGCATTCAACGGTAGCACCACATCTCGGAACTTTCAATATTTTTTATGTTGTTCTATTTGAGAGTCCAGGCCTCTACACCGTATAATAGCGTGTTAAATACGTGCCCCTTAGCATTCTTAATCGTAGAGGGATGCTTATATCTCTGTTGAAGAAGAATTTCCTCAGCTTTATGAAGGTGACCCTGGCAATTTCGATACGTCATTTTATTTTATTGTTTTGGTCTTCAGTTTCGTTTATTAAAGTTTCCAAGTATTTGGAACTTATTGAAGTTTCCAACTTAATTTGAATGCCGTTTATACTAATATGTGCTGGTTGTGTCATGTTTTTACTAACACGACCATATACTTGGTTTTTTCGATATTGATATTTATGCCATAATTGTTGCAGGCAATATTTATATTTGTAAGTAATCCTTGTAATTCTTTTACTGTTCTTGCAACTAGTAGAGTGTCGTCTGCATATCGAATATTATTTACAACCTCTTGCTTTCATGCTTTCATTATAAACATTAAATAGCAGCGGTGACAAAATGCATCCTTGTCGTACTCCTCTACGTATTTCTATTGCTTGTGATATCTCATTTTCTATTTTGATACTCTGCTGTTATACTCTGTATAACAAATATAAAAATATGCGTTACATCCTGACTTACCTCTTTCATCAATGTGAATTTTTTACTTAAATTAGTATCCAGTTTATCTCACTATATGATCTAATTATCTCATTTTCGCCTGTCATTCGACATACCTCCTTTTTTCCCTGTACCCTTTAAATGCTATAGCCTATAAAATTCAAGTAAACATCGATATAGATCTGAATAAAAAACAATAACATACCTATTCACATATTTTTTATTTACTAAATATTATGAACAAAGGCTAGGCAAACTTAAAAAGGAATTGAGTTATTTTTTAAAATCCTTTAGGAATAATCAGAAGAAACCAAAAAAAAATATTAAGGTCTGTAAGTAAACTTTCTTCCATCTTTATTGCAATACTCAAAAAACACAGTGCGAGAAAATGCTCAGAATATCGATTAATTAGCCTAATGAGCCACACTCTTAAACTTTTCCTCAGAATACTTCACAACAGAATTAGACGCAAATGCGAAGAAGATCTTGAAGATACCCAATTTGGTTTTAGAAATGCTATGGGAACCAGGGAGACACTTTTTGCGCTAAACATCCTATTACAAAAATACCGTGACCAAATAAAATATGTATTTGCATGTTTCGTGGACTTCGAAAAGGCATTCAATATAGTACAGTATGTAAAATAATGCAAATACTGAAAAATATCGGAATAGATGACAAGGATATTCGTGTCATTAAAAATTTGTACTGGAATCAAAGTGCTATCGTAAAAATTGGAGATAACTACACCGATGAAATCCCCATACAACGAGGAGTCAGACAAGGTTGCATTTTGTCTTCAAATTCTGCTTGATCGTATTCACGAGGTAGGAGAGGAAATTGGCATTAAAATAAACTCAAACAAAACTAAATTTTTAGTGTTTAGTCGTGACCCACATCCCGATGCAAAGCTTCAATTGAATGGAGTCCAAGTTGAGAAAGTTCACAAAATGACATATTTGGGAACTGTGATAACGGACCAACTAGATCCAGACATAGAAATAAAACGTAGAATAGCAATGACTAAAACTACTTTTATGAAAATGAAGTCGTTTGTTTGCAATAACCATCTCAGTTTAGAACTAAGGCAAAGAATGGTTAAGTGTTATGTTTGGTATGTACTTTTGTATAGTACAGAAGTGTGGACGCTAAAAGTATCGATCATGAACAAAATTGAAGAATTGGAAATGTGGGTTCATAGACGAATGCTGAAGATACCTTGGACAGCAAGAAAAACTAATGAAAAAGTACTAAGGAGCGTCAACAAAAACAAAGAACTGCTAAAGACTATTAAACATCGAAAAATGTCTTATCTGGGACATATAGTAAGGGGAAGTCGATATAAAATTTTGAAACTGATCCTTAAAGGCAAAATAGAGGGCAGCAGAGGTGTAGGAACAAAACAAGTTTCTTGGTTAAAAAATATCCGTGAATGGACGCAGATACCAAATGCAGGACAATTATTCCGTATTGCAGAAGATCGAGAAGCCTTCGCAATGGTCATCGCCAACGTCGGATAGTTCTGATATGGCACGCGAAGAAGAAGAAGAAGTAAACTTTTATTTAAAAAATCAATTTAACTGTATCCAGCTTCTTAACTGGCCAATCACTGTATAGGTTACCCTTGGCTATAGGGCCATTTGAAGACGAAGAACGATCTCAAACAAAAAATTAGAGACACTAATAATGGTGAATCTAATTTAAGTAACAAAAATAAAAAAAAACAACGATAGAAACAATTTTGTTTAAACTTTTTATATTCATATTAAAAAAACTAATTTAATCTTAGTTATCGATATAAAACAGTACTCTAAAATAAATTAAACGACAAAGTCATTTACCCATTTCGCAGTTCGAATGATTGTATTCCGTTTCCATATATAATGGACAAGTCGTCCATTGGTATAAGTTTAAGACTTTTCCATAGCGACAACGAATTTACATAAAATTCGATCGGGAAATAGCGTGACGCGAAAAGCCTAACAGAACAAACAACTTCAACCCTCAGTCCGTTTTGAACTTTTGACAACATACACAACACAGGTGAGTGAAAGTTGCCTTTTTAGTTATCGCAAGCATCAAGTGTTTAAAACATTCTTAGAAATTTTGTTGTGAGAACTTATTCAAGAATTTTTAGGGAAACGACATATTAAAAAACTGAAACATTTTTAGTTTAAACAAAAATTCATTTCATATTAACATGTTAAGGTAATAGTCAATGACATGATTTAATAAATATTAGGAAATATTTTCATAACGTTTTTTTTATAAAACTTTTGTTCGGTGTTTTTTATAAAATGACGATCTAATCAACCACATTATTTTAATCTCAATAAACATTTTGGAGTTTACGACTAACTCTGTACCATTTATATATATATATATATATATATATATAATATATATATATATATATATATATAATAAATATATATATAGTCCCAAGATTCCTAAGAGGAACATAGGGCTTCCACAAAGTGTCTCCAGCGAACTCTATTTCTGGCTAGTGCTTTGATTTCAAGCCAGGATTTTCCCATTTTTCTCCCTTCGTCCAGTACTGTCCTTCTCCAAGTTCCCTTAGGTCTGCCTACTTTCCGTCGGCCTTGAAGATTCCAATCCAGCGCTGTCCTGGCAATGTCATTTGGCGGTCTACGGAGTGTGTGGCCCAGCCATCTCCATTTTCTTCGCCTTATTTGCTTTATGACATTTTCTTGGTTGCTTTGGTTCCATAAATTTTCATTGGAGATTCGGTTAGGCCAAAATATAAGAAGGATTTTTCGTAACGCTCTATTGATGAAAACTTGTAATTGGTGTACTATGGGTGCTGATATCTTCCACGTTTCGCAGCCATACAGTAATACAGCTTTTACATTTGTGTTGAAGATTTTTAATTTCGTTTTAGTTGGGTAAATCCTGGATTTCCATATGTTGTTAAGCATGTTGTAGGCGTTGCGAGCCTTATTTATTCTTTCATGTACATCACGCTCTGTACCCCCATTACAGTCAATTATGCTGCCCAGATATACAAATTCCGCTACTCTCTCAATTTTCTGGTCGTTGATCATAATAGGTTGGTTGTTTCTGGTACCAAATCGCATTTCTTTGGTTTTGTTGATGTTTATTTCTAGACCAACCTTCTTTGATTCTTCTTGTACTTTGTTTACTTGGAGTTGCATGTCCTGTTTTGTATGTGCTAGGAGGCATATATCATCAGCGTAATCTAGGTCTTCCAGTCTGTTTGTTAATCCCCAGTAAATTCCTCTATTAGAGTTTACCTTTGTTAGTAAGGAGTCCAGTACAATGTTAAATAGTATGGGGGATAAAACACAGCCCTGCTTTACTCCGTTTAGCATAGCTATTGGGTCAGATGTTATGCCGTTGTGTAGGATTTTGCTTTCTGTGTCACTGTAGAGTTCTTTGATGAGATTTACTATTTTTTCTGGTATTCCTATTTCCTGCAGTGCTTTCCATATGGCCGTATGTGTGAGCGTGTCAAAAGCTCTCTTGAAGTCCACAAAGCACACAAAGAGAGGAGAGTTGAATTCCTGTGACTGTTCTACAATTATTCTTAGTGTGTTAATTTGGTCCACGCATGATCTGTTTGGTCTGAAACCGGCTTGTTCCTTCCTCAACATTGGTTCTACACTGTTTGTTAGTCGGTTGTTTATAATTATTGCTGTTAATTTATTTATAGTATTCAGAAGTGTGATTCCTCTCCAGTTTTCGCAATATCTTCTGTCACCATTTTTTGGTATCTGTATTAATAATCCCGTTTTCCATTCTTTGGGGAAATGTTCCTCTCTCTACAAGCCCTTTTCAAGAGTGGTTGGATTAGCTCTGCCACTGTACATTGTACCATTTGCTAGTAAGCATATACCCGTCTTTTGATTTTTTCACTTTTGAGTTGAGTGAGTCAACACTTCACATATTGGTTGAGTCCATATTTATGGTTCCCTGCAAACTATTTTTATTACTTTGTCGATAGTGTAAAACATAAGTGAATATTTCCAGTTTTTACACACCGATATTTTATTGTTCCATATATAATACTTTGTTTTAAAAACTATGAATCAGAGTTACTATTTTATCATGATGGGATAAACTATAATATTATCTCTTAAGCTATATCAATTTGCTATAATTTAATATCAGCTCTTCTGTTTCTTTTTTGAGGATAGCTCTCCCACTGTCAAGTTTAGAACATTTCCCTTTGTACAGGTTAGCTGTTTTGTTTTTAGGTTCTTGGACATTTATTTATTAACAATTTTCTTGTTCGGTTATGAATTTGAATTATAACTACTAGTAGAGTTTGTATATGGTTTTAGAGGTTTTTTTATTGGAATTAACGTGTCTCGCCAGCTATGGCCATTGACACGGGTACTAAAACATCTGTTGTATAACATTTAAGTTAAATACAGTAGGTCAGATTAGAGTTAAGTACATCCCAAAGTATCTTACAATACAGTCTCTTACATCACAAATCACTATAATCTATTATAATAATGGTTTTTTAACTAACAAATTACAGTAGTTTTTGTACAATATTTGTTTTATAAGATGATATAATCAATCTTTGCAAATCAATGATCAAATGCAATCTTTGAATAAGTAAATTATAGCACTATACACATTTGACGATTTAAGTATCTGCTAACGCTTCTTTCTAATGTCAAACAAAGATGACAAACCTATAATAAACATCGAAGGGACAGAGATAGAACACGTAGATGAATATACATATCTGGGTCAAAATGCCAAGGTAAGCAAAGAAAATCAGACTACCGAAATAAGCAGACGTGTAAAAATGGAATGGGCAGCATTCTTCTTGTGCTTACATATGGAGCTCAAACCTGGATATTCACTAAAATAAACATGGAGAAGATCAGAAAAACTCAGAAAGTTATGGAACGACATATGCTGGGTATAAAACTAAAAGACCATAAAGTAAATGAACATTCGTAATAGAACAAAAGTAAAAGATGCTGTCGAATAGGCAGCTAAACTGAAATGGAAATGGTCTGGACATAGCCAACGTCTTACGGATGGCCGATGGAATAAAGAAATCGGGAATTTGCGGCCATATGAAGCCAAAAGACCACGAAGAAGACCGCAAATGCGATGGAGCGACGATATTAAAAGAACTGCAGGGCCAATGTGGAAACGTCTTACAAACAACAAAGATGAATGGCGAGAATTAGAAGAGGCCTATATTCAGTAATTCAAATAGAGAATAGGAATTGAATACGACGTTTTGTCGTAACAACCAAAGTCGTATTGTTTAAAAAGAGAGTTAAGGTTATCGTTTATATTATGTGCTAGTCTTTAAAATCTATAATAACTACACTTCATGAGTATAATAAGTGTTCCACTGCAAGGCGATGAGAATCACAATGTTCAAAAGCTGGTGGATTTTCGAAAGTCATGGGGTATGTATCCAAGAGTGAGGCGGGTGTGACCTATACGAAGTCTTCAAATAATGACTTTATCCCTCTTCGTCATTTTAGGTATTTTGGGTGAGTAAATAGTAGGTTGAATCATACGCAGTTTTGTGTTTTGTCCATTTCAGTGAGTTTGCCATGTTTTATACTTGCTCTTAGATCGTGATGAAGTTAAATTTCTTCTAGGCGTAAGTCAGACAACTTGCCTTTAATGCTACGCTATCTGCGGTGGGGGTCCAAAGAATGGTTATTGATGTTCCTGTGGTGTGATGTTGATGACAAATATGTTGAATTTTTTGGACTATCGAATTTATTGAGTATATGTTAGTAATGGACTGAATTGAAGAAAGAGAATCAGTGCATATTACCAGAGATTTGCTATAAGATTGAATCCTTTTAAAAGTTTTAAGGATTCTATGTAATTCGGTAGTATAAATACTATAAGTGGCTGGGAGTCGGTGTAGTAATTTCGGGCCTATTTTTCAGTCATGGCACATATGTACTTTGCTTTTGGTAGTTCGGTTTCAAAGCCCCTAGTATGTAGTAATTACAAGAAAAAAATAATATACATGTACAAAAATTAAATAAACATAATTTATTAAAACAAATAATAATACTTAAACAAATATACCCAGATTGATTCGTTATATAGTCTCTTCCTCACTTGTTATTCTGCAAATTCACTAATTACTTCATCATAATTAAGAGAATTATTTAATAATTCTTTTTCTATATATTTTTTTTTTCATCCTTTATTTATTGAAATCTGTTTCTACAAATAAAAAAAAACAATAATCAATATGTTTATCAAGTAATTAACATAGGGGAGAGCTGTCCAGTGACAGAAATCCTTAAGATAAATTTCTAATATATATAAATATTTGAAATATAAATAACAATTTACAAAGACATTTTACTAACATATTAAAAAAAATAGTAATAGTTAAAATTATAACAACACACACAATTATAAGTTTTAGGTATATGTAGTATCAGTTGTAGCTATAAAATGATATATACGTTTATGTATATAAAGGTATAGAGAGGTCTAGAGGATCACGTCGTTTTAGTCTTCCTCTCCTTGGTCGCTTAAGTAGGTCTTGGGCAAGTGTATTTGGATGGTTTAGTAGTCTATTTTTGTAAGTGCCACTGAGTGAGACAACGGTGTCTTTAATATTTTGGATCTGAAGATCTCGGTGTATCACATAATTGGGCACGTACCACGGTGCATTGGTAATATGTCTCAAAACTTTAGATTGGAAACGTTGAAGTTTCAGTAAGTGAGAATTAGATGCTGTACCCCATATCTGTATACCGTAGGTCCAAACTGGCTTTAGAACACATTTATACAGTAATAATTTATTATGTAGACTTAGTTTGGATTTTTTATTCATGAACCAATACATTTTCCTGTATATTAATCCTAGTTGCAGTCGCTTTGTCCAGATGTGCTTTCCCCAATTTAGTCGGCTGTCAAAATGTATTCCCAAGTATTTAACATCACTTTTTTTGGGTATTATGGTATTGTTTATGCACACAGATGGTACACTCTCTTTGCGTAAAGTAAATGTTATATGTGCTGATTTGCTGCCATTTACTTTAATTCGCCACAGTTTTAACCATTTCTCTAGTTCATTTAAATGAATTTGTAAATTTTGACAGGCTGTAACAGGAACCGAGCTAGAAACCATTATCACAGTATCATCTGCATAGGTAGCGATTGTGCTGTTTACTCTTGTGGGAATATCTGCCGTATAGAGTAAGTATAAAGTTGGTCCCAATATACTACCCTGAGGTACTCCCGATAGAATTGGAGATATGTTTGATACTGCTTCATTGCATCTGACCTGGAAATATCGATTGGTAAGATAGGATCTCAGAAGAGCATACAGAGGATGAGGAAAGTGAGTTTTTATTTTAGATAGCAGCCCCTCATGCCATACTTTATCAAATGCTTGTGAGACATCCAAAAAGGCTGCAGTGCAGTATTCTTTCTTTTCAATCGCATCTCTTGCTACTTTGGCAACTCTATGTACCTGCTCAATTGTTCCATGTTGTTGCCTGAATCCAAACTGATAATCAGGTATTAACTTTTGTCTGTCGATTATAGAATTCATTTTCTGAAGGAGTATCCTCTCAAATATCTTAGAGATAATGGGAAGCAAACTGATTGGACGATAGGATGATAGTTCTTGTGGATCTTTATTTGGTTTCGGTATTAGAATGATTTGTGCCATTTCATTGAACGAAATAGCTAACTTAGTAAGCGTTAAATAGCAACCGAAATCCTTCTTCGGGTAAATTTTTGCAGATTTTTCCCGATATTAAATCATACCCTGGAGCTTTTTTAGTATTGAGATGTTTAACTAACTCTTTTATTTCGTTAATTTTGATATTTTCTATAGGAGGTGACATCTGGTAGGGTGCATCTAAGTTCTTGTGAATGAATTCTTCTTCTTCCTTTGAGATAGTTCTGGAGTGTGGTTGAAAAACTTGGCTGAGATGATTAGCGAATGCTTGTACTTTATCTTCATCGGCCTTGGCCCAATCACCGTCTTTATTTCTAATGGGACCGTCATGCTTAATCTGATGTTTAAGTTTCCTAGAGAGTTTCCAAATAGAGTAGTTTGTGTCATCCGTCGCAGTAAGACTTTCAAGAAATTCATTTATGCCCTGATCTTTGTATTTGTGTAATTCTCTTTTAAGCAAACGAGTAGCCCTATTCAGTTCAGTTTTGTTCTCAGGAGATCTGGAAGTTTGCCACTGTTTTCTTAGTTTTCTCTTTTCGTTGATTAAGATTTTTATATGATGTGGATATGGTTCACAGTTATTACCCCGATTTAGATCTGGAGTTGCTCTCCAAGCTGCCTGTTGAATGATTGATGTAAGGTGATGAACTGCTTCCTCAATATTTTCACTTGTTTTAAGAGGAAGATTTAAGTTAATTGTGTTTTGAATATTAAATCTGAACAGACTCCAATTTGTTTTATGATTTGAAAACGTGGGGTGTTTATTTGTATTATATACATGTTCCATCACATCAATAAATATGGGAGAATGGTCCAACGAAAGGTCAAAAAAGGTTTAATGTCTAAAAAGTTGTTACTTATTCCTTTTATGATACCAAAATCGATAAGATCGGGTATTTTATTTCTATCTGTAGGCCAGTAGGTTGGCTGCCCAGTAGAAATTGGAGTCAAGTTATTTTCGTTTAAACTTTTAATAAGTTCTCTTCCGCGAGTTGTTATCAGTCTTGAACCCCATCTTGTATGTTTTGCGTTAAAATCACCTACTGCAATAAAGCGATGACCAAGCCCTTTGAAATAACTAGAGAAATGGTCCTCTTTAATTATTTTACCAGGGGGACAATACGCAACTGACATCATTATGTGCCCTTTACTGAGTTCTACAGATATAGAGGTTGCCTGAATGTTGATTTCACACACTTTATTTATTTCGTGATGTTTTATATTACTTCTAATGATTAACGCAGTTCCACCATGACCTTTTCCCATTGGGTGTGGTGTGACATAGGTGCAAAAATCTGGCATACTAAAATGTATGCCAGATTTTTCTATATAAAGTAATAATAGATCATTTAATTTTTGTTGGTTTAATGTGGTTCCTAAAATTTTTGACAGAGAATGATCTTTCACCACTTGCATTGCTTATCGGAAGGGTTAAATAAATTCTCAGAATTGTCTTTTTGAATTTTGAATGTTGCAATAATAATATTTTCCGCAAATCGCCAGGAAATTTTGACATTCCTGTCAAAATTTCTTGAAGAAAAAGTCAGGACTTCCTTACTGTAAGGAAATGTCATTTCCTTACTGTAAGGAAATGATATTTCCGTACAGTTGTTAGTGTTCTACATAAATTGTCAAGTTTGACAATTCAACCTCAATACGTTTCCATAGTAACCCAAGTAATTTTATTAGGAATTTCAAAGCACCATTTATTTGGGAATAAAATTATCGCGTTTTTTTAAATCAATCAATATCTGTCGAATTTTAAACGATTTGCGGAAAAATAGTATGTTTACCTCGTAGGAAAAGCCACATTCCTGGACTCTGTGTTGCTAAGTCTCGGCTTGCGCCTCGACTTAGCAATCTTCACAGTCGTCCAGGAATGTTAAGCTTTTCCTACCCGGTAAACAATGTACTATTTCCTGAATCAATAGCCACATGGATACAGGCGAAATAATATTTTTTTTACTCATAAAACTCTTAAATTGTAATACTTCATTTTTCAGTTCTGTAGGGTTAAATCTTGTTCATAACATTTTAGTTCCTCAACTGAATAGTCACTAACATCACTATCATTATCAATTTTTTTTTTAATTTATTGTTAATGGTTTTATATCCCTTAGATCTTTTTTTAATGTTGCTAATTAAAGAATCACATACAACAAAAAAATATTTTAGTTTAAAAATGTTCTCTGCCACTGAATTATATTTCATGTTCTGGAATTTCATCATGAAATAGTTTTCATTTTTTTTGCAGTTTTTTATCATTAGTGTATGCAATCCAGATAAATTTACTTAGAAATCAGATAAATATTCCAAAGCACCTATATAATTACCATAATTTTCACTAACACTTTGATTGTTGATACTACATGTTTAAGTACTCTCCTCCAATATTTTTTTCATTTATTATTTGTTATTCCAGTGTCAATGCGTCCGATAATTTTAGATCTTGTTATATAAATTAAAATTTAGTTTTTTATGTACATTTTTCCAAATCGTTCGTCTCTTTTGTCAACAGAGTTGTTTGCTTGGAAAATAATGTACAGACGTAACAGTACACTAAGTTATTGGTTTCAGTATAAGCCAACCAATTTTTTTTAACTTTTCCCCGCTAATTGTTCTGAAGAAGGAGGCAATAGTTACTTTACTTATGATTTGTTTTGACCCTTCGTTGCACGAATAGATGATTGCAAAGATACATTTATGCATTTTTTATACAATACTCTCGCATTGCAAATTATATTTTCTCCTTTTGTTTCATCTTCAAAAATGTATCCATATCGAATGATCTTTTCATATTTGTTTAGCAACATCATCTCGATCTGCATTTCTTTTTCCTTTTTCACTTCCACTTAAATGTTTAAAAGGACTTTACCTAAAGACTAGGTATTAAAAACAAAGAAAAAATGATCTGGAATTACATTAATTTTTACTCAATATTGCAATCACAAATAAAATCATAATTTATTATATTCTATATAATACAGTGTGTCTTCTTAAATTGAAACCATATAGGTAACTTTTTTACTGTTAATTTTACACAATAATTATTCTTCATAAAACGCTCTGCATGATCTACAACTTAAGATGCAACCATTAGATATGGAATTGTATCAATCTTACACGAGGTATGTCAAAAAATATGAATTTCGCTCAAGAGTAAAGTACCTGTATATTTCATAACATCGAATTTTGATATTATGAAAAGTTGTTTGAAATTAAAAACTATGTTTTAAAATGCAATTATATCTTTCTAATTGAAAAAAAAAAATTGCAAATTTTTCATCACCCAGCCCTTTGTGTCCAGTGATGGACATAGGCCTCCTTCATTTTTGTCCATTGTGCTCTGTCTTGAGCACTTTTCATCCAATTTCTTGACATGTTCTTAATATCGTCAGTCCAACGTGTAGGGGCTCTTCCTCTACTTCTTTTGTCTAACTTCGCCATCCACTCAAGCAATCTCTTTCCACCTTTCATTACTGATTCAACACACATTTTAAAGAAATTGGTATATCGCTTTTAAAGATGTCTTTGAGTTTACCGTAGGCTGCTCTTGCTAGGTTTATTCTTCTTCGTATTTCCCATGTTTGGTTGACTCTTGTGATCTTTATTTTGTGTCCAAGATATATGTAGTTTTTTATCAGCTCTACTTCGTTGTCTCCAATATTGATATTTCCGCTAGGTACTAGGTTTGTCATGAATTTTGTTTTGGAGATGTTTATTTTAAGACCCACATTGGCACACACTAATTAAAGTTCATGTAGCAGAGCACGGATGCTCTCCCAACACCGTTAACACACTTCCATAAACTAAAAAGGTTTACTGAGGGTTCACGGTACCGTCCCGTCGAACATCTTGCCGAGGGGGACTGGATACGTAGACGGTGAACAGTTAACCAACGGGTTGGTTGCCGTTGCGTGAACACACATTCATAAGAACCTGAAAGACACTGAGCAATGTCCAACGGGACGGTGTCAAAAACGTCCCGTTGAACGTTGTCGTTAACAAGAGCTCTAAGTCCGCCCCTAAGCACAGCCAGTATTTTCTTCATTTTTAAGGCATCGGTATAAAGTATTTGGTTGTATTGTTTAGTATTTATTGCTTATTGAACTATATGTCTGAGAAGTCGACTAGAACTTTCCTTCCTTTCCTTTTCTTCCTTTTTTATGTTGAGTTAGGCTAGTGTTGAAAGTAAATAGCTTTTTGGTCCATGGAGAAATTTTGGAGGTAGTAATGGGGTATTTATTGTCAGGTCTATATATGCTAATAAAGGTTTAACTAATTGTTAAAGGGGATACACCAGATCTGTCTCTATTTTTAGAACTTGATGGATAATGTTGATTAGTTTGGCTACTGGATTTTTTGGATTGGCGGAAACTCTAGTGAAATAAGATAAAAGTAGAAGCTGACGTCGTATGATAAGGGGAGGTTCAAAAGATTCAATGCACATGCTTTCAGCGGGACTAGATCTAAATGAACCTAGACATATACGTAAAGAGGTCGTTTGTAATTAATTTAGAGATTTGAGATAAGTATTGCAAGCGGTCATGTGAGCGAATAAGAGCTCTATAGATTCTCAATAAGATATTTTCGTGTAAGTCGTTGGATAACTCTAGATTTGGAGGGTGAAAATTGGAAACCAATGTCTGTCAACCAATTATAAATCCTATCTAATACGTTCTAAAGTAAATAACATGTAGTTTTAGAGACTTTTCCCTGACAAAATACGATAAGGTCGTCCGAATATATCACATATTTTACTGGGAGAGGAACGAAGGAACCCATGTATTTATACTGAGAAGAAACAAGGTAGTGGCTCAGAACTTTGATAGGTTTAAAGTTAATAATTTTTCAAATATTTACACTTTTATTTAAAGGGCTATTTAAAGCGCTGTGGATTAGGTTTTTTTAAGGTGATAAAAGTGTAAATGACACGTGAACGTTTTTATAGTGTAGTCATTTTTAAATAATTTAATATCTTTGACATCCACCCATACAATATACAGTGTGATCACTATTTTCAAATACAAAATTTTCTATTTTTTTTTAATTGAGCTCCCTATATATTAATATTGCCTTTGAAGAAAATATCACAGATGCATATAATATATTCGTTTCTGTATACCTAAATCATGGTACCAAAAAAATCCCGTCTAATATTTTAATAACCTCTGAGTACAACCCCTCAGTAATAAGGGTAGCAAAACCCTTTCCGGTCTAGAACTCGTTCAAAAAATAGCTTTATAACACGTATTATTAAATGTTTATTTCGGTTTCACGATCCAATGTCCTTGAAATAATCAATATTTTCAGGAGTAATAAACTTTCGTGACTGAATCGATACTTGGGAATTTTAGAGCAGACTTTAATTTATAGTTTTACCATCCTTTGATTGTAGTAGACGTTTTACTATCAAATTTATTACCTTTATCAAGATTTGGCAGTAGAAATTCGGTGTTGGCTAAAGTGCTGATGAATTACTTTCTGACATAGAACACATTTGTAGATTTTAAATAAGAAGTTAGTTATAAATAGAAACCAAAATAAGGTCCATATTAAACCTAAAACAAGCATATAATATAATAGTTTTAACGCACGTTTAAAAAATCTATTCATGTGATGTATAAATATTAGAAAACCCAATAAACCACACAATAGTTATACGAATAGATGAAATATAACATAAAGAGAAACAACTTATTGAATAAAACATCTGTCGTTTGAAAATAAAATGGTAACTAATCGAATTAGGTTACTATGTCTTACATAATATCTATTAGAAAAAACTTATTAAGGAAACCAGAACAAATATCAGAAAAGCATAAACGATGCGGAAAACCATCAAGAAGAAACCAACCGCTGACTGCAGCTACCGTCGAGAAGAAAAAACTGTGCAACTAGAGGAGGCAGTTCTCGAGTTAATTACGTAGTCACCTGAAGCAATTACTCGAAAACTGTCACATTAATGTAAGCTACTTTACAGTATTTTAAATTTTTCAGGACATCAAGTGTATCCGTTTCATATCCAATATGTATGTTGCAGTTTCGCAACTGTATGTAAACATTTATAAATTATTTTCGTTAGTTTTAATTCTCACCGTATATTAAGCTAAGATTCAGCGTACAAAAACACAGACGATATAGAACAATAAACGCTTGTAATGCATTGGTAAAGACAAAGGATTGTTATATAATACATTGTATGTCAGAAAGAACGATAGATAAATGAATGGCTTTTCCCCTTCTTGTTTGGTTTTTGCATTCAAAATTGAACAAGGTTTAACTTTATTAACTGTTTCGATTGCGGTCGTTTATTTGATGTATTCAGCCATGTTATGCCTGCTACTTTTTTACGGTCATCGAACCATCTCTTTGTCTTCTTCTTTTTTCATCCCAAGGTCTTCATTTTATGATTTTTCCTTTCCATATTTCGTCTTTTATTCTTGCAATACGTCCTGCGTATTCGCACCGAAGACTGGTTCGACATAGAGTGCCAAAAAGAAATAGAACTAAGAAAATCATTAAGGATGGAAATGATCACGAAAGAAACAATAGAGACAAAGAATAGATATAGGGAGCAAAGACAAAAAGTAAAGAGGGTGCTGAGAGAAAAGAAGAGAAAACACATAGAAAATAAGCTAAAAGAAATAGAAGAGAATTACAGAAATAAAAAAAATAAAAAACCTGTATCAAGGTGCTAGAAATGAAAAAAAAAGGTTTCCAACAAAAACCCATATTCGTTAAAAACAAAGCAGGAAATAATATAAGCGGGGAAGCAGAAATAGTCGAAAGATGGAAAGAGTATTTTGATGAATTACTAAATGGTAATAATAAGTCAAACCAAAGAGAATATATGGAAGCAGAAGCAAGAATTGAACACATAGACGACATAGAAGATAATTCACCCAGCAAAAAACAAATCGAGGAAATCATAAAAAATCTGAAAAACAACAAATCCCCTGGAAGTGATAACATAACAGCAGAGATGATGAAATATGGTGGAAAACTGCTAAATAATTGGATATGCAAGATCATAAAAGAGATATGGATAAAAGAACGAATACCAGAAGATTGGAAGGAAGCCATTATTTGTCCATTACACAAAAAAGGAGACAAAACAGAATGCAGTAATTACAGAGGAGTAGCGTTACTAAATACCATATATAAAATCCTATCAAAATCGATAAAAGATAAGCTGGAAAAAGAAGCTGAAAATATAATAGGCGAATACCAGTGTGGATTTAGACGAGGGAGAAGCACAACGGACCAAGTATTCATAATAAGAGAGTTACAAGCAGAAAGCTATGAACACAACTTACCAACGATAGCGCTATTCATCGACTTCCAGCAAGCATACGACAGAATAAAAAGGAAGGAATTAAAAGAGACCCTTGAGGAACTGGGAGTTAGCAGAAAGTTGCGTAACATGATACATCTTACTTTAGAGAATACAGAAAACAGAGTCAAAGTCAACAATCATACATCGGACAAATTTATAGTAAACGAAGGATTAAGGCAGGGCGATCCTTTGTCATCATTACTCTTCAATTTATGCCTAGAAAAAATAATGCGAGAAGCGAGAATTAATAGAGAAGGACTCCTATATCATAAAAGACACCAAGTTTTGGCATTTGCGGATGATATAGTGTTGCTGGCAAGAGGAAAAAAAGAGCTACAGGAGATAGTACAGAGAATAGTAAAAGCAGCAAAGAAAATGGGACTTTACATAAATGAAACTAAAACAAAATGTATGCAGTGGACAGATGATCAGTTTAGGGATGGACAAAAGTTTAAAGTAGAAGTAGAAGAAAGATTATCATACGAATTCGAAATGGTGGAAAGATTTACATACCTAGGTACAATAATATCACGTAAACCTAACATTAAAGAAGAAATACAAGCTAGAATAATGGCAGGCAATAGAAGTGTACATGCTCTTAGTGGAATGTTGAAAAGCAAGTTTTTATCAAGAAAGGCAAAAATACAGTTATACAAAACAACTATACAACCAATAGCAACATACTGCAGTGAGACGTGGACAATGACAAAAAATGAACAAAATCTACTGGAGATATGGGAAAGGAAAATCTTGAGGAAGATATATGGAGGAATAATAAGGGACGGTTTATGGATAAGAAGATCAAATGATGAGTTAAAGAAATTATATAATCAACCTAACATAATAGGAGTCATAAAGGCACAGAGACTAAGATGGCGAGGTCACCTAGAAAGGATGCCAAACACGAGGACTCCAAAAAGGGTACTAAACTACAATATAACTTCAAAAAAGAGAAAAGGAAGGCCAAAAAATAGATGGAATCAGGAGGTAGAAAAAGATATGGAAGAAATTGGACTAGACGGCCAGAAAAGAAAAATGAATAACAAGAAGGAATGGAGAAAAGTCACATATCGAGCCAGAGAAGATCTCAGTACATAAAGGAAAACGAAAATGAAGAAAGAACAAAATTTTTTAAGCCATGGGCCTCTAAGGACTTTAGTGCTATTGTATATACATTTCTAATTCTGTCGCTCACAGTTACTCTATCAAGTGCTTTTTCGTAGTTTGTATATAAATCCCTTTGATTGTGGCTTTTAAATTATCAACTGTATTTGGCTATATATACTTTTTGCATAATGTTTTTAATTATTTTTAATAATTAAGTTATTTTTCTAGTGTTTCTTTAATATTTATCCAGATGCAGTCCAATATGGATACGGAAACGGGACAGATGATAGTCAAAAGAGTCAGTGTTCCTATAGGGCTAGAGGAGCTCATGGAAGGGTTAGTAAAAGAAGTTCTCCTAAAGAAACCTGATGACATTTACCTTTTTGCAGCCCGATATTTTGCTCACCTACTTAGCACTAGAGACAAGAGTCAGATTCCACACAGCAAAGGTGGGCAGTATAACTTTTTATTTATTGAATTATAAAAAATACGTTTTTTACAATTTTTAATAGGACCGAAGATATTTTAAATCTAATTATTTTATTATTATTTCCACATCAGAAACCGAATCTTCAAATTTAAACTCCTTTAAATCAAAATTAGGATTTGTTCTCATTAAATACGTAGATAATATAAAAAGGCAGAAAGAAAATAATTTCAGAGCTTTTAAATTATATATTTTTCGTTATTAAAAGCTTTAATAAAACTGATCGTACTGCAGGTACGCTGTTGGCTTATCATCCATATTCCATTTGTTCATGATGCCCATTTCAGAATTGTGGAATCCTATAACAGCTTGAACAGGTTTAGTGTAAGGGTACTATATATTTATAAAGTCACTTGGTAGTCTCCTAGTCATGCTTAACTATTTCAAGCTCTTTGCTACAGAGTCTGTAGTTTAAGTCTGCACGGAACAGCTCGATTGTATGTAGGTATCTCTTGACTAGCGATTGCCCAGCCAGGAAGCCCGATCTGAGCTAATTTCTGCTTATTTTCGGCAGTATTTCAGCCTTATTAGCACATGTTAGTCCAAAATACATTTATCATGTGTTTGACTTGATATTTTTTCTCAGTGAGAGATGCCTTCGAATCCAGGCCTTTTTCCGGACACGGAAGATGATTTTGGGATTCTCACGTCCGCCATGAACCAAAGTATTTTGTATCTAGTGCTCTTTTGGTAAGTGCATCAGTTCTGTCTTTGCCGTATGTTCTCCGGTCACCTGCAACTCATACCAGTGTGATACTGTTATGATCCGACAATCTGTCAAGTTACTTTTGTCATTTTCACACTAGCTTAGAGTCCGTTATAGAGCTTATAAGAGCCCCCATGAGTGCTTGACTGCCTGTGAATATATTGATCTCTTTTTCACACTGCAAGATTGCAAAAAATATTTGCCTGAAATATAGAGATATGCTTACCTAGGGGAACAAAAAATTTAAATTCAGGTCGAGTGTTCCCTCTGCCCCATCTCTCTCATGGGCAATTCTTTACTTAAAAAGGTGCTTTAGGCCTATATATGGATACCATATGGTTAGAAATTATCATCCATTAGGTATTCCTAATTGAATTTATGACGTAACTATATGTCGATATAGCAGGTACGTTGCTCAGGTTTTCTCGCAGTGCTCGCCGTTTGTCGTTGGTGTGCCTTTGATAGGTTCTGAGATTCCAAGGCAAGTAAGTCTTTCCAACTTGCTTAGTTTGAATAGAGCACTTTCTTGCTGCACAGTTGGCCACTACACCACTGATCTATAGGTAGTTGTTGGTTTTCAATTCAATTCAATATAACATACCTGCTATTAAATCTTACATTTCTTCATACATTTTAAAAGACTTGTAATAAGCAGCTGTTAATGTTTTGTTTTAAAAAATGAGAAAAACGTCACCGTCAGAGACAGAAAGGAAATAAGCGAGGACATTGAAAAATTCTACACTAAATTATACTCGGTAAATACACAACCACAACAACGACGTACTCAACAAACAATAATTAACAGCGGCTCAGAAGAAATACCGGACATAACCGACTATGAAATAAGAATGGCCCTAAATCAACTTAAAACGAATAAATGTCCGGGAGAGGATAAGATTACAGTTGAAATGTTGAAAATTGGTGGCAGAAAAATGGAACAGGTATTAAATGTTTTATTTAATAAAGTAATTGATGAAGGAAAGATTCCTCAAGAATGGTACAACTCCGAGGTCATTTTACTATTCATGAAAGGAGACAAAGCAAACATCGAGAATTACCGACCAATATCCTTGATATCACATCTGTATAAATTACTAACTAAAATCATAACCAACCGCCTAATACATAAGCTCGATTTCTATTAACCTATCGAGCAGGCTGGATTCAGAAAACATTTTAATACCATAGACCACTTGCACACCGTAAGAACACTGATAGAAAAATGCACCGAGTATAATGTTCCAATTCATATGGCGTTCGTCGATTTCCATAAAGCATTCGATTCCATCGAATTATGGGCAGTGCTTGAATCTCTAGAAAATGCACGCATAGATTCAAGATACACTAATATAATTAAAAACATATATGAAAATGCCACCATGCAGATAAAGCTAGACGAAAGCACAAAAACTAATCCCATAAGACTATAACAGGGAGTAAGACAAGGAGACACCATCTCTCCCAAACTATTTACCCTTGCTCTAGAAGACATTTTTAAGAAAACTAGAATGGAACACTAAGGGTATCAACGTCGACGGATCATACTTAAACCACTTGCCTACCTAAACCAAATGCAGTTTCAGGAGCGGTAGGTTTAAAAATTGATGACAGAAAAACAAAAATACTGTACTAATACAATTGGTATAGGGCGCTTTCGGCAAACTAGCACATATCTTGAGAAACATCTCCATTCCTATAAACTTAAAGAAAAAGGTGTATAACACAGGCATACTACCAGTTTGTACCTACGGCTTGGAGACAGTAGCCCTTACCAAAAAATCTGCTAAAAATTAGAAACAACGCAAAGAGCAATGGAACGAAACATGCTTGGAATATCACTAAGAGACAAGATTAGAAACACCGAGATAAGACGTAGAACGAATATTAGGGATATTGTGGAAGAATTACAAAATAAAATGGGCTGGGCAGGTCACGTAGCCCGATAATGACAACAGGTGAACACGGAGAATTAGAATGGAGACCAAGGACGACAACAAGAAGCATGGAAAGACCTCAAAAAGGATGGGTAGATGACAAAAGAGCAGTAGCATTCAAACAATGGATTAGATCGGCGCAAGATAGAGAAAGATGGAAGCAATTGGGAGAGACCTACATTCAGGAGTGGATGGAAAATGGTTGACAAAGAAGAGAAGAATGTTTTGTAGGAGACCTTATCGATCATGTGTACTGGGTATATTATTAAAATCGACTACACTGTAGTTTGCTGCCTCCCACAGGCGTTTCGTACTCCTCACTACCAATTGAGTAGTCAATTTTTTTTGTATACTTGTTAGGTTAATATGCCTACAGAACACCTGCGCTAAACAATGTTTTATGGAACTGCAAAAGTTTATTCTGACTTATAATGATAAGAGCCTTAGTCACTGCTCGTTCCAGTTTGTCGATGATCAGTATGTTCAAGCCTAATCTAGTTGAGTATCAGAAGTATGTGTGCCACCGCCATGCTGAATAATTGTCTAACATTGCTATATTGGTATAGGACCTAATTTGCTTGTTAGCAAGGTGTAATGGTATTCTCTCGAGGTCTTTTCTTATTCCGGACTTTGCGATATCGTCTCTGTGCGGATTTGTTTTGGTCTATGTCTTGGTAGCCATTTTGGTTTCTCTTTTCATCCTTCTTTACTGTGAAAGAAGTGTTTTTTGATACTTTGCGCAGAGTTTGTGTGTCCCTCTCGGAACATATTTTGACTGAGTATTTAGTGAAGCTACAGAACCCTAGTGGATTACATGTAGATACGTATAGATACAAGTGATTAGAGTCGCCTTTCTGATTATTTTTTTTTGTGTTTGTAATAATAAGCTTGGAAGAGTTACCGATTTCTAGTCTTCTAGATTTTGCTAGCTCTTTTAAGCTGGAGTTGAGAAAATCTCCTTGCATCTAGACATATATACATACATTTACACACACATATGCAAATAAATATGCATATTCACCACGGGATAACTTTATCGTAATTTTTAATCTCTTTAATATTAGCACATTTGTTAAGGCTAAAGCTTTTTGTCAACCCAAACTTCAAGTTTGTGGAATTATCTGATATTAGGATAATTATTAAATAATTTTGTTAATAATATTTATGTATTAAAGACTGATTTTTATTTTAGCAAAAACTTTAAGAAGTGTCCAAACCCTAAGGGACAAACCTGAGCCAGTGAAATCCTTCAGAACCTCAAAACTATCTAAGCAATTAAGCATTAGGGAGGATCCTTTAGAATCACCCATTGTTTCCCAAAAACCGAAAATGTATCACAGAAATGAGCTGAAATACAAAAGAAGACACACTGGACCACCAACAAATTTAGACAACAATCAAAAAGTTGACATTCGAAGGAAATATGCAAGAAGTGTATCTACTGAGAAACAAAGACCTTTACTTCCTCTCGTAGAAACAAATAATAATAAAAATAATATTAAAACAAGTAAAGATTTATCTAGAAGAAATAATAATATAAATGAAAAGCTTATTAAAACTAGTACAGGTATTGAAAAAGAAGACGAAAACATTAACAACAACAACAAAAGTGAGGCTATAAAAGATACAGAAGATAAGTCCAGTTCAAAAATTACCGAGGAAGATACATACGCATCAGAAATAAGTGAAAAAAGCATATCAGATAATACAGAAATTACCGAAGGTAGTATTAAAGAAGAACAGAGAATCGAAAACAAGTCTACGGAAAACAATTTAATTTGCTCACAAATTGATGAAAAGCCAAAAGATACAAACGAGGAAATATTCGAAAAAGCAGAATACACACAAAAGGATTTTGATACAAACATTGATAGTCCAACTAAGCAGGTAGAAAAATGGAGGTACTTGAAAAGGAGTGCATAATAATACCAACTGAAAGCAAAAATGCAACAAATGAAATAAATAATTTCCCCAGTATCAACAATCAGACAACTTCTACCATAGAAAAAGAGTATGTCCAAAACGAAAATGAAACGCATGGAAAGCTGATGCCTTCTAGAACTATTAACGATGAAGAAATAAGCAAAATTCTTATTTCTAGCATTTCAGCAAGTTCAGCTGCTGACTTAAAAGAATCAAGTACAACTAAAAGCAAAAATGAAAATGTCACAGAACTAAAACAAAGTGTAATTATGGAAGAAAGTTTAAAAGAAGATAATAACGAAGGCATATCTAATGTTGATATACGAGAATCTGTTAAAGAAAAGATATTACTAGAGAATAAAATTAACGATGATTCTAAAGAAGATAACCCGATGGTATAAGTGATGATAGCTTAGAGCTAAATCAAGAATATGATGATGATGTTTTCATTACCGAAGACATTGTAGAAAAAACTAACGAAAAAGATAACAATAAAGAAGGAAATATAGAAAAATTAATAACAACCGCAGTAGAAGCCAATATTAAAAATCCAGATTTTTCTAAAGGAATAGTAAAAGATACGATAAATACGAATCAATTAATTTCGGATGAAAAAGAGGACCAGACATCTCCTAATATCGAGGACGGAAATGAAGTTCTAAGCAAAACTGAAATAGAAATGAACAAAGAAAGTACTATTAATCAAAATATTGAGATATCAGTTAATAATGAAACTAAACATCAAACTGAAGAAAACAACAAGAACGAGATAACATTTAGTAGCATTGAAAAAGCAGGTGATTTAGATGTAGAAAAATCCTACAAGCATGAAAACGATGAAGACATACACATTACCAATCAAGAAATAAATGAAAGTAAAATCAATGCAATGAAGGTCAAATTTTAGAAAATCAACCAGAAGAAGAAATTGTTAAAACTTCCATAGTTACTAAAGAAGATAATGGAAGTAAAATAGAAGAATATATAGTGAAAGTAAACACCCAGCAGCTGTCCCCATCAACAGAAGTGCATAAAGAAAATAAAAATACAAGCGACATTTTAGAGACAAATAATGAAAATTTAGAAAACGAACACGAAACTCTTAAAAACAATGATACTGAAGACGAAAGTGAAGTCAAACATATAGAAAGCGAAATTATCGAAAATAAATCTGAGGAAGATAAAACCTATATTATTGAAGAAATTAAAACGACCGAAGACATTCATGAAAATAGCAAAGTAAAAGAAGAGTCTGTGAAAGAAATACTTGTAAATACCCAAGAATCGTCACATTCAAATGAAAATGAAATAAAAGAAAAAGAGAAATTGGAAGAAAAACTGCAAACTGCAGATGACACCTTCAAAATAGATAGCCCCAATATATCTAGCGATGCTACTAAGCCACCGGAAGTTGAGGAAATGAGATCTGATTCCAACGTAACCACTGACAAAACGATTTCTCCTACTTTAGAATCTATACCAGATGACAATAGTTCTTTAGAAAAAAATGATGGCCACGTAAATGATGCAACCAATGAAATAAACGAAAAACTAGAACATATTAATAATAAAGAACATATTAAAGAAATTAGTGAAACATCTATAGACACTAATGATTCAAAAGTGAATATTATAGAAGATACCAAGATAAAGCAAGATACCGAAGTTACAAAAGAAGAAGAATCTACAAAAGAGAGTAAATCTGAAACGAGTACTATTGATAAAGATAATCATACTTCAAAAAACGACTCTCATAAAAGTAGTGACAGTGAACTAATTCCAAATACCGACAGTAGTTTATTTGCAGAAGAACATATATCTAGTGGAGGTAGTTCATACAGAGAACCACTCTCCGAAAATATCAATGAGGGCAAAGAGGCCAAAGAAGATTTAGTTGTAAAAGAAATAGATTTGAAGGTTGAAAATATTCCTTCTAGTTCTAACACAATGAGTACAGAAAGTGTTAATGTAATAGAAGAAATTAAAAGTGACAAGGAAATAGTTGACGAAATAAAAAATTGTACTGTAGAGAATAGTTTTAAAGATCAAGAAGAAACGCAAGTAAATAATATTGATAATGTAGATCTAAACATTGAAATTGTTCAGACAATTAGCAACAATGAATCCAATAATAATGAAATCCTTTTAAACGAGGAGCAAAAATCACTAAATGCAGAAAAACCCCATACAAACGAAGGAACATTAAATAATGATAATGATATTACAAAAAATTCTCAAGATAATAACTTAAAATTGGAAAGTAATAAAACAACTAATCAAAGTACAACTACAGTAATTGTAAATGATGAAAACAAAATTACAAAAGATAAAACGGATAGTGGAGAAAAAGGAAACCTTGCTGAAATATCCTTAGATGTAACAAAAAGCAACGAAAAATTTAATATAGAAACAATGGAATCAGAGATTGATGAGACTAGTGATAAAATCAGTTTGAATCAAGACACAAGTACTATTCAAATTGAAAAACAAATAGAAGATACAGCTGAAGATATACTATTAAGTAATGTCAACGACACTGTTCAAACTTCTAGAGATGGTAAATTACAAATGGAGAATCAAGAAACCCAAAATCAAGATATACCTGAAATTGCTGGTGGTGATAACCTCAGAAGAAAAAGAGAAATTAGTGAAACTGAAACTCAGGATTTGATAGAAAATAGTATTGCCGATATTAATGAAGAACATAATAGCCCAAATAAAAATAACGAAACTACTGCTCAAGAAACTTTGATAAGTTCAAAGGAAATTGAAAAACTACAAGATGATCCAGACGAAACCGCATTAGATTCCGAATTAAAATCAGATGTGAAAGAGGAAGGTACACAAGAATCTTGTGTTACAAAAGAAATGCATGACTCAGAGCCAGACTTGGTAGATAGAGTAGCTAAAAATTACGTGACCTATATCATAGATAATGACAGATTGTTATCAGTAGATAAGAATTCAATAATGAACGAGAAAGACATGGATAGAGTGGATATTCAGGAGGAAGTAAAAAGTATTATCCAAGAATCAAATACCAATGAAACTGTAGTACAAGAAAACCTCAATAAAGATGTAATGAAAGGAAACGATAAGGAAGAAGGAAGCTTAGATGATAATAAAGAAATTTCCCTAATAGAAACTATAAAACAACAAGGCAGTCAGTTGGAATTACAAGAACAAATTGAGGAAAACAATGAAAATGGAAATCAGAGTGAAACTAAAACCGATAATATAAAAAATGTTACTCAGTTTAGCAAAGAAAAGCTGCATGAAGAATTACAGAACGTACATACAGACATAATACAAAGCAGAGAAGAAGACTTATCAGATAAAGGAGATAATGTAAATAATGATTATTTAAAAGTTACAAAAACTGAATCAGAACCAATAGAAGTTGAAGAGAATATATCCAAAACAGTAATCCATTCATTAACTAGTGAAAAAAATCTCACCAAATCTACTGAAAAAGACGAGATTATCAAAAATGTTGAGGATATTAAGAATGATAATATTACGATGAAGGAACTAACAGATACTAATAAGAAAAATGATAGTAACAATATAAATTCAAACAATGAAGAAACTGCAACTTCTAACAATGATGTTGAAGACGATCTTCATACACAATTAATAAACTCTACACTAGAAATTGCAGAAACTGGACTTGTAGCCACAAAGTAAAAAATTTTTTAAATGATTTTATAGACAGGGAACAAAACAATGTTCAACATTTATCCACACATAATGTGACAACGGAAATTATCAAAAGAAAAGTCTAAAACAGCTAGTGATATCCCACCAGTAAACGGAATTAAACGGACCATAAGCTTTGACAGTTCAAAGCTTAGAGAAGAGCTTAAGCGAGTAGAAGAAGAATCAAAGTTAACTAATTTCAAAAGTAGCTATAATCCATATTTGTTACGCAAAGAAATTCAAGATGCAGCAAAGCTTAAAACAGGTGAGGATCCAGTTTTAAATAGTGATCAGAATACAAAAGAAGATGCTACGTCTCTTGAAAAACTTGTACCAGCTGTTATTACAATTCAATCTTCATGGAAAAGGTTTAAAGAAAGAAAACAGAGACAAGCATCTAAGATAGTAAATGAAGGGGATATAATCGATAAAAGTAAAATGTATGAAAATAATGATAAAGACGAAACAAATGATGAAATCAAGGTTTACGAAGAGAATATTGTTGAAAATATAAAAGATCAAATAATGGAAAGTAATTCAGAAAATAAAAATGAAAGTTGTGATGAAAATTTCCAGGTCAATGATAACGTTAGTGATGAAAATACAAAAACAAATGAAAATAAAGATGAAAACGAGACCCTAGCAAAATCAAATGCAGACAATAAGTCCGAAGTTACAACTGAAGAAAATTTAGGACAACAAGCCGCGGAAAATAACGCAGAATTAAGAAAGAAAAGGAGTATTTCAGAAAACCCAGATTTTAGAGTAACTGTTAAGGCGGCATTAGCTATACAACGAATGTGGCGAGGATATAGAGTTAGAAAAACATTAACCAAGAGCGACGAAAATAATGATGATAATGTTCAGGTGCCGCAAATGGAATCAATAGGTGAGTACTAAATTTATCAAAATATTGGAGTTCTTTTATTTTAAGAAATTCTGATCTGCTATCATTAAAACTTGATTAAGTAGATCATTGAATCGTTTTGTTCTGATATAACTTTATACCTATAATTCTTAAGTTGACTGCCACTAGACTAATTCAAAAGGTTGATCCTCCAAATCTTGTTACTAAATTGGCGTTATCGATGAGCTGGATAAGGACAACATTTCCATGCTGAAATAACCGTTGTTCATGACTTTAGGCAGATTTGGATGTGAGCTTGTCAACAGTTTTTTACATACAAATAACTGGGAGTTTATTTTTAGCAGCCAATACATCTTTCTATACTTTACACCAAGATTTTTATGTAGATTTTCCAGCAAGCTTATCACGTTTTAATTTCTTTAATTTTAAAACTTTTAACAAAACTGTATTTTCACGTTAACCCTCTGTCTCAGAGTAACTTAATGTTTGAAAAATATTTATTAAAAATTTCATTAATACAATGAATCAAAGTATCTGCTTTATGAAGACAACATTCTCTATTTACGCTGACACTGGCTATTCATTATTATTCATTGTGTATCCACTGAAGGTATTTTTAAACTATCTTTTCTAAGAAATATATGGCCGGAGCGAGTTTACTGTGACTCTTTTATGTAGGGTATTAAAATCTGACCTCTGCAGCAAATTAGTTTATGCCCTTCCGATGGTGTCTGGCATTATATAGACCTGCTTGTTGGTTTTTCTTTAATTTCCGTATTAATGAGAGAGATTTTCTTCTATTATATATTAAATAATCAATCAAAGTAGAGTTTCGAAATAACAGCAACAAATGGGTGGATCAATCAGATCTCAGAAAAGTTTCCCCGGCATAAGTATCATTGTAACCTCTGCCGTTTTTTCACGGGTCTTTTTAATGCACGGGTGATGCATTTTTATGCATCATACGAAGATATCTTGTAGAAGCGATCTTGAAGTTTTTAATTAGTGTGTTCCAGATTCCTTAGTTTGTTTCAACCGAATGCTTTCCCTCTGCTCTTGTTTCCTCCTATATTTCTTTTTGTTGCTTGATTTTGGAAAATATTGGACTGTGTTCTAAACGATGTTTATTTTACTTGGTTAAACAAGTGTAAACTGTACATATATTAAAAGCAATTCCTAATATCATCCAATACCTTTCAGCAAACTTGAATTTGCGGTTAACCAAATTCGTCATCGAAGCAAAGCCTCATACTTCTTATGGCTTCATATAGAGGTCGCTACTGGCGTACGCAGGCATATTTTGTTACTATAACGGTATAAATGTTATTCACAATTAATACCAACAAAAACTTAGGACCTGAAAAAGTATCCTAAAAGAGTAAAATAAAGTGAAAACGTGATATTGGAAGAAAAAACAATTGTCCGTACCATATGAGAAAAATTGTTCTGTATACTGGGTATTTAATTAAAAAATCGGTATAAAAGGTTATTCCTAACACAATCCAATAGCTTTCAGTAAGCTTGGATTTACGGTTAACCTATTTCGCCATCGAAACGAAGCCTCCTGAGTTCTTGTTGCTTCGTATAGATGTTGCTGCTTGCGTACTCAGCCATATTATGTTACTATAATGGTATAAATGTAATAGAATGTCGCCAGACTGACCAATCAGAGCAAAGCTTGTCACTTTGTCTGCCAATAACAAACGTTTTTATTAACTGCATCGTTATTGGTCTTCCGACAAAAGATCGCTGCGGAGTTGCAAACAAGAAATGCAGCAAAGAGGCAGCACATCTTCCGACCGGGATTAAGTCGGTCTACATCTTGACTCCAGCTAGACCTTGTTAGCCGATTGTCTTTTTAACTATTTCGACGTTAATTATTATTACCCAAGAGTGAACCCATTGTCAAGAAGACTTCGCTTGAAGAAGAGTCCGAACACCTTTTTAGTGTGTGAATAAGTACGAAGCCGTGTTGGCTACGAATTAGTCAAAAAAACAAAAAGGTATAAGAACCGGTGTTGTGAACTGTTGGTCCATCTTTTTTCGAGGTGAAGAAAAGTCTGATATTCGAACATATAATCACCTTACGAAAGCAACTAACAGCTCAGAGATAACGCTCCCCACTGCTTTCCACTGGACCACCGACCGTTAGGAGTAAATAAAAGCCACAGGTGGACTTATAATTACTCCTGCTCCGTGGCTGTGCTGAGTAGCGCTTCGTTGCTAAAATCTTAAGCCGGAATAGTCAAAGTCCTTACGGGACTTCAGGTTTGTTACCACGAGAGGTGGCGTTACGACGTAAAGGTCCAACGACCAGTCAACACTCCGCCGGTGTTCCTATACACCATCGTGGAGTGTGTACTTAACTTCACGTTAAAGCGTGAAGGGCCAGCATCTTTGTGAGATCCAAGGCATACACCATGATCAGAATACCAAACCTATTGAATATGTAAGAAAAAATTATTATTCACGTAAGAAATATTCGAACTGCATAAGTTATTCTGCATTGCCGGTGGGTCCTTGGTAACTGCAGAGACACCAGTGAGCTCCTCGCCTAGTGTGGAACAAGAGCACACAAATTCCACGAGGAAGAGGATGGAGGCGAAAAACCTTCGCTCCAACTCTTGAGCGGCGGCCGAGGCGCATCCAGAAAAACCGAATACCTCGGGGATGCTCCGACCGTACGACAACAAAAACTCTTGCGCGACGAGCGAACGGATATTACTACTAATCCACGTATATGTCATTGTACAATTAAAACCAACAAAAACCTGAAAAAATATTCCCTGAAATACTTTCATTGATAGAAAATGATAATTTTGATCTATTGGTCATTTTATTTAACCCAAATTACGAAGAATCTATTTTTATTTTTATACCACAAAAGGCTAACTGAAAAAATTATACAAATTTTAGGTTAATAAATGTTATGAGCCATGAACTCAATAATTAATCAGCAAAGGTCAAATAAAGTGAAAACGTGACATTGGAAGAAAAGAATTGCCCTGTGTATGGGAAAGAATTGTCTTATGTGAATATGTAACCTTAAAAACTGGGCAGGACTATGCTTTGAACAATTTTCAGAACAGTGGAAAACAGAGAAGGGTTTGCGAACATAACCGCTAACCTCTAATTATGAAGGCGGCACATGTTATATTTGACTCTGAATTTAAATTTGATTTGCTCTATTTTGGTATCGTCATATCAATTATTTTCACGCTGAGAATATTTGATGTTTTGTTTGAACAAAGCTCTTTGTTTTTGTAAAAACAGTAATAAAGAGATCTCCCAACTTTTCAAGCATTTTTTACCTCCAGAGATATATTCAACTAATAAATCCCTTATTTCATTTATCTACTAAATATTTATGTAATGTTTTTATAGTTCCGTAATCAGAGCGTTAGCTTAACACCCCTTTTTAAACGATCTTTACCAATCGTCCATATTTTTGGCTTTTGCAGGCAGATACAAATCTATTAAATTACTTTATTTACTACAGTTGTTAGTTTATAGTAATATCACAAGCCTCTTGCAAAAGTTTTAAATACAAAATAACAAATTTTGTTTGTAGAGACTTCCGATCCATCAGATGATAGACCACAGCCAGTGAGTCAAGAATCAGAAAATAAAGTAAATAACTATGTTACTTGCTATACGATTTATTATATTTTCTTATTTGTTTTAGGACGAAATATCAGATAATCCAAGTAGTAAGGAAGTAGGCACCCTTTTTAGTAAAGATTCATCTGATTCTGTACAGACAGTGATACATCAAATTGGAAATACTCAATCACCTTTACAACATTACTATTCAGGAGAAATGGACCATTTATTGGATGAAATACTAGATTATCCAACAGTAAAAGAAGAGCACTTGCTCGATGACTATCAAAGCAAATTGCTGGATAAAATCTCTGGCAAAGAAAACGAAAATGACGAGGACATTAAAACGCTCGAAAAAATCATATCACCCAAGCGTATCGAAGAAATTAATCTTGTTGATTTAAAGCCTAACGTATCTATTTTGCCTAAACCAGAAAAAAGTGACTCTAGAGATCGAAAACTAACCAGATCTATTGGATCAAAGTTGGAAGTATTAGAAGAGGAAGAGCCTACTAGTGATGATGGAGTGCATAAAGAAGAGGACTGTGTAAACGAAACTTATCAAAATACTGAACAAAAGGATGATAATAAAAGAAATAGTAATAAAGACCTTGAAAATAATACAGAAAATGAATTGAAACCGTACGAAGATAGTAAAGATACTGAAGATACTAAAGATACTAAAGATACTAAAGATACTAAAGATACTAAAGATACTAAAGATAGCAAAGATACTAAAGATACTAAAGAAATAAAAGTAGAGAATTTAAATTTGGAAAATGACGTAAACGATCAGGAGAATGTAAAAGATAATGGCAACGGAACAAATTCCGAAAATCCAGATAATATTATCTCTACAGAGGATACTTCACAAAACTCTAATAAAAACTCTAAAGTAGAAGAGAATCAAAATCTCGATAACCCTATAACTCAAGTTTCTATAGCAAATAGTGAAGATCTCACCAATGTAATTAATGCCTCAAAAGAAAATTTAGTAAATTCAAACAACGATAATAAGATTGATGCTAACGATAATAAGGAAAAAAATAGTTCCAGTATCCAAGATGTCGTAAACAATCACGAACAAGAAGCTTCAATAGCATCTAATAGCGATCAGGTTAATACAGAAGACAAAATAGAGAATCCTATTGAAAATAATGAATCCAAGACGGCCGTGGATAAAGATACAGTAGATTTAACGGAACAAGCTGCTAATTCCAAGTTACTGATAGCAAAGAAATTAATAATGGGCTACAAAAACTGTGGATGATAATATGCAGGGAAATACATCTGCCAATAGCAAGGAAAACAAAATAGATACTGTTTTAAATAATCAAGAAAACAATTATCCTACAGAGGTTAAAAAGGAAAAGAACGATGATATACAAAAACATATTTCACAAGGTAATGAGGAAATATTAACCGATAATAATGGCTTAAATAGTGAGACTCATATCGATAATGCAACTAAACAAAAAGATATCGAAGAAGAAATTAAAGATGGAAGCAGTTCTACAACAGAAACAAAGTCAGGAAATAGCAATGATGAAAAGCTGTACACTTTTTGTTCTGTTCCTACCCCTATACCAGGTGATGGAAAACCGTTACATCCGGATGTGGAAATTCTATCTGCTAACGTCAGTCCAGTAACGGTATCTTCTGAATCAAAGAATGAGTCATCAGTCGAGGAAAATAAAATCCTTACAAATATTGGAAATCAAGCTCTGGTTATTCCTCTTCCAATTGAGGTTCAAAAGACATTAAAAGGTAAGATTATTTAAATTTTTTATTTACCGAAAATTTGAATTTTTAATGGTTGGTACCTTAATTAGAGGTACCTTTTAATGGTACCTTACAATACCTATCAATACTTCTATACTCAGTTCTGGAAATGTATTGAACGGCCTGTTATTTGTACAGTATACCTGTTTGTTTTGCACACAATCATTTCCAAAAGATCATTTGACATAAACCTACAAAAATATTTAACCTCAGTTGGTAAATTTTGATATTGTGAAATTAATAGTTTTCTCTATTCGACCTCAACGGGCAAGGGAAACGATTTATCCCCTAACAAGTATTGCCTTTTTGCAGGTTTTTTTACCTTTGATTTTTTACTTGTTTACAAAGGAGGTGTTGCTTTCCTTTTTTTAAAGAAGTACTTCGGGCTGCTTCGTCCTTTTGAGATTTGACCATTTTTCTCTGGCTCGTTCGTGGCTTTTGGTGATGGAGTGATGTGATCTACAATATTATCAGAAGATATGAAATAAGTAGCAAAAACATTATGTGAATTAAGCACAAAGTATGCTCCTCCGTCATCATTGATACTACTAACAGCTTATGCAGCTGGTACAACAGTATCAATGGGTTATCCATTCAATCCAATGGTGGATAATCAACAATAGACGACATCAGCTGAAAACATTTGGTGGTTTCAAAATATGTAAAAGAATAGCTTGACCCGGCGGCACCAGGAGCAGCTTCAATTTTCAACTCCTAAATGCAAATTTAACACCAATTGTATGAAACAGTGGCTTAAATAATGTAATTTAACGTAAGTAAATACTACTGTAAAGTAAGTAACTCATCGATATCTGCTAAAGTTATATACGTTTGTGGGGATAGTGATCATGAAACCTATGGGCAGTTAGATTCAGAATCAGATACCTGTCCTGAAATATTGAGATGTCATCTCAATATTTCCGCCAGACCGGGAGCCATTCTGTCTCCGGCTTCTATATAACATGTAGCTTCTCCATTTTTAAAAAATTTAAAGTGTTTGTTTGTCTTTGTGTATTGTATTGTTATGTCCAAATTTACATGTATGACATTCTGCTCATGTCGGATAGGCCACAACTGACGAAATGCCCCTGAGGATGATCTATTGATCGAAAGTACTTGGGCAAGATTTCATTAATTACTGTGTTCGATATCTGCCTTGTATACCATCAAAGTTCAAAAATATATATAGCAAAATAGATAGAGTCGGTATATTCTATACTTCTGTTTTTCTTAACTTGTGACTTAAACAATTACTTTTTTTAATAGGGAAAGATGCTGAAGGTAAAAATACAATAGCTGAAGATTTGCAAAACTCAACTTCCCTAGAAAATGTGTCTGCGATATTGTCAAGCGCTGGAATGAATCCTGGCGACGTACACGAAACCGTCATTCTGCCAATAAATCATCATCAGAGCGTGGATATCGGAAAAAGTCAACCCGTAGCTGTTCAGTTGTGCCAGACTTCAGGTCAAGTATTTCTTATAATAGTAAGTAAACTTCAACATCGCATGATCATCAATTCTATTAGATTTAAAGTTGTATTTAATGCATTATAGAAAATACAGTAGAAACAACAAAGTTTTTTGTAGAAATTATTTTACACTAAACATAAAAGAAAATACTAAATCAAATCTACAAATCGATTTTCTCATTTTTAAAAACTTAATATGTAATTTTGAAGGTAAATGTTTAGATGAACATAAAAAACTTCTTGGAAAACTTTAATTCAATAATTCGATATTAGTCAATAGTTCGTTACAATAAAGAGGTCAGAAGCCCCCAAAAATTTCTTGGAAAAATCCTAATCAATCATCACTAATTTTTCTTTGTCTTGAACACTTTTTCCAATTTACCAGTTAATAATATAATAATATCCGGTTTGTAATCTTTTTATTCTTTACTTATTTTGTCATCGTTATGTTCGGTCGATAAAGAATAACTGCTGCAGTTTTCTTTGGGGCGTAAGAAACTAAGGTTTTAGTCTTCATAAATGCAAATATACTCAAAAATGCAAAATATTTCCTTAATCTTGCTAGAAGCAGTTCTTTTGGAATATAAGGTTTATGTTTGCGCATTATTTCACATAAGGATAAAATTTAATACTGATAAAAAAGTTATTAGTAGTTATTCCATATCCTGCAGCTGAATGGTTTACCAGATCCATGACTACCCGTTGTACTTTTGATGTTCGCAGTTCAACTACACTCCGCTCGTTTTTACCAAGATTCAAGGGAGATTTAAATGGACAGAGTTATGTATTCGAATGATTTTTGATTTAAAAACTGTCTGTATATAGAAGGTGATCGTTGAATAGATATGTCCTAATAGAAAGTTATATACCTATCACAACATAACTTCATCGCCAATATTTTTTTTCTTGAAATTGCCTTATACTTATCATATTTAACAATACCAAATTAATTACCTTTAGACCTACTTAATTGGTATAATATAGATCTTATAGACCAAGGTATTGTACATTAGAATACTTTAAACTTGCAGCAGGAAATTTAAAAGACATGTTTTAACAGAATTACATTTTCAAAGTTGTAATAGGTTATAATCAATACTGTAATTAAAATATATAATGTTTGTTGATTCTATTGTAAACCCTATAATAATATAGTGCATTTTGGTTTAAATATTATTGATAACAGTAAAAACTATTAACTAAAGCAATAAAGACATCATTATGACATGTCTGGACTTAGATGGCACAGGTATTCCTATGTATTAATTACAATTATTTAGCTGTTTACAATAGTTTTTTTTTAATTATTTTAATTAATGAACGATGCTTCAATGGTCATTACTCACGGACTATCATTGGTCGCCAATCCCCAGTCGCCAGATATTTTCACGCTAATTACACTGTAAAGGTTTGTTTTAAGACGGATATTATATTTATAATTAGTGTAATATATAGCATAATAGTAATTATTTATTTAAAGTTGTATGTACGTACGCTTTACAAAATGTGTTTTATCAGAAATATTTTTAACAAATTTTAAGAGGCTCTATCTACAAACAAACACACCAATGTATTAAACGCACGTATAGTACCTATTATAACAAGAATATTGACAGAGCCAAGAATATTTTTTAAAAGGATAAACAGAAGCGTTTTAAAATATGATCTAGAGATAAATGAAGAACAGACCAAATATATGGAAATGTGAGCTAATGATTAACATATTGACAAGACGTTAAAGATATGTATCTAGAAAAGGAGTATAATTTTGATCTTATTTATCACTTTAACTGCACGGAAAAATTATCAAACAAAAATCAGTTTATGAAAAGCAAGATCCTTTTTTTTGTTGCCTTTGATTAAAGTGTTGTTCCATAACACTCCATGCAGTACTTTTGTGGCTTGTTTTCCCCATGCTATTTTCGTTTTTATATCTTTCATACATGTACCATACAGGCTTATCATTGGCCCTAAATTCTTCAAAACTCTTAATAGTCTTTTCCTCTAAACGTAAGATTAAATCTCCATCCTCGGATACAATACATATCTATTTGGTCTTACACATAATTTATCTTTAGTCCCCATAACTTATATTCTCCCTTTAATTTGTTTATCATATATTCCATATCGTCCCTGTCTTGTCCAAAAATGACTTGGTCATATGTGAAAAGTAGTGAATGTAGTATATTCTTTGGTACTGGTATACCCATTGTATCGCATTTTCTATAGCATTTCTTCAGAGCCTGATCTATATTTATGTTTAAAAGTGGAGGTAATAGATCATATTCCTGTTTGATACTGATCCTGTTAATTTGCACCTCTGTTTTTTATATAGTCTTTGTATCATATTCACCCATTTCTCTCTAACGTGCATTTTTTCATTGCTTTTGTATATGTGTTTCCTGTATGCTTTCTCCAAGTCTATAAAGGTCATATTTGTGTCAATATATTTCTCTTTGTTGGTTGTTTAATAATGGTCCACGTGTTGTTCTCTTTTTTTTTATTACTATGAAAAAGATTCTTACTATTGAAGGCATTACGCTGATACCTTTATAGTTCCAGAAGTATCAGAAGTAGTTGTTAGATATCATAGAGTGTCACAAAACGACTTTTTATTTTTTTTTTGACGGTATACAAGGCAACTATCGAACACGGTGATTAATTTAATCTTGCCCAAGTACTTTCGATCAATAGATCATCTTCAGGGGCATTTCGTCAGTTGTGGCCTATCCGACATGAGTAGAATGTCATAAATGTAAATTTGGACAAAACAATACAAAATACAATATACTAAGACAAACATACACTTTAAAATTTTTTGAAAAGAAGAAGCTACATGTTGTATAGAAGCCGGAGACAGAATGAATTTCTACATACATATATACATACATTCATTCTGTCTCCGGCTTCTATATAACATGTAGCTTCTCCTTTTCAAAAAATTTTAAAGTGTTTGTTTGTCTTTGTGAATTGTATTTTGTATTGTTATGTCCAAATTTACATTTATAACATTCTACTGATGTCGGATAGGCCACAACTGACGAAATGCCCCTGCAGATGATCTATTGATCGAAAGTACTTGGGCAAGATTAAATTAATCACCGTGTTCGATAGTTGCCTTGTATACCGTCAAAGTTTAATTATTCGAACATTCAACCTTATATTGACTTTTTATTTGCCAATTTGTCTGATCTCTAACGTGTGTCTTGTATGAAGGAAATACTTCAATTTTGAATATCTATTGGTACATTTTTGTACTACCTCACTCACGTAAAAATAATGGGATTTTAGCCTATTTTACTATTGTTTTAGTTTTTTTATTAATATTAGCATATCACGCTGAGTCACTAATTATTCAGTCTTGAATTAGTCACAGAAGGACATTTTCGTAGACATAAAAGTATTTCGTGTTTAGGTACATTACTATTATATTTATTACACATGTATGTTTTCTATAACTATTCTATAAAGTGCATTATGTAATAAATGGTCTTTTATAAAATGCTTCAATTATAGTCAATATATTTCTAGAACGAACAATTGTTACTTTCCAAGTATTTTCCTGACATCATAAAATGTTTCATCAACATGTTTACGCTTTTTAGAAAATCGTTAACAAACTTAAATAAAATCCATTATAAGTTTTTGTCTTTTTTATATGGAGTATATTCATGGTTTAAACGAATTGTGTTTTAAATTAATAGTGTAATTAAATCTATATTACAAGGAAAAAACGCTTGGACAATGTAAACGATTATTGAAGGAAGACGCAAAAAAATGAAACGGAGAACGTGTTATTGAATTTTGCGCTCATAAAGCTTTGTAAGTAAACAATTCGTATTTCCACCTATATCATTACCTGGTAGAATACACAAAGTCAGCAGTCAGTAAAAGGGTCTATAATAACAAATAGAGAATCAATCTAGAGACTATGTACCATGTGACACATAACTCTGTTTCCAGACTTAAAACAGTTTAAAACAGTTTAAACAAAATAAAACTAATTTCTATAAAATATTTACAATGAAATAAATACAAATTCTAATGAATACATTGACGATGATACGATAGCTGTGGATACCTACAAAAAATAACTATTGGCGATGTTAGGAAAGTTGAAATAAAAGGACGATGCATTGGACAGTATCCAAACATCAGAAAAAGACTAATCATTACTTAGTCTAGGTTAGAGGTGCGTGAATCAATCACTACTCGATACAGACAAGGAACGGAAAGCTACTAATCAATAGGCACTTGGTGGCCGACGTGTATAACGATTTGGTTTTAGATGAATAGTTCAAGATCTGGGTTAGGAGCTCTTACCAGATCAGTACACCAGCTTGAACTCCCAGGGCGGTTGGCATTTGATCACTACTCATAGGCTTGGTTTGAAGTTCTGACCAGATCAGTACTTTGATCCCATTTCAATTCTCTGTTGCGGTGAACGTCGTTTTATGTCGTTACTGGTGTTCCATCTCCAGCCCTAATCGATGCTAGTGTAGCTGTTGGTGAGAGTGCGTACATATAAACAGATGACAAGCCTGCGTCCAGTACTGGTGATGCCATCGTTACAGCCCCTTTTTTTGGAAAAAAAAGGTCGCAAACATTTTTTTATGACGTGAATATTTCGACGGTGAGGTCTTTATCGGTTGGGCAATAACCCATTTGGTCAAATCAGTCTTGGATGAATGTTGTTCTTCAATATTTTCTTGAGAGAAAAAATTTCTTTTTTTAGATTTTAAAAAGATTTAGGAATGGTACTATTAAATTAGTTGAAACAGTCCGTCAAAGGTTTTTTACAGTGGATGGTTGCATTTTTTCTGCTGAATATTTAGAGGCCCGATTAGAGTTCTTACCAAATCGAGAGTGCATGCGTATCGAGAGATTGTAAGCTGGTCAGCGACCAGCGTTGTTCATATCATCGCTACAATAAGAATAATTCAAATATTCTTTTAATGATTTACACTAGCTATTTTAAAGTTAGTTTAGTGATTTTTAGTATATTTAGTCAGAATGCTGCATTTCTTGAATGTTCTGCATCAAATATTGTTAGTTATAGACTGGTATATTTATAAAAATTAGCCAGAAAAGTAAAAGTGTAGTGCATCCTTTAGAAAACACTTACACAAAAACAAACTTAACCAGAAATAAACGTAATTGCTTTGGTAAGTTTTATCTTATTTAGTTAAACACACAGTTCTTTACACAGGTAAGTGCACTCTTTCTGCTATGGAATGGATTCAAAACTTTGAAATTTTACTTTTTGTATATGCGATATATTGATATTATAAAAAATAAATAAAATAAAATCTCAAGAACTTTCATTTTTCAGGTATTGTCTTTGGCAACTGTAACAAAAGGTAAAAAATGCATTTTTAATACTTAGTCCAAAAGTATATCCTTTTAATATTATTAAACATATCGTTACATAAATGTTTACCTTTGTCATAAAATTACAATTTTTAAATATAAATTCAAAATTAAATATTATAATATGTTTCTAAAAAATAATTAGAATTGTACGATCCGTTATGGTATATTAATTATTATTATATATTATTATACAAGGTGGTCCAGAATTATGTACATTAATTTCTAGAGCTCATAGTACGTCCAAAAATAAGGGTACTTCTTTATGTACACTTTTTTATAAAACTGAATAATAAGGGAGATACAACCCTTTAAAGGGGTGAATTGAAATTCTTATTTTTTCAAATATCTTCCAAACGGTTTTGAATACGGAGTTCATATTTTGGGAGTGATTATAAGACATTAGGATAATTAATTTCATGTCACCACCTACCACATCCTATATTAATACAGGGTAGTTTTGGAGGGTAAGTGGGGGTTATTGCGTCACATGTTTTTTAATTTTTACATATTTTAAAAAAATATTTTAAAAATTGTTTCTCTTAGACTTTTCTACGCAAAAAAGGTGCTCTTGTAATATTTCGATAGATATCACCGTTTTCGATTTATTTAAACTCGAAGGTATACATGTATTTTATTGTAATCGTTACATTTCTTAATATTCATCAAGTATGCTTTGGAATTGACACTTGTGTTAGCAATAATATTACAAATTAATGGAAAACTTAATTAATACTTAACATTTAATTAATGGCGAAAATAATATTTCACAAAACTGTTCAAAATGTCCTCCATTTTGTTGAATACATAATCTAATTCTTTTATTTAGCGAACGCATTAATCCATTTAATGTTACTGGATCGTTTTGTAAATCGATAAATACTTGTTCAATTTTGTCTCTTAACTCATTTACTGTATTAATTGGAGTGTTATACACTTTTGATTTCAAATAACTCCATACTGTAAAGTCCATTGGATTAAGATCACAACTACGAGCAGGTCAATGAATCGGTGCATCCGCACCCCGGCCTATCCACCTATCAGGGAAATGTTCATGTAACCACCTTCTACAAATTCTTGTGTAATATGGTGTAGCACCATCATGCATGAAAAACATGTTTCTTCGTATTTGTAATGGAATATCTTCCAAAATATCATGTAAAATATTGTCTAGAAAATTGTAATACATGGTACCATTTAAATTTCCGGGAAAGATGTGGTATCCTATGAAACTATTTCCTAAAGTAGCTGCCCAAACGTTTATCTTGAACGTGTGTAGGAAGTGAGTTTCCATTGTAGCCCTTGGATTTTCTTCAGCCCAGAAGTGCATATTTCTAGAATTGAACATACCTTGTCTTGTAAATGTGGCCTCGTCTGTAAACAGAATGTTGCTTAAAAAATTTGGTGCAGTTTGAACTTTATTTTGCAATACTTCACAAAAATCAACTCTAAGTGGCATATCGTCAGGTAATAATGCACCTGTCGATAGTGGTAAGGATGTAATTGCTCTTCATGCAGAACTCTTAAAACACTTTGATGGGAAATATTCGTTCTTAATCCTAACCTGTGTGTACTTATTGTGGGGTCATTTATTACAGCATCCAATATTTGCTGTTCAACGCGAACATTTCTTGCTTCTCTACGACGACCAGCATCTGTATTCCTTCTTTGAAGACAACCGGTTTCTCTCAGTCGTCGTTCAGTACTTACAAAAGTCCTGGCATTGGGAATATTTCTGTTCGGATACTTTTCTCTGTACCGTCTTACAGCGGCAGCAGTATTTCCCGAACATTCCCCTAATACTAAAGTATGTCTGTCATCTCAGAATTGAATAGTGTGCCATATGTGGGCAAACAAATTTAAAAATATAGCAAAAGAGACGTGTTAAAAATAAGCAAAGAGACGTAAAACAATTTCACTGTCGAGTACAATAAAAGTGTAGATAAAATAATTTAATTGTTATTAAACGTCACTGACAATTCATAGACTACTTGAGATTAAAGTGTTGTTGCTAACACAAGTGTCAATTCCAAAGCATAGTTGATGAATATTAAGAAATGTAACGATTACAATAAAATGCATGTATACCTTCGAATTTAAGTAAATCGAAAACGGTGATATCTATCGAAATATTACAAGATCACCTTTTTTACGTAGAAAAGTCTAAGGTCTAAAGTCTTTGTCTATTGTCTAAACAATTTTAAAATATTTTTTTAAAATATGTAAAAATTAAAAAACATGTGACGCAATAACCCCCGCTTACCCTCAATAACCAAAACTACCCTGTATTAATATAGGATATAGTAGGTAGTGACATGAAATTAATTATCCTAATGTCTTATAATCACTCCCAAAATATGAACTCCGTATTCAAAACCGTTTGGAAGATATTTGAAAAAATAAGAATTTCAATTCACCCCTTTAAAGGGTTGTATCTCCCTTATTATTCAGTTTTATAAAAAGTGTACATAAAGAAGTACCCTTATTTTGGACGTACTATGAGCTCTAAAAATTAATGTACATAATTCTGGACCACCTTGTATATTATATTACCAATAAATATTATTATATATTATTATATATTGAATATTTTCAAGAATCAAAGTGAATTTTACTGCAACTGCGGTAAATATTATCGAAGGAAATGTAGGAGCAGTGGTAAAGGTGACCTCCTATATATCCCGTCACTGACTGATGATCTGAAGTATATTCACGAGAATTCAGAGTTACACCCTGTTTAGATGCAAAGCCTCTTCTTCAATTAAACTTGTATCTAAACTTGCAATGCGAATTTGCATTGCTCCTGTAGTGATCCATTCCTAAGTTATCACGATCTTATTCTAACTCGGCTGCACCGTACTGATGACGACCAAAGAAATAGTTATAAATATGTGTTTACGGTTGCCTTCTATCAGATAAAGTTGCCATTTCGTTAAATAAATATGTTGTAAATTCTGAAAATCTAGTATATTTTTTCAACATCCGGTAGTTCATCAATTTTCATATTAGTGATTTCCTATATTAATAGTATTATTATTATTATTATTATATAACAATAAGGGCAGAGGAGCGAGCTCCTATTATGCCCAAAAAGCAAAAATAAACAAAAATAAAATAGATCCTTATAAAACTAATACTAATTATAAAGTTAAGTAGTTAAACAATTAACGAAAAATTGAATTGTGACACAATAAATAAATAAATAATGCTGTCCGAGAAAAAATATCCTATCCTATAAAAAAAATAAAGTGCTGTCAAGTTTATTTTTAAAGACGTTAACACTAGCGGCCGATATGGTGTCTTGATCCAAATTGTTCCATATATTTAAGACTCTGTTTGGCAAAAAGTTCGCCCTGGACCTTGCAGTAGTTTGTTCCCTCTTTAATTTGTATCGATGGCCTCTTAATCTATCGTCTTCATTCAAAGTGAATATGTTGTTTAGGCTATTTGTGTCAATTACCTGGTTAGGTTTCAAAATGTACCACATTTCTATTTAAATATAACAAAAACAGTTGTACTATAATGTATTTGTTAAATATTATGAGGACGTCGGAATATTTTATGGAATGGCCATCAGGGCAAATCAGAGTAAAAGCCAACGCTGAAATCTGAGAATAACAGTAGTTATACTAGGATTCACGAGATTTTGTCTTTTCAAAAAATTTATTATTTCAAATTCAGTGTTATACCTTTTCCTCGTTTCTCTTAACTATGTTAATTTAAGACCTGCTACACTTAGTTCCACAACCATAATCCTGTACTAAAATACTTTATAATTGGAAAACTATAGGATTTTAAGTAGCTCGTTTATCTTACAGTTTCTGGATAATATAAAACTTCATCGAAGCTATAATTTGTTTGAAACATTATGATATATGCGTCAGTGAATGGTTTTATCATCGAAAAATATTTTTGTTAAAATGTTTAAAATCTATAAATATCTGAGAATTTATGAAATATTTGGGTAAATATTATGAAAAGCTTAAAACACTGATTTATATATATATATATATATATATATATATATATATATATATATATATATATATATATATATATGTAAATACTTTTTTCTTTTTGGGTGTGGTAGTCAATAAAAAATAGAGCTTTGCTAAGGCGTACTATTTATTCTGAATTCCGAGCTTTCGGTGGTTATTTGCCACCTTTATCAAGGTCTACAATGAAAATTACTGTGTTATAACATTAGGCTGATGTAATATAAAAGTTATAAAAACTTACCAGAAAGTAAGATTCATAGCATATAAAACACAACGTTAAATAACATGATGTGATCTGAATTATTGAAGGCATTAAAAATTTTAAAAACTTTAAAATACTTAAAAGTTAAAGAACATGTTACAAAGGTTTGTCAAACATGTCGTCTTATTTTTTACTTTTTAAACTTTGTAACATGTTCTTTAACTTTTAAGTATTTTAAAGTTTTTAAAATTTTTAATGCCTTCAATAATTCAGATCACATCATGTTATTTAACGTTGTGTTTTATATGCTATGAATCTTACTTTCTGGTAAGTTTTTATAACTTTTATATTACATCAGCCTAATGTTATAACACAGTAATTTTCATTGTAGACCTTGATAAAGGTGGCAAATAACCACCGAAAGCTCGGAATTCAGAATAAATAGTACGCCTTAGCAAAGCTCTATTTTTTATTGACTACCACACCCAAAAAGAAAAAAGTATTTACATATATTTTTTCCAAACTAGTCAAAAAACTTTGGACTACCTTGTATATATATATATATATATATATATATATATATAATATATATATATATATATATATGGATCGCTTGTTTCAGAAACAACCTAAGTCACATTCGGAAAACGTTTGAGAGTTTATATTAACACTTTTACCAAAAATGAAATTTGAAGTTTACACCTAATGTAAGAATTTCTCAAAAACAAAAGCAGTCTAAATCGTTACTAAACCCTTTAAATAAACATTTTTAAAATGGTTGTTTCAGCAATGAAATGTCAGATTTTAAAACAAAAGTATTCATTACTATTCTATACAGTAGGGGTTCCCATCTAAATTTTTCCAAGGACCCCTTCATCAAGATACTACAATGACGAGGACCCCCACTATTTCCTAAAGACCTAAACAAACCTAAAGTTACCTGAAAAGAGCCAAAATATGTGAAAACATAAATCAAACTAATGCTATTTAGGATTTATTTGTGAAAATACAGAGTATGTACACCACAAGTACATTATTAGTTTAATTTTCACTCCTCAATTAATGAGATACGTTGAATTTAACCTTAGAATCCATTATTTCTGTAATGTTAGGTTCCAAACTTGAAACTTTCACTCTGAAATCCGACCGCATATCAAGCCGATTCCTATATTTGTTTTTCATGAATCACATGGAAGAAAATGCCTGCTCACACCGATAGGTTGTTGCAAACGGAAGGATTTTTTTCATGGCCTTGTCTCAAAGTTCTTTGTAATTCTTGCGTGCTATTGCCCAGAAGTCTGCTATTTTCTCGCCATTAAAAATGTCCTTCATCGTACCACAACTAGACAAATCCACAAGCTTATCTTGTTCTTCTTCTGTGAGGCCTTGGATTTGTTCAATTGCTTGACAGCTGAAAGGAGTTCGAATTTAACCATCGTCAGGGTCAGTTTCAGGGAGTATATCCTAAAAGTCGTGGCTAGGCTGCGTAGGTGCTTGGATGCGTTGATCTTTATTCGGTCAGGTAAACTCTGCTCTACAGACTCCAAGAACTGTTTGAAATTAGGAAAGTTAGTGAACGACTTGTTTTCAATCCTTGCAGCCCACAGCTGGCACTTTTTTACCATAGCACTAGGTTATCTTCAACTTTGAACATGTCTACATTTTTCCCTTGCAAACTTAAGTTTAATACATTCAAGTGTTCAAACACGTCAGCTAAGTAGGCAGTTGAGCAAAGCCAAGAAAAGTCAGTGAGAACATCTGCGTACTTGGTGTCAAGAAGAAAAACACGAACTTCATCTCTAAGTTCAAAAAATCTTGTCAATATCCTCCCTCGAGAGAGCCACCTTACTTCCGTATGAATAAGATGTTCATGCTCACTGCCAATCTCTTTGCGCAACAAAGAAAATAATCTGGATTGCAGAGGTCAAGTTTTAATGTAGTTAACGATTTGAACTACTTCGTTAAGTATCTTCTGCAAAGGTTCAGGCAATGTTTTGGATACCGTGTGTCAATTTCACCTCAGGAGCTACTGCTTTTACACGATCTTGAAGTCCTGCTTTGTGGCCAGCCATTGAGTTTTTTCCCGTCCGTAGACAAGCCCACACATTTTGTCCATGTGACGTCATGTTTAATGAAAAACTCATTCCATGCAGTAAAAATATCTGCTGCTGTTGTGTGAAGTAGTTCGCATGAAAAAAGAAAATCTTCCAATATCTGGTCCTCCCACAAAAATCGAACAAATCAGTATTGGTTTTTTTGATATGTCGGTGCTTTCGTCCAATTAAAGAGGAAACATGTCGCTCATGCTAAGTCTGACCAGCAATGTATCTTCAATGTTATTGACCATATCTGAAATTCGTCTTTGGACAGTGTTGTTAGAGGGCAGAACATTATTGCTGATGGTAGTATAAGTTCTTCAGCAATTGTATGGTTTTTTCCATATTTATCGACAAGCTGAGATACCTCATAAGATTCAAGGGTTGCATTTTCATTTACATTTGCACCATAGTGTTTAGTAATGTTTTTACGAGATATTTTAAGCTAGTTTGTTTTTAAAAAAATCGAATGACTTACTCTTGTACTCTGGATGTTTTGTCTCAAGGTGCCGACGGAGTTTTGCTGGCTTGATACACTCATTGGAAAGGCTTTCGTAGCAAATTACACATTGAGGTTTAGGCTGCTGCTAAGGGGCAGTGAACGTCTAACCAATTTCCAAGTAATTATCAATTTCCAGAGTTGTATTTTCTAATTTTTGCAGCACTGATCTTACTCGAATTACGTTTAAGAGACGCCGACGAGTTGGGTTCAAGAGACACTGACAAGTTCGGTTCGAGAGTCATTTACTTTTTAACTTTAACATTGAATGCATTTTCTCCCTCTTCGTCTGTAGGTCTATCCCGTTTTAACGATCCACATTTTAACCAACGGTCCATAACGTACGCGTTATGTTGCACAAAAGCTTTAAAATGTTGCACAAAATCATACGTTTCAACACGGTCAGGGACCGCACTAACAATGAACTAACTAAATTAGTAACAATAGTCAACTGACATCTCTGAAATGCGAATTGGCTGTGTAACTGTAATGCAAACAGATAGCGACAGCGACGCATTTTAACAGCGTAAAGCCAATGTAGGGTCCCATCTAGTTCCAGTGCCAGTGGTGGTGAAGAGGGAGGCCGAATCTGTCTAACACGAAAATATTTTTTTTAGGTATATAAACAAAATTATAGTTAACAATCTAAAATTTGATATAACTTTAAGTTTGCGCGATATATGTTATTAATTTTAAAGATTTACAGAGAAAAACTTTTTTCGCTCTCCTAAAAAAAATTGCAAATTGGACTTATATAGTTTTTCTCCCTGGCTCTTCATATATTAATTTTTATATCTTGCGGAACACTCAGCCATACCTCGCGGACCCCCAGAGGTCCGCGGACCACCAGTTGGGAACCAGTGCTATACAGAACACAATTTATTTTGTCACTTCCTTGGATTTTTTCCTAGTTGCTGATGTTTGAATAATATTTTATGTGTGGTCAAATTTTCTTACTTGGCCTCTACTATCGGAATTGGGAATTTATACGCCTTTAGAGTTAGCATTTTAACTGTGACTTGTTTTGGAATGGAAACATTGAAGGTACTCAATATCGCACCATTAATATATTCACTAGCTCGAATACTGCCGGGAGCATTAACGTTGTAGACAAAATGATGAAATTTGGAAATTGAGAATGAAATTCTTTGGTCCCTTGTTAACTTCTGTGTCTCGGTCAACGCACATGCAGACTTATAATACCTAGGTTACCAGTTCTTAAAATTTATAATACTTTCCTTTTAATTTCACAGACCGTGAATAGGTTTTGTGCACTTGCGGTAACAATGATCTCCATGTACTTATGGATGTCATAAACTCGGTCATATTTTCTGAAGTTTGGTTTAATAACCCCAAAAACACGGTCGCAGGAAAAAAATAAGTGACCTCGAAGTCGGAAAAATTCTTGAATTTTTTGAAATTTGCCTGTATAGGTTAGAGCCAAACACATTCTTCGCACTGGTTTTTGTTTTGACCTGAGCAGTTGTCAGAAAACAGGCGTATTTTTTTTTATATCTGTTCCAATATATTTTTCAATATAATCCAATAGAAAGCTGCAGTTTTCGTTCGGGCTTTTTCGTGCTTCTGCTTCTTGGTAAATGTAAAGAACGGATTTTCGTAACTTAATTTTGGTGATGCAAAAAACAGTAACGGTAATCTGCGATAGATAAAATAGGTCTTGTACAGGAATTGCGGGAAGTTGAAGGATCTGCATAAAATCGAAGAAGATTGCTCCTACGTCATCTCTTTGAATGCATTCCTCAAATTGATCATGTAGGGCAGTTTAAAATTTTCATGAAAAAATTTATTGTAGTAATTGTATTTTACTGTACTCTCAGTATACTTTTTAATAAATAAATCGTGCATTATTTTTATATTAAGTTTCGCATCTAAGTACTTAAATTCCTTAACAGAGTGAATAATGGCCTATCCAGCAGTAATAGAATGTTATAAATGTAAATTGGGACATAACAAATACACTAAACAAAGACAAACAAACACTTTAAAATTTAAGAAACGGAGAAGCTACATTTTATAGAGAAGCCGGAGACAGAATGGCTCCCAGCCTGGCGGAAAAATTGAGATGACATGTAACAAATGACAGCTTGTGAAGGGCAGTTACAATAGATAAGTGATCTGCGCCTTTCAAGATTCTATGAAACTAAGTATTGACCAAAGGTCCAACTGACACCACTATAGGAAATCAACTGATGAAAATATAAAATTATATCGAATATTTTTATGTAGATTGAATAATCCAGATCTCACACTCAAACCTGTCTATAATAATTAGGATGTTAGTTTGAGAGCAATTGAAGTTGACATAAAGTATGAATGTAAGAAATAGACTAAACAATATATTAGACAGTGGATAGTTGACTACAATAAAATGGTCCACTAAGCGCTATCAGTACTGTAAAAAGAAAATCTGAATATTCAGTTGAATTGCTAAAATTAAAATCAAAATTATAAGCAAAATATATAAATGGGTTATAATCCAAGTAGTTCAGTTGAATCCACAGTCAATGGAAGAACTTTCAAATTAACTAACATTGACTGTGGATTCAACTGAACTACTTGGATTATAACCCATTTATATATTTTGCTTTTAATTTTGATTTTAATTTTAGCAATTGAACTGAATATTCAGATTTTCTTTTTACAGTACTAATAGCGCTTAGTGGACCATTTTATTGTAGTCAACTATCCACTGTCTAATATATTGTTTAGTCTATTTCTTACATTCATACTTTATGTCAACTTCAATTGCTCTCAAACTAACATCCTAATTATTATAGACAGGTTTGAGTGTGAGATCTGGATTATTCAATCTACATAAAAATATTCGATATAATTTTATATTTCATCAGTTGATTTCCTATAGTGGTGTCAGTTGGACCTTTGGTCAATACTTAGTTTCATAGAATCTTGAAAGGCGCAGATCACTTATCTTCTATATAAAATGTAGCTTCTCCATTTCTTAAATTTTAAAGTGTTTGTTTGTCTTTTTTTAGTGTATTTGTTATGTTCCAATTTACATTTATAACATTCTATTACTGCTGGATAGGCCACAACTGACGAAGTAAGTCTATAAACGTTAATTACATAAAAAACTTTTTTCAACTATAAACTTGAAGTTTTTATCCAAGTGAATTAATTTTCCTTTTTTAAAAAACGTTTCTTGGCTTATTTCAGATGCCCCTGAGGATGATCTTGTGATCGAAAGTACTTGGCAAGATTTGATTAACTATTGTGTTCGATATTTGCCTTGTGTACCATCAAAGTTCATTTATTCGAACATTCAACCTTATATTGATTAATAATGTTGTCTTTTATATTTCCCCCCCTTTTATCTGTAGGTATCAGACCACATACCACAAGTCTTTTAATTTTTTTTAGCATTTCTCTTCCAATAGCGTGAATACTTACAAAAATACCTTTACATATCTTTTCTTAGTCTGATTAACATTAACAAAGAGCTTGTACCTTCTTGTCCTATCTTTACCTTCTTCATTACGTTTTCTTCTTCTAGACACCTTCATTATTTCTATTAATCCATGTAGATATATATCCTATTGGTTTTTTCTTGTCATATCGTAAATGTTACCAAAAATAATGTTCCTTTGATCTTCGTTCACTTTTTAAAAACATTTGAGTAGACACCTAAAAAATGTATTTTACAAACTCAAAAATATTATATTTTTCTTGTCTAACTTGCACTAAGGTCGTATTTGCTTTGTTTCCATGGCCTTATTTTTGTAGTTAATGTAGTTTGCATTTAACTCTAGAGTTTCTGATAACATTACGCTGATAGTCATCCGATTTCCTAATTCCCTTACGCCTTTAGTAGCAGGTTCTCCATCCTTAGCGTTTTCAGCACTGGTGGTTGGTTAATCGTTGTTCATAATTTCTCTTCCAATATGCAGACAACTTTTTGTAAGCCATGAGAACAAACAATAGAAACACGATGAGTTTTATACGTTACCTATGCTAAACGTCAATATGCAAAATGACAACTGACAATTTAGTGCAGAAACAACCTTAGTCCGACTACTTTAGTATGAATATTTTAAATCGATATAAAATTAACTCAAAATAGAGGGCTGTAGAGGTGTAGAAAGAAAACAAGTTTCTTGGTTAAAAAACATTCGTGAATGGACTCAGATACCAAATGCAGGGCAATTATTCCATATTGCAGAAGATCGAGAAGCCTTCGCAATGGTGATCGCCAACGTCGGATAGTTCTGATATGGCACGCGAAGAAGAAGATAAAATCAACTATGCTTACGGGACTTAGGTGTATTCTGCACTAAATTGTGTGTAAACCATAGAAATACATGGGATAGCAAAAGCTGCTTTGATCGCTTTGTTGAATGAAATGGCCAAATATATGGCCTTGGAGGACAAATTCGTTAAATTTCCCGTGCACAAATTGGTATCAATAGAGTGTTATGACTCATTTCAAAATACCTGCTTTATCAGACACTCAGGCTGATACAAATTCAAACTTACGTATAAGACTTGAGACGTTGAGACTGATGAGACATTAAAACCCAAAAGCATTCGAAATGTGATGTTACCGACTTATTTTGAAAATATCATGGATGGATCGCAAAACGAACGCACCAGTTCTCGACAACTAGTAAAACAATGTGAAGTTTTAACTCAGTAAAAATCAGGAAGTTGGAATACTGGGAATACATTATAGGAGGACAAAGATATGAACTGTTAAAAATAATAATGGAACATAAAATCAAAGGCAGAAGAAGCGTAGGAAGACGTAAAATTCAATCTCCTTTTTAGCTGTAATTCAATTGAAGTTTTCATACGCATAAACAACAAAATTAGATTTGCCAGAATTATTTCCAATCGCCGATAGGAGCAAAACTTAAAGAAGAAGAAGAAGAACAGTGCAAACCTAATTTGGTTAGGTACAAATTTTTCTAGGAAAACCAGTAATATATCAAATAGAAAATAGAAATTCCAATATCTTTTTAGTTTACTGTTGAAAAACAACTGCTGATAGTCGAATAGTAAATAAAGTAGTAAAAGACAAGGAATTAATGATCCTTTTGAAACCATTACAAGATGGATAATAATTCGTTGCCTCAATACTACAACTAGGTAACTCAAATATAACACTTCTGAGAAAAACGCATTTAAAGATTTTTGCAAAGTTTGAATTCCTCTCTAGCCTAAAATTGACAAAATAAGAAAGCCATATTCCGTTTTTAACATTCTTACCTTCTTTACTAACCATCCATGAGGTTTAATAATGTATATATTTTCCAAGATTAGGAATATCAGGAGAAAAGTTGGAAAAGTCCCAGTTATCTAGTTGTTGCATATACCAAAATCTCAGTTATGTACTTGTTGCAATATATATGTTCTTGTATTGGCCCTTGTTTTTGTTAAAAAAAGAACTACTAGAAGATATTTTTTATTTCTTAAGGTAAAATTATACACTGTTACACATAAAAAATAAAAATTAGGTAGGTACCTACTAATATTTAAAAAAATATTTACAAAAAACTACTTTATGAATATTAATATGAAACAATTTGTAATTTCTGAGGAGGCACAAATAGAGAAGTTCTTTAAGGGTCACCTTCGTAGTCTTGACCGTCTTCTATTTCACTTGAATCTTCTTTATTCTCGTATGGCAGACTGGTGTAAAATGGCCTGTAGGAATCTACCAAAGCAGGTGGTTTCACAGAAAATCAGATCTTTATATTTTTGTATAGATATTGAAACCAGTTGTTGATACAAAGGTTGTAAATGCGATTGAATTGAAGTGCGGGTCCGTTTGATTTAATTTAAGTGTCTAAAACCTTCATCAGAAAATAATACTTTGAACTCCATAATAAACGGCTGTGACTTCCTAAATCTTAGCCAGCACATCTTTTGCCAAAGAACAGCGTTTCCTTTTTTATCCTTTTTCCGAATAGTTAAGTTATTCCCTGCAAATTTTTTAAAATCCTTTATGTCCGATTGATCCAAATCATGAACAAGATAAGGTTTGTCTCCCTTTCTTCTGGCCTTCTGAGCAATTTGCTTTTAATCTTCAGGCCACAAAGCTTTACCCGCACGTTTGAATTCTGTGTTAATTGCAGAGTGAATGGAATCACATTCCATCTCACTGTGCCCAGAAACCAAGAACTTCATATAAATGACTTTCACGTTATTTAAATCATTTACTGGCTTCATCTACTGCCTAAAAAAGGTGACACAGGTTGTTGTTTTTGAAAGTGATCTAAGATAAAGATAAATTGCACTGGCTATTTCACAACTTCCTCGGGATCCTTGAGTCTCATTTCAAATGAAACAATCTCCTTGCTTACTGACAACGTTGTAAATGGTGAAGTTGTAGTTAGCAAGCCTACGTTTATAGAAGAGTGCATTATTTGTTGGATTAGAGGGTACTAATAAAACTTGCTGGAGATCAAAATTGGCACATATGTGTGATTCACATATTAGAAAATTCAGCATCAATTCGATCTATAAGTTTTTCGGTGTCAGCTTTATCCTTAACAAAGAGATAAGCTTTATAATCTATTTTAAGTAACGATTTCTCATCAGTGGCTGCACTAATATAATGAGAACAAACACGACACTGATCTTTTTTAGGATGATAGAAACCTAGATTGAAATTTTCATTAAAAATGTTTCTATACGTGGCCAAACTAACTTTTTCTTCAGCTCTTGAACCACACAATTCACAATAAAGTCTATATATCAGAGTAATATTTAAGGATGAATCAAGATAACGTCATTCAGTAGATGATAGACAATAATGGGTAAGCACAGTAGGAAAGCTTTCAATATGTGACTTAACATTTTCCAAAACTGTTGAATTAGTTACTTTTTTCACGTGTTTTTCCCTATTATCACCCTCTGTTGTATTTTCAGATATTCGCTTTTTCATAGCAATATCAACTACTCCCTTCTTAATTCCTAGTGTATTAATAAACATCGTCATACAAACTTTAATTCTTTCATTATTCTTCGGGAGAAAAAATGTTACTGAAATGTTTCGTTTAGATTGTAATGATGTAGTACATTTTTAGGATTTTTATCTCTGTTACTGTGAATAAAATCCAGTTGTCTATTATAATTTGCCAGTGCATAGTAACCTTGGAAAATTCTCGTTCTGTCCAATTCAGTTAGTTTACTAGAACACTGGTTTCGGCAGTTGGTGGGGCAAGTGGGTTTCATTGATACTTCAGGAATGCTTTTATTTCTTAAAGAAACATAAGCTTCCCCTTTGGCACGTTTCTCTTTACGCAGATTTCAGAAAACAAATAAGTACTTATTCATGAAAATATCTAACGGACAAAATCTTCGTCAATGGTGACAACTCAGTGGTCGTAGTTTTCAAGTGACCTTACTTACGTGCTACAACTAGGTAAGTGTAGTTGTATAGTTGTGTGACTAACAGCTTAGTCATTAAATGTGCAACAAGTAGATAACTTAAGATATTGAGTTGTAGTATTAAACAAAGGATGACTTATAAAGTTATCTACTTTTGAAAGTTAGTTATATTGACTCATAGGGTTCGTTTTGAATTATCTAGTTGTAGCATAACATGAAGATGATATATTTACATCTATTGGTAAACTTATCTCAAAAATGAAAATTTTCGAGTTATCTAGTTGTAGTATTGAGGTGACGAATTATTCTCAAGCAAATATTTATGAACACCCGGTAAAATAAATACATACAACTTCTAGTTAAATATACATATTTATTTATTGCGAGTGTCATAGAAAAGTGCAATTTCGAAAATATTGTCGGTATATAAATAAATTACACTTGAAGGATAGACACAGACAAACTATCTGAGTTGTTTATGTATCTGTACCAAGTGGGTCATGGGGATGGTTTATGAGGCGATTAAGTGTAATGCGTTCATTAGGATTAGCACGTTAAACTTTACTGCTCTTCATTCTAATTGGGATTGTATTTATAAATATCAATTTGGCGTCAAGAGTCAAGAGGATTGGGAATGGTGTATCGAAACAGACGGACAATAGTCATTTAAATATATGTATTGTTATATTCAGGGTCTTCTTTATGATACAATAATTCCAACGCTTTTCAAACAATTCAGTAGAAATAAAAGAACAAAAGAGTAGAAAGGCCAATAAGCTTATGTAGTACGCAGAAAGCGTTGTGGATACATTACAAAGGACCGCAATGGAAAACTATGAAGAACATCGAAAATTCGGGTCGACTTACAATACTTATCTCTCTCTCTCTCTCTCTCTCTCTCTTTCTCTTTCTCTCTCTACCTCTCTACCTCTCTCTCTCTATCTCTCTATCTCTCTCTCTGTCTCCTTTTATTAATGTTTTCCTAACTTCAGTAACGTTTCATTCTATTATGCTTTTCACACATAACTCTGTCTGTTTTTCAATGTGGTGGTTTTTGTGGTCTTCCCAAAAATCGTCTTCCTATTATGATTTTTCCATACTATTCTTCTATTGCTTATCCAGTACTTAATGTTCTTTACCATGCATTTCCGCCGTATATCTGTACTTCTAGCTCTGTCCTATAGTGTCTTACCATCGATTTTTTTAAGAGATTTCATCTCTGCTGTTTTTTGTCCTTTTTTGCCAGGTCGTGTTCCTATTGCTATGTTAGTACGCAACATGTCTCTTTTGTAAATTATGCATTTCATTTCTTTCTTCTCTTCTTCATGTACTATGTCCTTTTAGAACGTTGGTTACCATCATAGTTATCTTAATTTTATTCACTGCCACTTTAAATAGTATACTTGTATCAACACCATACTTATCTCGCAAGTTCTTCAACCATGAGGTTCTTCTTCGTCCTGGATTGCGTTTGCCTGCTATTTTCCCTTGCATGCTATTTTGTAGCAACCTATATTTGGTACCTCTCATCATATGTCCGAAATACTCCAGCTTTTTCTGCTTGATGCTTTTTATGATTTCAGTACGCTTGCTGAGACGTTCTACTATTGTGGAGTTTCGAATCTTCTTTACCCAGAAAACTTTTAAAATTTTTCTATAGCACCACATTTCGAAAGCCTCAAGGCGATTTAGATTGATGTTAATCAAAGTCCAGGACTCGACACCATAAAGTAAGACCGAGAACACGTAGCAGCGAAGTAGGCGGATCCTTAATGCCAATTTTAGGTCTCTGTTACATAACACCTTGGACATCCTTCTATAGTTTATTTTTATGAACGAGAGAGTAATTAGCATAATTTTAACTGGTATCTCCGACCACTCCATGGGCGTGCTCAAGATTAATTGAAAAATTACTTTGAATAATTGTAAAAAATAAATGAATTATTTCAGTGTTATAAAGTGTTATGTGTATGTAAACAAAAGTGACTTTTTTTATCACACACTATATTAGAACTGACTGGCCTACATTAAAAAAAAATTTAAAAATTCACATTTTTTTTAATTTTTAAAAATTACAAAAGAGAAAAAGGGTTTTTAAAACCGTCTAAGGTATGTTAAATAGATGAATAAAAATATTAATATAAAACTTACAGCTACTTGTTACAAATCCAAATCAGATTCAGAAGATGAACTTTCAGAACCAAGATTTATAATAACTGGCTCGATCATTTTATCAGTAATATTGTCCAGCTTCCACATTTTTTCCTCTTCTTTAATAGTGGGATTTACTGCCTTTTCCCAGTTTTCAGGTTTTACATTATTTACGGCCTCCAAAAACAACTGTTTAACATCATGAATTTTAAAAGTGGTATTTTTTCTTGAAACTTCACTCTTTATCTGTGCCCATACCAGTTCAATCGGGTTTAATTCACAATGATATGGTGGGGATCTAAGTACTGTCATTCCACGATTTTTGGCAATTTCATCAATTTCGTATTTTTTAAATTTTTCTTTATGAAGGGCACACAACGAATAAAGTTCCTTTCTTATAGATCCGGGATGGTACGTAATATTTTTTGAACTCAGACAATTCTGCAAGTCTTTTTTTAACCACTTGGTTGTGGGCAGTCCTTCTATAAGTCTGGAGTGATAACTTGCATTATCCATTACTATTACACAGTTCTTAGGAAGAAGATCTATCATTTGTTCGAACCATTCTTGAAAGACATCAGCGTTCATGTCTTCATGGTAGTCACCGGTACGAGTTGATTCAAAAGTTAATAAACCACCTTCAACAAAACTGTCTGAACTGCCAATGTGTACTATTATCAGCCTGCGTGCCGTTCCTGATGGTGGGTTTAAACCAGTAGATAAGGTATTTACAAAAGCGTGCCTTTGACTTGTAACACTTTCATCCTGCCAAAATTTATTTGGTGTATGACCCTCGTTGATCCATGTTTCATCAAGATAAAATATTTTTCTTTTTTGGTTTCTCATTTCCTTTATGGTTCTTAGAAAATGTCTTCTCCATATGACAATATCGTTTCTTTCTAATAAAATAGACTTTCTGGGATTCTTTTTCCAGCGGAAGCCTATTTCTTTTAAAAGTTTCCATAACGTACTTCGACTCATTTCTGGGTAATCCTTATCATCTCGAACTGAGACAAGAACTTTACCCAATGTTGGAAATTCTTGTCTAAAGAAGAATTCATGCACTTTCCGTCGAAGTCCTTCTTTAAAATGATATTCTATTTGAAATTTTGGTTTCCCTGGAGCATTACGTGGCATTTGAAAACTACCACATTTCTCTTCTTTAATAACTCTGTAAATCGTAGATTTCCCAACACCAAGTGTACTGCTAACTAACTCAACGGTCTCATCAACACTTTCACATAAACGTTTGTCTGTAAATGATTTAAAACAATTAAATATTAATGTTTTTTCATTAACTGTTAAAGGACCAATTTTTCGGCGTTTACACGGCACTTCCAAATTTTCCATAACACTAGTATACACAATAAACTGCACCTTGCAACTGAAGTACTTACTTTTAGTGAACTGTTAAGAATTTTGAATACGCCACTTGGACCTTCCTACAAAATGGAAAAACCCACTATCACATTTTCTGTGGAATAAGTTTAGAAGGTAATTATCTAGTCAATTACTGTCGTAGATTCCTGGAATTAAAGGATTAAATGTTTGATTGTTGAAACCCTTACTTCGTGGAATGCACTCATTTCAGATAAAATAAGACGTTTTATTTTATCTAAAGAATTAAACTTTATTTTGCAAATAGGTAGGTACTTATTAAACTTTTATTGGTTATATATAACCAATAAAATAAACATCTTACATTTCTTGCAAATTCATTAGTACCTGTTAACCTCCATCACTCCGACACTGGCAACCTTATTTAGGGATTAGTAACCCTCACAACTATTGTATTCTATTCTGCTCCAACCTTTATACCTGGTGGCCATACTCAATTTAAAATTGTTTTCCTATATACATCTGTAAACTTGTTGACAAATATCTGTTTTTCATTGAGTCACCCGTATCAACAGTTTAGGGATTTGCATACATAATGTATTGTTTTATTACTCTCTCATACATAAAAATACACTATAAAAGCAGCTCTAGCCTGCTCTTTTCTAGATCTAATTTTGCTGTGACTTTCTGCGTTACAATTTAATTGCTGTTCAAGGTAAACGATTTTTATATCGTATATAGACGGTTTTATATGCTGTTGTTTACTTATTATGAGTATTTTGGTTTTCTGTATGTTCAGATCCAGACCTGCCTCCTTACAACTCTCAACGACACTATCAAGTAGTGTTTGCAGATCTTCTTGACTAGAAGCTAGGCGTACTGTATCGTCCGCATATCGCAAATTATTGATGACTTTAATTTCTTTCTGGATATATTTATATTTTCATATTGTTTTATTCAGACAACTTGCGGTTCTGTTTGCTCCAATAAGTTGATCTTCCACTTCTGTTTCGAGCTTTTTGTAACTAGATAAGGTGATGCCCAGATATTTAAACTCTATTTTAATCACTTTATCTATTATCTAACTTTCCAGCGCCAATTTACATCTTAGTAAATTTGCTGTTATAACCATGTATTTGGTGTTTTTTGGGGAAATTAACATGTTATATCATCTGGGTGTTATATTAAATGGGTACATCATACGTTGTAAACTATCTTCACTTTGAGAGAGTAGTATTGCGTCGTCTTCATAGCATAATATTTTAAGTTGTTTTTCTCCTATTTGTTATCCTTTTTTAATTCTTACTTTTTTATTATTTCATCTATAATCAGGTTGAACAATAGAGGTCTCTCTATAGAAGAAATCTCACTGTCTTATCACATACTAGCTTCAATAATGTCAGTTAGTTCTTCTTCTGCATTAACTTTTATTGTGTCGTTTTGGTAGATATTTTCGATCGTTTCGATTCTTCCAAGTATCTCTCTTGCGTACAATAAGTGGATAACGTCCTTTATTTTGATTGGTCAAATGCCTTCTTAAGGTCCACAAAACATAGATATGCCAGTTTGTTTCATTCTAATGATTTCTGTTGAACTTGTCGGTGCATGATCTTCCCGACCTAAAACTTTGTTGTTCTTCTGCTAGTGTTATAATTTCATGCAGTTTACTTGTTATAACTATAGTTTTTAATTTTAGTCTTGCGTTTAATAAATTATTTCTTCTGTAAATTTCCGGTCCCGATTTGCCCTTTTTAAAGAGAGTTATTAGGATGCTTGATCTCCATTCTTAAGGAATTCTGCTTTATTCTAGTATTTTTTAGATTAATTTTAGTAGTTGTTTAGTTAGATCTGGTCCTGCTTACTTTAGAAGTTTGTTGGATATTCTGTTATTCAGTTATTATAAAAATATCCAAGTCAAATAACAAAACTGTCCGTTCACGTTAAACTTTTAAGTATATTATTTTCAGTTTTAATTCTTCCATTATTATGTTAGTAACTAATATATAAAACTGGTTTAAATATTACCAATCAAGTAATTAAATTTTTGTGGCTTTTGACGACATCGTTACCAATCTTATCAGTTTGTCATGAATTCCAAAGTGTTGCATTGATTCATATACCTTGCTCTATGCAATGCTATCATGTGCTGCGTTCAAATATACAAACGAGTGAAAGGTGTAGATATCAAGTTCTCTGGTTTTTCCACGGATCTGCTTTAATATGGACATGTGGTCCATATCTGAATCTACTTCATATCTGCCAAGAATTTTCTCAGAGTATGGGCTCAAATGTGTAAATTATCTTAAAGAGTATCTTATAGACTGCGTTTAAAAGTGTTATGCCTTTATAATTGGCACATTTAGCTAGTGGGCACAACAAACCGATGTTTCATTCCTCAGACATTTGGTTTTTTCCATCTTGTGGTTTTGCTTTGCTAGGTGCTCACCCTCACCATACTTGTAGATTTCTGGTGGGGTTTCTTCAGTTGCTGATGCTTTGATGTTTGTCATTTCTTGTATTGCTACAATTGTTTCCAATTGGTGGATACATTTCGTTTTGATTTTCATCAAGGTTTAGTTATCAGCATTAGTGTGTAGCATATAATTAAAATGCTCCGACAATCTCTTAAGAACATCCTCCTTACTAAGTAATCCTTGACATCCCTGTCACTACATAGGTTTAGTCTTGGTTTGAATTATTTTCCAGTGCGTTTATCTTTCGTTCGTTCTTGTATTCTCGTATCATTATGATTTCTAAGGGTTTCCAACTGTTCCATCATTTTAATTTCATATTTTTTTTATTTCTCTTGTGTGTATGTTTTCTTCTCTTCTGAACTGCTTGTAAGTTTCCACGGTAGCTCGGATTTTTATTTTCAACCCTATATTCAGGATTTTTTTCTATTATTTTCTTCTCACTTAGCCTGGTTTGCTGTTCTAATCTTACACACATAAGATATGTTGAAATATTTTTTCTTCGATTGGGGTCACTGTGCCAAATTAATAAGTACCAGAGCTAAAATGCAAAATAATAAATCTTTATTTTAATTTATTAAAGTAATCAATTCACTAATACACTACGTTACAATTTATATTAGTTAAATGCACAAAAAATTAGAGACAATTTTTGTTTTAAAATCAAAATTTATTTGCGTGATTTTGAGTGTGTTTTCTGAATGGCGTCGGCGCGGCGGTCGTAGAGGGAATGAATAAACAATATACAGTTGGTACAGTATAAATTCCGATGCACGTCATTATCTACGTTAGAGATCAAAGTTGACATTGTTGCCAAATTACAAAAAAATTTATTTTTAATCAAATATATCACATACTTTTTTACGTAAAACATATTAAGATAGGACGTCTGAGGTGGATAGGACATGTAATGCGCATGAAACAAAATGACCCAGCTAGAAAAACGCTCCTTGATAGACCTATTGGTCAGAGAAGAAGAGGAAGACACAGAATAAGGTTCTTTCATAACATCGATGAAGACACGAGAAATATGGGAATACATGCTTGGCAGAGGAAGGCGATGGATAGCAACGACTGAACAGAAATTCTTAAGGAGGCTAGGATCCACGCAGGGTTGTAAGGCCAGAATAATGATGATGGCATACTATATGTAATACTACAAAACAAATTAATATTCAATGCAAATAAATAAAAAAAATTGAAATCAAAACAAGAATTAAGTAATAATTTGAGGTTAAAAATAATTTGAGCTGCTTGTGTAGTATAAAGAAGTAAACAGGTATAAAAAACCACACTATTTTTATTACTTTTTTACTTTGAAATGTTTTGTTACAACTAGATTTTTAAAATGTTCAATCTTTTTTTCTTTAGTTTTATTTAAGTTTCAGTTTTCTTATGCTTTTTTCATCCATCTTTCGGTTTTTCTAGAAAAAATTTGTTTCAGTTTAAACCTCAAAAAAATTAAGCTCAATTTTAATGCTCAAAGATCCATAAGATGCGTTACTTACTAATCACTCTCTATCTTACATCTCTATCTGCTACTGGAATCACTGTCGCCGTTTATATTAATTATATTAGGTAGAATTTCCTGTCTATCTATATGTGCTCTGGTCATACCACTTTTTAATTACATTTTCTGTATGACTAATAGAATTTTATCATGTCTGGGGTGTAACAGTTTGTAGAGCTTCTTCCCACATGTTTTAAGCATCACATCCCTTAAAACCATCTCTACCAATATGTTGGTTATATTTTACCATATTTTTCAGCTAGATTATCTACAATAAATTTTGGATGTGGCTTGTTTCTAAAAATAAATATTGATAACCCTCTTATTAGGCGTACTTACTGCACAACAGTATGCAAAAGCTCGTTTTTCAGCATTGTATCAGTAAACGGCAGTTTTTTGTTAGTTAAGCAATCTTTTATTTTAGTCTTGGCTGAAGACATGTTTGGTGCTTTCTCTAACAACATGGTATGCAGCGTTATTCATTATAATTAGGGACGATTCAGACAAACTTTGTAATGCTTAGTTGATTTTTAAACCACGATAAAAAAATTGGTTGATTCATTTTACCATGGTAGTCCATTAAAGTCGATAAAGAGGAAAAATTATAAATTATAAATTTTATTAGATAAAACAAAACTCATGATTATATTTTTGATATAATCTCAATCATTCTGCTCTCTTCATAGCAATATGAGACTGTTCTATCAGTCGTCGCCTTGGATCATGACAACAACCACTAAACAATTCTTTTTTCTTCAATATCTGGAACCATACTCATTTTACATTAATGTTTATACTGAATATACCTTTAGTATTATTTTTAACTTCCACCTTGTGATCTTTTGTGGGTTTTCCTGATATTTTGGTTTTATTTCTCTTCTTACTTCACTTTCAGTACAAGAAATTAAATGTTTTTAACTTACAGTGCCAAAACTATTATCAAAATATTTTCTGTCTTTGTATGTGATTAAGTTGACTTCCTCGCTTTTTAAAGAATGTTCGGCATAATTTCTAGTTCCAAAACCCAGTCCTCTATAGGTATATAGCTCCAAATCCTGTTTTGAAATTATTTACTGTACCTGCATTACATTGTACCTCTGCATTAAAATCATATTCTTTTATTACTCTTTCCATATCTTTATATTAATTAATTTCTGCTATTCGCTATTGATTTCTATCTATAAAAATAATATACATCCAATCATTTAAACAATTTTGATTCTATTTTTCTATTTGTATGCTTATAGACTATTTTGAATAGACGGTTTTCTCTTCATACGACTTAAAACAATTCCTTCCTTCAGAAAATATATTGATTGTAGGAGGTTAATAACCCAACAACATGAATACAACACTTAAAACAAAATAAATGTCCTAATTAAATATGTTCCAGACTTGAGATTTAATACTATCAATTTAACTTAAGGCTTACATTGTTTACTTCGGAATAATTTATAGGCTAAGAATCTCAAGTAATATAAATAATTTAATTATTTTAGTTTGTTAGTTTAAAAGGATACGCGGCAGAATCTAGTAAACTCTTTCAAACGTGCACAATTTAAACGATTTGGAAACAAATAAAGCTCTTTTAAATTTGCAAAAGTTTTTGAATTAATTAGGGGAGCAATTTTTCTTTCTTAAGCGGAATATTTCCACATTCTTACTACGATGAGTAAAAGAATCATACATAACTGGCGTAAAGAATGTAAACGACATAATACTTTTTAATAGGAAGGAGGTGGTAAATCTTCTAAAAACCATACCAGGCCATATCCTGTTAAGGATGACAGTCCTTCAGATACAACCATAGCTCCCTGGCTACCAAGAAGTAAAGTCCACCCCCTTATTAGATTACTCATGCAGTAGGTCCTATTCAGACAAGTACTTCACATGAATAGCCCATCTCTCTCTCTCTATCTCTCTCTCCTCTCTCTCTCTCTTCTCCTCTCTCTCTCTCTCTCTATCTCTTCTCTCTCTCTCTCTATCTCTTTACTGCAGACACCTTTCTTAAACTGCATTTTGTCTAACAATTCGAGTTACCGCCTCCAGTATAGCCTTGTATTCAGTATTTCCCCTCATGGCAATCTTAATTATGCTGTTTGTACTTTCCCTACCTACCTTCCTGTGTAATTCGTTTCTATTATCGTCGTACATTCTGCACTCGGACACTGTACTCGGCCATGTCAGCAACTTAACAGTCTGTGTACTTTATATCAGTAACCTTTACTATCTTTTACAGTTAGGCTCTGAAGGAGCCCTGTTAAGAACAAGAAGGTAATTCTTGTCTCTGTCACCGCACTTTATCCATTATACAATATTTGCAATTAATACCCTGATCATTCCACTCTATGTTGATTTGTCTATTTTTTCTGCCACTTTGTTATACCCCTTCTTCTTCTTCAACTGCCTTTTCCTATCGAAGATCAATAACAACTTTGGCAAATTCTACTCTGTTTTGGGTCGTTCCCAAGAAAATATTCGACCCTAAACCTGTCCAATCTGGTACATGTTTAAATTCAGGAGCACTTTCATGTCCTGGTCCACGTTTGCTCTTAAATTTATATATTACAAGCTGTAAATCGCATCTGTTGTTTCTTCCAAATTGTTTGAGATACGCAATTTTTCGCTTTTTATAATTTCACCAAGTTTATGTTCTCTGCTCATTCGCTAGACAACTTTCAAGTTGGTGGTGTGGGAAGTTCAAGGCTATTTGTAATTTCAAGATTCGTTACGTTTTTATTCCTTACTAATATTTGCTAATAGGTTTCTGTCCCTTCCTTCACCAGCAGGTGAATGGGTAACACACTCGCGATCATTTCTATGGCCATATTTGATACTGTTTTGTATGTACGTGCTACCATGAGAAGAGGTTTTGTTTCAACTGTCTCAAGCATTATTCTATATTTCTTGTTGTTGAGCACTTGTTGTCACACAGGTGCTACATAAAGTAGACCACTTCATTAAAATTCTAGTTTTGGCAATCCATGCTCCAACGTTTCACATTGGGCATAACCTTTATTTACGTTTTTTTATATGCGTCTTTAACTTCCAGAATCGCTGATTGTTCCTTTTCGCTCTAGTGTGTTCTGCATCTCTATAATAATTATCCGGTTAAAGTATTTCACCCACCGATTTAATAATCAAGATTTTGTTCTGTCAAAATTTATTCTGCTGGAATTATAAAACATTCTTCTTCATTTTTATTGCTAGCGATTATGGTGGCAAACATTTCTCTGTCTTCAGCTGAACGCATAACTTCTTCAAATTCTAGTCCTGTTCAGTTTCCAATATTACGCAGCGAGGATAGTTTTTTTCTTTTAATACCTGGTTTCCTCTGTATTTTACTTTTTGTTACGTACCCAATGATCCACATAACTGGTTTTTTTTTGTTTTAATCTTCTTCTTCTTCTTATGGTGCCTATCCGTTACGGAGGTTGGACACTAAAATGTCTATTCTGATTTTGTTGACTGCTGCCCTGAAAAGTACGGTAGTCGTTAAGTTAGACCATTTTCGCAGGTTATGCAGCCAGGATATTCTTCTCCATCCTGGACCTCTTTATGCACTTTACTTTGTTTTGCTATATAGTCTATTTACAACTTCGTCATTAGTTTTCCGTGCAGTCCATGGCATTTTTAATATTCTCTGGTACGCCTACGTTTCATAAACCTCTAACTTCTTCAAAGAATAAAACAGACCAAACAAAACGTTTTACAAGTTTTAATTTTATTTTGGCATCGATATGTGTATCACAGAGAGTGGACCACGCATCTTAAAGAAACTGTCTCTAGCTTGAGCAGTTCTACTTTAATCCTTTGGTATGGCTCAAGCTTGTAGTTAGTCCAGCAGCCAAAGTATGTTTAATTGTTTACTTGTTCTACTTGTACTTCCTATGTATCATTATAGATAAAGGGAAATTCTACCCCTTTTGAAATAATATTATCTTGGTTTCTTCTCATTAAGCTTCATTCAAATCTCTCGACAAACATGATTAAAATGGTCTTAAATGGGTAAGACTTTCTGTAAGTTGTAAGTAGGGAGGAAGTTGTTTAATCATCGATCCTAATCCTGACACTTGTCTCCAGTATAAGTTTTTTTATTAATATGAGGTCTTTATCATCGAAATTAATGTTCGGCAAATAACTTATTACTTTAATATAATGCCTCAATCAAATGCCTTTTCGAAATAGACAAAACATAGAAAAAAAAACTTTTTGTTGGTAGTAACACTTCCTCCACAGTACTTGTAGAGTAAACAAAGCCTCTCCGTGCTAAAAGTCCCCTTTTAAACGATTACATATTTAAATAAAACTGCTTTATCAGATTACCGGATCTTGCGACATTGGGTTCTTCTCTCCAATGAAATAATACTACAGTCGTTAGAAACGAAAATGCCATTGAACCTAATTGTATGCCACCTGAAAATTATACCAACAAGCTGAATTTGGCAGAAAATGACAATTTTAGGACGTTAAAAAAGGCCGGGATTTCTCCTAAATCCTCCCACGTAGAGGGAGGAAAGCGGAAAAAAATTGATTTACTTAGAATCTGTACGTCATAGAAAAAATATTTTAAATAAAAAATGTAGTTAAGATAACTTTAAACAAAAACATTCTCTGAGAAACGATTAAAACTAACGGCGATTTTAAATATCGGTTACGCGCGCGAAATCATTGCTGAATAAAATTTGTACCAGCTGGACGGTAAAGGCGCGTTTTTCACGGGTCGATCTGAGTCGAACGATTTGGATCGTTCGACCATCATTCGATCTGTGCCGAAAGCAAAAAGGTTTACACGACAGTCGATGAATGTTGAATTATATTGTAATTGATAGACAAAAAAAATCACAAATGTTATTAAAATTATCTATATTTTTTAAATGTTAATATAATTTGGTACATTGATTTGTAAATGTAATATTTTTGAAGTAAAGTTTTACATAAATAAATAGTCTATTTATAAATGCACCCTTAAGATGGTATTTTCTTAAATAAAACTTTGAAAACAATTAGGACCAAATTAAATGTATCAGCTATAATGAAACTGTTGACCTGATCTACGGACAACACTTATTTTTATCTAAATAATGATTTCTATAAACAAAATTTTTGGACTGTGCTTTAAATCCATTATTAGCTAATATATCGATGGAAGACTTCAAAACAACCATTCCTAATTAAAATTTAAAGTCAATTGATATAAATAAAAGGTAAAAGGTTAAGTCAATAAAATTTACAATGGAAAAGAAATAAAATAACTCCTTTTCTGGATGTTTTAATCTCAAAGTAAAATAGTGGATATGGGACTAATGTATACAAAAAACCAACACATATGAAATTGCCTGTTCTAATAACAATTTGTTTTTGGAAAACAAAAATAATTATTTTCTAACATCTATTTTATTAAAAAAATTATTATTCCAGTTTTTCGACATCGATTCGGCGGGAATCGCCTATGAAAAGTAGACAGTCTTTCGACTTCCGTCGAATCGACTCACTCCGCCGAACGACCAAGTCGATTTATGGTTTACATGTTCAATTTGCTTTCGATTTATTAGTCGACGGTCAGTCGATCCAAATCGTTCGACTCAGATCGACCCGTGAAAACGCGCCTTAAATATTCAATATCTTTTGATCCAAGTGTCCTATCGACAAAAACCAAGATGCGTTTTAAAGGTAAAGAGTGCAGCTTTCGTATGCAATTTTTGTTCCAAATAAACTCAGTTTTTATAAAGGTGTTAATAAATAAACGTGGCGTGATTTTTGTCACATTTTATAATTCTCATAAAATCAATAAAATGTACGTTCGGAACGGACAAGGCACATGAAAAAGGCATGAAACTGGCAGGTTAGTACAAGTGGCCGGTTTTGACAGGTGGCCGTTAACACAGGTTTTACTGTAACACGGCTCGTTAAAGATCCCTTCCTCTGGTTGGAACACCAGGGCATTCGTTAAAATTTTTCGTTGGCGGAAGCGTGCTCTGGGAGTCGATGATTAGTCTTAATCGCAGAAGTAGATCAACGCCGACGTTAAATAAAGAAATAAAAAAAAAATAAAATAATAATAATTTACCTGTTACGAGTAATTATAAAGTAAGACGGGGAAAAAGTACACAGCTGCAGGACCATATACAACATACAATGTTGGGACATATGGGAGCAACGCTCCTATACAGTCTTCGTAGACACACCGTCTCAAGACTAGCAACTTCAACGTGGAGTCATATGTCGCCATGTTACCTAATCCAACGGTAACTTTAACATCTTAAGTCATTATAAGAAATTTTGTAAACCAAATGTAATCAATTATTTGTTAACGGGTTTTTACCCATATATTTAGTGGCTACATTCATGTACTCTTAGACACTGATGATGGAATATGGATTCCGAAAACGTTTTGTATGTTTAACTTAGTCCGTTTGGGTTTTTAATATATACCTTTTACAAAGGATTTTTAATAAATTTTTTAATATATGGTATACAGCCAACTACAGGAACGTAGATTCCTTGTGGATATTTATAATTATTACTTTTTAATTTTAATTTTTGAGTTAAGTTTTATTTGAAGTTTTGAATTTAAGCTGTAAAAATAAATGTTTTGATCATCTTTGTAGATCATTTATAATTTTTAAATATAAATAATTGATCCAATATTATGTCTATAGTTTAAACCCCTACTTTATGGAATCTGTTTATAATAATTGAAGTATCACACAGTACCACAAAATGTAATGAAAACATTAAACAAATCTACAATTGTTTTGCTAAAAGTCTTGAAGTTTAAAGTCCTTTAGCAAAACAATTGAAGATTTGTTTAATGTTTTCATTATAGTTTGTGAAAATTTGATAATTTTCATTTAATTCAATGACCCAATATTATTTAATATATTGGTCCAAACTACAAATGTACATCTTTGCAATGTATCTTTCTATATACAGAGGTATTTTTCTAATAACCTGGCAATGTATCCATTGGTCATCAGTACCTGTTTTATAGTATTTCTGGCAACATGGCGACATATGACTCCACGTTGAAGTTGCTAGTCTTGAGACGGTGTGTCTACGAAGACTGTATAGGAGCGTTGCTCCCATATGTCGCCATGTTACCTAATCCAACGGTAACTTTAACATCTTAAGTCATTATAAGAAATTTTGTAAACCAAATGTAATCAATTATTTGTTAACTGGTTTTTACCCATATATTTAGTGGCTACATTCATGTACTCTTAGACACTGATGATGGAATATGGATTCCGAAAACGTTTTGTATGTTTAACTTGCTAAACTAAGCCCGTTTGGGTTCTTAATATATACCTTTTACAAAGTATTTTTAATAAATTTTTTTAATAATAATAAGGTGCTAAAATTTTTTAAAAATTTAGTTACGAAAATCATAAAAACAATTACGGGATTCCACTAAACATAATCTCGCTCTACATTTTGTACAACTCATAGTTGTTTGTCCTTTGCAACAGTGTCGGTATCGTCCTTTGGTTATAAAAGTAGGAAAGTGTCCAAAAAGATCTTTTTTAAGATCTTTCCAGGTATACTTATCTCTACCAGGTATATTCTGGACGTGACTACGAACCTTCTTTTTCGGTGTATTAATTTCGAATCAACAAGTAATATTCTAAATTCATTTAGACCCATACCATTTTCTTCGTCCTCCAGTAAATTATTATCTCTGCGATATAAAAGCCAAGCGTTGTTGGCAGATGTATGCAGTATTTGGGAAAAAATTGAAAGGTACCATCTGTAGCTTTTAAAAGATGTTCGATAAAGCGCAACTAGCATATCTGCCAAATCTACGCCAACAATAGGCGCCTCTTCTTTTTAGCTTCTTTAGAGAAATTTGTAATAGTAGACATGGGATAAGCACTTACATACGAACTGCACACATGAACGGCCTTGTTATCAAACCACTTTACAATGCAAGTTCTTTTTTCGTTATCCACTTTCTGCTGAAAAGATTCTCTTCCCTTTTTTTTCAATTCCGCATCTGTTTGAAAATCACAACCTTGTAGACGATCTGCTCTCAATAGAAAGATAGAATTCCTTTTTCGTGTCTTAAGTAGTGTACTAAAGTAGGGGAACAGAAAAAATTATCATAAAGCATAATATACCAAATGTTGTTATCACTTTTCTGTTAATTTTCTAATGGGCAAAGTATTTAATAAGAAGCCATTAGTATTTGTCCGTATACCGGGTAATGTATCCAAAAAGATACTCACCCCATTTTCGTGAGTACCTGCCAATGTATATCCAAGGACACTAACTAAATTCCAGCTTACCTGACAATGTATCTTCAGAGATACTACTTTTCAAGTGATCCTATCTGTATATTTATAGACAAATCATGAATATTATTTTATACAATTATATGCTGAAGACCTAATTAACTATAATTATAGTTTACCAATCTATACAATAACTAATAACATATAAAAAATTAATTTACTTTCCGAATGACACAAACTAGCACCTTCTTTGGAAACAATTTTGAGGAGGTCTATATAAAACAGTCTCTGATTAGTGCAAAATCTCTGTGTATGACATTCAAATTAATTTATTGGTTAGTCCAGTGCTATATGGAGAGGGTACGTTTAAAATTTCGCGGCAAGCTTACGTTTATGTAGAGGAAGTACATTTTAATAAATAACGTTTCCTGGAGTACACACCGTCAAGTTAAGGGTTAATAGTTGAGATATAAGCAAAAAAAGAATGAAAAATATTGAATTTTTTGATTTTATTTTAGTTATGAAGATGTTAGTTATGATAAAGTTAAGCGTACATTTTATAACTCACGCATAGTGAAATTATTATTTGTAGTAATATTTTGGAGTGGTGTATGCAAAAAACTGCGTTTATATGTTATCCGTTTATACTCAAAAATCGTTATTTTAAATAGGTCCTCTGATTATTAAAAAACATAGTGTCCCGTTGAAAAAAAGTGTATTGAAAATACTATCCTTACGTCAATCATCCAGTATATTGATATTTTTATTCAGATAATGAAACATTACGTTCAAATGTTGAATGTCTCTGCTTTAATTATAAAATAGCACTTAAAATAAATAGAATTTAGAAAATTCGAATAAAAATTTACGGTGTATAGAAATAATACTAACAAACTTCTTTTAAAGTGTTATAAACGATGCAATCTAATGCGTGTTTTATTGCAAATGGCAAATTTTATAGACAATTCGAAATATATGAGGACGTCCTGTGCTATCTAAACATTTGATTGTAGCTCTGTAGTTTTAAACTCGTTACCATAGTAACCATTGCGTCAAAGTCTTAAATGCCTTTAAATAAGAAAATTATAACTAATAAAACTGATATTTATTAACTATTACGAAGGTTGTACTATTAATTTTGCAATAGATTATATGAAATCTAGTAAGTAAATATATTTTTTGTATAATAATTGTTTATTACGCTCATAAATAATGAAATGCTATTGTTTTATATATTTATTCATATTATGCAAGTAAATTTGTACAATTGCTGTAGTTAAAATTATTTAAAGTATTTAAAGCCAAGGTGCTTTAAATACTTTAATGCTTAAATGCTTCTTCTTCTTCTTCAAGTGCCATCTCCGCGGCGGAGGTCGGCAATCAATCATCATAGCTATTCGGACTTTTGAGACGGCTGGCTGCTCTGAAAAGTTCATTTGATGTACATCCGTACCACTCTCTAAGGTTGCGCAGCCATGACATTCTACGCCTCCCTATGCTTCTCTTTCCTTGGATCTTTCCCTGCATAATCAGTTGGAGCAAGGTGTATTTCTCTCCACGTGTAATATGTCCAAGATATTCTACTTTTCTGGTTTTTATTGTATTTAAAATTTCCATTTCTTTGTTCATCCTTCCCAGAACCGCTTTGTTTGTAACGGGTTCTGTCCACGTTATTGACTTACTAATAGTAGTTTATTTAGCAAAAAAGTATTACTACTAATAATAAAATAAATTTTAGATACTATTGGGAATAAGCCATAATTTACTTTAAAATAAGTTTATTTGACGTTTTGATTTAGACTTCGAAAATCGTTTTCAAAATACAAAACAATGCTTTCTTGTCTTATTTAGTTGTCTTATTTAGGGTTGTCTTATTTATTTGTATACTGAATGTACCAGATTTAAAAATTCGTAAAGTTTACTTGGGCACATTTTTTTCTTTTTTTTTTCGTATGTATAAAGAGGGGTCTGAAATCTTTGAAAAACATCTCAGTCCAGTCCTGATTGACCTTAGTGCAGGATTCATTTTTCGTAGTTCCAGCGATAGTTTCTGAGGTACTTTAAAACGCCCTCTTGTCTACGAGTCGAATGCCTACCTGCTAAAACATACCTTCCTCTGTCATTCAGCTCCAGAAGCGGAAAAGCCGATTTAAAACCGAGCATCACTTCCGAAACCTTCCTTCACTTATCTACAGACTGCCAGCAAGGGTTCGAAAATGGAGCCTTTTTTTGGTTGCGAAAATTGAGCTTTCTACTTTTTTTTGAGAGAAACCCCGCGCCAGATGGTACGTGGAATACCCTAATCGCTCCTAAAACTGCGTGACTCCCAGGCATTTCTTTCTTTCTCACAGTGTGACTTACTTATTTTCCTTTTATCGAGATATATTCCGTATACCTTTAACTTACAAGATCTTTCCCCCTTGATTTGTCGTTGATTCGTTCACACCTGTCCATCTTTTTATTCTACTCCTTTCTATGACCCATCTGTTGCACTCCAATATCATATGTGTTACAGTGTCTGGATGTTCAAAGCATAGGCATTCATCCGCATCAGCCTTTCTGAACCTAAAAATGTATGCCCTAAAACACGCGAGTCCTTATCATATGTATTAGAAAATAATTCAGTCGTCTGTGAATACAGTCCATCCAATCTTCTAGTTTGAGATCAGCATCTTTGTCCACTGTGCCACATCCTTCGTGTTGTTCCATTTTTTTTGCCATCTTTCAATTGAACTTTTCCTTTCTTATCTTTTATCGACCATATTCTAAAAGATAAGAGATTTCTTATCTTTTATCGACCAATAAGAATTGAAAATCAAATGTCGGAAGAAATAGAAATTCTTCGGGGTGTGAGACAGGGCTGTGTATTGTCACCACTGCTGTTTAATATATATAGCGAAGCCATTTTCCAAGAAGCTTTAGGAGAGTGTAACGATGGAATGATAATAAATGGTGAAATTATTAATAATAGATAGATAGATAGAACGTTTATTGACCACTTTACATAACGTTTGAAGTCCGTATAAAAAATACAATAAAAGATATAATAATGTAAACTTAAAATTAACTTAACCATATTGGCTAAAGTAATATACATATGTAAGTATTAGCAGAAGAATTAAAATTAAACAAACCTAAACTGTCACATAAAAAATCTTTGAAATATGGAAGTAACAAAAATGTACAAATAATTAAGAATATTCCCGAATCGATGACTAAATAAACTAATACATAAAACTTTAATAGCAATAATACAATGTGATATGTAGATAGTAAATCGACAGTATTCTGACCAAACTGGGTATACGTTATAAAGGTGTATTGAGGTATTCTGTCTTTGAGTAAAAACAATGTTAAAAAATGCTTTCTGATCCTATTTTTAAACAGTGGTGGAGACAGAATTTTTATTTCGTTAGGCAGATAGTTATACAAGTGAATATCAATTGAATTCTTTGTGCTCTTTGATAGTCTGAATCGTTGTGACCTAATTAAATCCCTCGATCTTGTTAGATGATCATGTAATTGGGAGTTTATAGTAAACTTATTTTTATTATCGTGAATTTCCAACAGTGTTGCATACATATAAAGCGAAGGTAGAGGCATAATACCCATGTTCAAAAATAATGGTTTACAATGATCCCTTAAATCCGCTCCAGCAAGTATCCTCACCACCTTCTTTTGTAATTTAAATATTCTGTCGGCATGACCAGAGTTGCCCCAAACAGCTATTCCATATTGTATATGACTATGAAACAATGAAAAGTAACACATTTTAAGGGTACTTTTAGGTACCAAATAAACCAGGTTACGCATTACAAATATTGTACTAGCGAGTTTAGAACTTAAGTTGTCTATATGGATGCCCCAATCTAAGTTGTCATCCATAAAAATCCCTAACAATTTGATGCTATATCCAAAAATGTGTCTTCGATCTGAACTGAAAACTATATTTTGATTTTTATCCTCGTTTAGTTTTAGTTTATTATGTGTAAACCAGTTTTTAATTTTAAGCACATCGTTTCCTATTTTGTTATTTAAATTATATTGATTCTGGTCGGTACTAATAACGGTTGTATCATCTGCAAAACATATACACCTTAAGGGGTATATGTTTTGCAGATGATACAACCGTTTTTTAATATAAGATATGCCGATGATACTGTCATATTCACTTCAACTCTGCAAAGTCTAACAAACATACTGGAACGGCTGAATGAAAAGTGTACCATATATGGTATTAAAATGAACTTAAAGAAAACAAAATTCATGGTCATTACAAAACATCCAAAAGACAACGGACACTCCATATTAATAATATCCAGATAGAAAGGGTAGATAAATACAAATATCTAGGAACATTGGTTAGTCAAAACGCAGAAAGAACGCAAGAGATTAAAAGCCGTATAGAAATAGCAAGGGCAAAATTTGTAAAAATGAAACATCTATTGTGTAGTAGAGACCTAAGAATTGATCTAAGGATAAGGTTATTGCGCTGCTACATTTTTACAACTTTGCTCTACGGATCTGAGGCATGGACATTGAAACAACTGGAGATTAAGAAATTGGAAGCTTTTGAGCGTTGGTGTTATCGAAGGATGCTACGAATAGCATGGGTAGACAAAATTACCAATATTGAAGTCCTTGATAGGGTTAATAAGAGGGAAGAAATTGTACAGACAATTAAGAGGCGGAAACTTAAATATTTCGTCATATATTAAGAGGTCCTCGTTATGGGCTACTACGTTTGATTATAGAGGGCAAAATAAAAGGTAAAAGAGATGTAGGAAGAAGACGAACCTCCTGGCTACGAAATCTAAGGGAATGGTTTGGTCTGAGCTCTAGCCAACTATTTAGAGCTGCTGTAAGTAAAATAAGAATTGCCATGTTGATATCCAACCTTCGTTAGAAGATGGAACCTTAAGAAGAAGAATCGACCATATTCTAAGAGATGCAGAGTAACACATCCAGTGATAGACCACAAAGCTGTCGCAGATACAGTCCTATTGGCGCATGCTACTCGCAGCACACTTGTTCTGCGCATTCGTGTCATGAGCCTCTTTTAGACCTGTATCTCTTACTTACGACTCCAGACTAGTGCTGCGTAGAGGACCATCGACTGCAGAATACCATATAAGGCTCTCCTCCTTTCGAATTTAGGTTCCCAATGCTAAACCTTACTTTTCCCAGCGCACCCCACTCTTCGCAGTCTTCTGGACTACTTTCTTATTTGTTCCACCCTACCAGTTCCCGTTAATATACCACGTTGTTTCATCTGCAACACGTGACGATTTTCTGTTATGTCTTGCAGCGCATTAAAGGTCCATTGTTATATATTTCTAAATTACAGTTTACATAATCTATTTCACCCTTGACGTACGGGACAATTTGCTTACACATAAGTATCCCAAATATAAACATTGACGTCTTTGCTGATTTGTGATGATATTTATTTAAAATGTACATTTCTAGTTTATAGTACAGAATCCCAAGGCTATTAGGTAAACTATTAGGTAACCAGGCGGTAGCGAGATTTTTTGTATACAACCCTCATGTGTATAGGGTACGTTCAGTTCATTTGGAATTAAAACCTTTCTATTTTACTCGTATGCTACGATTAGAAAAATTTTCGACCAAAGAGGACAGTGGGAAGACGAGCCAGAGGAAGACCAAAACTTAGGTATCAAGATAACATAGAGGATGATCTAAAATCCATCGGAGTTAAAGCATGGAGAAGAGTTGCCAGAGACAGGAGCCAATGAAAGATTGTTCTGAAAAACGCTTTGGCTCATAACGAGCTGTAATACCACTGATAATGATGATTTTATTCGTATACTTTAAGCACAGATAAAATAAACCCAACAATATATCAAGCTGCACCAGCAGCAAGCTGTGGAAATTTAACAAATTTCAGTAATATAAAAACACAACCCTAACGAATATGTAAAGTAGATCATTAGAAGAAAAATAAGACGTCTAGCAATATTCTTAAAACATCAAAAAGAAATTAAAATACCTAAAAAGACAAGGAAAATATAATGCAAATAACAAACAATAGAAAGTTGTGTGACATTCCTTTGATTAGCTTTTTTCAATATTATTTATATAGGTACCAGAAATGTAATAGACAACTAGAAAATAAGATTTATTTTTTTAATTCTAATAATTTACACTTTTTGAAGAAATATTAACAGCAGTTTTATTCCATAAAACAATAGCATTTTATAAAATTATTGGTATAACCCACGTAATAATAGCGAGCATCATTAAAACTACACACATCCATTATTTTTTCGTTCATTTCAATTTTTCACCGCGATAATCCTCACCTTCAACTTGTCCAATGTTTCATTATGCAACAGATGCCGAAAACGTGACGTCGCTCCGTCCACCTTCAACGACCGACGTCACCGACGCCTCAGACGCCGACGCAGAAGATAGGAATGCGCAGAATCCGGGAAAAGTCGACTTACCAGCGAAGGCGGAAAGTAGCGGCTGCAGCGATGTCAGTCTATCGCAGTCAGAGAGTATGGAAAGTGAAAAACGACGAAAAATCGACACGTCAGGAAAAAACATGGAAGCAGAAGCGGCTACAAAGATCCAAGCTGGGTTTAGGGGGTACCAGGTCAGAAAGCAACTGAAACTTAAGGTAAGTCATTTTATTTACAGTTTGGGATAAACTATTTGTCCTTTTTTTATGAAAAGTTACAGATTCTTTTATTTTCAACAAGAAACGACGGTTTAACTTTTAAAGCACTTTAATGACTTTAAACTTCAGTTTAAATCTTATCAAAATTTATAAAACTTTTATTTGCCACTTTATAATAATTTTTTGATAATCAATAAAATTTAGATATATGATGTGTCTATTAGCAAAATACACAATTTTGTTGAATATAATAGTAGAATACTCTATTATATGTGTCCATGCACTTTGTTTACTTTACAATTAATTCTTCCATTAAAAAGTCGATTTATATAACGTGTTCGTATTTTTACAATAAAAGCGTTTGTCCAGATAATCGATTTGTATATATTCCGTTTTTTTTTGTTATGAAGGAATACTTAATTGGTTGAAAACTATGTTTACATTTGAACAGGAGGACAGTCTACGAGTAAAACAAAAAATTGTTTATTATCCACTAATTTAATCAAGCAAATTCCTGAAAAATGAATATAATATCTAATAATCTAATTTATTTAATATTTTTTAAATGCTTTTAGAGGAATAAAATTCTAACAATAATTTTCTGTTTCCGATTTGACTGATTATATCGCATTTCCCACAAATGTTTTATTATAATTTTTGTGCGGATTTTTCTATATGCATTTCAATATTCAATTTTCTGCTAATAATTTATGACCATAATCCTGATGATGCATTAATTAAAGTGGTAAAAACAGAATCAATTTCAATGTTCAAAGTTGTCACGAGTTTTGATGAAACAAAATATGATTTTTAATAATCATCAGTACGATGATCGTTATTAAAATTAAAATCTAGTTATAAATGAGCAATTTCAATTAAAATTAGTACTGTTCCTTAAAATAAAGAGCTTACCATGAAGAGTCTATTATCTAAACTAACAATATAGTGCACTATTCATAAACATGAACACGCGCACAAGCACTATACTTTGATTTTTCTCTTATAACTTAAACTAGTTCAAAAGCCTTTGTCCTTTTCAAGTTCCTAAGTGGCCCAGTAGTATCGAGGTGGAGCCAAATCATGCATGAGTTGGTCCCCAATGATATACCCATTCCTATCTGCTAATGGAGGTCAATGTTTGACATGTGCCAAGTATCTACAATGTTTCGCAGTATTTTGTTCTGGAATCTTTGTATTATTGTTATATTGATTTTTCTAGCATACTATGCGTAGTGGGCATCAATAAGTCCATACAGGTCTCAATACTTGTTTCTTCTTCTTCTTTAAGTTCCATCTTCTATCGAAGGTTGGAAATCATCATGGCTATGCGGACTCTGTTGACTGCCGCTCTAAAAAGTTCTGCACTACTGCATTCAAACCATTTCCTTAAGTTCTTAAGCCAGGATATTCTTCGTCTTCCCACATTTCGCTTTCCTCGGATTTTGCCCTGCATAATAAGTTGTAATAATGCGTATTTTTGCCCTCTCATCACATGTCCCAAGTACCCAAGTTTTCGTCTTTTAATAGTTAATATTATTTCCTGTCTCATTTCCTATCCTTCTAGTTACTTCCATGTTTGACATTCTTTGAATCCATGATATTCATAGGATTCTTCTGTAACACCAAAATTCAAAGGCGGTCAGCTTATTCAGATGAACTTGTTTTGAGTGTCCAAGCTTCCAGACCATAAGAAGAGTAGAGAACACGTAACATCGAAGCATTCTCAGGCGTAGTTCTAACCTTATATCCCGACAACAAAGAAACTTTTTAAGTTTAATAAATGATGTACGTGCTATTTCAATACGTGTCTTAATTTCTTTGGTTTGGTCTACATCTGATGTTATCCATGTTCCTAAATATTTATAGTTATTAACATTCTCAATTACAGTATCTTCAGTAGTCAATTGGATATTTGCATGTGCAGATTTAGTCATGATCATGCATTTAGTTTTCTTTAAATTTATCTTCAGTCCGTACTCATGATAGCGTTCATTAAGGCGTTGCATTAGGTTCTGTAAATCATTGTTGTTATCCGTAATTATTACTGTACCGTCTGCAAAACGTAAGTTATTCAAAACTTCTCCATTGATAGATATACCTTCTATTGATTCTGAGAGCGCTTCTTGAAATACCGCTTCACTGTAGACATTGAAAAGTAGTGGGACAGCACGCAACCCTGGCGGACTCCTCTCTGTATTTTAATATTTTCGGTGTACTGGCTGTCAACTCTTACCTTGGCAGTTTGATTCCAATATAAATTAGATATAATTTTCAGATCACGACTGTCAATATTTTTGCTTTTTAATATATCTACAAGCTTTTTATGTTGAACTTTATCAAATGCCTTTTCAAAGTCTACAAAACATAAGTACATATCCTGATTCATGTCCATGCATCTCTGAGCCAGCACATTCAAGCCGAACAAAGCATCTCTTGTACTCATACCATTTCTAAAGCCAAATTGTGTGTCACTAATCTCATATTCAAGAGTTTTAACAATTCTGCTGTGAATTATTTTCCAAAATGTTTTAAGTGTGTGACTCATTAAAGCTATGGTTCTGTGGTCTGAGCAAGTTGTTAAACTTGGTTTTTTGGGAATTGCTACAAAGGTGAATTGCAGCCATTATCTGGGGATTGTGGCAGTCTGATATATTAGATTAAAGAGTTCAACAATTACATCAATAACATCTTCATCGATGAGTTTTAATAATTCGATGGGCACCTCATCTGGTCCAGTAGCTTTACCCTCTTTTGTGTTTTTGATGGCATAGATGACTTCTTCTCTTAATATTGGTGGTCCAGTATCCTCGGTGATTTCTAATGACAGTTCTTCTCTTTCATCATTAAATAGTTGTTGAATGTAATTGGTCCAGTGACATAATCTCTCCTTCATATCAGTAATAATATCCCCTTTATCATTTTTAAGGATATTAATTATCGTAGTAAATTAAAGCTATCGTACTTTTTATCCAGATCTTTATTTCCTTGCATCTATCGGAGAGCCACCTCTCTTTTGCCTCTCGAATTTTCTTTCTGATGTTTCTCTGAATTTCTTTGTATTTATTCAGGTCTTTTGCTTTATGTTTTCTTTGTTCTTCCATGAGTTCAAGAATTTCTACTGTCATCCAAGGTTTTGTTTTTTCTTTAAGTGGTTTGAGGTTTTTTTTCCAACTGAGACAAGGGCATGTTGAATTTTTCCCCATTTTTGGTCAATAGTTAGAGTTTCTGCATTATCTTCTTTGACTTTCCTTAAGCTCTCGTTTATTTTAAATTTGGTTTCCACATATGTGTTGTCTTGTTTGAGACGTGTTATATATAAACAATACTTGTTAAACGTGTTAAACAATACTTGTTTGTAAAGTAGTAACTTATTATGGAGAAACAGAGCGGAGTTTCTTCTAACTAACCAATACATTGTTTATATATAGTTCTTCCTTTTTTTCTTGACGTGCCTTCCTAGCGTAGTTTGACATCTCTTATACCTAAATACCTAGCAGTATCTGCATATGGTACTTGGATATTGTTGATTACTCTTTTTTTCCAATTGTGAATTTGGTTAACTTATATTTGGACCTTGTTGGTCGCCTCTTCACTAGTCCCTCTACCGCTTGGATAGCCGTATCATTAACAAAGGTGATAACTATATTGTCTTCAGTACAGGTATATCACACATGTATAGGAAATATAGGACCAAACCCAACACACTGCCTTGTGGAACAACTGCTCTGATATCTTTTAAGTCTCTGAAAAATAGTCGTCCTTTTTAATTCTAAAATGCCGTTCATTTATGTATGACAGTAAAAGTCGTGAGTAGTGTTTGGGCAAAAAACTTTTTAATTTATCTATTAAACCTTCATGTCAGACTTTACTGGAAGCCTGTGCAGCATCAAGAAAGAGAGTTGAACATGCTTTCTTTTTTCTCTAGCGATCTTTCGACAATACAGCAAAATATATCAAATATAAATATTAAGGATTTGCAAAAAATCACTGACTGGCTGTTAGAAACCAATTAAGACTACACAGAAGAAACAATTCAGGAAGTATTAGAAGAAATATATACAGAAATAAAAGTTAATGGACGATCAATCAATAATAAACGGTTCTCAGATGACACTATCCTAATAGCGGAATATCTTGAGAATTTACAAAAAATCGCTGACTGGCTGGTAGAAGCCAGTTAAGACTACACAGAAGAGAATAGAGGAAGCAGTGGAATACAATAAACCTCTAGTTCTAATATTTATCGATTTTCACAAAGCCTTTGACATAGTTGAGCTAAGCAAAATATTACAGGCGCTTAAAGAATGCAGGCTAGATTATAGATATACTAAATTATTATACAATACCCCCCAAGAACGGGGGGTTAGACAAGGAGACCCAATGTCACCTAAATTTTTTAATACGGTGCTAGAACATGCTTTTAATAATTTGGATTGGATGACAAAGGGAATAAAAATAGATGAAAAATATCTAAACAACTTACGTTTCGCCGATGATATACTTATAATAGCTGAAGATCTAGGTATGGCAAGAGAGATGGTACAGGAACTCGTTGTGACTACAGAAAATATAGGTTTAAATATAAATATCTCGAAAACAAAAATCATGACAAATATGGTGCCCAACCAGAACATCAGTATTGGTGGGAAAGAAAGAGAACTCGTAGATAGATATAAATACCTGGGACATGAAATTATGATTGGCAGAGATAACCAGACCCATGAACTGAAGAGAAGAGTCGTCCTTGGGTGGGCAGCATTTGGGAAACTGAGAGAAACTTTTAAAAGTGAGCTGCCCACATGCCTAAAGAGAAAGGTATTTGATCAGTGCGTCCTCCCAGTCTTGACGTACGGAGCAGAAACACTTACCTTAACAAAAGCAGCAGCTACCAAACTGAGAGTCACGCAGAGAAGAATGGAGCGGTCCATGTTAGGAATAACTCTCCGAGACAGAATAACAAACGAAGACATCAGGAGAAGAACCGGAGTGACTGACATCATCGAGAAGATAGCCAGACTAAAATGGAGATGGGCAGGACACATATCCAGAATGACAGATGGGCGATGGACAAAGAGGTTATTGGAATGGAACAAGATGGACTGACGATTTAAGAAGACTCAATAAAAACTGGATAAGAGTGGCGCAAGATAGACGGGGTTGGAAACATGAGGAAGAGGCTTATGTTCATCAGTGGACTCTTGAGGCTGGATGATGACAATGATGAGAAGAGATTAAAGCAAGGATACAACATGCAAGGAGTGCTTTCAATAAACTTAAACAAAGTATTCTGTAGCAGGGACATTACAATTTATTTAAAGATAAGACTTCTGAGATGTTAAGTCTTTTCCGTAATATTTTATGGGTTGGAGACTTGGACATTAAAGAAAGACGTTTTAGACAGATTGGAAGCCTCTGAATAACTATAGACCTTCAGAAGAATATTACGAATATTCTTCTGAAGGTGCGTAGATAGAGTCACGAATGTTGAGGTTAAGAGAACAATAGGAAAAGAGTAAGAGGTTTTAACTATTATTAAAATTAAAAATTGCAGTATCTGAGACATGCCAAGGGAGTCGAGTGTTATAACTTATTGCAGTAAATAAGACAAGGATAAATACAAGGTAGAAAAATCGAGAAGAAGACGCGTCTCCTGGTTAAAAAGTTTGAGAGCTTGGTTTAATTATACGCCTGCCGATATCTTTAGAGCAAAGATATCGAAAATGCGAATTGCCACAAAATTTTAAAATAGTAAATGAATGAAAAAAAAGTGACTTACGAATCTAGTTACAGCTTAAAACATAAATATTGATAATACAATTTTTTTCTTATTTAATATATAAATCAATATGGCAATCCTTCATCACATTTCACATCCATTCAAAGGCAGCAAGCTTATCCACTTCAGTTTTCCTGAGTGTTTAGGCTTTGATCCATAAAAGAGACTTGAAAAAAACGTAGCATCTTAGAATTTGTAGTCTTAGTTTGAGTTAAGCTTAGCTACAACAAAGAAATTGTTTTATCTTTAAAAATGCTGTTTTTGCTATTACTATTCGGACTTTTATTTTATGTAAAAGATATATTGTTTGGGCCAACCACCTACCAAGAGATTTACCCCCTCTATCTGCTCATTGCTTTTGACAAGATTTTTCGAGACGTTCTCTTTCAGTGAAACTACCATAAATTTTGTTATTATTTTGAAAATTCATTTTCAATCCAAAGGTTTTACATGAACACTAGTTTTATGCCTCTACAAATGTTTTTAAATTCTCGAGGTTATCTGTTAATATAACAATTATGTCCTCCTCATATCCCATATTGTTAAAAGCCTCATCATTGACAAAAATATAGGAAGGGGTAAAATAACAAATACATAAAGTGAATATAATGTCTAGAAGATTCTATTTGTAGAAATCAGTTTTTATCAACTGCAATTAGATTCATAATTTAGAAAGCTGTGGTTAAACCATTACTGACTTAAAATGCTGAAGCTTAAGCTTATATAAACTTAACGCAAAGCATATCAGAAACTACACAAATGACAGTACATTTTGGGATAACAAATAAAGTATAAGAAACAAGGAAGGTAGATATAAGGTACGTATACAAAATGGAGGAATAAAACAAATCGAACAGTTGTCTGTTACATTACAAACAATCTTACGTCACGGGAAATGCTTCCACGAAGACTACATTACGTGGAATTTGTAGCTGAAGTGGTGATGTAGTTATGAAACACACACGTACCGAGAAGAAGGAGTTTTAAACGTTGCATATGAAGTATATTCTGCTGTGAGAATAATTGTAACCTACCGGCAGTACTCGACCGAAGCGCATTGTTACCTGTTTTCGGTGGTCTCCCTTAAAAATTCAAGACTTTTCAAGACATTCAAAGTGACTTTATGTAATCAATAGAAGAAACATTTAGCTTCAATTTCAATTCAAGTTTTATATGTTTTTACGAAAAATGAGGAAATCGTTATATACTTTAAATAAAACGTATAAAACTGTTTCTTTTTAAGAAGCACAAGTACGTGTTTCAAAACTACGCAGCTTCAACTATATATTTCACTTACTTCCGTCTTCGTGAAAGCATTTACCGTAACATGAGAATCCTTGTAATGTAAAAGTTTAAATTCAGCATTTCTTAGCCATTGTTCGAATGCATATTTGTTGCAATAACACACAATCGAAATTTTCTGTTATATAGTTTAAATATTAGGCCCTAACAATGGAAAGTCCATAGCGAATGGTCAATGGAAGTGATAAGTTTTATTAATCTCATAAGAATCGTAAAAAATGGCAAAAATCCCGCAATGTTTATTTATTTAACAGCTTTATAAAAACTGACTTTATTTGCGGTAAACTGAAAAAATTGCATACCAAAGCTACACTCTGCACCTTTGAAACGCATTTTGATTTTTGTTGATAGGACATTTTGACTACAAAATATCGAATTTTTACCGTCGTGTTGATACAAATTTTTATTTAAAAAATTAATTTCACCCTTGTAATCTCTATTTAAAATGCAGCTTGTCCGTTTTTAGAGACTTTTCTCTGGCAACTGGACTATTATTAAATATGATGCTTTATAAATTCATTAGTTCTCTTCTTTTATTAAAATATAATATGCAATATTTGCAATTTGTTTATATGTCGTACTTGCACAATAACCATATTATATTGTCATTGCGGTAAGTGCCAAAGATAAAAATACATGTGTTAATATGAATTACAACAGAAAGTATCGACGACAAAGAGTACAGTTTTGAATAATGAAGTAGAAATTACTACCCACATTTCCAATAGAATTTTGTGACGTTGTATGGAGATGATAACCCGTGACGTCACTTAGCTTGATTGGAAAACAAATTAAACAAATTTGGGGATTTTTTCAGTGTATTTTCCAGTAATATACAACCACAAAATTAGTTTCTTGATTTTACTGGATATTTCGTCATTAGTTACTTCCTTTATTACTAACATACTTTATTTAACTGTATATTTTATAATTTCAGAAGACATGATAATTTTCAAAAAGTCCAAATAACAATTTTTTTCTAGAGATTGTATTGCATAAAAAAACTTACATAAAAGTAAGAACGTGTATATAATGGTATTATTATTTATTAAAATAATTTAAAACTTTTAACCAAAAGAATTGCAAATATTCAAAACGTGTTTGGTCAAGTTGGACCATCATCAGTAAAAAAGAAGAAATATCGTACGGCCGTAGCTTTCTTCATGGTATTTGGAGCTTCTTGACACTCTACGACCACCGCTCTGGAGGAGGATCGTAAGTTTTTCGAGTCCATCCTCGTGTTCGTGGAGTTTAATGTGAATCGGACTTCTACGTGTGAGAAGTTTTTGCCGGGCCTCTGTGGTCGACGAAGGGAACCAGAATACTCTAACAGTTTCGACTTTCTTACAAGGACTTTACCTTAAATGTGCCTTCTGGGCACAGTGTATACCTCGAATTCCACAGAGATGCCGCCACCTCTCACCTCGCTGCTTGAGCCACGTTCACTCTCCTCGAGAGACACAAGAATGCCGACTGCATAGATAAAGAATATATATTACCAGACTATATACCGGAATATATATTACCGGCCGACAGCTACTGCCCCTCGCTTCATGTCCCTACCTTTCGTAAACAATATTTTCGATCCTGTAAGGACGGTTACTATTAAAGGAGATTTTGCGACGAAGCGTTATCGCAGCTTGGCCACTGAGTGGAAAAGCAATTCCAAGCCCACTTGGGCTTTTATTGCCTTACCGTCATGCCCTAAGGAACGCTTTGTCAGTTCGACACGATCAGAAATAGTTTTGATGTCGAACTGACAAGACCACTGTCTTTTCTATTTTCAATGGTCGTGTCTTGCTGGCAGGGAACGTTCTCAGTCAATACGCCGGTTTTGGTACCTCTATTATTCTTCACAGTTGACGTGAAGTCTTCTTTTGATTTCGACGTCTTCGACGAAAATTCGTTACTTGATTAGTAATAAAACTCAAAGAAGTAATGGTAGTTGACAGCAAGCCAACAAGGTCTAGTAAGGCTAGTAGTCTAAGACGGAAGATGTGCTGCTCTTTTATATACTTTGTGTTTGTGAATTCGCAGCAATCTTCGCTGGGAGGCCAATGACAAAGCAGTTAATAACGAGGATTGGTCGGACAAAGTAACAATCTGTGTCGTGATTGGTCACTTTGGCGACAGAAAATTTCCACTTCAAAATAAGGTAAAATTTTGACTAGTAAGTTACAAAACATGTGGAAAATACTTACATTAAAAGTAGTTAAAACTAGCTACGTAAATAGATGCAGAAACCCTTTTCTTACATGGAAATTATTGCGAATTATAACATCGAAAGGGTGGACAACTTAGTCCAATTAATAGTAATAGCCGACTGATTAGGCCGAGAAGAAGGTAAAAATTTCTGCTGAAATTGACAGGTCCTCAAGACAGCGGATAGTGGATTTTTGGCAACCACTCAAACAGAAATCCATTAAGGATTTTTTGTGTAAAATTTGAGAATTCTTTTTAAAAGATAAATTTAATAAATAACTAATTATGAAGTTGAATTGTTTGTTAACAGAAACAAGTTAATTACCTGAATAAAGTCACAGTGTGACCCTGCATTTGAGCTATTACGTTATCCATTTGGGTAATAGTGTGTAATGTGATAAAATAGATGGTAGGCAGACTAATACCTCTTGATAATAGTTATTTTGTATGCTAATGAATAAAAGAGCAAGGAGATTGACAAAATTCATTAGTGTTACATTGGTTGCCTATGTGGGTGGGCTTCGTTAATTTATTGAGGATATTTTTTTTTATTGTTGACAAAATCGCATCAGCCAAATTGGCTATTAGCGAAACAATGATGGCGAACAATAATTTCTATTACATTTATAATATTTGTTTTTAGATAGCATTTAGAATATTAAGTGAGGTTAAGAAACTTTTTATGTTTGAAATATTGCACTGTAAACCTGTAAACCTAAAATATCACTTAGTTTGTTGGGTATACTGTACAATATGCGCTTTGCGTTAATGCTGGACATTTTCCAATATATGTTTGACTGTTATTTTTTCATCACAGTTGTCACATCTTGGTTCATGTGTGTTAGAGAACACGTAGCTATTCGTTAGTCGCGTATGACCCAGTCGAAGTCGCGTTAATATTACCTGGTCTCTTCGACTTGTTGGTCATGTGGGCCAGGGTTTTATCGATTTTTTAACATCGCGTAGCTTTGCCGACGACACTTTCCACTTTTCTTCCCACATATATCGCACTTTAAATTTAACCGTTGCTTTCACGTCCGCACTCGTAAATGTCTTAGTACATTCCGCACTATCACTACTTGCAGCGTTGTCAGCCTCTTCATTTTCCATTCAGTTGAGCGGTGTGGATTCTTCTTTTATCTTGATGACTAAAGGATTAGTTGGGTAGACATATTGGATTGACTGGACTGAACTTAGAAAGTCTGGGAGTATGATATAATTGGTGTTATTGGATGCATTGACAGCAAGGGTAGCCTGGTATAGAGCATAACAGTTCAGCAGAGTAAATGGAGTACTCTGAAGGGAGTTTATATTTATTTGTCGATGTTGGGGTTATGATTGCAGCACCAGTACCTATTCATTTGATTTAGATGCATCTGTGTATATATGTGTATAGTCCTTGTAGTTGTAAAAGCATATCGTTGGGAGGCGGATTTGAATAACTGTGTGTAGTTTAATTGATTTAAATAGCTTCTAATCCTTGCGTAGAATTGTTTGGCAGTTCTTGGCTTATTTATGAAGAGATTTGGAAACTTTTTTGTAAAACAATTGTAAATGGTAGGGTTTTTTGGGTTAGACCTGATTTTTTGCGGCATATGCTACACTTAAATAAAGTCTTCTGTCTTCTAAGGACGGTTCACCAACTTCACAATAAACACTTTCGATTGGTGTTGTGCGAAAAGCTCCAGATATTATACGTAAAGATAGGTTGTGAAGACTGTCAGTTTAAGCAGTGTCTTAGTGGCTGTAGAATACACAGTAGATCCATAATCTAATTTTGATCTGATTAATGTTCTGTATAACATTAAAAGTGTTTGGCGATCCGCTCCCCATTCTTTATTGGCCAGAGTTTTAAGAAGATTGAATCGCTTGTGACAAGATAAGATCAAATTTGTTATATGAAGTTTCCAGCTTAGATTTTCTTCAAATGTCATGCCCAAGAATTTTATTGACGTTACACGTTTTAGGTCCTCATCACATAGTCTTAGGTTAGGGATGTTTGTGACATTTTTCTTAGAAAACAGGATGAAACGAGTTTTTTCAGTGGAAAAACAGAAACCTGTTTTTGTGACCAGAGTTCTAAGTGTTTTATAAAGTTCTGTGTGTGACCAAATATGTTTTGTATATTTTTACCTTTGCAGAAAAACTACAAGATCATCCGCGTAGACGCGTGCCTTTATAGGTGATTTTAGATTTATGAGAATATCATTCATTGCCACTATAAAGAGCGTAGGACTTATTACCGAGCCTTGAGGAATGCTATTTTCTGGATACATTATATCTGATGTTGTGTTGTTTGTCCTAACTCTGAAAGCTTTATTTTGGAAGGAAGTTTTTAATAAAGAAGAAACAGTGACCTTGGATGTTCCAACGATGTAATTTTTTTATATTGAGGATATTGTAGATTGGGTTAAATAAATTAATAATCTCTATGTGACAAAGTAATACAGTAAAAAGATTTATGGAAGACATGAGTATGTTCTACAAACCAGACTAATTGAGAATCAATGTGCTGTTTTGAAAAGTGATACAACTAAGATGGCGTGCAGATTGAGAGTGGACTTAAGTGTGAAACTGTTAAGTTTGAGTATTGGAACAAAAACTATATATTAATCGAAAAATCGAATACGCTCAAATATGTGACTCAAAAGCACCATTAGGCCCAAAAAGGCCTAATGGTGCTTTTGAGTCATTTATATAAGGCCTGTTAGTAAAATTGCAATACCTAATGCAGATGATTGCATATGAGATTGTTGAATTTGTGTGTGGAACAAACGAATTGACACTGTCTGTAAGGGTGAGTTTGGTGAATGAGTACTTTGCTGATGATGTGTTAAATGGTAGTTAAGTAAAATGGGGCACATGGACCACAGTAATAAAATAATGAGAGGATGGTGGTAGAAATTGAAATATCAACTTTTTTCATAACCCAAATCGAAAAAATAAGTTAAGAAGGACAATTACTGAGAGAGAATTACTCAACTTGATCAAGGTACGAAAAATTGGATATGTGGGCCATATCCTGAGAGGAAAAAAAGACGCATTCCCTCAACTAATTATCCAAGGGAAGATTGAGGACAAGAGGAAGTAGGTCGCAAATATAGTAGCTATGGAATATAAGAAGTGGACAGACATAAATAGCCCAGACGTCTGGCCTTAGAGAATTCGCCAATGCACTATAAATGTTTTAAACTTTCTGCTACACATCCGACACAACCTTTTTCTCTTATTCTTTCTTTGAAAAAATATTTTTAAACGGATTTTAATAAAAATATAATGTTTATTTCGGTTCTAATAAGGTATAGGCCCTTTTTAATCATAATATAAATAGTTCCGAAATTGTTACAAGGTCTAACTCATACCAAAATTAACCTTGATCTATTTAGCGGGAGAATTGTAATATAATGCAATTTAATAATTTGCAACATCCGGACATATTGCTCCCGATCCTTTGCTTATATTTTGTTGCCAGCGTTTTCGTCAAAGAATTTGGTTTCAAATTGTTTGGTCATTTTCGCATTTAGAATTGTTATTAAAACTATGTTAAGTAGAATCGAAATAACATCGTGGAGCCCGTAAAACCCGTTAAAAGTTGTTTTTTGAAAATTTAGTTTAGAATTTAATAATTTTTATGAAACAAGAGAAGTCTGTCTATAGTTTATTTTTATGAACGAGAGAGTAATTAGCATAATTTTAACTGGTACCTCTGACCACTCCATGGGCGTGCTCAAGATTAATTGAAAAATTACTTTGAATAATTGTAAAAAATAAATGAATTATTTCAGTGTTATAAAGTGTTATGTATATGAAAACAAAAGTGACCTCTTTTATCACACACTATATTAGAACTGACTGGCCTACATTAAAACGGGTTTTAAAAAATTCACATTTTTTTTAAATTTTTAAAAATTACAAAAGAGAAAAAGAGTTTTTAAAACCGTCTAAGGTATGTTAAATAGATGAATAAAAATATTAATATAAAACTTACAGCTACTTGTTACAAATCCAAATCAGATTCAGAAGATGAACTTTCAGAACCAAGATTTATAATAACTGGCTCGATCATTTTGTCAGTAATATTGTCCAGCTTCCACATTTTTTCCTCTTCTTTAATAGTGTGATTTACTGCCTTTTCCCAGTTTTCAGGTTTTACATTATTTACGGCCTCCAAAAACAACTGTTTAACATCATGAATTTTAAAAGTGGTATTTTTTCTTGAAACTTCACTCTTTATCTGTGCCCATACCAGTTCAATCGGGTTTAATTCACAATGATATGGTGGGGATCTAAGTACTGTCATTCCACGATTTTTGGCAATCTCATCAATTTCGTATTTTTAAAATTTTAAATTTTAAAGGGCACACAACGAATAAAGTTCCTTTCTTATAGATCCGGGATGGTACGTAATATTTTTTGAACTCAGCCAATTCTGCAAGTCTTTTTTTAACCACTTGGTTGTGGGCAGTCCTTCTATAAGTCTGGAGTGATAACTTGCATTATCCATTACTATTACACAGTTCTTAGGAAGAAGATCTATCATTTGTTCGAACCATTCTTGAAAGACATCAGCATTCATGTCTTCATGGTAGTCACCGGTACGAGTTGATTCAAAAGTTAATAAACCACCTTCAACAAAACCGTCTGAACTGCCAATGTGTACTATTATTAGCCTGCGTCCCTTTCCTGATGGTGGGTTTAAACCAGTAGATAAGTTATTTACAAAAGCGTGCCTTTGACTTGTAACAGTTTCATCCTGCCAAAATTTATTTGGTGTATGACCCTCGTTGATCCATGTTTCATCAAGATAAAATATTTTTCTTTTTTGGTTTCTCATTTCCTTTATGGTTCTTAGAAAATGTCTTATCCATATGACAATATCGCTTCTTTCTAATAAAATAGACTTTCTGGGATTCTTTTTCCAGCGGAAGCCTATTTCTTTTAAAAGTTTCCATAACGTACTTCGACTCATTTCTGGGTAATCCTTATCATCTCGAACTGAGACAAGAACTTTATCCAATGTTGGAAATTCTTGTCTAAAGAAGAATTCATGCACTTTCCGTCGAAGTCCTTCTTTAAAATGATATTCTATTTGAAATTTTGGTTTCCCTGGAGCATTACGTGGCATTTGAAAACTACCACATTTCACTTCTTTAATAACTCTGTAAATCGTAGATTTCCCAACACCAAGTGTACTGCTAACTAACTCAACGGTCTCATCAACACTTTCACATAAACGTTTGTCTGTAAATGATTTAAAACAATTAAATATTAATGTTTTTTCATTAACTGTTAAAGGACCAATTTTTCGGCGTTTACACGGCACTTCCAAATTTTCCATAACACTAGTATACACAATAAACTGCACCTTGCAACTGAAGTACCTACTTTTAGTGAACTGTTAAGAATTTTGAATACGCCACTTGGACCTTCCTACAAAATGGAAAAACCCACTATCATATTTTTTGTGGAATAAGTTTAGAAGGTAATTATCTAGTCAATTACTGTCGTAGATTCCTGGAATTAAAGACTTAAATGTTTGATTGTTGAAACCCTTACTTCGTGGAATGCACTCATTTCAGATAAAATAAAACGTTTTATTTTATCTAAAGAATTAAACTTTATTTTGCAAATAGGTAGGTACTTATTAAACTTTTATTGGTTATATATAACCAATAAAATAAACATCTTACATTTCTTGCAAATTCATTAGTACCTGTTAACCTCCATCACTCCGACACTGGCAACCTTATTTAGGGATTAGTAACCCTCACAACTATTGTATTTTATTCTGCTCCAACCTTTATACCTGGTGGTCATACTCAATTTAAAATTGTTTTCCTATATACTTCTGTAAACTTGTTGACAAATATCTGTTTTTCATTGAGTCATCCGTATCAACAGTTTAGGGATTTGCATACATAATTTATTGTTTTATTACTCTCTTATACATAAAAATACACTATAGTCTAAAAGAACCGTTTTATATTAGTTTAACTAGTTAAGACCAGATTCCTTAAAAAAACGTATTTTTTAAAAACATAAATTTATTTACAGTACAAGAGATATTCCAAAATAATAGTTTTTATAGGTGAAAGTACGTACATTAAACTACTTAATTTTTTTTTAATGGCGGCTCTGAAAATGGCAGTTTAAACTCTTCCAATTTGTTGGTATCATTTCTAGGAAGCGAATTATTTAAAAGCAAAAACCAAAATGGTTTTATATTCTGTATTGAATTAGCTATGGTCGGTACCCATTTGATTTGAATGAAACATTTTCACAGAAAAAGAAAACAAAACGGCGGAGTTTTAAATTTTTCAACCCTTTTTTGCACTTTTAATTGTTTAAATAACAACGAATATTTTTGTGGTTGTAATAGTTGAAACTAGAAACGACAAAGCCTTTATTTCTTGCTGTTGTAATTCTGCCTTGACGTGAACTATGTCTTCGAGTAAGCAAACGGTCTCTTCATCTTCTTCTTCATATGCCATCTCCTCTAAGAAGGTTGGCAACTATCATGGTAATTCGCACTTTCAATACCGTTGCTCTAAAGTCAGCAAAAATGCAGTTAAACCAAGCTCTCAAATTGTTTAACCAGGAGATGCGTTTTCTTCCGCGACTCATTCTACCCTGTATTCTTCCTTGCATTATTAATTGCAACAAGTTATAACGCTCGCCCCTCATGACATGTCCCAGATATTGCAGTTTTTTGACTTTAATTGTATTTAAAACCTGTTTATCTTTTTCCATTCTTCTCAACACCTCGACATTCGTGACTCTATCCACCCCACTTATTCTTAATATCCTTTTGTAGGCCCATAACTCAAAGACTTCTAATCTGTCCGAAACATTTTTCTTTAGTGTCCAAGCCTCCAACACATAAAATAATACAGAGAACCCGTAGCATATCAGAAGTCTAATCTTTAAAGAAATTGAAATTTCTCTGGTGTCTTTATACCGTCGCCATATTCGTTGCACACTAGAGAGACTTACACCAACGTTTCTGACAATTTTGCGCTGACCATGGCCATCTTCAAACGCCGTCACGATTCTTGCCGCCACAATATAACTTGCTAATGCTTATTGCAATACACTTACAACTAATTTACAACTGACGTTAAACCTCAGAAACAAAAACGATGCTAATAATGATTTTTATGGCCGGTTTCACAATCAGAGGTTAACCCTTGGAGTTAAGTAACCTTTACCTCTAGTTTAACTGACAGATGCCGTTTCACATTCACAGATTCGGTTATGGTCACTTAACCTTAGGTTTCGTTTTATTTTTCTTATGTTGGTAGGAAATTATGGACAACAATCAGATTTTTATGAAATATTGTCAGTAAATATTATGGACATTGACCAGTATAGATGAGTTATGACACATTTGTCACGTTAGATCGAAAACAATATACGAATATTATTCTCATTTTCAAGTTCTGTTTTAGTGTGGCAGTTTGTTCTAAGTAGTCGTTGTTTGTTCTTTCAAGTTAAAATTAAAATTATAAAATAAACCAAGAAAAATATTCAAGAGATCGGCAAACTTTTCGCCAGAAGAGGAATAATTACTTATTTCCTTATACATGAAATAAAAAAGTTAGAAATTGTATATTTAATTTGCTTCAAAATATTTTTAACTGTGTTCCTTGAAAATCTAAACCTTCATGATCTAGTTCTTCAAAATGATTTGTTCTGTGCCTAATGATTCTTGGTCTGCCAGCTTCCTTATCACTGCTAAAAACATTTACATCATATAAATCCATATCTGATTAATTAATAATTGATGTGTCTGTCTACACTCTGCCAATGTCAACAAAACGAAATTCGAAATTAGGTTAGGATATCCTGGTCAAGCTCTAAACCACGGCTTTTACTTTGGGTTAAAAATTTTGTGGGTTAACCACAACCCGACCTGTTAACCTTATATTGTGAAACCTATATTTTATGGTAACCGCTGGTTATCTCTTAACCACAAGGTAACTTTACTTTGTGAAACCGGCCGTTAGGAGTTAGTGTAAGGCTTTATATCTCAAACGCTTATCGAAACAGCAACAATAACAATTTTCAGGCAATCCATTGGTAAACTATATTACAACCAAAGATAGTTAAAAAAGAATAATAATTTCTAAAATAAATTCAAATTACGGGGCGACACTAATCTTATGCTCGTCAGTGTATTTCGTTATTTCAATAGCATAGTGATATAATCACTTATATTTGTTATAGTTTGGAATATTGCTTTTGCTTTTCTGGTAATCTTTATAGCAAGTTGCATCATTAACAATCTGCTCTATTGATTTTTTCTCAAGTTCTGTATATTCAAATGTATATATGAATTTCCGTAGTAGGTCATCCTTTTCCTCGATATATAAGCAACATTAGATTTTATGTAAGTATCAAATTACTATTGAAGTAGACATATAAATTGTTTTTAATCGACATCGAGTGGGTAGCTGCATTTTCCACCAACAATTTGATACAAACCTCTAACGGAGGTAATTTAAAACCCATTAGTGATTATAATTCGTAAGGTGACATTATCTATCACTGTACTATTATTATCTATAGAGTCGTAACACGATTCATTGGAAACCACAATTTATGTGATTTTAACAAGGATCAAGGACTAGTTCTATTTGTTGTTAATTTAGAAAATTGTATTTTATTGTTGGTAAACAGAGTCGGCCTAAAATCAATATTGTATTCTATTTCGTATTTTCGTAGAGGTTTTATACATATTAGGAACACATTTTTAAATATATTCATCTACAAACTAACTGCAGCAGAAGAGCAGTATGAAATTATTTCTTAAACTATATGTTGTTATGAAAATAGCGGTTTAGGTTGGCAGGGTCATCAATTGTTTAACGTAAAAGTGTATTGAACAACATTATACGCCGTCACTGCATACCATTGTTCATTTAACATAATACAAAACTCATTTATCTGATGCGATATATTTTACTTATCATACTTTAAATATCTATAACGTCAGGATCAGGATCAAATATACACATTCAAACTAACATTCCATCCCACTTATGTTGAGTTATTCAACTATATCGGGTTCATATAATATGACTTTGCCACAAATACATACCAAATGTTACATACCATTTGTAAACAGAAGCGTGGGATAATTAATATAGGTAGGGTGCAATGGAAGATAGATTATTAATTTTTTAACACTAAAAGCGCGGATATTTCTGCCAGTCCTACAACCGCGAACGGTTATTGGACTATTTCGAAAATCTATAAGGAAACTCTAAACAAAATATCATATATTTATTTCACAATAAATGATGATAAAAAACGAAGTGAAAAATTAATATAAAGGATTACTAGATAGTGCTTTTGCCTTTTTTTTGGGAGGTGAAAATCTTCAAAAGACGTTTGGGAAGGTGTCATAGGTGTGTTGGATTCAGACGACTACGCCTTACCGTAGTTGACCGTCTACCAACTAAACTCACCCTCTCTTTCTCCAACCGACGGGCCTGGGACCGCTCTTAGCGAGCATTACCATCTGACCCGTGAGCTTTACTAATAACTCCCATCTCTCACTCTCCGTCTGTGCTCCGTGATTGCCATAGTAACCCAGTCGCGATACCCTACCCACGTCCGCACCGGACTTGTTTTGTAAAGCTGGGTACTCACTAGAGCACGCACGCGAATGAGGCAAGTCGAGGACGTACCGCATGCCTCAAGTATAGAAAAATTGTTTCCGTACCGAGGACGTTCGAGGCTTGCCTCGCCAGTGATCCGAGTGTTTTGACTATTCTCTTTGGAATACATACATTTGTATAACAAAACATGTCGTCCGAAGAACAGTTGTTGTTATCTGTGGCTTGTGTTAATTTTATACTTATCTGTAAGTTATTAAAAAGTAAAAACCATATTCTGGTATTAATCCACGTGGATCATTAAAACGTATATTCAATTATCGGTTAAGTAGAGCGCGACGTGTTGTAGAAAATGCGTTTGGAGTCATGAGTAGTGTATTTCGGGTTTTACGAAAACCAATGCTGCAAGAGCCGGAAAAAGCAAAAAATATAGTCATGTCCATAATTTGCCTTCACAATTTTCTACGCCGTATAAACCTCTAGAAATATTTACACACCCCAAGGTACTTTGGATGAAGAAGTTGACGGAGTTATAGTACCTGGAAAGTGGCGTAATCATGGAGAAGGTACAACCTCTTTTGTAAATTTTAGAAATGTACCTCGTAGAACAAAATCCACTGCTGAGGAAGTACGACAAGATATGCATCTTATTTTTGTGCTAATGGACAAGTACCTTGGCAAAACAAATGTGCCTAAATATACAATAAACTATAAATTTATAAAAACTTACATTAATGGTTTTCCTTGGTTTATCTTTTTCATCTAAAAATTTAAGAATTTCATATGCAAACCATTTGGACTCATAAATTTCATCTCTTCCTAAAAATTAAATAGGTATGTATAAATGTTGATATCGATTGGTCTCTACTTTGTCTTACCTTTTCCGGTTCCATAACCTCTCTTTACTCTTGTTTTTTCTCTTCTATACGACCTTTTTAAACTATCAAGTTTTTTCTTTACCTCTTCGACGGGTTTTTCAACTTCAGCAGCTAATTCTATCCATGCATCATCTTTTTTTAATTTATTGTAATACCTTGGATGCCGCGGGTTCCGTAACACTTCCTTTTGTCTGAATTTATTTATTAAATCTAAACATACTTCTTGGCTCCACTCCATAATTATTTACAAAACTTATTGTCAAATATATCATCGAAGCGAAATGTACACTGTAGACACAGAGTTTTCCCCCGAACGCGTCCAAACTGAGGCACGAATTCTTTTGATGGACCGACAGCCGGTAGCTCGGACCGAGGCCATGCGTCGTCATGCGGCGAATAACCCGAGGCCATTCGTGACGACTCAGAACGACGTCCACACTGAGCATGCGGTACGTCCTCGACTTGCCTCATTCGCGTGCGTGCTCTAGTGAGTACGCACCTTAAGGTAACCATCCTTGTGCAGAGAGGTAGGCAGAAAGGAGCGACCACGCCGTTATTTCAAGCATCTTGAATTTAACGAGAAAGATAACAGGTACATTACTTAGTAATAGGCTGCTTCAAAAGCAGACACACCATGCACTAGATACAAGTACAGACAAAACAAAACAACACGTAACTATGTAAATTGATTTCTGCAATGTAGTCAAGTTCTTTGAGAATTTATTTAAGATTTCGGCATCAGTAGTGGAAGCCGAATAGTGGCTCACCCCACTGACACTGACAGATACGACACATTAAAATAAACAGTTCACCTTTGTTGCCGTCTACTGCCTTTCTCTTTCTTGTGTTTTATGGTTTCCGTCATCAAGTTAAAGATTCTTTTGTTTTCAATTGCTTTATTCATTAGTTTATGTGGCTCGCCTAGAGCTGACTCCAGGCCCAGCTGCAGCAAGGTTCGCCCCACATTGTATGCAGGGCATACGAATACCACATGATGCGCGTCATCCACCACTCTACACTTGGGACAGAGATCGTCATCGGTCTTCTTTATTCTATATGTATAAGACCGGAAAGATCCATGTCTTGTCATAAATTGGGTGCAGTATTAGTTAACACGTCTGTATTTACTCTCATACCACCTTACTACATCTGGGATAGGAGCTCCCATCTAGGCAGTCTTTCTCTTTACCTTGACCATTGGTCCTGCCAGATCTCCAAACTCATAGTACTCTTACCTCCATAATGAACATTCATAATATTACGTGGAAGTGCATTTTATAAGACAGTTTTTTTACACGCGTTTACAAATGATTTGTTTCCAGAGCACTGTGATTTGATTTCATAACGAGCTCGCTTTTTTAAAGTCTATCGATTTCATCTGGGATAACAGATGGATTGTCAGCAGCTCTAGTCCCTGCGTATTTTTCTGAGAGTTCTTCTTCTAGTTTCAGAATATAATTTCTGTGACTTATTTGTGAATTATTCAAGGATTTATTTAAGATCTTGGCATTTATTACAGCTAAGTCCAGTAAATTTGAAAACGTGTGAAATGGCTAACGCCTAGACGATGCCTACACCAAATACTTGCGTGCCATTTGGTCCTTTACATCAACACTGTATTTTGTCTCATTATAAAAAACGATAGTTTCTGGTTTTTTTTCTACGTGTATGCAATTTGTATATCTTAGTGCATTGTACTAAGGATGACCATATTTTGTTGCTTTTGGCCTGATAAACAGTCAATGAGATATCACGTGTCTTTAGAAGTATTTTACTCTACAAATGTTTTTTTGTAAATAATCAAGCATATTGATAAAAAACTTTTGACAATTTGATAAACCTCAATAAGTGAGATAAAACACTGTACAGAAAATTCGAAATGGAAGAAGAGACTGCCATATACATCCTATGCAATTGCAATGTGCTAAGTGATATGAGGCAAAAAAAAAGTAGAGGCTGCCCGTGAATCAGGTGATTAGATTGAGACCGACTTAGGGATACTAAAGATCAGAAGATGGCAACACCATTAATTATAAACCACTACCATTATTGGTAGTGGTTTATAATCAATGGCAACACGTTGCCAGAAAGCGAACAGAATGGCGACTAATCTTAAAGCAGGCCAGGATCCACAGAAGATTGTCGAGCCAAAGATGATGATAAAATAAACTGTGATTTAGAAAAAGTTAATATTTTTTCAAATTTTTCAAACATTTTAATAGAAATTTGCTTTAAAATATTTGGACTCTCTAGTGATCCCATGATAATTCAAATCTCTAGGGTTCAAATTAGTCTGAACCTATCTTAAAATATTATTTCTTTCTACCAACTGAAAATATTCCCATTCAAAAATGCGTACTATTTTAAGACAAATTTCTAGGAACCAGAAAACTAACCCAAAAATAAATTATCAATGCTGCTTGCATAATTAGTAAAACAGTTGATGTTCAGTAACGAATGCAATTGATTGGACCGTTGGAAATGCTCGTAAACTTTAAAAAAACACGGCATTCTATATTTAAATACGTGTATCCTTCAACTAAGATATGATTTGTAAATAGTGGAAAATTCATTTTCTGCCAATCCGGAAAATCCTAATTGTTGATAAGTTAATTTGTAACACAAATTTAAGTTTCTGATTGTATATAAAGAATTTTTTGGTGTTTATTCTAATTGTTTATATTTCAGTCACACTGATTCATAACATATTTGTGGCCAATACATCAAAAAAGATTTAATACATTTAAAAGATATTTTGCATAAAAATCTCCTCTGAAATTCAGTTCTTCTTCTGTTTTTCTGATTCTTAAAGAAACTGTATCCATATAGTTAAATGTTATGATTTTTTGTATACAATTTTTCTATTACTTAGAATTATTAGTACTATATATTTTTGTCTTCCTCATATTTAAGGTTAGGTTAGGACATGAGAATAATATTTTAATCTTGTTCTGAAGCTATTTTCTTGTGGCATTGTAAATTAATTACTATTTCACTGGGAATAAGCCACAATTAAAGATAAAAAGTACGTTTATTGACGTTTCAATTTCCACTTCGGAAATCTTTCTCAAAATACAAACAGTAAATTAAACAAATTTTGTTTTTTGTTACATAGTGAAAAAATTCTTCTAATAACTTAATTTTATCTGACTCATTTATATTGCCAATTCAGACATACATTATGCATTTTAAAGTAGACGACTTTAAAATGATATTGCCAATATTGTTGAGTTGCGCTCCTGGGACGACTTTACTTATAAGATAGTTCATTCGATTACATGAAATCAACTTTAACTTGAGAATATCCGTCAGAAAAAATCATAGCATGTAAGTCGTCTTTAAAAAGACAAACACATGACATGATGACAGTAAAATTCTCCTGTTAGTGATTCTATAGTAAATTTTGAGGGAAAAACCAGGAAAAAAACCTCATAATACTATCCCGACATTGTAAGTATTTGTTCGTGAATTTAGTTTACCTTCAACAAACATTAAAATTCTGATTTTATATGTTACGTTATTTAAAAAACATAAATGATGTATCCTCTATATGTTACTGACTTACTAATACTGGTATTTTTTATTAATAACTTCCTCTTTCAATATTGGTAACCAGATCCTACTACATTCTGCCGAAGAATTTGCGACACAAGTGGCGTCATTTAGCATAATTAGAGCCGCTTCTTTGATTTTTCTTTTTTTACCATCCGTTTCTTTTAGGACTACATTTGAATTATTCCATTGAACCCTATGTTCATTATCCCATGCGTGTTTACATATTTGAGATCTATCAAATTCTCTATTTTTAATATAAGATTGATGTTCACTTATTCTAACATTTAATGGCCTTGATGATTCACCTAAATCAAACTGATCGCATTCACAAGGTATTTTATAAATGCAGTTCTTTGTCCTTTCTTGTTCATTGTTAGGTTTGGTTTTGAACAAAATAGATCTCAACGTATTTGTTGTTTTGAATGTTGTTGAAATGTTGAATTTATTTCCTATCCTTTTAAGTTTTTCTGATAATCCTTTTATGTACGATATTGTTATTTTCCTCATATTATCCTTGTGTATGCTGTAGGATCTCGTTCTAAGTTGTTCTGTTCTATTCGATCGATTGTTGAAAATTCCTTTTGTAAACGATAAAGGATAATCATTTTTTAATAAAACAGATATTAACAAATGTTTCTCCTCCAAGAACGAATTTTCGTTAGAACAAGTAATTTTGGCTCTATCGTATAAGGATTTAATTATTCCCTTTTTTACATTAGTAATGTGATTTAATTTGAAATTTAAATATCTATTTGTGTGTGTTGGTTTTTTATACACCTGAGTCTCATATCCAGTATCGTTCTTAGAGATTAAAACATCCAGGAAAGGTAGCGTCTTATTATATTCCTTTTCCATGGTAAATGTTATTGTCTCTTCTTTATCGTTTATATCATTTAGGAATGTGTTCAACAACTCTGATCCATGAGGCCATATTGAGAATACATCATTTACATACCTCCACCATACTGTGGGTTTGAAATTTTGTTTAGAAATGATATTTGTTTCAAAATCTTCCATAAATATATCGGCTAAGAATGGAGATAAACTAGAGCCCATTGCTAGACCAAAATTTTGTTTATAGAATTCATTATTTAGTTGAAAATATGTATTATCAGTACATAATGTTAATAACTCCATTATAGCCGATATGTTTAGCCTTGTTCTAGTTGCCAATGAATCATCACTCTCTAATTTTGTCTTGACTATACTTAAAGTCTTATTTAATGGCACATTCGTAAATAAACTATTTTTTTTTGATGGTACACAAGGCAAATATCGAACACAGTATTTAATCAAATCTTGCCCAAGTACTTTCGATCACAAGATCATCTTCAGGGGCATTTCGTCAGTTATGGCCTATCCAGCAGTAACAGAATGTCATAAATGTAAATTGGGACATAACAAATACACTAAACAAAGACAAACAAACACTTTAAAATTTAAAATTGGAGAAGCTACATTTTATATAGAAGCCGGAGACAGAATGATTCTGTGATTCTGATTCTGTCTCCGGCTTCTACATAAAATGTAGCTTCTCCAATTTTAAATTTTAAAGTGTTTGTTTGTCTTTGTTTAGTGTATTTGTTATGTCCCGATTTACATTTATGACATTCTGTTACTGCTGGATAGGCCACAACTGACGAAATGCCCTTGAAGACGATCTTGTGATCGAAAGTACTTGGGCAAGATTTGATTAAATACTGTGTTCGATATTTGCCTTGTGTAGCATCAAAGTTCATTTATTCGAACATTCAACCTTATATTGATTTAAACTATTTATGTCAAAACTTACCAAAGTATTATTTGAATTAAATTCAATATTTGATAATTTATTTAAAAAATGTTGTGTATTTTTTATAAATGTGTCATTTTTATTTGTAAAGGGTTTTAAAATATTTAATAAAAATTTTGATAGTTTACTACAAGGAGAATTCATGGTACTACAAATGGGTCTAAGTGGTATATTCGTTTTATGAATTTTCGGTACTCCATAAAAATTAGGAGTCTTACTGTAATGAGGTGTAATTAATCCTCTTTGATAACTTGTTAAAACATCTTTAAACTTGAATAAAGTTTTATATATTTTGTTTTCCAAAGGCTTTGTTGGATCTTTTGTTAATTTTGTATAAGGTCCGTTTATTAATAGATCTTTAATTTTATTTTCGTATTGAATTTTATCCATTATCAAATGATAATGGATGTCGCAAGTGCGTCTCTGCTGCTAAAATATTCATTTAAGATAAGTTAAGGCTTTGTACAGGCATAAAGATATTGATGATGATTCCGAAAACTTTATTCTTTTAAACACAAATATAAATACCAAAAAAAAACAGTATTAGTTTATTATATTTTTGCTTTGAATTAGAAAGAAAACGTAATATTTTGAATATAGTCAAAATAGATAAATTATTACATAAAACTTATTTGTTTTTATGCTACCTACCAACTGCACATAAATACATCTTGTAATGGACAAGATGTGATAAATATTGTTTTTGAAATTCAGCCAAAACAATACGTTTATAGTGTTTTTCTATGAGAATACCTCAAATATTGTAAGTTATTGCATTTCTATATTTTTACGGAGTTCACAGAAAATAGTAAATATTTTGGATGTTCCTGTTTTTTTCGAAAACAAAAAAATAATAGGAGACTGGTGTCTTTCAAAACTAGCGACAAGTTCTGCCGTTTTGTTTGCTTTTTTGCTTTAATGGTTTGGAAATAGCTTGTGGTAAGTGAAGTATTTATACTCGATGAATTCTGGAAAAAGTTCAGAAGTTTAACATATGCCATCTGTTCATCAGATTTAAGGTAGTATGCCAACACAATATTTTAAAATGTTACATTATATTGTAAAACCATTATTTTAAATATAATATGTATATATAACTCAATATAAATGATTCCAATACTAAAAGTAAAAAATATACAAATAAAGACGTTAAAGACACACGAAAATTATGTTACTAAACTTTACAATTTAATAAAATATAAATTGTAAAAAAATAAACAATAAACATTGTTTATTAATACATACACAAATTTTTTATTAATAAATACATATAAATAAAAAAGACGATGACTCACATTGCCATCAATAATTTTATACTTAAAATTGTAGTCGTTACATAATTTAAAAGACTCAAAACATAAATTATTTTAATTTAAACTAATTTCATTTAATTTAATCTAATCAAATGAATGTTTGTAATGAGTGACTGTAATCTAAAAGTATTTCATTGGCCATTGTTCTGTTTTATTCTAAAATTAACGTTACAGACTTAAATGTTATGTAGAGTATGGGCCGGTTGGGCCAGACAGTTTGACGTCACTGGTGCCAATATCGGTAGGCATTGGATCTACATTACCAACCCACACGTAACTTAGCATGGTTCCAAACCTCTAAATGGCTCAACGTACAACAACGTGCAAGATATCGTCGGAAAGGAGAGGGGCAATAAATACGCAGATACAAAAAACAAAGCTGGCGGCATTGCCAAAAGGACACTAAGCTTGTAACGTCTAAACGTACATCTAGTAATATACTCAAAAAACTCAAAAAATACTCTCAAAAAGCGTTGCCTATTGCCAATAAAAATGAGCAAATTTAATCATAAAAGCTAATAACTCTAACAGCAAAAAAACATTATCATTAAAAAATATTGCACTCACATAACAATTTGTTGACTTTTGAAGGCAGGGTCATAGGCCTGGAGAAAAACAGATGTCGAATTCCAAAGAGACAGGTAGTCCTTATAGACCGTCATCAGAAATCAGATAGTATAAATTTGAATACTTAGTCGGACTCGAGAAACTCACAAAATAGTAAGTTTATCGATCGTAATTTAACTTCAAATATGCACGTCTAAATGTATATTGATATTCAAATAATAACTGGCAACTGAGAACTGAAATCGTATTTTGCCTTTTGTTTATAAATTAGTTCTAAGCTAATTAATTTTTGGGAAGGGAAAGTGTAGTTTGGTTCGAAATGTTTGTTTGTGTAATGTTGTGAAATGCGTAGTAGAGTATGGGCCGATTGGGCCATACAGTGTGACGTCACTAGCGCCACTGTTGGTAAGCATTGGATTTACATTACCGACCAACGCGTAACTTAGAATGGTTCCGAATCTCTAAAAAGCTCAACGTACAACAACGAGCAAGGCATCGTCGGAAAGGGAAGGGGGTAACAAATACGTTAACACAAAAAAACAAAGATGGTGGCATTGCCAAAAGGACACTAAGCTTTTAACGTCTAAAAGGCTCAACGTACAAAAACGTGCAGGATATCGGTGGCAAGAGGAGGGACAATAAATACGTAGACACAAAAAATAAAGACACGGCATTGCCAAAAGGACACTAAAAACTCAAAAATTACTCTCAAAGAACGTTGCTTATTGTCAATAAAATAAGCAAATTTAATCATAAAAGCTAATGTCTCTAACAGCAAAAAACATTATCATTATAAAATATTGCACTCACATAACAGTTTCTTGACTTTTGAAGACAGAGTCTTAGGCCTGGAGAAAAACAGATGTCGAATTCCAGGGTAGTCGAAATCCCTTCTAGACCGTCAGCAGAAATCAGATAGTATAAATGTGAATACTTAGTCGGACTCGAAAAACAAAATTGTAAGTTTATCGATTGTAATTTAATTTCAAATACGCACGTCTGAATGCATATTGATATTCTAATAATAACTGGCAACTGAGAACTGAAATCGGATTTTGCCTTTTTATAAATTAGTTCTAAGCTAATTAATTTTTTAGAAGGGAAAGTGTAATTTGGTTCGAAATGATTGTTCCCTTAAGAAAATAATAATGAAAAATATATATCACTTGAATGAAGTGGTTTAAAAGAAAACGTATATTCTAACCCCACACAAAATTTGTTACTAAAAGAATATTTTAAGTTTAAGGTTATTTTAAATACTTATACGTATTCTAATATAAATTAATAATCTCAAGACATCGATAATTAAAAATAAAGACACGTAATAGAGAAATATTGTGAAGATATTGACACACATATATTGTGAAGACTATCAAAATAAACCGCCTAAGGTGGGTGTGGAAATTTCGGAAGTGGAAATTGAAACGTCAATAAATGTATTTTTTCCTTTAATTGTGGCTTATTCGTTTTCTATTATTCTTATAATTTTATTTGGTATATTACTCTCTTATACGTCTTGGATAAGTTTTCTTCTGTTTAGTTTGTCAAACGCTTGTTTAAAGTCTAGTAAAAGTATATGTCCATACCGTATTTGATAAGCTCTGCAAATAGTCCGTCTTTACCCGCTGTTTTCCCGTTTTTAAGTTTGCATAGTTTCTCTTTCACTTCTGCTTAGATCAATTCTTCGTTTTCTTTATCTTGTTCTGTATTCTTTATTGTTCCTCTTATGGCTTTGTATACTGCATTTTTTTCTAGTCTATCATATGCACATATAAAATCTATGGTGGATATCAATTCCACACTTATAGGGTAAGTCCGGGAGAGACGGGCCACTTTTTTTCCACACAGATTACTTGAAAAATTGACTAGTGTATGATACGATTTTTGGAAAAGACTACTTATTGTAGTTTATATATTTATTGTGCAAAATAAAAAACATGTAATTTGAGGAATATAAAAGTTATAGAAATTAACATAAATACTTCTTATTGGCCCATCTATACCAATACGTAGGTACAGATGGGCCATTGCTATTGGTAGAGTTGGGCTAATTTGAAACACATAAAATAATGATGTTAACCTATTTCTTTTTACTAGCAATTTTCCACACGAATCACAAACATTTTCAAATATTGTACAGTTATCATGGCACCATTGTTTGCAAATCAAACATTGAACCCAGTCATATTTTCTGGATGTTTTGCTGTAATCTTCACCACAACCAATGCACTCATTTTCATTAAATTCTTCTTCTTCTCGCTGTCATCTAAAACTGGCACATCTGCATTCATATCATCATCAGACGGAAACTAACTCATACTTTTTACATTGATGTCTTTTGTTTTGCTCCTTTGGAACTGTCTTCTTTTTTTATTCTTGGAACGTGTCCAATAGTTTTCCAGGTGTTACATTTGAGTCTTCAACATGAGACGTACCAGCTGCAGTTTATTCATCAACGACCAGAGTAATGCCTGCATGTGAACGACCTGGTTGATCTAAAATATTTAGATCTATTTCTGTATTACTTTGTTCTTCTACTACAGCTGAGGAGCTCTCAGTTTTATTGGGATCAAACGGTACAATTTCTGTGGCAACAAATCCAGATGTTCCATTTTTCACCGATGCTGAGATTTTCCACGCATTTTCTAACAACTCACCAAACTGGTAACGTGTAATTTTTCTTGTTGAGTTATTTCTGATATAATTTTGACATCTCGAGTAAAAATTAGCCTTTAAAGATTTGAAAAAAGCTCGGTCCAACGGCTGCAGAAAATGCATGGTATGACTGGGTAAGCACAACATTATAATTTCGTTGTTTTCGGCGCATTCTAATACTTCCACTGCTGCTATATGGGACGTATGTCCATCTAATATCAGCAAAATTTTGCCTTGAGACTTTCGAGGAATAAATAGATTTTTTTACCCAATATAAAAAATATCTACATTTACGTAGGCCGATTTTTCGGACATTACAAACATTGCTCAGGTGACATTCCATCCGCGTATTCTTCTTTTCTATTTTTTCCTTTAAAAATAGAATACGGAGGTAAAATACGCCCTTAGCATTTTAGCAGCTTATCACAGAAATCGTTTCTCCTTTCTCTCCTGATGTAATAACAGGGACATTCTTGGATCCTTTAGACGCGAGTACATGTCTAGGCCTGTTATTTAAACTGCAAACCTGTCTCGTCTACGTTGAAAATATGCCCCGGCTTATTTATTAGTTGACTATTGGTAAAAATACTTTGTTTTAAGTACTGTTTAACTAAGTACTGTTAAACAGTACTTTGCTAAGTACTGTTTAACTACCTCCTGGTTTAATCCTTATGCCCTGTCCAAAAAAACTCCTTCACCTTTTCGCACTGATATCTCTGGATGGCGCCGTAAAAAGACTGCAACCAGTCCAAACCAGTTATTGTTGTGTCTATTAAATTTGTGACTTACATTAAATTTTTCTGCTAACTCAATCTCCACAGTTCGTAGATGGTCAGAAGTGGGTGCAAAACCATACTTTTGCAATTTCTTAATATGCAGCCCTAATTCATCTCGATCTCATCCCCAAAAGTTAAAGAAGGTCCATGATAATTGTGTTTTTTAGATCATTATTTTTCATTCTTCTCTGTATGCTACTTCGAGGTATACCATAAGCTAATGCAGCTTGATTTAGTCCCATGCGATTTTTCTCTGATAGCTGCAATCGCATTTTGTAGTGCTTCTTCGCTCCATTTGCCTCTTTGAACAGTAGATTTCCACTTATACTATGAAGGCATACTGTAACCTGTAACAATATAGAAATTAATTAATAATACTTATTATTAAAAAAAATTGTTAAATAATACAAACCCAATACTTATTATTAGCCCATCTATACCGATACACTGTGGCCCGTCTATCCCAAAGGTTTGGTAGAGACGGGGCACGCCATCGAATACACAGTTTAAATTTTATAACAGTTAAATACATAAATAATCAAGAAAAACTTACCTTTTGTCAAAGCTTACACAACTTGAAAATTCACCAAGGAAAAATTTCACCAACAACATAAAATATAATTAAGTAAAAAAATCTCCGTTGTTTAGGCATATACGTCGCAATGACCACGTTCACAAGGTCTGTCGTTGACTAAACGTTATAAATTGACGTTGTCGCACTGCACAGTAAGCAGAGGAACTGCAGTATGACGAATGGCCTGTCTATACCGATGGCCCATCTCTCCCGGACTTACCCTATGTTTTTTCAAAGCTTATCTTAAAAGGAATATTTGTTAAATCATCGATTTTTCTTTTCAAGACCCACTGGTATTTACTTAATATGTTTTCACAATATTCCAATAGTCGATTGTAAAGAATTAAGCCAAAATTTTGTTTAGCCGACGTTTAGGAGGGTAATTTCTCTGTAGTTCTCACATATTGTTTGATCTTTTTTGTTGTTGTTTGTAGATAGGTACAATTATGCCGATGTTTTAGAGTTCTGGTAGTTTTACCTGCTTCTAAATTGGTTTTGGGCCTAGGGAAATCAATAGGAATAGAATAAATATCTTCTTCTTCTTCAGATGCAAATCCACTAATGGATGTTAGCGATCACATTTTCCATTAACTCTCTATTTCTTGCAATATGTATCAGAGATTGTATGTCATTAATCCCTGTCCATTGCCTTATGTTTCGGAGCCAGGACATTTTCTTGCGTCCCATTCCTCTCTCTTGCCTTCAATTTTACCCTCGATTATAAGTTGGAGGAACTGGTATTTTTCATTTCGCATGATGTGACCTAGATACGCCGTTTTCCTTTTCTTGATGGTTTCGAAAAGTTGGCGTTCTTGGTTTATTCTTTTAAGGACATCTATATTTGTGATTTAGAATAAATATAGGGAAATATAATTAAGGAAGCAGGTCCAATATATGGACAGTAAAGAGAAAGATAAAATAATTGAGAGGATACAGGAAAATAGTTTAGTGCAATGTTCTTTTATTATTAGAATAGTGAAGATAGTACTAATGACACAACAAATCAATAAAAAGAGCAAAATACAAAATTTCCGAAGGAAAAACAGATCTTAGGTAACTATATATAACTAGAAAGAAGACAAAAAGAAGACCATCATTCGTATGTATTTTATCTCTTTGTTAAACTTAAGTTTTACTACAATGTGCAATATTTAATGATTTACGCTTGAGATTATTAAATTTGGCAAGCATAATATCAAAACATATAAAAATGATTTATATAAAGATACGTTTAAGTTCATGTTAATTAAATTATCCGATATTTTTTAATCGTCTTTCTCAAAGATTGTTTTCAAAAATACCAGTTGGCAATTTTGGCAGCTGTAGAAGTATCTCTATCCAGTGAACTTCTAGAAATTATTACTGAATTCCGTCATGTAAAATTAAAATTTATATGCAACGGATACAGAAATTGACAAGATGACATTATAGTTTTTATAACTGTGTGGCAAATTTGCCACAATGTATAAAAATAATACTGGATAGTAACGTTAAACTAGTTTTAAACCCGCAATTCGCTCTCCACCAACCGTTTGGCTGCCGTTCGCAGTGTATCCGTTGATGACTTTTCTATTAATATTAAAAAAAGGATACGCATGATACAAGATTCTTAATTATGCTTTTAAGTTCGGATATATCATTGTATTGTTGAGGTGCATTGTCTTGAGCAGCAGAAGAGGCTGCAGAAGAAAATTTAAAGCCTGAAAAGACAAATAAAAAACAGAAGTGAAGAAATTTTAGCATCATTGGAATAGAGAAGAAAAACCAAAGGGAAAAATGAGCCAAAATATTAAGAACTACAAAGTAGTTAAAGTAGAGATAAAAAAGATCAAGGAAAAGTGCTTAATAGATGCATAGAAATAGAAGAGTATGACACAAAATACGACAGCTTTAATATGCATAAAAAAGAAGTAACAAATATTAAAAAGCGAGCACACTATGGGCTACTCAAAGATGATAATGGTAAACTCATTGCAGACATCAAAGATAAACTAACATTTTGGTAATAATATCTAATAAAACTATTCGACGATTATAGAATGATACAAGAAGAACCACAGGAACAAACGTTTAAAGAACAAACAAAGAACGCAAAATCAGTAGGCCCAGATCCCACCCAGATACCCACTGAGCTAATTAAATGAAAAATGTGGTTAATACTTACTAGGAGTACATGAATGTAGCCACCAAGATTAAATATATGGGTAAAAAACCCGTTAACAGATGTTTGATTACATTTAGTTTTAAAAATACGTTATAATAATTTAAGATTATAGAGTTACCGATGGATTAGGTAACATGGCGACATATGACTCCACGTTGAAGTTGCTAGTCCTGAGACGGTATGTCTTCGAGGACTGTATGAGTGCAACTGATTGGCAATGACATTTGATGACAATATTGTTAAGTTATGACGGAAATTATCACAGAGCAGTCAATGTAGCTGTATGTTTCTACTTAAGACAAAAGCCAACGTTATTTAAAATTGTGAAAATTAATTAAACTAATATAACAGTATCAACCATCAATGTTGTAGTTTTAAATGTATGTAAATAAGATGATATAAGGGAGAAAAAATTGTATGGTTGTAGTTAGGCAACCAACTATGCATGTATGTAGCAATGTAATATAAAAAAATTTTATTATATGGCCCTTTATGTTTCTTAAACATTTGGTACCCAGAAAAGATAAACTAGACACATGTGGAAGGTTGAATTTAGAAATTTTGATGTTAATGGTTGGATCTAAATGTATTTATTTAGAATTGGAAGTGTTCTTGTATGAATAAAATTAAACTGTTTTAGTAAATGTTCATTTTAACTCAAATATAGAGGCCCTGTATGTCAAAAGCAACATTTGGTACCTGGCAAATGTGAAAATTTTGAGTTACAAGTTCATGAACATAAATGTCTGACAAGGTGGTAACAGACTAAAAGGTGTGGAAGTTTTATTGTATTAGCTATTATATGTAATGAACGAAAGATTTTTTGATGGTTGGGACATGATTATGTAGTATGTTGATAGTATGATAATCTACTTATAACTTAAGAAAGGTCCTATCTGTCATAAGGCAACACTAGGTACAAAAGAAATAAAAAGGATAAGTTATAAGTTAGGTTTGTTGTAGATATAAGTTGTCTTAAATTGTGATGATGGTATGGTTGGCTTTGTTGATATTAAGTGAAACGAAAAAGTTTTTGTAGTGTCATCTTTGCAGATGAATAAGTTGTTTAATTTGATTTTATTCATAATGAAAATTTCCATTCATTCCTAATCCATCGGTAACCTCTATAATCTTAAATTATTATAACGTATTTTTAAAACTAAATGTAATCAAACATCTGTTAACGGGTTTTTACCCATATATTTAATCTTGGTGGCTACATTCATGTACTCCTAGTAAGTATTAACCACATTTTTCATTAACCTTAGTCAACATTTTAACCTATGTTCTTTTTAATTAAGTGGTTAACTATTTTCTAGGACACTGATGATGGAACATGGTTTCCGAAAACGTTATGTCTTTTTAACTTAGCCCGTTTGGGCCTTAAATATATACCTATTACAAAGGATTTTTGATTAAATTTTTAGATCTGTTCAACAACGTATATACAACAGGAGTAATACCCGAACATTGATTGCTGTCCATGTTTGTAACACTACCAAGTCAGTACATGCGACAGAATTCTTGCTCCCAGTACAGAACAATTTCCTAAATAAGCCACACATTTAAAATATTTCTCAAAATAATACATGGAAGACTATGTAAAAAAATAAAAGAAGATATAGTTGACATCCAGTTTGGATTCAGAGGAGAATTTGGAACGGGAAAGGCTCTATTCACTTTTCACGTTCTCGCGCAAAGAGGACTAGATATGAACCAGGATCCTCTATGTCTGCTTTATAGATTATCAAAAGGCTTTTGATAGAGAACGACATCAGAAACTCGTAAAACTGTTAAAAGAAAACAATGTGGATAGTCGAGATATACGGATTATTGTCAATCTGTACTGGAATCAAAGGGGTACAGGATATACCAATAAATGGAAAAATGTTGAACAACATAAGATTTGCAGATGACACCGGTGTTTTTACAGTCTAGAAGCACTATGGACTACAAATGAACGTTAAGAAAACCAAGTGCATAATTATTTCTAAGCAAGATACAGTAGGAAGGCTAGATATCGAGGGAAAACAAGTAGAAAAAGTAAATAACTACAAATATGTGGGAACCTGGGTAAATGATTGCAAGACAAGCATTTATAAAAATGAAAACATTATCGAGACCTTTCTCTGGAGCTCAAGATAACAGCCTTAAGATGCTACGTGTTCTTGACTTTTGTGTATGGAATGGAAAGCTGGACACTAAAAGTGGATAATATAAAGAAGTTGGAATCATTTGAGATGTGGTGCTGCAGATGGATTTTAAAAATACCGTGGACCCAACGAGTTACAAATGCAGAAGTGTTAAGAAGGCTACAAAGAGATTGCGAGGTCATACAGCACATCAAAACAAGACAGCTGGAATATTTACTCCACATTACTAGAGGTGGGAAAGATCCATAGAGCGTGGTATAGTTGCAGTCAGTAGATCTTTTCAGAGCAGTCGCCAGTAAGGTACGGATAGCTGTAATTATAGCCAACCTCCGATAGGAGAGGGAACTACAAGAAGAAGAATTGTCTTGAGCCTAACATTATTATTGTTTGTATTATTATTATTAGGACTGTTTTGGTTTCGCTGATTTAATGTATAATTTGAGCATATGTTAGCTCTCACTAATCTACTGCAGTGTTTCCTTGAATATGTATCTAATGACATTGTTATTATTTTTAGATCTCGGTCTTTAAATTTTGTTTTCTTAGTAATTCGATAATCTTTTGTATTGGTGGTATCGAATGCATACTATTAATCTTTAAAATACGTGAAAAAAACTACATTTTAAAAAAGCCACATGTATACCTATTCCATTTCTGAATGCTAACAATGTCTTACCCATGAACTCCTTGCATATACTGTAAACTTATAAATTAATGATTCTCTAAAATATTTTAAAACATGGATCATAAGACTTATTTGCCACAGTATTTGACGTTTTTCTTTTTAGGTATTCACAAAGATAGAAATTAATCATTCGTTGGGAATATTGTTACTTGGTTACTTTAAATTAAATAGCCCCACACCAACATTAATGTATATTAGAAGTAGTTTTAGCAGTTTGGAATATAATTTCGTATGGTTTTGATACCTGGTATAATATTTAAATTAAATAATATTGAGCTATTATTGGAAAATATTTTCTGTTAGATTCCCTCGTATTTTTTCTATTTAAAAAATATAAGATGAATATTTATAAAAGTCAGCAAAAATTTGAAAAAATGTCAAAACATTTTCTCGAGCCTTGTTAAAAATTTAAAAAATATTTTAATATACTAATTATAAACCTTTGCTGATAGATGAAAAACGCAGAACTGTTGGGCTTTGGTATTTTGATGACGTATTTTTAAAGGCAACGGGCTTCTATTTATAAAATAATTAGTTTTAAAAATTTTGGTGTTCGAAGACAGAATTATGTTTCTATTTATACGTCGGTAATAGCAAACGATCGTCAAATACGCCTTCAGATTTATGGTTCTTAAAGACCAACGAGAAATTCAGTATTTTCACCGAAATGAATAAATCTTGGACAACTATCGCAGCTTAATTTGTAATAAAAGACAGTATATGAGATAATACATATGAATAAAATGAGTATTGCTTGCATCAGATATAAAAACAATTAATTTCACAAAAACTTTACAAAACAAAAGAATGGACCATAAAGATCAAAGAACAACTCGTATCAAAATTGCCACATCTGACAGATTGAGTAGAGACCTTAACTCTCTAATAACCTATGTAACAAAAGTTTTCGGAAAACTATTAATGGAGGATTTAAAGAAGCCGTTAAAATAATAATAATAAAAGGATTTGTCTTCGGTAATACCATAATGTAATCCACACATATTCAAATTATTGAATTACTTAATTGGACAAGTAACAAACTACTGACATTTGAATTTGAGAACTTCAGAAAACGAAACAAGGAACAATAACGATCAAATAAACAAGCCGTATCAAAATCGCCGTAAGACAACGGTAAAATAAAAATAATTAATTAAACTTAAAGGCCATATTCTTCAATGAAACGTCGTTGAGTATTCGGCGTCGCATCTGTTGTTCGTTTTCAGGTTCCCAATCATTATTAGGAATGATAGGAATTGGGATATTTACTTACTTATTTACTCCGTGGCGTTACAACCCTTCGTGCATTTTAGCCGACACCACAACATGTATCCACTGTTTTTTGTCTTGAGCAACCTCCATCCAATTCTCCACGCCCATAGTGCTTAGGTCTCCTATTGTATTATCTCGCCACCGGAGACGAGGGCGTCCGAGTGGTCTCCTTCCAGTTGGGACTTCCTCCCACCCCAGTCTTACTGTTGGTTCCTCAGAATATCTTCTGAGGTGTCCTGCCCATTGGAGTCTTCTTGACTTTATTTCTTTTATGTTGTTGGCGTCTGGGTAAAGTTCTTCGAGCTTACTTCTTATCCTATATTGTCCTGATGCTTTATCCAGCACAGTACCAAAGATCTTCCTTAAAATTTTTCTTTCCAAACACAGTCTCTCTTCGTTTGCCTTTGTTATCGTCCACGTTTCGCTTCCATACATCACAATGGTGAATGGATCGTATAATTGTTTTATAGACCTGTATCTTCGTACGTCTTGTTAGTTGTTTCGATTTTATAAGGTTTTGGAGGGCAAAAAGACATCTGTTGCCGGCCTGAATCCTGTTGTTTATTTCTTGTGATCCGGTGTTGTCTTCAGTTATTGTTGTTCCAAGATATTTGAATTCTCTAACGCGCTCAAAGTTAAAGTCATCGATGGTTATGTTCTGACCGATTCTGTCTCTGAAAAGACTCCTTCATCCTTAATCGTGTGTTTCCTATTAGATCGATATCGTCTGCAAATGCAAGTAGTAAGTTTGGTCTTTCTCGATGAAAATACTGTATTCGATTTTTCGATTCTTGCACTTCTGATTATGTGCTCCAGAGCTGAGTTAAAGAGTTGTGGTGAAAGTGCATCTCCCTGTTTTAGTCCATTGTTTATTTCAAACGTCTTTGAGTATTTCTGTATCAACCTGACTAGTTTTTTTGGAAAGCCAAGTTCCTGCATCGCTGTCCATAGTCTGTCCCTGCACACTGTATCAAATGCTTGTTTAAAATCTATGAACATCTGATGAAGCTCACGATCAAACTCCGAACATTCTTCTATTATCTGTTTTATTATGAATATCTGGTCAATAGTAGAGCGGTCCGGTCTAAATCCACATTGATAATCTCCAACGATTTCTTCTGTGTATGTTTTGGTTCTTTCTAACAGGATGTTTGCAAGGATTTTGTAAGTGGTGTTTAGGAGTGTTATTCCCCTGTAGTTAATACATTGCTTTTTGTTTCTTTTGAATTGGAATATGAAGTAATAAATAATCTAAGATATGGAAACGACACTGTCCTTGTTGCGGATAGTGCGGAAGGATTACAAAGACTGATAGATCAAGTAGTTAACATCAGTAGAAAATATGGAATGAAACTTAATAATAAGAAGACGAAAATTATGATCATAAGCAAAAACAAAGATACAGATGCAAAGTTTATGACAGACAATGAGGTATTGGATAGAACAGAAAAATAACATACCTAGGATGCAACATCACAGACAGCTGTCATCACTCATACGAAATTAACTGTAGGATCGAAAAAGCAAGGAGTGCTTTCCAACAGATGAAGAAAGTTCTCTGCAATTTAACCTTGAAGTTACATCTCCGACTCAAAATCCTTAATTGTTATGTGTTTTCTGTTCTTATTGTTACGATTTTAATGTTATGGCATATAGAACTGTAAATATTTTATGACTAATTCTTTTTTATTGATTCTCGTAATTTGTAGGTCACATTATACCTGAGCTTAGCTACCAGTTGTTTACAGAAATCTCTAGACACTAATTTTAGTGAGTCATCTACGTCTCGAGGTTGAAAAACGAGTCGAGCGCCTTCACCAAAATACGAGACTATTCAGGAAGTTTGCCGAAAGTTCCAGATGACAACAGTTGTGTATATAAATGAAAGATTTTTGTATTTGAGTCAGTCATAAGAAGATCGGTAAACGCGATATTTAAATGTAACGAAACGTGAAATAAATACATTTGTAAAGTTATTTAATAAATTAGTAATTAGCTATCGTGAGTTTTAATAAATTAGATTATAGACAATAAATTAGAATAAAGACAAAATAAATTAGAACTATATAAACTTCACAGTGGTGTCAGAAAAAGTGGGATTGTAGATAAATTTAATTTGATTTTTGAAAAAGACTTTTGAACTTTTGAAAGGTATTGTTCGTCGGGAACATCCGCGTAGTTCAGTAGTGATCGTTGTACGAAAGAACATTTAAAAAGTACGTGTGTGCCTGACCAAAGATGCTGCTAGTAACAACTCTCGGTAAAACAGTTGCGTGAGCAATTAGAAGAACGCGATGAAGACTGCAGCGGGTCCAAGAAGATCCTCCAGGAGCGACTGAAGAATGTTCTTAACAAGAATGGAGATGACCCAGAGACATTCCAGTTTCAATCATCAGAAGAAACAGTTTTAACAAAAATAAATGAGAAATTTGAAAATGTCTCGCAAATGATCGAACAAACTTCTAAAAAAACTGATGAAAGATTCGATGAAACGTCTCAAATTATTAAAGAAATAGCTAGACAAAATGACGAGAAAATTGAAAATATGTCTAGAAGATTCGACGAAGTATGTATTCAGAATAGTGAGAAGTTTGAAGAAGTCTCTAAAACATTTGATAAAGTTGAAGAGAAAATCAAACAGTTAGAGACCATGATAACTAACACGAGAGTGCTACCACCAATTAATACGGTAGCTTTAGATCCGGTAGAGATAAAAGAAGACGAGACGAAATGTAAGTTGGAAACACGGCCGAAATTTGAAGGAAGTGGAAGTTCCGTTCATGTCAAAGTCCCAACTTTCGACGGAAAATCATCATGGAACAACTACATGAAACAGTTCGAATCAGCTGCAAGAGCGAATGGATGGTCTGAAAAAGAAAAGGCTGTAAACCTGACTATCGCTCTTCGAGGAGATGCCTTAGATGTGCTCCAGACCATAGCCGTAGAGGAGACGGATGATTTCGAACAACTGAAGAAGAGGTTAAATATGCGATATGGCCACGAACACTTGGAGCATGTATATCAGTCGCAGCTCAAAAATCGAAGACAAAAGAAAGATGAGGCTCTTCAAGAATATGAAGTAGATATCGCCAGATTAGTGCGATATGCTTATCCAACAGCTCCCGAAGACATGGTGGAAAAGTTGGCCGTTCAAACGTTTATTGATGGTCTTCGTGATCATGAGATGCAAATAACACTACGATTAGCTCGTCACAAGACGCTGATGGATGTCTTATCTGCCGCCCTCGAATACGAGTCAGCTACGCAGGCCTCTGGCGGGTATAGCAAAGTTAGGACTGTAAAAGAGGAAGGAGATGAAGATAAACTTGACCAGCTCTTTAATATGATAAAAAGCATGACACACAAGAAAACGAAGACCACAAGACCGAAGACAAAACCAGAACGCGTCGGCCTTAGGGGAGCAGCTTCGACCCAGAACTTTACCAAAGACCCTCTGATACTAATAGCTTCTTTGAAATGTCGTGAAGATAGTGTATATGTAGATGGAGAAATAAATGGTAAAAAGCATACGTTGTTGGTGGATACTGGAGCGACCAGAACCATTATACGCCCGACAGTTATAAACAGCCGAAAGAAACTGTTACCAACGAGGTTGCGACTTCGGACCGCCACAGGGGAAAATGCCAACATTCATGGAGAAATCCAGGTACAATTAGGAATTGGAGCAGAAAAGTTCGTCCATACTGTTATAGTTGCTGACATCGAAGAGGATGTTATATTAGGAATGGACGTAATGAATACGCATGGATTCCAATTGGATTTTAAGAATAAGGTCATCAAAGTTGGTAACGAGGAGGTATTTCTCCATCCACATGATGACAACACTATGCAAGCAGCCGTTAAAGAAGATACAGTCGTGCCTGCGAGAAGTGAAACGATAATAGTAGCGCGGTTACAGGGAATTGTGGATGAAGGAACACCTGTTATGATGGAGCCTCGGAATCATGACGACGAAGTTGGCCGTGGAATCATAATTGGAAAGGAATTAGTGACTTCGGCTAAAGAAATTCCTGTAAGACTTATTAATGTCAATGACTACCCAGTAACCATCAAGAAAGAGACAAAAGTAGGAACTTGTGTACCTGTCACATCCATAATCCGTCAGACGACAACGTCTGATAATTCCAACGATAAATTTGATCAAATGGTTGCGGTTGCTGGACAGTCTCTGAATCAGATTGAGAAAAGGAAATTAAGGGAATTTCTTCGGCAGTATCGTGATATTTTCGTACCGAAAGGAGGAAAGACGGGAAGAACTACCGTTGTTAAGCATAAAATTGATACTGGTAATGCTAAGCCAATTCGTCAAACAGCTCGACGATTACCACAGGCGAAAAGAGAGGAAGCTGAAACGATTGTTCAGGAAATGAAGAAAGACGGGGTGATAGAACCTTCTACGAGCCCATGGGTCTCTCCGGTGGTCCTGGTTAAGAAGAAAGACGGAACAACGAGGTTCTGTGTGGATTACCGTTTGCTGAACAACGTTACCAAGAAAGATAGTTATCCTCTTCCTCGGATCGATGACACATTAGACACATTGGCTGGAAGTAAATTATTTTCTACTTTGGACTTGAAGTCTGGATACTGGCAGGTAGAAATGGACCCGGTAGATAAAGAAAAGACAGCCTTCACCACAGGATCTGGATTATGGCAATTCAACGTTATGCCATTTGGACTTTGTAACGCTCCTGCGACATTTGAGAGGCTTATGGAAAATGTGCTGAGAGGGTTATCTTGGAAAACATGCCTAGTTTATCTAGACGACATAATTGTCTTGGGGGAGACATTTGAAGACCATCTGAAGAATTTAGAAAACGTTTTTAATCGACTTAAAGCTGCCCAATTGATGTTAAACCCCAAGAAGTGCCAGCTATTTCAAGGTAAAGTCAATTATCTGGGTCATATAGTCAGTAAAGAAGGAGTGGCCGTGGATAAGGGAAAAATCGATTCTATTAAGGAATGGCCAAAACCAACTGACAAACACCAAGTGAGAAGTTTTCTGGGACTGTGTACTTACTACCGGAGGTTTATTAAGAAGTTTGCAGATATCGCTAAACCATTAACGCGACTTACAGAGGAAGCAAGAGAATACCGCTGGGATGTAGACTGCCAGAATGCCTTTGAAACCTTAAAAAAGCATTTAATCACAGCACCAATTTTAGGGTATCCACTGCCAGAAGGAGAGTTCATCTTAGATACAGATGCAAGTAATGTGGGAATTGGAGGAGTGCTGTCTCAGATTCAAGGAGGACAGGAAAGAGTCCTTGGATATTTTAGTAAAGTTCTCTCAAAACCTGAGCGAAATTATTGCGTCACGAGAAGAGAACTTCTGGCAGTAGTGAAATCAGTAGAGCACTTCTATCAATACCTCTATGGAAGGAAGTTTTTAATCCGAACCGACCATGCCGCCCTTAAGTGGTTGATGCAGTTTAAGAATCCAGAGGGTCAGATAGCCAGGTGGATCGAACGACTCCAAGAATATGATTTTAAGATTGAGCACCGGGCCGGAGTTAGCCACCGAAACGCTGATTCTCTTTCCAGAAGGCCATGCCCAGCAGAGTGTTCTCACTGCAACAAAACGGAATCCAAGGAAGCAGCAGTGCTAAGAACGACGGTGGTCCACGACGACTGGACGCCTACCAAGATCAGGGAAGAACAAGAGAGAGATCCAGTTATACAGAAAATCCGAAAATGGAAAGAGGAAAACCGTCGACCACCTTGGCAAGAAATATCGAACCTAGGCTCAGTAGTTAAGACGTATTGGGCCCAGTGGGACTCATTTATCATGGAAGATGGCTTGCTCAAACGAGTCCTGGAAAATGATGACGGTTCAGAGAAGAGAAGACAGTTGGTGATTCCAAAGAGCAGAATAGCCGAAGTACTTCGTCAGTTACACGACAGTCCATCAGGAGGGCATTTTGGTGTGAAGAAGACCCTTCAGCGAATTCGGGAACGGTTTTATTGGATGAACAGTTCCGACGATGTAAAAGACTGGTGTAAGAAATGTACTATTTGTGCTACGAGTAACGGGCCTTATCGAAAAAGGAGAGCTCCTATGAGACAATATAATGTTGGAAGCCCGTTTGAAAGAATAGCTTTGGACATTGCTGGGCCGTTTCCAGAAAGTGATAATGGAGGCAAGTACATGTTGGTAGTAATGGATTACTTCACTAAGTGGGTCGAGATTTACGCACTTCCAGACCAGAAGGCGGCCACCGTTGCAGATAAGTTGATCCAAGAATATATCAGCCGATTTGGAGTGCCTTTGGAGATCCATAGTGACCAAGGCAGGAACTTCGAAAGCGATTTATTCCAAGGAATATGTGATAGACTAGGTATGAAGAAAACAAGGACTACGGCTTATCATCCGCAATCGGATGGTATGGTAGAACGAATGAATAGAACAGTTGGCAAGTATTTGACAAAGATGGTGTCCGATCATCAGCGAGACTGGGACCAATATCTCCCGTTCTTCACAATGGCCTACAGATCTGCTGTTAATGAATCAACAGGCCAGACACCAGCCAAAGTCCTATTCGGACGCGAGATGCGACTACCTTGTGATCTAGAGTTTGGGTGTCGACCTGGAGAAGATGTAGCAGGTGAAGATTATGTGATCGAATTACGAAGAAGAATGGACGATGTACACGAGTTGGTCCGTTCCCATCTCCAGATCGCTAGTGACCGAATGAAGAAACGGTACGATACGCAAGCCGAAAAGGGGTGTTTTAAGAAGAACGATAAAGTCTGGCTTTATAACCCCAAAAAGCGAAAAGGTTGTTCTCCCAAATTGCAGCAGTTTTGGGAAGGTCCATACCTCATTATGGAGAAGATCAATGATGTTATTTACCGAATAAGCAAGATTCCGAGAGGAAAGCCGATGATAGTACACCATAACCGGCTGGCGTCTTTCGAGGGTGACCACGACGTAGATGAAGAAGTGGAAGTAAACCAAGTCCAAGATGTGTCTGACCTCACGTTTGAGGAATTCATGGGTGCCTATGGAGGTACCGGTAAAGCAAGACATGGTGTTACCACTGAAGAAAGGCAAGATCTACTCGCGCTTCCCGATGACTACTCACTGGCCCTTACCATCCCGGCCAGTATCAAAGATGCACCAGGGTTGGCATCCGTCTTTCGAAGGAAGTTTGGTCGAGTTGCAGAACTTCAATGCCAAGTGCCAGCTCCTGGTAAAACCTTGAAACTTCAAGATGCATCACGTTACCTTTTCTACCTGGTAACAAAAGACACTGCCCGTGACCAACCTACCTACCGAGATGTATGGGAAGCCTTACTTCAGTTGAGAGAGCACGTACTAGAGTCCGACGTGCAAAAGTTAGCCATGCCAAAGTTGGAGTGCCGCCAATTAGATTGGAGGGTTATACGAAACATGGTGGAGGAAATCTTTAAAGACACCGAAGTCCAGGTGTTAGTCTGTTGCAATCCGCATAGTTACTGCTGCGGAGAGAAAACCGTCCCTTGTCATTTCTATACAACTGGAAGTTGTAAAAGAGGGTCCAGTTGCCGATATCAGCATGTCGTTCCAGTTCCAGTCCCGACAAGGTTCCAGGAGGAACCATCTTTTAAGAGGGGGGCAATGTTACGATTTTAAATGTTATGGCATATAGAACTGTAAATATTTTATGACTAATTCTTTTTTATTGATTCTCGTAATTTGTAGGTCAAAATATACCTGAGCTTAGCTACCAGTTGTTTACCAGAAATCTCTAGACACTAATTTTAGTGAGTCATCCACGTCTCGAGGTTGAAAAACGAGTCGAGCGCCTTCACCAAAATACGAGACTATTCAGGAAGTCCGCCGAATTCTCTAGATGACAACAGTTGTGTATATAAATGAAAGATTTTGTATTTGGCAGTCAGTCATAAGAAGATCGGTAAACGCGATATTTAAATGTAACGAAACGTGAAATAAATACATTTGTAAAGTTATTTAATAAATTAGTAATTAGCTATCGTGAGTTTTAATAAATTAGATTATAGACAATAAATTAGAATAAAGACAAATAAATTAGAACTAATATAAACTTCACATTATATATGGAACAGAGGCATATACACTCACTGATGCGTCTTGCAGATGGTTGCAATCTTTCGAGATGTGGTGCTATTGTCGCATGCTCAGAATAGCATATGTACATCATATAACTAACGACGCAGTAATGCAACATTTACAAAAAGAAACTGAAATCTTGAAATCCATTAAAGAGAGAAAGTTAGCATATTTCGGACATATAGTGAGAAATGAAAATAAATACAGATTCCTACAATTGATATTAGAAGGGAAAATAGAAGGAAATAGAGGACCAGGAGGCTGCCGAATATCCTGGCTTAAGAATCTGAGACAGTGAACAGGTATGACCACTACAGACCTATTTCGAACAGCTGCTAATAAAATACGATGGGCCATTGTAGTAGCCAACATCCATAGAGGATAGACACTAGCAGAAGAAGAAGAATCATTATTATAAAATGTTCTACTTAATATTGCCCAAAAATCTTTAATCGATCAATAAACAGTATAAAAACTAAATATCTGATATAAGGGAATCTGATGTAAGTAAATAATCTTCACATTGGGATACATGTAAAAAAGGAGCAGAAACTTTTAAATACCTGGGGGTAAACTTTACATCTTCTACGGGAAGTACTAATAAAGATTGAGATTAGGTCAAGCAAAAGCAATAACTAGACAACTAAACAGCCTGTTTTATAGCAGTAAAACAACTAAAAAACAACAAAATAACAATGTACAACACGCTTGTAAGATATAACTTTAGTTAAATAAAACTAAAAGCCTTTCATAGTTTATTAAAACTTTACCTTCTGACTCATACCCTTACCTTCTGTCAACAGGTTAACCGGTATCCTGGTGACGGCTATGCTGACTAGTTACTGTCATTATTATCACTATTTAAAACTCCAACCACCTTATCTTATTAAAACTATTAATAGGCTAAGTCCAAATCATGCTCTAACACCTTCAAGAATGTACAAAATGAATCTAGCAGACACTCCAAACTGTACTTGTAAATATGAAGATTTAACACATATCCTATTAGAATGTGTAAACTAACAAGGAAATATTACATGTTTTTATGAAAACTTACGAAAACTAAATGTCTGTTTCCCATTTCACATAAATGAATTAATTTTCTCTGAAAACGTAGAAATCTTTAATTGTATTTATCAGTTAATAAGAAATTGTAAATATAAACTTTAAACAATATAATGTACTAACCATAGAATTAAGATGAAACTTGTAAGCAATTTGCGAATACACCAATCATGCAATAAACCTTTTAATACGAAAAAATAAAAAAAAAATAAAAAAAAAATAATGGAAAAAAAATTAAAAAAATTTACGTAAAACAAAATTAATATAAAAGATGGTCAAAACAAAATAAAAGATATATATACATATTGCATACAATATCAAAAAAATAATATACGGAAATAATAATAAAATAATAAAATAATAAAATAAAAAAAAATTAAAAAAAAAAATGTTCTGTGAATACAAATTACAAAATAGTCTGGTCAATTAGCTATGCTAAGGCCATTAAAAAAACACCTCAACATTGTATTGGCTCCGTGCAATTAAATAATTATAATTATTTAATATAATTATTAATATGCAATTAAAAACAATAATAGTAAAAGTTATGATACAAAAGCTAAAGTCATCAGGCAGGCTGCAGTTAGCTTGAAGCCTTATGAAATATCATTTAAGGTAAATTATTTAAATTCTTCCTATTTCAATTGCGTAAAAAGGAAATTATTTGATCTTTACTGTTTCATATGAATAGCACGAATTTATCTTTTTCTTTTCTTTTATTTATATGTTGTCTTTGGAAACCTATTAACACTATAACTCACTATTTTTGCTATCATTAGCACCATTAAATACGCAACATGTATTTACACTCATTTTTGATTAAATTAATGCGTAAAAAGATAGGTCCAATTTTGTCATATATCGCCGCTATGCACGCTGGCATCGTTTCATGGTATCCCTACCATGGAACGAGGCTGCGTTGCCAACAATAGGAAGAGACATAGGGGTGGTTCTATGGATATTTCCTTTTTTAAATAAACTAAAGTAAAATTGAGGAGGAAAGCATAGAAAAGAATTAAAGATACATGCTAAACCAAAAATATTAAAAAGAAATTACGTCAGATTCATCTCGTGATAATTCCACCTCGAGATGTTAGTAGATAGCTACCATCCAATCGGATATATTAACTAAAACGTAGTTTGAAAAACGGTAATTGTTTGTAGCGACTTAAATAAGATCTTAATTTGGACCAAACAAATCAAACATTTTAAATTGTTTATTCCATTGCCTGAGAACTAAAGTGCTCCCATAAGCAGACTTTGAGATGTTTACAAAAATCATTTCTTTATATAAATAATTGTAAGTCGAAGAAAATCTTAACTTTATTTGGAGTCGGACAAAAATAATTCATTTAAAATTATTTCAAGTTATACTCGAACTAAAGACCTACAGAATTTTTAGAATCGTTACAAGTTATGTATTACATATTACATCTCCATCTTTTTACAAATTTAGGTTTACTCTATTGCGACGAATAATATTATTACGCTGGTCTCTCAAGATATATAACTTGAGGCTTCGTGCTATAATGATATTTGTGCTGGTTACCATATCTTCGATATTGATTGTACATAACAACATCTGTTTTAGGTTCCAAAGACTTTAATCCTTAACACCCTGGTTATAGTCTTTCACATATATATTTCTCCTTTAATTAATTTTTTTTTGACATTTAGAATGTCACAACACATCTTGGTCAATTGTTAACTTGGTTCTACCCATACAGTGTCTACCCATTAAAAGGTGTGAAGGAGTAAAACCAATTTATTTGTTTAAGAGGCGCTTTTCTATATTGTAACAGTGCAGATTCAATGTCAGAACTGTCATTAATACACTTTTTAACCATAATTTGGGCAATAGTTACACTCCTCTCAGCCAGCCCATTTGACCATGGATAATTGGGACTTTTTAACTTAATTTATCAATTCTTTGACAACAGTGTTAAAATAAAAGCTATTGAATGAAACATTATCACAACATATATAGGCTGGTGAGCTATGTGTAAACAACATTGACCTTAAAACTTGAATGACAAAAAAACAGATTTGTCTTTTATTAAATGTAGCTCTATCCAGAATGAAAAAGAAACATAAGCTACTATCATAACATGTAAAAATGTCAATGCGAATTCTTTACCATGGATGTTCTGGTATGAACAGGATATGAACAAAACGTTTCCATTTGCTACTTTGATCTAAATTTTTCACAAGTCTTACATTTATTTTAATAAGCCTCTATATCACAGCTCATTCTTGGCCAGTAAAAAATTTGCCTGGCTCTAGTTTTTGATTTCTCTGAATTCCAATATGACTTTCATGCACCAAAACATTTCAGATCTTAAGCTTTTATTTTTAACAAGGGATCACAGACACATGAGTTGTGTTTAAGCTTAAAAAAATTATAAACTATCTGTGGAACATCACGCTTGTATTCTGGCCATCTCTGTATATATAAGTTTATAACAGTTTGCAATTGTTTATATTTTTGGGTTTCTATTCTAAACTCTGATTTTAAAGCATCAGATATATCTACATTATTTACTACAGCATGAACTGCAAACTAAAATTCAGCATCTGATTTCAGATCACCTTCTTGTAAAAATGCCCTTGACAATGTATCTCCAAATGTACAGATACTTTTCATGTTTATAAATTACATTTAAGTTATAATGCAATGACCGTAAACGCATTCTTTGCAAGCGTGGAGATATTGCGCATAAATCTTTACGGATTATTAATAGTAGTAGTTATTTACGGACATTAATGTTTGAAATGCTAACACTATTTTTAACATTTCCTTTTCAATTTGAGCATATTTTTATTCAGTTGCACTTAAACTCCTAAATAAAATGCTACTGGCTGGCCACTTTGCAATAAAAAGGCACCTAGACTATCTTTACTGGCATCAGTTTCAATTTTTATTTCTTTAAATAGGTCAAAAAATGTTAAAACTGGTGATGCTGTCAGCAAATGTTTTAATTGAAACAAATACTTATCATGAATATCAATCCAGTACCAAGGAGCATCTAGTTTTGTTAGTTCTCTTAATGGAGCTGAATTTTTACATGTTAGATACAAATTTGCCCAAAATCTTTGCCATCTCCAATAGTCTCATTAGATCAGATTTATTGTCTGGTGTTGACATTTCTTGAATATATTTAACATATTCCTTATTTAATTTAACACATTGTTTAAAATCAATTTGACCTTAAAATTTAACACCGCATAGCTTAAATTGAATTTTTTCTACTTGAAGTTTTTTACTTCATGTATTCTCTTTGTTCTTGTTGACTTTTTCTGCTACATACAGTTAGTGTTTTTCTTGCTGCCCAATCCAGCAAAATGTACAGCAACCTACCCTGGCAATGGGCATAATTTTTACTATATGCAGGGCACTTCCTTCCTCGATGCTTGAGTGCTCTTTATTCTAATTAAATTCATAATAACTTCTGCATCTTGAGCTCATGGATCCCAGCGACTAGAGTTGGTAGCTAGTTTTGTAGTTTATATTTTGCTACATGTCTCCAGCGTCCCAAGGTACTCTATACCTTTACATTTTTACACATGATTTAAAATTATCAATATCAAATAAACCACCAAAAATAAGATTTCACTAATTTTTCTTGCAGTTGTGTCTTAAATTAACTTAATACGATATAAGAGAATTTGTAGCCAATTCAGATGCAAATTTCGTTTATAAAATTGTAATCGTTTTGATGATGTAAACAAATTAAAACGTAAAATCTAAAATTACCCGATCAAAAATATGCTCAGGAAATGAGCATAATAAAAAAAATAAAAACAAACAAGCACGAAGCTACAAATTTTTAATAAATCAAATTTAGATGTTTTCAAGTTACTTTTGCTGGAATGTTTAATGTTGTTTCTAAAGACTTCATTATTTATTGTGTTTGCTATTTTTCAACTTAGTGATCAAATATACGGAAGAGTGAGGCAAAATGGTCCATCTAAATTTTTTTTAGGCTAGAAATAATAAAGAACGATATAATTAATTACAGTTTAATCAAATAATAACTGGGGTATAGCAGAACATATTTCGTTGAAAACATTATATTTAAGTATACAGTGAGAAGATAATAACATTATTTTTGAAAAGCTCTAAAGGGACCGTTGTGCACCGTGGTTAGAGTAAAATGACCCCGTCCATTAGGTAAAATGACTTATGAACTTTTGTACAGAAATAGTAATTTTCACACTGTATTTACAAAAATTGCAAACATAGAATTTTTGATTTCCAGTTACATCTGCACATAACAAATAATGTACCTGCACAATTTATTGCACAAATTGCACCTAATCAAAATTACTGAATAGTTCCGAGCAAAATATACAGGCGGCGTCGTCTTCATCATCATCAGATCTCTTATTTTCTTTGTTTTTTCTAAACACTTTTCTGCTTACAGCTTTTCTAGCTGCTTGTGTAGTTGACTTGGGTGTTTTTGTTTCGCTGTTATCAAAAGATAATTTGGTGTGAAAATGAAAATAGTTGATCCTTGCAAAGGTCCTTTCATGAGTTGATCCATGAAGTTACAAAAGTATTTTCCACCAATTATGAAGTTTCATTGGGTTTGTGTACCAATGTACATGCAGGGCTTGTAATATCAACTTAATGGTTTGAAGCAATAGTCTCCAGGACGAAGAAGAATATCCTGGCTTGTTAACCTGAGAGCATGGTATAGAAAGACCTCAACACAGCTGTTTCGTACAGCAACCAACAAAGTCAGCATAGCCAGAATGATCGCCAACTTTCGGAACGGACAGGCACCTTAAGAAGAATACATTTAAAAGCTGTAGGGAAGCGAGAAGTATGTTGATAAAAACACTAAAAACATTAAAAGATGAAATTATTTTAAAAAATACTTTGCGGAAGCTAATGGGAAAATAGGTAGGGAGTTAGGGGTAATGGATGAATTCGGAGTGAGTGGTGTGTGACTGAAAGATTTCAATGAATCTGAAAGCAGAATTTCTTAAACCTTTCATAAGACCAAAATAATACGGACCTGAATGTTGTGCAGTTAAAAAGAAAGAGCATAGGTTAAGCTGTTTCGATTATGTTCAACTATTAAGAACAATTCGATGAATTGCTAATTCGCATGTTCCAGGAAAAAGTAAGAGAGAAACGCCGAATAATTAACTGTTGCAGTATGAAAATAGAGTTTATTTTGATTTAATACATATTGCCAATCTTCTAAACATCACAACACATTTTTCCAAATATAGAACCATTTCTTTTTGTAAAAGCTATACACCTTGTTGACGTAGAAACTGTCAATTAAAACTTAAATTTAACCTGTTATTTTTACGTAAATTCATGTTAAAATTTCGTCAATCGAGATTGAACAAGGAACACCTGGTTGCCGCTGACGCACTGAACCTCAAAATGAATTCTTTTCGTGGAAAAAGCGCGAGGGATTTTTCCAAATCGTAGGCTTACCTTTTACCTAGTAAGGAAATGACAGAAATTATGTTAAATAAAATTATAAAATTTAAATTATTTTAGGTAGATACAAGAATAATCATTGTTTTGGGATAGCGCTGGAAAATAACGAATATCGGTCTTCAAAGGTCTAAATATAATATTAATATATATATATATATATATATATATATATATATATATTTATTTAGATATATATATATATATATTTATATATATATAAATATATATATATATATATATATATATATATATATATATTATATATATGTATATATATATATATATATATATATATATATATATATTTTCTTTAATTTTTTTAACCTTAAGTTCAATTATATTTTTGGAAAAAACTTGTTTAGGAATGGTTTCATTGAAAACAATTTATTATTAAAATAAGCTGAAAAATTACAAAGCGCCGGGTACGGATGAGATGCCAGCAAAACTTCTGAAATATGAGGGAGACGCACTACATCGCCAAATCTACCAGCTAATAACGTGCAGATGGTTAGAAGAAAGAATACCAGCACGATGGAAAAAAAAATAATAGTGCCCATCCACAAAAAAGTGGACAAAACAAAATGCGCGAATTATAGAGGAATTTCATTCCTAAACACCGAATATAAAACCCTCTCACAAGAACATCATTCTTAGTAGACTAATCCCTTATGCCGAAAATGTCCTAGGCGAATATCAAGCCGGTTTTAGGGCAAACAAATCAACAATAGGTCAACTATTCACGCTAAGAAAAGGGATGGGAGTAAAACATATCCATACACAATCTTTTCATAGACTTTCGACAGGCATATGATAGCGTAGAAAGAAGCCAAGTATGGAATGCCACGGCGGAGTTCTCAATACGAAAGAAACTCATCCGGATGACTAAAGTCTGTATGGAGGGTGAAATATCTAAAGTATGTGTCAATAATAAACTGTCTGACAGCTTTGAAATCAACAGTGCACTCAAACAGGCTGATTTGTTATCTCCACTACTTTTTAACCTTGTATTAGAGAAAGCCGTGAGGTCGGCCGAAATAAAAACAGAATTGCTATCGGTTTAAGGTCCCAAGCTGTTACTCGCATATGCAGATGACATAGATCTCGTTGGAGACTCCATCCTATCCATGAAAGACATATTTAACAAGATGGAAGGAGCAACAAGTGAAGTAGAGCTGAAGATTATTGAAGAGAAGACGAAATATATAAATATAAATAAATATGTGTATAAATAGAACGGCACGAAGAGACAGAACAGGACAAAATGTGACGGTCAACACCTTCAATTTCGAAAGAGTACAACGTATAAAGTATCTGGAGGCCGCAATCACAGCTGACAACGATGTTACCGAGGAAATAAAATACAGAATTCAATCTGAAAACCGCTGTATATTCACACTGGATAAGCTCATAATATCAAAAAATCTTACAAGAAGTTCAAAGATCAAAATCTATAAATCCATCGTCAGACCTGTAATAACATACGGATGCGAAACATGGACCATGACCAAAGCAAACAAAGAAGGCTCAGACGCTTTGAACGAAAAATACTTAAAAAAATTTTCGGACCTCACCATTACATCACCACAAACCAGTGTAAGATCAGAACTAATATCGAATTAAAAGCACTCTACGATGACGCCGATATTGTCCAAGAAATTAAATCGTAGCGACTAAGAAGGGCAGGCCACGTTCACAAACTGCATAACAAGAGACTTGTAAAACTGGTATGGGAGGAGATTCTCAAGGTAAAAGACCACTCGGACGTTCCAGAATGCGATGGAGAAATAACATCCAAGCTGATCTCCGGAAAATGAACATTCCATTTGACCCTAGGTTGATGGAAGACCGAACAAATTGGAAAAAAGTTTGTACAGTCAGCTAAGATCCACCCAGAGTTGTAGCGCTACACAATGATTATTATTAAAAGCTCTTTATTTATTCATTATTTAATGTTTCGACAGGTATAACCATGTTTTTATCAAAACTATATCATGAAATACAATAAACAGTCTTCAATAAATATTATTATAACACACATAAACACAATTTTGTACAAAAACATTTTAAAAATCCACTGTCAACATATCAATTGATACTACGAAGCCACTTCGCACATTTAACAATTATTCAACAGTCCCCCTACATCGCTGTATCACTATTTTGATGGCAAATAGTCCGTCCTTCTCGAGTACTAATGCAATTTAGGAACCAGAACTACGTCTCAATAATATCGTCCTCTAACTGCTCATAGACTCTTTTATGTTTTACTTTAAGCAGTATTTTTAAAGTATGACTGATGAGGCTCAATGTTCGAAAGCACTCTTTTGCTGCTTGTTTTTTAGGGATATTTATAAACGCTGACTTCAGCCACTCTTGCGGTATTATTCCCGTATCGTACAAAGCATTGAACAAATTTGCCTCCAAGTTATCCTCTTTAACTAGTTTTAACAGTTCTAGAGGTATTTTGTCTAATCCAGCTGTCTTATTATCTTAGTTTTAATAGAATATTTGATTCCATCTATTGTGATCTTTTGTCTCTGTAAAGGATTTAATTCTTGTATATTATACATTTGACCTCTTTTATCTTGGAATATTTCTTTAACGTACTCCTCTCATCTTCTGAATTTCCTAGGTAAACACGTTAGCAGTACTTTTTGCCTTTTATGTGTCCTTGGTGACTTTTGGTCGTGGTGCTGAAGGAGACCACATAGGAGCATACGGTCTAGGTACCAGGAATAATAGAGGAGATAGACTTGTACAATTCTGCGTAGAAAACAATTTGTTTATAGCCAATACCTTCTTCAAACAACATCCTAGAAGGCTATACACATAGATATCAGCTGCAGACAGAAAAGACAGAATTGTTAGAAATAAAATTGACTTTATTTTGCTCAATAACACTTTTAAGAAGCATATACAAACTACGAAAATATACTCAGTAGCTGATATACATAGCGTTCACAATCTAGTTATAACGGATTTTAGATTAAGTCAAAAAGAAAACAGTGACAAGAAAAATAGACATATCACAACTGAAGAACCCCAAACAGAAAAAAGAAATAAGTATTGAGCTTAAGAAAGAAATAAAAACGATCTAAAACTTGGTACAGACAGACATTAAAGTGACATGGACTGCTATAAAAACAAAAATAACAAAGATACAAGAAGAAGACATCGGGTTCATAAACCACAACAAAAAACAAGAATGGATAACGCAAGAGACCATGGACCTCATGGACCTATGAAGAAAACATAAAACAAGCCCAATAGACTACAAGCGAATCAATAAAATGATTAGAAAAAAGTGTAGGGAGGCGAAAGAAAACTGGATGACAACAAAATGCATAGAAATCGAACAACTTCAGGAAAAATACGACACCTTTAATATTCATAAAACAGTAAAAGAAATGGCAGGTAGACACAAAAAGAGACAAGCAACAATATTAAAAAAAATGATAATAACGAAATAATTATGGGTACAGAAGACAAACAAGAGAGATGGAAAGAATCCATACAAACTCTTTTTGTCGACGAAAGACCTTGTTCTCCACCATCCACCATTGAATAAATGAAAAAGGCCCAGAAATAACCAAAGAAGAAGTGATCCACGCAGTAAAATCTCAGAAAGATGGAAAAGCCACCGGTCCAGACAATATCAATGTCGAAATACTAAAACTAATTGCAGATAACGAAAGTAAAAGCCTAGACTTAATAACAGCACTATTCAATAAGATATATGACACAGGTAAAATACCAACAGACTGGCTAAAATCAACATTCGTAGCATTACCAAAAATATCGAATTCCTCACAATGCGATGATTATCGAATACTAAGCTTGATGTCCCATGTCCTTAAAACTTTTCTCAGAATTATCCATACACGAATTTACAAGAAGTGGGAGCTCCAGATGAATGATACTTAATTCGGATTTCGAAATGAATTGGGAACACGAGAGGCTCTTTTTGCTTTAAATGTGTTAACGCAAAGATGCAGAGACATGAATGCAGATGTATATTCATGTTTTATTGACATTGACAATTATCTCAGAACTACACTGGTACCAAACGGAAATAATTGAAATAGAGCACACAACATCCGAAGATATACAAATCCGACGAGGAGTGAGATAGGGTTGCGTCTTATCACCGCTAATGTTTAATTTGTATTCGGAGTCTATATTCAGAGAAGCATTAGACCAGGTCCAAGGCGGAATTTAGCGGATTTAACGAAATCAGCATAAACAACATCAGATCTGCTGATGATACTGTCTTAATAGCAAGCAACGCACAAGAACTACAAAATATAATAAATGCGATAGTTCACCACAGCGAAATGTTGGTTTACATCTAAACGTTTCCAAAACTAAAACTTTAGTATTTTCAAAGACACCAATAAATGTACATGTGTATGCCAAGGGTCAAATGATAAAACAGGTAAATTCCATAAATATTTGGGAGCAAATATCAATGGTCAGTGTAATCTAAAAAAAGAAATACTATCAAGAATCGAACAAGCAAGAAAAACATTCGTGAGCATGAAAAAATTTGTTACAAGATCAGTCTGCAGCTCAGAATCCGAATGATTGGATTTTTTTATGATTAGATACGTTTTTTATGTCTTACTATATGGCTGTGAAAGTTGGACAATGGACTCTGAAATAAAAAAATAGATGCCTTTCAGATGTATATACACAGACGAATTTTGAGAATTCCATTGGTACAAAGAGTTACTAATGTTGAGGCACTTCGTCGAATGTGTAAGCAGAAAGAACTACTAAGAATAATCAAAGAGAGGAAAATGCAATACTTGAGTCATGTGTTGAGAGGCGAAAAATATGAATTACTTCAAGTTATACTGGAAGGAAAAGTACAGGGCAAAAGATCAGTAGGAAAACGCCAGAACTTATAGCTGAAAGACCTGAAGAGATGGTTTGACCCCGTTCATCCGCCGAAATATTTCGCGCAGCAGTTTCTAAAACCACAATTGCCATTTGGATCGCCAACCTTCGAAAGGGCACCACGAAAAGAAGATACTTCTCATATCAAATTTTGTTTCTAGTTTTTCTATCTCTTTACATTGTTTCCTCAAATATATTTCCTTTCTGTTTTGTTTTTTTTCTTAATTATTCGTTGTATTTTTTTATACTTTTGCAGATCTTTTTCTTTCTATTTCCTTCTTTCTTCCGTATTTCTTCTGCATTTCATTGTTTTTTAGCTTCTGTGTGTTATGTCAAACTTTTTTATATTGAGTTTTTATATCTGCTGTTTATAATTGAACATTCTTTAACAATGTAGTCACTTTAAGAAAAAAATCATACTACTAGCATTGCAAATTCTGGGTGAGGAATATAAAGGCATAAAACCGATAGCTTTAATAATTTTCGCAAGATTCACAAACTGCGGCAACTTCATTCTTACTACCACTAAATTATATTCTATCTACGCATTCCCAAGAATATTTAAAAAATATATTAACAAAACAGTTTAGTTAATAATACTAAAGTCAATAATAGAAATAAAACCAGCAACACTAATCTTTCCATGTATGTATAAAAAGAGTAACAAGAGACGCATTACATTAAGCTATTCTAATACAGACCAATTGAACTCGTGCATTTATAAATTAATTGTTTGTACCAGAATATAGTTTAAATTATAACGTATTTATATTTTTCTGTTTTTTTTTCTCTATAAAAACATGTTGTTTGTCACGCTCGTCAGAGAATAAGACATCAAACTGTGATAAATTTATCCGCAGATGTTCAATGAAATTTCGTATTTAAAATCGGGAACAGGGTCAAACTAATAAAAATTTCATTCCGTTGTTGTCTTTGTATAGTTTACAGGATAAATACTTTAGTAAACAAAATCTAGGGTAAATATAGTCGATAAAGGTCGACTTGATATTAAAATTAAAAATCTTTATTGGCTTTGTTTGGTTATATTTAAATGACGTTGGTGAATGTAATAATTCCGAAACACTTGCTGCTTATGTATTTTTTATGTAGTTTCATTATAAAATACAGTCCTCTCTCTCTCTATAACGATATGCAAGGGACCGGGAATTTTCATCGTTATAAGGAGAGATCGTTATACAGAGAGAGACAAAATTCGGTACTGTAATATTAATAATATTGTACTAAATAAACTATTTAAATTTTAAAAAATTATCAAAACGAATATAAATGAATTAACACTGTATTGTATACCACATAGATGTTGTGTACTTAGTGGATGACCAATTGACAGAGGCAGTCTCCATAGATAGAGAAGTAAGGAAAGGATGCATTCTGTCCCCGGTGTTATTTCATATATACTCTGAATATATCTTCGAGCAATCGCTGGGAGAACTACAAGAAGGCGTATTAGTCAACGGAATGCGTCTAAACAACATTAGATATGCCGACGACGCAGTAGTTTTTGTATATAGTCTGGACGGTTTGCAAAGAATAATTTCGCATATATCAGATACAAGTAGAGAACATGGACTTGATTTTAATACGAAGAAAACAAAGTACATGGTAGTCAGTAAGCGCGAAATATTAAATACACAGCTTTTGGTTAACCAACATCCAATTAACAGAGTGGACAGCTACATATACCTTGGTACCAATGTTAACAGCCAATGGGATCACTCCAGTGAAATAAAACAACGCATAGGACAAGCAAGATCAGCGTTCATAATAATGAAGTCTCTTTTCAGAAGTCACTTTTGCTACCAAAATCTCTCTCAATAGATGGTATGTATTTTCTATATTATTATACGGAGTAGAGGTCTGGGCACTTTCCGAAGCTTCTTTAAGAAAACTCGAGGCATTCGAGATGTGGTGTTACAGACGTATTTTAAGAATTTCATGGGTGAATCGTGTGACTAATGTTGAGGTCCTACGTAGAATAGGCAAGGAATGCGAGATGATTAACACAATCAAAGAGCTCAAACCAGAATATCTTGGCCATGTTATGAGGAATAAACAGATATACGGCTTGTTGTAACCCATTCTTCAGGGCAAGGTATTTGGGAAGAGAGGATCAGGGAGAAAAAGAATATCTTGGCTTCAAAACCGAGAAAGTGGTTTAATATATCGACAACGGGACTATTCAGAATAGCAGCAAGCTAAGTTAGGATAGCCATGTTGATCGCCAACATCCGGAACGGATAGGCACCGTAAGAAGAAGAAGTATTAGATCTATTAATTCTACTGTTTAATTTAGTAAATAATTTTCAGTTTGATAATTATTGGTCTCCTTATGAACACTCCATATTAGCAAAAGAGAGAAGTTTTCGGAAGATATTTTTAAACTGGCTTCTGATCTGGAAGCCGATATTGGGAAACCAAGTATGGTGTTTTACATTACCCGACTATTAAAAAACTAAGATTCAAATCAATAACAACATAACATATTACTTTCATTTTGTTTTATTATTTAAAGTTAATAAACTATTTTAATATTTTGTAAATGAGTTGATGTAGATGGCTTAAATAATGATGCAAATGCAAAGAATAATCTCTATAGGTATAATGCTGTGAACAGGAGAATAAAATCTACGTAGAATTAAAAATATACAATTTATGTATTATAAAAATGTTTAAAAATATTACTTAGAACTTGGAAATTATTTTCCCGGTACTGGTTAATTCAAATTTGTCTATAATAAAATTATTAATTGATAATTATGAATATTGTATAATATTTCAAACATTTTTTAAACACATTATTTCGGTTTGTGGGTTCATAAAATAACGAAATTGCTCAATATCTCTTCTTAACGTTGGCTAATCCTCCACAAATCTCTCTCAGTTTGTTTTTATACCGCAGAACATGTACAGCTGTGTCGAAATCCTATAAATTTATCTAGGAATTAAACAATATACTATAAATTTAGAGCAAAAGAAATGAGGAAATGAACTGTTACATGTTTTTCTTATTCGGTCGTTCACATTTTAACACGAATACCTGCCAAAAGTTGATAATTTGATCGATCTTGCGTCTAGCCGTTGGCACCAGATTTTTTTGATTTACTTTAAATTATTTCCACAATTTTGTGACTATAAATTAAAGCTTGTCTATTCAGAAAATACTTATGTTGTAAAATAAATTTGGTAGAACCATAGAGAATAATTTTAGAATATCGAACATTTACGTTATTTATGGGTGCTACGGGGTGTAGAACAAAATGAAAGTGCTCGAATTATGGGAGCTTCACACTGTTACAAGTATGCTACAAAATACAGTATTGCCCAGAATAAACAGTACTGAAACTGAAACATAGATGTCTCTTTGTGCGCCCTATCATATTCAAAGCAACTAGTATAGACCTTTCAATTAATCCTTAAACAATTAATTATTAAAGCCTAATTGTTAAAAATGGTGTTAAGTTCAGAGGAGAAAGTGTTTCTTGTGGAGCATTATTTTCGCTCATACGGAATCGGCCGACGTAATAGTGCAAGTCTGCAATACGTGTGTGATCAATTCACACACCGGTTTAATAAACGTTCTCCAAGTAATGCTGTAAACATAATGAAGTAAACAAACAAAACAGAAAAGAAATAAGAACTGCAAAGGAAAATTTTTATACAAGAAAATGCGAGGAAATCGAAGAACTACATCTCAAACATGACACTTTTAACTTACATAAAAAGATAAAGGAACTGACAGGTACACAAAAACGAAAACATCCCAATCTCCTATGCAACGCAAATGGTGAAATAATAGCCGATCTACAAGAAAAGCTTAGGACCTGGAACAACTATGTACATGACAAGAACCCAATGACGTATAATATATAGACTCGGTGAACGCTTTAAAAAGTGTCCAAAACATGAATACCTTTGTTATTGTTTATTGTTTTGATACGAAGATGCACGAAGTTCATGATTTCTTACGAAGCATCACGAAGTTGATCTTGTGTTTGAAAACATCATGGACGTACTCCATTTTGTGTGACAAGCAAATTTTATTTTAAATTGTTGAGAGTTATTTACTTACTATTTTAGTAAAATGCCATACTATTTTATCAAAATAATTATTTCTCTTATAGACGGGAACAAAAAGAAATCATAAATATTTAATTTTAATTAAAAAATAATTATTGTCATTAACATATAAATGAGCAAGCCGCTGTTGTGATAAACATACTTCAAACCTTGAGCCGAGATCTTTCGGACACTTGATTCTATAGCGAGAATAGGGGACTGCGTAGTCTATATATTATACGTCATTGCAAGAACCTAATATAGATAACTTACACGGCGACGAAGGACCAGAAATACCTAAAGAAGAACTATTATACGCTATAAAAATAATGAAAAATGGTAAATCACCGGGTCCAGACGGGCTCACATCAGAACTTCTTAAGCTTGTGGAAGGCGAATCAGTGAATATTCTACTCGACCTTTTTAACTGCATCTACAAAAGAGGAGAAATACCAAAGGAATGGCTACTTTCAACTTTTGTAACCTTACCAAAAAAGGCAAATGCAAAACAGTGCACTGACTACCGCACTATAAGCTTAATGGGACATACATTAAAAGTATTCATCAAAGTAATCCACTCAAGAATTAACAGAAAACTAGATGCAGATATTAGTAATACATTCGGAACGGGCTTGGAACAAGAGAAGCACTATTTGCACTTAACGTCATATGCCAAAGATGTCTAGATATAAACCAAGATATATATATATATATATATATATATATATATATATATATATATATATATATATATATATATATTATGTGCTTTATTGATTACAACAAAGCGTTTGATAAAGTTCGTCACGACCACTTAATGAAACTGCTAGTAGAAAAAAAACTTGGATAAAAGGGACATTAGAAATTATCTCTAAGATTTACTATAACCAGAAAGTAAATATCCGAATAGAGCAAGAGACAACGGAGGAAATCGAGATCAAGAAAGGCGTAAGACAGGGTTGTATACTCTCACCGACCTTATTCAATCTATACTCCGAAGACATTATAAACACAGCACTTTCGGATCAAAATATAGGTATTAAGATAAATGGCATCCGAATAAACAACTTGAGATATGCCGATGACACGGTACTAATCGCAGAAACTTGGGAAGATCTTCAAATACTAATTAACAAAATAGTAGAATGCAGTGAAGAACACGGATTATCACTTAACATAAGCAAAACAAAAATAATGCTAATATCTAAATCACCACAAAACTTCCCTGACATAACCGTGCATGATCAAAGAATCGAACGTGTAAGAAGATATAATTACCTGGGAACTGTTATCAACGAAAATAATGATTGCTCTGAAGAAATCAGAACCAGAATAGAGAAAGCTAGAGCCACATTTACTAAATTGAAAAAGGTGTTCTGCGGAAGAGATCTAAGTCTAAAACTTAAAATTCGCCTTTTGAGATGTTACGTTATGTCAGTTCTCCTCTACGGGATGGAAACATGGACATTGAAAAAGATCGATACCAAAAAGATAGAAGCATTTGAGTTGTGGATGTATCGTAGAATATTAAGAATACCCTGGACAGAGAAAGTAACAAATGTGGAGGTTTTGCGGAGAGTGCGGAAAGAGAAAGAGCTGATACTTACTGTTAAAAAGCGCAAACTACAATATTTGGGACATGTTATGAGGGGAGATAAATACCAGTTGCTGCAATTGATTATACAGGGAAAGATAATGGGAAAGAGATCTATAGGAAGAAGAAGGCATTCATGGTTGAAAAACTTGAGAGAATGGTACAATTGCACCAATTACCAACTGTTTAGATCTGCAGCATCAAAAATACGCATAGCTTTGATGATAGCCAAACTTCGGAACGAAGACGGCACTTGAAGAACAAGTAATGCTGTAATTTTGAAGATTGTTGAAAAGTTTAGAAATACGGGTAATGTATTGTGCCAACGAAAAGGAAATTCAAAGCGTCCCAGAACAATTAACAACAACGATAACCATGAACATGTTTTTGAACGAATCTTGGAAAATCCGAAACCCAGCCAGACAAGAACAGCGTTGCATCTTGGCTTAAAACGAACTTCCTTGCAAAGAATTCTAAAGGAGTTGGGTGCATTTTTGTATGTGATTCAGGTTCATCAACAATTATATCCCGGGGATTATCACAGTAGAGTGGAATATTGTGCCAGAATTCTTGCATTACAGTATGAAAATCCTGATTTTTTGAAAAATGTATGGTTTTCAGACAAAGAACAATATCATGTGTCAGGCTATGTATATCGTCATACAAATCGATTTCTGGGCTTTGCCAGACCAGAAGGTCAAGAAGTTCCTTTACATAGCGCAAAAGTGAGTGTCTGGTGTACAGTTTCAGGACACGGAATCAATAGTCCATACTTTATCGAAGAAAATGGTAGGCAAGTCACACTCAATCACCAGAGATACATACAAATTTTAACACGCTTTATCCCCGATCTACGTCAATTTTGTCGTACACGTAATTTGGCATTTCAAGATCAAGTTTTTCAGCAGGATGGGGCAACTTGCCATAGTGCTGTCGCAGTTCGTCAATTTCTTCAGTGATATTTTCCAAACAAATTAATTTCACGATTTACTGACTTCCCCTATCCTGCACATTCTCCAGATATAACATCTCCAGGCGCATACATTTGGGGCATGGTTAAAACTGCCGTTTTAAATGGGCACCACAAATCATCCATGAGTTAAAGGAAGCCCTTAGAAAAGGAGAAAAAATCAAAATCTTTATTAAAAAATACATTTTTTTGTGTATTCTAGTATTTTTTTGTATCTTTTTTAGTTGTAGCGATATTTTGTAATGTCTACTTAAATAGTGTGTTCACTTTAAACTAGGATTTCTTTAAAACTAAACCATCTAAACGAGTTAAACTTCCCGAATGTAATGTTTGTATAGAAATGAGATAAATTTTAAATCAATAATTATTAAATTAAACCAGAGTGGTTTTGGCGGGGTTGAGTTTGTAACTTTCTGCGTCACAAAAAATATAAGCAAATTTTATTTTTGTTACACTGTCGTCTTAGTAGGAGTAGACCTCTTAAATTGACTACTCTTCTGTACGCTCTGCATAGGGGCTTCATGTATAGTGTACAAAGTACCCCTAAGCACTTATCCAGTGTAGATTAGGAAGTGTATTTAAAATTCGGACAAGTCTTGAGAAAGCCACAATTGTAGATGAAACAAAGACTAGCTACGAGTCTAAGATGTAGTAGAACTGGGACAGAGCCCCGACCGGAGACCCCCTAGAGCGTACGATGCTCTAGGTGAGTAGACTGATCCTGACTTGTCGTATTGTCTCGATGAACTTTCTTTAAGGTTGAAAATTCTCTCGTTTGTGTTTTGCTGTCCTGCTTTAGATTTTTCACCTATTCAGTATTTGGTTTGTTTTTCTTTGTTGGGTTGGCTTTTTAGTTATATTGTTGAGCTAAAACTGTCCTTTTCCGAATTTTATTAGTAAAAATATAGGTAAAGAAATAAAAATAAGACTTACTCACAATCAATTTAATTTAACAATCTGACGACCGGTTTCGCTTTCTACAATTTGCAAAGCATCTTCAGGTCGAGATACAAAGTTAAACTAATGCTGCAATAAAATAAACCCAATTAGGGTGATGTCTCATAAAGATAAAATAAACAAATAAGTTAGTTCATACAAATTATAGTAATTATGCCAATATTACATGTCTGTGGTTTTCAAAATGAATAATTTGAATATATAAAAGGTATTAACAGACAAGGTAAGACCCACAATTGGTATAAAGTAGCAATCTTATATTGTAATAAATTAATAAATGAGCAAATAAATAAAACAAAACAAACATTACTTACATGCCGGTACTCTATTAATTGATGGATGGTAGGTCATGGTTGCAAAAATCATGTATTGTTGATTGGAGAACTTTAATGTGCTATTGCAGTTGTTTTGACAATAAACGGGAAGTTCTTGAGGAGAACAGATTTGATCCAATGAATTAGAGATAGGTATATTGTGGTTGTTTGTCAGATGAAAGTGATGTTCTTTACTATTGTATTATTTAAATTATTTACACTTATATCAGAGATATATTTTTGGAATGTGTGTTATTTATTGAGTATTTATGTAATGAAGGAGACAGTTTTATGACAATGAATAAGAGTAGCTGTACCGATTGTGTGGTTGTGCAATTATTTTGACTTGTAATTATCAAGTCTATTGGCAAAATTAATAAATTATTGTAAAGTCAACTATGTAAAAGGTATATAAAAAGTATATAAAATTATTATAAATTAAGACGATCAGGGACAAATTAAACACACATTAACAGGAACAGAAACACAAAATGACGGGACAAACATTGAATTTAAAACTTAAACTTGGGGGATGGAAGAAACTGTAAGCACTACATCTCACTGTTGGAAGAAATGAGTTTTTTTCATATTTAATCTATTAGATTTAAGAGGTAAATTTGACATATGTAGGTTGAAGTGTGACAGTTCTTCTTCTATTACTAAATACTGTAAGTTTAGTTATTCAGTATTATGGAGTATGTTGATATTAATGAATGTATCAAAATTTGTTTTAATTTAGAAATCAAAAGTAAATTGATGTGTTTAATATTGGCATACTTTAACAATTTTAATTAATACGTTTCAAATTCAAAAAAATTTTTAAGGTAACAATGTGAATAATTGAAATACATCATCTGTTATAACTAACCAATTTTAGTCTAAATATTTCAGAACAAATTAAAATGATTATTTAGTAAATACAAACAAGTGTACTTGTAATTGAAAGGTATAACAAATTTACAAATTGCCTGAAAATTTTTTATTTGAAATAATTGTCGGTCTGAGCTATCTATTATGGTGTATGAACATTTCTTAAAATTTAATTTAAAATTGTAAATTACAATTTAAATTAATAATATTTTAAGAAATGTTCATACACCATAATAGATAGCTCAGACCGACAATTATTTCAAATAAAAAAATTTTCAGGCAATTTGTAAATTTGTTATACCTTTCAATTACAAGTACACTTGTTTGTTTTTACTAAATAATCATTTTAATTTGTTCTGAAATATTTAGACTAAAATTGGTTAGTTATAACAGATGATGTATTTCAATTATTCACATTGTTACCTTAAAAAATTTTTTGAATTTGAAACGTATTAATTAAAATTGTTAAAGTATGCCAATATTAAACACATCAATTTACTTTTGATTTCTAAATTAAAACAAATTTTGATACATTCATTAATATCAACATACTCCATAATACTGAATAACTAAACTTACAGTATTTAGTAATAGAAGAAGAACTGTCACACTTCAACCTACATATGTCAAATTTACCTCTTAAATCTAATAGATTAAATATGAAAAAAACTCATTTCTTCCAACAGTGAGATGTAGTGCTTACAGTTTCTTCCATCCCCCAAGTTTAAGTTTTAAATTCAATGTTTGTCCCGTCATTTAGTGTTTCTGTTCCTGTTAATGTGTGTTTAATTTGTCCCTGATCGTCTTAATTTATAATAATTTTATATACTTTTTATATACCTTTTACATAGTTGACTTTACAATAATTATTAATTTTGCCAATAGACTTGATAATTACAAGTCAAAATAATTGCACAACCACACAATCGGTACAGCTACTCTTATTCATTGTCATAAAACTGTCTCCTTCATTACATAAATACTCAATAAATAACACACATTCCAAAAATATATCTCTGATATAAGTGTAAATAATTTAAATAATACAATAGTAAAGAACATCACTTTCATCTGACAAACAACCACAATATACCTATCTCTAATTCATTGGATCAAATCTGTTCTCCTCAAGAACTTCCCGTTTATTGTCAAAACAACTGCAATAGCACATTAAAGTTCTCCAATCAACAATACATGATTTTTGCAACCATGACCTACCATCCATCAATTAATAGAGTACCGGCATGTAAGTAATGTTTGTTTTGTTTTATTTATTTGCTCATTTATTAATTTATTACAATATAAGATTGCTACTTTATACCAATTGTGGGTCTTACCTTGTCTGTTAATACCTTTTATATATTCAAATTATTCATTTTGAAAACCACAGACATGTAATATTGGCATAATTACTATAATTTGTATGAACTAACTTATTTGTTTATTTTATCTTTATGAGACATCACCCTAATTGGGTTTATTTTATTGCAGCATTAGTTTAACTTTGTATCTCGACCTGAAGATGCTTTGCAAATTGTAGAAAGCGAAACCGGTCGTCAGATTGTTAAATTAAATTGATTGTGAGTAAGTCTTATTATTATTTCTTTACCTATTTGATATGGACTCACACAAGCAACACATTCATGATTTTAGTAAAAATATGTTTATAAATTGACTGAATATACTATAATTAGTAAATGTATTTGTGACTCGCGTGAGAGTAGCTGTGGCTATATCCTCTGCAATAGACAGGTATCATTGTGCAATGGGTTGGGAAACTACAGAAAACCGATCCCTTCCTGCCAAGTGAGCATTTATTGGTTGTTACGGCGGTAAAAAGAGAGAAGTTGCTGGCAAGGGCCAGTAATTTAGTGGGTAAGAAAGGGAGTTTGGGTTTGGGTAAGCTTTTCAATACATTGCCGATGGATGAGCAGTTAGTTTGCAAGATATTTTGGGCTCTGAAGTTTTGGCCATGGATGTTTCGATTGTGTAACTCCTGTTTATAGAGGAGAGCCCTCATTAATGTACTGGATGTTCGTTGATGAATAAGCTCGGAGGGGTAGTCGCGTCGTTTGTTGTTTACTCTACGCAGGATTCCGCATTCCAATCCTAGCAGTCTTTGTGTGAGGTGACTTCAGATCGAAATATTCAGCTTCTTCGGTTGAACGCTGTCCTATCGTCCAAAAAGGTAATGGCAACCATTTTCTGAGATACTCAACCTGTGATCTACATGGACTACGTAGAGAAGGGCCAAGCGGTCTCAGGGCTCTAGCAATTGACGCCTAATTGCAAAAAAGACCTCATTTAGCAAAGAAAAAGTGCTCTTCCACTACGACAATACACTGGTAAAATAGGCCTACGACCTGGTGCTCCAGGCATGGTATTCTCCAGATTTGGCCCCGTGTGACGTCTTCTTGTTAAGTTTCCAAAGTTTCCAAACTTGAAAAAGCCACTAGTTGGGCAGAAATTTAAGCCGATTGGAGTCATTTCCGCCAAGAAGGTCTACTTGGCAGACCCTAAGACAGGTATTTTTCAGACGGGTTAAAGAAGTTGGAGAATCGCTGAATCAAGTGTATTAAGCTAACCAGAAACTATGTTGAGAACTAAATAACTACTTTTTCAAAAATTTTATTTTTCTTTATTGTATTTTGCAGTATTTAGAAAGGATATTTATATTAATGTATTTCTCTTTATTTTTTCAGAACGGTTCTTCTGACATGAACACAAGACGTCCCTCCCTTAAATCAAAAACAGGTGGACCGCTGGATACCAAAAACTCCAAAAACCAATCCCAGAAACCAAAAGACATAGAAGAACAATCTGCAGTAAAAATCCAAGCTGGCGTACGAGGATTTTTAGTAAGACGAAGACAGAAGAAAGACGATAGCCAGCACGCATGATACGAAGTATCCTACATCAACTAAACATATTCCCGAAGAAAAATTACCTTAGGCCATTTTGGTAGAGACAATAAACACAAGTTGCTCCACAGTTTAAAAAGAAAAAAACTATATTTGTATTAATAATTGTTGTAACTGTTGTACATAAGAAGTAGAGGTGTGTCCTTTTTTAGGTATTTATGGTAGAAATATTACATGAAAAAATATACTACTTCATAGGTCTGTAACAAACATTTTAGACAATAAATGAAGTCAAATTTGCTCAATAAACCAACAAATATTAAAATTTATCAGACAAAAGCTAATAAACTAAACAATAAAATCGGAAATATGTACATAAAATTGATTAAAGTGATTATACCCTGTTTATTATAAATAGATGGAAATTAATTTTGTAAGTATAATTCACAAACATAAACTTACAAATTTTAATATGTTATAATTGTAGGGGAGTTCATTTTATGCGGATAATACTTCCATGCATGAATGTCAGTTGTACATAAGTTGAAATATATTTGTCTAGATACTTCCAGATAATGCCGTAGACAGCAAAAAATAGAAATAACAATTTTCATTATTATCTGCTTGCATGCATTCTTTTTAAATCAGGAGATTTTAGGTTACGAGTAGATTGTTGGCTTCAGATTGTATATCCATTAGATGTCTTCTCAAAAAATTAAATAATTTCTAAAATATCTACCCCACTAAACCACCGAGGCTGACAAGAATATTTTTGAGCACAGTATGTATCCTCGACATGACATAATTAATGATATTACCTTTTGTTTCACATAAAAACTTGGTTAAAATGCAACAGAACGAAACTGTGTTGTGTGGTGAAAGGCAATGAATGCTAAATATACCTATAATATGGAAGAAAAATAAATGCTCTCTATAATAAGTTTATTAAAGCTTCTATTTATAATAAACACGGTTTACGTACTACATTTGGTAAGTACGTATTCGTACGTAAACATAAATTTGTATTTTCTAATAACTTCATGCTAAAATAGAATTGAGCTTAGATTTGTCAAAATATTTTTAAATGGCCTAATTCCTCGTATTTCTATGGGCGGTAAAATATTGGTTTTACACGAAAAAAGATCTTGATTATATAAATTTTATGAATAATTATTAAATATTGGTTATATAGAATAGAGCTCATTCAAACTGAAGGGGGTTACATTTTTTTTAATGTAAAACATAATTTTTTAGATATGATATTTTTGTTTCTATAATATCTATAAAATAAATATGAAATAGCAAAGATAGTTATAACTATAAATGTTGGATAATAAAACAGAAACAAGACAAATAATCTTTGTAAAAATAGCTCGAAACAGCAATAAAAAAATTTGGCGATAAATAAAGGGTTACAGAAAATCCAAAGGAGCAGAAATTGGAAAAAAAAAAGACAACAAAACATAAACTAAGAAGTAAGAGGTGATACATAAAACTAACTGAAATATTCATTTAAATTTTTTGACGGAGACAAAATGTGAAATTAATATTATAAGAGCGAAAAAAAGTAAAAAACGTTACTAAAATTTAGTTCTCATGACTATTTATTTGGTTATCATTGTACAAGAGATTTTATTTTTTTTTTTTTTGGCTTTGGCTTGAAACCTTTAGCCACGTAATTAAGCACAAAACTTAACGTACTAAAAATAAAGCATTGAAAAATTCAGATACTACCTGCATGCTACCTTCAATTACAAAATATCGATCCCGATATTTAAGTTAGAATACAAATTAAATAATCCAAAGTTTAGTATATAATTTGGACTTTGTAATTGGAAATACAAGATACTAAATTGTTAAAACGTAATATGCATTGTTTTGTTGTATGGCGTAGAAACTTGTTTTGAGCGCAACAGAATATATATGTATGTGAACTAATCTAACAAACGAAATCACCCAAAACTACCATGAGTCGAGTACACCAGATTCTGCTGTATGTAGATGGACAAACGCAATAAAAATTAAAATAATTACAAAACCCCAAATATATTGCTACAGAACAAGATTTTATAATTTTATATTACCTAAAATCATAAAACTCTGTGAACTTTAATACCTATTAAACAATTTTGTATCCATCTTCAGTTTGAGTGACTAAGTAGCAACAATTTTTAGTTCGTTCACAAAAATTTAGCCCGTGATACTCTAGCCGTAGGTTTTAATGTATTGTAAAGTATTATCAGATTTTAGGGTAGTTACACGAAATGTACTTTTTGTAGTAAAAAATATTTTATATTATAGAATTTTCACGAAAATATAGAATTACGGATTGTATTGGTAGCTCTAAATTATTTAAGTTGTTAACAAGAGCCCAGTGTGTTAGTACGAGAATGAAACAGTATTTGGAAGTCAATTTTTTTAGTAAAGAATTCGTATTTAGATAAATTTAGATTGATCAGTTTGTTGAAGGTTTTGGAATGGTATTAACATTGTGAATTTTTAAAATTTGGTACACAAATATAACTGAAAAAATATTTTTTTATTCTTAAACTCCTTTAAAGCTTTTCTACCCTGTCCTAGATACTGCAGCAAAATAGTTAATTGTTTATTTCAACCAGAACTTTGATGATTCGGAAAAAAACTAATCCATGTGCTTAATAATTATTACCTGATATCCAATTGGAACACTAAACCTAAGAATCGCACATATAATGATGGTGATGTTGGATGCATCACTAAGAAATTGATGTAAAAAACGAATAAAATATGAATAAAAGTAAATACCAGGATCTTAAAAGATAAACTTAAATTTATGTCATTACATAAAACCAAAATAAAATAGAAGAAAGCGGGGAATAAAGGCAAACTGTCAATACAATAGTAAAGAATAGGTGGGAATAAGGTATAACCAGATATACACCCGTAGATCAACTGATAACATGCATTAGATGATACTGTAGATGATACTGTAGTAGAACGGATAGGAACCAGAAGAAGAGAAGAAGTAGATTTTTTATTGAATATAACCCACACATATAGACACACATAGACTAACACTAACACTTATTTACCACAGTGGTTGATGGGCACCTTACACACTGCTGCACTAACTGGCTCATTATACAGTCAGATTTATGCTGCGACTATTGAGGTCCCTAATATTAATGTGTTCATCACACATCACGGTTCTAAACAGATTTATTACCAGTACCGATCATAGAATGGTACGAGGTAAAATAAGAAAAGCTTAAAAAATGGGAGGAATGACGTGATTAAGAAAAAGAGCAAATCAAAACCATGGATAAAACTATCAGATGTAGATAGTTTTCAACAATGTATTTCCTACATACTTAGTAGTCCTGAAACAAAAAATAATATAAAATAATAAATTAACAAATACCTTACTAGAAAGTCAAAGCAAATTTTGTTCTAGAACTCAAAAAGAAGAGATTAGCCAAAATACCAGGCAACTAATGCAGAAAAGAAGAGAAATGAGAAGCGAGACGGAAACTAAAGCCGACGAACTATAAAAATTAAATAAAGAAATAGCCAATGCTTTTAGACAAGACACTCGAAAATACAACCAAGAACAAATCTAACATATTACTGAGAACAATAGAAGTATGAAAGTATTGAGAAAAAGATTAAAAACGGGAACAAGGCAGATAATAAAAATTAAATATAGAAATGGTCATCTTACAACCAACCGAGAGGAAACCCTTGAAATAGTTGAAGACTTCTACAAATTGCTGTGCACAAGCCAACACCAAGCAAATAGCAGAGATCAAGTATGGGAAATATTAACATAAAAAAGGCCATTGTTAACCAAGGATAAGAACTACTACCAGAAATACACAATAGACGAAATAAAACTAGCCCTAACAAAAGCTAAGAATAACAAATTTCCAGTAGAAGATTGTGTAGTAACGGATTCGATTAAAATCGGAGACACTTGCCTACTTTTTTTTGGACTAGGTGTCAATCAGCCAGTTACAATATGACTACTATCTTAAACATAAAAATTTTATGACCGTAAGGTCCATAAAATATCAATAACGAAGAACTTAATAATATGCTTTAAGAGTTAAAATTAAAATAGGATAAAAGTTAAATATATGCATCTTTTCAACATCATCAAGTTCAAAAAATGGTATACATAATATTATTCAAAATACAATTTTTTTTGTATTATCTCCCTTTTATCTACATTTACATATAAACAAGATGATGAGGTTCGATAAAAAACCTTTTTAACATGTGTCTTTTGGACAGTAATATACCCGACAAATGGCATAATTGTCAAAATGGGAAACTACAACCCACTAAAACAAACTTAGTTCTTGAAACAGCTTCAGGCCACACTATTCTAATTAAGGGAAAGATAACGGCAACCATAAAGATTGATAACACCTTGATAAAACACATTTTCCTTGTAGCCAATATTAAAGACGAATGCGTTCTTTGGATGGATATTATGCAGAACAAATTTATCATAGATCTTCAAAATAAAATTTTGTTAATTGAAAATGAAGAAATTGTCCTAAATTTGGAAGAATCGGTACCTCAAGTAAGAGTTATAGTGAGCGAGGACACCGAAATTCCTCAAAATTCTGAAAGTATCATCCTGGCTGAGTCAAAAACCTGAAGGTCTACATTTCGGCGTTGTGGAAAGCGATGAACTAGTTAGTGATGGAATTTTGATAGCCAGATGCCTCATTAATGTAGATGAGATGATTCCAGTAAGGATTGCTAATTTGTCTAAAAAGCCTTTTAAATTGAAGAAAGAACAACAAATAGCATTCTGTACACCAATAGAAAAAATAAGCAAGTGCGAAAAATATTTAAAAAAGAATACAGCTTCCAGTAACCCAGTTGAAGCTAGCCTAGTGAAACAACTAATCAAAAATGTTGACCACTTCAACAATAAAGAATTAAACAAAATTAACGATTTTATTATTAAAATCTACGATATTTTTGGATCCTAGAAATCTACAGGGCGTACTAGTTTAGTTCAACATAGAATTTATACTGGAGATGCAAGACCAATTCGTCAAGCGCCATGGAGATTGCCATTTGCTAGACAAAAAGAAGTTGAAAACATAATACAAGACATGATAAATTCTGATATTATCAAAGAAGCTTCGGGCCCCTGGTGTTCACCAGTAGTCTTAGTAACTAAGAAAGATGGATCTACTAGCTTTTGTGTAGACTACAGAAGATTAAACCAGGTTACACAAAAAGACACTTATCCGTTTTCACGAATAGATGATACACTAAACACTTTATCAGGTGCTAAATGGTTTTCTACCCTAGATTTAAAAAGTGGCTACTGGCAAGTAGGAGTACATCCTGATGATCAAGACAAAACAGTTTTTTCAACTGGCCGTGGTCTATACAAGTTTCAGGTTCTACCATTTGGTCCGTGTAATGCTCCAGCTACGTTTTGAACGTCTAATAGAGATATTTTTAAGCGGACTTACCTGGTAAAACGTATCTAGGATATCTTGATGAATTAATGATTATGTCCAAAACGTTAGATGAACATCTGAAAAACTTAAGCGAGGTATTTGACAAATTGAGAAATGCCAATTTAAAGTTAAATTATAAGAAATGTTCACTATTTCAAAGAGAGGCATACTATTTAGGACATATTGTTTCAGTAGAAGGAATTCAAAACTGATCCAGAGAAGAATTCAGTTATTAAAGATTGGCCTAAACCAGGAAATAAAAAGAAAATTAGAAGTTTTCTTGGACTTTGTTCATATTACCGAAAATTTATTAAAGATTTTGGCTGCATAGCTAAGCCCCTTTATCGACTAACCGAAAACAACATTGAATTTGACTGGGACACCGGATTGTCAAAATGCTCTCATAGATTTAAAACGACTTACAACAGCACCAATTCTAGCACATCCACGAGAAGATGGCAAATTTCTGTTGGATTGTGACGCATCTCAGCATGGTATTGGCGCAGTATTATCACAAGAACAGGAAGGCGAAGAAAAAGTTATTGCATATTTTAGTAAAACAATGGAAAAGGCTGAAAAGAATTATTGTGTTACCAGAAAAGAGCTCCTAGCTATAATATATAGAACATTTTCATACTTTTCTTTATAACAGAAATTTTACAGTTAGAACTGACCATAGCGCTGTACAGTGGTTAATGAATTTTAAGAAGACAGAGCGACAAGTGGCTCGGTGGATAGAGAGACTCCAACAGTATAACTTTGACGTAGTACATAGAAAATGGGTGTCTTCATAACAATGCCGATATTCTTTTCTAGGCGACCCTGTTTGAAAAGACAATGCCAGTACTGTAAAAGACTTGAAAATAAAGAGAACATAACCGAAGAAGTAAGTCTCCAGGTAACCACAGTTATACAGGAAGAAGATAAGGATCAGACTTCCCTGGAAAAACTTAAAAAGAGTCAAAAGAAAGATAAAGACCTAAAAGTCATACGAGAATGGCTTAAAAATGAACTTTTCCTATGTGGGATAAATCTTTCGTAACAATATGTACAATGCTATATGAACTTCAGTTAGTGTGTGCCAGTGTGTCTTAAAATAAACATCCAAAAAATAAAATTCATGCAAACCTAGTACCTAGCGGAAAGATCAATATTTGAGACAACGAAATAGAGCTGGTGGAAAAATACATATACCTAACTTAAATAAGAAATAAAGATCACAAGAGACAACCAAACATGTGAATTACGAAGAAGAATAAACCATCATGGACAGCCCATGGAAAACTTAGACATTTTTAATAGAGATATACCAATTTCTTTAAAACGTAAAACAATTGACCAATGTGTGTTGCCTGTGATGACCTATGGTGCTGAAAGGTTGACATTGACAGCTACAACTTCCAAAACGCTGCAAATAGCTCAAATGAAAATGGAAAGGTTAATGCTGAGTTTATCGCTTCGTGACAAAGTTAGAAATGAAGAATTAAGATGAAGAACAGGAGTTACCGATGTAATTTATCGAATTGCCACACTGAAATGGAACCGGTAAAACCGAAAGGGTAAAAGATTCGAAGCAACGTGATTTACACGGCCGGAAAAAAACGTGGTTGACTGTTTGTAGGTCACAATGTTATTACTTAATCCACGTAAGTCCATATGATTTAAAAAAAAACACCATTATCGCCCATTTAAACTATGTTCGAATCATAAAATTGCGACTCACCGATTTGGATCTAAGACTAATCTCCATTAGCATAATGCAAGTTATGATGCACGATCGTCCTGACCATTTAAATATAAATTTGTAAAGTGGTAAACCTTGTTTTCATAATCATAGGATCGTAAATCGCCATAAACTGCCATTATTGATTAGTGGAAAATCCGCACTAATATAGGGAACCTCTCTTTCAAACTAGATGGGGTATTAATGTTTTAGGACAATTAGCTACCTTTGTTACTGCAACAAGATGGCGCAATCCTATATAACTTAATATTATATTTCCAAATAGAAGCATTGGCACTAGCGGATCATTTCGACGGTCTATAAGATCCTGTGTTGTTATCCTTTTTGGGACTATTTTTAAACGAATCGTTTATAATGAAGAACCTACAGATGTTAATGATTTAAAAATTCAAATTGAACAAGCGTGTAGGTACTCAAAATGACACCAGCAATGATATATGCGGCATGTACACGTGAACTATGGTACAATCACGTGAACTGCTTGGGCTGTTAGACGCTTGTGTTGAAGCAGAGGGAGGTCATGTTGAACATGCCCTATAAAATTAATTCACATTTTAAATAGTATTGGTTATTGTTAAAAATAAACAATAAAATTAAAATTTAGCATATTGTACACTAATAGCCTCATTGTAAAACTCGGAAAAAACGCTTTCATTTAAGCTAACTTTTATTTCATGGCTCTATTTAATTTTTTAATGACAGGGTCTGTCATGTCATTAAAGATCTCAAGTGGTATTAGAGAGTTTTTAAGGCCCCTTATTTCAGTAACGTTAAACGTTATACGTTATTTCTGCTCACTCGCGCATTAAACAGAAAAATAAACGGAATTTTTACTTAAAAACATTCATTACTTCTTAATTGGACCCCGTTATGCAACAAGGAACCAACTAACATTTTATCAAAAATCGAGTTTATTGATTCCCACCGACTCCAAATAATATTATTTAGGTTTTGCAACAAGGAACCAACTGATTTTGGACATAGCGACATCTAGGGGACGATAGAACCATATTGCAAATTTGTAAAATTCGGTTGTAACAGTTTTCTAATTCGAACCAAGTAAACTTTGGTTCTTTGTTGCAGAAATCTGTAACCTACGAAAGTTGGTTCCATGTTGCAGATTTTACTTTCCCAGCTGTGTAATTATCGTTGAGTGCCAGAAAAATAACTTTGAACAATGCTTCAAAGCGAGAGATTTCTTTCGCAAACGGGTGCAAAAAATCATGAATAATGTAAGGCTGATAACCAACTCTTCCACTGAAGCTTGTATTTCCAATTTGCAAGAGGTAGTTATTAATTTATATTTTTTTACTTCTAACCTTAAAAGACCTCTAAAATTTTGTCCTATGACTATATTATTAGGTATTTTATTTAATAGCATGTTATTTGCCAATTTTTAGCATAATCATCCTGCTTATTTATAGTTTTTTTTATTTAATTTTTGATTTTTTTTTCCGATTATGTAAGTTGGTTCCTTATTGCAAAATTCTTTTTCAGTGACTGGCAAAATAGCAGCAAAGAAATCAGGACCAAGTAACAGCAATAGTGATATCCCATAAACATGATGATAATATCGATTATTAACGTAACAGTTACGACGAAGACTCGGATATTCCGTCAAGGATAAAGATTTCCAACCTACCTACAGCGACGTCTCATCCGACGAAAGTTTAGGACAACCTTCAGACCATAACTCGAACCCTAATGATGAAGCAGAAACTAATTTAAACTGCAGATGTATCTTCACGGGTCGTCCAAAAAAAGGAAGAAAGAAAAAATATGCTGAACAAGACAGAAAGGAAAGAAAAAGGAAAACGAACAGTAATATGGAGTATTACTCCGCTCGAGGAAAACTTGTTAAGTCAAAGGCATTTTATCAAATTTGTGTGCTCATGTGCTGCAAGATGCCATGAAAAATTTTTCTGCTGATGATCTCCAACAGTTTTTCGAACATTACTGGAACTTAAGCGGATTATAATCTACAAACAACATTTATATCAACATCCGTTAGAGAACATTTATTGCTCAGAGAAAAAATTCAAATGCGATAAATCCTGCAACAACGAAGTTCTCAAGAAATATTTCATAAATAAGGTTATAGTTTGTAGAAATATGTATACGAATACTTTGCAAGTGTCAACTAAAACGTATAAATATCTGCTCTACAAAAAGTAAGAAATTTGTCTACACTTGACAAACGAGTGTTCGCGGTGGACACAACAAGATTTCAGCAGATGAAAAAAATATTATATTTAATCATATAAATCAATTTTCCACGCTATGTATCCCATTACTGTAGAGCACGGAAGATGGATCAAGAATTTTTGCAGGAAGGAACTACTTTACCGATAATGTAGATCTTTACAAACCAAAAAGTGATAAACCTGTAAGTTTTTCATCTTTTAAAAAAGTTTTTTTTAAGAGATTTTAACTTGAGGCTAAAAAAGCCAAAAAAGGATACTTGCAAAAATGTGATGCATTTAAAGTGAAGATACAAAGTATATAACGACGATGAAAAACGGGAAATTGTTAGACAACACGAATTACATGTAGAAGAGGCAGAATTAGAAGAAAACAAATGAATATTGACTTGGCCAAGGCAATAGAAGACGAGCAAACAGAAACTCTGACCTTCGATTTAGAAAAAAACGCTTCCTTTACCTCGCATATCTTCAAATATTATATTTACAAAAGACAGTTATGGTATATAATTGTGGAATTTATGCAGGTAAACAGAAAAAATCAACATTTAATTTATGGCTAGAAGGACAGGCAGGCCGTGGAGCCCAAGAAGTGGATCTTGCCTAAGAAAATACATTCTCGCTAACATAAGCGATAAAGTTTCAGCATATTATTCTGTGGAGTGACTCTTGCGGTGGACAAAACAGAAACATTAAAATAGTACTTTTGTTAAAATGTCTTTTGGAGGAATCACAGCATTTAAAGACTATTAGCTGAGGTTCCTTGTTCCAGGTCATACGTTTCTGCCGAATGATAGTGATTTTGGAGATGTCGAATGTGCTCTTAAAAAGCAAAATAATATATTTTCACCTGAAGAATACAGCAATATAATGAGAACTTGTAGACAAAAGCGACCTATTAATGTAAATATGATGGTAAAAGAAGATTTCCTCAGTACCCTCAAAATTAGAAAAACAAATCACAAACAGAAAAAAAGTATTACGAACGAGAAGATAAAGTTGGTTACGAACCAAAGAAGTTAAATTATTTAAAGATAAAGCCTTATAATATTTTTTTGAAGACGACTTACCTAGACAATGACGATTACCAAGAAATTAAATATACGGAAAGTAGCAGGAAGACAACTTCAACCGGACCACAGTACAACACGTTTTTAGAACCATTATGGCCTGAGGGAAAACCAGTTGCAGACGCAAAGTTGAGAGACGTACAAAGTTATCTCATTTAATACCGTCAGCACACCACAGCTTTTATACAAATCTAACGGCAGACAATTCTATAATAGAGGATATAGATGGATTTAATGGAGATATAGATTTCGAACCAGACAGTGATATTTAATATTACATTTAGCAACAAAGAACCAAGTGATTTTTTTTCTACCTAGGAGTTCATATTGTACTTATGTATTTTACTAATATCATTAATACCATTTTATTGTAATAAAAGTGTTTATTTTATTGTCGTCAATCATTTTTTTATGCCTAAATAATTTCATGAAACAATCTAAACATTATTCTAATTTTCCTCAAAACTTTGGTAATGTTGGTTGGTTCCTTGTTGCATAACGGGGTCCAATTTAGTTACTGTTAAAAACATTTTTGGAACACACTGCAGATTTCTTTAAACTGGTATTGTAATACTGGTTGTCTATACTAAAGGAATACTTTTAAGTTTAAAAATGATTTTTTAGGTTTTCTAATGGTTAAAAAATCATTAAATAATACTTAATAACTATACCTTACTAAAATATGATTAAATTGGCTAAATATAATTAAAAAGAAAATATTTTTCCTTTAAATTTAATGTAATGTAAGTATATTGATCATTACTTATGTAATGTGATCTTTAATTAAAATATGTGATTTTTCCCTGCGTAATCAGTTGCAGCAAGGTGTATTTCTCTCCACGTGTAATATGTCCGAGATATTCCAATTTTATTGTTTTAATTGTATTTAAAATTTCTATTTCTTTATTCATCCTTCTCAAAACCTCTTTGTTTGTGACGTGTTTTGTCCAAGATATTTTTAGAAATTCTTTTATACACCCACAGCTCGAATAATTTCAGTTTTTTCATTGATGTCGCAATTAAGGTCCAATATTCCATTGCATAAAATAAAGTCGAAAAAACAAAGCACCTAGCCAACCTAACTCTTAGTTCCAATTTTAAATCCTTTGTAGATACCACTCTTCTCATTTTGTTGAAATTTGCTCTAGCCTTTTCTATTTTGATTTTGGTCTCCTGAATGTAATCATTTTGTGGAGTTAATCATTGTTCCGAGATATTTGTCCACTTGTTCGACGTTAGATCCATTTATTAGAAGAATCTCGTTATTTTCTGAGTTTTCGAATTTCGTCTTCTTAATATTTATTGTTAGACCATACTCTTTTCCATACTCTGCTATTCTGTCACCACTCTCTGAAGATCTTCAATATTTTCTGCTAAGATTACAGTGTCGTCCACATATCTAATGTTGTTAATGGGTGCTTCCATTTACCTATATTCCAGCTGTTTCACCTCAAGAGCGTTTTTAGGATCTCTTCTGAGTAGGCAATAAAAAAAATTGGTGACAACATGGCGTAGATATCTTGACTAACATCCAGGCATCTTTGTATCAATATATTAGTGTACACCTACATTGAAACCGTATTTCTCCCGATCCGATATCTGGCGACGTCGGCCGACGTCGGATTAAAAACAAACTCAAGGTATTAAATCAGATGCCTATACTGGTTCGTCATGGAAGCAGTATAGGCACTATGATTTAATACCTTGAGTTGTTTTCAATCCGACGTCAGCCGACGTCGCCCGATATCGGATCGGGAGAAATACGGTTCCAATGTAGGTGTACACGTACATGAAAAAAGAGCAAACGCGTTCCTAGGCCTTTACGAAAACCAAATTGTATATCATTAACGTCTATGTCCATTTGTGATAAATTCGTTATGGATGACTTTTATATATCTTTAGCACATGAGACATCAAGCTAATGATACGGTAGTTGCTGACTGCAAAAATTGACGTTAACCAATCTTTGCGTAATACACCTGAACTATAAATTTGGTTCAAGAGTGTTATTAAAACATCAATATGCTTCTCATTTAGAATTTTAAGGATTTATATAGGAAGCATGTCAGGTCCAGGGCTTTTCCCACTCTTTATTGTTTTTAATGCGTGTAATATTTCTTCTTTTGTAATATATGGACCTCCTCTTTCATCATCGAACAATTCGTAGATATATTCTGCTCATCTTTGTACTTTCTCGTCCGTATGTGTTTAAGTAGTCCCTTGTCTATCCAGAACTGCACGAGTAAGATTTTGTTTTCTTAGTCCTGTCAGTTCTTTAACTTTCTTATGTAGGTTAAACAGATCATATTTATTTTGAAGGCCTTCGATCTCTTTGCATTTTTCTTCAAAGTATTTTTCTTTTGCCTTCTTTATCATCTTCCTGATCTCGTGGTTTAGGTACGACTTTGTAATGCAACTTATAATCAACTATTCCATTATATATTTATTGTCATGAATATTTTATTGTTATTAACAGTTTTGTGTATTTGTTATTATGTTTTTTGATTAGTCTATATGAACGTTTCTCCAGATACTCATAGTGCTCATCATTTTTATCTTACCTTTTGAATATTCGTGGTGAGTCGGTCAGATAGCTCAGCGGGCTGTGCGGCTGCCTCTCATTCGCTTCATACTGTCGAATGGTTTCAGTGGATGTGGGATCGAGCCCCAGCTCGGTGTACAAAAACAAAAAGTCTAAACGCAGCAGTTTAAAATTCTAGATGAATCTGCGGCTTAGACTAAGATATGCTGGGATCTGATCGGCCTATGGTGGAGCAGTACGGCAAGAGATAAGGGCTTGCGGCTCGGTGATACTCCTCCATAGATCCCTACCGGACGGGCGTAAACGCCTAAAAAAAAACCAGATATATTGTATGTAATGTATATATATATATATATATTATTATAATATATATATATATATATATATTCGTGGTGAACATATAAACTACCTTCGATGTTATTGATAGTTTTATCCGATAAATCTCAATTACTCTCGTGATTGGAATCAATATGCTCATTCAATGAAACAGTATCTATATCAATAGCATTACTAACAATCTCTTACCACTTTATAACAGTTTCTCCAAAATCTTTGATCAAACTAAACCTTTTTTTCGATAAACTATCCATAAGCTCACAATATCGACTTAGCTCAGTAACACGAACAAACATGTGTCATCTCACAAACTACGATCAATTTATTTTATCTTATATTGCAGGCACAACCTTTCGAACTGATTACAAATTCAATGAAAATGTAATTGACTAGGCGGTTTGGGATTAAGAGGCATCGCTAATATAGAATAATTATAATAAAGGTTAGTAGTAAAGAATCAAAGATAATAAGGAATGTATAATGGAGGTTATATCACAGATGAGATCATTCCGGTTAAGGGTTAAAATAAAATAAACGCAATCATCATCATCACGTACGTTTTCCATTTAAATACTTTGACTGGTTCGATAATAAATGTTTTTTTATCTGTTTTAATGTTGTTTATAAATTGCCTTTCTATTGTTGTTTATTTCTTATATTAGTAATGTCAAAACAAACTCTTTGGATAGGTCTCTTATGCTATCCTCTCTAGACTTGTGATATGGTTAGCACTGCCCTTTTTATAAGATTTTTAACTAATTTTAATATGAATTAAATTTCATTTATAAAATCATTTTAAAATTTTTAACAAACTTATGATCTGTGACTAATGGACATAGTCGCAAAACCAACTTATCCCTACACACACAATTTTACGAACAAACAAAAATAAAAAGCAAGAAATTTTTTATTAAAAAATTTATTTATATTCAATATGATCCCAGAAAATTACTTTTACACAAAGGGCAAAGAAAAGAACTCTTCAGACATTGCTTTAGACACATCGGATGAAATAAGTGTTTACACGGTGTCATTCTAGCTTTGGACATACTATTGAGACAAATGGCACATATGTCTGCCCATGCTATAATCTCTTCTCTTGTAGCAATTTTAAAACTTCTAAACATTGCTTTCTCTATCTGTAGAAGCTTCCACTGATTATGGTAAATATCTTTTAAACGTATATATAATAAAAAGTACATACTCAGAAGAAGAAAACTAGAACATTGTATGAAGTAAATATACATGGATGCAACAAATGCAGCTGTTATCGCTATAAAGTTAAGGATCATTGGTACATAAAGGTATTCCAAGTTATCTAATAAATCTATGTTGAATATTTCTACTACCTCTGGTAGGGTCTCTGTAAAGATCTTCTCTGTACACAGATAATATATAAAAGTAACAATACTGTAACTAATACTAGGACTATAGTTAATACCTTGTTCTCTTAAGCAAACAACTATCACAACTGCTTTGGCCCACTCTAAAATTAATTTAATGATCCAGTGTAAAAGTTGATCGCCAGATCGAAGTGACGTGAAGATTGTTAATCTGTGAGTTTGAAAATATATCCTTGACTCTTGTAACAAAATAGCCGAATACTGAGTAAAACAGAATTGATGTTAGTGCCATGATAACGCTTTTATCACTTTTTAGATCCCGAAAATCTCCGTTCTTTTCTAGTATCGAGTCGACAAGAATGAAAAAACACACCTGAAAATAAAACTGTATTATAGGAACTATATATTATATATATATATATAAATATATATATATATATATATATATATAATATATATATAAATATATACATGTCATGTATTCAACAATGAACCATCCAAAATTTAAAATTGTCTATAACTGTCCCCTTTTAACCTACCTAGAAACATCATACTTTATTATCAATAAAGATTAATGTTTTTGAGTTAATATGGTCTTCTTCTTTTAAGTGTCTTTGTTCATTGTATCCCACGGGTGGAACACAATGAACTAGTGCTGCGTAACACATGAAACCAAACTACTTTATTTTTAAACATAGATAATAAAAATTAGTTTACAGGAACTTTAGTAAGATTTCAAATTTTTATTGTTTAAAAGCACAAGAATAGTTGAAAAGAACAATAAAACTGAAGATAGATATAATTCCTATCTGACATTTAATAAAGAAAAAGACACTGTAAACACAAAATAGCATTGTTGTCGTTTTGTGCTGCGACATAATTTTGGTCTCGACAAAATATATTTCACATCTTTCTTGTTGACGAAAGCTATAACAGGAACATTGGGCATAACAAACTGCTCACTATATTTATCCTTAAGTCTTAAAAATGATATGCAATATTCCCCATCTTGTTCCATCTGTAATATTTTCCTCAGAAAATATACCACTAACTTTGGTGGATGAAATTCTACGAGGACATAATGTTCTACGTTAGGGTTAAAACCTTGGGTACTTAACAAATTTGGATTTAAAATAGGAAGATCTTGTTCATACTCTCCACTATCACTGTCACCCTCAAGGGTGACCTATTTCATCCTCCTCTGAATCTGTATTATCATCATTGACAAATTGGACTCTCTTCTTAGCTTGTCTATTTTCATTTATTAGCTTCTTTCTTTTAGCTTCCAATTTTTCTTCTTCAATAATATGTTTTTGAGGTGTATCTGTGGCAATAATACTTTTTTTACTTTTTCTGTTCTTTCTATTAGTTTGACGAGGTTGGGCTTTCAATGCAGGCATAAATTGTTTTGGTGGAAAAAATGATGGTCCTGCTTGACTTTTTGTATGTACGGGGTTTCTGATTGAATGTTATTAGCTACAGAACTGTCATTTTTCATTTGGCACAGTGATTTGTTATGTTCACCTCCTTGAAGGTCTCTTGTATTATTAGAACTTTTATCATTTGGACAGGGGCTGTTTGTTACATCACTTAGCAAAAAGTCCTCGTCTGTAAAGATATCCCGATTAAAGGGATATATACCGCATTTTTTAAACGCATGGGTTATATTTGTGGCATCGTAACTAAGCGAGTTACTCTCAAAATAAAGTTGGTCCCTTTTTTGACAAAATCATCGTAAAGAGCACCCCTCAATTAGTACACCAAATAAAATTAATGTATATTAAAAAAATTATTGTATTTATAGTTTGGTGAAATGGTATAATATAGTGGGTAATATTTAGGGGATAAACTGTAATAAAATCATAATTTATATTGGTTAATTTTCATTTGAGATTCATTTACTTCAATAAAAGATAATTTAAATTAATTACTTGCTTAAATTTACTATTACCAATATGATTTGTTTCAATAGGTGTAGTTTTCATCCCTAAAAAACTAACAGCAACCAATGGCATAAGTCCAAAAGTAAAGTGGAGGGTGAGTAAAACCTAAATCCAAATTTTTATGCCATTCTATGTTGACACGGTAAGCTTTTCCGGGTATCCAGTGTAATCTTTTCATTGTCTTAGTGTCCAAGATTTGCATTTGTATGTTAGTATTAAAAATATTAAACAGTTGACCCATCTGATCTGTTAGGTTTGGTGAAATTTAGGTGTCTTTCTTTTGTATTTTTTCTTCTTTTGTTTACTTTTGTCTTCTCCATACCGATAGTTGCTAATTCACATCTAAGTTTTATCTCCACCTGATTTAATTATTTTTAATTTAATGATCCCAGGTACAAGTGTGAGTTTACAATATCAAACCTTAATTAATAGATACCATAGATGGGCAGACCAAATATTTGACTTAAAAATTTCTTTGTTTTACGGTTTTTACGTAGTACTTTACTTAGTAACTCTGATATAGACTATGAAGTATGTCATAATGTAATTAATTTCATTTGGTTAATTAATTTAACTTAAATTAATTAATTAATTAAATAAATAAATAATTAATTAATTACATTATGTTTGTTATGTAATTAATATAATTACTCAATCACCTTACACCTTATAGTAAGAAAAAACTGTCTCACTCCAAAAAAGAAATAATTTTTAAACATAAGAGAGAGATTTGGTTCAGCTGTGAACAGAGTCAATTACAAAAATATAAATATTTTTATTTGTGAAGAATTCACATATTTGGACAAATAACTATTGCTCATAAAGCTGACAACATATAATGGATTTATTAATTTCAAGTACACGTATAGCTAATCTATCTTGTTTGTTAAAAAGTAAAAAATCTTTGACATGAATGAATTTTGACATCTTAACAAAGTATTTAAAATGTAGTTACCTGCGATATAAAAGCATAAAATGTCTTCATTTTTATAAAAAACTGTTCAACAAAATGTACTTCTTCCATGATTTCTGATGCGAGGCCCAGAAACAGTTCTCTTGCAAATAGATGCCATCCTACAACATAATTTGAAGATATTATTAGTTTTCCTAAACGATTTTTTTATTTAGATATTAGTCAAATAAACAACTATTCTGTATTTTATAAATATGCAACCGGAAACTGTACTATTTTTATTTTATGGATGCCTCACGATATAGGCAAAATTAAATTTCCCATCGAACGCTTCGGATTAACTGTCCTTTCTGATGAATTGGATCGATTTCTGATCACACTCGAAACAAATGTTCTTGACCCTACTGCAATCTCACTTTCCTATAAATGGCAAGATTCCAAGCCAATTCTTCTGAACCTGCCATAAACTGATTCTAGAGGAAGCAGTTGACCTGGAGCATCCAACCCTTTCTGTGAAACGACTTGTGGAGATAAATAATTAGTTTTTAAGAAGATTTACTTTTAAAAACTGTCGGGGTCTGTAAGTCAGCCATTCCAAACTCCAAAATGGTTTATTTAAATTAACTTAATTTATTGAAATATCTTCTTACTAGATTACAGTAGCAAAAATCAGTAATAACGGTGCGAACGTTAGCTTACAATTGAAGAAACTGGATCAAAAATGTTTTGTACTGTCAAACATCATCATTTGCAATATAACTGCAAATTCAAAATAAAAAAAAAAATATTTTAACAAGTAATGTACAGAACATGGTTGCTTTACGTTGATCGAGTTAAAAATCATTCGTTTAGCTTATTCTTTGTTTAATTTACAACATGTATCAATATCTCATTTCCTTCCATTTCCTCTAATACTTCGACTTCGACTGACATGATTTGACTGACACAAGTTAGATCTTTATTTTTGAGAAATTACTTTCGCAAAAGTGACCATACACTAATAATAGCAAAACTACAACAAGAACTACCCATAATACCAAAGCATATAAGAGATAGATTACCAATTAGAGCTCCTTCAAGAGAAGCAGGTTGTAAACAAAATAGAGGAAGAAATAAATAAAAAACTAGAGAATGCAGTCAAACAGGATATAGATGAAGAATAGCAGACCATACAGACAGCCATGTCGAGAGCAGCGGAAAAGTGTATAAGAAAGAGAGCATATAAAAAGACAAGATTGGTTCGATGAAACGTGTAGGAATGTTTTGGCAAGAAGAAACAGGGCAAAACTACAAAAAGATAAAGAAAATACCCAAAATGCGATCGAAAACAATGTGACAAGATGAAGGAAAGTGAAAAGAATTTGAAGAAAAAAGGAAAGAGAATAGCTAGAAAAGCAGTTGAAAATAAAAAAAAGCCTACAGAAACAAAGAGGTAAAGAATTTCTACCAAGAAGAAATCACTTTCCCACAAAACCACAGGCCGATAAGCTTGTGGATAGTCATCACTCTCAGACTCCAAGCAGATAGACCGGCTAGGACTAATACCAAAAGCTCAAATCCTATTTAGAGCAGACTACTCCAGCAAACAAGTACTCAAATTAACAGAGTACATAATAGCCAAACTCATACACAGCAGTAGCCTTCGTCGATGTCAGCAAAGCCTTTGATAGAGTCTGGCATAAAGGATTGATATATAAAATGAGAGACTATGGATACAGTGAAGCCATGACATGACTGATCTATTAGTACTTGGGCAACCGAAGCTTTAGAGTTCTAATAAGACAAGTCCTGATCCAACTCCAAACTCCGGAGGCTGGAGTGCTGCAGGGAGCGGTCCTATTACATTATTGTATACAATATACACCGTCGATGATTCAAGAACACCTGAAACACGACTCAGCCTTTATGCAGAGGACACAACAATTGCGACCAAATACATTTGCAAACAACTTGCAAACAGCACTAGACAGCATTGAAAAATAGAGTATCTAGTGAAAAATTGCCATCAATTCCGAGAAAATGAAAGCGTGCTCTTTAAAGAGCAGGAGCAGGAAAGGAAACAATCGATAAAGCAGAAATAAGAGGACTTGCACGGTAGAAAAAAACAATCTACGTACTAAAACAAAAATAAGGTTAGATTAATTATCCAAGAAACAAGTGGCCCACTACAGCAGCCTACTTGAAGCAGTAGATCTACCTAGATACGTCGCTAAACGTTTCTTATTCAGAAAACTTCAACAAGTAAGAGTGATTGACATGATGGTCGAAAAAGACAGAGTTAAGTTCACTGAGCTGGAGAACCACTTAGGCGCGATATTGCGAGAGATAATTAGGTATGATGCGTTCTATAGATGGAAGCACAAACGTCTAAAGCGAACACATACTGGCAAATATATAAATACTAGATAAGATTTTATTTGTCAAGCAGTCTTTACAATAAAATCATAAAAACTTAAAAAATGGCATCGACCCAAAAAAAACACAAAACACCAACATGACCCCAAAACCCGGGCACAAAAGGCCCATATCCTTAAGCACAGAGTCGCCGAACTGGGAGTAGCACAGGGCCGACACTCAAGGCCCGAGCAGCAGTTTTAGTTCTAAAGATACGTCAATAGAGAAAGCAGAAAGAAAGCGCCTCACGCATATCCAGTTTTTGTACCCAGGACTACCACATGACAATCACTTATCAACAACAGAAGCGCAGCAATGAGACCTTATCGTGCATCAGAGTGCTATAGGGGAAAGGGATGGTCTAAAGCATTAGAGCACGGTGGAGTGTCGTTCCTGGTTTCATGAATTAATACAACTCGCTCTAATGGGTTTGTAACACCAAAATATAATTCAAAAGGTTGTGCAAGTCTCTCAGACTGGCTAAAATCAATTTGATGCTGCTTCAGTAAATTTACGACCCTCTAATGTGTACATTGCTGAAAGTTCCTTTGTTTGGTATAGAAACTACAATAGAGTAAAATGAAAAAAATATATCCTAATACATATATCCAAAAATTATAGTAGGTATCATAATTGCTTCAATTATGATACCTAATCATAATAACTTCAACAAAACAAAAGTAATGACAAACATGGAAGACCAAGAGGCAATAAAAATACAAACAGAAAAAATAGAACAGGTAAATGAGTATATCTATCTAGGACAAACAATCAGAGCTAACAGAGAAAAATCAAACAGCCGAAATATCGAGACGAGTAAGAATGGGATGTGCAGCATTCGGCAAACTTTCTTACGTTCTAAAAAATCAAACAATCCCTCTATACTTACGAAGCAAGGTATATAACTCCTGTATAATACCGGTGCTCACCTACGGATCACAGACATGGACATTTACACAGGCCAATTTGGATAGGATAAGGAAGGAACAAAGAGCGATGGAGAGACAAATGTTGGGATACATCACTTAAAGATAGAAAACGTAACCAGTGGATCAGAACTAGACAAAGACAGTAGACGCGATAGAACAAGCAGCAAAACTGAAAGAAATGGCTGGACACAATGAAAGTCTACAAGACGGACGATGGAACAATGCCATCGGAAAGTGGCGTCCATACAATGCAAAGAAATCAAGAGGCAGACTACAGATGAGGTGGAAAGATGACATCAGGAAACAAGGAGGTCCCCACATGGCAGAGAACAGCTCAAGATAGGGAAAGATGGAAAGAACTGGGGGAGACCTATATCCAACAATGGAAGGATACAGAATAGGTTCAAAAAAAATCATAATTGCAAAATAAATTGTAGTAAGATAAGAATAAAATTATTTTTAACAAAAATAATTATATTACATTCAGAAAGAAAGGCTTCTAGTTTTATGATTACTTCAAAGAATACCTTCTTAACTACCTTTTTGCATAAGTTTAAACAAATTAAAAAATTAAAACAAAAAAATAAAGATCAATTAAAATTTAGCTGATTGTCTAAAGTAATTGAATACAATAAACTCAGTTTTTTAAATATTTTCATAACGTTAGTACCTTATGTGATGCTGCTGATTACCTATAATTTCTTCTTCTGACTCTGTGTGCAGCGATAATGATAATTGTGGACATAATGAACTGATATAATTTTGAAAGTGTTTCTAAATAGGATAAAAATAATGTTAAATGACAGTTGCTTTATTTTGACTGACATCCTTAAACTGTGACTTTATAATATAACACCATATTTGTCACTCTGACGTTTCTGTTAAGGTTAGATTTAAATATTCTAAACTTACCTGTTGTATTTTGCCATAATATTTCAGTATTAATCCATTTTAAACTTCAAATAGTTCCTGATTTATAAAGAACAAGCCTGTCATTTTATTTTTAGATTATAAAGCGAAAAATATTCATTTAGTTAATTTCAGAGGTAAAGTATTATTTTCATCCATTTACAACATTTAAAAAATGGTGACCCCTTGAATTATCCATGTCTGTCTGTCCGTGAACGCAACTCAATGTATAAATTTTGTTCATTAGGACCCTTTTGCGGCTGGGGTCAATAATAATCATCTTTTGGCGGCAAATTCGAATAAACACCCCTTACATACATACCCTTTAGCACCTCTTGTGGGCTATTTCGTTACTAATTAAAATTTATTGGAAAATAAGGATATATTAAAAGATGCACAATTTTTTCTAGATATATTTATATTTATTTGTTTTTTAAGATAAAACAGTTATAAAATAATTACATAATATTTATTACACATATTTGCAGAAGTTAAATACTATTATTTTTTGCTTCTGACAACTTACTGTCATCCTTTTTGTAATTTTTCCATAATTTGTACCCAACGAACAATACAATAGTTCACCATGTTTAGTTTTGTTACTAGCACAACACAAAAATTCTTTGCTACAATAGGTAACTCAAAATAAACTTTAAAAATTAAGTAACCAAATATAAATTAAAATTACTAAGAATAAATGCAAACGGAAGTTAAAGATAATAAAATAAAATTGAAAACTTGTAAACAAACGGAAGATCTGTCATTACTTTGGATTGACAGAATTGACATTGCTTCGTTTGACATATTTTATTTAGTTTATGATTGGTTAAAGTCTTCGTGAGAGAGATATGCTGTCATTTCTCTTTATTAACTCGCTGGGGTCAAAGTGATGGGGAATGAACCAAGTCATTCATATAAGATTCCAGGCTATGATCTAGATCATGGTCATTTGCTGCATCCTGCTAGATAACCAATCTGACGTCCACGTGTTTTCCGGGATAAGCAATCCATTATTTACTGTCAAACAGCTTCGAACGGATGAGCGGGTAAGTGGAAGGACACTCTGTTGTCCTGAGATTCAGAAATTGGTCTCGAAGATGGAAGGACCAAGAAAGCGGTTAATGGTATTAGAATAGAAGAAAGCAACGAGAAACCACTGCATTAAACCCTGATGATATTCCTAGTAAAGCTATCATGGCAAATACAACCAAAGTTGAAACAGTTACTAATCATGGAATACAAAAGCCAAGATTTGGCAGTGAAGGGTAATACACCTCTAGATTACAGGGCCTACCAGATCGTAACCCAGAGAAACCAGTGTAACATAACTGGAAAAGTGTCTCCAAAAACTTCAGAGTTGATTATTAAAATATGTAGGTACGTGCAATGTGAAGACAATGTATCAGGCTGGAAAACTTCATAATACCATTCAAGAAATGACCAGACTTGAAGTATGTATAATAGGCATAAATGAAATACGGTGGCCAAATAATGGTGCTTGTATTGTTGACAACCATATGGTATACCACTCAGGAAATGATGACGGTCAACTTAAGTGTGGGGTTGAAGTAATCGTATCTTCTCAATTACGTTAATATGTTACAAATATTATACCTGTTTTTGAAAGATTAATAATAATCCAACTGAATACTACTCCAGTCAAATTACATGTTTTACAAGTGCAACTAGACATAAATCAAAAGAAGAGCTACAGCAATTCTATGAGCTGTTAAAAAATCCACTTAAACAAATTAAAAAAGAAGATATAACTATTATTATTGGTGACTCATTTGCAAAAACTGGTAAAGCGAAAGTTTTGAATTCATTGGTGATTTTGGTATAGGAAAGAGAAATAAAAGAGAGACAGATTAAAACTATTTTTAGAGGCAGAAGAATTTGCAATATTTATTAAGTTCTTTAAACTACCACCAAGACATTTGTATACTTGGGCTTCTTCGCAAGATCAAGCAGGAAACATAATATGAAATCAAACTGATTACATAATGGTGAACAAGAGAATCCGTAATATATACCTATCCGTTAAAAGTTAGTTCGGTGCTGACATATCGTAAGATCATGTTCCTAATATTGGTAAATTTAAGTTTGATTTAAAAAGGTTATAAAAAAGAATAGTAACAAAAAACGTGATATAAGAAAATTTAAAGATAGGGAAACAAAAGAGACAGTCGACAGTCGCAATGATTCTTTCAGAAAAGCTAAGTAACATAGAGGAACAATATAATCCAGAAGCATCACTCCAGAATATATGTGAATATATAGTGAAACCATTAACAAGATCTAAGAAGAAAATCAAAGAGCAACAAAAGAATGTTAAAAATATTCAGATAAATAAGAATCGAAATACGAAAGGGCAAAGAAAATTGGTTAAAAACACAGTGTGAAAAGACAGAGTTGTTGAAACAAAAACATTTAATCATGGCATGAAATAAGATGACATACTTAATACAGGTATCATGTGAACAAATCATGTCCAGGCTGAGAGAATTGGGCGTTAGTGAGTACCTGGTCAACATAATTGACAGATACTTTACTGACAGGTCCATAATAGAAAAAGATACCAGCATCAGTTTGTCGCAGGGTGTTTCGCAGGGTTCAGTACTAGGTTCCATCCTGTGGAATGTCCTGTACGATGGGGTGTTGAGGCTACAGATGCCAAGGGGATGCGTTTTTGTAGCTTATGCCGATGATCTTGCACTGGTTACGAAGGCGAGTCAAAAAACGGACATGGCTAATGCGGCTAACACAGCCCTGCGTCGCATTAGTAGATGGGTCAGAGAGATCTACAGCTAGCGCCTCAGAAAACTGAGGTGTTAGTTCTCAGAAGGAGCCGGAAAAATGCTCTCTTCGCTTTATAGTGGAAGGTATGGAGGTTGCACCGGTTAAATCGATTAAGTATCTGCTAATCTGGTTGTCGGAAGGACTAAGGTTCGGAGTACACATCCAAAAGACGGTAAAGAAGGCGAACCAAAATCTGGAGTTGTTGATATGGCTGATGCCAAACATTGGAGGCCCTGGTAGCACCAAAAGAAAGGTGCTAAATGGAGTTTTCCAGTAGGTGGTAACCTACGTTGCCCCCGTGTGGTATAGCGCACTAAACACGTAAATACTGCAAAATACGCTAAGCTGATGGATACTTCGCAAAGGCGAATGTTCCTCAGGGTGTCTAGTGCATATAGGACAGTCTCGAATGAGGCTTTATATGCCATTGGAGCGGTGATACCAATCGATTTGTTGTGTAAAGAACGAGCGAAGATGTATGCGATGAGGATGGATGTAAATATACATGAGAATGAAAGAGAAAGAACGATAGTAGAGTGGCAGCGAGAATGGGCGAATGATAGCGAAAAGGCAAGGTGGACAAAGGAGCTTATTCCCGATCTAAGACCGTGGTGAGAATGTAAGTTCAGGAAACTAGACTACTTCCTGACGCAGTTTCTGACCGGACATGGTAGTTTTGGCACCTTCACAAATAGAATAGGCAAATTGGCCGGCAGACTGTTCTGTTTGTGTGGTACCTGACGCTCGCGCCACATTTTTAACTGCCAGAGATGGGCAAATGAGAGGCGAATGGGTTTCGGGTTGGATGAAAAAAACATTGAAAACATATTATTAAGAGGAGAGAAAGAATGAAGAGAAGTACACTGTCTGATTTCTGGGGTAATAAAGAAAAAGGAGCAGGAGGAAAGAAATTGAGCCAGGGATCTGAAATTTATGGTTAATATTGAAACATTTTCTGATTTACGGTAATAGGTATGGTTATTTATACAATTTAAATTTTTTTTATTTTAGTTGTTCATTGAGTGGCAAGACTACTTCTCTGGACGGTTGTTAAGGATTTAGCCAGAATACGGTTAACCCAGCACTACCCTGAGGTCTTCTGGCCTAGTATCCTACTCGGCCGAAAGATGCCAGGGTGTCTTGGTCCGAGACGTAGATGTCCAAAAAAGATTTCCCCCACCGTTACCTGTCAGAATTCAATGGGTACCTTCTTAGGCTCTTACTGGAATCTGGCAATACGGCAATTTAAAAAAATTAACAAAAGATATTGTTACCATAATTTGCATCACTACCTTCTCACTATTAAAAAAAAATAACGTAAAAATTAAAGTGAATCTTACGAGGCTATGATAATTTGGGTCCATACTTTGACTTTTTGTTTGTCATCGTAATTATTTATTTGTATTTTTTATATTATTTTGACAGTTTTTCATTCATACAAGACATTATTTTTGTTTTTGATAACGAAGTACTAAGAAGAGGCAACAAAGATAGAGAATTGCTAAAGACTATTAAACACTGGAAAATGTCTTATCTGGGACGTATAGTGAGGAGGAAATTAATATTAAATACTATAACCGATCCTTAAAAGTAAAATAGAAGGCAGTATAGGTGTAGAAAGCAGAAAAAAACATTGGTAAATGGCCTCAGAAATCAAATGCCGGAATTATTTCTTGTGGCAGTAGATCGAGAAGCCTTTGCAATGGTGATCGCCAACGTCGGATAATTCTGATGGCCTAACAAAGTAAATGAAGTAAGTGAAAGATTTGGACTTCAAGTAACTATAACAAAAACTAAATTTATGATCATAAGCAAAAATAAAGTTAGAGACGCTCAACTACTTATCAATAATACACCAGTGGACCGAGTAAAACAGTATAACTATCTTGGAACAACAGTAAATGAACAATGGGATCACTCACAGGAAATAAAATGTAGAATAGAGAAGGCTAGGAGTGCATTCAATAACATGGCCAAACTCTTTAAAAGCCACAATCTTAATCTGGAGATAAAAGTAAGGCTCCTACGATATTATATCTTCTCAATATTGTATTACGGAGTTGAATCCTGGACACTAACTGAAGCAATGGAGAAAAAACTTGAAGCCTACGAGATGTGGCTATACAGACGAATTCTAAGGATATCATGGACAGACAAGATAACCAACGAGACCGTATTACGAAGAGTGGGCAAAGAAAGAGAGGTGATGTATACCATTAAAAGGAGAAAGTTGGAATATCTCGGACATATAATGAGAAACAGCACTAAATACAGATTACTGAAGGTAATCCTACAGGTAAAGTATTCGGAAAGCGAGGAATTGGGAGAAGGAGAATATCATGGTTGAAGAACCTGAGGAAATGGTTCTCCACAACAACAACGAATCTATTTAAAGCATCAGTCAATAAAATAATTATAGCCAGAATGATTGCCAATATTCGGAACGAATAGGCACTGAAAGAGAAGAAGAAGAAGAAGAAGTGGTACAATAATTTTCAACAGAAGGATGTGTGGTGCGACAAGGTTGAAGGGCGGACGGTCTATTTAAATTAAGCAAATTATAAATGACTTAAATTGTGCATATTGGCGGCTAAATTCAAAACACCCCGTATGAAATATCAATGAATTACATACATTGGTTTAACGGACAAGCATTTGTTGTTGTTATTCAATGTGGACTAGGATTTTTCAAAAGTAAAAAAAATCGAAATACATCGAAAATACTTAATTTTTGGTACTTATAGGATATTGTGCACAAATTTTATCGAAAAATTCCTGATGAATTCGCAAATAAAATAAAAAAAATATTAGGATTTATTTAAAATAACAAAGTCTACTTCCGGTACAACCGGAAGTGCCAGCAGGACAACTGGCAATTATATTTCAACTCAGTGTCATCCAAAACCTACACTTTATTAGAGACTATAAATTAAAATTTTAGTTTTTTTACTAAAGCAGTAATATTTTCAAATATAACTTTAAATTTATTCGTTTGCATAAAAGTATTTTTTATGCTTTGTAGGTGTTTAACTATTTTAAATGAAAGTTGCCATACCCAATGTGCGCAATACGCTATTTTTAATTTAGTAAGTTATATATTATTAAATCTAATTAAAATATAATATACTTACGGATTAAGTTATTTGTTGATCCATAATTTTAATAGAAATATTTTTATATATCGTACACATGCAGTCGTAAACGTTCATGGTTAGTAAATATTTATCTACAGAAATATCTAGCTTGTTTCTATAAATACCCTTTGGCAAACGGTTATTAGTGTAAAAAATATACGTACATTAGAGAAACTTTAAAATCTACTTCTAATACATACATTTTAGATTTTTTGTGCAATTAAATGGTTAAAGTATGTTTTCCAAAGTTGTATATTATACAGGGTGTTTTAAAAAGGTATGTCATAAATTAAATCACGCATTCCGGGGTTAAAAATAAATTGATTGAATCCAATTTACCTTAGTACAAAAGTGTACATAAAAAAGTTATAGCCCTTTGAAGTTACAAAATAAAAATGTTTTTTTGCATCATCTCCTAAACTACTTGATATTTTGTGATAAAAAATGGTCAAGTTAATTTCTTGTTCTGATAGCTTTTTTCATATAAAAGAAACAACAAAAACTAAGCGCAAAGAAAAATTGTGCCTAAGAGGGGTGTGCAGCCCTAAATCCCCCCAAACTTTTGAGTACGTTCAAATCAAATGAATTTTGTGGCATCATTAGTTTAACAAATTATTTTTAAAATTTTTTTTGCCTCCTATCACTTTTTTCAAAAAAACAGTTTTTATTGAGTTACGGCCCTTTCTATTAACCTTTAAAAATACGTGCAACTAAATAAATGGCTTAAATGAATAAACAAGTACAAAAAATGTCTATAACCTTTATAAATATGATATTAAAATAAATGCTCAAAATGACCCCCGTTTTCTTCAACGCACATTCGGTATCGTTTTAATAAGGAAAACCGAATGCGCTGAGAAATCATATTTTTCTGACGAAATTAATTTGCAGCTTCAATTATTTTAACCCTCAATTTTTGTTCATCCTCTATTGTTACAGAATGCACTTTCCCTTTCATAAAAAAGAGGTTAGTCTTCGTAAGTGGGTATATTTATTTAAAAAAACCCTTAAAAGGGCTACATAAAAAAAAAACAAACGTTTTCGGACTAAACAGTCCATCATCAGGTTTAAAATTGCTAGGTTAAAATGCCTGAGCCACCAAAATACATGGGTAAAAACCCTTTAAATTACATATAGTTATAAAAGATTATACATCTTGTTGTTAAAAAACTGTGATGTTCAGTATTAAATTAAATATGACTTCATGTAACATACATTGTTGAATTGAGTTCCAGAGCCGGGGAGTAAACCTCTACGCACGGAGAACAGCTGGAAACTCAGCTGGAGTTTTCCAATTTTTAACAAATCCAAATTTTAACATTTTTTGGTAAAAATGCAGTTATATTCAAATCGCAGATGACAATCAACCTGAAGAAAAAAGCATTTGATCAGTGTATACCACCAATCATGACATACGGCTGCGAAAATTGGACACTAAAGAAAGAGATAATATCGAAACTCAAAGTCACTCAAAGAGAGATCGAAAAAGGAATAGAATCGATCAGACAGAAAACCAAAGTTATTGATTCAATCCATAGAATTAAATCATTAAAATGGCAGTGCGCGAGACATTTAGCGAGAAGAACTGACAATAGGTGGTCTACTAGAATTACATTAGTGTGTTCAAGAGGCGTTAAGAGACAAAGAAGACGTCCAAATTAAAGATGGGACTATGATATATGGAAACAAGTCGGTACAACATGGTAAAGAAAAGCGAATTTTAGACAATTCTAGGCAGATATGAAGAATGAATATGTAAGGGAGGCTACATCATAATCGGTAGAATATGCTGAGAATGATGATGATGATGATATAATCATTATTTTAAAAAATAGAATATACTGTATGTATTATAAAATATTTATAAAATATTTTATACTAATAATAATTAAAATATTTAAAATAATATTTTAAAAATATTCTATATCCATATACATTTTTAGATATTTTTTAACGTTTAACGTACATCCGATTTTCTTAAATGAAAGTTTAGTGTACGAAGGACTCTGTATAAATGGGTCAATGTATTTTGTTACAATGATAAGTTCTCGCAGATTAGTGCTGTACCGAACAACAAACAAAACAAGAGATGCATTCTTATTTAATAATAAGAGCATCATTTTTTTTGTTTACAACTGTTCCTCGGTCCAGATAGTCGTTTAAATTATTTCATTATATTAAGTTCATACGATGTATATTGGATTTTCGAATATTAACTTATACCTAACCTGTTGCTAATATATCTATGTATATGTTATGGACCATATGATTAATTGGTCACTTTTCCTAATGCCCGGGCTATATAAAAAATGCCCAATACTGTCGGTCAATATAATAAATACTATTAAATTCATCACATTGCCCGGGCATTATGTATAATGCTTGGCATCTACTAGACAGGATGATTAAAACTACTTTTATTTTTATTAAATATGAAATATATTTATTTTGATACAATCAAGTATGTAGTAAAAACTAAAATATTTCTTATATACTAATGAAAACAGTCTTGCAGTCTTCTGTGAAATGGCACATGAGTACATTTAATGAATAAGTATACATAAAAAATATAATACGTATTAACGGTAATTGAGGAAACCAAAAAAAGAATTCTGTGTTTTTATTTGCATTTTTTTCTAATGACCGAAATCGATGGTAACACACAAAGCGGCCAGTGAGAAATTAAATCGTTTTTCTTCTAAATCAAACTCAATTTTAAATAAAAATACACTTACCACCTTTGCGTGCTACATCATCGAAATTTATTTTGTATGAATGATTTACAATACATAACTATTTGTTGAAACATGTTCCACTATGGTGACACTTGGAGTTACATATTTTTTTTTCTTTACGACACTTACACTTATCGGATTTACACCCACCTTTACAACCGCACCTACTGTATCCTTGTCCCCCACAGTTAGAAGATTTTCTTGCGCATTCTCTAAGAGATATCTCAGTGTCTGGAATCTCTTCTATGGAGATAAACTTTTCTTTACAAACGGTAAACTGGTTTCTTGAATATAACTGATTTAGTATGCCATATTTTGTGCCTAGTTTGTAAAGCTTTTTTTCAGTTATCTCTGTCACGATAGCTAGTAGATTTCTTTGATCACTACGAGCTCGGTCCACATCTGGCACTCGTATCCTAACTGTGTTACCTAGTTGAGCCGATGGATATTTGGAATTGAAAAATTTTAACATCTTCTCGGCTTGTTGTTCTAGATTCGTCAAAGCCAATTTTCTTTTCTTCTTACATCGTTATTCTAATATCTATATTGGAATCCAGATTTTCATTATTTTCTAAATTAACTACAATAGCCGTTTCTACCGCATTTGTTAAAAATTCTGGAACTTGACTAGATTCACGAGATGAATTTTCATCAATTAAAATTGCTCCAATTTTTTGAACGTCCAGGGTGTAGCCAGATGATATGGAACTTGATTCGGGCAACATTATTGAAGAGTCCACATTTATATTATTATTTTGTATTATATCCGGTTCTGTAGATAGCCCAGCCTCTTGATTTTTGAACAGGACCTCTAAGTCTTCCTCCGAATTAACATCAGTCAGAACTTCTTGGGGTAGAGAGCTTTTTTAAACCAACTTTCAACTTTGTGCCGAACATGGCTTCATATGGACTACAACCTATACCAGTGTGATGAGCTCTATTTTTCATTAGTTGAACAAAACGTAAGCCTTCAGACCATTTGTTTGTATTGTTGTCTTCTAACCACGAACTAAGCATATTCTCTACGTCTTGATTGGCCCTTTCTATAGATCCTTGACTCTGAGAATGCCTGGGTTTGCCATGTACCATTTTTAACTCGGGCCACATGCTACACAGCTCTTTGATAATATGGTTAGCGAATTCTCTGCCATTATCACTATGAAGCACACTCGGCGCCCCAAATATTGTGAAAATATCCAAAAGTACATGCGATACTTCTTCTGCTCTTTTACTTGTAAGAGGTCGAAGTTGGACAAATTTGGTAAGATGGTCTTGATAAACAAGCACAAATTTATAACAGCCATCGGCTTGTGACTGCATATCGATTAAATCGACTTGGCATCTTGAATTCATTTCCTTGCTCAATATTGGTTTCACCACCAAGCCTTTCTTTGGAACATTATGTTTTTTCTGACAGGTCATGCATAAATTTAAATAGATAACAATCATCTCCCTTGTAATATTTTTAAATTTAGAATGTACTTCCTTCTCCATTCGGTTTCTACCACCATGCCCGATAGTAATATGAAGATCGCGCAATGTATCAAATATTTCTTCTGTATGGACGTAGTATTTAATTACGTTATCTTCTTTCACAGGAACAATCAATTTTTCTACTTCTCTAATCGTCATAACGTCGAATCTTCGTAAGCGCTGATAATCACTCGGCGTTTTATTTGTCTGTTTACTTTTAGAGTTTTTTACCTTCTGTATCATTTCCATGTAGGCTGTTTTTGTGAAAATTTGTGAATTTTGACTTTTTGCTGAAATTAATTCAGTTAACCGATTGTTAAATCGATTTTTCATATCACTTAATGGTTCTTCTTTTTCCATAGTTCACTATGCAATACTTTATAAACAAAGAATTAACAAAGAAATGTCACAAACAAACCACTTGTCGTATATACCATTACTAACATTCAACTGCAATATGATTTATAAATAATGGCCGACGCGCTTCGGTGACTGTAACCTTGGATACAGCGCGTTGATTCGCTGCTGAAGATCGCATGATTTACTAAGAACGCCGATTTATCACATTGCCCGGCCATAGTATAGCATTTTTCATAATGACCAGACAATATGATAAATTGTAAAAAGTTATCAAATTGCCCGCTGAAGTTAGTCATTATTAATAATGACCGGGCATTATACATAATGGCTAACATAATCACTTTGTCCATAACATATATAAATGATGAATTGTTTGCAAAAATGTGAGTCTGTTTTCAAAGGGTAAAAGAAAAAAAGACTTACTCATAATTCATAACAGTTCATCGGTAGTGTTGTTTTATTGAATTCTCAGTTTTTTATAAAAAATCAACAGTTTAATATTTTTTAAATTAATGAAAATAAAATACTATTGCTTCGTGACCTGCCCAGAACCATTTCATTTTTGTAATTTCTTCCACAATATCCCTGATTTCGTTCTGCGTCTTATCTCGGTGTTTCTAATCTTGTCTCTCAGTGATATTCCAAGCATGATTCGTTCCATTGCTCTTTGCGTTGTTTTTAATTTTTTAGGAGATTTTTTGGTAAGGGCTACTGTCTCCAAGCCGTAGGTACAAACTGGTAGTATGTGTTATACACCTTTTGCTTTAAGTTTACAGGAATAGAGGTGTTTTTCAAGATATATGCTAGTTTGCCGAAAGCGCTTCATGCCAGTTGTGTTCTTCTTTTTTTCTTCTTAATAATTACATTAATTAAAAATACAAAATGAATTTATTTACATTTTTAAAACAAGTTAAGAAACAAATAAAATGAACAGGACATAAAGAAAACCAAAGGTAGTTTTGTTGAGATTTACAGCAAATTTAGGAAATAAAATCTACCTGTTTCTATACAACGTTTCTGTCGGCCAATCAAATGTCTAATTGATCTCCTGGGAGTTAAGTGATCATTTCCAATAATCTTAAAAGAATAAATAACTTCGACAATATTAGTTCTTTTCATGTATTTATATTTTGTCCGTTAACAACTCTTTTAATTAATCCCATAAGGAATAGTCACCAAGGTTAAAATCAGGTGATTTAGGTGGCCATGCATGCCTTAATCACATATTTCCATAAAATGTACGAAGATGTTGATGAGCAACAACTAAGAAATGTGGTGATGCCCCATCAAGCATAAAGTGCATACCTCAGGCGGCTATATTGGCTATCATATTCGGCAAATTATTTAAAAAAAAATCTAAGTACACAGCACCTCTCAACAATGCATTAAATAAATTGGGATCTATTACTAATTGAACGACTTTCTGCAGAAAGGGACCAACCCACAAATGGCACAAGCATTTAAATTTATTTGACCAAAGTTCGTAAGTGGGTTAATACATTAGAATTATGTTTCTTTAAAATGTTAGTGTTAAAATAATAGTGCAGCTATGCACATATATGTATAAAAGTGGGTTGGTTACTTTCTGCATTTTAAGAAATGAACTCTTTAGAAAAGTTTTATTGAAATTATTACATTTAATACAATATTAATATATAAAAAATATAATTGTAACACAAAAAACATATATTCCCAAAACTGCTAATGTGTTATGGTTTTATCTTTAAGGTAACCAAGTTCATCAGGACGGCCGCTAAATCCCTCAACATCATCAATAATTTCAGAGTATCTAGTTAAACCTTTATATTCTTGAGCATCACCTGGTATTAAATGCATTACAGATTTTATGTCCTCTAATTTTGGAAGAGAAATAGGCTTCCCGTTGGGCCAGTTTTTTGGGAGTAAATGGCTGAAATTATTATTGGTTACTGCTGGCCTTCCATGTTTTTTACCGATGTAAACTTCAGAATAATTTTCATCTGCAAAACTTGTTTTCATAAATATATAAAATGGTTTTGATTTATCTAGCACTATCTCCCTTGTTTTTAAACAATTAATTTTTTGTTTGCTCATGTCAACTTTTTATTACAGATTTGTTTTTCTACTTCTGCTGTACCAAAAAAATCAGAAGAAGTAATTCTAACGACCAAATTTGTTTACAATTATGCAATCTTCGGGCAGGTATAACCTTGTTGATGTTTGAGCGTAGACTCATGTCTAAAAAATTGGCATCGTTAGGTAAGAAACTATGCCCTGATATGAGAAACCGGATATAAATCTTAATAAGTGACGCATAAGTTTTAAGTGCAGCTTTCATCATAAGAGTTAATTATATATTCCCGTTTTTACCCCCATATGAATCAGACCATAAAATTAGTTTATCTACATCGTTAGATACATGATTTTTGATATATTTTAAAAGACATGATCCTACCTCTTGGGAACCACGACCAGCTTCATTTTCCATCCATACATTGCACGATCCCCTTTTTGCTCTTTCCAGAGTAAATTCGTAAGTTGTACAGCCAAATTTGCCTTTTATAAAATAAAATTTCAGTTGGTAGGGGTGGAAGGGGCAAATTTTTTTCCAAATCGAATGTTACAACATTCTACTTTTTTATTGTTAGTCGCAGTATCCAAATCTTGTTTCATTTTTGCCTTGGCTTCTTGCCAATTTTTGATATGGGTATCATGTTCATTTACCAACATTACTTTTACCTCATTATCTTGATTGCTATCTCTTTTTGCCTAATAAGAATCGCAGGTGTTACAGGTGTCTTTTTTGAGATTCTTCGATTTTAAATTAAACTCGGTCATGAAAATACGTCTGTACATGACAAAGCTAACAGAATTATTAGTATCTTCTTTGTATTTTTTATACATTAGTTTTAGTGTTATTTCCGGGGGCAAAAATTGTGCATCACCACACTGCAATCTGCGATAATAGGTCACATTTATTTTGGAATCCTACCAATTTAATTAACTATTTCTTGTTTCCGTTCTTGTGATATTTTATTGTTTCCACCCTGTTTTTGTCCTCTTTTGTCTGTCAATGTAGAGGATCAAGTTTTTTCATTGCAGTGTCAACACGCTTAGTAAAAATTCCGAAAGTATTATTAAATAAGTTGCGACATACCTGTATTTTATTTAATCAAATTGCGATCAAATTAACTTCATTTTCTGCTTTTGAAACACTTCTGGAGGATCTATAGCTCATTGTTTAAGAAATGTTTTACTACCTAATAATTGTTTATAATTAATAATTTGCAATATTTTCACTACTTTATAACACAAACATGCAGTCTTAGCCTTATCGCATGACAAACAAAAGTATTAGTCATTAAAGAAAGGAAACAATTCCTGAAATATTTTATGCCCTGTGATTCACAAGTTTTGCAGAATGGAACCAACCCACTTAGATCTTTTCTGCAGATTACTTGATTGAGTACTGAAGTAATGTAAGTTGGTTCACTACCTAATAGATGGCAGCATGCACTTGCTGTGGCCTAGTTCTATTCTGCATATAATTTTTAACCGCTATTCAAAGTGGTACCATGAATAAAGCGAAAAAATGTATTTTGTGGGTTGGTTCTTTTCTGCAGAAAGTCGTCAAATTGTCTGTCTATTACTCCTATCCAAACATTCACTGAAAATCTATACTGTGAACGAGATTCGAGAATCGCATGAAGATTTTCGTTTGCTCAAATGTGTGAGTTGCATGAGTTATCTATTGTAATGTTTTATGTGTATTGTTTTACCAAAACATTGGATACATCAAAGTTTTCATTTAAAAGTTATGACGAATATAAAGTTCAGTCAAAACTCAAAACTCGCCCTGTACCTGTATATTAGTAAATAATGGGAGCAGACCCTTTTTAGTGGCCATTTGCTACTTTGCATATAACGTAGAAGTATGTTCAATTTTTCATGACTCACCTGTACCTATTTCTGTCTATATTTCTTTATTTTTGTTGTTCCTTTTGGTATTCCAAAAAAATTATAAAATATTTTACATTTAGTCATTTTCATGTTTTTGTATTTTTAGAATATTTTATACTTTTATAACTCAAGGACAACTAAATATATTACTCAACCGCAATCATTGCGGAAATTCATTTGGATTTTCCAGTTCTTTCTAGAACAGATAAAAAATTTGGGACAAATGTTGATTCGAGGAAAACAATACAAATATACTTTTTAATTTATTATGGTACAAATATGTAAGAACATGTAAAAATATAATACTAACTTATAATCTAAAATAAATAAATACAAACTAAAAACTAATGTAATATTAAAATCGAATGACGATGCAGGTCTCTAAATTATATTTTTAAGTAACTTTTCAAAATGTAGCAACTTGATTTACTTTCAAATTACGTCAAGGTAAACAATAATTCTTATTTACAATTAGTGGGGAAAAATAAACTTTAAAGAGAAGAAGGAAATTGCTGGAAAAATGTCATGCATGACAAATATCCAGTTCTGAGGGAAGGTGAATAATTTTTAAGAATATTAAAGAAGAAGAAAATCTAAAAAGACTAAGAGGAGAAAAAATGTGACGTTTCTTTATAATATTAATTAAAATCTGATGTAGCTGACAAATTACATAAAAACCTAAATATTACCAGATCAGGTAAGTGGGAACGATTTTTTATACCTGGTAAATAGATAAAGACAATAGATAGAGAAGCCTGATCATAAAATTAATTACAAATAGACAGCAAACTGGAAAAAAATTGGATTATTCAAACATAAAATTTAGATATTTGACGTGGTAAATAAGTCTGCAGAATACATAACAAACCATTGACACTGATATTTATCGACTACGAGCAACATTCAATACCATAAGGCATCAGAAAATGTTAAGAGCATTGAAACGCAAGAAACAAATAATAAATTCTGTATACAGCGAGGAGTACACAATCTCTCCAAAGCTATTCACGATGCTTTTACAATATACTTGTAAGAAGGGACATCTGAAACAACATGGTATTAAAAATGTAAATGGAAAGAAGCTCAGTCGTTTGAGATTTGCAGATGATACCGTCTTAACAAGACGCAAAAAATGACTAATTTGGTGCTAAATCGTAATATTGCTGTTGATCGAAGCAATATTGTGCAGATTACATCGTATAAGTACCTAGGGCATGGAATTCGGTTGGGCAGAGATAACCAGACATGTGAGCTCCTACGTCGCATAGGATTAGCCTGGGCAGCATTTAGTAAATCAAACTATGTTAATAAGTTATCGAAAAAATCGGGTCGGTAAAATGAAATTGGACAGAACAAGTTTCCAGATTATTAGACAACCGATGGATAAAACGTATTTTTTAGTGAAAAGCAAGGCAAGAAGCAATACTTAGCAGAAGACACTGACCAACTAGATGGACTGACGACCTGAAGCGGGTTAGCACTAACTGGATACAAGCTTCATAAGACAGAGACAGATGAAAAGAGCTGAGAGAGACTTATGTCCAGCAGTGGGCGCATACAAGTTGATGATGGGAAAGAACGCATTAACAGTCCCATGAAATTTGTAACTATTTATCCGAACAAGAGGAAATGCATGTAAACTTATTTCTGATGACTCGAAAGTATTTTTAGTTTCTGTTCATTCTGAATATTATAATTTTATCTTTTTATTTCTTTATTATGAGGATACATATCAAATAAAAATAAAAAGAGAAACATGCATCGGTTTCAATTTTGTATTTAGTATACAAACGTATATTCTCTCTTACAAATAGGGCATATTGTCGAATTATTTAAGCATTGTCGCAAGCATGTTGCATGAAACATATGGTGACAAGGTGTAATTCTTGCTCTGTCCATAGGACTAAGGCAAACAGCGCATACATCATCACAATTCTTAATTTCGTCGTCAGTAGCATGTCTGAACTGACCTAAAACTGCTTGTTCGTGCTTTAGCTGTTTAAGACAGTTTATAACCATATCTTTAAATCTTAAAAATACTGTAAGATAAAATGCTAATAGCGTAAATCGTAACTGACCGTGGAAGCTTAAAAATATGCATATAATAGCAGCTAAACCAATAGTATAGCATCTCAAAATTACAGGAGCATACAAGGGCTCTAATGCTTCTAGTGATTTAAGTTTCAACCACAATAGCAAAGGCAGGAAAAGATCTACAAACACTTTTTCTGTACACATGTAATACGTCCATGTTACAAACGTATACAGCGCAGTAGGTTGGTAGTGTTCTAATCCTTGTTCCAGTCCAAATACCAGCAACATAAATGTAACGGTTATGACAAATGTCACAGCTTTCGTCCATTCCAAAACAATCTTCGTAGCTGACATTGCTACATGCTTGATATTACTGTGTTGTGTCATCCTTACTGTTACTGACCAGTCTTCTTTTTCAATCAGTTCCTTGATATAACTCGTACAATATGCTATTACGTTGTAAAACATAAGGGAATAAAGGCCGGTGATCTTTTTTTGTGGACAATGGGTACCTCCGAAGTTACAAAGTAGAACTCTGTCACACATCATGAAGAAAATCAACTGAAACAAAATACATTATTACTGCATAAATAATAAAGAGTAAATTATAAAAAAATATATTTAAATGTACTTTTTCCTCATGTCTTATTTTACTAAATGCATTATACCTTTATCCCTTAATTTTTGTTGATTTTATGTTTTACTTTGGCTTTGCTTCATTTATGTCATGCTTTGTCTATTATAAAGATCATTCTCATTAACAGTTACTTTCTATATTAGTATCAAATTGTCATTTTCCTGACTGGTGTACTGCTTTTATCTTTTGAAGGTTCCTAATTTACTTATATTCTAGTCTAACTATTATATCCCTAACAGTTTGCGTTTAATTTTATGGCAAATTTTTTTGGGTGGTATGGTTACTTATATCAAGGCTACTTTAATCAAGTAAAAATTTTGTATTTATTATACTTATATTATAATAAATATTACGTTCAATTTCGGTGGACAATGTTCTTACTATTTTTCATCATGCCACCATCATCCAGCTTCAAAAGTTTATCCTGCTCAAAGGTGTCCAAATGTATTCTGCTCATCTCCATTTTAGTTTAGCTTTATCTTTTTCATGGCGTCAGTCAACTTGGTTCTTTTCCTGATCCCTTCGTTTTTTATTTTGTCTTGTAGAGTTATTTTTAAAATAAATCGCTTCATTCTTTTCTATGTGGCTCTCAGTTGTGACTCTCTAGTCAAGGCTTTTGTTAAGGTAAGTGTTTCTGCTTCATATGTCAACGCTGAAGGACGCATTGATAAAATACTCTTTTTTAGGCATGTGGGTAGCTTACTTTTAAAAGTGTCTCTCAGTTTTTCATATGCTACCCACTCAAGACCGATTCTTCTCTTCAGTTCATGGGTCTTATTATCCCTGCCAATCATAATTTCATGTCTCAGTCATTTATATTTATCTATGACTTCTATTTCTTACCCACCATTACTGATGCTCTGGTTGGGTACCAAATTGGTCATCATTTTTGTTTTCAAGATGTTTATATTGAAACCTACATTTTCTGTATCCACAAAGAGTTCCTGTACCATCTCTCTTGCCATTCCTAAGTCCTCAGCTATTATGATTATATCATAAATAAAACGTAAATTGTTTAGAGATTTTCCATCTATTTTTATTTTCTTTGTCAGCCAAACCAAATTCTTAAAAGCATGTTCTAGAATAGCATTAAAAAGTTTAGGTGACATTAGGTCTCCTTGTCTAACCTACTGCTCTATTTTTATACGATTGATATTACTAATCGCATAGTATATGTAATTTGACATTGGTTGATACCTGTAGAAACATATTGTTTAATAATTTTGTATAGTCTAGAATGCACTCTTTAAGCGCATCTGTAGTATTTTGCTTAGCTCAACTGTGTCAAAGGCTGTATAAAAGTGGACAAATATTAGCACTAGAGGTTTATTGTATTACACAACTTTCTCTATTATGGTTTTTTATGCTTTTAGATGATCATTTTTTCCGTATTTTTTTCGGAATCCTGTCCGTCCTCTTGGTGGATGAAAAAGTCTATAATTTTTCTCAACTCAATGCGTTGGTACGATCACTAAAACAAAAAAAAAAAGGATTTGCGCAACTGCGTTTCGATATCATTTGGAAATGTTATATATTAGACCTAAATTCTTGTTAGTTAGATATTTTCACCTTATTCCTAATTCTCCTTTTTATAACTTGGTAATACGTTTAAGAACTGAGTTCAGTAACGTTGTATTTCTGAAGTTACTGGGATTTTCATTCTTTTCTTTGTGTAGAAATTTACTTTCTATTCATGTAGCAAGGACCCTATACTCATATTGCCCTTGATGTCTAGGACCTTCAACCAATACACCTTTCCTAATGCGCTAATAAAAGAGTTTCCATTTTGGTTTTTTTTTCGGTGCTGATGTCTGGCTTCAAAATAGTTTAGAATTTTGATGTAGTACTATTTTTTGAAACTTTTTAGAAATTTTATTGACTCTACTGTTGGGCGGTGGATATTTATTGGATATTTCCTCGAGAAAAAAATTGTGATATTGAACTTCAATATTAAGATATGCGCATAAAACCCAATACTAAATAGTCATATAATGCATAATAAATTTGTACAATATCTATCAATGCTTAATACATAAAATACCTTATTGAACAAAAATATTCACCTGAGTGGTTAGATTGCAAATATTGGACATCTTCATGAACACTTTCTCACATCGATCCAAGGGTTCATATATTTTATAGAGAACGTAGCATACTGGTTCGTAATATCTCATAAACAGATCTGAAAAAGAAAGAAATTTTTAATTGTAATGTTTATTAGAAACTAAAACAGTTAGTTAGTGTTTAGTTAAACAACTAAAATTATTACAATGTCTACGTATTCTTCATAATAATAATATCGGAACCATTATCGTAAACCTGTACATTCTTATAAATATCTGGCATATACAAAGCCTGAAAAGTACAAAATTCGATTACATATCAAATTATTAATAGATTTCTGTAATTCAATGGTTGGCATAAGTTCGTTTTACCGTTGAAAAACTAGCTCTGTGTTCCGTTACATTTTTCCGTTACGTCAACGGAACAGCTTGTGTTCCAATACACTCAGACATAAACTCTTTTTGTCATTCTATTAAAAGTTGACCGCGCAATTGACTGCGGCATCTTATTTCTTTTGTCTGATCAGTATCTTCTGCGATCCATGCTCCAAGGTATTTGTACGAAGATATTTGTTCAGTTTCTGTATTATCTAGTACTAGCTTAACTTTGATGTTTTGTGCTTTTGTAAATACCATGAACTTGGTTTTCTTCAAATTGATTTTTAGTCCATAATCGTTGCAATATATATTTAGTTGTTCAGCAAGGCGTTGCAGTTCTTCTAGTGTTCCTGCCAGACGGACGGTGTTGTCAGCATATCTTATGTTATTAAGTGGCTCACCGTTTATTATAAGGCCCTTACTGATCTCGGCAAGCGCTAATTCTGAGATAGCTTCACTGTATAAATTGAATAACAAGGGTGATAAAATACACCCTTGGCGGACCCCACGGCGAATCTGGATATCCTTGGTCAGTTCGTTTTCAACTTTCACTTTTGCTGTTTGATTCCAATAGAGGTTACAGATGATTCTAATGTCTCTACTGTCTATGTTTTTATTTAATAAAATTTTTTTAAGTCGATTATGCTGCACTCTGTCAAATGCCTTCTCAAAATCAATGAAACAGGCATATACTTCCTGATTAATATCTAAGCATCTCTGCGAAAGAACACTTAATGCAAACAGTGCATCTCGTGTTCCCAGTCCTTTCCTAAATCCCATTTGTGTATTGCTTATGCCTTCATCTAATTTCTTATGTATTCTATTGTGAATTACTTTTAAAAACAATTTCAAGACATGACTCATTAAGGCTATAGTGCGATGCTTATTGCACTCCTTTGCATTGGCTTTTTTGGGAAGCAGTATGAATGTTGATTGGAGCCATTCTTTAGGTATTATACCTGTTCTATATATGGTATTGAATAGATCCAAAAGAAGACCGATAGATTTAGTATTCACAATTTTAAGTAATTCGATAGGAACTTCATCAGGCCCGGGAGATTTACCACCTTTAGCTTGTTTCATTGCATATTCAATTTCTTCTCGTATAATGTCAGGCCCAGTATCATCCTTAAATTCTTTTGGTGTTTCGGTTTCTTATACTATAAAATTTAATTTATGATATACTTGATAACTCTATTTCTGATTATATTTTTTTGATACTTTGTGATATTTATGGTATCTGATACTTTAAATATATCTTGATATAGTAAATATTACCTTTTTTATTTTTATGATACTTGTACTTTTTGTTGGGATTTCAACATTTAAATATAGTGGCGCACTTTTTTTAAAGAGTTGTTCTCTTAACTGTTTCTTTTTTGTTATTGCTATTCTTTCTTATATTTCGTATCTCTATGAATGACCCCGTCTATAATCTACCAGAAGTGAGCAACGGTTCCTTCGAGCATACAGTGTATCGGCGTTCTAGCTTACTTTTTAATAATCTAGATCATATGTATGGTACAGCAGTACTGTTAGCGACATCCAGATGCATAAGAAAAGTTTTTGGCAGGTACTCTAGCATAGAATTATTTTAGACCTAAATCTAGTTTAAATTTTTTTTAAGTTTAGAAATTACATTGTGGATGGCAGCAGAAGAGAGAATGGCTCCTGGTCTCCCTCCTAAATTAAGCTTAAGCTTATAAATTTTTCCTGCATTTTCCTATAGAGCAAAACTTGGCTTAAAAATTTTTTATTTAATAAATCAATAAGTGTACTCAAAGTGCGAAAAACTAAACTTATATTATGTACATCATCCGAAGTTATCTAGTTTGTGAATTTTTTCCTTTTTTTTATTATAAAAGTAATGTAAACGATTACCTACGATTTGTTTTACAGTAAATTTAAAGCTTATTAAATAAGTGTAATAATGACAGATATTACTCTACAAATAAAATTTTTCGTATCAATTTAAAAATTAAACGCATATGAAGCGACACTTCATGAATTTTTATAAGGCTTTCAATTTTCGAACTCATGACATGTTGTGTCTTTTACATCGCACCATAATATTTTTAGACAAAGTAGATGCAAAGAGACGGCTAGCAAGGATGCTTACACATAAGTTACGTGTTTTCTTTATTTTTTAATTAGAATTTTACTTTTTTCTGGAATAATTTATTCTGAACCAGAATAATTAAAGCACAGTGACGGAGCTTTTAGATGTAAGTGAAAATTTTTACATGTAATAAAAATAAAAGAACCTCTTTCTTCAGGAGCCTTATTCGCTGCGGACTTTATCTATTAACATGGCAAATCTAATCCTGCTTACGAATATTTACTTCTGAATAGTTCGACCGATTTGAGCTCAAACCATCTCCCTAGACTTTGGAGCTGTGAGTGTCTTCTCCTCCCTGGTCCTCACCTTCTGTCTATTTTCCCCTGGATAATCAATTGAAGTATGCAATACTAATCGTGTCTTCTAAGTGGCCAAAGTGTTCAAGTTTTCTTTTTAATAAAATTGTGCTCATGATTTTTTTCCTTTGCCAATTCGATCTCTATATATAGTACATAGGTATACAAGTACAAGTACACAGGTATCGGTACACCCACATTTAGAATGCTTCTAATTTGTTCATAAGCGACTGCGTCTAGACCTCAAGAAAATTTAGCGTTCAACTAGTTGTAGTTATAGAGGAGAAAGTACAAATCCCTGCGTATAGGGATCTTGTTCGTGTTGTTGAATGCTACTCTAGCGAGTTCTATTCTCACTTTAATTTTTGTGGTCTGCTCCCCTTTTGCATTTACGTTAGTATTAAGGTGTAGGTAAGATTCTACATGGTCAAAAGGTATGATTTTACTTGGTCAACATGTTGTTTATCCATAACTGTCCAGCAGGTTGTCGATTTTTTCTTATGAGCTTAAATTTTGTTTTCTTGAAGTTAAGGCCATAGTCCTCAATGCCTGCATTAATCCTTGCCATTACCTGTTGTAATTCATACATATTACTGGGAAGGATCACCGTGTCATCTGTATATCTTATGTTTTTCGTTAATTTACCGTTAATATTTATGCCCTTTGTTAATATTATAGACATTTTTTAAATATTTCGTCATAGTACAAATTAAAGAGGACTGGGGATAAGATACACCCCTGTCAGACACCTCTTTTCTTCATTCCCTATTTTTACTCTTGCTGTTTTACGTCAGTAAAGGTTTACCATAATACGAATCTCCTTTTCGTCAATACCTGTATTACAAAATATTAAAGGAGCGACTTTATAGTTTGCAAAAGTTTATGGGTCGAAAAAATTTTAATCATCGAATAGAATATTATATACCATTTGGACGGATTTTTTTACTAAGATTATGGACGAATTCTGAAAATTGTTCTAGCTATTACTATTTATAAGAAAATATGTTCTTTATTTAGTTTTCTTGAAACCTAAACGTTTCGTACTTTGCCCCAACATAACTCTTAATACTGAATCTGAATCTGTAATTAGTATTAACTGCACTACTCTGGTCTATAATAGATAAGAACGGTAATCTCCAGGCATTCATTCAATACCAGGTGAAATACTACAGTTTCTCATAATTTTGTCCTGTAGCTTTACCCCACCGTTTTAATTAATACAGCAACTTTCCTACATTATTTGTCCAATCACGATTAAAAAAGAAAGGAGGCTTATGGAATGACTTGTAATATTGAAAACATTATAAATACACTCAATATAAGATATCGTTATTGAACCTGCCAGTAAGTAGTTCATGCATCACACTGTTGTTATTATTAGAGAGACAATAACAGCGTTGATAAAAGTTACCAGGAAATCCCTATCATATCTTGCTTCAGCCCGTGGAGCTGTTTGTTTCAAGCGGAATCCTAGACAGTATATTTATTAATGGAGTTGCATAATTATTAAAGTCAAAGTTCAAAGATGTGGTTGCTTTCTCTTTTTTAACAGTTGTTGTTTATATTCTTTTTTTAGATATACAATAAGTTGTGTTTGGATTCTTTTTTGATAAAACGTTATCATAAGTGACTCACTGCATATATGCGTTAAATTAATATATATCTAAGGAAAAATATAGGTAATCAGCTAAGAACTAATTAATTCTATAACTTGTTTGTATACTACCGTCCTTTTTGAAGAGCTGAATAACATTTGAATGATTGAATTATTTTCTCTTTAATTACTCTTCTATAACTTAGCTGAATTGAATCAAATTAAAATAATGATATGGATATTGACTTTTATCTAATTATCTGTATTATTTAGTTTTAGTTTATCATTGGTAATTGATACTTGACATAAAATTGATAACTCACTTAATTTGAGGTTAATTATAATAGTCCAATTGTTATATTATTTTATACTTCGTACTTTTCTTTTTTGTGGCCTTTTGGTTTTCGTGTGGTGAAATTAATATCATTTTATAAATAATATAATTGAAAATGGGCTATTCCAAAAACTAACCAAACTACTGCTAAACCAAAAACTGCATTTAAATAAAAATTGTCCATATTTTTGAGTTGCCTTACTGAGACAACTTCATTTAAGGATAGCTCATTTATTACTTAAAGCCACTATAACGTTCAACTTTATTCTTTATTGGTTTCACCCAATCTATCATATCCAATCGTGACCATACAACTGCTTTGCTAGCAGTTCCATTGTGAATTACGGAGACATCTAAAAATAAAGACTAAAAGAATATAGGCCCATGGATTGGAATTTTTCCACAATTTTCCTCCATTTTTATCTGTCCATGGTCGCAGTTCTCCAATTTGTTATCCTGATTGTTTGTAGGTTTCCTTACACGCTTCTAACCACTTTTTTCCTGATAGTCCTCTTTTCTTCTTTCCCTACCCTCTCAGTAGCGAGTTCTTTGCCCACTTTTCATCTGCCATTCTCGCAAGACGGCATAACCATCTAAGTCTCTTTATTTTGACGATTTGGCTAACTTTTGGTTTCCCGTACAGCTCTCCGATCTCTACAAAAATACTCTGTTGTCAGATGTTTATATTTTCAGCATATTTTCTTGATTTTTGTTCATAACCGATGTTTAGTTTCTGTACAGGACTGTGGGTTGGATCACTGTTCGGTATAGTCTCAATTTTGATAATCTGGAGATGTTTTTAGCACATATTAGTTTGGGTAGAACTTCGACCGTCTTCCTCTTCGTCAAAATCCGCTTTTAAATTTCTTGGCTTTCTTTCCCTTTACTTGTTAGGGTTACTCCTAGATACTTCAACTCCGTCACTTTTTTGAAGCAATACTATTTACTCACGTTGGTTGTCAAGTCATCATTTATGTAATTTTTTCTTTTTGAAGTCTCTTTAAAGTCTTTAAGTGAAATTTTCTTTTATTTCTCATTAGCTTTTTTTCTTCTTAGTTTTGTAGCTACCTTAAGGGATGATTTAATCCCTACCTCTTTGTGTAAGGTGTCCTCTATGATTTTCCCATGGCCGATTTCAGCACGTCCTACTCATCAGCGTCTATATCCAAATCGTTTACGATCACGTTATCCTTTTTCATCTCTTTCTCTAGGTACCAAGTCTGGTTTACTACTAACTCTAAGTTGTCCAATATTGTCAGATCCATAAAAGACCAAATCCTCAATAAAGACCATGGTATCTACGAGATACCTTATTCCAGTTGCCCACGAACATACATACGACAGACAAACCGACGAAACCACAACCATATTCACGATCGATAAAACATTCCGTTAGTATTTAGACCTGGCCCAACATCATATTTAAAACCATTGCTTCTATCAGCTAATGAAAATTCAAGAACCATTCGTAAAACCATCAAAATTTGCCCTAACAACTTAAACATGCGTGATGACACTAAAATACTCCCGGTAAGATGTCGAGCTCTGCTAAAACAAAACGCTAAGACCAAATTAAAATCTAGTAAAAGGGATCTCCTACTGAAGATATAAATGTTCTTAATTAATGCATTACACAAGCTATCCTAGAAAGCCAACAGAAACGTTGTCCAAGTAAAGAACCAAGAGAAACTCAGCAGTGAAACTAAAACCCTAATGAAACCCCAAAGAAAAAATATAAAAGAAAATATAAACACAAGTAAAGTAGAAATAAGGAAGATAAATCAAGAAGTACACAAAGCATTCAGAAAAGATTTGAGAATTTATAACAACAAAAAAATTCAACAAACGATACAGGCAAATAAAAGCTTGAAGTTACTTCCGAAATGCGATAAACGTAATAAAGTTACACGAAAACGTTAACGAAATAAAAATTCAAAGAGGTGGCAGACAGGGTGACGCATTATCACCAAAGCTTTTTATAACAGGGATAAGTGTCGATGGGGAAAGAGTACACCACCTGAGTTAGGTTGATGACATAGTTTTGATAGGAGATGACTTAGGCAAAATATACATCATGTAAGAAGAACTCGAAGGAGCCTGAAGAAAAATTGGTTTAAAGATAAATATAGGCACACGCCCTTCCGGTAGGGATCTATGGAGGAGTATCACCCAGACGCAAGTCCTCATCTCTTGCCGTACTACTCCACCATAGGCCGATCAGACACCAGCATATTCTATTCTAAGCCGCAGATTGATTTAGAATTTTAAACTGCTGCGTTAGCCTTTTTGTTTTCTGTATACCGAGCTGGGGATTGAACTCACTTCCACTGAACCACTCGCAGGAAAGCGAGTGAGAAACCGGTCACCCAGCCCGCTTGGCTATCTGACCGACAGATTAAAGATAAATATCCCCAGGGTAAAATATATGACGAACTTCCTACCTAGTAACAATACAAAAATTCAGAAAGACGAAGTAGAACTTGTTGATAAATACGTATACCGTGGACACGAAATTTGAATAGGCAAAGACAACCAGATAGGTGAGGTATCAAGACGAATAGCACATAGATGAATAGAGTCTGGAGATCCTCAAAACGTATTAAAAGACTGCAACATACCGATTAATCTGAAGCGGAAAGTCCTCGATCAGTGTGCTCTACCAGTAATGACCTACGGTGCAGAAACAATGTCCCTAACAAATAACATTTCTTTAAAGCTAAGAGTAGCACAAAGAAGAATGGAACGTTTAATGATAGAAGTAAAAATAAATAACAATATCAGAAACGAGGATGATGGATGGAAGTTGGACACTAAGTTAACCGTATAGAGATTAAGAACAGATAAACAAAACAAAACAAGATCACCTATATGATAGCAAGATGATCTACGAAAGATGATGAAAAATTGGACCCATACTGCACAAGACCGTGCACTATGGTCTTAAAATGGGCTGATGATGATGATGATTATATATAAATATTTTTAGATAGAGCTTCATTACGATGGATGAATCACAGAGGGTTACAAAAAGTGTTATATGGCAGTCAGGAACAATATGATATTGGAAACGCTAAGCTAACGTAAACAGTTGACAATAAAGGCCGTGTGATGATAATGATGCCAGAAATAGTCCTTCTGTTGTCTATTCAACACTAAATTACAAGTTTGTTCGCCGATAATTATATTTCAGTCTTAAAAACTTATAACAAAGACTAAAGACTTGTTTTTCAACTAAAGCGGATAAATAACTAAGATCTCATAGTTGATCTTTCCACCCCAGTGTAGCTTATATATCTACTGTTGAAAGAATTTTTAGGTTCAACTAGATACTATTATTGTCAACAGTCGAAACCAAAGTTCATGTAAACATTGTTTCATGTTTTTTATTAACAATCATTTATAGTCTTGTATTGAATCTAGAATAAAAGTTATTTTTCAATTTTGTTGACCAACGTTTTAATTTAAACAGGATAAAACTTATTGTGGTGATCTATCTAGATGATTAAATTAATATAAATATTAACGAACTTGTACGTATATAGCTTTTGAACACACGTTTAAATAATTTGTTTTAGCTTTTAGTCAATGTAAAATTCAGTTTTTAAATCCAAAGTCTGTCTCAAAATATAAATAAATGTCAAAAAACGTGCATTATTTATCATCATTATTTATTAAAAGCAAAACTTAAAATAAAAGACAATACTCCTTTAAGAGACCTACAAACAGAAAATAGATAAAAAATTTCTATATAAAAGCGTACAAATACATCCAAGGGAACTTGGACGTTAGGACAAAATATAGTAAGAGTATAAGAGAAACTTACAGAGAAACTTACAGAGAAACTAGAGAGAATGAACATAGAGATATCGAAAGTATATGTAGGTAACTATTTAAAAAATAGTTTAAAGAAGAAATTTAGGGAAACATATCTGGGACAAAGAAGTAATAATAATCATGAGAAGTATAAAAAAGCGAAGAAGAGTAGTTTAAGAGACAATAAAAAATGCGACACAAAAGTGGAAAGAGTTTGCACATAAAATGGAGAGCGACAGCAAAGGAAATGGTAACCTACATATAGAAAATTTAGGAAAGACTAAGGAAAAAACCGCAAGATTTGTTAAAGATCAAACCGGCAATCTACTAGTGACAGTAAAACAAACAACGCAAAGTTGGTACGAACATTTCAAAGGAGTACTAAATGCAGATAATTAGATTGAAAAGCGAAAGCAAATCAATCTCGAGACTGCTACAAATATTCAAAAAGGTGCAAATAAATAAAACGTGAAATAACGTTAGAACCAGATTAAAGAGGGAGAAAGCAACAGGCTCAGATAATATTTGACCAGAAATGATAAAATACATGCCAGCAGCCGGAGTAACACTACTGCATAAAATTATAAATTTAGCCTGGAAGAATAACCGTATTCCTCAAGATTGGACATTTGCGAATATCCTCCCAATATACAAGAAAGTAGATAAACAAAAATGCTTTAATTACAAAAGCATATCTATTCTGAGCGTAGTTTACAAAGTATTGTATACAAGATAAAGTTGGAAGAAAGATTAAGAAATGCTGTTGAAAAAACATTATATGTTAATCAATGCAGCTAGACCAAAAAAATGTACAAAAGCTATCATAGAGGGCACTACATTATAATAAAAAAATATACTTAGGTTTTGTACATCTTGAAAAATCTATAACACAGGAGGAAATAGGGAAAGCTTTGAAGAGAGAGGGATTGAAAACAAGCTACTCCTAGCTCTCAAAAGTATATATAGCTGTACAAAAAATGTGATCAAAGGAAACAACCAAAAATCGAAAAAATGTGGTACGAGAATGTGTGCTAGACAAGGAGAGGTACTAAGTCCTCTTTTGTTTGTCACTTCTTCTTCTTTTAGTTCCTTCTCCTATCTGAGGTTGGCTATGATCACAGCTATCAGTAACTTATTGGCGGCTGCTCTGAAAAGATCTACTGAGCTGCAACTATATCACTCTCTTAGGTTTCTTAGCCAGGAAATTCTTCTTCTCCTATGGATCTTTTACCCTTGATTTTACTTTGCATTATGAGAATATCTTATATTTCGCACCCCTGGTAATGTGACCTAAACATTTCAGCTTTCTTGTTTTGATATTCTTTATGACATTACAATCCTTTTGTAGCCTTCTAGCACTTATGCATTTGTAACTCGTTGGGTCCATGGAATTTTCAAAATACTTCTTCTATAGCACTACATCTCAAATGATTCCAACTTCTTTATATGGTCCAGCTTTTCATTCCATACAACAAAGTCGAGGACACGTAGCAACTTAAGGCTCTTATCCTCAGCTCCAAAGAAAGGTCTCGAATAACAAACATTGCTTTCATTTTTATAAATGCTTGTCTTTCAATTTTAATGCCTGTCCCTATTTCCCTACCTTGGTTATTGTTTTCATTTACTCAGGTTCCTAGATATTTGTAGTTATTCACTTTTCTATTTGTTTTCTCGCGATATCTAGCCTTCCTACTGTATGCTGCTAAGAAATAATCATGCACTTGGTTATATTATATACAGGCTTGATATAATCTATTTACTAAGTGTTGCAGTGCTTCTAGACTGTCTGCAAAAACATCGGTGTCGTCTGTGAATCTTATGTTGATCAATATTTTTTCGTTTATTAATATACCCTGTTGTTACTCTGAAATTGCTTCCTTAAAAATACCGTCGCTGTACAGATTGACAATAACCTGTATATCTCGACTATCATCATTCTTTTCTTTTACCAGTTTTACGAGTTTTTGATGCCGTACTCTATCAAAAGCCTTTTGATTATCTATAAAGCAGGTATAGAAATCCTGGTTGATATCTAATCGTCTTTGCACGAGAACATTTAAAGCGAACAGAGCCTCTCTCGTTCTTACTTCTCCTCTGAATCCAAACTAGGTATCATTTATATCTTCTTCAATTTTTTTTATAGTCTTCTATGTATTATTTCATTAATATCTTAAGTGTGTGGCTTATTAAGCAAAGTTTTCTGTACTGGGAGCATTCTGTAGCATGTATTGACTTTGGTAGTGTTACAAACGTGGACAGCAACCAACCTTCGCGTATTATTCCTGTTACGATTTTAAATGTTATGTCGTATAGAACTGTAAATATTTTATGACTAATTCTTTTGTATTGATTCTCGTAATTTCTAGGTCAAAAATCTACCTGACATCATTTGGGTCCAGTTCGCTAAACAAACAACAATCGAATTATCTGGGGACGACGAGCCGATAAAGAACATACCAGTTTTGAGACGGTTGCCGCTATGTCTACATCGAGAACAGCATAGTATTTTCTACGAAATTCTGTTTATCGGCTGGATCCATATAAATAACGGAAGACTTTCATTGAGGAGTTAGTCATAAGAAGACGGGAAACGCGATTTACTTGTAACGAAACGTAACAAATAAATTTGTACAGCTATTTAATAAATTAGTAATTAGTTATCGTAAGTTTTAATAAATTAGAATATAGACAATAAATTAGAATAAAGACAAATAAATTAGAACTATATAAATATACTACACTCCTATTGTATATACTTTGTTTAACAGTTTCTTTGTCAATGCATTTAGTTAGCTCAGTAGTTTGTAACACTAATGGACAAAATAGCTTAAGAAATGTCAAATTCGTAAGAGTTGGAATGAGAAAATTACGATAAATATCCATATATGAATTAATTTATGATAATGATTTAGTTTTTGTGGCAATCAGCCAAAAAGACCTACAAATTTGCAAATTTGGAATAAATGTTATAATAAATATAAAAAGAAAACCAACCTAGACAAAACTAAAATTATTGTAGTTTCCAGAAGGATGAAGAAAACGATGCCAGAATAGATCACAGACAGATCAAGCTAGCTAAAAATTTCAAATATTTGGGTTCGATTGTAAATGCGAAGGCGAGGATAAAACCAGAAATCAATAACAGAGTAAAGAATGCGACTAAAGGTTAGTACGCATTAAACAAGGCTTTATTCGAAGAAAGATCAGGATCGGCACCAAAATAAAAGTATTTGACAGTGTATACGTGCCCGTGCTATGGCTTAATTAGGCAACTAAGATCAGATAACGTCTCAAGAAAAACAAAATGCCAAAATATACAAAACCTTAATAAGACCGGTACTCACATACGGTTCAGAAACCTGGACACTCTCTAAAAGGGAGGAAATGTTATTAGCCACCTTTGAAAGAAAAATCTTGCCACACACATATAAGGGCACAAAAGAAAACGGGATTTGGCGAAAGAATCTATAACTTTGAACTATACAACATATACCAGGATCCAGATATCATAACATTCATTAAAATAGGAAGGCTACGTTGGATTGGACATGTGGAAAGAATCGAAGAAGGCGAAATACCAAACAAAATATTCAAACAAGTGCCAGTAGGAAAAAGAAATAGAACATGATATAACAACATTAAAAATTAAAAACTGGAAAAAAAAAGCACGAAACAGGTCAGAATGGAGAAGAATCCTTGAACAGGCCAAGACCCAAAAAGGGTTGTCGAGCCAGTGATGATGATGATGATACGTGCCCGTGCTACTATATTCTTCTTGCAGTGCTTATCTGTTTTGGATGTTGGCGACCATCATGGCAATCTGTATTTTGCAAACTGCTACTTTAAAAATATTTGTGGTAGTTGTGTTGAATTACGTAAGTAGATTTTTCAGCCAGAAAATCCTTAGCCTACCTTTCTGGTCCACGTTTTCCTTCTACTTTCCCTTGTAGAATTGCAGCACTCATATCTTTCGTTGTTTCTTATGATGTGACCAAGGTATTCGATTTTGGCAGTAATTATTATGTTTAACAACTCTTTTCCTTTTGTATTCTTATTAAAAACGCCCTGGTTAGTAGCGTGGTCGATATACGATATCTTCAGGATTCGAAGAGCTACTCTATGGCTCAGAAACTTGAACTTTAAGTTACGGACAAAACTAAGATACAAGCTTGTGAAATGCGGTAACTAAAAGAAGTTTTCGAAGTGACGAGAAGCAATAGATTTAAAAACGATTTTATGTCATGTTGTATCGGTTTCAGACAAAGTCGAACTTTGTTGAAGACAACTTGCGTGGTTCGGTCATATGGTCTGTATGGATGATAATAGAAAAGTTAAGTAAGTGTGGCAAGCAGTAGCGAACAAAAAACGAAGAAGAGGCAGACCAGCAAGGACTTGAATTAGCGAGATAGGAAAGACGCTAAAGAGGCGAGGAAAGAGTTGGAGGCAAACAAACTCGATGGTCAACCACCACGGTATTTGCAGAAGCATTTACTCCAAAATCTCGAATGTCTTACGCCCGTTAGAGTAAACAAGGCTTAATGTATTGAGTAAGTTAAACAAACAAGTAAGTAAGTAAGTCAAACAAACGTTACCAATATAAACGAAAATCCCACTTTCTACTTTCTCCTTTCATCATTCAATGACAACTTCTGTTCGATAAAAAATTGATTTGCATTTTTATGTTAAATATAATTTAAAGTGTAGCTTATTTGAGCACCACATTTTTTATATCCAAATATTTTTTATGTGATTCAGTTTGCCATTAAGAATACTTTATAGATGCACACAGCTCAAAAGAAGAATGAGAATAAAATTATTAGAAAGTATTAAAATTAATAGAAACAATTTTTTTTCTATTAATTTTTTTTATTTATTTCTTTCTTTAGAAAAAAGTAACAAAAATAACTTTTGTTTAATTTGTATTTTGAGAACGACTACATAAGTATATTTACATTAAACTATAATAATTGGCGTTAGTTACCAATAAAAATAGTAAATTTTAAAGTTTCAATTTCAAATTTATTGCGGAATTTAATTTTGAAAAATCATTGTCTGCAAAACAGAGCGAATACTTTACGTGGTCGCGATGTGTAGACGACAAGATGACCTTGCGATTACCGTGAAATCACTTTTTTGATAGAATTTCTTATCGCTAACAAGAAATTAATAGCAGCGGTAATACCAAGGGCTTGCAACTTTGGTCAGAATTCATTTAAGGGGGAACCTATGGCTACAGTACATTCGATGGAGACTGGTATTGGTAAAACTCAACCTAACGTTAAAAATAACATCCAGATAAACATTTTTAGTTATACCTATATGTATACAATAATTGGGTCAAAAGACAATTCAGAATTAAAAGTAAAATATCTTATTTAGAGCGGTAAAATATCTCATTAACAGCAAACAACTTGACAAGCAATTGGTATCGAATTAAACAAATTCGAAAAAATAAAAGTGAGTTGTAATTTTCATCATATCGTATTATAGATACAGAATATAAAAAATTCAACAATTAATTCTTTTTTAAATAATTTAACAGCTGACCAGAACACAGATTATTCTTTATGGAAGGCAACAAAAAGAATGAAGAGACCAATTATTCATTCTCCTTCTATCAAGTTGGAAAACGGTAACTGGGCTAGAAGTAACGAACAGAAAGCAAAACGATTTGCAGATCATTTGGAAAGCACGTTCAAACAAAACGACAATGATGGTGAAGAAATGAGATGGGAAGAACCATTCCAAACTGAAGAAAGAATAACGTTGACATCACTCAGAGAAGTATCAACAGAAATAAAGAGAATATAAATCCTAAGAAAGCTCCAGGATATGATCTCATAACAGGAGAATTATTAAAAAATCTACCAAGAAAAGCCATAGTTAAGCTGACACACCTAATAAATGCTGCTTTTAGATTGAGATATGTTCCAAGACTCTGGAAAGTAGACGAAGTAATTATGATCGCCAAACCAGGTAAATCTCCTAATGAAGTGACATCCTATCGACCAATATCACTCTTTTCGGTGATGTCAAAACTATTTGAAAAACTTCTATTGAAACGATTAAAACCAATAATAGAAAGAAAAAATCTTATACCAAATCATCAATTTGGTTTCAGAAATCAACATTCCACTATAGATCAAGTTCACAGAATAACGAATATAATAGAAAAAACATTAGAAGAAAATAAAGTCTGCTCTACAATCTTCTTGGATGTAGCACAGGCGTTTGATAAAGTCTGGCATGACGGTTTAAACTATAAACTAAGAACGTTCATGTTTAAACAGTATTCAGAAGTCTTGAAATCGTACATTGCGAATAGATATTTCATTGTAAAACACGAAGAAGTGTACACCGACTTAAGGAAGATCAAAGCTGGCGTGCCACAAGGGAGTGTCTTAGGTCCGGTCCTGTACCTATTGCATATGTGTGACATTTCAGAGCTAGAACAAAATACTAGTGTCACCTTCGCGGGATGATACAGCCATACTAGCGATAGGAGACACTAGTGAAGAAGCGACTGATAAGTTGCAACTTTCAGTAAATAAAACACATAACTGGGCCAGAAAATGGCGAATAAAATTAAATGAGACTAAATCTGCACACATTAACTTTACAAATAAAAAAATAGAAAATTTCCCAGTTAGAATAAATGATACCCGAATTCCTTATGCAACATCAGCAAAATACTTGGGTATCACTTTAGACGCGAAGCTGCGGTGAAAAGTCCATGTGAAAAAGAAAAGAGAGCTTAATATTAGATATAAGAAATTGTATTGGCTGATTGAAAAAAATTCAACATTATCAATTCATAATAAATTATCCATCTACAAGTAAGTACTGAGGCCAGTATGGGTATATGGATGCCAACTCTGGGGCTGTACCAAAGCAAGTAATCTACATATTATCCAGAGATTTCAAAACAAAGTACTGAGAAACATTGTTGATGCTCTTTGGTATATTCGTAACAGCAACCTCCACCAGGACCTGGGTATAGAATTAAAGATCGAAATAATTAAGTGAACAGCAGCAAGTCACGAGCGGAGGCTGCATAGTCATGTGAATGTCGAGGCAATCCAGCTTCTTGACAACACTGAACTAAAGAGAAAACTCATAAGGACAAAACCATTTGAGCTAGTGTAAATGTGTAACAGTTTAGTGTAAAAAGCAGAGTATAGTGCAGTGAAGTTATTGCATGTAAGTTGCAGTGCATTAGTTAATAGATAAAATTTAATAAGAGTAAGTCATAGGGTAAGCCCTTAGATTTAAGTATTTGCTGTTATTATGTTAAGTCAGAAAATAACTGATAATTGGTCATTTATGACCAGATAGCAGTATGCAAACACCGCACAGGTGTTAATAAAAAAAAATATCGTATTATATTGTAGAACGTAAAATAAGCAATCGCACAATGCAGTTTTTTCAGTCGTTTTACTAGATCCCTTTTAAATGCGCAAGTTTTTATATAATTTCGAATTCGTACTGCGCTCGATCGGACATCAATTTTTAAATTTATACCTTCTAAGTCGAATAGGTTTCAAAACACATAGGCATATGTGTCAATGATATACATACTTTTATTTCTTTACTCCATGATCACAACGTCCAAGAACAGTGTGCTCGAAATAAACGAATAAACCTAAAATTCGCAACAAGCACATAAATCACGTAAAACTGGCACAGTTCGTATCTCTATAGATACTGAAAAGCGTGTAAAAAAATCAATAAATAAACAGCAAATTGCCTCTTAGACCGATACAATACTGGCAAATTAAGTCAAATAATCTATTCGCGCAATAAATAATTAAGACACCAAATAAAACAGGCATTTAAATGACGCATAAATAGGTATTTTTCTAATACGACGATTCATATACGCGTAAACTTGTATATGAGTTTTATAAAGTGTAAAAGTTTTTACAAAAAATGTTCCATCAATTTTTAGAAAGTTCTAGCAACTGCGAGATTAGTTGAACCACTAGTTAGAAGAAGGGAATGAATACAAATAGTAGGTTTCCAGGAAATCAGTATAAACTGTATTTGTTGTATTTAATTTTTTCTTATTTAATAATGACGTCTACTATAAACTACAGTTTACATAAGTTAATTTTGATTGAAAAAGAACCATCCAGTGATTTTCGTTTTTCTAAAAAAATGATAAAAAAAATCTTGGATTTATTCCTTTTTATATTTTTTGACATGAATAAAGACCCAAAATTGTATAAAAATGCTTATTTTATTTAAAGTGATTTATAAAAAACCAACAAATACAAAAAAGTATTTCTACAAACTCCCCTTCTTCCTCAAGGATATCTGATGCAGGAGTTGGCCATGTAAGGATGTTTTCGTAATTTTTTTTTATCTTCTTGAATATATGAAAAAGCCTTTTTGGGAAGAAGGATACTCTAAAGATCTGTATTTGGATATCATAAATGTAGACGTTTTGTCCACCGACTTATAAGTTTTTTTTTGTAATCATTTTTCCAGGTATTTTTACAAGTTTATTTTTCGCAGATGATCAGGTAGTCGTAGTGAATGATGAGGAAGACATGAACTACATGTTTAGAAAACTAAAGAAAGAATATAAAAAATGGGGCCTTAATATGAATATGTCAAAGACAGAGTATCTTAAAATAAGTGATGATGAAGAAGATCTAAAGTTAGAAATTAGAAAAACAAAAACATGTAATGAATATAAATATCTATAATATCTAAAGAAGGCACTACCAAAAGAGACATCAAAAACAGAACGAAGCAGGAAAAAAAGCTTTAAACTAAATACCACAACAAAGAAGAATAGGGGGAAAGCCTTCAGTTGCCTGGGAAGAAAATGTACGGCACATAATGAGAGATAGGGCCATCAAAGAAGACGAATGGATGGACACAATGAATTGAACTAGTATAGATTTCACCATGTAAACCAGTGGTTCCCAACGGGGGCGGTACCGCCCACCGGTGGGCGTTGAAGAGAGATAAGTGGGCTTTTTGGGTCCAAGGAAAATTTGGGGGGCGTTGAGGAACAGCTGCCGCCCCCTAAAGTAACTCATTGCTTCTTTGCTTCTAACAACTTCTAACAATCCGAAAATATAAACGAAATGCACAAAATGCATTTTGGTTATGCACCGTGCAATTTTTTATTTATCACTCAGTCCAACACTGCAACAATTTCGACGTTGCAGTCGAACGTAGAACGTTTCAGTTTGGTTAGTATAATTTCCACTTCCAGTAGAATCTTTCTGCTTTAAGTGAATTTTGGCACCTCCTTCGCGCAGCGGCATGGTCAGGCATAACTTAATCATTCGAGATTGTTTCGCTAAAGCAGGGTGGTGAATTTTCTGTGTGTTATTTGTAGAAAGTTGCAGTGCATTTATTAGAAATATATTTTATTGTAATACATATTTGTCACAAAGGTAAGTATCTACGTGGTATTTATATCACTTACTATAATTCTTTATTATTTTTCCCTATCGTAATTTACGAGGTATTTGTAAAAATGTAATAAACCTAAATTTGTTTCCTTATACGTATAGTTATTGTAAAATATTCAAAAAGTACCAACTTGCACAAACTGGATCAAAGTAAAAAGTTAATTAGGACCTACCTACACTGAGAGAAGAATTGGGGAAAAAGTACAAAAAATCTTAATAAAATTTACTATACTGAATAGTAATCTGATCATAGACTGCCAAAAATAAACCATTTACTGAATATAAAGTTATTTTTATAATATGTGTACAGTATGGTAATTTTTAATAAGTTGTTTTGTAATTTTTCCTCAAATTCTTCTCTCAGTGTATATTTATTTACTTGTGGCATGTTTTAAATTTCTCGACTACTTGCTTAGATATTCCGCCACTCTGAAATATTGATTTTGCGAACTAAAAAAATATTTAAAAGTTTATTATTTAAAATTATCAAAGCGGTGGCTACAGCATATTTATTTTTACAGATATACCTACAGTATGTCCGATCCAAAGAAAAAGTGCAGACAATACAATGTCGAATATTTGAAGTATGGTTTTATTCAGTCGCCTTCTAATAAGGCATTACCAATGTGTTTAATTTGCCAGAGAGTTTTCTCAAATGAAGCCATGAAACCTTCACGATTACAAGAACATTTGACCAAAATACATCCCGACAGAAAAGAGAGAAATTTATCATATTTTGAAATGCTCAAAAAACAACATTTCAAACGTCCAACTTTAGCTAGTATCTTTTCAGCAGCATCAAAGCAAGACGATGATGGGCTACGTGCTTCTTATAACATTTCCTTACTTATAGCTAAATCAGGAAAACCCCATACTATTGGCGAAGAATTAATACTGCCAGCTGTAAGTGAAGTTTTGCGGACGGTACTACACCAGCCGGCATCTGATATTATTAAAAAAATTCCATTAAGCAATAATACGGTACAGAGACGAATTGACGAAATGTCTGAGGATGTGGAGCGTTCTCTAACTGATTATTTAAAGACTACTGAGTTTTCTTTACAGCTTGATGAATCAACTCTGCCAAACAATGAGTCTTTACTTCTTGCGTACGTTCGCTTCATAAAAAGTGAAAAAATCTGTCAAGAACTGTTATTTGTAAAAACACTGGAAACAGATACTAAAGGCAAATCGATATTTGATGTTCTGGAACACTATTTTACAGATAAAGGTATACCTCTGGAAAATGTCATAACTGTTGCTACAGATGGTGCTCCGGCAATGGTTGGACGATACCGCGGACTGATAGCATATTTGAAAAAAGCGGTACCAAATATACTCGCCGTGCATTGTGTAATTCACAGACAGCATTTAGTTGCAAAAAATCTTAGTGATCGCCTTCATTGTTCACTACAATATGTAATTACTGCAGTTAACAAGATCAGAAGCAGTGCTCTCAATGATAGATTGTTTAGAAAACTGTGTGATGAAAACGACGAGAATTTTAATCGTTTATTGTTGCACACAGAAGTTCGATGGCTTTCGAAGGGTACCTGTCTAAAAAGATTTTATGATCTCTTTGACTCAGTTTTAGAGTTTTTTGAAAGCAAAGATGATTCTTTGAGAGACAATTTATTAAAATTTAAGAGCGATATTGCTTATTTAACTGATTTATACGATAAATTTAATGAAACAAACCTACAGCTACAAGGTGATAATTTGAATTTGATCAAAGCAAAAGGAACTATTTCCTCGTTCGTGTCAAAACTTAATTTCTATAGGCAAAATTTGGGTCGGAGACAATTTCATCAGTTTCAAAATCTTTCCTCTGTGGAGACAAATGATGAAGACATTTTGGTATATTGCCAGCACTTGGAAGCACTTCAAGAAGATTTTAGGAATAGATTTCAGGATATCCTTGGTCTGATTATTCCAGATTGGGTGCTAGAACCGTTCTCAAGTTTAGAAACAGCAGAATTATCACTACAGGAGGAATTGATAGAATTGTCAACAAATGAAGAGTTAAAAGTGAAATTTAAAAATGGATACCAAGAATTTTGGCTGCAATGTCAAATTTCAGTATTATATCCAGCTTTATGGGCTGCATCAAAGAAGTTTTTCATTGCCTTTCCTTCATCGTATTTAGCCGAAAGAGGATTTAGCATAGTCAGCAATTTATTAACAAAGAAGAGAAATAGACTGTCCATAGTGGAGCGCGGTGATTTAAGATTGCTGATGACAAGTATGGAACCAAATATTGACAGATTACTATCATTTCATCAAGCTCAGCCTTCTCATTAAAAATGTTATATTATTATTATATTGTTTTTTATGATATGTATTTAAGTTAAAGTTTGATCAATACATGAATACTGTATTTTTGAATAAAACATTTTTTTTTTAAATTTGTTGTTGCTTGGATTAGTTTAGGAGCCGTCGAATCATATTTAAGGTAGCCTTTGACCCAAAAAAGGTAAAAAAATTGTGAATGAAAGTGCGATACTAATTTTAAGAATGGAAGAGTTTTTTAAGGGGGGCGTTAAGTATTTTGTTTTTGGAAAAATGGGCGGTAGGCCGAAAAAGGTTGGGAACCACTGATGTAAACGATGTAATTTTTGTATCTCGTGTTTATATAAATGTTTATTTCGTATCAACCGTTTTCTCTTCCGTGACGTCGCCAAATCGCATAAAATATTTATGTTACTGTCCTCACTGCTATTACTATCACTAGAACTAGACAGTTTTCTGTTTAAAATATCAACAAACAAAACAAGAACAAAACTTACATAGATCTCAACAGTAACTGAATTGTATTTTCATCACCACTAGTTACAGCCTGTCGCCGTAGGCCACAAAAAACACGTGACAAACAGATTCAACCACAAGTTTGACGAAAGAAATAATTCCGTGATTTATTTCCTTCTTAAAAAGTCGTTTCGCCATATTTTGGCGTTCGTTCCCTTCTTCTAACTGGTGGTTCAATTGAAAAAAGAATGGAGAGAAAATATGCTAAGCTGAGAGCAAAAGCTTTGAAATTATTAGTTACTTTTTCATCACTTGTTACGTTTGGCAACTAAGTTTCTCCGAAATGGTTAGCGTAAAACCTAAGAACAGAAGTAAGCTCCAGTTATAAAACTATTTAACAGTTTGCGTGTCAAACACGAACCAAAATTAGAAAAAAATGTTAAGGAATAAACAAGCATAGTCTTCCCGACGTTATTATGTATATGACCTGTAATCCTTCCTTTACTTTTACTTAGTTACTTAGCTTGCGATCTCGACCCCACCCCAGAACCCAGAACACAAGAGCAAGATTTCTGGACTCTTACTCTTTGAACAAAAAAAAAACACTGGTATAGTGGGTTGTCTATTAAATATCTTAAAGAAAAAGATACGGATTTTTGACACCTAAGACTAAAATGTATTGAATTTAAACATAAACTTAGATATAGTTTCTTGAAAAAATAGAGTAAAAAGAAACATAAATATCTAATAAAGAAAAATTAAAAAGCTGCGCAACGTAATAAAAGAGAAATATTATAATGGAGTATTTATAGATAATAAGGCGCTACTCGACTCTGGCTGGGCCTTCTTCTTGATGTGCCTATCCGTTACGAATATTGGCAATCATCATTGCAATCTTTATTTTATCTGCAGCAGCGCGGAAAAGCTGCACAGATGTTGTATTGAACTAGATTCTGAGGTTCTTTAACCAAGATATTCCTCATCTTCCTGGACCTCGTCTTCCAAATATTTTTCCTTGCAGGATGGCTTGAAGGAGAGCATATCTGGATTTATTTCGTATAATATGTCCGAAGAATTGTAACTTTCTAGATTTGATGGTGGTCAGTACCTCTCGGTTCTTATTCATTCTTCTGAGGACCTCCTCATTTGTAACTCGGTCAGTCCACGGGATCTTAAGTATTCTCTGATATAGCCACATCTCAAATGCTTCCAGTTTTCTGCACATATCTTCGTTTAAGGTCCACGATTCAACACTATAAAAAAGGACAGAGAAGACGTAGCATCGCAGCATTCTTACTTCTGTATCAAGAGAGAGGTTGTGACTCTTGAAAGAAGGCCCCCATGCGATTGAAGATGGATCTAGCTTTTCCGATGCGTGCTCTAATCTCCTGGTTGTTGGTTCATTCACTATTTCTACAAGGAATTGGTTGACGTAGAGTTGACCTTTTGTTATCTTTTTTGCTAATTGTCATAAGCTTTGTCTTGTTTATGTTTATATTGAGTCCATATTGTTGACTGTAATACATGAACTTGTGAGTCTTCTAAGTTGTCCGCAAATACTATGGTGTCATCTGCATATTTGATGTTGTTTAGCCGGTAACCATTTAGTAGAATACCTTTTTCAGTTTCGTGCAAAGCTTCGATAAATATTCTTTCATAGTACAGATTAAAGATTAGAGAAGACAAAATACAGCCTTGCCTCACTCCACGCATGATTTTCACATAGTCAGTGTGTTCACCTTTAACTCTGCGATTTGCTGTGTGATTCCAGTAAAGATTTCTAATTATTTTCAGATCTTGGTTGTTAATTCCTGCTTCTTTTAGTATTTGCATCATCTTGGCGTGCTGTACTCAATCAAACGCTTTCTCGTAATCAACCAGACATGCGTATACGTCGCAGTTGACGTCTCTGCACATCTGGAATAAAACTTTAACTGAGAACAAAGCCTCTCTAGTACCAACAGCATTTGTGAACCCGAACTGGTTGGGAGAAATTTGACTTTCACACAGCTTGTTGATTCTCTTATAAATTATCTTTAGGAACAATTTTAGGAGATGACTCATGAGGCTTATAGTACGGTAATCTTCGCATTTTTTGGCTCCTGGTTTTTTTGGAAGTGCAATAAACTCAGATTTCAGCCATTCTGTTGGTATTTCTCCAGAGTTGTATATGTTGTTGAATATCTTTGCGATTATTGCTATTGATTTGCTGTCCATTAGTTTAAGTAGTTCTGCTTGTATATTATCAGGGCCTGCCGCTTTGCCATCCTTTAACTGTGTTATTGCGAAATAAACGTCCTGCTGTAATATTCTTGGTCCATCATATACCTCTTCTTCTAGCTTAAAGGTGTTATCTCTTTGGTCTTTAAATAGTATTTTCTAGATATTCTTTCCACGTTCTTATTTTACTCTCTTTGGTAAAGATTCCTATGTACATTGTGACTATCGTAACTCTGACTACAGAGTCTCAATTTCTGTGCATATTTCCCTTGCTTCTTTTTCTTTCGCTTCTCTGATTCGTTCTTATTCTTCTAAAAACATTCGCGACTGGACCGGGTTAAACACACAGACGCTCTTAAGAAAAGCAGAAGATAGAGACGAATTTGCAATGGTTATAGTCAATCTTCATTAGTGGAGACGGCATTAGAAGAACAAGAACCCAGATATGTCTAAAACGGACTTTGAAATTGTTTTAATATTTTTCTCCAAATTTACGCTTTTAATATGCTAAAACAAATATGTACCAAAAAAAAAAGAGGTTAGTCTTTGTAAGTGGGTATATTTATTTAAAAACCCTTAAAAGGGCTACATCAAAAAAACAAACGTTTTCGGACTAAACAGTCCATCATCAGGTTTAAAATCTGCTAGGTTAAAATGCCTGAGCCACCAAAAATACATGGGTAAAAACCCTTTAAATTACTTATAGTTATCAAAGATTATACATCTTGTTGTTAAAAAACTGTGATGTTCATTATTAAATTAAATATGACTTCAGGTAACATACATTGCAAAAAGTTTTGAGTTCCAGAGCCGGGGAGAAAACCTCTACGCCCGGAGAACAGCTGGAAACTCCAGTTTCCAACTGTTAGTTGGAAACAAAACATTTGATATGGTATGCCTGCATTGCATTTTGAACACCTCATTTTTACTCTATGATGGCCACGTCGATACCATATCGAGTTGGTAAATGATCTAGTCGGTTATAGCAAATATCTTAACGAATATTTTATTGTAACAAATATGTTGCAGTGTGTCTTATACATAATAAAAGATATAATTTTTTCCACGAATGGAGTATTTTGTTTCATACCTTGGTCATTTTCGTGTTCTGGGAACCACTTTACAAGGCAAATTGGTTGCAGTCCTGCAGAGTTTAAACAAAGCGTTACTAAATTATTGTACTGCATGTCATTGTACTACAATTATTTCTGTTATTATATCCCTCTGTTTTCGTTTGTCATAATTATCAAATATTTTAAATGCACTTTTTATAAACCATTTTCTCTAATCCGTGTCGATGGCTAAAAACCTTTCCGTCTTCAAAACGTATGTGTTTTTACCCGTAAATACAAAAAATACTTTTTCTGCATAAATATAACAAATATTTAGTTACGCAAATCGTACTTTGCATTCAGCCATATTATAAAACGTATGAAACTTTATCGCAAATATTACAAGGATGCCCATATGATGCTCATCGATACCTTATGGATGATTAAGAGTTACTGAAAATATTCAAGCTGTTACTAATAGAAAAAATTCGCACATATTTACAAGTCAAATCATCTTTAAGGTGTATATCTGGGTTTTAAACAAAAGCTGATTAAGCTGGTAAATCCTCTAAACTGTTTGCACTTCTTGTTTTTTCCAGCCTTTCTGTTTACCATTTAAATGTAAATTACATTTAAAGGGTTTACCCATATATTTAGTGGCTTCAAACATGTACATCCAGATAGAACTGATGATGGAATAGTTATTCCGAAACGTTCTGTGATGTAGCCTGATGGGGTTATTATTATTATACCTTTTATAAAGGAATTTTATAAACTGTGTATATAATTTTTATACATGTGCATTTATACCTGTGCTGTATACCGGTGTGAATAACATCTGTGCGTTGTTTGTATACTGCTATCTGCCAATTATCTGTTATTTTTTGACCTAATTTAATAAACAGCAACTACTTAAATCTAAGAGCTTACCCTATGCTTACTCTTATTTTATCTATCAAATAATGCACTACAACTAACATGCAATAGCATCACAGCACTATACTCTGCTTTTTACACTAAACTGTTACACATTTACACTAACTCAAATGGTTTTGTCCTTATGAGTCTTCTCTTTAGTTCAGTGTTGTCAAGAAGCTGGATTGCCTCGACATTCACATGACTATGCAGCCTCTGCTCGTGACTTGCTGCTGTTCTCTTGATTATTTCGATCACAGTTTCCATACCCAAGTCCTGGTGGAGGTTTCTGTTACGGATATACAAAGGAGCATCAACAATGTTTCTCAGTACTTTGTTTTGAAATCTCTGGATAATAATATGTAGATTACTAGCTTTGGTACAGCCCCAGAGTTGGCACCCATATACCCATACTGGTCTCAGTACTTGCTTGTAAATGGATAATTTATTATGAATGGATAATGTTGAATTTTTTCGAATCAGCCAATACAATTTCTTATATCTAATATCAAGCTCCCTCTTTTCTTTTTGACATTGACTTTCCAGCGCAGCTTCGCGTCTAGGGTGATGCCCAAGTATTTTGCTGATGTTGCATAAGGAACTTGGGTATCATTTATTCTAACTGGGAAATTTTCTATTTTTTTATTTGTAAAGTTAATGTGTGCAGATTTAGTCTCATTTAATTGTATTCGCCATTTTCTGGTCCAGTTATGTATTTTATTTACTGATAGTTGCAACTTATCAGTCGCTTCTTCACTAGTGTCTCCTATCGCTAGTATGGCTGTATCATCCGCGAAGGTGGCAATATGTTTTGTTCTAGCTCTAGAATGTCACACGTATACACTAGGTTCAGGACCGGACCTAAGACACTCCCTTGTGGCACGCCAGCTCTGATCTTCCTTAAGTCGGTGTACACTTCTTGTTTTACTCTGAAATATCTATTCGCAATATATGATTCTAAGATTTCTGAATACTGTTTAGGCATAAACGTTCTTAGTTTATAGTTTAAACCGTCATGCCAGACTTTATCAAACTCCTGTGCTACGTCCAACAAGATTGTAAAGCAGACTTTCTTTTCTTCTAATGTTTTTTCTATTATATTCGTTATTCTGTGAACTTGATCTATAGTGGAATGTTGATTTCTGAAACCAAATTGATGATTTGGTATAAGATTTTTTCTTTCTATTATTGGTTTTAATCTTTTCAATAGAAGTTTTTCAAATAGTTTTGACATCACCGGAAGGAGTGATATTGGTCGATAGGATGTCACTTCATTTTACTTTTGAATTTAATTTTTTTTAATATTACATCTTATTTCAAGTTCAATATTTTATTCCATTGTAATTTCGTGTATCTTCTTATCGTCTGAAGTTAATTAAATACCCTTCATCTAAAATTAATAACTTCCCTTCATTACGTACGCTGCTGTGTACTTCCTAGTGAAAAGAAACATGTCATTTTTTCTGATATGACAGGATTTAGATTCAACCGAGGGTGGATGCAGGATTATATAAACTAATATTTACCAAGAATCATCCTCACTGCTAGAACATCACTTCAACTACAAACACCCTTCTTTTGAAGTAAGTAGTTACCATCTTTGTTATAATTATTTTTCAACTAGACAATTTTTGTATTATAGTTTAAAATTAAATTATTAATATATATATATATATATATATATATATATATATATATATATATATATACAATACATTTTCAGTTTATTTAAAAAAGAACAATAGAAATTATCAAAAAATCCATCAAAATAAAAAATTTAGCAAAATGCGCCAAAATTTAGTACAAGATAATTAATTTTCTTTGCTATTCTCAGCGATTATAGGTTTTATGAATTTTTTTCTATTAATTAATGATCCCAAGTAAATAAATTTACTGTTTTCGCAATTTTACCTATCCAAATTGTTGGTTCTGCACCATTTTGTATTAAAACTCTGACTACTTTCGTAAAAGCTGCTTTATTTTTATTTATGATATCCTCATAAACGTTTTCTGAAGCTTGCTGCATGTATTTGCAATAAAAATATTGTGTGTATCTTATTTTTGAACACAGTCTCATACTATGTTTTCTGAAAGTCTCTTACGTATGTTTTACGAGGTTCATATGCCTCACATGTGTCAGCTTTACACTTTTAGTTATCTAGAAGTATCCAGTAAGAAGACCCGTGCCAAACTTGTCGTTTTTTGGTTACATCCGGGGTTTTTGAGAAGGAGAGCGTGGGGTCTAATAGACCCCAAACTTCAATTTTACATTTGTATGCTTTTTGAAAAGTGCTATTGTATATTACATTGCGAAATTTTATTTTCTATAAAAGCACATAAGTTAAACTTTATTAAAATAAGATAAATTAAAAATAAACAAATCGTCGAATAAAAAAATTTATTTTGTACAATCAGTAATACTAAAATATAAAATTGAACATTTTCAATTTTTATTATTAAAACTTCTTTTTCTTCAGCCTTAAGTAATCCAACTTTGGACATAGGCCTCCCCCAAATCAATCCAGTGTTTTTTATTTTGCACCACTTGCTTCCAGTTGTGTCCTTCGATCTTCTTAATGTCATCAGCCCATCTCATTTGTGGCCTTCCTCTGCTTCTCTTTCCAACCATGGTCTCCATTGTTGTATTTCGTGGTTCCATCTTTATCCTTTAGTCGGGCAGTGAGTCCTGCGAAGCTCCATTTTAATTTGGCAGCATGTTCTCTGCGTCTTTTACTTTGGTTTTGCTTCTAATCCATTTGTTTGTTTTTTTTTGTCTATAAGTCTCATCCCGAGCATTGATCTTTCCATCGTCTTTGTGCTTTTACTATTTTATCCATATTAGACTTGGTGAGTGTCCACGTCTGTAAACCATATGTGAGTATAGGGAGGATACTACTAAAAGATTTCCACAGTTTTCACTGTCTTCCTTCACCCAACCGTTTTCTCCAATTTTCCTGTAATTCCAGTCTCCATCTCGCAGGGTTCTTTTCTCCATAGCCTCGTCGATTTCGTCTCTGAATGACCTTCGGGGTCTTCCTCTCTTTCTTCTTCCGATCGGGCTCCATTCTGTAATTTTGTTTATCCAGCGTCCTCTGTCCGCTCTTCTGACGTGGCCGTACCAGGATAGTCTCTTCTCCTCTATATAGTCGATTATGTCTGATTGCACTCCCATTCTCCGCTTAATCTCTGCGTTTTCAATTCTGTCTCTTTTTGTAAGTCTACAGCTTCTCCTCAGGAACTCCATTTCTACTGCTCTTATTCTACCTCTATTTCTCTTGTTTATTGTCCAGTTTTCGGACCCATATGTCAGGATACTTCTTGTCAGGGTATTATATATTCTCTTTTTTGTCTTTATCGTAATGTTCTTATCTCACAGCACTGAATTTAGTTGTCTTATACAGTTTCTTGTTTGTCTTAGTCTGTTGTTTATATCTTCTTCTGTTGTTCCCTGGTTCGATATTATGGTTCCTAAATACTTGAATTTATCTGTTCCACTTACTTGTCTTCCCTCGTCTAGTCTCTAGGTTTCTCATATCCTTGTTTTCTGTTGTTAGGTATTCGGTTTTCTCTAAGTTTATTTCCATTCCATTGTTTTTATATTCCTCTTCTAGTTTTCTGAGCATAAAGCTGAGATCTTCTTCATCTTGTGCGATGACTACTTGATCGTCGGCAAAACTTAAGGTGTATAGGTATTCGTCTCTTACTGGTATGCCCATTCCTTCGCACTTTCTCGCTAGGGAGGATACACTGATCGTAAATTCTCATTTTCAAATATTGTTATATTTTTTTGCTTTTTAAGATCCAACTCAGTTTTCCAAATCCTTCCCATGCTAACCTTAGTCTTCTAGTAATTTCGGCAGTTTAATTTTCTTTGTTAACTTTCATTATCTGTCCCAGGTAGATGTATTCGCTAACTGTTTTTAAATGTATGTCGTTAAACGTTATTTCTCTAATGTTCGGTGTATTTGTCATAATTTTTTTTTTTGCAAGTTCAGCTTAAGCCCTAGTTTTTCTGAAGCTTGAAATAGTTGCGTCATCATGGTCTGTAGTTCTTTGAAACTTGTAGCAAATATTACAATGTCATCAGCGTATCTCAAACGACTCAGTTTTCTTCCATTAACATTTATTCCTTTATCAACCCAGTCAACCCTTTAAACACGTCTTCCAGTCTAAGTGTGAATAGCTTTGGTGAGAAAACATCTCCCTGGCGAACTCCTCTGTTGATTGGTATAGCTTTGGTTTTCGCATCTAGTTGTATTGTCTTTGTAGCTTTCTTTTAAGTATTATGTATGAGCATTCTGTATCGGGAGTCTATTTTGCAGTTGTTCATAGTGCTCTCTATTGCCCAAAGTTCTATAGAGTCGAAGGCCTTTTCATCATCAACGAAGCCAATGTATAAGTTCAAGTGATATTCATTGGCTTTCACCTTCATTGAATATAAAACACCTTCTTGACTTATTTTGATAAATATTGGCAATTCATAAGAATGTTAAAAATTCAGTGGGTTCAAAGGATTACCAATGCTGAGGTACTACGACGTCTAAATAAGGAGTTAGCAATTATGAACAGCATAAAAAGAAGAAAACTAGAGTATTTGGGTCATATAATCAGAGGAGAAAAATATGAGCTGCTGAGAATTATTATGCAAGGAAGGATCCAAGGAAGAAGAAGCCTAGGAAGAAGACGCATCTCCTGGCTGAGGAACCTTAGAGAATGGTTTAACTGTAGTTCACTACAACTTTTCAGAGCAGCAGCCAACAAAGTGACCATAGCCGTTATGATATCCAACCTCCGATAGGAGATGGAACTTTAAGAAGAAGAAGGCAATTCATATCATCAATCCGTTCATCAGCCACCTCTCTTCATTACAATTAATGAAAAAACCGATTGTAGATATAATGCATTTCAAGGAGGAGATTTATTATTAGCATCTCGACCGTATGACTGAACAAATTTCTTTTATTATATCGTTTCCGGATTTTAAAGAATTAAAGTACACCGAAGTGTAAATAGATGAATTCTATGAAGCTATTAGAGACACCAGATACCTGTAATTTGTGTAAATATTAAGTATAAAATTATCAGGTCCTGTACTGTCCCTTTTGTCATTATATATTATGTATTGCATTTCTCGTATCTAATTCTGTCTGTAATGGGTGATCCAGATCCAAAACACTTTAGTTGCATATATCCCGTATTAATCATACAGCTTCTGTTTGTGTTCAGAGAGTCTGACATAAGCCTCCCCAAAGTTTTTCCATTTCAAATAGGTAAAGAAATAATAAATAAGACTTACTCACAATCAATTTAATTTAACTATCAGACGACCGGTTTCGCTTTCTACAATATGCATAAGCATCCTCAGGTCTCGATACAAAGTTAAACAAATGATGCCGGATAGATAAAATCTATCTTGTGCCCAAGACTATGATGTAGTGCATTAAAGTCCTTCCCCCCTTTTAAATTCAATGTTTGTTTCGTCCCTTCTAAGTGTTTTCTGTTTTAGTGTGTTTAAATTATCCTTAATTGTCTGTATTTTAACATTTTATTTACTTGACTATTCCAATAATTAACTCATTGCCAATAGAACTTTATCAAAGTAATTTGATAACTACAAGTTGTGAAAATAATTGCACACCCACACAATCTTTACATCTACACCTATTCATTGTCATAAAACTGTCACCTTCAAAAAAACAATTACTCAATAAATAACACACATTTCAAAAATATATCTCTGGAATAAGTATAAATAGCCTTTAATAACACAATAGTATATTACATCACTTACATTTAACAAACAATCTCACACATATCTCTAATTCATTGGATCAAATCTATCTCCTCAAGAACTTCCCGTTTACTGTCAAACAACTGCAGTGATAGAATTGAGTTCTCCATTCAACAATATAAAGTAGTTTCAACCATGTTCTACCATCCATCTATTAATAGAGTACCGGCATCATTTGTTTAACTTTGTATCGAGACCTGAGGATGCTTTGCATATTGTAGAAAGCGAAACCGGTCGTCTGATAGTTAAATTAAATTGATTGTGAGTAAGTCTTATTTATTATTTCTTTACCTATTTATTAAGTATAAGTTGTGAGCTGAGGTCAAATGAATCCTACCGTACTAACGGAGGGTTAATCAAGCTACTTACCTTTGTCATGACGTGTTAACAAAATACGAATTTATAATTTTTCTAGCTAAAATTCGAAAGTCCTAACGGCAGCCGAGTCCTTGATATAAAAATGACCCGTAAGATTTTGTTCTGCGGCATTTTTAAGTTTTGATTTACGTGTTATCTAATATAAAACAAGTCTTTCAAAGCAATTTTGACAAAGTTAAATACGGTCTTGGACTTATTCCCAGTCTATTAGTTTATGATCCAGACACATTCATAAAATCAAATTACATGCAAAATTGTTATTTTTTTATATTTACTTGCCATCTATTTACAGATATTAAAAACAAATAACTATGGAGTATGTTTTACTGAATCGTTTAGTACTACCTACACGAACAACATAAACATTATAAAGTCGAGTTAATTATAGTAATAAACTAGCAATATATTAAATTTGCTGTAATATAATAAAAATTTAATACCTTCTAATAATTAAATTATAAAAATACTTTAAGTAGCAACTTAAAATAATTTTCTTTGAACTAAGATGTGACTTGTAATATTAGTTATGACATTGTAACGATTATTTTGCCTACCACATTGGGATCATTATAGGGGGCTGAAAATTGGGAAAAGAAACTACTGGGGTGGAGATAGGGCAAGCAAAACAAATCGAAACTTTTGCGAACAGTTCTTCTTCTTCTACGGCACTACAGCCCAAAATGAGCCTTGGCCTCCTTTATTTTTTGCCTCCACCCTTGTCTGTCTGTGGCTGCTCTTCTCCATACACGGACTCCTAAAAGTGCTTGTGCGTCGCTGCTTACTGTGTCTTCCCAGCGCTTTCTTGGCTTTCCAACTGGTCTCTTTCCCTGCATTCTGGCGTTCAGTGCTCGTTTTGGTAGCCTATCCTCTCCCATTCGTATCACATGTCCGGCCCATTGCAATCTTTGTATTCTAATGAAGTTTGACAGGGGTGTTTCCTTATACAGTTGATAGAGCTCGTTGTTATATCGAATTCTGAAGATTCCGTTTTCCCTCACAGGTCCTAGTATTCTCCTCAGTACTTTTCTTTCGAATGTGTCGAGTTTGTTTTTGGATGTTTCTTTCAGGACCCATGCTTCGCTGCCATAACATGCTATTGGCCGAATTAAAGTTTTATATATTCTCATCTTTGTATTTCGGTGGACACTTTTAGACCGAAATATATGGGAGAGGGCAAAATAAGCTTTGTTTGCCTGCGTTATCCTTTTTCGTATTTCTCCATCCTCTGCTCCATCGGCATATATTTCTACTCCCAGGTATGTAAACTTTCCAACCGTTTCAATGTCATCTTCATGTATAATGTTTTGTGGGATTATATTTCTTCTCGTCTGTACCATTATTTTTGTTTTTTCTGTGTTAATTTCCAGACCTAGCCTTTTCGTTTGTGTTTTTAACTCTGCGTATGCTTCCTGTGCTCCTGTTGATGTTCTACTCATAATATTAATATCATCGGCGTAGGCAGCCAGTTGAACCGTTTTATTGGTCAGTAGGTTTTCTCGTCCAGTTTGCATTTGCCTGACCGCATACTCCAGTGCCAGGTTAAACAATGTTGGTGCCAGCCCATCTCCCTGCTTTAGTCCCTGCGAGATTTTGAAAAAGTCTGTCCGGTTGTTTTGTATTCGTACACATGCCTGAGTTTCATCCATTGTGGCTTTAATGAGTCTAATTAGCTTATGTGGTATTGCTAATTCTGCCAATATATAGTATAGTCTGTCCCTTTTGACTGAATCGTATGCCTGTTTGAAGTCTACAAACACGTTGTGAACATCAATGTCGTGTTCCCACGATTTGCTCAAGACCTGCTTGACTGTAAATATTTGATCCATTGTCGATCTTCCCCGTCTGAAGCCCGTCTGATATTCTCCAATAATATTTTCTGCTAGTGGTTGAAGTCGCTGGTTTATAATATACGTGAGGACTTTATACGCTGTACATAGTAGAGAAATTCCTCGGTAGTTTTTGCATTGGAGTTTGTCTCCTTTTTTATAGATTGGGCATACTATACTTTTCTTCCATTCGTCGGGTATTTTCTCTTCTTGCCATATTTCTTTGATAAGCGCGTGGATATGACTTGATAGGTGGTTGCCACCTACCTTTGCGAACAGTTACTCAGGGTTTATTTGGAGAGCTGGGGTCACGGATAAGTGAGTAACAAGATAGGATTGGATTGGGGCAACTACAAAAACAAAAGCAAAGGGGTACTTACTTGAGTCTCCTGGACAAACAAAACACAAGAAGGTTCTCAAGCTATTTAAAATAAGGACGCCGCTTAGAAGAATCTTCCTGCTGGATGAAAGAAAAGACTCTTCCTTCTCACAACATACAAAAAGGGGTTAGAAGCTTTTTAAAAGAAATAAATATTTTATTTTTAGGGAAAAAATTACACAATTATTGTTATCTCGCCAAAAACAGTTAAAAAAAAAATAGTAATAATAAAAATACAAAAAACAAACTTACTATGTTCTATCCGTTTACAAATTCTAGAAGTTGGAGGTACTACAAAAACTTCAGAGAGAGAAAAAGAAAAAGAGAGAATCATTATTATCTCTCCTGTTGCCGACAAGAATGTAGAGCGTAGAATAATTTTTAAATAATTTTAAACTGTTTGTGTCTTGTTTTAGTGTAGTGTTATGTACAATTTATTACATTCTGCGCTTGCTGGATAGCCCAAATTTGACGAAATGCCCTGATAATGCTGTAGAAATCGAAAGTACTTGGGCAAGATTTGATTATTATAATTGTGCTCGATATTTGCCTTTAATTTTTCAAAGTTCATTTATTCGAGCATTCAACCTTATATCGATTTATAAATATAATTTTTGCATTATAGCGTCATTATTGGTTTTATTTGTATAAGGTATCTGAGTACGTATGTATTCCAAATGATTCTTCAATTCATGTGAATTCTTTAAATTTGGATAGATTTATTGTTTCATTTACTGCCTAGAATGTACGCTAGCACGACCCGTTGCGCATTTTGGGTCAAACTCCATTTGACTTACCTGCCACTTTGTTACCCAGTTGCCGGAGCCATCTCACTGGATATTTGTAATTGGCTGAAATTAGTACTGGTAGTACTAGACACGAATAACTGGCCAAACACCATCCTCCAAGACTCAAGAGAAGTGGGGCGTGACCTCGGGAACAGTACGGTAATAGGAATAGTACTGACAAAAGACAAACTGAAACAAAAAAGAACATAAAGTATAGAAAATTGACGTATTTAAAATTTTAACAACAATCTATAACATCTGTTTATCGATGTGTGTTTTCCTTTCTCTGGATGAGAATAATTTTAACTATAATTTATCCCGCTTTTATATAAAGTACTTTGAATTGACCAATGTTCGACGCTATAACGGTGTTTTTTAAAAGAGTTCATCATCATCAATGATATCATTATTTCTCAACAACTCAATTCCCTGTTATATTTCCTCCCCAAGGTTATTGTCGCACTTTGATGTTCTTCTTATCCAATATATTTCGCACTTTGGTTATAAAATCTTTACATATTAGTCATGATCCTCCCCTGTATCTTTTGCTTGTTTTAGGTTTAAACATTATCAACATCTCTAGATACGGTATTTCTACATCTTGTACGGTTGTCTCATTAATATTCCAAGTTTTTGTTTTGTTGTATCTTAGGCTTATGCAAAGTGTATATATTTTCTTTTTTCTTTTGAATATGTAAGTACTTTTTGTTGGTTTTTGAAGAGACTAAACTTGAGCCAGTATAGATCATAACTGGATGAAGTAATTATGTGAATTTTTTTTCGTTGTTTGAAAGAGCATTTTTTATGACAATTTTTATTTACAATCTACATCAATAGAGAATACTAATATTACGTTACTGGAGAATATTACGTTACTGGTTTTGGGCGTGAAGAAGGGACAGGGACCAGGTTCTATCCAGTATCTTTGTGGCTGGACCATTGTTAAATAATTCCATTACTATCTCATTTTCGTGGTGAATAGTACGTTCATTTTGAGGCTCCGTGGCTCAATGAATTTCTTCTCTGGTGACAGAAATCCTTAAGTCATAGTGAAATGTTTGATTATTTACGTACCATCGTGCATCCACTATCGATCTTAGAACTTTAGACTAAAATCTTTGGATGATATTCAGCGACGTTGGCCTTGCACAGCCTCATAGGTGTACTCCTTAGTACCAGATTGGTTTGAGTATAACTTTATATAGAAGAATTTTGTTTTGGTTGTTGTGTTTTGATTTAAGTCCAAGGAGACAATCCATTTGCCAGAATCTTTTTTTGGTTTGGATATGTTTTTCCAAGTAAGACGTTGGTGAAGATGGAGGCCAAGGTATGTAGAGTCTGTTACTGTTATTTTTATACTTTTCTTTCCTGCAGGTAGGCATATATTGTGGCGGTTAGGAAATGTTATTTGAGTTGATTTTGTTTTATTTACTTTTGTTCGTCATTTTTTGTACCAATCATTGGGTATATTCAGATGATGTTGCAGGTTTTGCGAGGTTTGTATGTGATCTTCGTTTATACCTTTTATTGCTACATTGTCAGTAATGGAAGCGGTTGTAGTATTATTGGCTCTAGTGTATCGTTTGTGTAGAGAGATAAACGGCGGCTCGAGAACAATACCCTGCAGGACTCTTGAATTAATATAACAGAGCTTGTATTGCACCTTCAAAGAGCTCTAGCTCCCCTAAGAAAGCATTTTTGGACTACGTAAATTGGGTTAAATCGACTTGAAATTATCTGAGAAATCTGAGGTATTCGTTTGCCAGGAGAGTTTCTGGACACCCTGTATATTAGGAAACTTGTATTGAAACATTGAAAAAATTGAAGTAGCTTCTTGTCCAATCATGCTCATTGAGTACTAAATTAGCTTAGTGTTCTCCTCCATTTATTCCTGTTTGTTGCTATTTCTTCCCAAAAAGCAATTACCTCTTTGCTGAGATCTTCCTGTACGCTATCAAACTATCTTTGTTTGGGTCGTTCTTTCTTCTTTTCATGATTGAGCCCCGTTTTCGAATCATCTTTAGTATCCTCTTTGTTCCCATTCTCATCACGTGCCCTTTTTTGTCTCCATATATAGCTCTCAGTATTTTCCTTTTCTATCTTTCCAGTTTCTTCATAATTGCTTTTTTCATTATCCATACTTCGCTACCGTACGTCACTGTGAGCATTATTCATGTTATATTATATTCCCTTGATTCATTATATATGAAAGTAAACTACCCCTCTTCTTTTAACTCTGAATTTTCGAGTATCATTCGAGTACTTTGACTTTTCCTGCTTTATTTCTAGGTCAAAATATTTTGCCTCATTTTCTAATCTTTTTATTTCATTTTGTAATTCTTTTTTTGTTTTCGTTAGAATAGTAAGATCATCAGCACGAGGCTAGACATTGATGATTCGATTGTTGAAGATGGATCCAGCCATTTTAACTCGACTACTTCAGATTATTGTTTCCAATACCAAATTAAAAAGCACAGTGGATAACGGATCTCCTTGTCTAAGGCCTCTATTCATTTCAAATTCATCCGATGAAATCCTCTACATACTACATGATTTCGTGTGCTATTGAGAGTCATTCTAATAACCTAAGCAGTTTTGCAGGTATGCCTAAGGAGCTCAGTGCTTCATACATTTTATTCCTTCTTATCCTATCATACGCTTGTTTAGAATCTATGAACAATGCATGAAGGGTTACCTTATATTCATAACAGGTAGTCCGGATTTCTTTTAGTGTAAATAAAATTACTTTATTCAATTCTAAAAATATTATTTAAAGTATAAAAATATATAAAATATAGTACGAAGCTTCGCACTAGTCTACAGCACCATCTACTGGACCATTTTTTATACAAGGAGTAACGGTACATCCTGTATAGAATTATGTTTTTAAAAATTTATTCAATCAAGATATGCTACAACTCATTGTATATTAAAACAAATCAGTTTTGAAAATCAAAAATTATTAATAACGTTTTAAATAAACAACTTTTAAAACCATGCCAAAGGAAAATGGTTCGAAACCAACAAAAATATTGTTCGAAGAGCAACATTTCAATTAAGATATTAAGTAAACACCTTCTGTAAAGGCCACCGTAAATTTCGTACGGAAAACAACGTCGATCAAAGCAAAAATCACGTACGTCCAATTATTAAAAATTATAGGAGATATTTTTAGATAGTAAAGAAGATAACATTACGGTATTTTTAGCATCGAAAACAATGCATGTACACGAGAGAAACAGATGTACTACCTAATTTTCTAAGCCCTCATGTCTTGGATGTGTCCTCAAATATTATTTATGACCTGGTTGAACTGATAGTTTTACAGAGTCGTAACAAAAAAATCAAATAAATTATTACGTATTAGATAATAGTTTTAAGAAAGAAGTTTAACAATGATTTAATTGGTCAAATAAATTTATTGATCTTCTTTAAATGTCATTTCGATTGCCAACGTCTGGGAGGGAATCAATATAGTAACTTGATCTCTGGCTCAACCCCGTCCAATCTCTTACATTTTATAAATTTGAAGATTTTTTAGAACTTTTTTTAAATATATATTTTATATATTTTATAGAATATCAAGGATCTTTTCAACTTCCATTTGTTCCTCCATTATGAGATATAAGAAGCTTTTACTCTTTGTAAATACGTCTTAAAGTGTTTTACGTATTTTCATAATGCTTACAGGTTCGCTCTAGTTTTTTTGTGGTATCTTCGAAATATTTAGCATTCTTCACAATACTCATACACTTATTTCATACACTTTTAACTGTCTTGAACTATTTTCTCCTAGGGCCCATGTTTCGCTACATATAATAATATGCATACAATAAAGCAAAGTGATAATGTAAAGTTTATGATTAGTTTTTAATTCATTGAAAATTTGATCTGGCACTTACTATTTACGTTCATATTTATTCATTCATTTCGTTCATTTACCTATTTACGCACTGTCTATCTATCTATCTATTTGAACAGCACAAAGACTAAATCTTTGGATACAAACATCCTCTTTCATCTTTCATACCTCTCTATTATACGCATTTTGCTTCGATTTTGCCCTAGGTGTTATCTAAATGTTGTTTTATTGGACATTAAAAACGCCTTCAATCCAGCGAACTGGGGTCTCCTACCTATCGCAAAGACTACCTATCGCAAAGAAGCGTATGCATATCGAAGAAAAATAAGATGAAAAGGACTGCTAGAGTACCCCAAGGGTCAGTCCTGGGACTCACACTATGGAATATTTTATAAAACGGGGTACTAGAAGTAAACAAAACAGAAGGAGTAAGACGACCTAGCCCTACTTATAGAACATATGAATTGGGGCATTATAAACGAAGTAAATAAAGCAATAGAAAAAACTGCAAGATGGATAGAGAGAAATGACATAACAATTTTAGTAGAAAAGACAGAGGAAATAATCTTGAGGGGACCATGGGATAGAAAAAACGTAAATAAAAAACCCCAGAAGATCGTAAAATACTTGGGAATCAAATTAGACGACAATTATGGCTTTTAACAAGGATGGTTTTCTATATATTTGTGTTATACTGTTTAATTCGTAATGTGTTGTGTCTATGATATTCTGCCATAATGCCATAATGTTCAGGCTTTGCAGCGGAATATTCGAAAGAATTAGACATTTCGTGTTTGGTATTTTTTTTGGACTTCGAAGACGTTGGTGATTGTTTTGCCATTGATATTGACAAAACGTCTCTACAAAGAACAACGAATTCATGCGAGAGTTTCCATTCAAAATTCAATTTTTTTTTATACTTGCCATACGAATATTTTCCAATTTTTGGAGGTTCTGAAAAATCTTCAAATAGATACCTATATTAAAGTAAGAAGTAGTAGTGTCTCTATAAGAGTATACGGAAAAACAATACGTCTTAAAAGAAGTCTGTTGTTGGTCAGAAGACTGTCAGTTGCAGTTTTTTTAATAAATAAATTGTTTACGAATATATTTCTAATTTCTAGTGTTTATTATACCTCTTTCTCAAAATCCAAGTTTCAGGAGATTCAATTTCTAGATATTTCTTAATGGACGGGAGCCAGTTTGATATATGAGTTTGGGAGCCAATTCGTGTAGGATTAAAGTAGTTTTATAGAGTTCGGGAACCAGTTAAGGTGCGCCAAAGAAAATATCACCTCTTTATACCATTTGCGGTGTTGATCGTTTTCGTCTGGGGCTCTACGGTCTCCAGTGAATATTTTATTTTATCTCTCGTCTTTTTAAGTCAGTAAAAATTAGTTTGATGTTAAGTGTTTGCTTCTCCATGGATCTTTCTGCTTTTGCTACTTTTTTCATGAGTTCTTTTGTAAACATCCAGGTTTGAGCGCCACATGTTAGAACATGGAATATAAATTGATTGAATACTTTTCTCTTCAGCTATTGGTGACATTTATTGTTCTTTAATCACGTATAACAGTTTTCCGTATGATGTTCATGCAGCCTTATTCTTCTTTTCATTTCTTCGTTTTGGTAGGTCATCGTTTTTTCATTCATTTATTCATCAGATTAATATTTTCGCCACCCATATTTTTATAATAATAACCAAACAAATAAGAAATGATTATATTCGCAGAAGCTTTCAAAGAACAGTTAATCAGTGAGATAGAGGCAAAGAATAAATACAATGCAAGGTACTTTGAACCTAAGTAGGAATGTGATGATAGAATAGGTTTAGTAAGTTCAAAGTCATTAAGTGTAAAAGGTAAGCGTAAACTTAAATTACCTCCAATCGTGTTCAAGAATTTTAATGGCTTTCTTTAAAGATTGGCTTCTGTAGAGGCTAGTAAGGCTAGACAATTAGTGGAAAGTTTTACTGCAGTAGCCGACAATTACTCAAAAATTATTCAGAGTTTGCAGTCTAGGTTTGGCAGAGAGGATCTCCAGATTGAAGTTTACATTAAAGAGCTCTTAAAGTTAATTTTAAGTCGAGTTTCTAGTAGTCCTTGTAATATTTCTGCTCTTTATGATATGATTGAGAGTCAACTTCGTTCACTTGAGACCTTAGACAAAACTGCTGACAAGTTTGCGGTGATATTCTATCCTCTTAATAAGTTATGTCTGCCAGAAGATCTGATTCAACTATGGCATAGATCTTTAACAACTCTGGCATAGTAGAAGAATTATTTCGCGCAGAAGCCGACAGAGAAAGGTTTCAGGAAATTGTAAACATGATGACGGTCAACGTCTGAATACGGACACGGCACCCAAAGAAGAAGAAGATAGATCTTCACAGTTATTAAGGCCGTATGTTTCCGTGTCCATACAAAATATCGGAGAAACTGCAGAGGTTACAACTTTAAAAATAAGATTGAGTGGGCTAATCAGCTTTATAGAGTGAAGTTCAAAATGAACAAAAAATTGATTTAGCAACGGAAGGTTTTGGTTTACCTACTAAAAATAAATATAAATTCAATAGTCTTGTTGCCAAGAAAAGTGTAACATTACCTAAGCAAGGAACTGATAATAGTACAAAATTTAATTTTGTACTATTTCGAATCTGAAATCGTTGGCAGAAAGTAACTGCGGGACGTTCCGGACGAAAATTTTATTTATAGAATAAATATTAAAAATATTTTGTTACAACAATTTCTAAAAAATCATAAATTTTAATATTTATTTTATAAATGTTATGACAATTTACAAAAAATGGCTCTGGGTTATGACTCTGCATTTATAAGTGAATAACACTTACCGAAAATCTGAAATATATATTATTTTTTGATGAATAAGCAGAACTAAATCTATAAAATACGTTTTAATTAGAAGTAGTTTGACCACTGCGATATCAAAAAAAAAATACTTTCACAAGACACTTTGAGGTTATGAGTTTCAACATGAAGTTAGCAACACCGGGTTTATAAATGGCGGGAATTTTAAAAATTTTCATAGAGGTATAGATATGTTCTCATTATTTGTTTTTATTAAAAAAAGTTAGTTATTAAAATATTAAAAATTGAAAACGAGTCTCAAAAATAGCACATTGACAGGTAATGGGTTAAGTTGTCTTCGTTAATCTCGAATATTTCAAATTCTCTTTTTTGCATTTGATTAAAGTAGTGTAAAGACAAAACTCTAAAATAAAATAAATCTGCGATGTTTCTCCAGGATAATTTTATATTTATAATGGAGTGTTTAAAAATCTATTTTAATTTGTCTGAGGTTTAATTTCAATTATGGTAATAAAAAAATACAAAAATGTTAAACCAAAAAGAAACTTTGTTTTCTAATTCAAGTACGCCACTGAACGAAACTAATTCGAAGCAAACAAAATAAAATGTTCTGAATTGGATAATGTGTTTTATTTTGTTTAGTGGGCGCTTACGAATAGACGAACCATTAATATTAATTCTATGGGCAATTGCCTTGGTAAGATCAAATCAAAAAATTAATTCCCTCGACTTGTGGAGTTATATTTTTGGGACCAGGAAATGTTTTGTTCTCATTATCAGAGAATATCGACCTTATAAGCCTAGTTATTGATGATAAAATAAATCCCTAATCAAAATCCTTAATTAAGAATTTCGTCTTTACAGCTTAAACACTTTTTAAAACAAATTGTTAAATTTAAAGGAATTTGTACGTTACCTTGTAACGAGAATTGTAAAGAGAGAAAGGTAATGTTATATTAAAGAAATTAAATAATTTAATGAAAAAATAACTACCTTATTCATATTTACTCTCCTAATTGAATCGTTTGTACTTAAGTACTTAAACAACTTATGTTTCATTTATTTTTTTAACTAAAATCAACGGTTTTTATTTTTCTAATAAATAAACTAAATGTTCTAAGTAATAAATCCAAATCATCATAGTTGTTGTTTGCATTAGAATGTAGCAGAAGTAGGTTCGTCTAAATTAAAAACATAGTCCACGTATACTTGATTTTATCATTTGAAAATATTTTAAATGCTATAATTCCAATAAAAAGTTCTCCCAGCGATAATTTATGACCATTACGAATATACAAAATAAAGACATTTTTACAAACTACAGTAGCATTTCCTTCTGAATGCAAGTTTTTAACCTTTAAAAATGGCACTAGAGTATTACTATAAGGTACTATTGAGACTTCTATATGTAGCCTATCAGATCTTGTCCTAATGATCTGAATTTATACGTCCTCACCAATTAATTCGTGTTACACCTACACTTCCATGATACAAACATACTTAATATTATCCCTTTTTGTCACTCCTCATCTATCTCAGTAATATCCTTTCCACAACATGCATTTATTGATCTGCTTTTTGTTTAGCAGTCCAACATTTAGTGTAACAGTTTGACAGCTTTTTATCATTTGTCTTTCATTTGTCGTCTCATGTGTCATGTCACTTTAACCCTAGTGCCACAGTAGAGTGAGTGAGCGTTAAACTCAATAATTCTCAATACAATGTGAAGTATATCAGGAGGATACCATATCACCAAAACTGTTTACGATACTTTTGGAATGTATATTTAAAAGTACAAATCTGACCTACAAGGGCATAAATATAAACACAGACAAGCTTAGCCGTCTGAGGTTTCGAGATGATATTGTGCTAATAGCTGGCGAGGCCAAGGAACTTTTAAATTAGCTCCACTTTTCCGCTTTTGAAGGGGGATTGACACTGAAATTGATTTAATCTGTTTAAAAGCTAGATGATGACAAATCTTGTATTCAGCGAAATTATGTGTAGGAACAAGATCCATATACCAGGTATAAATACCTAAGTCACTAGATTCGCACAGAAAAAGAAAATAAAACCGTTGAGCTTCTCCGACGTATAAAAAGGAATTGGGCAGACCTTAAAGTCGTTTAACTTCCTCATATATTTTAAAAGAGAAACCCTTAATTATTTTTTTATTTATTTAGCGTATGGCAATTTGATACACAACATTATCACATATATGTTACAATCTAACATCTAATGTATTAATATATTCAATCGACGCTGGTGTTGCAGAGGAGAAGTCTAAAGGATCTCCATAATACTTCCTCCGAGGGCATTCGGCAATCATATGCTGGATGGTATGTTTCTCGGTGTCGCAGTCGCACTCAGCAGAGGTTCTCATCCTCCATTTATAAAGGGAGTCTGCGCAGACTCCATGACCCGTTCTTATTCTGTTAAGAGTTGACCATGATTTTCGGGGGAGGTCAAAACCATGGTGTGTTTCTCATTATTAGGTTCAGTCTGTCGCTCTGCATGTTCTTCCACTGGGAGTTCATTTGGAAATTGTTGGAACTCAAGTTTATTGCATCTCTAGTTGGAGGTTTTCTGGGGCGCAATCGATGTGAATTAGCATCGGCTACATATGTGTGTATAGGTAATTGCGGGTTGTTAGCAGGTTTTGGAATTCTCTAAGCAGAGCATGCTGACGACGAAGATTAGGTGGAGGTATATGGCTCAGTAGTGGAAGCCACTCCACAGGTGTAGACTTGATCGTTCCAGATATGAGAGGCATGGCGACATTGAGCTGGGTATCTATAATTTTTGTGTGAACGCTATTCAGCCAAACAGGAGAGCAGTATTCAGCTGCGGAGTATACGAGTCCAAGGACTGAACACCGAAGTGTACCTGCTGATGAGCCCCATGTAGTCCCGCAAAGCTTCTGTATGATGTTGTTACGGGTTCTCAGCTTTGCTGCGGTGTTCTCAAGGTGTTTCTTAAAGGAGAGTGTTCTGTCCAGGGTGACGCCGAGGTACTTGGGATTATAGTTGTGCGTGAGCAGTTGGTTATCAATGTATACTTTAAGTTTTGTGTGTACCCTTAATCAATATGTGTACGTCAATCAAGTATTGACGTACAGAGCCGAAACTTTGACAATAGTGCAAAAAATCTATACTATTTCTCTACGAGACAAGATCCCAATAAGGTCAGGAATGGCTGATGCTACACAGGGAATAGTAACACTGAAATGAAACTAGATAGATCACGAATAATGGATAACGGATCAACAAAGCAAATACTGGAATGGGGGCCCAGATAAAATGCCTACCGAAGTAAAGGACATCACAAATTATTAGGGAGATATATGTCCAGCAGTGGGCAAGAATGTCATTTTATCTTGATTTGATCGATTTAAGCACTACTTACTCTAGCCCTTTTAGGATATTCCTTTTTTTATTACCGTATACCGTATTTTTGGGTCGTATATAGAAGGAATTGTCTTGGTTTGGAAACATAATTCCATAATTAGATGGAATTCGTTTTTTTAAGTATAGTTTTGAATAAGGCTTGACTGTGGATGAAAAGTAATAGGATATAAAGAAATAAAGAGGAAAAAAATGGTACGACGAATACTGCGAATCAGTTACCAGAGAAAAAAATCTAGAACCAAAGAAATGGTTGAAAACTTGTAGAGAAGGAGACTTGGAAGAATATAGAAGAAGAAAGAAACACAAATGCTGTAAAAATAAAAAAAAGAAATGAATTGATGTACTTATAAAAGAATTGGAAGTTAATAGCAAGAACAATGTAAAGCTCTATAAATATATAAAATCACAAACAAGAAAAACCCAACAGCTAAGTTTGATGCTAAAATATGGGAGAAACATTACGAAGAGTTATTTAAGGATATATAAGGCACTCACGAATGCACAGAAGAAACATATCTTAATAATAAAAACGAAATCCAAAATCCGTCAAAATAACAATGGAAGTTGAGAGTTGAAGAAAACAGTTTAAATGAAGAATTTGCGAAGTTGTACAAAGACGCATCCAAGAAGAGTTTGGAAATAAATCACGATACAACAAAATATCTATAATGCTTAAGCAAAAATACAGTTAATGTGATATGATTCAATATTAACGAATATGAGTTTGAAAAGGTAGGACACTTTAAATAACTTGAGGTCTCAGTTAATGAAACTAATAATAGAAATATATTAATCAATGAGAGACTTCTGGCAGGAAACAAAACTAACTGTCATTTAGCGATACAACTTTCTCAAAGATAACGAAACTTACTTAGAATACTAAACTCAAAATTTGCAAAGCAACAATTAGACCAATAATCAGATATGGTACTGAAGTAATGTCCCTGACACAGAAAGATAAAGAAAGATTGAGGATCTTAGAGAGAAAAAATATTCGGAAAATAGTAGGCCGACTAAACTTAGGAAATAATATATTTAAAAAACTAAGGAACAACCAACTAAGACTAAATGTAATAATTACATGGATCAAGGGCCATTCAGGAATAAAAGGCAATGAGATCGTTGACAATTTAGCTAAATCAGCATATATGCTTGGAGGAAAGTAAACAAAAATTTAATTCCAGCGACAGATATTGACACCGTTAGTAGACAAAAACTTAAAAATAATTGGCATTCACATTACAGAGAATGTAAGACGGGCTTAAACTTTTATCATTGTAACACTAGGATACCCTCAAGAAGATGGTTTTACACAGAATCTAATCGACATTTTATAAAGACCATTAATCGGCTGAGAGCAAATCATGCTCTTACGCCATCTTACATGAATGGAATCGGCTTATCAAATACTCCCAATTGTACTTGCGGCAAAATAGGCGATCTAACACATATTATATTAGAATGTGATTTACAAATGAATAATATAAACGAACTTTATAAGGAATTAATAAATTCTAAGTGTTGTTTTCCAATAAACCTTAATATTTTACTATTTTCAAATAATATGGAAATTCTTCATTGCATTTACAAACATGTTAAAATATGTAAATACAAGTTGTAAATAGTATATAGTCATAATCTGTTAATATGGTTTGAAAAAAAAAAAACAAAAAAAAACAAAAAAAAAAAAAACGTATACCACAAATTAATAAAAAAAAAGAATTAAGAAAATAGAAATAGAACAAAAACAAAAGATAAATACAAAAAAAAATAACAAAAAAAAAAGAAAAAAACAATACAAAAAACAAAAAAAAACCAAAACAAAAAAATTAAACAAAAAAAAAAAACAAAAAAAAAGAAAACAAAAACAAAAAAAAAACAAGAAAAACAAAATAAAAATATATCAAAACAAAATTTATGTATCTATAAAAATATTAGGTATATGTAGTAATAACATTGATAACTGATAAGAAAATTTTGACTATGAATCTGCAATCTATAATAATTAAAATTCAGTCGATTTTAACAATCAACACAAACAAGTCTGGCTAATTGGCTCTGCCAAAGCCATTTTTCAGAAAAAAAAAGCAACTAAGAGAACTTTTGAAAGGAGAAGACATCGTCAGGTTTATCAAGGCACAGAAATTCAGGCAGACCACGAGAAAGACCAAAACCGATATGGAAGAATCAGATAATTTCGGATCTTAATAATATGCAAATTAGAGAATAAAAAATCATAAGCAAAAATGGGAAAAAATATTGTAGAAAACGCCAAAACAAACAACTCTATGGAAATAAAATTAATAAAATCAGTATTTTAACGCTACATTGCAAATCAATTTTGCAAAACAGTGTACAAAGTAAAACAAAAATATGCAAAAAATATGCAAAATATGCCAAAAACATATTGAAAATTTACTTTGAAGAGAAATTTAAGAACACGTAATAAAATCCATAAATGTAGCCAACAAAAACCAGTTCTGGAGAAGATGGTGCAGACAAAATGGTAATATGTCGAATCACAGATATAATGGAACATAGAAAGCAGAAATGAGTGTAGTAATATAGACAAGCTATAAAAAATAGAAAAAAAAATAAAGAAAAGATTAGTTTCTTTTACTAATATGAGAATAAACGAATTACTTTGTTTAAAAGGACAGAATGATTAAAACAAAGAAAGTAACGTATATGATAAAACTGGGGTATGTGTTTTAGTTATTTATATCCTGCAAGACTGTACAACTTAGCTATTAACCTTGGTAACTAGTATATATTTTATATTAGTTTCTCGTAAAATATCTTTGATGTTTATAGATTCTTTATGAGCTATGAAACTACAAAAATATATTTTATAGACGACTATTTTAAATTTAGAAACATGTAACTGTGTTAACAAGTGTTTATTTGCGCAATAAAAAGTGTCTATTAAGATTAAAACATCAAAGGAAGTATAAATTTTTTGTCTTGACACAAACGTTAAACTTTATATTACCTGTTTCTGCAATTTTTTCATCCCTTTCCTCGGGGTCCAACTTCGGCAAGGTGTGAAGGCTTCGTAAACGTCCTCTAACCCTGGTAATCATCCCCATTTCTCAAAAAATCATACCACAAAACCAAAAGTCCGTAACACTACTAAAAAGATTTGACACAAAACTTCCACGTTTCCAATTTTCTGACGTTTGAGTCGCACTGAAATAGATTTTCGGGAGAAACACTTCAAATACGACTTTTTGTTTTTATTCGAGATAGACCAGTCAACTGTTATTGAGGATTAATAAATATTTATCCCGATGGAGGCTTGTACGTGGCATTTTGCTCGGGCAAAAATTTTAGAGGGGTTATTTGCGTATATAATATGCAACGTTGCCAATCTTTAGAAAATTTTTGCATGGAACTTTGTTTTTTTTTATACTAAAACTGAAGTTCAAAGGACTGTTACTGTTTCGCAAATATCTATAAATCATCAACCGATTAGATAAAGTAAAGTTCGTGTAACGTTCTATCTAAGGTTTAGCGTTAGGGTTTTTAGGTCGCGCCATCAGAAAATTGAAATTCAAAAATTTGTCAGTGTCGAGGATCGTGCCTGGGCCATCCAGTTTGTTAAGTCAGTAACATATTTCAAGTAATTTTTGGTTGGTACAACTTGATTCTGAATGGCGAGTAAGAAGCCTTATGTTTCAGGGAAAATATTTCCTGATGTTAATCAATAATTCTAGGCTGTATTGCCGATCCAACTTCATTGGGATGTCACTCACAAAGAGGTTGACTCATCCAGGTGCGTATTTTTTCAATCGTAGAAAAGTAGTTAATAAAGTTTGTCTAAATTGTATCTTGGAGTGTCGGTACTTCACATAATTTTGTTTTTGTCATCTAGGTTTTATAAATTCAAATTATTGGAAAATGGTCACTGCTCCAGACAATGTCTGCTCCTCTTTTATTATATCCATCAAGAGAAGATCGCTACCTCTTTGATATGGTGATGTGGTCCATTGGTATTACAAGATGCAGTCCTTTCTGGATATTTCATGTAGGAAGACGATCACACCCATTACTGTGGTTAGATTAAACGTAATTTCAACGCTCTCCGGTTTCTTTTATCGCTCCTGGCCATGTTAGCCCATTACGGTTTTTAAATTAGCGTAGTCTTCTTCATTTTAGCGTTCATATCGCCCATCACTGTAAATAAATCGCCTTGGCTTACTTGCTAAGACTTTGTTTTAATTTGTTTGTAGAAAATGTGTTTACCTTTTTGGAGAGATATGTTTGTAGGAGTATGGCACTGAATCACTATTATTCTAGGGTATCTGATATCGACTCTGACAGTAATAAATCTATCATTTATTGGTTTCTATAAAATAAGACATTATTTGATTCGCTTGCTGAGTAGGAGACCCGCCCTCGTTAGTGACTGCATTATCATTACTACTTTATAATACCAGTTCTCCTGGCATTTTAATTGGTTGCATGTGGTGTTCGCCATTGTCTCCCCTCCTTTTTACTTATATCGTTATAGAGTAGCTTAGTTTATATCAATTTAATTCTTTGACTGCTTCAGATAACTTCTCATCTCCTAAAGTGTCTGAACATTCCAGCTATCAAATGGTGTCTATGTTTTTGATGATGCCAAAGTGGTATTAACATTCGATCCGCCCGGTTTTTTTCCTCCAATTTTTTTCATCCGAGTCTGGTGAAACTTTAGATTCCAGACAAGCATCAGGAGATAGAAATCCTAGGGGCAACAATACTTCCTTCGTGCAAGATATTAAGTTTATGCCGCCCAAATTTGGTCGCCAGAGCTTCCTTTGTGACTAAAATGTTCACAAAAGTGAAGGTGAATTTGACATTTGAGTAGGAGATGCTATTTAAGACGCATTACTACCTAATAAGAACCCTAGAATATTGACTTAAATCAGTTAAATAGTTGACTGTATTAAAAAAAAGCAAAGGAATGCATAAAAGCCCAAAAATTCAAAAATCTTTTTAGATACTGAAATATACAAATTTCTGTGTTAAGCTAGACATACTAGATCAGCATACAACATACTAGATACAAAATATATGATGTGCATAAAATCAAACCCAGCTACATCCAATTTTTTGAGCAAAGTAGCAAAAACTCTAACAAACAGACCAACCACAATAAAAACATATTTTTTTAACCAAAAATTTCTACATTTCAACGTTTCTTAGTGACAAATTATGAAAACATATTAACAGAATAAAAATTTTTTATGAGGAAAAATATTCTTTGTAAATTGGTTTTGGTGGGTTTGATACTCTTTTTAAAAATAGACAGCTATTAAGGTATAAAGGTATAATAAAAAAATATATGCAATGCCAATTCTGTATGATTCTTCACAATTAAGTTTTAGAAATTTTTACATTAAAACATGCGAGCATGTTTTTAAATTAGTGTTTTCACTAAACAACTTTCAGATTGTCATCTTTAATTTCCTCTACTTCTTGGCCATCATCGTTCTCCTCTGGTATTTCTTCTGTATTTTCATTTTGATTTTTCTTCAATTGAAAGTAAAATTGAAGAGACCGAAGTTAAGCAACATCCCTAATTTTCAAGGCCTTTAGAGTCACTACCTTTTCCATTTTAATTAGTATCATGTTTTAATGTGTGTAATTTGGTTTAGTAACTTGCCTGAATTTACAGGTGTCTGTCCTATGAGCAACTTCGCCTTTAACCAGTTTTCTCTAACTTTTGCTTTAAAATCATTCGTTTGGAGGGGTTAAACCTAAATTGCCAATTTCCTGGTTTCTTTTATACCTTGTTAAAAAAAAATGATAGACTAGTGCTAGCTGTCACTCCTACTTTGTGAAAAGTGTCATATTTTGCAAGAAGCATAGCAATAAGAATAGTGTTCTTTTTTCTGGACCACAACCATCAGCAAAACACTTGACTTTTGTTTTTATATTAAAATTTTCTTTTAACAAGTGGTGATAGAGACAGAAAGTTATTGAACTCAACCTCACCCTCACACTAAGTGCGGCAGTGGGTATTTTCTTTTGATAGTTTGGTTTTAGAGTGGCCATTGATAACAATGAAGTTATTAAAGGACTACTGCCTGCTAAAATAAGCCAATTGATCAGGCACTCTGGTCAATAATAACTTCTTTTATAAGTCAAATGTTAAAACTACGGTCTTATCATCAGCAGTCTTTAAAATTTCATAAAAGGCATCCTACTTTAACTTGTGCGCTTGTTTTTGATTAATTTGCTTCTTCTTTATATTTTTTTTTCTATTTTTAATTTTTGGTGAATCAAAACCAAAGTTAAAGTAAGTACTGATAACTTCTCGAAAATAAGATTCTAGAACGGTAATAACACAAGTTTTCGTCTCAATCACAGCTGAGAAAGCTTATTTTAAAATGTAAAGACTTAAATAGTGTTTAATGTTCCATCCACCTTGTCAAAATCAAGCAGAATAAACTTGTGTGAAGAGTTTGAAACTAAATATGGATACAACTACGTTGGATTTGGCGGGCTTTGAAACTAGACCAGATTTTTAACATTGTTTTGCAGTGAAATGTGTTAGGTTTAGCTACAAAATAATATATTATTTGAGTTCGGTGTTTGAAACTATGGGATAGGACGTCTAATTCAATTTGAAGAAAAATTGGACGTGGTGGGGTTTGAGTCTAGACGCCTCATGTGGATATAGTATATCACAAAGAAAAGCGTTTAAATAAAATTTTTAAATTGTTGAATCTACCGTACTGCCCTTTATACATAGGACACTGCTTCCACCGATCATGGCTCTATTGTTAAGATGAAACAGTTATGCAGCGGCTTAAGGGTATATACGTGATAATATTAAAAACAATTTTACCAGCGAACCAAATGTACAGATAGTAAATATGTCACTCACAACAATTATAATTTACCAAAAAAAAAATACCTACAATATTTCTTTGGAATTAATAAGTAATATTAAAGAATCTTCAAAATGCATATTAAGATTCTAAATTCCAAATAATTATATCTACCATTCCCTATAAATAATGAAAATAAAGTTGTTGACTTTAAATAATTTGATTTTATTAAGTGGATGTAGAAAAAATATCATGTATTAGGGGCAAAAAGTGGCATTATTTTTAACAACTTATTTCGAGCAATAATGTATTACTTTTCATTCTTATTACATAAAAACCATTTTATTGGCAGAAATACCGTTCAAAAATAATCACCTAAATGCAATATTAACTTAATAAATTAATTTGTTTTCAACAAACTTAATGCATCCACTTGCATCAATATAATTAACATAATTTACTAAACTTTCGTTCCTCATTAATTTTAAATCCACTTTTCGATTAATATGAAATTTTAAAATTAAAGCAAAATTAAGTATTACGTGTTTTGTGGCCATTTTTGTAGGCGACTTTTGGGAGTAACTTTAGTCTGGTCATTAATATAATCAAGGCCCCTATGACTTCATGGTCTACGTCATCTTCAAGGCAATCCATTTTAAGATACTAATTTGAAGTTTAAAGTAATACCCAGTTTGCGAATGCGATAATAATTTACGCCAATCTAGAGGGTGATCCGAAGACGTTTGTGGTTTAAGAAGTGGAAAAATATAGACCTTTTTTTAGTATCTTTTAAATACTGAATTAAATATATTTTAGTTATTATTAGGTGTTAATACATATTCAGATTTAATGTGGCTCTCACTACTTTTACGGTGAGAATCACTCATCTCAGATGACTAGGGTATCAAGAGGATTGAGCTCTGGGTGGATTTTTTTTTGTGTTATCTATGCCTAATATGTAAGATCTGATATGCTGGTGTATCTTTCACATATTTTATAACACATCTGGAGGTTATCAGCTGTACAGTTTTTGCATGGTTAAAGAAAACTTGAATACAGTGATAAATATAACGAAAAACAGTATGTAAACTATATAGTGGGTGACTTTAACCCAAAGATTGGTAGAGGAAGGGTAACAGATGTAGTGGAAAAATATAGTGTGAGAGATAGAAATGACAGAGGCTGGTCGAGTTTTGATAGCAAAATGAAACGTAAACCCCAAATACATACTGTAAGTTACTACCAAGAAGACTTATTGCAGCAATAATGACAAATCCATCAGAAGAATGCTCACCTCCAAGACTAACGAATAAAACAACAGACTGAAATATTTTCAAAAAAGTCCTACAAGAAAAATAGATCTTAAAATTCCACTAAAATAACCACAAGAAATAGAAATACCAATAAAAATATTAACAAAGCACATACATGAAGCTGCATGGGATTCTACAAAACATAACTTTGAACGAAACTCATTCACCTCAAGACAAAATCAAATTGAACACAATATGTAAAGAAATAAAGGAACTAATAAAACAACATAGCGACGCCAATTTTCAACATTATCTAGAAAATCTAACACCTAACCCAGATTGTTTTTACTTATTATCGAAGGCCACAAATTAGCTGAAGCGGCCACAAAAATAAATTTACTTATCAGAACAAAATATTTAAAATGGTTAAAGGCAAACCAGGAAAAAGCAGACGCTTTGTAAAACACTTAGGAAAGGTATTTTAGCCGCTTACAAACAGGGAAAATAAAAATGACGACACCTATAAATATTTAGATAGTACTAATCAAATGAACCAGCCAAACAAATGGCAATTGCTAACAAAGTAAAAAGCCTAATAAAAAACACCAATAAAAAGAAATCGCCTGGACCTGATCTGATAAGGGCCAACATATTCAACAATCTACTCAGAAAAAGAATAGTATGTCTAACACAAATCATAAACTCGATACCAAGAACAGGCTTCTTTCCTGCACAAATTATGTTCTAACGACCCATTAGTATATTACCAGTTACGTCCAAAGTCGTAGAGAAAGCCGTTCCAAGTAGACTGACTATTGAAATACGGAACAAAAATATTATACCTAATCATCAGTTTAGTTTTCGCCAAAAACACGGTACAACTGAACAAAAGGGTGGTAGAAAAGATAAAATCAGCCTTCCAGGAGAAGAGCTTTTGCAATGACATTTTCCTATATGTTAGTCAAGAATTTGACAAGATCTGGTATCCAGGATTAGTATTTATACTAAAGATATCAATATTTTAGCGGCTATACACGATACTTTATTCATACCTTGATGAAAGACTATTTTATGTAAGATACCAAGAAAGTGTTTCTATTATCCACAACATAAATGTAGCGGTCCCGCAAGGAAGTCTCTTGGGATCAATTGTGTAGACAATCTTTTACAATCCACAGAAGAATTCGCAGATGACACTGCAATTGTTGCGTCACTGGTCAAAAACCCGTATCCCATACAAGCAGGTGAAATACTACATAACAAGCCATACATTTATTTAAAATATGGGCTAAGAAATGGAAGATAAAATTAACGAAGCAAAATCAGATATCGTGATATAGTGATATAGCTAGGTGTCAAATAGAAACACAAATATCCTAATGCATAACAAGAATGTTCCCAAAAATGATACTGTGAAATATCTTGGATTACACTTTGACAATAGGCTAACATGGAGGACGCACATCTGAATTAAGAGGATGCAATTAGGAATACACTTCAAAAAACATTACTGGCTACTCGTCCGTAAATGCACCTTATTATTATATAACAGAATATTGGTTTATAAAGCAGTCATCAGGCCCATTTGAACATTAAACTGTGAGGAACTGTAGCAGATACCAACATAGCGATACTAGAGCGATTTCAATATAAGTTTATTCGTGCCATCACTGATGGTAGGTTGACCAGTGGATAGAGTGCTAAGCTTATTTATCACGGTACTTTTAAGTAGACTTCGGCCACGTGTTGTTATGATCCTTAATCCCCATCGATAATGCCTAGAATACAAGGTTAAGTGTGAATGTTGATCTAAGTATTTTAAAGTAGATAGTGTAATCATTTTTTGTTGTTGGTTTTTTTGCTGGGTAATAAACAGCAGAACAGAATGTCAGTTGTCCACGCTTTTTCTCTATTGATATTGAGGTGGCTTGTATATTTAATTCTCTAGTTTGGTTTATTTCATAAAGACTAATACTATTTCTTACCATTATTACAGTCCCGCCATGAGCTTTTCCTTGGGGATTTTCAGTGGAGTAACTTTAATAATTTTGAACCCTAAAATCACATTTATTTGTCATATGATAGGTTCTCGATCATTAAAGCAAACAAAGAAAACTACATCACATCATTAAAGTTAGGAGAACATCAAACCTTGGACACCTATTGTAGAATCAGAAATATTTTCTCCCCAACCCGTAATAACAGAAAAAAATATAAAGAACTAATAAAAACAGTCGAGAATAGAGAAACATCTGCAAAAGAAATCGCAAACATTCTAAAAGCGTTATAAAAAAAGGGAAGAAAAATGTTCACTACTACCAAGCTGTTTCATGTTCACAGGCAGTCCCTTCTAAATAACATCAGTAGTAGAGAAGACACTAGATATCCTCTAGGTACTTTTTGTACTCCATTTTCTCCATATTTATATATCAGTAGGTTTATCAGTATCAAAGTAGTTGACTTTCATTCTTCCTGACAAGAGTCCAAGTTTCTGCTAGAGTACCACAAGTTTTAGTAGCACTTTCTAAAGGTTTAGTAAGCGAGTTTTTTAATGCCGTTTAACCTTCCTAAAAGGGGCTATAATCCTTCTCACAACAGCTATGTCATCAATATGGGTACAGTATTGAAGTAGCCCGTTCAAGAATGTGACACCTGGGTTAACCCCACGAGATTATCTTGTTCGTCTTTTTATTAGTTTTTGGGTAGCTATATTTTCAAGTTAAAATCAGCATTGAACCAATCTTTTTAATACATTTTAAGGGTTTTATCAATAAAAGTATATCCTTTGCTATCTTCTTTATACAGTTACTAAATTTTTGATTCAATTCTGTTTGACAAAGTCTCCACAAAATCTAAATCTTCCATGACTACAACAGTATTATATGGAAACATCTTAAAAGAGAAATTATGAGTTTTACTCAATATTTCATTATTATAACGGTAAATATCTGATTTAAATTGTGGACTGCTACAATGAACTTCTAATAGGACAGAGTATCTTCCTATTCCCGTAATGAATTTTAAATTTTTATAACAAAATGCTCAGTCTACAGCTTCACTGAAGCTTTTGCTAGTCTTTATGAAGCATATTAATTTACCGCAATTCGTAATATCTTCATAACTTTATATAATATTGAACATACGGATTTGTTTAATTAGCTTTTAGCCACTTTTTCGGTTTGTCGGCAACGCAGCTCTCGTGTTGGCAGCAGCTAATTTGTGAATAAAACAAACGATCTCGGGTTTACTAACACACTCTGCGTTATTTTTATTTCGGGCTAAAGGTAAACATGTTTTCACTTTGTTACGATTTTGTTTTTGCGATTTCGGGAGGACGTTGAATGGGCCCGTCTGTTAACATCGACCCGTGGACTATTTTTTTCATTCGCAACGAAGCGAAATATTTTCTAGATGGGAATTTCAAGAAGTGGTTGGATTAAATTATTATTCCACCAAAGTTAAGGAATCACATCTTACTGAACCAACATCCAAGGCTATTTCGATAGTTTTGAGACATTATATCAAATAAAAATATACACCCTAGAAACATTTTAGATATAAGAGTTCTATTTTCAGTCAACAGAGGATTAGATCGTGAATTAGTATTATGTAAAATTAGAATAGTACCTACCCCTAGTAAAAATAGGATCATCGTAAAGACAAAACGTTATTATATAAAAATAAAAACAAAAATAAGAGTTTACAAAACCTTCGTTGGACCAATATACCCGATATCAACAAGAGCTGATACAAAGAAAACAAAATAGACCCTAAGAACGGCTGAGATAAACACATTAGAACTTGTAGTAGTGACAACCAGACAGGATGGAGTATTAAACAAAGACATCAGGCAAAAATGTGATGTACAATATGTGATGAAATGGGAAAGAAAACGAAGAAGAAATTGGAATCAACATATACCGAGTTATGGGAGAAGAGATAATAGCAAAGACTAGTAACGGAATAAAGCTCCCAGGAAGACTAGCAACGAAATGACAAGATAGTCACAAATAGGACTTAATATTACCCAATTAATATAGATCATACACCTACCGCATAAAAAAGGTAAAGATCTTACTGGTGACAGTAATAGTACTATCAGCCCCTCCTTAAAAATTATGGAGTTAAAAATTAATTATTATTAATCTTACTTTTGCAAGTTATTCTGTTTGCTATATCCACTATTCTATATATTTCTCGATACCTTTTATTCAGATAGATGTAAAACTATGCTTTTAGAATATCTTTGCATTATTTTTTTTACGATTTAACGATAGACACATTTTTTTTTAATTTCACTTGTTGTTATCTTCTGAAACTCAATTTCTTGATTTACTTATTTATTGAATTAAATTTATGCATTAACAAACCATCCTGTTCATCCCGTATAATTTTACATAATCATAGTCTTTGTTTCAGTTTTGTCAAGTTTTATATTTAAGTTTATGGCTTTTGCGTTAAATTCCTGAAGCATCACTGTTACGTCAATAAAGAATAATAAAATTCCACTATATTGTTACATATTTTCCTTTCGTTTATAGTGTTTATTTTTTATGGATAGTAGTTTCGTAGTTCTTATTATTTTGACTGGTGTTCTATAAAAATTTTTAAAATATACGAACTTTGGTTTGTTAAGGATAACGTAAGTGAATATGTGTAGATACACGAAGGTATTTCGTCTATATTCTAACTTCTTTCATCTATATTAGGGAAATTGTCCCTTTTTCTTGATTCTCAGTGACTGTCTAATTGATGTTAAAAGTCAATGTTTTCTGCGGATGTCTTTCGTATCTTTTGTTGGAGATTTATTGTATGCACTACTAAATTATCTTTTATTATCCATTCTGTTTTCGTATAGTTCGGTTTCGTCAGCCGACATAAATTGTGTTGACCTATATTATATCCATTTTTTTTTTCGTACGTATTAATCTGTTTAAATTTATTTTTTTTTTGATTGCCCTTTTTTATAATTTGTTTATTTATTAAATTTATTTGGTACACTAGATGTAAGTATTTGCCATCATATTTCATTGGATTTTGATAGCGTATAAAATTAATTATCTGGATAAGGGATTATACAAATAAGCTATTGTTCTGTAGAATGTTAAATCGTTTTTCAACTATATAAAACCCCCTCTGTGGCTCAGTGGTAAGAGCGCCTGCCTTTAAACCTAAAGGTCGTGAGTTCGAATCCCACCTGGGTGGAAATTTTCGTTTGTTAAAAAAATTAATAAATGAAAATAATTTCTATCCTTGTGTGATCGGTACACACCGGAGGGACCGCAGACGTTCGGATACAATTAGCGTCTCTTAGCAAAGACAATGACGTCGACTTTGCTAAGTATCAAGACAATTACTCTACACACACACACACACACACACACACACACACACACACACACACACACACACACACACTACACCTCAAATTGTAAGATTGGCGAATGGATTTAGTGTCCGCAGTCATTTAAACACAAACGAACAACAACAACAACAACTATATAAAACATCTCAGTATGGGCTTATACGAATTACGAACTAAACAAGCAGACATTTTAGCTAAGATCACAAACGTCTCAAGATAGTCTTAAAATATCTGATAGTTATGCCATCACTTAAGATCCTGTGGACTGACCGAGTCACAAATGAGCAGGCCCTCAGAAGAATGAATAAGAACCGAGAGGTTGGTACTGACCACCATAAAATCTCGAAAGTTATAATTCTTTGGACATATTATGCAAACTCAAAATGTGTATGAAAATACTTAGATAAATTATACGAACTAAGTAAGAAAATTATCGACAAATAAGTCAAAATACGTCCAAAAATATTTTTTTGTGGCACCGAAACACTTTTGAGGAATTAGCAACAAATGAAGGCTGAAAAAAAATTCAGAAGATCGCAGTACATTAAAATATTCAAAATACTTACAAGGAATGATACAATCAAAAGTACGTCTAGAAACTATAACAATAGAAGATGTAGAGATGCACTAGTTTAAACACAAAAAAGACTAAGTATTTTAAAAAGAATCCTTACTGTCGACTGTTGTCGACTGAAAAGGTACCTGAACTCATTGGATGCAGTAAATGTGAAATATTGGATTTTCTGTGGGGTATACCATAAAACCTTTATAAATATACTAAGTGACATAGAAATCTAAACACCTCTAATTATTATCTGTTGAAAATATTTTGTACAATTATGCAGGACAGCAAAATTAACAAACGATCAAAATTTCAATATGATTAAAAAAATTTACAAAGGTAAATCAATAATAATGTGTTGATGCACCTCGATGGGCAACTCTTTTGAATGCACCTGAACTCGGTTCTGATTAGGTGGTCAATAGCCTTCTGATGTATCTCGTTATAGGTCCTAATTAACTCGTCCCGAAGTGCTAACAAGGGTTTAGAAGGAAGCTTCAAATATATTCCAAAACGTTTCAATTAAGATAAATTTGGCAATCTCAAACACAAGGGCAAAAGATTGATGTCTATTCAAAGAAGTCCACAGTGATTCACGCAATGTGTGGGCCTTCTATTCTGCTGAAAAATTGAATTTTGTAGCGTCTGAAGATAGGGTAAGAGATAAGGTTTCAGAATTTTTTCTTCATATTGCTGAGCTGCCATGTTACCTCTGACAAAGATTAGAGTTGACCCTACACTACCAGCGATGGCGTCGTATACCATCATCACAACAGTGCGGTGTACGTTCCGTTCGACATAAATTGGAGATTTAGACATGGCGCATATTAAACCCAGCCGAGGCCAACACACGCCGAGGTCACGGGCGCCCAGTGCATTTATTTTTTTGGCATTTATTTTATTTTGTTTACTGTCGTCACCAGTTGCTCAAATGACTTCAATCAAGAAGCATTTCTTAATCAATTTACTGGGCTCTAAATCGGAAGATAAAGACGTTATGATTATGTGTAATTTAACTGAAAATGAAAAAGTGAAAAAAAAAGAAAGACAAATCAGTATTAAAAAAAAAAGAGAAAGTCATGGAGAGCTTAAGTTATCTAAATAAGTTCCAGACAACGTTTTTAAGGAATCTTTTCGCCTTAATCAAAGCCTTAAAACAACTAAAAGTAAACAGTAAACGTGTGACTGGCGTGTGCATGAGCTGGTCGTAGAGTGGGTTCAATTTGCGGTACCTCGCTTCTAACCGTGCTTCACAAAACTGTCCACGCATTTCGCCAGCGTGAGCTGCACCTTGGCTGGGTTTAATATGCGCCTTGCCTTGACCTTTAACCACGTCGTCTTCTGACCCTTCTCGACCATTATGCATCCTTAAACAGATATCAAAATTAATCACAAAACTCAACCCCATTCCATTACTGATCGCAAGTCAATCGTTTTCTGTACCATTCATGAAGATTAAGTCGATTCTCAAGCGGAAAAGATAGCACCCACTGTGGCTAAAATGAAAAAAGAACAAAAATTGTAAATTTAACGACAAATTGTTCACGTCCCAATTGATCTTTCATGTTCTGCTAACCATTAATTTGCAATATATCTGATAGTGGACAAGCTATCTCTTAGAGCTATCACCATTATCTAGATGCACTGCTGTTCTTTCTTCGGCGCCGCCCTGTAGCCTTCTAGCCAACCTTCTTGACGGCATGCCCTATAACATCCTAATACAGTATCTAAAGTTCTGCGAACTCCATTCGCAATTTCTCAAAAGAAATTCTAGCTTCTCTTATGCCAACTATCTGCCCCTATCAAACTCACTCAATTGATAGAAACTTGCGCTACTTCGTACTATAGGCATTGTGAACGACGTTAAAACACACACACCGCTAGATTTTGATGAATATTTTTAGGGATTAGAAAATTTAGAAAAAAAAAATGAATAAACAATATATGGATCTGTTCGTTTTAGGATCTCTCTTGTAATTTCCTTTCACACATTGCAGTATTCTATAAATGTTTGCTTAAAAAACGATGCAGTTCTTCCCCAAGGCAAAGCTTTTGCTAATTCTTAAATTATTGAAGTATATTCCTGCCCACACACTCTTTCTAATTTTGGATCCGTCTATATACCAGATCTTACCCTGATGGGTATGGCACTCCTTCTATTTCTTCTTACATTCCTCTCTGTAATTGGAAGTAATAGGAATTACACAGTACTTGTTATACTCATATGCCCTGTCCCTTCATTGCAAAGTTTCAGTGACTGTTTTATTCTGTAGGCTTCCAATCTTGCTTCTTCTTGTATTATCAAATGGGCTTGGTAGAGCTTCTATAGCTACTGTTGGAGTAGTGCGCATGGCACAGTTATCCCCATATATGCAAGTCTTTGCACCTTGCTGAGTTTGGCTTTTGCAGCTGTGTGAAGTCTCTTAGTCCACCACATCGTCGCTACATAGGTAATTGAGGGTTTGATCATAATGGTGTATACCCTGTGCACCTTCTTCTTCATGTACCATGTCCTTTCAGAACGTTGGTTACCGTCATAGCTATTTTAATTTTATTCACTACCACCCTAAATAGCATGCTTGTATCTACACCATACCAGTTTCGCAAGTTCTTCAACCATGAGGTTCTTCTTCGTCCTGGACTGCGTTTGCCTGCTATTCTGCTGTGGACCATGTTCGGATTTAATCCATATTAATTTCTATAACCTCGAGATACTTTTTATCTCTTCCATTGGCTGAATTACTTGTCCTTACAGCTTTAGATGACCTAATACCTCATTAATAAACTCCATCAGGGTGTAAAGGCGACTATGTGTGGGCTTATATTGCAGCTTTTACTGCTGCAGTATAATAAATATAGTTTGGTTGATCGAGACTAGAACAAGTACCATATTACAGTTTATTAATCTCAGCCATATTTTTAAAAAGTATTTTATTATTTCCAGGAATAAATTTTATTCTTATTCTTGTGGTGGAATTGACTAAGCAGACCTATTAATTTTTTAAATCATTCCCCTTAAATCAACAAGGAGTTAAAAATAATTTTGCATGATGAGATTCAAACGTAGGGCATTGAACGGACCCAGAAAAATGCTTTTTGTGTATTTATTTATATCCAAATATTTTTCACCAATCTAAAGTGTCTTTAATAAACAAATCAAATGTTTTTATTTTCTTTTATTTGGATGAAATACTTAAATGAAAAATAACAATCGATTACTGTATTTGTTATTTTTATCGCCTCTCTCGACAAAGAAAACCTTTGATTATAAACGGCCAACGAAAGATTTAACGTTAAACGAAATTTAATTTAAATTTAATTTAACATAATTTGAAATAAATTTTGACAAGATCAAAAATCTTCAATATGATGGAGATATTTAGATCATGTAATCTTCATTTTGTCTTATGAACCACCAATTCGCCGTTTAAAAAGAATAGAACAACTCAATACTTTTTCTGGATGGATTAATCACAGCGGATGATGCAGAAGAATGCAACCAAAGTCTACAGAAATGTCAAAAAAGCAACTTATAAAATCATTATATTACAGAACAAAAAAACCCCGCTCTAACGAAATGCAATCCAAAAATAAAAAAAACCTGCTAACAAAGTTCTTATCAAAAATTTTTATCCATCTTCATTAAAAAACAAATAATATGTAAAGGTTTTACCAGAAAAATTAAAAAGGATCGGAAATAAATACATCACAACAACATTTAAAACAATCAAGATACTGAGATTCTTGTTTTGTCCCAAACCAAACCAAACAACACACAGTAGTGATAAAAGAACTGCATCTATAAAATACCTTGTTCACGCAACAACTTTTATATGGGAGAAACCTCAATATCACTAAGTATTAGGATAAACGAGATCATTCATCAAAAACAGAGACTTCTACACATTACAAACATATCTGGGACAATTAGCACAAAGTACAATGCAAAAATGCATCAATAGTTATAAACGAAACAGACTGCAATAAAAGAAAAATCAAAGAAACAACCATCACCTTACTTAATGAAGAAAAATGTGTAGTTAACCTATCAACAGAATGTAGCAAGCTGTGGTTTTTTTACTAGACATCTCCCGACGTAGGTTGGCAATCATTAATCATTATGAATATTCTGCAGAAATTCTTTGCCTTTTTATATTTCTCCTGCCTTGCATCTTCCCTTGTATAATCAATTAAAGTACGTCGTATCTCTCATCACGCATGACAATCCCAGGTAGTGCAGCTTTTTTATTTTGATGGTTTCGATTATTTCCATTCTTCTGTTAACTCTTCTTATGACTTAGCTGTGTATTACTCGGCACATGATATCTTCAGGATTCTTCTATATATTTACAGTTCGAATGCTTCTAGCTTGGCTAGCACCTGGTTAGCATAACTCTTTATCTCTTGTACAACGTACTTTTCTCATTTTATTCCTTTGGTCGCGATACTTTGATTTCTTTGGAGTAATCGTTGGTGTGATTATTTATTGTGCCAAGATAGTTGTAGTTTTTACTTGTTCTAAGGTATTACCATTGATTATTAAATTTGTGTAATCATTTTGGGTTTTTTATAAGTAAAGTTTGTAAGTTCATAAATTTAGTTTTCTTGGTTAAGTTAAAATAACTCCTTGTTTCAAATTAACCTTTTTTGAAAATGGTTTCCTGATTGAAAATCGAAACGTCAAAACAAATATAAAGTGTTTCTTAAACTATTAGTTTTTAAATTAACTTCACTTTCGTTTTAATTTTAAAAATGAGTGGCTAAATAAAAATCTATATCAAAAAGAAATTTTTTATTATTATTTTTTAATATATAAGGGGCTTTCCAAATCTGCAACGTATCTTGGTCAAATAAGTCTCAAAAAGTATTCATATTAATTTGGAAATTCCTTAAGGTAGACATTTCTCAATAAAAGCTTACAAGACGTGTTTTTTATATCTTACTAAGAAAAACATTGGGACAAATGATTTGTTATTAATTAAAAATCTGGCTTTTTTGTTTTCAATCTTAATCTCGTTTATATTACAGGAAAAGAAATTTTGATAGGCTAATATCAAATATTAAATTAATAGTGTCTAGAAAATTATCTATATCATTAATTAAGAGTCATTTAGTGTTCGGTAAACAAATTGAAATATTTTTAGGTAAAAAACTATGATTTTTTCTAATTATAGAATGAAGATAAGCTAGATTACACAACTATTTCTATAAAAATATTAGTCATATAGCTGTAAATGAAGTTGTAGTAAATGAAAGTTTTTATAAATGGAATATTAAAAAAATTGGGAAAACTACCCTGTGGATTTTAACAATAATATTAGTATATCTTAATATGATTGTTTTACAATTAGGTGGAAATCTAAAATATTTTAAGATTATTTTGGACCAGGTGTCTAGATTACATAAAATCTCCTTCAACTAATATTGAAAGGAAAAATAGAATATTGGTCCTGGCAGACTACAAATGGCCTAGCTCCGTAACAACAAGAATTGAACAGCCTCCATTAGAGAGGGCAAAAAAAGAGAAGCAGGTGTCGCCCACTTGCTTAAAGAAGCTCTTGAAGATAATAACAAAAGAGCAAAACTGGACGGTGTTCAAATACTAAATATGATATATGTCGACGACACTGTATTATTGGTAGCAAGATATTGGTTTATAAGCTTCTTTGAACTTATTGAGTAAGGCAAGTGGGGATTTTGATATGCTAATTAACGAAAAGAAACCCTAAAAATGGTAATTTGGAGAAATAGAATATATACCTATTTTATAAGTCAATAATAACGTGCTAGAATAGGTAGCGGGTAGATAAACTTTACGATTCCAGTAAATTCAATAACTTGAGGGTTGCAACCTCGTCTATGCGAGCGGTGGTTCATCCTCACTCCCTGTAATCGAGAGGTAGTACGTCGCAACCTATCATCCTTGCCAAAGACGCTAAATTTAGTAATGCCTACACTACACTATTGGCGATGATGGCTGATCATGTGATCATGTATGATCGGACAATCATCTTAAAAGCGTCCACACCATCGTCCGTAATGATCCGAATAGAATGTCGAACCACAAGCATCAAGCGATTCCGTTTGATGCGTCTGCGAAAAATCGATAATTCATGAGTTGTAGGCGATCATAGGCAATGATAGGCAGGTATAGTCGAATATACCCTCTACACAGTCGTGCTCGCCCTTACTTGTCTATAATCGACGATTATAAAGAAGGGCCATAACCCACTCTAAGAATATTCTACCAACCTGCAAAGGCCAGCGTAGTAGAGAAAATGACGAAGATTATCCGTAAAATGAGAAATAACGAAATAGTAAGGCTCTCATTCTCTGGCAGTACTTTAAAACCAGGCTATGGTAGCAGTCGCAAAGGTAGAGGGACAGAGCGTGCTAAGAATCCCCTCAGTCGGCCAGGCTACCTACACAAACGACAACACCAAAGAATATGGTCTATGCCAACATATAAAACGACAACCTTGATGGAAGACGTAAAAAAGGATATACTATTAGACATACGGTGAAAGGGTGAAGAATAAATTTTACTTTATTCGGAACATCTACTGCAATAAAGAGCAGAGTTTTCTGATGGTGACATCTGGTTTATGGTAAACAACAAAAGCGCACAAAGACTATCCTCATCCTCCTGAGTCCTAATCCGTTTTGGGATGTGACAATCAGGCCTTTACAGTTTTTTCACGATTTCCCTCCATCCTTCTCTGTCCTGGGCTAGTTGTTCGGCTTCGTGTAACAAAGAATATACCTACTTACAATTTATAAGTATAAACTATAGAGTGATATATCTCATCTACAAAGTCTCGGTCAAGTTCAGATCAAATAATAGTAATAATAAAATATAAATAAACATCATTTGATACTAAAGTTAACTATTATATAAACCAAATAATGTGTTTAAAAATAACAATTGTATTTATATGAAATTATTTTAAAACGAAAATTATTATAAAAATTTAAACAGATGATTTACTGTTGTTATTAACCGAATAACATTTATGACTTTTATGAAATTTTGATTATCGTTACGAATCTAATCTTTTAGTGACAGATATCCTTTTAATTTTTTAATTCTGATTTAACGTCTATATTTTGATATTTTTCATTTAACTTTTTAAATTTAAACCTGCTTAGAGTAAATATATGATGACTAGAAACGAATTGATCGAGAGTTGTGAATCGATGTCAAAAACCGCTATTCTATCATGCTACCCGTGACGCCCGCCTCAGTATTTTACTGTAGAAAAAAAAAAAAGAAATACAACGCCAGTATAGAAACTTCGCTTCAAAAAGTTGAACGGTTGTACGACGACGTTAATACTCTAATAAAAGAGAAGAAAGCCAAGTTCAAGACTTTTGACATCTTTGAGTCTATGATATTCGTAATATTGTTCTGTAACACCAAAATTCAAAGGCGGCCAACTTATTCAGATGCACTTGTTTTTAATGTCCATGCTTCTAAGTCATAAAAAAGAGCAGTGAATACGTAACACCGAAGCATCCATCGGACGTAATCCTAACCTTATATCCGCACAACAAAAAAACTTTTTAGGTTTAACAAATGATGCACGTGCTATTTCAATACCTATACCTATGCTATATATAGCGAAATCCAAAGAACAAGTGGTATAAATAGAAAAAAGCTCTTACTGCTAAGTTAAAGTAGAAACTGGACTGGATTAGTCTTTTAAAAATTAATCAAACATGAGAAGAAAGATGCGAATCTGTTATTGTAATCGCTAATCTTCCATAATGGAGACAGTACCCACAAAAACAGATATTAAAACATCTATACCAAGATCCAATTTTATATTCAAATGTTGAAATGTTTTATGTTCAAATAACTTTATTATTTAAATGGACGATAAAAATAAATTTGATAGAAACATATATAGGTGTGTCTTATGTAAGTATGCTATAGGTTTTGGCTTGGTAGTCCAAAACAGTTTTCTTGTTTCAATGACATCTCCACTTGTTAGCTACCTACCATTGTAACTTTAACAAAGTCTCGGGGCCATCCTCTAGGTCCTGGGACATATATTAAGCAATGCTTTTTTTCTTGCGTCATGCAGTTTATCGGCATAATAGTGGTACAATTTGTGATTGAGTAGGACACTGCTCGCAGCACAAATCACATCGTATGATGAGGCAGTTGTGGGGCGGTAGTAATTGTTATTATTACAGTTAATGACATAGCTGCAACCCCTATGTCATGTTTTCAATGCATACGCGGAAGTTTACTTCATGATATTTATTATTTTTTTTAGATGAATTAGTTTTAGATCTTTTTAGTTCTTGCATTGATGTTAATCACTTGGTCACAAATAATATTAAGAATATATTTTTTTCTGTTTTGATTCCCATTTTCGAATTAAAAATGATTTCAATATACATAATGAACATATAATCTAAAATTCAATGTATGCCACGTTTATGGAAATTCGTGTAATAATATCCTTTGAACCACAAAAAAACCCAATAATAAAAATAATATAATGTAGACAAGAATAAAAGCCAGTTTGGATTTTTCCTGTTTTATTTATTCTAAAAAAGAAGTTACCGTTTTTTCCACTTGGTGTATGTATCTTACATAACAATTATAATGTACATTTACCATATTAAAAGTGATCAGATTATCTTAAGGTTCATATTCGAAACACATCCTTTGAATCAGCAGTAAATATTATCAGCTGCGTAGTAATTATAAATGTTGAGGTTTGTCTAGTATTCGTATACCTCTTTTTTTCGGTGTGTCTTCATCTGCTCCTATTTTGTTTTGAACGTGAAATGGGAATGGGAACAAGAAAGGAATGAAAGATTCCACACAATTAGATTACCTGGGCGATATAAAGAGAAATGAGCTAGATACGGATTGTTACAACTCGTTCTTCACAGCAATCACAGCAAGGTGTATCGAAAATGAGGACGAGGGAGGAAAGTAATTTCTTGGCTTCACAGCACACAGCCTGAGAAAATAGTTAAACATGTCTACAGCTGGACTATTCCAAATAGTTGCCAGTAAAGTAAGAATAGTCATGTTAATCGGCATCATCCGTAACATAATGCAGCATGAGGAAAACATACGAGATGTCTTATTCTTTTGATTTTTCGATACATCGTCATATATTTAAATTAGCTCTCATGTTCTCTTTTCCTTTACAAATCCGGTTTATTCAGAAGCTATTTGGTAGGTAGTTAATTGATATTCTAGAATATATTATATTCTTTTTCTTCTTTCTTTTTACCAGCAATTCTACTTATTAATTCCCTTTATCTTTTGCGCGGTAGTTCAATACCTCTTCTACCGATTGGTGATTTATCTCTTGCTATTTTGACCATATGGGTTTCCGCTATTCCGCTTATGTGAGTATTTCATTCCTTTTTTCTGTTTAGGGTTCATTTATTCATACACTTACGTTACATTTTCTTTTAATGTCTTCACTCCTCTTGATCTTTGACCTTTCCAGCGTATTTTATGTAATTCTCCTCAGTACTTTCATCTCTGTCGTTTCCAGTAGTCTTTGTGTTGTGTCTGTATCGTGGGTCTTGTTTCTAGTCTATATGATAGTAGTCTGATAGTATAGTATATTATCTGTATAAGGATTTTACTAGCATTTATTATTACTGAAATTAGTCTATATGTAGTTGTTGCATTATGCAATGAAAACTTTTTTATATAAAATACCAGAAATTTTAGTGTTGTCCATGTTAGTTAACATAAGTAGTGTATGACTTTTAAACGAGGCTTTCCCAGACTTTTTATAGCTTCACTAACATGATGTTTAGTTCAGTTTCATAATGGTTTTCATCGATGGTTGTATTATAGTTAGTATAACGAATAATTTGTTCACAATAACTACGCCACATTTATACCACTTGGTATAAATTTGTTACCAATGAGGTGTTATTTTTAAATAACACCTCATAGTTTTTAGCCTGAACCTAGGTGTTATATTATTAAAAACAATTACTGTAATGAGAATTATTATTTGAATTAAACGTTTTCTCAGATTTTTTATTTCTTAAATAAATTTTAATTATTTTATCATCTCTCCTTTCTGTTCTCTATTCTATTTAATAAATAATTATCTTATTCTCATACATATTATGACGTTCATATTATATACGCAGTTCAAATGAAAAAACTTGAAGCGAAGCAATGAAGCAATAAACCTACCAAACTTTTGCAGTAGGATGAATCTCAATGATGGAAATTTTGTGAACAAACATGATGATGTGAAAATGTTAATTGCATTATTGAACAAGGAAAATCTATTTTCCAAAGTGCGTTTCGATATGATGAAAAATGATAAATTTGTAAATATGATTTCCTGATAAAATCAGGAATTATTGACAGAAATAAGTTCAATATTATTAAACGGGAGTTTTTGTGGTCAATGAACATGAATTTTTTATAACAGCAATGTTCTCCATAGCACCTGCTGTTCTTCTGTAGTTTTTCATTTGAAAATTCGATACAAAATTAGTGCAAACTCATTAATTAAGGATTTTGGTGTAGTTGAACACTAATATTATATTGTCGATGATGTGCGAGGTACCTGGTGCTCAGAACGACCTCGACTTCTGGAGTTTTATGGAAACGGACACTAATATTATATGGGCGACAGTATACGAGGCATCTGGGACTGGGACACAGGACGAGCAATGTTCCCAGATTTTGGTGTAAATTTTATACAAAATCAGTGCAAACTCTTTACTTGGGGGGTTTGTTGTCGCTCAACACTAATATCACGTCGATGATGGTGTTTAATGCACCTTGTAATCAGGAAAGGGATGGTTTCTTGGATTTGTGCATTGGAGACAATTACTGTTATGATATTGATAATTAGCGACCCCAAAATACCCCAAGTAACGAGTTTGCACTGATTTTGTATCGTACTTTCACAAAACTATAGGAGACGAAGCCCGTTTTGGGACCAGGGGCATTGAGGAAATCACTTTCATGATATTCGTGATCAGCTATCATAAAAACTTCTGAATAACGAATTTGTACAGATTTTAAATCGAATTTCTACAAAACTCCAGTAGACGGGGACCAGATGCACCAGGTACTTTGGAGACCCTATCCGTCATGATGTTCGTATTCAGTGACCCCAAGAACCCCTGAGTAGTAATATTGGAATCGTTTTCCTCAATTACTTCCGAATTATAATGTTATCATTTCCCACTACTTTAAAATGCACTTTGAAAAATGAATTTTCTTTTTATTTAATAATGCAATTTTCATATACTCATTACCATTTTGATTCACAAAGTTCCATCCAACAGCAACAATTTGGTATGTTTTCAGCTTTTTACTGCTTCATTGCCTCGATTAATTGATACAATTGACGTTCTGCAATTTTAGTTATGCTTGTAATCGTCACACTGATAAGGTTCTATCAGGTGTATTTCACTGAGATTTTAAGTATTTTGACTTAAAAATGACGTTTTTGTTAACAATCTGTTCCAATTGAATCAGGTGTGCTATCATTCAATTTTTCTGTACTGAAAATTTTCACCCATTGCAAATTCCATCTGTCAAGGAATTATGTCGAATGAATATTTAAGAGTGGAAGAGAGGAGACGAATGTTAAGCCTTGATAAGATGTATTTATATTCGTCCAATTTCAAATAGAGCAATTTTAGTAAATGTTGGTGTGAGTATAGGATTTGTCCATAATATCGTACACAACCTGAGTTACAAAAAAGTTTGTGCGAATGGGGGACAAAAATAGTTGCGAATGGGAACATCTCACGAAATACAAGCAAAACAGTATAGGTAATGGATTTTGACAACAGCTATGACCTTGTACATAACAGGTAAACTTGTGTACTGAGTCGGCATGACTCATAGCTCATGTCAAAATCCATTACCTCCAATGACTTTCTGGTGAATGTTGGTGTCATTGTTTTGAACCGTCCAGTAAGCTATCATCGATGCAATGGAAATAGAGAGAGAAGTTTAAAGTTCAACCTTGTGCAGACAAGTCACGTTAACGTTTTTTTACTATGAAGGACCATTGTTAATAGAGTTAACACAACCTAGAGAGCATATAGCAATAGCGCATATATGCGCCATTCCCTAGGTATTGCGCATATAGCGCAATACCTATATATACGGCCGTACGGCCTATTGCTGGTCGAACGGAATGGCTCCGTTCGACCAGCAATACCTGGTCGAACGGAGCCATTCCCTAGGTATATAGCGCAATACCTAGGGAATGGCTCCGTTCGACCTTTATACTACTGCCAAAAAAGTCAAATACAAAGGAATGCAACGAATATCGTACGATAGCTTTGATGAGTCATGCTCTAAAACTGTTCTTAAAAATAATCCATAATAGGATCTATAGGAAATTAGACGTAGACATCAGTAACACTCAGATGGGATTCAGAAAAGGGCTGGGTACAAGGGAGGCTCTGTTTGCAATGAACGTTCTCTCACAGAGATGCTTAGACATGAATCAAGAAATTTACGCCTGCTTTATTGATTTCGAAAAGGCCTTTGACAAAGTACAACATAAACCACTAAGACAAGTTCTAATAAAGAAAAATATAGACAGCCGAGATATTCGAATTATATGCAATCTATATTGGAATCAAACAGCAAATGTCAAGGTTGAGGGCAGACTAACAGAAGAAATTCAAATCCGTCGAGGAGTCCGGCAGGGATGTATCTTATCGCCACTTTTATTTAATCTGTATAGTGAAGCTATCTGTGAACAAGCACTCGAGGAAGAAGATCTTGGTCTGATAATAAATGGTGAGACGATCAACAATATAAGATATGCTGACGATACAGTTCTCCTAACGGGAACGCTAGTAGAACTACAACATCTCGTTCAAAGTCTCAATATATACTGTAACAGTTACGGCTTAAAAATTAATTTGAAAAAAACTAAATTTATGGTAATCACGAAATCAAAGAACATCAGAGCTAATCTTGTAATAGACAATACAACGATTGAGCGTGTGCCCTGTTATAAATATCTAGGTGCTTGGATCACAGACGATACTGATCAAACAAAAGAGATTAGATGTAGAATAGAAATCGCTAGATCAGTCTTTAATAGAATACGCAAACTCTTTTGCAATCGTGATATCAATATAAAGTTACAAATACGAATGCTGCGGTGTTATGTCTTTTCTACCCTGTTATATGGAGTTGAGGCTTGGACACTAAAACAGTTGTCCATAAAAAATATCGAAGCTTTCGAGATGTGGTGCTATAGGCGCATTCTCAGAATATCATGGATGGACCGCATCACTAACACGCAAATACTCCAAACTTTAGACAAAAATGCGAAATTCTAAATGAGATAAAAACTAGAAAGATGGAATACTTGGGGCACATTGTGAGAGGTGAAAAGTACGAACTTTTAAGAAACATCATGCAGGGCAAAACTAAGGGCAAAAGAAGTGTGGGAAGAAGAAAAATATCGAGGCTTCGTAATCTACGTGAATGGTTCGGGTGTAGTTCGATTGAACTTTTTAGGCGCGCTGCTAACAAAGTCGCAGTGGCCATGATGATTTCCAATCTCCGCTAGAAGTGGCACGAGAAGAAGAAGAGCGCATATCAACGCAAACATGTATAACGAAACTTTGAACAAGCTCCATTAAGCATAAAACAAGAACGTCCATGAAGCTCTCACGTTGGGAGTTTCAATTGAACAAGCCTCGTATTATTAATTTTTTGTTTTTTTTTTCGATGTTTTAACTTACGTAAATCATTAATTATTTAAAAGTTTTCACAACAACTTATGACTATGCACATATTAAACATAAAAATCATGTTAAATGCGTTATAGAATAAATACCTACATGGAAAATTATGAGCATTAAATCTTTTCGTTGATTGGAGACTCCCTTTTTATAAAAATAACGCCAGTTGTTTACACTTTTTTGTAAATTACTTTTTAATTTAAACATTATTTCCGAATGATCTAGAAATTTTTCAGGCGAAGGTAATTAGGCAAGAAGTATTATAAAACTTGTACCAGGAACCTGGTTTAGTTCCTATTTCAAAACCATTTAAAAAATGCCATTAAAAATATTTCATCTGCCTTAAGGGTATATATTATCTTATGCATATGTTTAGTTCAATGTACTTATTAAGATACAACAATTGCTTATTTATTTGTAAGCCAAAACATTATACAAACTGGTCTGAATTACATTGTTTTCCAGTATGGTTTGTTTTTAGCATAATTGCAAATTGCGAATTCCAAAAATACTCATTATTGATTCCAATCATCATCCTCGCCCATTATTGACCATTGTTAATTCGAACTTTCAAAAATGGAGTATTTTTATGAGTATTTGGCCATAGATGAAATGATTGTACGTTATTATGGTATGTCCATTCTAGCTAAAACAATTTATCCGTTCAACCAATTCGTTTTGAATATACATTCTGGTCTATTCATGGAGATGACGGTTATTGCTATAAATTTTCCTTATATTGCGGGAAAGAGGCAGCACAACAACAAGTTTTTGAACTGCTTGCAACTCGTGTGCTCAACAGTATGCTGTCCAGTGTCACCAATCCAAACTTCCATCAAACATTTTTTGACAATTTCTTCACGTCTATAAAATTATTGTTAGGGAAAAAGTTATAGTGCAACAAACACTTTACGCAATGACAGAATCTTAGGTGCACCACTAAAGTCTACCAAGGACATTGAAAAATATGCCCGAGATTACCAGGTTCAGTTTTTGTTCTCGAAAACAAAATACCCTTGCTAAGATGAAACGATAATAAACGTGTCACAGTGGCCACCAATTTTATTACAACTGAACCACTGGCTTTAGTATCAAGAACTTCAAAGGGCACCTCCAAATTTAGGACAAAGACCTTCTTCAAGTGCTTCGACATTAAGAACGCCGGTTATAGCTGATGTCAGATTTGATGCCAAAAACCAATTTCTCTCTGAGAGGGATCGGCAGAGAAGATGCCAATTTGCCAGTTGTAAAGGTAGGCTTCTTAATTAGTGCCCTTGATTATGATTATTCTGTGCACTTCTTGTTTTTCGCATATTATACGCTATAATAATTAGAATTCAATAGAATTGAATGTTCTAGCATTGTATTGAAAAAATCATATTTAGGAATCATTAAAATAAAAGACATAAATCTGATACAACTATTTGGAACTTCTGACTTCCTTGCGACCAGCAATCAGCTTTTATTTCGAAACCTAATAAAATATTCGAAAACATTTATTTTACAAAATTTATTATTGATTATAATTAATTACAATTATGATTACGATATTGATGTCTTCGAAAAACAAAGTAAATTTGGGCGTTAATGAGTTAAGCAGGTTTATCTTTATGCTTTGGCTGCAGATGCTAGAAATATGCGCAGAGCGTAGAACTCTAATAAAACCTTCTAAAAAGACAGGAAGCTAGAAAGCCTTAATTAAATTTGATTTACAGTAAACATTTTGCTGAACAAACTCTATTTGTAAGAAAGAACGAAGTCGACAAATACCTTCGTCAGTTACGTCGGACCTTTAATTTTGACACACGTTTTGATGCCAAACGCACAAGAAAAAAATATGTGATGACATACACAAACTGACAGTGGTTCTGAAATAAATTAAAAATATGTTTTTTTTTTAATTTTTTTTTATCTTTCAGAGAAATAGAATTTTCTCTACCCTTTTGTATGGGGTTGAAGCTTGGACACTTAAAACATCCAATATCATCCAAATATCAAAACAATGCCAAGTTTTAAATTCCATAAAAATCAGGAAATTGGAATACTTGTAGCACATCATGAAAAGTGAAACATACTAACTACTAAGGAATATAATGCAGGGTAAAATCAAAGGCAGAAGAAGCGTAGGAAGACGTAAAATCGCGTGACTACGCATTCTCCGTGAATGGTTTGGATGCAGTTCAATTGAAGTATTCAGGCACGTAACCAACAAAATTATAATTGCCAGAATGATTTCCAATCTCGGATAGGAGTGGAATTTGAAGAAGAAGAAGAAGAAGAAGATAAACAGAACATTTAATTTTGGTATAACTAAAAGGATACATAAATAAGGAACAATTGTTCGTACAAAAAGTAACTGTCGTTGTTTAAAAAAACTACAATTATGGAATATTAGGAAAAAGCTGCTAGAAAAATTTTTTCAAAACTTAATCTGTGTTTGCCACGAAAAAAAAGCATGTTTAAACATTATAATTATTTTAATTCCAACAAAAAAACATTATATAATTTTTTAAAATATGATTGGCTTAATAATTTTGTTGAAATTGTATATTTTATTCTAATAATATACGAGTATAATAGTGTGTTTCCAAACTTCTCTGTAACATTTTAAAAAATTTTACATCGAATATTCATCAATATTGTCTGGTTGTGTTTTATAAATAAATATTTAATATACCGCCAAATCAAGAAGTATAACTGTGTAGCGATAAGACTACCAAAGAGATTTAAAATACTATTATCAAAATAATAGCTTAATTAATCATGCGAGCTTATCGTCTATGCTTCGTCGAGCTCAGTATCTCAAGTGTGAGTTCGTCTTGTCTTAAACTAGGAATCAAACCATGAACCTTTACCTGATAGCAAATAAAACAATTTTTAACTAATCATATTTATAAAAAAAAAATTAAAAAAACAATCAACCCTGCCAATGCTTAACAATGAATATAGTGAGGATGATACTTATGGCATCGATGGCATCAATGGGCTGCTTGTGTGGCCTCCTAATTAGATGGTTAGGTCCTCCTGAGAGCTGCAGTTATTCCATATGTATGTGTGGCCTCCCAATTATGTGGTTAGGTCCTAAAATAGAGTCAATAAATTTTTATAATACAGCCAGTAAAATATTGGATACGGCCAATTAATACATCCGATAAACCACGAATCTGGTCAATAAACTAAAATACAGTGAGAATGAGTGATATAGAAACACATCAAAAAGTGTTTCTAATACAAGCATAATCTGCATGATGTTTCTTAAAAGTTCGTACTTTTCACCTCTCACAATGTGCCTCAAGTATTCCATCTTTCTAGTTTTTATCTCATTTAGAATTTCGAATCTTTTGTATAAAGTTTGGAGTACTTGCGTGTTAGTGACGCGGTCCATCCATGATATTCTGAGAATGCGCCTATAGCACCACATCTCGAAAGCTTCGATGTTTTTTATGGTCAACTATTTTAGTGTCCAAGCCTCAACTCCATATAACAGGGTAGAAAAGACATAACACCGCAGCATTCGTATTCGTAACTTTATATTTATATCACGATTGCAAAAGAGTTTGCGCATTCTATTAAAGACTGATCTAGCGGTTTCTATTCTACATCTAATCTCTTTTGTTTGATCAGTATCGTCTGTGATCCAAGCACCTAGATATTTATAACAGGGCACACGCTCAATCATTATATTGTCTATTACAAGATTAGCTCTGATGTTCTTTGATTTCGTGATTATCATATCATAAATTTAGTTTTTTTCAAATTAATTTTCAAGCCGTAACTGTTACAGTATATATTGAGACTTTGAACGAGATGTTGTAGTTCTACTAGCGTTCCCGTTAGGAGTACTGTATCGTCAGCATACCTTATATTGTTGATCGTCTCACCATTTATTATCAGACCAAGATCTTCTTCCTCGAGTGCTTGACATTTGCTGTACAACCTTGACATTTGCTGTTTGATTCCAATATAGATTGCATATAATTCGAATATCTCGGCTGTCTATATCTTTCTTTATTAGAACTAGTCTTAGTGGTTCATGTTCTACTTTGTCAAAGGCCTTTTCGAAATCAATAAAGCAGACGTAAATTTCTTGGTTCATGTCTAAGCATCTCTGTGAGAGAACGTTCATTGCAATATTTTACAAAATAACAATTAAACAAATAGCAGAAGGCAAGGATAAAATGAAAGATAATTAATATTACTTAGTTAAATTCTGTTAAGATTTCTACATGCATGTAATCGAAAAACGTGCTTTCGAAAGAAGTGAGGTTACGATTATTGAAAATGCTATCAGAATTATAGAATAAAGATTACAATGAAACTACTCATATTCAAGAGAATGTTACAGACCATAAAATGAAGCTTATAATACTTTTTGTTGTCTTTTATAAATTTTAAAAACAGGCAAAAAATTATATTTCCACTACGTTAGCAAAGTTGATTGACAGAAAGTAGGGCGACTAAATGAAGTTAACACAGATGTCATAGGATGTAGGCCTATAATAAAATTAGCTTTTCTGTCAACATATAACAGAATATTTAGTTTACCGGACGGAAAGAGAGCGAAAAAAATTAAATTAGTAAAGAAATTAAAATAAAATAATTATTTAAATATAAATTAATAAAGATGTGACGTTTATAACGTTACAACTGACTTATCTCCGTGGCAACTAAGTTGCTTCTTTTCTGTCAATCTGTCTATTCAGAAATTTCTTGTTTAACCACAGGTACAGCACCGCAATGTAAGACTAAGCTATTAATTTGAGTTTGTATATTGACAGTTATGAGATATAGAAAGGTCTCTTTAACTATATTATTATACAGATCGTCTGAAAAGATTTCTTTTCAATAAATAAAGGCTCAAAAATCGAATTATGGAGAATTCTAGAACAAATATTTTGCAGAATATTATAGATCATGTTGATTTGATAAGACATGATTGCATTAAACTGTATTCTTCTAACATAATTATCTTAATCGGGTAAAAGTGTTACAGAGATACAACTTATTTTATTGATTTTTAGCTAACTCTTTTTGAACCAGCGACCATGAATAGTTGCATCCTCACTACAATAGTTTAAAGATTTGCGGAAACTAGATTCACTGTGTAAATTAAATAGAAGACGAGAAAAAATACAGCCCTGCCTGACGCTAAGCAAAATTTCTACGTTCTTAGAAAGCTCATCATCTACTTCAACTTTTGCGGTCTGCTTCCAATAAAGATTCGCTATGACCCATGTAATCACAAGATATGCTAAAAAAATGACGACAACTACTGAATGATAACAAAAGAAATACAGTGGAGTATACCGAACTGAATAAAACCATAAGAAAACAGATAAAGGAAGATTTAAAGAAATACCAAGAAAACCGCATTAGGAAAATCATAGAGAAGAACAAAAGTTTAAAAACAATGAAGACAAATATAGGAAAAAGAAAACTAATCATGCTTAAAGCTGAGAACAATAGAGAAAGAGATCTAGGAGAAATAGTAAAAATCACAGAAAGATATTACACCGACCTATACAGTTCTAAAAATGACGCACCACTATCATCTAAACAGAATCTCACGAGGAAAATACAAAATGTTGGCTCAGAGGTATTACCAGAAATAACTGAAGATGAAATCGAAAAATCCATAAACGACATGAAAAGAAATAAAGCGGCCGGTGAGGATAAAATACTAGCGGAACTGGTAAAAGAAGGAGGAGACACGATAAAAAAAATGCTAAAAATACTGTTCAACAAATGTCTTTTTGAAGGTAAAATACCCAAACAATGGAGAAATGCCAACACAATCTTAATACATAAGAAAGGAGACCGAACAGACCTAAACAACTACCGTCCTATTTCCCTTTTGTCACAACTATATAAAACCTTCACAAGAATAATAAACAACCGACTAACCTATAAACTTGATAACTACCAACCAGTGGAACAGGCCGGATTCAGAAAAGGATACAGCACAATCGACCATCTACATACGCTTAAAATCTTAATTGAGAAAACCAATGAATACAACCTTCCGCTGTACTTAGCATTCGTAGATTATGAAAAGGCTTTCGACAGCATTGAACACTGGGCGGTTGAAGAAGCTCTGGTCAATAGTAGAATAGATTCAAGATACCGACAATTGATACATGATATTTACCAAAACGCAACCATGACCGTAATTCTGGACGACAAATTAATAACGGATAATATAAAAGTTAAACGAGGAGTCCGACAAGGCGATATAATTTCACCTAAACTGTTTATCTTGACCCTCGAAGACATAATAAAACAGATTGGGAAAACAGAGGAATATGTATTAACGGAAAATACCTAAATCACCTTAGATATGCGGATGATATACTCCTGATCTCCTCGGAACGACAAGAACTGGAATTAATGCTGAATGAACTTCATGAAAAATCACTGCAAAAAGGCCTAAAAATTAACTTCAACAAAACAAAAGTAATGACAAACACGGAAGACCAAGAGGCAATAAAAATAAAAACAGGAAAAATAGAACAGGTAAATGAGTATATCTATCTAGGACAAGCAGTCAGAGCTAATAGAGAAAATCAAACAGCCGAAATATCGAGACGAGTAAGAATGGGATGGGCAGCGTTCGGCAAACTTTTTTACGTTCTAAAAAATCAAACAATCCCTCTATACTTACGAAGCAAGGTATATAACTTCTGTATCATACCGGTGATCACCTACGGAGTACAGACATTGACATTTACACAGGCCAATTTGGATAGGATAAGGAAGGCACAAAGAGCGATGGAAAGACAAATGTTGGGTGTATCACTTAGGGATAGAAAACGTAACCAGTGGATCAGAACCAGAACAAAGACAGTAGACGCGATAGAACAAGCAGCAAAACTGAAATGGAAATGGGCTGGACACAATAAACGTCTCCAAGACGGACGATGGAACAATGCCATGGGAAAGTGGCGTCCATACAATGCAAAGAGATCCAGAGGCAGACCACAGATGAGGTAAAAAGATGACATCAGGAAACAAGGAGGTCCCACATGGCAGAGAACAGCTCAAGATAGGGAAAGATGGAGAGAACTGGGGGAGACCTATATCCAACAATGGAAGGATAGAGAATAGGTTCAAAAAAAAAATGACCCATATATCCCGGCTGTCAATGTTCATACCTTATGAGTTTGTGGTGTTAGTCTTTATTGAATGCTTTTTCGAAGTCTCTAAAGCATACGTATAAGTCTTGATTCATATCCAAACACTATTGCGTAAATAAGTGAATACTTAACAATGATCCTCTGCTACCCATGCTTCTTCTTAATTTTACTTAATTCTTGCTGATTTCAGAGTTGACTTTTCGTAATTAACAAATATCATTTCTTGGCATTTGCTAAGAAAAATATTAAATTGGGCTGTCATTGCAGAGAAAATTAAATGACCTAAAATTATTATGTTTTAATTGACATTCCTTCTTATTTAAAATTATAAAGGTAATATTAAGCTTTACTAGGGAGTCAAACCTTGACAGCTAAAAATATTCACAGAGAGACTCCTTTGAAAACAAAATTGACGCCAGTCTTTTCGATTTTTTATGTTATTTATGGAAATAAAGTTAGAAAAAGTAATGTTGAGGAGTTTTCAAATTGTATTTAAAATTAAATGGTTTTACATAAGCTGTTCAGTAGTATAAACTACAATTCTTAGTAAAAAAGCATGAAACGTTTATTTACTTTTATAAATATATTAAAAATAGCATCGTTTCCAGGAATTGATTAGAAATGCATTTAGATAATCTTATTCAAGCAGACTTTAAAAAAAACACTATACCAAATGCATTACTCGTCAACAAAATACTCATCTGCCCAATCATAGTAAAATTCATCACTACATCCTATCACAAGATTTGACTCATTTCATAAATGCGTTTATAAAAAGCATGCAAAACATTCGCTATTTTCTATACATTACCTACGTCAATGAATCTGGCATTTATCCAAATCATTATCAACATTTTTTGCTATATATCTTATCATGTTCACTGTTTTATTATAAATTATAAAATTGTTGGGGCAGGTTTAAATATATTAGTTTGACCTCCACAAGATATACAAATAATACAATATTTATAAAAAAAAATAATTTAATTTAAAACCTCTAAGTCACTTATTAAGGGTATCAAATTAAAAAAATAACATAATAAGATAAATTTCATTTGATTTAGAAAAATACTATTTAAAAATAGATATTAATAAAAATTTATATGTGAACTGCGCAAACTTTTATTTTGCATACATTTATTTGTTTCTTTTAATTACGATTCCAGAGTGTTCTTATTACATGGTTTTTGTCGACGTTTTGATTGTCGTTTCATTTAAAATGTATCTATCCTCTTTCTTTCTGTTGTATCTTCATCAACAGTAGATTATGTGAAATAAAGTTGACAAATGTGTTACATTAGTGGGACATTTCTTGAAATTTGTGTGCGTTTAATGTGTTTTATATAATTATCACGGCTATTTTTACTTTTAATACTACAGCTCTGAATATACCAAAGATTATCCTCTTTGTGCATTATCTATAGTAACACTCCTCTCATCAGTTGATCCGGATACTGCAACGATCTTATCTGAACTGTATTTATTACTTTTTTTCCTTTTTAATAATTGTTCTCAGTACCTGTAACATTCGTTACTGTGTCCATCCAATATTCTTCATTAATACTGTCACGTAGGTCTTTATCTCAAAATCTTTTAGTAAGTCACCCATTCTCTTCTTTAAAGTTTTAAAGCAACCATACCACAATAATAGTAGACATACAGTTGTCTACTACTAACACATGCACTTGCAAGAAAAATAAAAAATGATCACTGGAAACGCGTTTCAAAAGAAATAAAACATGATTTGTTTGTCTGCCAAATCAAATCTGGCAGAATAGATGAACAACTTACAGAACCTATAGAAATATGCAGTGAAATATGAAGAAGGGATTCATTGAGTCCCATTATCCCCAGATTTGACATAAGAGCAAAAGAATTCAATATGACAATCTCATCTCCAAAAACTAAAACAATAGTTGTCAGCAAAACACCAACCAGATGTAAAATATAAATTGATGGTATTAGTATAGAACCAGTAATGTAATAAAATACCTGGAAATTACACTGTCTAGCTATGGAGATTGGAAAGCAAATAGACTTTCAGGATGCCTTAATAACAATATACGGCAAAACAGACACATTAACACTGAGTTGAAGTCAAGAACTTATAAAGCCAGTGTAAGACTAATAATGACGTATACCTCATAAACAAGACCCGACACAGCCACAAAGCAAATGCTACTGGAAATGGCAGAGATGAGAGTACTAAGGAGAATTACAGGAAATACGTTCAGAGATCTGAAGCAGTCTCTTCACCGGTTATAGTTAACTATTATACAAATACTTGTAACCTCATACACCTTTAATTTGACCATGGTGTCAAGGCTACAATCCATTTCAGTTCCTGCGTCATCTGGGCCATCGCTTGGACAACATTTTCACCTTTTCAACCAGCGTCTCCTATGCGGCGACCTGGTTAGTTTAATATACGTTTTTTACTCGTTTCTACTTAAATAGTGTTTATAAATATCGTTCAATTAATATAGCTTCATGGGCATACCTAATATTGATAGTTAAAATATAAATTAAACAAAATTGGAGAAACTATACAACTTCTCTCAGAAAATTATCAGAAATTTCCACAAAAAATTCTTTTCCTAATCAGTTTTTACTTCGTTTTGTCGTGTTTTATTACGAAACTTTGTTAAATAAATATGTAACAAAAGTACAATCACGACCAGTTACATATTACTTAAAACAAACCTAGCAAAAGATCTATCTACTCGTCAACCTTGATTTAGACGAAGATACGTCTATTTACAAATAAGACAGTCGACCTTGGTCTACACGAAGACACATTTTTATGTAAAAATGAACATATTCTCTACATAAAATGGGAATGAATTTGAAACGTCCTTTTAATATATGTCAATTAATTTTAGATTAAAAATTAAAAAAGTAAAAACCCTAAAAAACTAACATTATCATATACAAAATACTTCTGAGGACGGTCCTCACACACGGGGCGGAAACATGGACTCTATCGTAGAGGGATGAAAGACTTCGGGGAATATTCGAGCGTAAGATACTTATACGTATATTATATATTAAGTTTATTTTTCTAAAGTTAATAGATTAGAAAATAAGTAAATACAGTGTTCTTTCAATAAACTATTGAAATTGTAAAGCAGTACATACGGCAAATATAGCCATTCATATTACTAAGGAAGAGTGCCGTATGCATCGGCGTAGCTAGCCTCAGTTTTTCACGGGGGCCTGGGCCCCAGTGTATGGTTGATTAAAAATTTAATTTTTTTTATTTGCCGTGCAATGAAAAAATAAATAGAAGAAATGCGTTATAATAGTAGGTATACTGGTTTTATTTTTTTAATATACCTAATACATAATATAATATATACACTGCGATAAATATTTATAAAAACAAAATATTAACAAAATATTACTTACAAGAGAAACTTCCTACTCTGTTCACTAAAAGAATTTACAACACTCTCTAAGTCTATGTCTACATCTTTTTCTATATACAATAAAGCCAAATCTAAATGTCTATCTTGAGTCATTGTCGTTCCTAACCAGTTAAAAATCCGCCTCATGGCAGAAAAAGACCTCTCGCACGTTGCGCTTGAAATAGGCAAAATAATCGATACTTTAAAAAGTTGGTAGAGGTTGGGATAGGTTTTTTCTGAATCAATAAGTTTTTTTTTTATATATTCATAACAAACAGTTTCGTTAGATTGTAAAATACAATTTTTTTAAAACGGTCATTTCTACACTTAAGGCAAAAGTGTTGATATTTAAAATTTTGCGATATTGTTCAATGAATTTCTCTGAACCCTCAAAATCTAACTGAAAAAAATGATCTACTGAATTGGCAAGCGCCATACTTTCTGGTGAGAACCTTTTGTTCAGAATCAATAATCCGGTAAAAAACGTTTGCCCTCCAATACTCAATGACTCCTACGTTAGCTCTGGAGCATGTAGCGTCTATCAAACCCAATCCTACGGTTGTTTCAGTGACGAAGACAACGAGCTTGCTACTGGCTTGCTTTTTTCTTTTGGCTGACGAAATTTCCAATGAAATTTGGTATTCTGTGGCAAAGTTCGATATGTTTGTATGAAGATGGGTATAATATTGTTCATTTCTCAGTTCATCTAACGAAGTCATAACACTTTTAATAACCTTAACTGCTTTCCCCAGAGTTGCACCTTTCTCCTGGAGGCTCTTTGATAATATATTTAAAATGTTTAACACCTCATCCAATACAAAAAGATGAATTATAAATGATGGTTGTTTAATGCTGGATAATATCCCAACTGCTGTAATTGACTGTTTATTATTTGTATGAGCAACTTCGTTTTCCAGTGTTGTGACGATTCCCTCGAAACATGTTTTAACAGCGTGGCAAGTCGTATATCGACACACCCAACGAGTATCTGACAGAGTTTTCAACTCCCTGGGAACAATATTCATGCCCTTCAATATTTGTTTGTATTTTTTATGGTTTTGAGGATCTCAAAAATGTTCGTAAAGTGCTTCCAAAGTACAAAAAAATGTCGATATTGAGAGAACATTTTTACAGGAGTCTACCAGAGCCAAGTTAACTCTATGAGCTAAGCAGTGCGTGTAAATTGCAGCTGGAAATTTCTCTCGCATTTGTGTTTGAAGACCACTTGTATTGCCTGACATCACCGCAGCTCCGTCATAGGATTGCCCTACCATCTGCAAGTCGCTAAGATTAAGCTCTTCCAATTTTTTGTAGATTAAAATGAATAAATCCGTAGCCGATCTATCTTCTGAACAATCAAGAAAAATGCAAGGAATCTTTCACGAATTTCTAAATCTTTCGATGCATAGCGAACACATAAAGACAATTGTTCCTTTTTGAAAAAACGAGCTTCATCACACATGATTGAAAAAGTTCCGGATTGTCTAATGTCATCAAGTATATTTCTTAAAGACGCCCGTGACAAGAGGGCAATAATTTCATTTTGTATTTGGGGACTGGTATAGTGTTTATAGGAATTATGTAGAATGTCAAAGTCCTTGTTATACTTTGCTATTAGGCCACATATTTCCTTAAAGTTTGCTTTATTTAATGAACTTTCGCTTTCGTCATGACCTCTGAAAGCCATGCCTTGACGAGCCATTGTTAAGGTTATATCTGCCAACATTCTCAAGTAATTCCTATTTTTCTCTATCTGGGGGCTATATGCTTGTGAAAGATGAGATAAAACATTTCCGCTTTTTATTGTCTTTTTATAATTATGCCATTTACTGAAACTTTCAATGTGATGCAAAGATGCACCATGTTTTTTTAATTTTTCGACAAGCATAGCACGAAATGGAATCTGTTTTGACGCTGTATTCCAACCAATTAAAATCTTTATAATAGTTTGCGCTGAACGACCTTTTTTATTTCCAAACATAGTTTGTGGAAATCTTTTAAGAATAGGTTGTGATACGTTTTCACCTAGTTGGCCCAAGTCAGAAGCGTCTATGTTCACATGGTGCGTGGTTGATTTTGGTTGAATATTCTGATCCAGATCCTTGCTTGTACCGGGCTGCTGTTCAGGCTGACTATTCTCATCCTCTTCCAGTGTAGTTGGTTGTATAGACGGTAAAGATAGTGAAGACGTTTGTCTTTTGAAAAATTTTCTTATGTCCATTACCTGCAACAAAACGAAATTGAAAGACTAAAGATAATTGCTTACAAAATTTCGTTCAATTTGAGTTGATAGTTTTTGAGTTATTCGCATTTGGAAACACCGACAGACAGACAGATAGGGGAACAAAAAACGTTCAGAATCGTCTGAAACGCAAAGATCTATAAAAAAATTTGGAATGGAACATTTTTTTCCCAATTTTAAAACGATCACATACTCCTCCATACTATTGTATGTACATAATTTGGTGGAGTCAAAAAGTTTAAAATCATCGAAATGACATACAGTCCAAGAGTCTGAGTAGATACAGTCTAATTTTTGATAGAGTTGATGGGTTGGCAGCACGTTTTACAATCATTAATGAAAAAGGCAAACTGAGACATAACCTTGACGAAAAAAGCTATAGATACTGAATAAATTGTTAAAAATAAGCGGTAAAAAGAATAAAGTAAACTTACTAACTGCTACACTTACTTGTTACTTCTGTAGTAATACGCCAACAATTCTTAAATACAATTCACTAATACTTCTCTATTGTGTTACTACTCTATTCTATTATCGCTCGCCGTTTTATTGTTTGCTGTACACCACGCTGTTCACTGTCAAGCCACGTCAAAGTATCTAACTGAAACTGACTGATCTTTGTACCTTGAACCCGTGTTGGTGAAACACGAAACGCAGAGTATTGTATTCCGATAGCTATAGTATAGGCGGTTGGTACGTTAATTTTTTTATTGTTTCTTGTTTACATTGTATTTGCAATTTTTTCTATTAGAATATTTCAGGGGGCCGCAGGGCCATAAGGGGGGGCCTGGCCCCCCTGGCCCCCTCCTAGCTACGCCAATGGCCGTATGTACGGCATGATTTTGTATTTTCAACTTTTTTTGCATTAAAAATTAGAAATATGGATTCAAAATGTTTTATTTGTGTTTTACATAAATGTACTTGAAGAATAAACAATTAAGAACTGAAATATCTTTATATTGACAATTACAGCATCCTTCTATCTTACAAGTGGAGTTTTCTCAAAATCCTACTACTGTTACTTACTGCACTTTTCCTTAGTTGGGCAGAATACATACCAATACTAATGGGTTAATATTTATGCGGTAAATGTCAAAAAAATTAAATTTATTAATATTTTATTAAAATCCGTCTGTCTATTTTTCCAGACGTAATCTTAAACGATTATTGTACTTATATTAGGAACAACCATCCAATAATAACTATCAAATATGCCAGAAAATCCACTAAACATCCGGATTGGGTTATCGAAATGACAAATCAGCTGACATACTTATATTTTCAGCAGTTAGACTTACGTGTATGTACACGTGTTGCTTCATTCAGCCACAGATATTATTCTTAGAACCACTGGCATCAATTGAATGATTCTAGAATAAAACAACAACACATGACGACGCCTTCGTGTTTAAACAAATGATTCAAAAGTAAATAACCCCGATTTTTGTTTTTCAAGAGTTGACTTAGTTTTCTACGAATAAACTGAATGTTGCCTCCTAAATGGTCCATATCCATAAATTGACTGATATAAGTTAGGAGTAGTGCCAACTAAACAAAGTAGAATAATAAAAAAATCATAAATACGTTTTTTTGAAAATTACTATGAAAGTATATTCACAAAGAAATTATTTTGTTATCACCATTTTATATAATTTTAACAAAACCTTATAAGCGTTCATTTATAACAATCATACACTAATGATATGCTGCGTACACAACATTGATTGCGCTTTTATATTCTAATATTGTCTCTATTCTAATTTATGTCTCTTTGGACATTGGTCTCAATGGGTGCTTTACGGTTCAGTTTACGCACTCTAGGTGAAAGGTTTTATTATATTCGGTTTCTTGCAAGACAATTTCGTTACAACACCAATTAATTTTTTTATATTTGGAGAATTATCCTTGCGAAATATTTTGGATGATTTCTATGTTAAGATTAGTTGCCATCCCCGATAGATTCACCCTATATTGAATAAAGTAATCTTGATCATAATCTTTCATATATATATATATATATATATATATATATATATATATATATATATATATATATATATTGATTGGTAGTCTCAGCAATTGGTCTGTGGGAAATAAAACTACATTTGTCATAACTTTGTGACTTCAGGAGAAAACTTTAAATTTATTATAAATATTATATGTACTTAAACAAATTTTAACCTCGACGTCTGTGCATTGTATTAACCCAGTATCTACCCTTAAAATGGTAAAGTGATCCTACCACCTAGGCGATATGTTATTAATTCCTTTCAGTCTACTACTTTTTCCTTTAATATCAGTTACTCTTCTACATTTATCTCCACAGGAATATATTACAGGAATTAGAATTTTGTGCATCTTCAGATTAAAAAGGTTCTTGCTCAATTTGATTATTATACATATTTTTACAGTTTTAAAGTAATAATATGTCTACTTAAAATCTGCTAGGTATTTTATATGAAGATTATAATGATGCACTTTTGAAATTCCATTGTATAATAATGTAATTTACATACTCCTTTCTTTGAAAGCTTTAATCGTCTGCGTCCATAAGAGTAATTTTCATAGTAATTTTCGAATAAATTTTCATTTCCTACATTGTATTTTATGACACTGATTGTCGTTGGACTGTTAAAATTGTTGTTTTCCTCAAAACGATTACTATATGTGATTCATATTTGAAGGTTTCCATAAGTTATATTCTAATTTATGTACTTATTTTACATTTAATTCCAGCATTTTTTCACGAAATATCTCATTAAATTCCTTACCTACAATGTATAGAAATTGCTCTTTATACGAACTTCTCATTGACTTCTGAACGCAAATCCGTTCAAAAAACAAGATTTTTGTTTTTAGATATTATTCAACTTAACTTGAGAATACTCACTTGGTTGTAAATACATATCTGGAGATTTTTAAACGCCAAACATATAATAACTAAAGCAATATTATATGTTTCAATGCTCAATAATATAATGTTTACACGTAAGTATCAAATCAAACAAGGCATCACGGAGTATCAATGCAGTGGCTCCTCTACACATCGATAGACGCGTCCGCGGACGACATCTCCGTATGCATCTGGAGATGTGTAAATGGGGTAATTTGATCATCTGTTGTTTATATATTACGTCCGCGGATGCGTCTGCAAGATATCCGATTGTTGTCGGTTTTTTTAGCACAGATCAAAAGGGTGTCGGTGCGGACGTCCGATGCCTTTCCACACATCCTACCTCTGACTTCTTCTTTTCCATTTTTTTAATGATTCTATTTCGAAGTGCACTTAAGTAGTAGTTGAACGTTCTAAATAAGAATATAGCTGCGGCAGCTATGGTCTCAACAACCATTTTTTTAATGCTCGCGTAGATATTGCGTCTCCCGGGAATTAACACAAACGGAACGATTTACAAATGTGTCCAGATGTGTGTTTAGCTTGTAATTATACATCTTCAGATGCATCGGTAGACGCAGACCTTTTCATTTGTGACTCGGTCAGTCCACGGGATCTTAAGTATTCTACGATATATCTGCATCTCAAATGCTTTTAGTTTTCTGCACATAAATATCTTCGTTCAAAGTCCACGATTCAACACCATAAAAAAGGACAGAGAAGACGCAGCATCGCAGCATTCTTACTTTTGTATCAAGAGAGAGGCCCTCATCCAAGTGAAGGTGGATCTAGATTTTCCGATGTGTGCTCTAATCTCCTTGTTGTTGGTCCATTCTTCATTTAGGTATTATGGTGCTGAAGTAGTTGTAGTGCGTCACTCCTTCTAGAGGGATTGGTTGACGTAGAGTTGACCGTCTGTTATCCTTTTCTTGCTTATTATCATAAGCTTTGACTTCTTAACGTTTATATTGAGTCCATATTGTTGACTGTAATACGTGATTTTGTTCATAAGAACTTGTAGGTCTTCTAAGTTGTCCGCAAATACTATGGTGTCATCTGCATATCTGTTTTTTGGTACATTTATTTTGCCAAAAATATCTTCAAAGGATTAAAACATTAGTTAATATGTACATTTCTGTAAAAGTTTGACAATTGTAATTGTTATTTTTGTGAATAGCTATAAAATTTACCCTAAGAAAAAGTAATAAGCTGTTTTTTTTGTGATTAGTTTTCGTTAGATACCCTTGTTGTTTTCAACAAGAAGAAGAACAGTCATTAATTGTTTCTTCTGGCCTTGGAAATTTACCCAAATTAAAAAGCTGTAATTGTAGATACTAAAACTGATTTTTATTACCCCTCTCAGTCTACGGTAATATGAAATCCGGCTAGCAACCGGGGCTATGCCGATTCCAGATCAAGTCGTGTGAAATATGACCAGGCAGATGAATTTAATCAACCAGGTAACATCTACGAAATCAAATACTGAAAACTTAAACCACAAATTAGGAACAAACATCGCATTGCAATATGGAATGTCAGTGACTATTGTAAGCAGGGAAATTGTAAAAAAAGATTCTCAAGGAAATGATAGACATTTGCGAAATATCTTCACTGGGATGACAAAAGAAAATAAGAAGCCACTTATCACAAAGTCAGAGCTACATAAAAGGGGCCAAAATGGCTTAACAATATTCTTCTCTTCTTTAGGTACCCATTTTCAAGCGTTGACTATCCCCAATCCGATATTATTAATTCGGTTAGTTTATAAGAATTATACATAATGATTGTTGTACATAATATGTATAACAATCCTAAGGCTAAAGACAGGATATAATCCAATATGTACAACGTATATTATACGTTTATATCGTCCGTCATAACCAATCATGTAGAATGGAGGATTGATAGTCACCAGATTGGCTAAGGTAAGACTCATCAAAATATGAAAAGAATGCACTAACATTTTTTATGTAAACAAGTAGATCACGTAACTGCATGATGCATAGTTTTACTACTTAACAAGCCAGCTTCATTAGAGAATTCCGACGAATAAACCGAAGCAGCCAGCACTCTAGTGTCTAATGACTAATCCAATCAAAACATATTCACACCTTCAGTAAATTAAGATATTTTCAGCCAATTTTTCCCGGCAGTCTTTTTCAGATCATCTGTCTATCTCATAGGAGGCCTGCCTCTGGGTCTTTTGTGTTGGTATGGTCTCCAGATTAAAATTGATCTGTGCCATTTGTTTAGATCGCTCCTAGCTACATGTCCAGCGTATTCCCATTTCAACTTTAATGATTTTTGCACCACATCGGTGACTTTGGTTTGTTATCCATGTGTTTGTTTTCTTGTCCTTAAGTGATATACCTAGCATTGCTCTTTCCATCGCGTGTTGAGTGACTCTAAGTATATTCATATTCTTTTTTGGGATTGTCCATGTTTGTGCCGCATAAGTTAATATCGGAATAATGCATGCATAAAAAACTTTAGATATAAGATGTAATTGAATTTGTTGATTTCCGAGTATATAGTTCAGTTTACCGAATGCTGCCCAAGCTAACTTTCTTCTTCTTTTTATTTCTTTCGTTTGAATTTCCCTATTTAGAATTATTTTTTGTCCTAAGTATATATTCTTCAACTATTTCTATAACTTTATCGTTTATTATTGTCACGGTGTCTTCGGAGTGCATGACTTTTGTTTTGTTTAAATTCATTTTCAGTCCTATTTTAGAAGATTCGGTATGTAGTTCTAAAAGCATGGTTTGCATTTCTTGTAGGTCAGTAGCTATCAGGATTATGTCATCTGCAAATCGTAGATTACTGAGGTAGCGGCCATTGATGTTTATTCCCTTATATTTCCAATTTAGGTTTTTAAAAACGTCCTCCAAAACTAAGGTGAACAGTTTGGGTGATAAAGTATCTCCCTGTATGACTCCCCTGTTTAATGGTACAGGGTTCGTGTGTTCATTTTCATTTAGGTAGTATGTAGCTGTAGCTTGGTTCATAGTTTCTTTTATTAAGTTAATATATCTGCTGTCTATTCTACAATTTTGCATTGCGTTTATTACGGCCGTGTGTTCTATGGTATCGAAAGCTTTTTCGTAATCTACAAATGCTAGGAAAACTAGAAACTTGTATTCGTTACATTTTTCTATTAATATTTTTGTGGTTAACAGGTGATCGGAAGTTGAGTAGCCTTTTCTAAAACCTGCCTGTTCATATGGTTAGTATTCGTCTAATTTCCATGTTAGTCGAGTAGTTATGACTTTGGTGAGTATTTTAAACAGGTGTGACAGTAGGCTGATGGGTCTGTAGTTTTCCAATTTTCGACTATCACCTTTCTTGTGTAATAAGATTACTTTAGAGTTGTTCCAGCTCTTAGGAACTTTGCCCTGATGTAAACAACTATCCACAGGTTTAGTTACAATTGCAATTAGTTCCTTACCTTCTTCTAATATCATATCTGTGGTAATACTATCTTCTCCTGCAGCTTTATTTCTCTTCATGTTTTCCAATGCTGTAGTTACCTCTGAAATTGTTACTTTTGGAATTATTTCTGATCCAACATTTTTTATTAATTTCCGTGCTGGTCTCATCTCATCATCTTGTTGATGTGATCTGTAAAGTTCTGTGTAAAATTCTTCTATTCGTGTCAGTATGTTTTCTCTACTTGTGATTTCATTTTCGTCTTTTCCCATTAATGATATCATCTGACGTCGTCCTAGTGTCGGTCTGAGGCATTTCATACTCTTATTTTTTTCAATCGTTGTTGTTATTAATTTTTAGTTTTCTTTTCTTTTTTGTTGTCTGATTCCTTTTCTAATCTGCCTATTAAGTTCTCTAAATTCGTCGGTTCCCCTTTTGTTAGATTTATTTAAGATCTTCCTTCTTTCTATTTGTTGTAATATTTCTTTGTCTAATTCATTGTATTTGTTTTTGGTTTTTTCAGTTGCAGAAGGCTTTTATTCACTGTTTCGATAATAAGGTTATTTAAATCATCAATATCATTGGAGTTTATCTGCTGCATGCTAACTTGATTTAATGCATGCACTATCTTTTTATTAAATTCACTATTTTTGATTTCTTCAGATGTCCATTTGTATCTTTTTTCATGTATTATTTTTCTTTCTAGTTTTTTGTTAATTATTAGTTTTGTTCTTATTAGTCTCTGATAGCTTCCTAGGTCAAACTGATTTAATACTGATACGTCTTCTACTAGGTTTCTAGTCTTCGTTAAGATATAATCTATTTCATTCTTTGTCTTTTTATCGGGACTCATCCATGTCCATTTTCTGCTTGGTTTTTTATTGAAAAAGGAGTTCATTGAGTACGTGTTATGTTCCATGCCATCAGTTATTTGTCTTAAAAAACTCATTTCAAACGTTTTTGTTAAGCTAAGTTAAAAGGTTTTAAATGTTTTCACCAAAATAGAACCAATAAAGACAAAGCAAGTGGTGGAATAGTAATATGTGCGAATAAATCAAATGTGCGAATCAAAACTAATAAGAATATAAAAACGAAGGTACAAAAAACACAAAACAGCACTTTCTTCAAATATACATTTTACCATTTATACTTATGCTGCGGAATCGTGGACTATTAAAAAATCGGATTATAAACTTCGACTATCGACTATATCGACTTCCGAAATGTGGATTTCCCATATATTTATGCTTATACCATGGACAACATAACACACCAATAAATCTATTATCTTAGAACTTACTATGCCTTTATTCGTTAATTCGATAAGTCTTCACAACAACTATAAATGAAAGTATACTGAGGTATCCTTTGAAGTTGGCAGCTCTATATAGCTGTTTATAAGTGGCAAAATATCTCCATCTTAAACCTAATCAGAAACATGACTGGCTACTCTATGCCAGAAAAAAGAATGCGCAAATAAGAGATGAATGGGCAGCTACATTTAACCAAACGGCAGAAATTCACTACATCCTGACGAAAGAGAAAGGACAAAAAAGAACAATGAATTTTAAACTAATTTTTATTTTGGACTCGTTTAAATTTGATGTATTTTTTTATTTTTATCCATTCTTTAGACATTCAATCTAATTTTTTTAGCAATTTTGGAGATGGCTCCCTAAGTTGAATTGCGTTAAGGAAATTGCGTTGAAATTTGATTTCCTTGGTGTGTTCATGTATCTTTACTTTGATCATAGATATATCTAATAAAAGTCCACAAAATTTTCGAAAGTCCACAAAAGACAAAAGGATCTGAATAGAATATCAAATTAAACTGTCTTTAATTAGTATTGTCTATCCACGAGCACTTGGAGTGAACGATATCCATTTTAATAAGTGATAATAATGAATGTTTAATATGTAATTTAATATGATTGCATGTTACTTACGTTCTATATATAAATCGTCTGAAAGTCATACTTGTTTATGTTTTTATTTTTGTAAAAGTTGTGTATTTAAAGGAAACTATTCCATACAGCAAGTTTCTCGAATTCCAAGTATCATATTTTTATTTTTTTTTTTTTTTGTGTAATGTTTAACATGAAAATTATTAGAAATATTTTTTTTGGTTCAACTATTTGACATTCCAATAAGACCATGCTTTCATTTACAAAAATGTTGGCAATAGTTCACTTACTTACGTTTCTCTAATAAGTGTGTATAACATATAGGTAAGCAAACACAACATTTTAAATACTATTTTTGGGCGTTTTATGGTACTAAACTCTATGGTACTAAACTTTTTTGTTCTATATCTTCGTCACCAGCAGTATCATTTAAATTTGTCCCACTGCAGGATCACTACGTTCATAATATAGTTCATCAAACTCACATTTTTACATACATTTACAATTAGGAGGATACGTTGAGAATAGGTTCGGAGTCAAAAAGTAACCGCAAATATTTTTAATTCAATTAATAATAATTAATTTTTTAACAAACACTATTTCGTCCATTTAGTTTTTAAATAAAATACGCTGCTCATGACATATATACGTTTTTTATATCAGATTAAAGCTAATTTTTTTCTTAATATGATGATATAAGGTCGTCTGAGAAAAAATGTTTGCAAATTAGGTTTGTCAGCTGTTAAAAGCGCGTGTTATCAAAGTAATCGCGTAAAGCTACTTGCTTGTAGTGTCAATTGTGTGAGATTTTAAAGCATGCGTCGATACATAGATACTAATATACATTATTATCACTTGGCGAATGTATTTCTTTGTTAGTCCCTGTTTCTTATGTTATTTGGACTCCCAAATATTTGAAGGTTTCAGTTTATTTTATAGTTCCATTTCAATTTGTAGGCTTCTTGATGTTTCTCCAGCAAATATGTACTCAGTTTTTTGTAAATTAATCGTAAGGCCCCCCTTTGGTGTACTCCCTTTTAGTTTTCTAAGCATATAGTCTATATCGTCCTCGTCTTCAGCTAGAATGACTTGGTCGTCAGTGAAGTATATCGTGTACCATCTCCCGTCTTTGATTGGTATGCTCATATTGTAGCACTTTCTTCTTTATACCGAGAGCGCTTTATGCAGATATATTTTGAATATTGTGAGTGCTATGCAGCAGCCTTGCTTTAAACCTTTTCCAATCGAAATTTCTTCAGTTAATTTGAATCCAGTTTTAATGTCCATCAATGTTTTAATATATCATCATAGTTTTGTAAGGTTAATGTACTGCTTTTATACTTTTTTTCCTTGTTTTTCCATTGCTAACCCAGAGCATTGAAATTGGTTATGCCTTTGTCAGATCTATAAAGACTATATAAGTTGAGAGGTTAAAGACTAATTTTTTTCAGTAACCTGCTTTAGAGGAAAGATGCTGTCCATATAGGATCTGTCTGCACGAAATGCATTTTGTTCTTCTACATCTATTATCTCTTTTTCCGTGTTTTTTATTATTTTTTCATAGAGTCATCTTCTTCTTCTTTTTATGTGCACACGACTCAGTCTTGTGCCTCCAGTAAGTGGTCGTTCCATCGTTTTCGTGGTCTTCGTACTGATCGTCTTCCTACTGCAGAACCGTCTCTTGCAATATTTACTAATCTATTTGGTGTCATTCGGCTTATATTATCGTTCCATTCTACTCTTTTATTTTTTACCCAGTTCTTAACGTTCTCCTCCTTGCATCAACGTGATGTATCTCTACTTCTAGTTCCGCCCCATAATGTCTTGCCACCACTTTTTCAAGTGTTTTCATCTTTGCTTTTTCTGACATTCTTTTAGTCTTCTCTCTGTCAGGTAGCGTTTCTGCCACGTATGTCATTATTGGTCTGATAATTGTTTTGTAAATTCTGCCTTTCATTTCTTTCCCGATATTTTTATTTCTCCATATTGTTTACTCTTCTGGCTCTATCCGCTTGATTTTCCACTTCAGTTTCGAGAGTGAATTTATGACACCTAGCAGGTAGTTTGAACAATTCTTCTATTTCTTTTATTGTAGATGTTGTTAATATGTGCTTTTGTCCACTCCGGTGGTAAGTCATGTCCTTTATATAATAAGGTAACAACATAGGCTAGTAATTCCCGTAATACTTGTGGGCTGTGTTTTAGTAATTCGTTCTGTATGAATGCTTTTCAATTTTTTATAGTTCGTCTTAAATTTCCTGTACTGTTATTTCATCGTCTTCTTCGTATTCCAGTTTACATGTTGTTGTAAAGTGTTCGTGAATTGCGGTCTCGTTTCAGTCAGAAATTGTGAGTAATGTTCGGTCAAATATCTTTCTTCTATTAAATCTATTCTGCTCGCTTTTCCGCTTTCCACGCTTCTCTTGATCTTGGCTATTTGTTTGCAGCCACTTTTGATATGCTTGTTTTTTGTTGTGAACTGCTTTAGCGATGTTATTTGTCCACCACAATGCTGTATCCTTTTTGTTTCGTACGATCATGCCGAGCGCTTTATAAGCTTCTTATAAAGCAGGTAAAGCAGAGAGTAAAGTAACAATAAAACACTGAAAACTTTGTTTTCAAACTTCCACAAAATTTATTTTAAATCTTATCACTACAGCTGTTTCGGCCAATTGCCTTTCTCAAGTAATCTATTTTTGGCTTGGGTTTACAAATTTATAGTCTCTAATGAAATAGGTTGAGGAGGGGAGAACTGTTTGTCTCAAGTTGGTCATTCAAAATTATATCTGTGTTTTTTAATTTGTTGATTTCCATAGATTCTAACAAAGATAGCTTAAGGCCTTTATTTTGAATGTGAAGAATTTTAAATTTGTCATTAAAAGAATGATTATGATCTAGAAGGTGAAGTGCGTATGTCGAATCTGTTTTTCTATTCTTGAAAGCCCTTTTATGTTCTGCTATTCGTTTATCAAAGATTCTACCAGTTTGACCGATGTAAGTTTTTGGGCAGTCGCCACATTGAAGTTTGTACACACCGCTATTTAAGTGTTTTTTATTTTGGCTCTTGTTATTTTTATTATATTTGCCTAGGTTGTTATTTGTTCGGAAAGCTGGTGTTATTCCTTTCTTTTTTATGTATTAGGCAATTTTTGTTGGTATTTTGCCTGTATATGTAATCGAGCAGAAGGTACTGGGTTTTTTCTCTGGTGGTGAAAATACTAATTTCAGGGCTTTCTGGTGTAGTTTTTGATTTAACATTTTATTAATTATTGTTTGTTCGTTGTATCCGTTGTTTATTGCTATTTGCTTAATTATATTTAATTCTGTCTCAAAGTTGTATTGTGACATCGGAATTTCTATTAATCTATGTAACATACTATGATAAGCTGCCAGTTTATGTTGTGTTGGATGGGATGATGAATTGTATATAGTCTATGATAAGCTGCCAGTTTATGTTGTGTTGGATGGGATGATGAATTGTATATAGTCGTGTCAGTATGGGTAGGTTTATGAAATATGGAGAAGTCATGTTTGTTTTGAAGTCTGCTAATTTTTAAATCTAAAAAATTTATGGATTGATTTTGTTCTGTTTCTATTGTAAATTCAATATGACTATGAATTACTTGACTATGACTATGAATATAAATTAATATACCATAAAAATTGGTCGAGTTGCCTGTTAGTTCCTGTGAAACATACCAGTACGTCGTCTACGTATCTCTACCAATATAGAAACTGTTTGAATACGGGATGTTTTGAAATCTTTGTCTCTAGATGATCCATAAAAATATCTGATAGCAATGGGCTTAGAGGATTACCCATTATCAGTCCTGCACTGTTATTTGTATATATTTTATTATTAAATTCAAAGTAGTCCTGGTTTATGCAAACTTCAAGAAGATGTAAAATTTCTGATGTAATCATTGGATTTGTACTATTCTGGTCTAAAAGGCCATAATTGAAAATGTTGTATTTTATTAACTAGTTCTGTTGTTCAAATACCTAACAACTCCAGATTAATTTCATTTGACGTAAAAAATCTTTTTTCTAGTGTCCCTCCTACAGAAACTTTTATTCTATTAAAAAACCTTTTAGACCATAATAGTACAAATCCAATAATTACATCAGAAATGTTACATCTTCTTGAAGTTTGCATAAACCAGGACTACTTTGAATTTAATAATAAAATATATTCAAATAACAGTGCAGGACTTATAATGGGTAATCTTCTAAGCCCATTGCTATCAGATATTTTTATGGATCATCTAGAGACAAAGATTTTAAAACATCCCGTATTCAAACAGTTTTTATATTGATGGAGATACGTAGGCGACGTACTGGTATGTTTCACATGAACTAACAGGCAACTCGACCAATTTTTATCGTATATTAATTCACTTCATAATCATATTGAATTTATAATAGAAATGGAACAAAATCAATCCATAAATGTTTTAGATTTAAAAATTAGCAGACTTCAAAACAAACACGACTTCTCCATATTTCATAAACCTACCCATACTGACACGACTATACACAGTTCATCATCCCATCCAACACAACATAAACTGGCAGCTTATCATAGTATGTTACATAGATTAATAGAAATTCCGATGTCACAATACAACTTTGAGACAGAGTTAAATATAATTAGGCAAATAGCAGTAAACAACGGATACAACGAACAAACAATTAATAAAATGTTAAATCAAAAACTACACAAGAAAGCCCTGAAATTAGTATTTCCACCACCAGAGAAAAAACCCAGTACCTTCTGCTCGATTACATATACAGGCAAAATAACAACAAAAATTGCCAAATACATAAAAAAGAAAGGAATAACACCAGGTTTGCGAACAAATAACAACCTAGGCAAATAAATTAAAAATAACAAGAGCTAAAAAAAACACTTAAATAGTGGTGTGTACCAACTTCAATGTGGCGACTGCCCAAAAACTTACATCGGTCAAACTGGTAGAATCTTTGATAAACGAATAGCAGAACATAAAAGGGCTTTCAAGAATAGAAAAACAGATTCGACATACGCACTTCACCTTCTAGATCATAATTATTCTTTTAATGACAAATTTTAAATTCTTCACATTCAAAATAAAGGCCTTAAGCTTTCTTTGTTAGAATCTATGGAAATCAACAAATTAAAACACACAGATATAATTCTGAATGACCAACTTGAGACAAACAGTTCTCCCCTCCTCAACCTATTTCATTAGAGACTATAAATTTGTAAACCCAAGCCAAAAATAGATCACTTGAGAAAGGCAATTAGCCGCAACAGCTGTAGTGATAAGATTTAAAATAAATTTTGTGGAAGTTTGAAAACAAAGTTTTTAGTGTTTTATTGTTACATAAAATGAATTTCCATCAAGTAACTATCGAATCCATCAATTATTTAAGAGAGTAAAGTGTTTTGATCTTACTATATAGTGGTCACTTCCGGACTAGCGTCCTCTGTCTTCTACGTGTATCTATGTTCCTTTTTCTATATTTTGTAGACATAATTTATAATTGATAGAATCCGTTTAGATTTTTTAGCGAAATTCTTGCTTATAATTGAAAAAAAAAACAAAACGGGAAAAAACGGAAATGGTACAAAACTGAATGAAATTAATCTATGAATAAAAAATGTCTTTTAAAGTGTTGCAGCCAATAACGCGATAATATGACTGATATAAAATTACGAGAAGTTGTCATCTATATTAAAACAGGATTGAATCAGTTTAAAATACTAAAGAAAGAAGGTTACACACGCTGTATAAAATTTATCTTTTTTTTTTGGTCTTTAAACCTAAATACATAACATAATGTCTACTGTCATTATATAATTGGAGGTTATTTACTTAGTTCTATAAATAATATTAAAATACCAATAACAATTTAGTTATTCCTAAAATTGTAAACAAAATGAAAGTGATCGTAAAAGTGGAGATTACATTCATTGATATAGTTGTTTATAAAATAATAACTATTATGAGTTTTAATTTATATTTAATAAATTTAAACATAGATTAAATTTTATACGACGTGGATAATTTTTTTTTTGATTTTTTTTTATTCTTTGATTTATGTTTTATTTGGATTACAAGTAAAACGCATTCTTTAACACTGTTCAGGACAAATGGATTTTTTAGTACGACATCTACATTTAAATTGGTTAATACTTTTTACTTTTACTAACCTAAATTTATATAATAAGCTAATAGTATTTACTGCTAATTTTTGTAGTTTTGGAATGGTGGTTAAATTTACAACTACAAAAATTAATGAATATTGTTTCCAGTTCCATATCTCTGCTTAAATAAAAGATCACGTAATTTATGAAATTTATTTATTGTTTGGAAAAGTATGTGGTATTTATTTTCATATTTTTACATTTAATGGTATATCCCAACTTATTTGCTTTAAAATATATTGTTCCCCGCTATTCAGTAAAATCGCATTGTTAAATTGGCTAGCTCGTTTATTCTGTTTTAAGTTCAGAGAATTTGACTTTCCTTTTTGTCATTTTTGTGTCGCCAATACACAAAAAACGTGTAAAGTATCCTATTACTGTGATCATTTCATTTTATTGTCGCTATTCAGAAGCACCCAATAATATAATTGATTTACGGGGGAGCCTAAGCCCAAAAGCCCTATGGACTTGTCCCATAGACTACCTAAAAATGGCGAGAGGGTTTGTTTTGACTATCTTAAGAAAATACTGCCTACCAAGATACTCCACTGGCTACGGTTAAATATACGAATATACCAAAGAGAAAGGCTATGTTCTTTGTACAGTTAACAGTAATGAGTTAAAGCTAGTTCTCTCTCTTCAATCCTGACCCCCCCGGGAAAGTGTAGTGGTCGACGTGATGTCGTGTATTGTCCGTCTCCAGAGATCTCTGTCTCTGGTCATTTCTTTTAATTCATGCATAGGTCTTTGACATATTCCTGTAATTTGATCTATCCATCTTGTTGGGGATCTTCCTCGTGATCTTCGGCCTTCTACCTTTCTTTGTATTATGAGTCTTTCCATGTTTTCTGTGTTTGCTCTCATAACATGCTCAAAATATTTTAATTGTTGGAGATGGACTTTATTAGAGAGTCGTTGCCTAACTTTCAGCTCTCTTAAAATTGAATTATTTGTTCTACGGTCGGTCCAAGGAATTCGTAATATTCGTCACCAACAGAACATTTCAGTGGCGTCTATCTTTCTTTTCTCCGATTGTCTCAGAGTCCAAGATTCACATCCGTAGGTCAGTATTGGGAATATTAAGCAGTTGATCAACCTCAGCTTTATCGCTCTTGAAATTTGACAGTCCTTCCATATTCTGGTCATTTTTGCTGTGGCAACTTTTGCTAGATCACATCTACGTTTAATCTCTTCTTGTAATGACCCTGTGTTTGTGATTAATGATCCCAGATATAAGTATGAGCTCACAACCTCGAACCGGTCAATTGTGGTTATGTGTGGATGATTGTTGTGTAGTCTATCCACTATCATGATCTTTGTCTTTGATATGTTTAATTGCAGACCAAATATTTGACTTTCGTTTTCGATCAGTCGTATAAGTTCTATCAGCTCTGCTTGACTATTTGCAAGAAGGGCTGTGTCATCTGCGAAACGTAGATTGTTTAGTTTATGACCATTTATTGAGATGCCCTTTTCCCATCCTTCAAGTGCTCTTCGCATAATATACTCCCCATATATGTTGAATAATTGTGGAGATAGTATACATCCTTGTCTGACACCCCGTTCTATATGAAATTCGTTCGAAAGTGTGTCAAGTACTTTAACTGATCCAGTAGTGTGTTCATATAGTTCGGTTATAAGCGTAATTAAATGTTGTGGTACGCCTACTTCTTTTAGTATTCGCCATAAGTGTCTCCACTTGACCCTGTCGAACGCTTTACGGTAATCTATAAAACAGATGTATAGTAGGATGTTGAATTCCCTAGATTTCTCGATTATCTGTTTATATTCAGCAGGTGTTCTCGAGTGCCTCTACCTTTGGTAAATCCAGTTTGCTCTTGTGGAATTTCTCTTTGAAGGAATGTTTTCAGTCTCTCATTGATTATATGTAGCATTATCTTTCTGGCATGGGATATAAGAGAGATAGTTCTATAATTGTCGCATTTATGGAAGCTGCCTTTTTTATGTATGGTCGTTATTGTAGATTTTGTATAGTCTTCAGGCCATTGTTTGGAATGCCATTATTTGGTTACAGAGTAGATGAAGTAACTTTACGCCGGTTTCTTCTGTGGCTTTATGCATTTCTGCTGATATCATATCTGGACCTGGTGCTTTGTTATATTTGAGCTTGTTGATAGCCTGTCTTACTTCATTTTCGAGTATAAAGCTAGTTAATTCACGTAAATTATTCACAATATAACTTGCTATTTTTCGCTACTTTTATTTACAGTCAAAATATTGCATTGTTTCTCCATTATTATTTCTAAATTCATTTAGCCAGCGACCTCTAAGCTTTACACAAAACATTTATTATGGAATATTACAAATTATAATTAATACACAAAGCATCTTGACAGCTAGATACTGTATAGAAAATGTACCGAACAACACGCGCGTCTTCTAGGGGGGGTTTCCTTTATGTGGCAAATTGCTTCCTATATTACTCAATTGGACAGTATTTTCTGCAGAAACTTTTTCCCTTTACCTTCCAGCTTCTTCATTTTGTTACTGGCTATAGTTATCTTTGAACCTCTTCAATTCTAATTTATTTGCAAGGACTGAAGCTTTATAGTTGCTTTCACAACTTACGCATTGAGAATGGATTGAGAATGGATGCAAAAAATAACTAATATACCTTAGGTTGAATGGAGTTGATCAAACAGATCGAGTCCTTCCTTCCCTCTGGTCAGTACCAGCCACTTCCAGATGACATGTGAGGAAATTTCCTCCTCTTCATCCCATAGACAGCACCGTGCGATATTGCCAATCCAACCAGATAAGCATACTGACCACCAGAGAGCATCTTTTACAATCATGAAGGAGAAGTTAGGCTTTAAGACTTTTGGATGGCCCCACTATGTGGAGTCTAGCCTGCCTCATACCTCCATAACACACAGGAGTCCTGGAATCTTCGCAAAGAAGTAGTCGCAGTGAAGGTCGTTGGGACTACGTCGACTAGTACTGAAAGGTACTGCCTTTTTGCCTAGTAGCTTAAGGCTTATTTCACCGGTCTTCAGATATGTTCTGGTAGTGATACTTTTTGGTCTAGTTTTAGCGGTGTATGTCATGATAGGCCTAACTATAGACTTATATTTTCGATTCTAAGTTTAGATATTTGTTTTTCCGTAAGGTATTGTTAAGGCATCCTACTGTTGCATCCTACTTGCTTTTGTCACTTGTTCCATGATTTCTTCCTCGATGTTTTTGTTACTTAATCAATTGATTTTGAAGTATTTAAATTTTATTATTTTTTTATTTTCAATAAATTTTTAATCAATTTTACTTGTTTTATTATTTGGATTCAATATGAGGTTGGATATTGTTGGAGTTAATAAATCTCCCTGTCTGATTTAAGTTGTTATTTCGATAGGTACTATTGTTTCATTCTACATAAGCTGTAATTATCAGTTTTATTATATCCAATGGTACTTTGTCTATTAACTAGTAGATGTATAGCGCACTATATCGAATACCTTTTCTAGATCGATGAAGCCCATCTAGGCTGCTTTGTTTAACTACTTAACTTTAACACTTTGTTAAGTGAGTTTAACAGGTCTATTCCTTTATAAATGCTGGGGAAGTTTTTTCGCCTTTTTTAAATAGTGGGGTCATAATACTAGTTCTCCATTCCTAAGGTATTGATCCTAGTTTTGTAACTTTATTAAGCATAATTATTAAATCTTGCATTAGCTGTTATCCGCTTGTTTGCTGTTCCATATTTCCCCGGAGCCTTTCTATTATTTATTTTCGTTAGAGTTTCTTCCAATTCGCTTATCCACTAATCTTTGGCAACGTTCACGTTTATCAGATCTTTCAATTCTCTTCTTTCCCCTTTTATAAATCTCCACTTCTCTTTTTACAATTCGTAAAAGTCTTGCTTCATTTCTATGAAGAACATTTCCTTTGTTCCAATTTGCTCTTTCTTATTAGTGCATTTGTCTCATTATGAACTCTCTTGTCCCTTTTATACGCTCCTGTTATTTTCGATGGATATTCCTAGTAAGGCTCTTTTTCTTGACATTTTATTTCATCAAAAAACCACGGTGTGCGTTTTTTCTTATTTGAATTTTTATTGAACCAATAGATAGTTATCAATATCTAGTCTGTTAATAATGAAAAGGAAACTTAAAATACTTTGGTCATGTAATGAGAGGGAAGAGATTAGTCTTATTTAAGCTAATCAAGTAGGTAAAATGGAGAGAAAGAGTTCGAGGGGAAGACGAAGAAGCTCACAGTTAAAGAAACTTATGTAAATGGTTTGGCTGTACCTCAATTGGTTTATTTGAGATGGTAGAATAAAAGATAAGAATATCTGTAATAATTACCTACTACTGGTCACAAGATAAGCTAATGTATGTGTAATGTTAATTCTACGGCTTTTCCCACGAAACAAAACCTAACGATTGCAATTTGCAAGAGGCTATGTTAACTGAAACGAACATTAACGAGGAAGAATTATTTTCACTGATGAAAACAGGAGACAATTTTTACAGATGAAACAAGGATACCATTTTTACAGAAAAAAAACAAGGATACAATTATCAAAGCCATGTGGACGTGGATGAATACACAGAAGGTGTGGGGAACATTTCCCAGAATGCAATCTTTTACACAATGTTAGCTTTTGTGGTGATTCCATTATGCTATGGGGTGGAATTAGTTAGGAAAGACGTACGAAGAATATTCTAATGAATGCTGACTGATACCTACGGAATATAATCGAAGAGCATATTTTCCTTATGCCGGCTTCATTATTTATAATAACTTTGTGCTAATACGTAATAATGCCCGAGCACATGCCACAGAAACCATCATACAATATTTTGAAGATGTTGCGATTTTGCGTCTTTATGCAAAGACTGGCCACCATACAATGAGTCCTGATGCAAATCTCGTAGAACATTATGGATCATTCTACGACAACGTATACGAGCAAGAAATCCGGCTCCATACTGATTTGCAGAATTAAGAATTGCTGCACAGGAGGAATGGAATCGACTTCCGCAAGAAACCATCCAAGACTTTCTACGAAGCATGTCTAGAGGGATGCAGGCTATCAGTATATCAGGTTCTATTGTCCTTATTGTTTCTCTTTTTACTAAATGTTATAATCAAAATCAAACTATTTCATTAATGTATCGACGAAGTTTCTTGATAACGGAAGTTTCGTATCGTAATAATACTCAAAATCAGACACAAAATAAAATATACGTATTGTTATGTGAGTTTATATCAATTATAACAACAAATCCGTATTTTTTATTGCTCAATTTTATTTGGAAGTTAGCGACTTTGTCGATAAGTCGATGATCTGCTTGTGGATACTGATTTTTCTTGTTTTAATATGTTATAAAATTCTTTTTTACAATTTACTAGTTTTTTTGTATAAATAATATTTTTTAAGTAAACAAATAAAAACTTAAACAACAGTGAAAAGACAACAAATTTTACTCGTATACTGATTTTTATAGATAATTTAATACCAAATTTTTAGAAATAAATATGAATCCAAACAAAAAAAAACAAAAACGATTTTTACCCCTGGTGGGACTCGAACCCACAGTCCCCGGCTTAGGAGGCCGATGCCTTATCCATTAGGCCACAGGGGCTTGTATAAAACAGTAATTTAACTATTAAATAACCGTCATACTGTACTAAAAATAAATAAAATTTGTTTAATATTTTATTTTACTTCTAACATTTTTTGAATGAAAATTAATAAATTCATAATTTTACAATTAAAAAATAACTAGTTTTATCTCCAGTATACATTTTACTAGATGAGGATCATGATACATTCTTCTTAGTTTATACCTAAATCTATTTGCAGTTTTATTTAAGCCACTGCTATAAAATATTTTTTATCATTGAATCTTTTATCAAATATTTTATTATATTGAGTCTTTTTTACATAATCATAATAATTAATGTTTAATTGGCTCAATTCATATAAACAAAGGACTGTCAATAATTAGCAACTTTGTTATCATACTAATTTTGCTATATTTGGTAATTTGAAACTATTCAGGCTATGTTCCCATTGGTTTTCCCGATTACAACAATGAAATAATCAATTAATTACGTGATGTTTTTAATTATACATACTTTCAGTGCGTAAGTTCTATGAGGCCGACACGCATGCTGTCGTTGCGTGAACATTCATTAAATTTGTTAAGTGATCCAGTTCAAGCAATAAAAAATGTTTAGTAATAATCGGTACTCAAATATGGGTCACTGAAAACCGACCATATTTTGGTCTCTTTGTTTTGTTTATGGAGTAAATAAATATTTTATCTGCGGGATTAGATAATTATAGTTGAATAAATATGTTTGTTATTATTGGACAAAACGTGGTCAAGAGAAAGTAATAAAAAAATATCTAAAAAATATAACTTCCATATTTTTATCGATATTTTCGGCAATGATTTACTCAGATATCTAATAACTTTTACCAATGACTAACCAAAAATTTTCTTTATATACACTTTCACTCTTCGTCGATTCTGTAAGTGTTTGTTTTATACAATAACTACTCTTTTATGGTTTTCGTTTCATTTTCTATTAGTATTTTCTAGGTTACTCGGAATCTACTATTAATCTACTAATCTAATCTACTATATATATAACTATAACTAATCTACTAATCTACTATATAATCTACTACTCGGAAACTACTCAGAATCCAGTGGCGCACCCAGGGAGATTGGGGATTAAACCCCCTCCCCCAGGGTCCTATAATGTAACACTGTGTTAATACCGTTATGTATTGCATAGGTCCTTGGATTTATTCAAATTTGTCGTTAGCTACATAGATTTTACCAATGATTAAACTGTTGCAGTAATCTATTTCGACCATATTTATTCTTTGCTGTAAGCACCATGCCAACTAAGTACCTACGCAATACTTTCCCGTTTTACTATAAGAATTCTGTTGTTATATTATTTTTATTATTTATTATTTAATTGATTCTGGCCCACTATTGAAGAAAATTCAGGTCCCGAAATCCTACCAGAAGAAATACAGGCAGCCGTCAGAAAATGAAGGATAAAAAGGCACCGGGACTTGATGAAATTCCTGCAGAACTGCTGAAGCTGTTAGATGTAGAACAACAAGGCAGAAAAAATACCAGTAGAGTGGCTCAAATCAGAGTTCGTACCATTGCCCAAAAAACCAGGAGCAAAACTTTGTGACGACTATAGTACCAGAAGCCAAATGAGCCATGTGCTAAAGCTGTTTTTAAGTCATCCACAAAAGAATCTATCGGAAATTGGAGGAACAAATTGCCCCCAATTAGTTTGGATTTGTGAACGCCGTTGGTACGAGGGAAGCTTTATTTGGTGTGCAGGTATTGTTTTAGAAATGTAGAGATGTCAGCTGTAATGTTTTTGCATGCCTGATTGACTATAAGAAGCCTTTCGATAGAGTCAGGCATAAACAAATGATGAAGTGCTGAAGAGGACAGGGATTAATGGAAAAGACTTAAAAATAATAGCTAACCTGTATTGGAACCAATCAGTGGTACTCCGAGTAGATCGAGAATATACAGATCAGGTCTAAATCTTAAGGGAAGTGAGACAGGGGTGCATAATTTCACCACTGATATTGAATCTGTACTGGGAGCACATTTTTAAAGAGGCTCTAAAAGATATTGATGAAGGCATCTCAATAAATGCAGTCAAGCTCAATAACCTGCGGATAATACAATAGTGTTGTCCAATACTATAGAAGGGCTACAAAACTTAATGAAAAAAAATAACGGAAACAAGTAGAACATATGGACTCGATATAAATACCAGCAAAACCAAACTAATGATCATCAGCAAGGAAAACATAACTGGCGCAAATCTGTATGTGAACCAAATTATATATGCACGTTTCTCACGGTACTTGGGAGCTACAATCAATGAGTCGTGGGACAATACCCAAGAGATTAAATGTCGCATCGGAAAGGTAAAAAGTGCATTCATGACTATGAGCTTATATAGCTCATAGTCATGACTAAAAATAAGGCTCCTTAAATGTTACGTAGTGCTTCTGTACGAAGTGGAAACGTGGACATTAAAGGCGGAGACTCTATCAAAACTTTTTCAGCTACGGTTATACAGAAGGATCCTGAAGATATCATAAACAAACAAAGTTACCGATAAAGAAGTACTGCGGGGGATGAACACAACCGCGGATTTGGTCAACATCGTGAAGGGCAGTAAGCTGCAGTACTTGGGACATTTACCGAGAAATCAAAACAGATACGAGCTACTCCAATACATGTTGCAAGGTAAAATTGAAGGAAAAAGGGCCCCAGGAGAAAGAAGAATATCCTGGCTTGCTAACCTGGAAACATGGTATAGAAAGACCTCAACACAGCTATTCCGTATAGCAACCAATAAAGTCATCATAGCCAGAATGACTGCCAACGTTCGGAACAGACAGGCACTCTAAGAAGAAGACTTGCACGAAATGTGTTCGTCAAAATAAAAAAACTGTTAACAGCAACGTGTCTCTTTAAGAATCAGAATGGTTAGGTGTTATGTGTTTCCCAATACATTGTGATTTGTGTAAGCTGGATATTAAATATTTTCTTATTTTGATATTTTGTCGCTGAAAAGAAAGAGTGGCATTCTGATGGCAATTGGTATTGAAACTTGCTTTGAGATGTAAGTTTTTCACCATTTCTTACCGGATTTTATTTGATTTTCCTTTCACCTTCTTTCAAGTAGCTCGAAATTTAGCGAGTTCGAGCTACTGTAAATGCCGCGCTACCGTAAAAAATAAAAATAATGTTCGAGTAGAACGAATGATTGATCTCCTCCCTCCTTTGATTTGATCTAATCCGCTCTGGCTCTATCGCGTACATATTTCCCATAATAATAATCATTTCAGGTATATCTATAATGTATGTAAACGAATAAAAACCAATTCATATAAATGATTGTTCTTTTTTATATTAAAAAAATACTTATTTCTGTGTAAATATTTTAAACAAACATATAAAATATAATAGTTATAAATTAGAGTTAAATTTTTAAACAATAATTGGTACTACAATACATATTTATGTGTAGAACCAGTTTAACTTATAAAAACTTTTATCATGTTCTTTGCGCTACTAAAGAAGTACCAGAATTAATTAAACATAATAATTTATAACTGTTTATACAGGTGTACTTCCAAAAATATTAACATGAGATTTTATAGCAAATCAACATATGAAATATTTTTACTACATTTTATATCCGATAATAGGAAAGTTCTCCAAAAAGGGATACATCAGTATCATCTGTACCAAAAGCTCGCTCAGCATAGTAGTGGAAGTTAGTTGCATTCCTACTAAGAAGATAATCTCATCAATTCTGGATGCCGTTCAGAATCAAGTCTTGGAACTTATCCTAAAAGTTGGCTCGAACATTATCAAGGCTCTTGTTAATCTCCAGATAGGCTTTCTCCCTCTTTGGGAGCTCACTTCAACTATCAAGTTGATTGATCTCGAGCCTGTTTCGAGCTTCGAAGCTCGAAGCTTCTCGAAAGCCTTCGAAGTTTAAAGTTCTGTTCAGCGAAAAACTGCGTAGCAAGCTTTTAGTATCTGGTTTTGTAACATCCTAGACCTCAACAGAGAGCATTATGCCATCCGTCCATGACGTTGTTCGAGCAATCAAACTTACTGGGGAAAGTTTGATACCGATTTTAATTCTGGATGTTGTTTAGAATCAGGTATTGGAATTTTTCCTTCTTAAAGTTGGATGGGACATTCTCAAGACGTATGTTAATCTGCAGACAGGCTTTCTTCCTCTTTAGGAGCTTACTTCAACTGTCAACTTGGTTGCAATTGAGCAAAGCTAAGTTCTGTTCAGCATAAGTAGCTTAACAAGCTTTCAGAAACTGGATTTATTACATCGTAGATGTGAGCAGAGAGCATTGTGGATATACCCTAAACAATTTTTCTGTTTAATATAAGTCTTCTCGTAATCAACTAAAGACCCAGAAGCTCCTATGTACTTCTGGTAGAAGAGAGTCTTGTACAAGGCGAAGTAGGCAGTTTTCAACTGATCAACTTGGACAAAGGCAACACCAAGACAATGGATGGTTGAAGTATCAGTAAAATTTGCTCTAAACTAAAATTTATTTAATACATTTTTGGCAATTTTTTGAATACTTAAGATGGGTTGGGTTAGGTTTGAGCGAATTTTAGTGGAAATGGTTTTTAGTGGAAATAGGTTACTGAAAATTGTATTTAGTCGAAAATTTTGTTTTTAGTTAAAGATATTAGTGAAAATGGTTTCGTGAAGTACCATTTTGTGAAAGTGGTTTAGTAAAAGTAGTTTTCGTGGATTATGTTTTACCGATTTCTTGTTTGAAATCATCTTTGTTATTATGTACCTAAATCTCTTTTAAAAATGATTTTTAAATATAATCGAACTTTTCTCAATAATACAATTTGTTTAGATCTTTATTGTTCTAATAGATTTACTTAAAGCCTCTAAAATGTTTATGTGTTCTAGTAGGTTTTTCTGCCATAGACTTTTTTAACCGTTTGCCTTACGAATTAGTTTGAAAAAATCTCTAAAAAAATTAAAAATAACAAAACAAAAAAAAAACATCTTAAAGAACAAATTAACCCTTTAAAAAACCAAAATTATTATCCCGAGCTATCTGGTTACAGGAAAATTGAGTGCTAAAAACGTTGTTTTGTATGGCATAACACATAAAAGGTCGATTCTCACTAGACGTCCAGTTTATTTTCCATACCCGTAGCATATACCTCCCATTATTTTAACCACCATTCTCATTAGACGTCGCATTTACTTTTCGTCTACGTTCAGTGTGGTAACATTTTATTCCAAGTTTTTGACAGTAATACGCGTGTTTTTTTCTACTTGATGAAATGTGGTCTGAAGAAAATTTAGTAATAACAGCTATTATATTGGATGAAGAAAATAATATAAAAAAAAAGAAGCGGAGATAATGGATACATAATATGTTGAAACATAGAAATACTGAAGAAGAATACATAACTTTGTTTAAAGAACTTATGGATGACGATACTAAATTCTTTGAATATTTTCGAATGCCAAAATTCAAGTTCTTCGACTTACTTTCGTCTATTGACGAACTAATAACAAGAAAGAATACTAGATTCAGGGAATCGATTAAAGCTAAGCAAAAACTGTGTGTTTGTTTCAGGTAAGTTTATTATTTTTTATAATAATATTTTTACAAATTATTATACATAACTATTAACAACAATTAACATGAATTATCCTCATCATAAGTGTATGTTGCGAGATAAGACTCTACCGAAGTTAAAGGCGAGTGTGATGATGGAGGTATATAAGACGCAGGCATCATTGGGGTAGCAGCCTGTCCACCATCATTTTGATGTAAATTGTCGAAGTTGATGGTTGAGATGTTGATGGAGGTATATACGGGTAGGCATCATTGGGGAAGCACCCTGTCCACCACCACTTTGATGTAAAAATGATGATTGGCTGTATGGAGCTGATCGTAGACTTTGCGTTTGTAAAATTTGATCTAATTCTAGTTGTTGAACTAGATTGAAAATTTTGCTTTCTGAAATATTCCGATGATATAGAGTAATTTTTTTTACTTTGGCAGCAATGCTCTGAAAAAATACATCCGTTGTGTCCGGTTTTAAAACACGACGATTTTCTTCAGTTTCTTGTTATTGAATAAGATATTTCATAAGCTCTGAACTTGCAGAAGCCTCATGGTTTGTTGATTTTAAAGCTTTTTTGCTGAAAACTCTCTTTGGCTTGCTGACTTTTCGCTATTTCGGCTGTGTCCTCACTATTATTATTATTTTCTACTTGCCGTGATAAATTCATTTGACTTGTACCAGAAGAATCTTCGATATTGCTTACTATATCTCTTTAACGTATGTATGGTTCTAGAAAACTCATTTCAATGTCATATCGCCATTTCTTTATTTGCTGAGTAGCTTGCCCTGATTTTGTAATTTTATTTTTTTTTACTTTTTCTCCATTGATCTCGAAGCTGATACCATCTTGCTTTACATGCAGACCCTACAAATGACAATATTTAGTGTTATTTATTTATGAGCGTTTTAGTATATACATTTTGTTTTTGGTTTTTGGCAACGGGAGATTCCTATCTAACAATAGCATTCAGCTATAGATTAGGACATTCAACAGTATGTTCAATTGTTAAAGAAGTTTGTGAAGCAATAATCCAAACTATGTTACGAAAAACAATGCCAACGACTATTGGAATATTTGGAATTTTCCTAACTGTTTAGATGCAATTGATGGGAAACACGTTGTAATAAAAGCTTATGCCAATTTCGGCTCTGAGTTTTTTAATTATAAAAAAACTTTTTCGATTGTTCTTTTAGCATTAGTTGATGCTCGATAAAATTTTATAGCTGTTGAGATCGGATCGTATGGCAAAAATAGTGACGGAGGTATTTTCGCGCATTCTAATCTAGGAAAATCTTTAGAAAACGGTGATTTGAATATTCCTGACTTAAAAAAGTTTCCAGGCTCAGATGAGCTCATGCCTTACGTCATGATAGGAGATGAAGCGTTTCCTTTAAAACCAAAGTTATTAAGACAATATTCTTCGGTTCAACAAAGAGATGATATTACGAACAAAATTTTTAATTATAGATTGTCACCTGCTCGAAGATGTTCTGAAAATGCTTTCGGTATACTTGGCCAAAAATTTAAAATTTATAATAGAAGATTGAATGCTGAACCACAATATGCCGACAAAATTGTTCTTACAACTTGTATTTTACATAATTATATCAGAAATGATAACATTCCTTCACAAAATCTGGTAACAAATACAAACGATTCGTTGCGTAATTTGCCACAACAGGGCGGAAATGCGACAACTACAGCTTTTAATATTAGAGACGCTTTTAAAGATTTTTTTAATTCTGTAATGGGAGCCGTTGATTGGCAGTTGAATGCAGTTTCCTAGTGTTAAATATTAAAAAAAAATAAATGAATAATTTAAGAATCAAAAGTTGTAGTTATTTCTATACAGTACCTAACAAGTTTCTGAAATTGTTTTTTTTTCGTGGCACGTTTGATTTAATATTATGTTTATATGGGATTAAGACAAAATTGTTGGTGTAATAAAAATTAAATTGTTTAATTAATAACTACTGGTTGACCTTTCGATTTCCACTACCGAAATCGTTCTCAAAAATGAAAAAGAAATTAAGTTTGAAAATTCAGGTTGGAATTTTCAAACTTAATTTTTTCGTATTATGTTTATATGTAGATATGTACGTATTTCCCAATGAACTTAGAGTGCAAACAACTTTCACATTCAGTTGTGTAGACAAAAATTGCTTTTTCTGAGACATTCAGTGTCACAGTTGCTGAGATTTTGCAGTATACCCATAAACAAACAAGCAAATAATTTAATATTTACTTACCTGTGGCATCGAGTTCCTTGGCAATAGCTAACCAAATATTGTCTTTAAATGAATTATAGCTATATTTTTTATTTTCAAAATCATATAAGGCATTATTTTGCCTGACAAGTTCTATTGATTTTTTCGTCATTCATGTTTATCTTAACAACTTTGACTGAACCGCGATGTAATAATATTCTCACTATCCATACCGTATCCGACAAGTCGCAGCTTGTTGCAGAAAAAATACGTGGCCGGTAATCTTGAACGTGAGGTTTCGGGAATGGTAGGTAAACGGAACGGAAAGTGGGCATATACCATATGATTTGTATTTAATAATATTTTATGTAAATGGAAAGCCGCGGATATGGAATGTAAACGGTACGTATAGTGAGAATCGACCTTAATGGCACTTAACAGTTAGGACACATAATATCTCGTTTCTTTTCGAACTCGTTCTCCGATGTTATTCTTTTTTCTGCTACACATTACACATTGACGTGTTGAACTATGTTTCTTTTGTTTTGATAATAATAGTGTGATTTTATGATAATGGGATGATAGTAAATTTTAAAGTGAATGCCTCTTGTTTTATATTTTTACCTATTTAATAAAATCTGTTCTTTTTAGAACAAAATTAGTGTGTTTTATTTAAAAAATGTCACGTAAGAATTTAAATAGTCGTTGTAGATGGTAATACTTTTGCAATAATTATGTGACCTATTTGATTTAAAATGGAGTCAGGATTTTTTTATACTTTGGCAATTATGTCAACTTCGATGTCTGTCAACGATAATGACGTGCAACGGTAAGTAAATTAGATGAAGTATATGTCATGTTAATGAATTAAAACTTGACTGTACCAAATTTTTATTATATATCCGGATGGATATAAGTGATAGTTTTTATATTGATTTCTGATTCAGTGACAGTAGGTGGGTTAGGTTAGGTTAGAAATTTGCAACTGGTGCAACTGTAAGTTTCACATTACTTTTAACCAGGTTTTCATAAAATGTATATGAGAGTGCTTTATTTTTAATACATCCCAACAGGATGTGATTATCATCACACTGGGAAATATTATCGCATAAATTCTTCTGTTTTGAAGGAACAGATTCTGAGAAATGTCTATTAGCTAAAGGAAGAGGCGCTAGAGTCGATCCAGGGTGACCAGCTTTTGGCACGATTATACTGGAGTGATAGGTTTCAAATATCATTTCAATCCCATTCGTGCGAAATTGTAATGGTGTGTATTGTCCTCCATTTTTCTTGTATAACAAATAAGAGTTTCAAGGACACAAATCTATCAGATGGTATTCGCTGGTATGCTGGTCAAATCTATCAACCCCTTCCGTTGTAGAATTGTAGTCATTTACTACTATTGGTTTTGCCCTTTCTTCATTTCGTTTTTTTTTTAAACTATAGTATCTATGTTCTGGATAGTGGAAAGCATAATTATATCTCTTTTTTGTGTGCATGAGTGCTGGCATTTCTTTTCTATTAGCTTTTGCGGTTCCATAAGTGTCGTTTTTTTTTGTAATCACAAAATCAGATAGTTGAAGAGAAGAACAGAGGTTTCAGTTATGAGGCAATGGCCTAAGTCGAATACCGGCTCCATAATGATAATGAAATCTAGATGGTGGCGGCGGTGGCGATAAAATATCACACCATTAACGTACTGCTGTTTAGTATCCCCATCATTTAAATCATTAAATTCATCAAAAACACTTTCGGTATCACTTTTAGAACCTGAACGGCTTATTTAATATATTCTAATCCACTACTTTCGTACTGATAATGTTCGTCTTCACTATCACCCTTTATGAATGCCGCACAGTATTCGTAAATAAAAGAAACAAACTGCGATGCACCTTTTTCAATGATCAGACATTTGTACTAAATCGTTATCGTTAGCCGTTAGCTATCCGTACCACTGCGCTCAGCGTGGTGGGTGGTGGTTTGGCACAGCAAATGTCTCATCATCGTGTATAATACAGCAACAACAAAATAGACGAGTTAACACGTTTTAATGTATTTTATGCACACACACACGAGTTTATCCCAACCCCTAGGAATATGAGTGTACCACTGCTATACAGTGGGACCCCCATGTCCGAAGATCAAACCGGTCTCATTCTAAAAGAGCGTGTCAGTTTGGCTCGTACCTATCTGACCCCTAGGTTTTCGCCACCACACCTCCCTTACATTTGATATACGCAAGAGAGGCTTGAACTATTATGTCGGGCAATTTGGGAAAAGAAACACCCTCCATTTTACATGGTTGTGGTGATGCCACCTTGCTTTAGGGGTAGCTTTTCAGCTTTTCTCCCTATTTACTTTACTGAATTTACTTGGTTGAAGTCATGACTTCTGGACTGAGGTCCCTATAAGTGTGTGTCCCGAGCGGAGATCCACCAACCTGGGTTAAAGTCTCTGTGCTCGGGTGTTGTGTGTTCGGACACTCAGCTGCCGATTTGGCAAAAGATTTTGGTCTCCTCGACAGCTGGGTATCCGAATGGTCTGGCCATCGAGCTCATGTATGCCGCACATGGTCTCAATGCTCAGATTTTGCGAATAGGCCGCCCAATCGGCGTGCCTTAAGGGCCAAGTAGCCTAAGTGGCTGTATAAAAGTGCCTGACGGGCCTTTTATACCAGTGTTTAGTAAGTGTGGGCGTGAGCCTGATCAGTACTCTCTCGATAAAATAGAAAATCATCGCGGTAATAGATTTTAACTAAAGTTAGTATATATATTTTTTGGGAGCTCGCTCCGATATTTATTCCTCTAAAATCAGTTAAACGCCTTAGCCAGCTCTTTTTTTCCTACTCCGCGTGTTTTGGCTGCTTCATAGATATTTTAGTCTAGTGACTATATTTTATGGGGCGAACCTATATCCAGTTATTTGGTGTTTTTGCCGTCTGTGTACCATTCTTACGTTTTAGTCATATTCTGTTAGCTCTCTCAGCTTTCTGTTGGTGTGGTTCCTTATTCCATGGAAGGTCATATAGGCTTTTTCATCCATTGCCCGCAGTATTGTTTCCTGCATGGTGTCCCGATGAATATATCTTAAGGTTACGTAGGTTGGAACATTGAGGGCTTCCCTTATTATGTAGTTTTGGACTGTTTGTATTTATATTTTATGCCACAATTTAAAATGGTTTTAAACGGTTTGCTGATGTTCAGTCAACATTCAGATATCTCGGGTTAATAATTTTTCACAAGGAATCTACGTTCCTGTAGTTGGCTGTATACTATGTATTAAAAATTTAATTAAAAATCCTTTGTAATAGGTATAATTTAAGGCCCAAACGGGCTAAGTTAAAAAGACATAACGTTTTCGGAAACCATGTTCCATCATCAGTGTCCTAGAAAATAGTTAACCACTTAATTAAAAAGAACATAGGTTTAAAATTTTGACTAAGGTTAATGAAAAATGTGGTTAATACTTACTAGGAGTACATGAATGTAGCCACCAAGATTAAATATATGGGTAAAAACCCGTTAACAGATGTTTAATTACATTTAGTTTTAAAAATATGTTATAATAATTTAAGATTATAGAGTTACCGATGGATTAGGTAACATGGCGACATATGACTCCACGTTGAAGTTGCTAGTCCTGAGACGGTATGTCTTCGAGGACTGTATGAGTGCAACTGATTGGCAATGACATTTGATGACAATATTGTTAAGTTTAAGAATTAAGATTAAGGAACATGGTTTCCGAAAACGTTATGTCTTTTTAACTTAGCCCGTTTGGGCCTTAAATATATACCTATTACAAAGGATTTTTAATAATTTTTGTTAAAAATTGTTTGGCTGAGCATACTCGGGACAAAGTGTTAAGCGGTTAAATTTAATTTGATGGTTTTATACTAACGACATTTTTTTTAACGATGGGTATTTTTGCTAAATTTTCCAATTTTATTTTTACTTTATGTCATTGATTAGATAATTACGAAATATCTTATTATTGGGTTAACAAATAAACATTTTATTTTTGTTTCTTTAAAATATCAAGCAATTTTTGTTTTGAAAATCTGCTTTAGTATTTATATTAATACAAATAAATTTTAAAATGGTGTTATGACATTATTGATATGTGAAATCAATTTCACATCGACTTTGTTTTGAATAAAAGTACTTCGCATTAAATGTCGATTAAAAGCAATCCAGAAGGTTTATTTATTTGATTATACAACACCTATCACCCTAACTTGGTAAGATAAACTAATTTTATTGTATACTCAGTAAGTTTTTTACCTTCTGTTTGCATGTTTTTGTTCTGGAAATGGAGTTGGATAACTCTATATCTTAAAACCCCAACCGATTCAGCACGAATAAAATTATTTTATTCAGATATTAGGGGGTTTTTGTGCAAGCAAATACGTATACGTAACGTATCTTTTTGACATATAAGCATGCGCATTAATGGTTGAACTAACGTATCTAGATACGTCTTACCTAACGTAACGGGCTGATACGTTACGTTCATACGCATCCCTATCGAGCCGAAAGTAACCGAATGCTCAAGGAGATCTTACCCGATTACCAAAATATCAACATTTCATCACATTTGTGGTTAAGTATATTTGTTTTGATTTTTATAAATAATGGAAAGCAGTAGAAAACGATTTCACTTCAGCAATGAAAATGATTTGTTTTTGTTGAAGGAAGTCGTAGGCGATTATCTTACGATTATCCAGAAAGGTGGAATTTAATCCAAAAGCGAAAAATATTTTTACATTATATATCAGACATGGTATAAATTAAAGTGGACGTATAGACGTGCAAGATGTGGAGAAGAAGCGCATTTTCTGTCCTTGTTTTCTTCATCATCAATAAAGGCACCTAAGTTTATTATTGCATCCATCACCAAAATTAAAAAATTGTTGAAAAAATATTTATTATTTATTTTGAATATCAAAAATAGGGTTAAGTGACAAAAGGACAACACTGGCACTGACAACTTATTAGTTTGTCACTATTTCGATGAGGGCAACACAATCGTTACGTTACGTGCAGAACAAAAACTCTCAATTTAACGTTCATCTTCTTCGATACGTTAGTTCTTTACGTATAGGGAGATACGTTACGTTAGGTAGTTACAAAAACTCCCTATTAATATGCGGTTGAAACCTTCCTTGAATAATGAGCATCAATAGCTATTCCATCAATCGTTGGATTTCAGCCTCTATTAGAAGTGTTCATTTATTTCTGTTTTATCTTCTTTTTAAATAAACATATAGAATAAGGTTTAATAGTTCGAGATTTGGACCTTAAGTATGTATACGACTCAACCTTTTTTATTCGTTAGATTCGTTTGTTAGATATTTAATTTATTCCGATGTCTTCTTTGTTCTGTGTCTGTTATGAATTTAGATGTCAGCTATTCTTGTGGTATTATGGCAGTTCTATAAATACTACTAAAAAAGTTTTTCAGCGGGTCTATATATTTCTCGTTCGTTAATTTTATAATGTCTATTGGAAGGTGTCTTTTCCGTTTTTCATATTTTTCAAAGTATTTTAAATTTACGCTTTTATTTTATATGGTTCTGTTTCGTTTTCTTGGAGTACCTATAGTTTTATTTTTTTCTCGGTTGTCCTTAAAAATGTTTTCAATATAGCTTTTTCAAAGTTTAATCTTTTTTTAAATGTCGCTTATGATTGAATTATTCTCGTGTGACAAATAAGGGGTTTCTTTGATTTTTTTCTGTTAGTTTATTCGTCGTGTACATAAGCGTCGTGTTTTTCTTGTAGTTTTTCTATTTCTCTGCACTTATTTGTAAACAAATATTCTTTTGCACTATTTTAATGTTCTGTAAAATGATTTAATTCATTTGTTAATAGTGATAGCTTATATATCTTTTATTTTAATAAATTTTTTCAAAACAAATTTTTAGAAGATAAAATTTATCAAAATTTTGATAATAAATAGAAGACATCCTGCTCTGAAATTATTTATAGTTTTTAATCGTAGAATTAGTAAAAAAAGCAATAATATTGCTGAATGTTTAAATAATTAGAAGAATTCTGATCTTGCTTTAAACAAAGCTTAAGATAATAAAAAAATCTATAAGTAAATATAAACTAGACTTTGCGACTATAAATTAAAAAGTAATTTTTGGACTTTTTAGTTCATTATCGTTTATTTAATTTAATTATTTAATTTCCGAGCACCAATTTTATTTTAATGTTGACAGATAATGCAAATTGTCGTTTATTTTGTTAAAACGAATTCATGTTTGTTGATTACAAATAAAATATTTTTAAAGAATGGGAATGACTCTCTCTCTTTGTCAACCATTTTCCATCCACTACGGAATGTAGGTCTTTCCCAATTACTTCCATCTTTCTCTATCTTGCGCCAATCTAATCCACTATTTGCCTGCCACTGCTCTTATGTCAACTACCGATCTTGTTGAGGTCTTCCCAAGCTTCTTGTTGTCGTCCTTGGTCTCCATTCTAGAATTCTCCGTGTCCACCTGTTGTCATTATATCGGGTTACGTGATCTGCCCAGTGCCATTTCATTTTTGTAATTTCTTCCACAATATGCCTAGTCTTCGTTCTACGTCTTATCTCGGTGTTTCTAATCTTGACGCTTAGTGATATTCCAAGCATGATTCGTTCCATTGCTTTTTGCGTTGTTTCTAATCTTTTAACAGATTTTTTGGTAAGGGCTACTGTCTCCAAGCCGTAGGTACAAACTGATAGTATGCATGTGTTATACACCTTTTTCTTTAGATTTACAGGAATGAAGGTGTTTTTCAAGATATATGCTATTTTGCCGAAAGGGCCCCATGCCAGTTATGTTCTTCTTTTAATTTCAGCATCTTGATTTGGTTTTCCTAGTTTGATAACATGACCTAGATACACATAATGTTCAACATTTTCCATGGTATGATTTTGTATTGCAATATTTGTCTGGTCTCGGCTTAGAATTTTTGTTTTGCTGTAGTTCATTTTTAAACCTAAAGCTCCTGAAACTGTATTTAATTGTTGTAACATATCATTTAGTTCTTGGATATTATCGGCTATTAAAACTATGTCATCTGCGAATCTCAAGTGGTTTAAGTATAATCTGTCGACGTTGATACCCTTATTGTTCCATTCTAGTTTCTTAAAAATGTCTTCTAGAGAAAGAGTAAATAGTTTGGGAGAGATAGTGTCTCCTTGTCTTACTCCCCGTTGTAGTCTAATGGGATTAGTTTTTGTGTTTTCGTCCAGCGTTATCTGCATGATGGCATTCTCAATATTTTTCTAATTATGTTAGTGTATCTTGAATCTATACGTGCATTTTATAGAGATTCAAGCACTGCCCATAATTCGATGGAATCGAATATTGCTGTAATATAATAATATTGACTTAGGGTGTGCAAGGTACTAAAATGTTTTCTGAATCCAGCCTGCTCAATAGTTTAATAAAAATCGAGCTTATGTGTTAGGCGGTTGGTTATAATTTTATGATGGGAATGACAACCTTCAACAAACATATTAGACTACAGGCCCACGGGCCATTTTTAAGGAGCCGTTTGACCGAGCATGAACCACATATAAATCAAAACAATATGTAGTAACAACTTTAGAAACTATGCCGTCAATTTTTATCGGTACAGGTGACTACACTAGTAAGTTTAACTTACCACTCAAGAGAGGAATATTTTGGTTAAACATATTTGTACGGAATTTATAACTCATGTAGGTAATACAAAAATAATGACCTGCGACCTAATTCCTAAGAAATTGAAATTAAAAAAATTCACAAGGAAAAAAATTCCTGTAACTGGCTGTATACCACGTATCACAAAAAAGAGGGTTAGTCTTCGTAAATGGGTATATTTATTTAAAAAACCCTTAAAAGGGCTACATCAATAAAACAAACGTTTTCGGACCACACAGTCCATCATCAGGTTTTAAAATTGAAAAAATGCTAGGTCACAATGCCTGAGCCACCAAAATACTAGGGTAAAAACCCTTTAAATTACATTTAGTTATAAAAGATTGTACATTGTGTTATAAAATAACTGTGATGTTCAGTATTAAATTAAATTTGGCTAGAGGTAACACATGGCTGAAGCGAGTTCCAGAGCCGGTGAGAGAACCTCTACACGCGGAGAACAGTTGGAAACTCTAAATTGAAATTAGATGTGGAGTGAGACAGGTATGCGTATTGTCGCCAATTCTTTTTAATACCTACTTCGAAGAGATCCTGAAAAACTCTCTTGAGGGTGAAACAGCTGGAATAAAGGTAAATGGAGTTCCCATTAACAACATTAGATATATGCGGACGACACTGTGATCTTAGCCGAAAACATTGAAGATCTTCAGAGACTGGTGACCAGAATAGTAGAGTATGGAAAAGAGTATGGTCTAACAATGAATGTCAAGAAGACGAAATTTATGAGAATATCGAAAACTCAAAGAAGTTACGAGAATCTTTTAATAAACGGAACCAACGTCGAACAAGTGGACAAACATGCATATCTGGAAATAATGATTAACTCCACAAATGATTACATCCAGGAAATCAAAATCAGAATAGAAAAGGCTAGAGCAAATTTCAACAAAATGAGAAGAGTGTTATGTACCAGGAATTTAAAACTGGAACTAAGAGTTAGGTTGGTGAGGTGCTATGTTTTTTCAACTTTATTTAATGGAATGGAATCTTGGACCTTGAATGCAACATCAATGAAAAAACTGGAATCATTCGAGCTGTGGGTGTATAGAAGAATTTTGAAACTATCGTGGACAGAACACGTCACAAACAAAGAGGTTCTGAGAGGGATGAATAAAGAAATGGAAATTTTAAATACAATTAAAACAAGAAAATTAGAATATCTCGGACATATTACACGTGGAGAGAAATACACCTTGCTCCAACTGATTATGCAAGGAAAGATCCAAGGAAAGAGAAGCATAGGAAGGCGTAGAATGTCATGGCTGCGCAACCTGAGAAAGTGGTACATATGTACATCAAATGAACTTTTCAGAGCAGCTGTCTCAAAAGTCCGAATAGCTATGATGATTGCCGACCTCCGCCGCGGAGATGGCACTTGAAGGAGAAGAAGACTTAAGATATAAATTTACTTTACGTGTGTAGTCACATGTAGCGATAAAAATTGACGGCATAGTTTCTATAAAGTTGTTATTATATGTTGTAGTCTTGATTTATTTGTGGTTCATGATAGGCCAAATGACCAGTTAAAAATGTCCCATGGGCTTGTAGTCTATAAGCCATGCACACCTATCGTACCTTTCAAATGGTCATCTATTTATAAAAAAACTGCGAAATTATGTTCAAGAATACAAGCTTCATCAGCATTTTAATTATTGTTCTATTTAAGGAAATATTCCTATTGTTTTTCAATTGAAAATAAATATATGTTATTTTGAAATTTAATTAAAAAATGATCTAATTATAGCGCATATATTATTATAATATAGGTATACGAAGACAAATATCAGACAAACATCACGTTCACTAATGTTTTGAATTGATTAGAATTAAATTGGTAACAACTAAGTAATGTTTACAATCGTCGTACACAGTTATCCAACAAACAAAATATTCCCACTCTCTTTGTAAATCACAATGTTCATTCTATTCTGGAAGTTTCGTGACCCGTCCGAATCCCCCTGTATAGTGAGAGAGATAAGAGTCGCCTAAAGAAATGTCACTCATCGATAGTGAGACTTCCAGTCGTTCTTTGGCTCATGTGGAAGTTAGTTTGCCGATCATCTTTGGATGCACAGCAAACTCTCCTGTTTATTTTAACATGTGGTTGTAAATTTTATTGTATTAATTTTTAAAATTGAATGTGCAAAGACCATGATTTTTTTAATTTTGTGATTATGCTAGTTTTATCCAAAGATTGTTATTGTTTTTGTCAATCCCAACATTTGGAATCTACTAAAGAGGCTGTGAGTACACATCAAATGCCAAAGAGGTAAGATTTTTATAAAAACTATAATTTTTTAGAAATCTTTCTTAAATTTTAATTATAATTTACAAAATAATACACAGTTAATTTTATTCATTCTACGGGGAACAATTGTTCAGAAAAAGAATTGCTGTGCAATACGATCATTTTTAAAACCAAATCCTTTACTTTGACTTTACATTAAATAACTGTTTTAACTGAGTATGGTGTTCTCTGAATATTTTTTTATTTATACATATTTCTACAATCCTAATATTATTCTTAACATCTTAACAATCGAGAGTCTTGAATGCTTATTTATGTTGTATTTATTGAAATTATCTTACAAAAAGTAGTTGGCAAAAACTACCTACAGATACAGACTTTCTTTAATAATTCTTTTTAAAAATATTTGGTATACCTTGACACTAGTTGCTCAAACCACTACAATGCTGTGAACTTATTATCTATATAAAATATGTTACGATCCTTTAAGTGATCTTAGATTTTTTGTTTGTTCTTATGTTCTAAATAATATTAATAATAAAAAATGTTGCCAACATACAAAATATAATATTTCGTCACAGTGTATTTTAATTGATTCTGTATTATGAAATTCTTCAATTTCTTAGATTTATAGGTCTCTTTTATTTTGTACAAGATCTTTCTCTCTTTCTTTAGAGTGGAAATTCCATTCTGAAATAGTTCGACTGCGAAAATCTCTGGATTATCTTCATCATTATCAATATATGACCTAAATATAATAATAATAGTATGATTATTAGTATTTATTTGTTGTATTTTTCTCAACATTAGATTTCGTACTTGGATCTTGTATGTTTTGTTTACGTATCTAGACTGTTTGTAGACATATAGAACCGAAATTAGTAATGGTTAAATTGTATTGTTAACTATATAGAGATGGTTTGGAGATGGAGATTGTTCCTTTATGCAAATGCGAATATAATTTCCTCCTCTTCCTCCTCCTCTTTCCTCTATTGTCCTCTATCCTGCTAGGTTAGTTATTTGTACCCATCTCGGCTCAGCATCTGTTTAGTGTCCTCTGATCATCTAAGCTTCAGTCTCCCACTTTGTCCATATGTCTGCTCAGCAAATTGAGTTCAAACATTTTTGCTTTGTGTTTATTACAAACACAGTTATTTATCTGCTTTGCATTATTATTATTACTAACAGTAATCATTGAGTTTTCGCTATCTTTTCTATGTTGTTTTTGGTAACCGTTCATGTTAAAAAGTAGTATGGAACAAATGATAGTAAACACTGATTTCTAAAGACACTTGCTCTTAGATACAAGAGGGTTTTCTCATTCTTAGTTATATAGGAGTGTTTAACAGGTGCTGCCCAAGATGGTCTTCATCGGACCAACTGAAAAAAGACTTGCCAGACTTGTGGTGTCATCAAATAATGTCAAAAGTATCATGGATACAACACGGAAGCATTAAGAAAGAAAAGCAAAAAAAAGAAGAAATACTCAACACTGCGAAGAAGAGAAAAATGAGCTATTTTGGTTACATACTAAGAAACAAAAAATATGAGCTGATGCGATTGGTTATGCAAGGGAAAATTTAAGGAAAAGGAGGACCGGGAAGACGGCGCAATTCCTGGTTAAAAAAATTATAGCAGTGGAGTGGAAAAACAGCTAGAGAACTCTTCAGAACTGCCGCAAACAAAATCAAATGGGCCGTGATTATCACCAATGTCCTTCAAGGATAAGGCACACTAAGAAGAAGATATAATTTTAAAAATAAACACAAGTGATCTCATGTTAAAGCACTATCTGGAGTGGTCTTTACGCAGAAGTTTTTTTCAATGTCTTGTAAATCTTTAAATGCATATTCAAAGTGGTCGAATGGTTTTGATGATGGTAGAGTGTCGTTATCGGAGGTTCTATCATGTTGGTATATAATGTGTAATAGATATTGTTGTTTTGCAGATTTTTTCTTCGACTCTTTAAAAATAATCATAAGCCAAGCTGCTTTTTGACTTGTCTTTGCTCCTTCTTCGAGTACTATCTGCATTTAACGAAAGTTGATAACAATAGTAGCCTAATCTATTAATTTTAGGTAGCTCGTTACACTGATTTCATGCTAATGTTGGTGTTGATAATCTTGCTTTCATTTTATATAACTCATACTACCTTTATTTCTTTAATGTAAACTCTACATTTTTTGTTCACGTTTATTTTCCTAACTTCAATATTGGAATCATAAGTTTTGATTATTCAACAACCAAAGAATCTGAATTCTACAATGCTGTCTAATATTGATCTATATACAGTTGTATTATGACGCACATATGGTGTTCTTATTTTTGTTTTTACCGCAGTAATTTTCATGCCAAATGGAAGCACATCCTTTTAAATAGATATCTAGATAGTTGATTTCTTTTGTATTAATGTTGGGTCTAGGTCCAGTACAATTTTTTGAAAAATTGCTTATATACTCTCATTTCTTTTAGTAATGTCAGCAATATGCTGTGATTAACTCGATCAAATACTGTTCTAAAGTTTACCCTTAAAGTACTATATGTTGCACCGTTTACGTAGAGAAAAGAGATTAAATTTGATTAGATAAAGGAAACAAAGCTTATTTTTCACTCGATCATGTGTTCCGTTCCAAAAAAACACACCGAAGGTCGAAAATCAGGGTCTACAAAACTATTATCAGACCAACAGTATGTTATGCATGCGAGACATGGGTGATCACAGAAGAGACAAAAAGAAGACTGGAAATCTTCGACAGAAAAGTCCTAAGAAAGGTATTTGGACCTATTAACGAAAACGGAATGTGGAGATCCAGGTACAACCATGAACTCTACCAACTGTTCAAAGAGACACCGATCTCAAAATTCGTTAAATTTCAGAGACTTCGCTGGGCTGGTGGGGGGAGAGAGAAAGGATTGCATTTTCTTTCAATTATAACTCCACCACTCCACCATTGTTCTTAAGTTTTTTCCATTTATTTAACTTTCATCAGGAAAACTTGTGGTAGAACAAGCTGAAATGAAATACAAATTAATTTAGGCGTTATAGTAACATAACAAGCCAGAGCATGCTAGTAGTGACCTCTATACGAAGCAATAAGAAGTAAGGAGACTTCTCTTCTATAGCAAATTTGGTAAACCGCAAATCCAAAGCTTACTGGAAGCTTTTGAATAATATTAGTCGCATTAAACGACGAAGATGAGCAGAAAATATAGCGAAAGAGAATTATGAAAGATTACTATAAACAACCTTATGGGAAAGAGCCCATAATAGAAGAACAGTTAGTCATCCAAGAAACAGAGGAAAGGATGCGGTAACAAGTGATATACGTAAGATAGGGTGCAGAAATTGGAGATTGTTGTACAAGATTGTCCAAGGTACAGGAAAATAGTCAACGCGATAAAAACTTACTTAGAATTGTAGAGCCAAGAAAGGAGAAGAGTTATAATGCCTATTTCGACAAATCTTTCTAACATTCCTATTCCAATCTTTAGTAATTTGCCTTAAGATTTTATATCACTGCTTTTTTAGATGTACCCTTACAATATTTGCTGATAATCATCTTGTATTCCCAGTTATTCCGGCTGGATTTCTAGCAATCAGTTAATAGCAATTAAAACTAAATTAAACATAATCTTCATTGTAGATATATAAAAGTAGTGTAATATTCTTGGTGTAATATGCGGAGATTGAAAGTTTTCAATAAATAAATTTTTGCAAATTTTGGAAACTCTAGAAAGATTTATTTTATTCCGCAAACTTTGAAAATCGATTTTTACCTATCTGTATATGTTATCTTTTTGTTAATAATTTTTTGGACAATTCAGTTATATTTATGAAACAAAATATTTAATTCCTATCACCGATTTAACTTTAACACAGTACCCAAAAAATACCACAAATCCTAACCTTATCATTAACGCATTCAAAGAAATTATGGAGAAGTATCCAAATCACCACATAATATACACAGATGCATCAAAAACTGAAAGTGGCCATGCTGCAGCCTTCACAAATAAAAATTACAAATACGCCATTAGAATTCCACAGCATTGCAGCATTTATACCGGAGAAACCACAGCGATATTAGAAGCTATCAAGAAATCCTCTTCAACGACTGAAAATAATATTTTAATCATCACAGATTCACTGAGCGCAATTCATGGAATTAATCAACTTTACCCTAGCCATCCTATTGCACAAAACATAAGAAATGAACTTAATGCACTACACCATATAAATAAAAAGGTTACATTTATCTGGATACCTTCACACATTGGCATTAAAGGCAACGAGGAAGCTGATCAATTAGCATTAAAATCCATCAAAAATGAAAATGTTCCAGAAATTACTAAATATCCCCACACCGACCATAAACGACAGTCCATGAATCATATAATAAATTTATGGCAAGCAACCTGGGATGCAACAGACTCTAAGTTGAAAACAATAAAGCCTCGAGTAGACTCTAGCCTACCACAACAAGGAAAAAGAAGAGATCAAGTAATCGTAAATCGTCTTCGCATCGGCCACACAATACTAACACACCAACACCTTCTAAATAAAGAACCAGCTCTAATTTGTACCTACTGCACTACTCAACTCACGGTGAAGCATCTGATAGTCGACTGTCCGCAGTTCCAACCTCAGAGAACACGCCGAGGAATTAGTGGAAACCTGAGAAGTGCGCTTACGACAAATATCTCGGATTTATTGCAGTTTCTAAAAGACATAAACATTTATAATAAACTTTAATTTAACAAACTGTACTACTGTGTATGTCCCCCCACTAATAACCCTTGGTGGTTGATGTGGGTTTTGTATGTTTAAATAAATAAAAAAAAAATATTTAATTTATATAGATTCGAACATGCTTATATTAACGAGTTTCCTGCCAAAAAATTAAACGTGAACATCCTTCGTACATCTTTAAAATAATTAACAAAAGTAACTTAATTTTTTAACTACTTCTTTTATATAATGGACTATAATATGTAATCCTTCCTGCTATCGACATTCCTAATCCGCTAATTACTTTAATTTCCTGAATATCCTAAATCGTTACTCATAATGAGTGTTGATATTGATGTGAAAGAAATAATTATCGTCTTTAAAATCTTTTGTTTTTTACCAGGATCTCTAATTTCAAATGTAAACAAACAAATAAGTATGATGTAAAAGGGAATTATCTTGCTGTTTTATCGGCCATTAAAATAATCGAATGATTTCCCAGTTTGTTTGATTAATTTTGGTGTTGTGATTTAATCAATCGCATAATTAAATAGTCATTTTACGAGTATTGCTAATTGAGTTATGCATAGTATTTGGTTAATAATAGTGATACAGAAATACCCACCATAATTACTTAATTATGTAACAAAAGATTTAAGATAAGTGATATTTTTAATTTTTTTTAGGATTCATTACTTTTTTTTGCTATGTAGTGATTGTTTCTTTCATATTTATTTATTATTTAGACGCATCCTTCCAATTTATATATCTTAAGATGCAAAGTGATTGTGAATATTGCGTTTTTTCAAGGAATAACATTACTGTTTTTTACATTGTCTCTACATTTATTTATATTTTGTGTGCCCCTTATCGCGTTAACAAAGTGCGTATTTTATAATTTCTTGACTGTTTCTGTTCCTTTGATTGGTGACTGTTTCGACTTTTTCCCTCTGGTTCTCCTTGGACTACTAATATCTCTATATTATCAACACGTGTTATATGTTCAAAAAATGTTAATATTTTTGAATGTAGAGATTTGGAGAGACGTTGTGAATTGTTAATATCTTTGAAAACGGATATGGATATTGCCGGCTGAGCATCCGAGATTTCTGGCCAGAGTCCATGCTTGTCGCACATGACCTATATGTTCAGGTTTCGCGAAAAAGTCCTCATATGACCTGCCTGAATGGCCTAAGCCTAAGTGGCTTTTATAAAAGGCCTGACGGGTATTTTATATTCAACCAAAAAGGAATTTAAGTGCCTGGCAGAAGTATCAGTATTCACTTGATAATTGATTTGAGAGGATTCAGATAGACGGAAATTTTTTGTTCTGATGTTTTCACAGACCCTTAGTCTGGCCAGAAGTGTGTTCCTCCTAGCTCCTACTGAGTTTTGACGAGTTAGGACCATTCGGCTCCACGACCCAGTGTCTTACTCACTGGGATGGTCTGATAAGACCCGTTTTGTTGAACTAGCCTATATCTTGGCATCACACATTCGCTCTGCTCTGCGTCCTCATGCACTGATGCTAGGCAGACCGAAGGCAGTTTTTTTATGCCATGAGGCTTCACTTATCGTATGTATCCTAATGTTACGTGACATAAGACCCCCGTATACCCTTCGATTTTCCTTTTCTGGTTATCGGTCACCTCTTATCACACACCACCATCCTGTGATAGTCGTGTACGATAATCGTTCCAGCTTATTTTGGCTTATAATACCCTCTGTCTTCCTAACTTAATCTTCTTGACTACCGTGGCTATCTCATTCTTCGCTAATCCGAGTCTTCCCTATATTCCGTGCTTTTGTGTTTTGGCCGTCTATGTAGCTGTGTTGTTGGAATCTTTCTTCTATGGGTTTTGCAAGTGTGGCCCCATGCAGTTGAAGAATACTCCAATGTTGGCAGAATTATGCTGTTTGCCATTCTAATCTTTGTTTTAAATTTTAACTTGCTTTTCCTGTATATTAGAAGGGAGTTGACTCTTTAGAGCTTTCGCTTTGTAGACCACTTGTTTTACGTATTCTGTCAACGTTAATTTTTTATTGAGGGTTACTCCGAAATACTTTTCTTGGTTGGTCCATTATATTGGAGTGTTAGCTATCATTATTTGTGTGATTGGTCTACTTTTCCTTTGTTGGTACATGACGGTCTGTGTCGTTGGTCTACATCTTTGCAGTTGGTTTAAGGCCCTTTGTAAGTGACTAGTGGCTAAGTCCGCTACTAGCTTCTATAGCAGTGTCGTCAGTATACAGACTTACATTAGAGCAGGTGTTTCTGGTTCTATTATATAATGATTTAAAGGTTTACTTGTTTGATGTTTACATTTTTTATTTTCTTAAATACGAGAAATTTGAGGTTAGGACTTGATCTGATTTATTGACATGATATATAAGAGAGAAGTATCCAATGAGGCCACCAAAAGTAAAAAGGAAGAGCAATTTCGTTGGCATATCGTAAATTATTTATAACTGTCATTATACTCACGTTTTGGGCAAGTTTATTAAAATATTTCGAGCTCATTGAAATATTAAAATAACTTATTCGCAATGAGTAATGGATATTTATAATTATATTACAGACGCGCTTAACTTTGAAAGGGATATTATGCTTTTAACGGGTCATAAATGTTTGGAGTGTACTATAGAAATAATAATATCCTAGCATTCAAATAAAAAAGTAACTTTGTATTGCCTTTTAAAGACTAGATTGAAATATTTTGGCTCAAACGTAATCGTACTTTAATTGAAGTTTAGATATTTCTTATCAACGAAGTGAATCCTCATGCAAAGTATATTTATTTATATTTTTAATTTGTTTTCGGAAACTAATTAACAATAATTTTAAGATACAACTATGCAATTAGTTTTTGTTGTTAATGTTTTTAAATTACACGATTATGTGTTGTATTAAAAACAGATATTCGTAAATTGGTTTACAATAGTTTCAAATGAGACCGATAACAAGAACATTATTATATAATAAACTGTATTGATTATTAAGAGTTATTCCTAACATGGATCGCTCCATTCTTTTTTGTGTGACTCTTAGTTTGTTAATCAAGGCTTTTGTTAAAGTTAGTGTTTGTGCTCCGTATGCCAACACTAAGAGGATGCATTGATCAAATACTTTTCTCATCAGGCATGTGCACAGCTTACTTTCAAAAGTTTCTCTCAGTTTTCCATATGCTGCCTACACAAGAGCGATTCTTCTCTTCAGTTCATTGGTCTGATTTTTCCTGTCAATCATAATTTCATGTCCTAGGTATTTATATTTATCTACGAGTTGTACTTCTTGCCCACCAATACTGATAATCTGGTTGGGTACCAAATTTGTCATTATTTTTCTGTAGCACAACGAATTCCTGTACAGTCTCTCTTTCCACTCCAAAGTTCTCAGATATTATGAGTATATCATTGGTGAAACATAAGTTGTTTAGATATTTTATATCTATTTTTATTTTCTCTGTCAGCCATTCCAAATTTTTAAAAGCATGTTCCAGCACAGTATTAGAAATTTAAGGTGACATTGGGTCTCCTTGTCTAACCCCCTGCTCTATTTTTATGTTATTACCATTAGCATATAATTTGACGGTGTTTGTTGCCTGTATCGTAGATATAATAATTTTGTTTACCTTTATATAAGGTATAAATTCCTTGTGGCTAGCTCTAAATTTTATTAAAACTTTATAAATCCACACCGTATGAGCAGAAAAGAAATTAAGACGATCAGTAATTAAATCCACTATTTTGTTTTGATTGAATTTTGACAATGTGCCAATTTTTTGTAAAGAATTTCCAATCTACTAAAATTTTTAATAACATTAGGTCCATAACGGTTTCTTAATAACTAAATAAGCCAAAATTGAAGTTTAAAATAAGTTTAGTAACGTTACAATTTCCACTTCGGAAATCGTTCTCAAAATTTCTTTTGATGCTCTGAAATAATTTTTCGTTAAATTGAATATATTTGTACACGCATTAACAATTCTAATGGAACAACAATAACACCAAAATCAATTAACATTAATCTAAAAGGCGCCTATTACAACCAATGGACCTTTGCACTTCCGATCACAAAGAATGAGAATGACCAAGAAGGGACCCTCATAGCTTTAATGCCGTACTTCCTCTTTTTGTCCCCAATATGTATCCCTTTGGTCTTTGTTTACGATAAGCACTGAGTACCTAATAATATTATTACTTTTTGATATGATTTACTAATAGTTAGGCGTAATTGCACTTAGATATATGTACTTTTCGTCTTATGTAGTTTATTTTATAAAATCTTCATGTTTTACTTGTTGCAAATGGACTAAAAATAATAAAACGACAATTCCAATTTCGTTTATAACAAACATCCTAGTTTTTCAACATCAAATATGTAATTTAAAGTTAACTAAACTACATTTAAAAGGCTTTTACCCATGTATTTAGTGGCAACAAATATGTAAATCCAGATAGCACTGATGATGAACTAGTTATTTCGAAAACGTTCTATGATGTAGCCTCATAGGGTTTTTATAATAATATATCTTGTATAAAGGAAAGGGAAATGAACAAAAATCATGTTCCATTTCTTTTGAAAAACGTTCCCAGTTATCGTTTGCCTTTTGTGTCTTGATTGACGTATATATGTGTTTTCATTTGGATTTTGTAGTTCTTCTTTATGTGCCGTCTTCTACCGAAGGATGGCGACCACCATACGATATGTTTCTCTGTTTTGTGCCGCATGAATTATGTTCGCAGCTTCTGGTATTTGAAACCATTCTCTCAAGTTTCTCAGCCAGGATTTCTTCTTTCTGCCCAAACCTCTTCTACCTTCAATCTTGCCTTCCACGATAAGCTGTAGCAGACTGTACTTATCATTACGGAACACATGGCCCAGGTATGACGCTTTCCTCCTTTTAACAGTTGTTAACAATTCCACCTCTTTACCCATTCGTCTTAATACCTCTGTGTTGGTCACTCTTTTGTTGTTGGATTGTGTTGGATTTTGTACAATGTCAATTTGTTATCGCTATCTATTTTGCTGATGCTCTTACATACAAGATTTGAGAGAGTTTTAACTAACTCCCTATTGGACACAATATAGTCTATCATCAACATCATTCAGCAAACCTAAAATAAAAATTTGCAGGATCCAAACTTCAGATATGAAGATCATTTAATTGTAGAGAGGACATCTTGAGAAAAGAGGAGATGAGAAGAAATACCACAAATGCGATGGAAAGACGACTTCAACAAATTTGGTATAAAATACATAGATAGGACGAGAACAAAGTAGTCAGAATATTTTCTTAATACCTAAAAAAATCACTAAGATCAATTAGCTTAAGAAAATTAAAAGACAATCTATAAATAAAATTGATATAAACAGCTTAAAACAACTTAATGTTAAAGTAAAAGTCACAGAAAAATTAAATGAGGCAATAGCGGATATCACGGCAAGATCTAAACAACTGGTCAATACAGAAGACAAATGGAATTGGATTAAAAAAGCTATCGTAACCACCACCAAGTCTCTGATTTGCTTCCAAAAAGTACAAAAAGAAGATTTGGATGACTGACGAATTATTATTTATCAATGATGGACGACCGCAGATCGTTAAAAACAAAGACCGAACCAAACATCAGCAGATGACAAATAAGAAAAGAGTGTCGCAAAGCTAAAGAACAGTGGCTGATAGATATGTGTGCAGAAATGGAGGAATTGGAAGAAAAACATGACCACTTTAACATACATAAACTTGTTGAAGAAGTGACAGGTCATACAAAACCTTGCATTTTAACAGTATTGTGAAGGACAATAAATTAATTACTGATACCAAGGATCTACTCCAACATTGGAGAAACTACACACAGCAACTCTACTTGACAACACTAGAGGAAACTCTGAAAGTGACTATAAAAGAGAACTTCTTCTTCTTCTTTATGTGCCGTCTTCTACCGAAGGTTGGCGACCATCATACGATAGGTTTCTCTGTTTTGTGCCGCATGAATTATGTTCGCAGCTTCTGGTATTTGAAACCATTCTCTCAAGTTTCTCAGCCAGGATTTCTTCTTTCTGCCCAAACCTCTTCTACCTTCAATCTTGCCTTCCACGATAAGCTGTAGCAGACTGTACTTATCATTACGGAACACATGGCCCAGGTATGACGCTTTCCTCCTTTTAACAGTTGTTAACAATTCCACCTCTTTACCCATTCGTCTTAATACCTCTGTGTTGGTCACTCTGTCTGTCCAAGGTATTCTCAGTATGCGTCGATACAGCCACATTTCTAGAGCCGCTAACTTCTTTATAATTGCTGCGGTTAACGTCCACCCTTCTACGCCGTAAAGTAGCGTAGAGAGTACGTAGCATTTCGTGGCGCGCCATCGGAGATTAATGCTTAGGTTGCGGTTGCTTAAAAGCTTTCTCATTTTGATGAATTTGGATCTTGCTATTTCAATTCGGATCTTAATCTCTACTTCTGGGTCCCACTTGTCATTTACTGTATATCCCATATATTTAAATCGGTGTACTCTTTCAATACGTTCGTCTTCAATATGCAGGTCGATATGTTGAATTTTTTTTTTACTAATCACCATAAATTTAGTTTTCTTTCTATTGATCTTCAGTCCAAATCGGCTGCCAGTTGTATTAACTCTATGTAGCATCATCTGTAAATCTTCGATGTTATCGGCCAGTATAATAGTATCATCTGCATATCGAAAATTACTTATTGGTACGCCATTAATCTTGATGCCCTCATTGTACTCTTCTAGTGCCTCTAGAAATATTTGTTCCGTGTACAGGTTGAAAAGCAGTGGCGAAAGAATACAGCCCTGTCTTACCCCTCTAGAAATGGTTATGTTTTCACTCACCATATGTCCATTCTTCATGTGGGCTGTTTGATTCCAATATAAATTTTTTATAATCTGGATGTCCTTAGTGTCAAGTCCTGAAAGACGTAATAGTTCTATGAGTTTGTCATGTTTGATAGTATCGAATGCTTTCTCATAGTCGATAAAACAGACGTAAACAACTTTCTGTTGATCCAGGCATTTTTGAATCAAAACTTGTATTGCAAAGAGGGGTTCTCGAGTTCCAAAACCGCATCTAAAACCGAACTGTGTTTTACTTATGCTGTGTTCTAATTTTGCTCGTATTCTGGAATGGATAATACGCAAAAATACTTTAAGGGTGTGGCTCATTAAACTTATAAGGCGATATTCACTACACGTCTTAGAATTATATTTCTTGGGAAGGGGCACAAATGTAGATTTCAACCAGTCCGATGGAATTTGACCAGTATCGTATATCTTATTAAACAGTTCCAATACTACATTCAGGTTGTTCTCGTTAAAAACTTTTAAGAATTCGACTGGTATTTCATCGCATCCTGTTGCTTTCCCATCTTTCGTTTGATCTATAGCTTTTATCACCTCACTTTTCAATATTTTTGGTCCATTCAGATCAAGAGTGTTCGTAGAAATATTACGATAATCCGTAAACAAATCTTTTATGTAGATTGCCCAAGTCTGTAACTGTTCTTCTTTATCTACAATAAGTTTATTGTTCTCGTCTATTAACCTACCAAACTGTTTTTTCTTGTAAGTATAAGTAAACTCCTTGATTTTTTTATGCATGTTAAAACTATCGTGTCTTCGTTCTAGCTCTTCTATCTCTTGACATTTTTCTTGCAACCATTTCTCTTTGGATTCTCTTATCTTTCTGCTGACAGTTCTATCCAGTTCTTTATATTGTTCGGGATTATTCTTATTTTCCCTCCTTCTGTCCATAAGGTGTAATATTTCATCTGTCATCCACTCGTTCTTCTTCTTCCGCTCGGAGTCACCAATTACTTCTTTTGCACCGTTGCATATAGCGTCCCTTAAGTTGATCCAGTCTCTTTCAATATCATCAGTGTTGGTTGTTAAAGCAACATTACTATTAATGCTATTTGTAAGCTTGGCTTTTATCTCAGGATTTCTAAGTTGATCCATATCTAATCTTTTGTTATTCTGTTTCTGGATTATGGTTTTTAGTCTTACTCGTAATTGGGCTACAAGAGGATTATGATCAGAGTTTATATCAGCTCCAGGATATGTTTTGGCTGATATTATTGCGTTACGGAATCGTTTGTTAATTGTTATGAAGTCTATCTGATTTCTAACGATGTGCCCAGACCTATCCTGTGGTGACTTCCAAGTGTACAATCTTCTTACTGGTAGCTTAAACCAAGTATTTGTGATAATTAAGTTTTTCTCCTGGCAAAACTGTATTAGTCGATCACCTCGTTCATTTCTTGTTCCCAACCCATACCTGCCAACTACGTCACTGACTTCGCCTTTTCCTATTTTGGAGTTGAAATCTCCCATTACCATGGTTATGTCTTGTTTCTTTAGGTTTTTTATGATGTCGTCTAACTGTTCGTAAAACTCTTCAACTTCTTCATCCGTACTCTCCGATGTGGGGGCATAAACCTGAATTATATTTATGTCTAGAGGGTGCGCACTTAGTTGGATCAACATGCAGCGTTCTGAATATGGAATAAAATTTTTTATATGTTTTCTGATGTTATTATTTACTAGAACCGCTACTCCATGCCTATGGTTGACATCTTCTTCTCTGCTGCCTGAAAAAAATATTGTTGCATCCTCCTTCTCGCACTTACCATTACCTGGCCATCTTATTTCACTCATCCCCAGAATATCAATTTTGAGCCTCTTCATTTCATTAATTGCGTTGTTTAGTTTTCCAGTCTGATAAAGAGTTCTTACGTTCCATGTAGCTATCTTAATAGTATTTTTTCTGATATGTTTATTTGTTTTATCCAGTCGCATATTTCCCACGCAAGGCCTGGTACCCACCGTTGCGTGGCCGGTCTCTGATTTCACATCGTCCAGCCCGGAAACTCGACGACGCCGGTCGCTAATCGGGTCGCATGGCATATCATCTTTAAAACTCCTACTCGTCATGATGGCTATACTAGGGATATATAATGTGGTAGTCATCCCGTGGCTTTCCACATCCTTATGCCATTGACTACTTAATAGTTCCTCCGCCTTCGAAGCCGATTTGTCAACTCCAGGACAAAAGGGTGCCCTACCACTTACCAACTCATCCGCCCGAAGCCGTTGGTCAGTAAGTGTGGGATTGCTTATACCGGCAATCGCTCGGTGGAATTTTCGCCATATCTGGCTACCCTCACTTAGTTTAGCCTGCAGACCAATGCAGTTGCCCGGGGTGTGGCACGTGGAGCCATAAGTGAGAGTTAGTTGTCTTATGAGGACCAGTTAACAAGAACCATCTCCCGTCTATGACGCTCGATGTGGTCGTTCCGATAAAAGGTGCTACCTCTATAACACAACTCTACACCCCATATAAAAGAGAACCCTCCTCCAAAATATTGAAGTCAGAAGTTGTAAGGGCAATCAAACAGAGCAAATGGGGAAAATCACCAGGCCCAGACGACCTATACATAGAGGTTCTAACAATGTTGAATGAAGACAATATAGACACCATGATAGACCTTTTTAATGACATTTATGGGTCTGGTCAAATTTTACAGAACTGACTTCAGTCAACCTTTATACCAATCCCAAAAAAAGCCAAACGCTAATAGTTACGACCAATGATCAGCTTATTGAGCCAGGTCTTAAAACTTTTCTTAAAGATAATTCACACAAGAATATACAACAGATACATTGGCCCCACACAGTTCGCTTTGAGACAAGGATTTGGCACAAGAAAAGCACTTTATAGCTTAACTGTCCTACTTCAGAAATGCAGAGATCAGCAATAAGATGTCTTTCTATGCTTTATCTTCTTCTTCAAGTGCCGTCTCCATCAATGGAGGTTAGCGGTTATGGTGGCAAACGTTTGTCTATCTTCAGCTGCTCTTAAGAGTTCCTCAAATTAAAGTCCTGTCCAGTTTCTGATATTACGTAACCAGGACAATTTTTTTCTTCCAATTCCTCGCTTTCCTTCTATTTTGCCTTTTATTATCAACTGAGGGATGTAGTATTTCTCGTTGCGCAACAAATGCCCTAAATGACTGGTTTTTCTTCTTTTGACTGTTCTCAATAGTTCTTTTTCTAAATTGAGTCTAGCTAGTACTTCTTCATTTGTTTTTCGTGCTGTCCAAGGAATTGTTAAAACTCTACGGTATCTATGCTTTATAGAATACCAAAAAGCGTTCTATTGTGTTAATCATTCAGAATTTGTAAGATTGTTACATCATAATTCCTAATCGAAAAAGGTGTACGACAGGGCTGTGTTCTGTCACCCCTCCTTTTTAATCTTTACTCTGAAACATTTTTCGATAGAGAATTAAGTGACACTGAAGATGGAATCAAAATCAACGGACAGACCATTAGTAATCTTCGCTATGCAGATGATACAGTCATAATAGCTGACAGCCAATAAGCGCTACAGCGACTATTAGATAGAATAAACACTGAAGGAGAACGACTGGACGTGAAGATTAATATAGATAAGACAAAGGTAATGGTGGTTAGTAGAACACGAAATATGCAATTAAATATTAAATAAGAGTAAACAATAAGAACATCCAATAGGTCCTTAAGTTCAGGTGTTTCTGTATATGGATAACTGAAGATCTAGATCCAGACATAGAGATACGTAGCAGGATTGAGCAGGCCAGAACATAATTTACTAAGTTGAGAACTTTGCTAAGCAACAGTAGCTTTATCTTAACGCTTCGATATCGCTTTGTAAAACGTTACATTTACTCCATACTGCTATTGTTGTAAAAACCTGGACCATAAAGGCCGATGTGATGAACCGATTGGAGGCCTTTGAAATGTGGGTATTTAGAAGACTACTTTAAATTCTCTGGACAAATCACACAACAAATGTCGAAGTATTAAATCGAATGGGCAGAGAACGAGAATTGCTGCCAATAATAAAATTAAGAAAAACTGCTTATCTGGGTCATATATTTCGAAATTCCAAGTACCAGTTCTTAAAACTTATTATGGAAAGGAAGATAGAAGGAAAACGGGGCATCGGAAGAAAGAAATACTCACGGCTTAAAAACATCAGGGATTGTACAAACCTGGATACCCATGCACTCTTTAGAGCTACACAAGATCGAGAGGAGTATGCCAGAATTGTTGTCAACATCCACTTATTGGATAGCGCACCATACGAAGAAGAAAATCACAATCTATACCTTAACATCAAGTCCGAATAAAAGAAGGTCAGAATGAAAAAATAGCCAATGACATGGGATAAGACCAACAGTATTGTAAATAATAATACTGTACATTGTACAATGTGTTCGAAAACTTTCTTGACAAAGCTTCTTTTCATTAAATTTTTTTCATTAAAAAATTCAAAGAATACTATGTGCTTGACGTAGAAACCTTATGAATTACGATCTGAACCGACAAAAGATTTTTTAAATTTTCTGTGTTGTATTCTGAAATATAATTAAGGTTTTATTACGTTCTTCAGTTTACGATTCTTTAAGCACCTCATAATTTAAGTTAAATAATACCCATTGGGTGTAGATTTCATGTTTACTATCTATAGTTTCACACTGAATCTTGCAAAGTTATGCCAAGTTAAAAATAACATAAAGATTTAATAGTTTTTTGTGCGACTTTGAGTCATTCACATAAAGGCAAGAAGAGCATCGCAGACGGACCAGACAAGTTTCCGGTCGGTTAAATTCTTTGGCAGTCAACGTAGTATGTTTATGGGAATTTTTTGAGAAAATCATCGCTGAAAATTTTAGTTCAGCATATTTCAGACATCATAAATTAAATGGGGCAGTTCGTTCACTCATTGTCACAATATATCAACATGGTTTAAGAAAGATGGTGTAGCCACCGCGGCATTTAAATACTGGCCTTCCAGGAATTATGTTGAATTTCTTCACAATGAAAAAATGTGTATACTAATATACACAATATGACAATAATCGAAACAAAACAGTGTAATAGTAAAGAAGACCTTCTAAAAGACACAATTAGAGATGTTAGATACTTCAAACCAGAAAAAATACGCAATATATGTACACAATTAGGATATAAGCAACGGGTGAACAAAAAAAATTAGACAATAGACTGAAATACAAAATTGTTGAAAATAACTATCCTATTGTTCATGTTGAATTTATAATATGAAAGGTATATTGTCTGTTTACTGAAAAATGTCGGGTGGGTTGGAAATTCAGCACCAGTTTCGGATATTGCGTAGCTGCAAATGGTGTTTTCTTCCATATTCCGCTTAACATTTATTTTAAATTAGTTGGAACTTAACTCTGTCAAAAAACGCAAAAGAAATATATACTTTTAGAAAAATTGTTCCATAAATCATAAATATAATAAAAGTTTACAGACAGCAAAAAAGAAATACAGAAAAAAATAGTTAAAATAGCAAAGGAAGAAAAAAGTAAAGGAAAATAGACAAAAATAGGCTATATGAGGTTGTTCGTGAATGGGAAAGAATGGATATGGGATGAAGAAAAACAACAACTAAAAGAAAATGCGCCAGCTGAAGATAAAGACTTAGAAACTAAAACAGAGTTCTACGAAAACCTAAGCACCCCAATAGGGAATATACAGAAATACGATATAAAGATAATCTTTGGTGACATGAAGACGAAAGTCGGAAAAGAGGAAATATATAGAATAACAGGAGGACAAAGTTTACATAAGGAATCAAATGAAAACAGAAAAAAAATAATAGAATTTTCTACAGAGATCAAAATGAAGATGGCTAGCACAAGGTTTGATCACAAAGACATTCATAAGGTAACATGGACTTCTCCCATGTAGTTACAGAGGGAAAGATACCAACAGTGACCATATACTAATATTAGCACAACTAAAAAAAAGAACTCCCAATTATAGTAAAATCTGTTAGAGATAAATTAAATTACCAATTAAAGCGCCTGCAAGAGAAGCAGATTGTAAACAGACTAGAGGAAGAAATAAATAAAAAAACCAGAGAATCCAGTCAAACAGAATATAGATGAAGAGTGGCAGACCATACAGATAGCCATATCGGAAGCATCGGAAAAGTGTATAGGAAGAAAGCATATAAAAAGACGGCAAGACTGGTTAGATGAAGAATGCAGGAATGTTTTGGCAATAATAAACAGGGCAAAACTACAAAAGGATAAAGAAAATACCCAAAAATCGATCGAAATCTATGTGGCAAGAAGAAGGGAAGTGAACAAAGTTTGCAGAAAACAGAAAAGAGAACAGCTAGAAAAGCAATTGAAAAACATAAAGGAAGTCTACATAAACAAAGAAGTAAAGAATTTCTACTATGAAGCTTAGAAATCCAGAGAAACTACAAAGAATAATCCCCAGTAGTGCAGGAACAAAGAAGGCTTACTTCAAAGTAAAACAACAAAAATAATAAACAGATAAAAAATTAAACAAATCAACTTCGAATAAATTTAATTAAATAATAAGAGACCTAAAAAATAACAAAAGTGTAAGAGAAAGTGGTATCCCAACTGAGATTTTTAATGAAGGTGGCGAAAGATTGACGGAATGGATTTGATAATAATAATTTGGCAAAAGGAAGAAATGTCAAAACCATGAAATAGCGCTCTTATATGTCCTAAAAAGGGAGACAAAATGGAGTGCGAAAACTATAAAGGTATGTAGTCTATAAAATACACATTAGCAAAAATTATTAGGAAAAGATTAATAAAATATCATAACAAAGTAATTGGAAAATACCAAGGGGATTTTAGATAAGTAATAACAACCACAATACAAAATAATAGCTATGAACAAAGCTTAGGATTACATATAGGATTACATTAGGGAGTCATATGCTTTAAACAAGCATATGACTCCCTAAATCGAAATTGCTATATGAGGCCACGAAAACATTAGAAATCCCAGAAAAGCTTCTGAGAAATAGTGAGCTTGAAATAGTGAGAATGACGCTGAGGAACACGATGAATATGGTAACAATGGAAGGAATCTTTTAAGACAGTTCACAGTGAATAGAGGCTTAAAACAAGGGGATCCGCTATCAACGAATTTATTCAACCTAGTATTAGAACAAATCGTAAGAAGATCAAATATGAGCACAAACAGGACTATTTTAAATAGTAGGGAACAGTATACCAACAAATTGAACAACGCCTCTGTCCGATTATGTCGAACCACACCGCTGTACCGTGAGTGGCCGGCTTTAGGAAGCGATAGGTGGTTTGACCATCTATGAATGAGTTCTTGAATTAGTTCAGAATCCAGCAGCCCGCTGAAGAATTGGATTTTTATAATATAATTATTTATCAACCTTTTGTTGACCAACCACCTACAGCAGAATTGAGCCGAAATACATAATATTTCGTATGTTCCGAATTTATTTCGTTCAATCTGTATATGCTTTTTTTGCAATATTCATACATCTTAAAATATAATTACTAAAGGTAAACTCTTACTGTAGCAATTTTTCGTGTTCCGTATTCTTATTAGTCCAACAAAAAAATACATTTATTTATTAACCATTTGAATAATTCATTATACATTTAAAAATATGGACCTTTATTTTAACATTTTATTTTATTATTAAAACCGATTAAAAATAAAAACTTATTCCGTGTTCATTTTTTTTTATCACTTGTAAGTGCTCGTAATATAATACAATGTATGTTTTGTCTTCTTTGGGTGATAACGATATGAAATGGTATGGTGTCTAGACGTGTGAGGAATACAGTTAAAATATCAAATATTACTCTCTGATATTATGAAACATCAGGTAAATGTGACTTTAGTATAGTGTAGAGGTAAAGTTATTTATATTCAGTAGTGTCCATTTACGAATATCAGAATAGTATTTTTAATTTAAAATGAAAGTTTCTATTTTTTAAAGCTTTATGGTTTTAAATCAAACGACCAAATCTGTTATTTCAATATTAATTACAGTAAGAAGCCTACTCAACTTTTCATTATGGCTTTCCAAAAATCATAAAATGTATTATACAGTGTGTAAAAGCCAAATGGAATAAATTCATTACTTAGGTTACTGTACATAACTATAAAAAATCCCGAAACACGTCAAATTTAAATTATAACTTGACATTCTTTAACGTGAAAATGCAACCTCTACCTTCAACCCCCTTGGAATGACAGGTACAACCCCGAATTTTTAAAATAAGAAGTATAGGCTTGTGATATATCGTTTGAAAGGTCTTTTCATTCTCCATTCAAAAATGTTGTTGCTTTCAAGTTTATTAAGATTATTTAAGATAACATAAATTAAAATCATGTTTCATGATTATGTTACCGAAATTCTCTACAATACAATCAAAAACTAAAATGTAATGCAAAACGTTATACAATGTAGAACACGACAAAGAACTATGAATGTTATTGAAGTATATGTTCAAAATGTTCACCGCAAACGTCTTGGCAACATCCTAATCTCAAATAAAACTGTCTTCTAACATTATTTAACATAACAGGCGTGATCGACCTAATCGCAAGCGTTATTCGTTCTTTTAAGTCATTTAAATCAGAATGTTTAGTTTTGTACACATGGCTCTTTACATATCCCCATAAAAAGAAATCTAATAATGTAAGATCAGGTGATCGCGCTGGCCATTCAATCGATCCTCGCCTCCCTATACACCGATTGGGAAATATTGTATCGAGATACTGCCGGACATTAAGTTGGTAATGTAGTGGTGCTCCATCCTGCTGAAACCATATCGTATTCGCTGGAACTTCAGGGTTTCCTGGATCAGGATATAAATTTGCCAACGTTGGAATGACATCATTTTGAAGTAGTGCCAAATAATTGTTGCCATTCAAGTTGCCCTCAATGAAAAAGGGACCAATTATATTGTTTCCTACAATCCCTGCCCAAAAATTAACCTTTTGAGGGTATGGAGTGTGTTCTTCTCTCATCCAGTGAGGATTTTCCGTGGCCCAGTAGCGGCAATTTTGCCGATTAGCATGACCGTTAAGTGAAAAAGTACACTCATCAGAAAACATAACGTCTTCTAATTGGATGATATTGTTATCCATGTCCATCATTTGCTCACAAAAAAAGTTCTCCTATCAAAATCGTCTTCCATGAGCTCCTGAGTAGGTATCATCTTATAGGGATGCAATTTATTTTCTTTTAATATGTTTACTATCGATGTATAGCTAGCATTGAATGTAGTGGATGCCTGTCTACTCGATGTATGTCGAGTTTCCTGAAACTCAAGCACATTTAATTTGAGATCATCACTGAGTGCATTGGCAGCTGCTTTTTTTTATCTGCCTCACATGACCAAACTCGCGAAACTGCTTCTCTATTTTATTTATTGTTCCTTGGGATATAGGCGGTAAATTAGGAAATTTCTCATGAAATAGGAGAGTTACTTCCTGTTGTGTTGGGGTGTTATCTCCGTAACCAATCATTTGTGAATTGCACGAACTTTTTACTTAAATTAAAATATGACAACTTAAATAACACAATTTACTAATGCGTGTTAAAATAACGTTGCCAGGAAAATTCTTTAAACTTTTTTAATGGTTACCATCTAAAAACCACAATGGTTTTTGTTCACTTTCTCATTATCAAGACCTAAACGGAAAATAAGTTTTGAGTATATTTTAGCGAATTTCGGTAACCACATGATTTTAATTTATTTTATCTTAATTAATCTTAATAAACTTGAAAGCGACAACATTTTTGTATGGAGAATGAAAAGACCTTTCAAACGATATATCACAAGCCTATACTTCCTCTTTTAAAAATTGGGGGTTGTTCCTGTCATTCTAAGGGGGTTGAAGGTAGGGGTTGCATTTTCACGTTAAAGAATGTCAAGTTATAATTTAAATGTAACGTGTTTCGGTATTTTTTATAAATATGTACAGTAACCTAAATAATGAATTTACTCTATTTGGCTTTTACACACTGTATACCAACGAGATAACTTTGATTTCCTAGTACAGATAACCTGTCTATTTAGCCAATGGAAACTCTTCAAAGATAAGCGTTTACATGCCCATTACTCATTGTAAATTACTAATTTTTTCACCTAGTCGGAATAGGCACGTACATATTAGTACAGCTGAGAAGATTGTACTATAAAAAATACAGAAAGAAAATTTCCCCTCGTTTTATCTTGCTTAATTCCGACTATTAAAGCTAAGCTAAACTAAGCTTATAGAGTTTGCTGCATATTCTTATATTCAATGCCCATCAGTATAGTTTTATAGTAGCATACAGAAAATATATAGCAGTAGTATACAGAAAAGATATATATGTTAAAGATTTTTATTCTTAAACTTATACTCGTCGGCAAGTTTGAGGGTAGAAGAGGATCAAGAAAAAAATTATATTCCTTGCTTAGAAACATGCAAATCTGATGCAAATTCATTAACGCTGATTTAGTTTCAGACTAGCTGAAAAGGGAAATCTAAGAATAATGTATTAAGACAGCAATTAAAACACCTACACACTGCTAAATGTATGGTACAAGAAGAATATGGAAATTACTTACTCCAAAAGTTTTAAAAACATTTTTAAAACTGGTTATATTTTTAAAAATTTGTTTATATCTACAGCTTCCGTAAATAGAATTGTTTAATATTATTGAGACAAAGAAATGACCATGTAGGATTAACATGTACGTTATCATCTCGTACAAATTATTTTGATCTTATTATTGTTAATTACTTAATTAGAAATCCATTTATACACAGTAAACAAGATACTGGGATGGTCTTCAATTAAAAAAATTTTGTTTCATGTAATCGTTGAGTAAATTGATAGGAGGCATTGCGTGGGGTACTTTGGACCTTGGTATGCGTTTCATCTTTACAGTAGACTGCATTCTTGTTACTATCAATAAATAAAATACATTTATGTGATAATTTTGTTTGGAGTTCTCAAATTAAATTTAACCATGTTATAAATTAAGTAAAGTTAAAAATACTTTTAAATATAAAAACCTTTATATTGAAGTAAAAACTTCTGTTGTAATCGGTATATATTTAATTAAAAATATATAAACAAATCCAAATGAATACAATAGCTGTTTTTTGTTCAGATTGATCATTTTTGGTGTTATCAGACTATCTTCAGTTAACTTGGCTTAGTAGTTGCTATATAAATTCATTACCTAGCAGGGGGTGGGTTTAAATTTAATATTACATACTTAAAAGTGTTAAAATATACGACGTAATGTTGATGTTTACAGATTTAACTGTTCGGGAACCATATGTCCCTACTCGAAACAGCGCAGATATGAGTTTTGCTGCTGCAGACCAAAACTTTTGCTGTGATTATTGTGTTCTTTTTAATTATATTTTCAATAAATATGAATAAATCCGCGAATAAATTCTAGATCCAATGGAATTAGGAAATCGCAAAAAAACTGGTCCCTTATACAAAGTTTTCCTTTTATAGAAGCTTTTTAACCCTTTTCTTTTAAATTTCATATAATAATGGTCTGGTAAGAATTCAACCATAACAAGTTGTAAAAAAAGTTAACGACATTCTACACTTTTGTTGATAGAATCGATGTTTGTAAAAACGAGTAATCTATTGATACTATAAGATAAATTACCGGTAATATTGTAGAAAAACTCATTTATTATACATATTTCTATTATCAGTTGTTTTTCAACATTTTTAACGCATTAGTACAATGAGTTTCTATTGTAGCAATCGTTGCAGTTAATTACCAAGCAATAGGTAAACTTGTTTTTGATGGTTCGTTCATACAAATACGCAAATATTAAACAAGTATTACTTCTTCTTCCGCGGATTTCTGGAATTTAACTACTAAAAGTATTCTTCTTCCTGTGCGATATCCTTTAATGACATTGACGATTATTACAACCCTTTTTACTCTGTCTGCAGCAGTTCTGAAGAGTTCTTATATTACTTTTTTACTCCACTGCAATTTTTCAACCAGAACATTCGTAGTTTCTTCGGTCCTTCTTTTGCTTTTTTCCCCTTGTATTACGAACGGGATCAACTCATTTTTTTCATCTCTTAGTATCTGATCAAAATAGGTCATTTTTCTTTCCTGTATAGTGTTGAGTTTTTATTTTTCTTCTTTCATCTTTCTTAATGTTTCCGTGTTTGTTACATTGTGTCCATAATTGTTTGTGAGACATTTTGTTGAGTCGTTTTATTTCAAGGCTGCGGTCGAAAGAGAATGGGAAGTCAAAGAAAAATGGTGTTAAATATTGAGTAAAATAACTGTAGATATAACGTGGAAAAGGATTTAAAAATTCTCGGATACAGTAAATTAAAAAGAACTAACAGAAGACACTTAAAATTGAATAATAAAACAACAGGTAATAATCATGAAAGAGCAAATGACCGAGGCAACAAGAAACCATGCAAGTAATGAGTGAGAAAGTAATTTTAGGGAAATATACAATTTAACATTATTATGGAACGTGGAAGATTACTATAAATATAAAATATCGTGGGATAAGCTTATTACGCATTTCTCTACAACTGCTTAAAAATACGACAATATGACAATCAATAATGCCAACAAAAGAAGAGCAACAAGGTTTTTGAAAAAGTCTATCCACGGCAACGTATTTATTTGTTATCACTTTGTTCAATAATGCACAAAGTGATAACAAATAAACTGAATAAAATCATTAGAATAGAACCTGCGTATCTATGTGTCGTATGACAGGGTCAAATTAAGGACGTGGATACCTCTAGGAATAATCAAAACGATCAAAAATATCTACAAAAACAAACCAATAAAAGTCAAAGTTGAGAAAGAACTAACTGACCCTATTAGAGCTGACAATGGGATAAGACATGGAGATTCCCTGCGTCCTCTATTATTCAACGTAATAATGGATGAAATATTAAAAAAAGTATGAACTAAAAAAGGATATTAAATGGGTGAAAAACAACTTGAAATAATCTGCTTGCTAACGACGCAATACTACTCTCTTAAAGTAAAGATAATATACAATGTATGCTGCACCAATTTAATATACCTAACCGACAAAAAATTTGTTAATTTTCCCACTACTACTACTAAGGATTTCCACAGTTTTCACTGTCTTCCTTCACTCAACCGTTTTTTCCAATTTTCCCTGTCATTCCAGTCTCCATCTCGCAGGGTTCTTTTCTCCATAGCCTCGTCAATTTCATCTCTGAATGACCTTCGGGGTCTTCCTCTCTTTCTTCTTTTGATCGGGCTCCATTCTGTGATTTTGTTTATCCAGCGTCCTCTGTCCGCTCTTCTAACGTGGCCGTACCAGGATAGTCTCTTCTCTATATAGTCGATTATGTCTGATTACACTCCCATTCTCCGCTTAATCTCTGCGTTTTCAATTCTGTCCCTTTTTGTAAGACTACAGCTGCTCCTCAGAAACTTCATTTCTACTGCTCTTATTCTACCTCTATTTCTCTTGTTTATTATCAAGTTTTCGGACCCATATGTCAGGATACTTCTTGTCAGGGTATTATATATTCTCTTTTTTGTCTTTATCGTAATGTTCTTATCCCACAGCACTGAATTTAGTTGTCTTATACAGTTTCTTGTTTGTCTTAGTCTGTTGTTTATATCTTCTTCTAATGTTCCCTGGTTCGATATTATGGTTCCTAAATACTTGAATTTATCTGTTCCATTTACTTGTCTTCCCTCGTTTCTCATATCCTTGTTTTCTGTTGTTAGGTATTCGGTTTTCTCTAAGTTTATTTCCATTCCCAATATATATTCCACAATTTTCCCAATATAGGCAAAATACATTTTTATAACAATAAATTTACTAGAAGATCAGATAATAGAAAAAGTGATGGAGTTTAAATATCTAGGCATCACATTAGCTACGGAAAGCTCAAAAGAGACGGGTCCAATATAGGATGACGATCAGTTGGAAGACCACGAAAACGATGGAACGAAAACTGACTGAAGGCACATTGAAAAACAGACAGAGTCTTTTCTACATAAAAAGAAGACGAACAAGAATAAGTAAAAGAAAACATTGCAAATACGAAACAACTATACCATGTGATAAAATGTGTTAGGCTTTCACCGCAATCGTCTAACTTGTTGAACTGTTTGTTCGTTTTAGGCCGTTGTCTTCTAAGATTAGTTCTTGACGTTTCGCCAACACTAGGAGTTGGCGTCTTCTGGAGATATTACTGCTTCGCTTGTAAGGTGAAACTGACGCCGCATTGTACTACGGAGGCCATATTTATATTTTCGGGAAGGCAAGTAGAATTGGGTGGGGCAATATTATGCGTTATAATTAATGCTTCCATTGTTTGTTTGCATTAGGGGACCATTATTTATTGATTTCATACAACAAAATAGTAATTTTAAGAAAATGCAAACAACTGACTTAACTTTGACCAAAACCAACTGGATTTTTAAAAACTAGACTTTTTGCTATAGATCTTTTTAGTTATCATTATTCAGATGGCTAATGCAGTAATTTATGTTTGTCTTTTCGTACTAGTAGAAAGAACATCAGTACTAAATATTTTTCTTAATAAATTACTTTCCATTTAAATCAATACATTTTAAGAAATGAAGAAACACCTAAACTTGATTTCTATCAGCCAAAAGAACAGGCGGGCTTCAGGGCAGGATATGGCACAAATGCATTTGCATACCATAAAGATCTTAATAGAAAAGTGCATCGAGTACAACATACCACTGGTTCTTGCATTTGTCCATTACGAGAATGCTTTTGATTCTGTAGAGTTTGAAACAATACTGGAAGCCCTAAATCAATGCCGACTAGATTACAGGTACACGACACTAATCAAAAACATCTACGAGAACGCTACATCAAGTATACGACTACACGAAGACATAGAAAAATTCAGCTTAGGTCGAGGAGTTAGACAAGGAGACAATATTTCACCAAAATTGTTCACGGCAGCTCTACAGTCAATATTTAAGAGCACTCACTGGCAAGATATGGGCATCAATATAGATGGAGGAAGATTAAATAACCTAAGATTTGCAGATTCTGTTGTATTAATCGCAGATAATTTACAAGATACAGTTTTTTATGATGCATTCGCTTAAAAGTCTGTCTGAAAGAGCAGGATTAAAGATAAACTTTGAGAAAACTAAACTTATAACAAATCTCGTAATGAGTGGAAATATAACTATTGACAATAATACCATACAACAAACAGACACTTACAAATATCTGGGACATGAAATCAAAATAAGCAGAGACAATCAAACACATGAAATACAGAGGCGAGTAGGCCTAACTTGGGCAGCATTTGGCAAATTAAGCCATATTCTAAAAAGTTCAATTCCCATGTGTATCAAGCGAAAGGTTTACGACCAATGTGTTTTACCTGTACAAACTTATGGAGCGGAGACTTTAACACTCAAGCAAAAATCTGCAAATAAACTCAGAGTTACGCAACGAGCCATGGAACGTACAATGCTAAACGTGAGCCTTCGAGACCACATAACAAACCAACAAATCAGGCAAAGATCAGGAGTTCAAGACGTCATCGAAAGAACCACGTCGCTTAAGTGGAACTGGGCAGGGCACTTAGCCAGAGCACAAGATGGACGGTGGACAAGACGTATTATGGAATGGAGGCCCAGAAACTATAAAAGAAGCCGAGGACGACTACCGACTAGATGGACCCATGATATAAAACGTATAGCGGGAAACTGGCTACAAGCGGCCCAGTGTAGAGAACACTGGAAAGAACTGAGGTAGGCCTATGTCCAGCAGTAGACGCGATTGGCTGATTGATGATGATCATTTTAAGAAATAAATGAGGATGATCTAGTCTAGATCGCCGATAGATCACAAAATTTACAAGATTTAAAAAATAGAATTAGATTGGAAATTCGTAATATAATTCCAGAAAATATTCAAAAATTCAAGAAGATGGTCGTCATTGTTTCAATTACTGTCAAGAGGCAGGTGGGTGGTAGTTTGAACATTTAATTTAAGCGAAAAACAATGTTTATTTGTCAAATATATATTTTCTTTGTTTTCTTCTGCCAGCTATAAAATATATTTTGAATCAGATAAAGTACACACATCCTTCTTGTTGTGTCAATTAAGTTCAAAGATATTTTTGTTGACCACCCTGGGCCAAAAATGAGCGACTGCCCTTTCAATGAAGCTAGCAGCCGAACCTTATTCTCATTTTAATAAAATCATCGATGATGTCATCACGCCCAGATGGGTAACGTCACTAGTATGATATATATGCCAAAAACTCATAGTTTAACAATAAAAATCGACCTATTATCTCCAAAATCACCAATTCTCAAAAAAAAAAGAATTTATTCCACAATTTTGCCCATCACTGTATATATCTTTTTTATTATGTATGTAAATAAAAAGTACCAAGCGGACGGCAACGTGAGGATTACAAATACTGAACAACTCCCAAAACCAAGGTTTGTAATTCGCAATAAACTGCTCATGAACTGCGTAAGAAAACGAGTTAAACATGCATTAATTTTCTCGGCTAACTTTTTAGTTTTTCTAGGCTAACTGCGTAAGAAAACGAGTTAAACATGCATTAATTTTCTAGGCTAACTTAGTTTACAGTTATCATATTTTTATTTGTGCAGAAAAATTAGTTTTGATAATATCATGTAAAAGGCAGAATATTAATGAGAAAAATAATTTTTTTGCAGTTTTAAAAACAGTCTAAAAACCATATTTGGATTTTTCCTAGATGTAAATTTCTCAAATCTTACGACCATTAAAATTATTAAAACATCACTAAGCACATATTCGTGTTATTCTTACCTCAGTTAACCAACTAATTGGTTTCGAATATTAATATATTAATACAAAAGGGTGCCCACACACCTTCGTAATACATTCCCTCCCTTGACACATTAACAAGCAAATAACTACGATTAAATGTTTTTAAGGACTTTTCTGTGGTTATTTTGATGTCAAATTGTGTAAGAGTTAGAGAGGGTTAAAAGGAGATATAGTGCTTGGAAATTAGAAATTGGATACAAATTGTAAGTGAGTAGAAGTATAATTTTTCATATAATGTAATTATAATTATATACGTATAATTTTTCAAGATACATTATCATTTTTTTAATATGTCTGAGACATGTTTTTTGTATAAATTACAAGATCGTCTCTATTTTATCTAATTTATTAAATACATGGTTGCATTTTACTGATACGTCCGAGACGTGGTTCAGTGTTCACCTTCCTTTCTTTTCTTTCACAACTGTTTGTTGTAGTCTCTCCATAATTGAGTTCTTAAATTTGTACGACTACAAATTCACTTATTCCATTGTATTGTAGTGCTTGAGACAGTAGATATAACTGTTCAGAAACATTAAACAATGCTCAAAAGTAAATTGTTCAAAAATAACAAGATTTAAAAACGATTATTTTTATAAAATCTTATCCCCTAGTCAATTATTCTTTTAGGTGCTTTCTGTACATTCTTTACCATATTTATCAGCTTTATCTTCGTGCCAAAGGTTTAAGAAATCCCCAACCAATCAACATGTTGTCGACTTACCAACAAGGCACATATTATCACTACCAGGAAGTTTGTATCCAACTAATTATTTTTATTACTATGTGTTTGCGAAGAATTATCTCAACACGTGGAAATTTTTCTCTTGACATTTTTGCTTAGATACTGGAACGGGGGCATTTACTTGTTTTCTGTTTACGCAAAGAAACATTCTTGACACCAATACATTACATCAACACATAAACTGACAATATTTTGAGCCATATCTGGGATGAAGGACCCTACAAGGATGCCGCCAATGTTGCAATTCATAATAGTCTACAAGGGAGTAAATCAGAGATTTTATGATTTTTTCTATTAGACGAATTTATTTGTAGTTTTATGTATACATTTGCATCATTATAACACTATCTAGCGTTGTTAAATTGTCAAAATAAGACATTGGTGTAGAAAATAATCAAGAAAATATATGAAGATAATTTTGTATTTTGAGGATGAGACTCAAACTAAATGAAAATATACAAATTTTACAGGACATAAATAAAAATTACAAATGTGATTGCTTTCTGGAAGATATGCAAAATAAAAATAAACATGAAATATCGTTAAAATAATAAATTAACTTTTAAAATGAAAAATCCTTATGGTTGAATTACTGTGGTATACCATAGTGTAAAAAAGTTACATTGAAGTAAACAACTTCAGTTAAGTTAATAATGGTATATATACAAGGATTTCCACAGTTTTCACTGTATTCATTCACTCAACCGTTTTCTCCAACTTTTCCTGTTTAGCCAGTTCCCTTCCTGTAGGTTTCTTCTTCTCATCGCTTCGTCCACTTTATCTCTGAAAGACCTTCGGGGTCTGCTTTTCTTTCTTCTTCCTATCGGACTCCACTCTGTTATTCTATTTATTCACCGATTTTGGTCTGCTCTTCTGACATGTCTGTACCAGGTTAACCTCTTCTGTTCGATATAGTCGGATTATGTCGGAGTTCATTCCCATTCTCCTCTTAATCTCCATGATATTTATTCTATCTCTTGTTACTCTGCAGCTTCTCCTTAGGAAGTCCATCTCTGTTGCTCTTATTTTGTTTTTGGTTTTCTTATTTATTGTCCAATTTTCTCACCCATAAGTGAGGATACTTCTTGTCATTGTATTATATATTTTTTTTTCTCTGTTTTTATGCTGATGTTCTTATCCCATAGTACCGGGTTCAATTTTCGTATGCAGTCTCTTGTTTGTCCTAGTCTATTTTTTATATGTCGAAAGAAAATGCAAAAAAGTATTTTTGAAGTGTGTATATTTTTGGCAATTCCTAGCTGAGCGCTTTCGGCTTTACAAAGCCATCATCAGAGCTATGGTCAATTTTTTTAAATACCACTACAAAGGAGAGATCTCATTTCCTTAAATTTCAAAAATATGATTTTGTAGGAGTTGGAATTCTTAAAACATATAAGAAGCCGACACTGGACTTCACAAACACGTTAAAAAATTGATAAAATTTTTGTCATGGTACGGGTTTAAGACCCGACCATTGATTGATGTGAGGACGTAGACTGAATAGTCTTCTATTCAGTAAATAGAATACATGAATGCTCTGGGGAAGATACCAGCTAACTCATGAGTTGGCAACTTTACTTATTTTGGTATTACGTATACATAAACCACACTCTGCTTATTTGATTTAAATTTTTTGTAAAGTGTAAGTAAATTTTATAAATATAGTACATCCTTTATCATAGTCATGAAGCTTACGTTAAAGAAGAGACACAGAAATATTTTGTTTTTAGATAATAACGAATAGCAAAAATAAGTCATTTGGTAAATTTATTTCCCTACTTTTGATGATAACGACGCCATTCAACTTCAGAAATAACCAAATTTGATAAGCCATAATATAGAGTTGTATTTTCACAGATGGGTCAAAATGCATTTTAGGAGTTGGTTGTGCGGTATTTATCCAAAACAATCAAGAACACATATTGTATATAAATTAAACCAACAATGTTCCATTTATTCCGTAAAAGTCTTTGCAATATATTAAGCTCTGGAATGGACTAATGAGAAGAAAATGTTTGATCAACAAATAATAATCCTGTCGGATTCAAAATCTGCTTTGACTGCTTTAGATAATTCGCATTTTTTATTCTTTATATTCTGCCTAAAAACAAAATAAGTGTGAAATAAATACGATTTTTGTTAGAAATTTAATTTGTTTACATCAAATTTTGTATAAATAAAAGAAGGTATGTTATTATGTAACAATAAAACACTGAAAACTTTGTTTTCAAACTTCCACAAAATTTATTTTAACCTCTTATCACTACAGCTGTTTCGGCTGATTGCCTTTCTCAAGTGATCTATTTTTGGCATGCGTTTACACTTTATAGTAACTAATGAAACATGTTGACAAGGGGAGAACTGTTTGTTTCAAGTTGGTCATTCAGAATTATATTCAATATGACTATAAAGTGAATTAATATACGATAAAAATTTATCGAGTTGCCTGTAAGTTCCTGTGAAACATACCAGTACGGCTTTATAATAGAAACAGAACAAAATCAATCCATAAATTATTTAGATGTTATAAAATAAAAAACACTTATACAGTGGTGTGTACAAACCTAAATGTGGCGACTGCCCAAAAACTTATATCGTTCAAACTGGTAGAAACTTTAATAAACGAATAGCAGAACATAAAAGGGCTTTCAGTAATAGAAAAACAAATTTTTCATACGCACTTTACCTTCTAGATCACAATCATTCTTTTAATGACGAATTTAAAATTTTTCACATTCAAAATAAAGGCCTTAAGCTATCCTTGTTAGAATCTATGGAAATCAACAAATTAAAAAACACAGATATAATTCTGAATGACTAACTTGAGACAAACAGTTCTTCCTTCCTCAACCTATTTCATTATAGACTATAAAACGTAAATGCATACCAAAAATATATCACTTGAGAAAGGCAATCAGCCGAAACCGCTGTAGTGATAAGAGGTTAAAATAAATTTTGTGGAAGTTTGAAAACTGAAAAGTTTTTAGTGTTTTATTGTTATATAAAATGAATTTCCATCAAGTAACGGTCGAATCCATCAATTATTTTTATTTATTTTTTTTGTTTGTTAGAACTTTTGGATTAATTTCATAGGAAGCTAATCGGTAGTTCCGTAAAGTCATAGTTTTGTCATTTAATAGTAGGAAAGACAGTATACGCAAGAATTGGAATTGGAATGTGTTTTTAACAAATAATAACGAGTGCACGGTTTTGGAAATTCAATAGTAAATAAATAAGTCAGTGACTTCATTATGCGGTTGATTATGTAAACACTTGAAACATTAAATTTATCGCAAATTATTACCTAAATACGAAATATATTTTTATTTACATTGTATTATTGAAAGAATTTATATATATTATAAAAGGTTGATTGACCCTATTTCTGTAAATAAATAAAAATGTTTGTTTTAGTAAATAGTTCGTTGTTTAATAATACCTTTGCTTGCATATTCTTATATAAAGATAATTCTTCATAAGCTGCGGATGCGATAGGTACAAATATGTTAGGCGGTTTTCATCGACCAGATGTGATTTCCTCTTTTCTTTCTGGCCATAATTTCATATACGGTGAAATGGAATGACTGTGGTTTGGGATAACTGTAACACCCGTTAATGTATTTTTAATAAACAAGATATTATACAGTTTACAGTACAGGCTTGTTTAATCTCTCTGGTAGTAACTAGTGACAAATTCTTGAGACATTTAGCTAACACAACAAAAATTCAGTTAGCAACTAAAAGTCTGACCGTCATGTTTTATTTAGGTAAACTGTATCGTAGTTGAATTAATATTGAAAAACTTTAGTACAGAAGCAATACTAAATTTCAATACAGCTTCTAAAAGTAAACTTGAGACGCCATCTAGTGCTATCTAACCGGAGTATGAGAAGAATAATTTGGTTAATTGAGAATGGGTCCACAATTACCCTAAGGCTAGGCGCATACACATCGAATTTGGACGGTCGATAAAAGTTCGACCGAACTTTTGTCGATGATGCCTTGCGCGCACACTACACGATATTTATTCGATGACGTTTTTTAATCCATAAAGGTTTGTTAGGTGGAGTACACAAAATCACAATGAGCAACACAGAACCACGTAGCAACACGGAGCGACGTACCTTGAGCAGTGTCAAACAAACGCAACTGGTCCTCTGGTCGGTCGATAAAGATCGATGTGTGTGCGCGTGGTCATTTGATACTATACGCCTTGGAACGACGGCAACGACCACGGCAGCCGTGAATGCAGTGGCCAGTGACATTCATCGATCATTCATCGATTCATCGTTTGGCGATCGATGTGTGTGCTCGCTCACATTTGTTTCTTCGCGCCACCAAAGGAATTTGTTCGACCGAACTTTTATCGACCGTCCAAATTCGATGTGTGTGCGGCGGGCGTAATATGACAAGTAATCAGTGCAACTGTGGACAGCGATACCGGGGCAACTGTAGTTCCAAGAGTTTCTAAGTTAGTTTGTTTACAACATATTCTTTGGGTGCAAAAATGCCAACAAAAAATATACCAAAGAGTATCAATTGTGGTACCGGAAGTAGGTATTCACAAAAAGCATTAGAACGGACAATAAGAGATGTGAAATCGGGAAAATATTTACTAAAGATGGCTGCAATGGAGCATTGCGTACCGAAATCGACACTTGGATTACAAGTCAATGAGTGAACATGCACAAGGTAATAACAAAATTAGGTACCTACTAGATTTTACTTAAAAAATACAAAACTCTATTTAAACAGGTGTAAATGGAACTGGAGAAGTTGCCCTTTCTAGAGAAGATGAGAACAGTTTGGCTTCTCGGATAAAAACTATGAGTAAACGGGGGTTTGAACTTTCTCGCACAGAAATACTTCATACTGTACAGTTATTTGTTTAGCTAAATAATCTGCAAACACCGTTTAAAAAGTTGAAGTCTGGTAAAGATTTTGAAATTTTGAAAACGCAACCAACTTTAAAAAACAACAAAGTGACTCATTTGTTGTTTATGATTTCTTTGATACACTGGAAACTATTAATACCACAAAGGCAACCTTTTTTTCGAGACGGAAAACAACAGTGTTGGCATGTGCTAATGTCTTCTTGAATTGGCTAATAATAAAAAATTGCCTGCTTTTTTGATGTCAGATGGTTATTTATCGCACATTCAACTCGAACTAATTGCGTTGGGTATGGCAGAATATGTGACTATTCTGAAATTAGCGCAACATATTTCTGCAATATAAGAAGGCTTTGAATGTGTCTGTCTTTAAGGGGCTCAAGTCTTCATGGGATGCTTTGTTAACAGATTGACAGCGCAAAAATTTAGGATACCAACTAACAAAATGCGAAGTTGCCAACCTTTTTGGAGAAGATTGGGGCGCTTTACTCGAGAACCTGTTGTGGTAATGGCTTTAGAAAAACGAGTATTTTTCTCTAAATCGAGATTCCATTTGCAAAGAAAAGTTTAATCCCGAAAAGTTAAAACGATATGAAGAAAAAAACATTCCTGGCACTATTACTAATGGGCAAAGTTCTACAGGTAAGCAAACTTCGATCACCTACAGTTGTCAAAAACTAAGACAAAACGTTCAAAGAATACATTCAAGACAGTTAAAGTTCAGTAGCGATGATGAAAATTCCGCAGAAGTTGTTTATGCAAAGTGATGACTTGTATGGAGCTCCAAATGATAATATAGAAGAAGATCCGGAACCTTAGGTTTAAACATCCACTGGCGATAATATAATACCAGGAAAATACATGGTGGTACGAATAACCAAACGAGCAGTTACTTGTTGCAACTAAATGCAGTGAACAGAGTCGTGATAATCAAATGTTTCAATGCATGGAAAATACCTTCAAATTTCTTGAAGAAAACCAGCCTTTTTTGTTCCCTTATGATAAGATATTAGGAATACTGGAAGACCTAAACTTATGAGATTAAATCATCGTAACGTTTTCTAATAATTTAAGTAGATTCAAAAATATTGCCTAGGTGTTTCCTATTTCATGATGTTGCTTTTATTTTAAACCACAGTAAATCCTTTCATTATAATAATTACAAAATGATGTTTACCAAGCAGACCAGTTTCCCCGTTAGGGCCCTTGTGAAAGAAGAATGTTAATACTCTTCTCTCTCAATGTATTTTTTAATGTCTATTACGGAGAACATACTAACAGATTACTAATACATATATCTACAAACAAAAAAAGAAAGTGGTGTGAAACCCAACTAAGTTCTTAAGTAACTGCAAAATAAACTTTTTTATATTCCGACCACAAATACCCCACTTTGCCCTAGAGCTTCCTTAAATATGTATTATGATTCATGCCTTAAATAAAAGACATATTAGTTGATCTGAAACAAAAAAATAAACAATTTTATCAAGTATATTGTACAGTTAATATTTGGTCTCGTTTTCCATCATGTTATATATTGTATAATGGTTCTCGTTTTTCATGAGTCTCGTCTCAAATTTTTAAGCATTAGTCGCATATGACTGTTGCAATTCCCACGAAAGAACATTCCATATGAATTGTACATTACATATATAAAAGAGAGCTGAAAATAAAAAGACTTCTCATTCAGACGAACTTCCTATGAGCTATTGAAATTACTCTGCAATACTAATACATTTTTACTTATCTAATCATTTAACGAAGTTTGCAAAACACGTGTTAACCCCCGAAAACTGGATGGTGTCTGCTTTTGTAGCGATTTCTAGGTCAATAAATGTGAAAATCATAAAACGATAACTTTAATAAGCTTAACACTAAATTTGTTTTTAAAAATTATGACAAACAATGAAAAAAGTACAAAATAGTACATACATTTGTAATCACACAGTCAAAAATTTTATGTAAGCAAACAATTTGTTTACTAATTTCTATGGTATAGTATCTTATAACTAGTGTCGAATGTAAAATTCGTACAGTGTCTTCTTTACTGTACGAGTTGACTCTTCTTTGGTTCTAGAATTGAGTACGTCTAATGGCTGTTAGAGTTGCCACGATAGCCAAAATTTAATTTAAAACGAATTATTAAGAAAATTGCGTAGTCTCAGAAACCGATATCCTGGTTTTGTTAATAAATTTTGTAAAAATTTAAAAAGCAGCAATTTTCAGCATTTTGTTTACATATATATCAATAATAAACAATCAATTGTTCGTCACAATAATGACAATTTTATAGCTGTTTATGATACTTCGACGATAAAATCATAACTGATGAAAAACTTGTTCGTTCCTAAAGTGTTAGGAACCTTGATATCTAACTACCTAATTAAGTATCAATAAGAAAATGAATAAATAGGAAGAATGCAACCAAAATAGTCATTAGCTTCAATGCCTAGTTAATAGAAACATCACTCAACAAGTGAAGAAGACGTTTCGACTGAAAAAGTAAAAATAGAGCTGTGATATTGTTGTGATAATACCGTGGGGAGATCTCACTTGGTTAGTATAATTAATTTTTGTCTAAAACGAAATAGTATTTCAAAAAATATTATATCGGTGCATCAACATTTTATAAAATGATCGACATTTTTATTCATACATAGTAAACTAACAATAGATACGTATGTCGGCGGTTTTATTAAAGTTTAGTTCATATTTTTTCTTTGTTTCTGTAGTAATTTTTGAAGATTGTTCTTTTGGCTTTTAATCTTTTGATTTCCTGTTGAGATTGCTTCACACTTATTCTCATTTATCGCTTTGAGATTCTTTACCCTTGGTTGTTTTGAGTCTTAAACCCCATTGTGTGTGTTTCGCTTTAAAATCTCTTCACATGTTCTATAACGTGTTGGTAAAATGTTTACAACTTTGGTTATTTCCTTCAACATAGCTCCCAACACTTTTCATCGTTTCAACTCCTTTCGTGGAGATTTCTCGTAGTCATTATACTCCTAACCTATATTTTATTTTTATGAACGAGAGAGTAATTAGCATAATTTTAACTGGTACCTCCGACTACTCCATGGGCGTGCTCAAGATTAATTGAAAAATTACTTTGACTAATTCTAAAAAATAAATGAATTATTTCAGTGTTATAAAGTGTTATGTGTATATAAACAAAAGTGACCTCTTTTATCACACACTATATTAGAACTGAATGGCCTACATTAAAAGGGTTTTAAAAAATTCACATTTTTTTAATTTTTAAAAATTACAAAAGAGAAAAAGAGTTTTTAAAACCGTCTAAGGTATGTTAAATAGATGAATAAAAATATTAATATAAAACTTACAGCTACTTGTTACAAATCCAAATCAGATTCAGAAGATGAACTTTCAGAACCAAGATTTATAATAACTGGCTCGATCATTTTATCAGTAATATTGTCCAGATTCCACATTTTTTCCTCTTCTTTAATAGTGTGATTTACTGCCTTTTCCCAGTTTTCAGGTTTTACATAATTTACGACCTCCAAAAACAACTGTTTAACATCATGAATTTTAAAAGTGGTATTTTTTCTTGAAACTTCACTCTTTATCTGTGCCCATACCAGTTCAATCGGGTTTAATTCACAATGATATGATGGGGATCTAAGTACTGTCATTCCACGATTTTCGGCAATTTCATCAATTTCGTATTTTTTAAATTTTTCCTTATGAAGGGCACACAACGAATAAAGTTCCTTTCTTATAGATCCGGGATGGTACGTAATATTTTTCAAACTCAGCCAATTCTGCAAGTCTTTTTTTAACCACTTGGTTGTGGGCAGTCCTTCTATAAGTCTGGAGTGATAACTTGCATTATCCATTACTATTACACAGTTCTTAGGAAGAAGATCTATCATTTGTTCGAACCATTCTTGAAAGACATCAGCGTTCATGTCTTCATGGTAGTCACTGGTACGAGTTGATTCAAAAGTTAATAAACCACCTTCAACAAAATGTATGACCCTCGTTGATCCATGTTTCATCAAGATAAAATATTTTTCTTTTTTGGTTTCTCATTTCCTTTATGGTTCTTAGAAAATGTCTTCTCCATATGACAATATCGCTTCTTTCTAATAAAATAGACTTTCTGGGATTCTTTTTCCAGCGGAAGCCTATTTCTTTTAATAGTTTCCATAACGTACTTCGACTCATTTCTGGGTAATCCTTATCATCTCGAACTGAGACAAGAACTTTATCCAATGTAGGAAATTCTTGTCTAAAGAAGAATTCATACACTTTCTGTCGAAGTCCTTCTTTAAAATGGTATTCTATTTGAAATTTTGGTTTCCCTGAAGCATTACGTGGCATTTGAAAACTACCACATTTCTCTTCTTTAATAACTCTTTAAATCGTATATTTCCCAACACCAAATGTACTGCTAACTAACTCAACGGTCTCATCAACACTTTCACATAAACGTTTGTCTGTAAATGATTTAAAACAATTAAATATTAATGTTTTTTCATTAACTGTTAAAGGACCAATTTTTCGGCGTTTACACGGCACTTCCAAATTTTCCATGACACTAGTATACACAATAAACTGCACCTTGCAACTGAAGTACCTACTTTTAGTGAACTGTTAAGAATTTTGAATATGCCACTTGGACCTTCCTACAAAATGGAAAAACCCACTATCACATTTTCTGTGGAATAAGTTTAGAAGGTAATTATCTAGTCAATTACTGTCGTAGATTCCTGGAATTAAAGAATTAAATGTTTGATTGTTGAAACCCTTACTTCGTGGAATGCACTCATTTCAGATAAAATAAAACATTTTATTTTATCTAAAGAATTAAACTTTATTTTGCAAATAGGTAGGTACTTATTAAACTTTTATTGGTTATATATAACCAATAAAATAAACATCTTACATTTCTTGCAAATTCATTAGTACCTGTTAACCTCCATCAGTCCGACACTGGCAACCTTATTTAGGGATTAGTAACCCTCACAACTATTGTATTCTATTCTGCTCCAACCTTCATACCTGGTGGTCATACTCAATTTAAAATTGTTTTCCTATATACTTCTGTAAACTTGCTGACAAATATCTGTTTTTCATTGAGTCACCCAGTTTAGGGATTTGCATACATAATTTATTGTTTTATTACTCTCTCACACATAAAAATACACTATAACATAACCTTACCTCATAACATTTCTTCATCCATGTTTTTATGATATGTCATTTTTTATTATTTTTTTTGTTGATACTCCACAGATCATTTCTAAGTAAAATTCACAATTTTATAGTTAGATTTGACCAAGATAGCCGAAAAATTGGAAAAATATTTTGTAATTGTAAGAAACTGTAAAATGCAGATGCAGTAAAATATTTTCTATAAATTAAAATATAAAAATTAATAAACTACTAAAAAATAATACAAAAAAATTACTATACCTGGCGACAGCAGACTCATCAGACCTATATAATCTTTGGTATTGCTTGATATGACTGTCAGCAGCTTTAACTTCAGAGATTTTATCAAAGGTTTTCTTTCTTTTACGTATTTTATTTGTATGTATGTATGTGTGTGCATTTAAGCTTTTTTTATCGAAAAAAGTAGAAAGTAAAGTGTTGTTGCAGCGTATCTTAAGTCAACAGTTTTCTTGCATTTTACATTTATTATACTGTACATAATATGTATGATCGTTGCGAAATTGACTCTTGTTACAGGGCGTCAAATGAAAATGTCCATTCTGAAATAATTCTACAGGTCACAGCGACTACATATTTATTCCCATTCTTCTAACATTATTACATATTCCATTTAATGAATGATTCTTTAGACGTTTGGCTTCAAAAGTAAACAAAAAACTGCATATTAAAATATACTATCGAAGCTTTACTGATATACTCAAGCCAACTACGAATTGCAATGACAATTTTGTTGAATATATTTCAAATTAAAGCCAAATTAGTTTTCCAAGTGTCTACGCTGAGAGTGTCATATCGTGTTCCACCATAAATTTTACCTCGTAATTTAAAATTATATAAGAAGTACTGTTGATGTAATTGATGCAATTACAATGTCCACAGTGTCATGTCGTGGCTGAAAGGTCTTACGACAGTCTATTGGGAGTAAGTAATGTGTCTATTGGGAGTGGCTGGTGACTCGTAGGTGTCAATGATTTAGTCTAAATATTTCGTTCTATTTTTAGACTAATTTATAAAATAACAGTTTGGATGCTTTAACGATATTTTTAGGAACAAATTAATTGTCTTGGGATAATAATAAAAAAATATAACCAAAGAAATTGATACGTTTTATCAGAGAACAGTTATTTATTAATTTCTTTATTATTTTAGACGATACTTTTAACTCTTACTTAACGCGGGAATAAGTTAAAGATCACTTTCACTTATAAAAAAGGACCACTAACTTTCCAAAGAAAGCTCTGTTTGAAGAGTTTTTTCATAAAATGTTTATGGCGGTTGTTCATACTAACTGATAACCAGTTGACTTCAATATTCCTAAACTTCAGCTACTTTGCTTCTTTGGATTTTAAATTCTACCATACTACTCATACTCAAAACTTTATAATTAATAATTATTTACTTATTAACACAATGATAGTTTTGTCTTCTTTAAGTTCAAATAAGTACTCCTTTGAGCGCCGAGATAAAAAACCAATTGCAATCATCGTCTTATAAATATATGTAACAAGATGCCACGTTTAGCCACTCCTAAAATGTTTACTTGTTATTTCCCAAGTAGACTATCCCTTTAAACCGTTGAAACCTATATACCTTAAACGACATGTGATGTTTAAGTTTGTTGCGTTTGTCTCTCGATGCTTTCTTAATTGACCCAATTTGAAGAATTCTTCAACCGTAATTGGACTATTCACACATTGCAATTAAAGAGGCATTAAGTGTTTTGTTTGTGGTTATCCGTTCTAAGAAGCCTAGTGCGATGTTTTGCGAAGTTCTTTTAAGTAGTCCTTCTTTGATAACAAATACTACACAACTAATAGAAATAGAGAAATCGTTTTTATTTGAGTGATTAATACTAAAATTTCTAACATGCTCTAGAATTGGCTTATACGGAAGCGAATGGCAATAGTAAATGATTTTTTTTAATTAAACCTTATTTTTCTACTTTTATACAATTCTTAGCAATGATAGTCTTAGAATTTTTGAATAAATTTTGTTAACAAGTCGTTTTCAGTTGTAACTCAAGGTTATAATCTTATGTTTTTGAAAAATAAAATAAATTAAAACACCCAAGTAGACAACTGATGCTACTAATCTATAATTTATTAGTTATTTATTATTAAAAGCGATATTTGACATTACACCTTTTGTTTCAATATAAGAATTATGAAAATAAAAATATGTAATGTGCAAACCATAACCTTATTATTGACCTTATAAAAGCTGCTATTGCTTTATTTGGAAGAATATGCAATACCAATAGATTTTCTTAAATATTCATCATTGGAACTAACTCAAGAAAGACGTTATTCACAGAGAAATAGAAATAGAATAGAAATTTCTTTATTTTTTAGTATTTGATATTACCACCCCTACTACTAATTACACTTTCCAGTAGATTTCGCATGGATCGAATAACTTTTCTAATACATTCTTAAGGCATTGCTCCCTATTCATCATTAAGCGCAGCTCTCAATTCCATTATTCTTCTTGGTGCATGGTTTCTGTCCCAGACTCTTCGTTTAAGCTCATCCCAAACATGCTCTATTAAATTTATGTCCGAGCTCAGCTCAGGCCAATTTATTGTAGGTATACCGATCTCCGTCAGAGAGGTAATGTTGACTCTTGCGGTATGGCTTTCTGCATTATCGAGCTTTAAAATATAGGCATTACCAATAAATCATGCGTATAGAACCACATTTTCAAAATGTCTCTGATGTAAAGATCCGTCGTTAAACCTCCTCCACGTTTTCCATCAGACACGAAAACCAACTCGGTTTTCCTATTATGGAAGTGCCTGCCCAAAACAAACCAGAACCACCTCGATAGGTTACAATTTCTCGTATACAACATTGAGCAAATCGCTCTTCCGGCCTTCTTTAGATTCAACGCCTTTTGTCGTTGCCATGTAGGCAGATCCTACTTTCGTTGGAGAATAATACCGGACTCCACTGATAGTCGTCCCAATTCAGATGTTCGCGAGCCAATCCTGATCGCCTATGGTTCTGAGCTGCAATTAGCTTGGGACACATAGATATCCTTTTTGGTGTTAGGTTAGTTGCCTTCAGTCTTCTTCTGCCCGTCCAAATGCTGGTTACCACACCTCGGACCTCTTTAAGCTCTTTTTTGACGCACCAAGAAATCGATCAGCTCCTCCATTGTTATTCGTTTACATCCTTCTCCTTATCGGCAGTCATAATCACCAGTATCTTGGTACCGACGATATACTCGAGATACAGCAGATTGGCTTAAATTTAGTCGATACGGCTGCTGGCTCAGGCTTGCTCTCAATAATGTTTGAGCTGCTTTGATGGTTGTGGTATCCATTTGTAATACATTTATAAACTTAACTGATGTATTAGTGGGTTGCTACGAAAATTGATGCCTACGATGTTAACCAAAACAAGTCGGTGAGTTTCGATTTCAATGAGTCTAAATTCTGATTCCCTCTCTACATGTTGCATTATTTATTTGTAATAATAGCACACAGATAATTAAAAAAACTGTCATCATTACGCTAACGCGACAGTTTACTTAATGTTTAGTTTATTACTATAACTAAATTTAAAGTCAAGAGTTTAAAGCTAAGTAAAATTCAGAGCTCAATGATATCGATTCCAAAGAAAATGTAAGAATATATTTGACATTATATTATACCACAGAGATGAATTTTATTTATTGGGAATCTATATTTATGGAGAGGGAAAATGTTTAAACTGGTTGTTAAAATGTAATATTTTTGTTACAGGACAAGTACTTTTTTCAATCCCGGTGACGATAACAGATTATGGTTCCTAATTTCATCCTCCTAATTTTATCTGTCTCCGTTATCTTATTCTTGTGTCCACAGACGTAAGTATATTATTTTATATACATTTTAAAGTCTTTATAATTAAAACACGTCATTACAATTACTATTTAATTTAAGTATTTAATTTTGTTTAGGTAATTTGGTGCCTCTTGCAAATCTTTCACATGATCCATTTTTTATATAACAGAATCTTCAAAAAATTAACAATAAGAACAGTATTAAAAAAGACCTACAAAGTTACTATGAATATTTAGTATAGGAAAATAAAATAGAGGGTTGAATATGGATCCTTTCCTCTTATAAATTACTTTCTCAGTTACTTCGTTTGTCAATAACAAATTAATATTAAAATTAATAATGATACTCGTGTTGGTGGAAATCAGCACCCACAAACTCTTCACTAAATTTAGGAATTTAGCAATTGTGCAAAAATAGGAATAAAACTGGATATCAAATATACACCAGTTTTATTTATTATAAATGATTTACGCATCAAAGTCGCATATGATGTATCCCTCATATTCTTATTTTCTTATATGGTGACCCCCAAACTACTTGAACTTGGACAGCTCTTTTCTAGTCTAAAGGCGCGTACAGACTAGCACACGCATGCGGCGAGAAGCCACGCATATTCCACGTACTCAAACTAATCGCGCTCAGAGCATTCGTTGAAATTAGAAATCACCGCATATGTATGCGTGCTCAAGGCGCTCCATCCATTCGTGAAAAAATGTCTGAGGAGCTGCTTATGGTTAGTGCCGAGTTTGTGGTTATTATTTCATTAAATAAGAAAAAACAAAGGAAAAATAGGTGATGGTGGATGACGCATTTATTTAAAAAAGAACCCTACAAACGAACTCCGATTTACTAGTAGATTTGGCGTTAGAACCTAATACTGGACAATTTCAAAATTTTACACGTATGTCAGTAGAAGACTTTGAACTCCTTTTAAATGATATAGGCCCTGTAACAAAGAAAAACGACACCGTATTAAGAAAAACCATACCTGTTAAGGAACGTTTACTGATAACATAATATAGGGTTTTCTTCATACAAATCTATTAATTGCAAATATTGTTCATTTGACCACTCCATATTACACACAAATCAATAAAATGAATAAAACTCAATAAATTCGAACTTGTCTTGCAAATGCAACAAATCCCCACGCTATCCGTCTAAACTGAGCGCGAACGCACACGTATGTTTCTTTGATGTGTGCGAAAAAACCGACACCACTCTGGCTCGCAGCATGTGTGCTCAAGTCATTCGCGAGAAGCAACGCATGCGGCGAGAGGTTACGAAAGCGGCGTCCACATTTACACACGTATGTGTATTCGTGGCTGCTCACCGCATGCGTTTGTAGGTCTGTACGCGCCTTAAGCTGCAGATTCATTTTAGAATTTTAAACTGCTACGTTAACCTTTTTATTTCTCTTTACACCGAGCCAGAGTTCGAATGCACATCCACCAAAGCATTTCAGCAGTGAAGCGAAATGACACTGCGTGACCCTCTTCGCTATCTGACCGACTAGATCATAAATAAATAAGTAAATTAATTTTTGGTATCAGAACGTTCAGTCCTTCAAGTAATACATATGGCCCTTGCAGAGATAGCGTGACAAACTGAAGGAGGCGCAAGACACAACAACAAGTTATAATAGACATAATAATATAAAGGCAATAGGCTATGACAGAACATGTGATACACAGTAGTGACAATAGCTTTGTAAACAACGTATTTTGGGAAAGACCAGTTGATAAAAAATCTATAGGACGGCCTAGAAAACGGTGGAAAGTGGTCAGAGAGGATCTGAAGAAAATGGAAATGAGACAATTGGAAATAGTGGCACAGGACCGACAAATACAAAAGGCAATAGCAAACTCGCCATTGATGTTTAATTAATTGATGACGTAATGTAGACATAATCGTAGAGTTCTAAGGAATAGATCATATATATTGTTTGTATTAGGTCTACACACGCGTGTTATATTTTGTGTACATTACATAAGATCATGTAATTATTTTATAGACCATTCTTATGTAATTTCAATGGTATAATTGTGAATATATTATCATTATTTTTGTTTTTTTTATTCATCATAAGTAATTTATTTTACAACACTCTTGTCTTCATTCTGGCAAATGGACCCGCAATTTTTTCAGTTACAGTTTAAGAAGAGATCAAGTTTGCAAACGTAAATTAATTTGAACTTCCTAATGTTCGGGAAGTGACCTTTCTTGCCACAGGGGTCAACAACATCTGCAAATCTCTATTGCAAAAACCAGCTTTGTCCCCCTATCGAAAATTGAGCACTGACCTACACCAATTGCGGTCACGTCTAAAGAATTACTACTTATTTTTATCTAGTAAAAACGAACAAATACTTTGTTTTGCTGCAGTGGTAAAGGACCTCTTGGAAACATAAACCGTTTAATTTAATTGGTCTTTAGAAAAGGGGCATTGTAGTGTTTGGAACAGTTCTTAGAATGACCGTCTCAAGGCTGACTCAAGTCAAACACCTTTTAAAGCCCCCTTTTGAAAGTCTTAAGAATTGCACATGGCATCAATTAGGCTAGACTTCTGATTATCGGAAAGTTACAGCAAATGGTGGCTAGAAATAAATTATCTACTTGATTCAATTTGTTTTCTCATGATAGTAAATATTGTCTAGGGTTCTGTATAAAAGTCAGTCCATTTTACATACTTTAAAGTACTTAAAAACAATAAACTGCATTTTACTGAAACCGATAAAATTATTTTCTTATATATTATAAACTGAGACTAGTTCTTGTATTAACAATATGTTATAAAGAGTATCAAAAATGTTAAATCACGAGTGCTATTCCTATATAGTTTATTAATGGCCAGTTTCTTTTTGTTACAGTACTGCGGCCGGTTTATGGGTCTGCCAACCTTGCAAAGACGAAGCAGAATGCAACGCGGAACCTAAAGAAGTCTGTGTGTGGGGAGAAGCAAGAGACGCATGCTTTAGAAGAATATGTGCAAGGGTAAGATATATTTGCTTAGATTTCTTTATTTAAATATAGTTTTTAAGAAGGATCAGAGAAGGATTGGGAACAAGGAAAGAAAAAACATTGTTCTCAATGTTAACATTATTTCAAAGGTCATGGGAAGTACAGAAACCAACTTACATTTGCTTTATAGATTTTGAAGAGGCGTTTGATAGGCCGTTTGAGTATCTAGAAATGATTGGAATATATGATAGAAATCTGAGACTTTTATAACATCTATATTGCAATCAATAAGCTTCTATTCTGGTAGACTGCATAGAAACACAAAATTTTTATTCAAAGAGGTGTCAGACAAGGTCTTGTGTTTTCTCCAACTTTGTTTAACGAACGAAACCTTGAAAGGCAACGTGGAGTTCGAATTTTGGGAGAAACTATCAACAACATCAGCTATTCAGATTACACAGCGATCATGGCTGAAAGTATTAAGATCTCTAATTCCTTATAGATCACTAGAGAATGCTCCAATAATGGATTGAGCATAAATACATCAAAAATAAAGTTACTCGCGGTAGGTACACACGACGTTGGCACTATGCAACCAATTGTCAACAATAAGCTAATTATACAAGTTAATAAATATCTAGGATGTTGAATTAACGAGACACTAAATCCTAATGAAGAAATTAGAACTCGTATAGACATTGGAAAAGGAGCATGTATGAAACTTGGATCTGTACTGTGCAATTCTCAGCTGAACTTACAACTAAGAATTAAGTTCCTAAAATGTTGTGTGTATCCTATATTACTACATGGAAACTGGGATTATGAAGGGTAAGATGATAAATAAATTAGAAGCTTTCGAGATGTGGTCATATCGCAGAATGCTCACATTGTCATGAGTTTAACATATCCCAAACATAAACAGAATAGGTCAAGACGAAAGTGACTTAATAAAGATGATAAAAAGAAAAAACTTGAATATCTGTGGCATATAATAAAAGGTAGTAGACTCAACGGACATATCAAGGGAAAAAGATGAATGGTAGGAAGAAATATTCATGACTTTGAGACCCTCGTCAATGGACTGACTTATCAGCAGATAAATTGGTACATGCTGCACAAGATTAAATGCAATATCAGCAAACAGTCATGGAAGCTACCTACGCCTTATTTGAGTTTTTAGGCACCCTACTCTTTGTAAATTAATTTGATTTTAATATAATTCTCCAATTAGCTTTAATTCTTCTTTATTGTAACAATACAAAAGTTATTTGTTTGTGAACTTTTCTTATAAATTTTATAATTGTTACAGGGACCTGGAGACAGATGTGGTGGACCTCTCGACATCCTCGGCCAGTGTGGTGAGGGTATGATGTGTAGCAAGAAGGACGAAAGGTGCCACGGCTGCTCTCTTCAGACAATGCAGTGCTATAACAGTGCTGGTAGTAGTTAGGAACAATTATTGTGATCTCGAAAACTCCATTATCAGTATTACTTGTCGTTTCCAGTTAACTGACAATGACAATGCAACCTTGAATATTATTATAGTTTTATATGATGACTAAAATACTTCTGTATTTATATTTATAAATTATTACCGATCTCTTATGATGCAAACTAATAAAAAGGAGGGTACTTTGTACATTTCGGAAAAAAATATTTTGTTTTATTTTACTTCTAAATATTAAGTACCTATTAATTGTGGAGCAAGATAAAAAAAAGATCAATTCTGTTAAGTGCCTACAAAGAATATAGCTTCTAATAAGCTCTAGATCATGAAAAAGAAAGAATAAAAATATATCGTAAACCGATATCCAATGTAAGATATGCTGACCACATAGCATTGTTAGTAGATGTCGCAGAAGACCTACAATTGCTAATTAACAAGGTAACCAGAGAATGCTACGGTATTGGTCTAAAAATTAACACTACTAAATCCAAAATTCCTCACCGAAAAGAGACATGGATCAGCCCTAATGGATCCACAAAAAATGAGATCGACTACATACTGATCACAGGATGGTCAGAGCAAAAATTAGTATTGACGGTAACATTGAAATGAAAAAAAAATTAAAAACTGGGATCTAGTAGATAGAAACAAACTAGGGCAATATAAAGAGATATACAAAGACCTATTAAAAGAACAATTTACCCAAAAATTAGACAGTGATGGTAACGATATAGACGAAATAGACAACATACTTACAGCAACGATGATTACATCAGAAAAAGAAATAGCAAAAAAGGAACTAAAAAATAACAACTATATATCAACAGAAACAACAAAGCTTATGGATAAAAGAAGGAAGCTGAACAAAGAAGGCAAAAGGAAATCAATAGAATATGTAGAAATCAATAAACCAATAAGCAGAATGATAAAAGAAAATAACAGAAAAGAACAAGAAATAAAAATAGAAGAAGTAATACAAAGCAACAAAAATATGAAATGCTTAAGGCCGAAATTAGGTAAGTTTGAAATAAACAAAATAAAAGATGTAAATGGAGTAGAAACAAACGTTAAAGATGACATAATAAATATAATCTACCATTTCTACTCAGAATTATATAAAACAAAAAAGGAACCACCAGAAGAAATTAAAAACCAACTTAAGCCTAAAATAAAAAATGTGAACTCAGAGCTACAGCCAGAAATAAGCAAATCAGAAATAGAGAAGGCATTGAAAGAAATGAAAAAACAATAAATCGCCTGGAAAAAATGGAATAACTGCAGAAATGCTGAAATATGGTGGAAAAGTGGTAATTAATACTCTACATTCCCTTTTTAACAAGATATTAAAAGAAAAAAGAATCCCAAACAACTGGAAGGAATCAGTTACTATTATCCTACACAAGAAAGGGTATAAAGCAGATATAACAAACTACCGTCCTATAACACTCCTCAATGTAATGTATAAACTTCTAACAAAAATTTTAACCAACAGATTGACGACAAAATTCGACGGATACCAGTCGAAAGAACAAGCTGGTTTTAGAAAGGGATTCAGCACAAGTGAACATTTACTAAGTATGAAAATACTTATAGAACGAGCAAATGAATACCGCGTTCCTCTATATATGGTAGATTTCGAAAAGGCTTTTGACAGTTGTCGAGCATGGGGCAGTGAAATGTTCTTTGATTAACAGCAGAATTGACCACAGATATACCGAACTAATAGCCAATATATATAAGGAAGCCAAAATAACAATTAAAGTATATGAAGGAACCAAATCAATACAAATAAATAGAGGCGTGAGATAGGGTGACACAATACCACTTTTCAATCAGGTTCTGGAAGATACTTTTAAAAGATTAGAATGGGAAGAAAAAGGTATAAAAATTTGTGGACAACGCTTGAACCATCTAAGGTACGCTGATGACATCGTATTGATAACCGATAAAAAAGAAGAATTATTTGCAATGATGAAAGAACTGGACGTAGAAGCTGAAAAGATAGGCCTTAATATGAATTACAGCAAGACCAAAACCATAACAAATACAGATGAAGACATCACAATGAGAATTGGACAAGATGAACTAGAACAAGTTCAGGATTATATCAGGATTATATATATATATATATATATATATATATATATATATATATATATATATATATATATATATATATATATATATATATATATCTGGGTCAAACTATAAAACTTAACAAAGCAGAGATAAAAGGACAAGTTAGACTGGCATGGGCGGCATTTGGCAAATTAAGCTACATTCTTAAAAACAAAAGATATCCACAGAATCTTAAGACCAAAGTATACAATCAATGCGTACTCCCTGTTCTTACTTATGGTTCCCAAACGTGGACATTTACAAAAGCAAATATTGACAGATTCATAAAAACCCAAAGAGCAATTGAAAGACAAATGTTGCACATAAGAATAATGGATAAAAAGAGAAACGAGTGGATAAGAGAGAAAACAAAAGTAAGGGATGTTAGACAAGAAGTTGCAAAATTGAAATGGAGATTCGCCGGACACAATATAAGACAAAAAGAAGTCCGATGGAACAAAATTCTTGTAAGTTGGAGACCGTGGGAATATAAACCAAGCAGAGAAAGGACCCAAAATCTGTCCCAGCAGATGATATCAAGAAGTACGTGGGTTTTAGGTGGATGACTGTAGGACAGACAGAGAAGAATGGAAAAAGATTGGGGATGCCTATATCCAAAGATGGGGGCTAATTAGATAGATAGAGAAATCCAAGATAATGGTTCTAGGCCAAAAATCTATTTTGCAGACAAACACAAAACTCTCTACGGCAGGCTAATAAATGACAAAATTGAAATAAGTACTTGGCTGCTGGATATCAGAAATTATAGACCCAGTCGAGAAATAAGAACAAAGATAAAAATGTCTAGAGCCATTTTCTTTATTCGGCCTATTCTTTATAGAGGCCTATATTCGGATTGCCGAATATAGGCCTCTCCTTTTTCTCGCCATTTATCTCTGTTGTTTGTAAGAGGTTTCCACTTTGGCCATGCAGTTTTTTTAATATCGCCGCTCCAGCGCCTATTTATTCAGATACTTCTCGCATCCTAATTTCCAGCTTTTTCTGTCGAAGCAATCTTCAGTTATTAGATCTCTAGCGATCATTGCATCGTCGACATCGTCTCTCCAGAATCTTCTTGGTCTACCTCGTTTTCTTCTAGTTGGCGGAGTCTATTCTTCTATTTTTTTTTGGCCATCTGTTTTCAGGCATTCTCTAAAGGTGTCCGTACCAGTTAAGTCTTTTGGCTTCGATTGTGTCTATTATGTCTAGATCGATTTCCATTTCCCTCCGAATATCTTCGTTTCTTACCCTATCAAGTCTAGTGAGCTGGCAACATCGTCTCCAGTAGTTCATTTCTATGGCGTTAATTTTTGATTAGTTTCTTTCTATCAATACTTTCTATTATTGTTTTATGAATTCTTCTTTTATTTTCGTTTGTTATTTTTTGTTCCATAATAGTCCGTGTAGCTGTCTGGTGGCTGATCTTGCTTGGCCAATCCTGGAATGTATTTCTTCGCTACTTTCTGCTTTTGATGTTATTTGGAGTCCCAAGTATTTAAAATTGTCTGTTTTTTATAGTTCCCATTTCGATTTGTAGGCTTTCTGGTTTTTCTCCTACAACTATGTACTCTGTTTTTTGTATATTAATTGTGAGGCCCCATTTGGTGTACTCATCTTCCAGTTTTCTAAGCATGTAGCCTACATCACTTTCGTCTTCAGCTAAAATGGCTTGGTCTTCAGCGAAGTGTATCGTGTACAATCTATCTTCTCCGATTGGGATGCCCATATTGCAGCATTTAGATATATTCTGAAGAATGTAGGTGCTATGCAGCAGCCTTGCTTTAGGCCCTTACTAATAGAAATTTCTCTAATTAATCTTTTTCCAGTTTTAATATTTGCCGTCATATTTTTGTAGAGCTGTTGTACTGCTTGTATATTTTTTGCTTATTCCTTGTTTTTCTGATTTCTGATGATTTTGCTGAGCGCTTCGTAAGCAGCTTCATTGATTTTATTGATTATCTCTTTATAGGTATTCTGGGCTGTGGAGTAGATCAGGTTTGCCAATTTTTGGCTGAGTCGCAGCTTATATAAGAATGATGTCGAGTCGTTTTGCAGTGCATCAAGATTGTATTTAGGTAGATTCAATTCCAGGGGTTTTGATTGAGCTGGTTGGTTGTCATTTTAATGTAGTAACCGAGGTCGATACCGTAGGTAACATTTTGATATTACCATATAGTGGTCAGTTCCGCACTCCGGTCCTCTTAATACTCTTATATCTTCAACTTGTATGTGTGTTTCTTGTTTTGTGATGACATAATCTATAACTGACTTTGCGTTTTTTTGTTGATTTAACCCATGTGTACTTATGTATGTTTTTATGTTGGTAAAATCCGTTTGGGATTTTAAAAAAGTGCTGTTCACAGAATTCGATTAAGTGTTCCCCATTTTCATTTGTTTTAGCGTCACCATGTTTTCCTACGGCTTTATCATTTGTTTTTGTTCCTGTCCAAGCGTTAAAATCTCCCAACAACACAATTTCTTTACGGCTGTTTATATTTTCAATGAGTTCCGATAAAGTTTCATAGAATATTTGTTTAGCTGCTTTTGATGCATTTTCTGACGGAGCATATATTCCAATGATCTCGAGGTCGTGCCCTTTCCACGTAATAGATACTCTAATAATTCTCTCATTGATCTGCTCTCAGCTTTTCAGGTTTCCTTTTAAGTCTTTTTTTATCAATATTTATACTCCTGCTTGTGCTCTTTTGCCTTTCTCTACTCCACTATAAATATGTATGAAACCTCCTATGTCTTCACTACCTTGGCCTTTTTTCTTTGTTTCGGTAAGAACCGTGCTATCTGATTTTATTTTCTTTACTTCTGCCATGACTTCGTCTGACTTGGTTCTCCACCCTTGAATATTCCATGTATGTATATTCAAAGTCCTTGTTCCGTTTGCTACGTCGTCTTCGTTTTTCCCGTCCGTATTCTGAGGCTAGATTTTAGAATTTTTTGCAGTAATTTTTTCATGGGTGTAGAGGAGCAGGCCCTACGTCCCAACCCCCTACCAGGAGGACCAGGCTTTTCTGTTAAGGTTTACTCCCTTAGTCGAGAGAAGAGTAGTAGAGTGTTGTAGACAGAATTATAGTGACCTGTTCGCCCTTGGATTACCCTAATAGCCACTCGGGAAAACAAGAGTTAGCCAAGAGAGGCCGATAGGAAAGACTAAAGACATTTCACTCAATACACGTTGAAAAGAGCAAAATCTGAAGGCCCCTATGATCCGCCAGGTGCGTTTCGTAAGCGTATGAGTATTGATACTAAATAATATTCTTTAAAAAATATCTATTTCAGTACTAAAATTCGGTACTTATATTTTAAATAGTATAATTGGTTGCCTACCACATAAAAACCATTGAATTATATGAAAATAAATTACGATGAAAAATTGTTACCTTTATAAAAGCAAACCAAATTTGAAAGTCAAAATATTTTGTTATTCAACATAAATATTCTCTCCTTCATTAAATACATTTATCACACGGAACTTTCAAAAAATGTTTTTATCCTGCAATTCGGTGGTCTGTGATCATGCCATAAACTGAATCGATATTTTAGGACGGTGTAAATTGTAATTTATCTTCAATAGAAAATTTACCTATTTGAAGCTTGCAATCCAATGTTTCATGGTCTCATACGAAGGCCATTGATCGCAACAGGGCTCCTGTCATTTATATATCTCTCACCAATTATGTTCTTTGTAATTTCAAGATTTACTATTTGTTCCACGCCCGCTATTTCCCAGTTCTTCTTCTTAAGGTTCCATCTTCTAACAAAGGTTGGATATCAACATGGCAATTCTTATTTTACTTACAGCAGCTCTAAATAGTTGGCTAGAGCTCAGACTAAACCATTCCCTTAGATTTCGTAGCCAGGAGGTTCGTCTTCTTCCTACATCTCTTTTACCTTTTATTTTGCCCTCTATAATCAAACGTAGTAGCCCATAACGAGGACCTCTTAATATATGACCGAAATATTCAAGTTTCCGCCTCTTAATTGTCTGTACAATTTCTTCCCTCTTATTAACCCTATCAAGGACTTCAATTGGTAATTTCCCAGTTGGTTAGTGTCAACCCCTGACGAATATAACAAGCAACAATCCTGCAATTCCATCATAGCTTGGCCCATCTTTTTTATTTTTGTTACTTCTAATGGTCTCTAATATGTAATTTGGTCTCTACAATAATTTCTATCCTATCTATAGTTTTTTCCTTAATTAAAACTTTTATGTCCTCCTTTTTTTAATTTTTCTTATCTTCCCGCTATTTGATTGTTTCACTCTTATATATTTTTCTTTCAGTTTTCGATATACAGTAAAAACTTCCAATAGCGACTGGTCGGTAACGAGGAACTTCAGATAGTCTGGATATATTTGACACTGTAAAAACTTTAGGCTCTTTCTTCAGAGGTTCAGAGGATAGTTTCAGAAGTTCAGAGTTAGGGGTAGTTTCATTAATTTCTGCTAATTTTTCAATATAATCGTTTATGGTAAACTCTCCACTTTCTATTGGCATTATCAATCAAGGCAAATTGTTCTAAATCCATTAATGTGTCTTTGATCGTGGGAAATAGTTTTGTAAGTGGAATATTATCATCTGCTTCAAAATCACTTGCATCTATATTACACATAAATCCTGCTTTAGGAAAGTATTTTTTTATTGTTATTGTCGACAAAGTATGTAACCCATATTAAGGAGTTGGTTATGGTAATGTTGTTTTATATTTTGTGAATAGGACAACCCATGGACGTATCTTTATTTATACGTCCATGGGACAACCACAGTCGATATAAGTTAAAATTCTCTTAATAAAATAGCTTCTATAAATCACTTTAAAATTCTCTATAATGCCTTGATCCAAAAATTGGTAGTGTAAGATAGTATTTGGTGGAAGAAAAATAAGTTTAACATTATCCAGGACAATCTTGGAGCAAAATGAAGCATTGTCCAGAAACAATACTACTTTTCTATTCTACTTTCTCATCTTCGTGTCAAATTTATAGAACCATCTCGTCATAATGTTTGCTATCATCACGCTTTTTTTTGGACACCCGTTCAAGAGGCAACTTATCGCTCTGTGCCCCCTTAAAACGTCGAGGATTTTTGATTTGCCTATGATAAGTGGTTCATTCTTTCCATCTTCTATATTTAAACAAAACAAAATTCTAATTCGTTGTTTTGCAGTTTTTCTTCCAGGACACTTGTCATTTTTCAATGCACATGTTCTTGTTGGCAAAGCACGATAGTAGAGTACCGTCTGCATTAAACACATCTGCTGGGTAATATTTCTTTAACACAACAGGCAGCTTTTTTTCAAAATTTTACGTTTTCGACATTACCATCAGACAGTGTCGACGACGATCTCTGTAACCAATTATTTGATGCCTTGAAGTCAGTCAGTCCCAAGCATTGCGCAATTTCGAGGGCCTTGGCATGAATTATATGCCCAGATATGTTTCGAGCCTTACAAAACCAATTATTGAACACAGCTTAATCCAGAGCAAGTGACTCGGTTTTAGGAAATTTTCTTTTTTTCCAAGTATATAGTCTTAGCTTGAGTAGTTTATATCAAATGTTTGCAGTGACCATGTTATCTTTACAATATTCATACAATCTCTGTAATTGATCTTTAGGTTGTTCAAGACCATAATAACCTACAGTTTGACCTTGTCGACCTTCCCCAATTTTTGTAGTAATACTTCAAAGTAAAAGAGAAAAATGCCAGTGGTTAGCTGTATACCGGGTTTAAAATAGTTGGCTTGTATTACCCGGTGAGCAAAGTAGTCTCCCTTCGACATTCATCGACCTCGTGTCATTACTTTAATAAATATAACCATGATTATCATCTGATTAAAAGGTTTTTAAACCTATTTCACTAGCTAGTTTTAACTACTTTTTAAAATATTTCACTAATGATTGTCCAACTGGGAACTGGTTTTGGAAAATTGTAATCCTTTTGGACAAATTCCAATTATTTTTTGTATTAAATTAAATATATCATATACACTAGAAATCTTTACTTTTCTTTCATTTTTTTTATGTAAGATATGTAGGATTTGATCATAGAGCTTTTGGACTTAATCGTCATATTTCCTATCTGCAGTCGGGGCATAGATTTGAAGTATATTGGTTTAGAATGGTTGAGTATTTATTTGGAGTAATATTGTTCTATACGAAACTGATACGAAGTTAGTCACATATTTACTTAGTTTTAATGTTACTTATATACCTACATAATTTTTGTGATGCGGGTCTACTGTGCTGTTACAGGAATAATATCGCTACCGTCCTTTTTACATATCCCTGACTCTAGCCTGGCCATCTCAATTCGCTGATTCCCAGTAGATCTATTTTCATTCTCATTGAAATATTAGAGATATGAAATTCATAGGCGAATGAATATTAAAGATACCAAAGATGGAAACAAAAACTGACGAGGAAGTACTAAGCAGGGTCAAAAAGATGTAGAATGACTAAAGACTTTTAAACAAGACATATATTGAAGGAAATCTAATATAGAACACTTAACCAATTACTTAATTAGTTACAGGATACAGAAATTCAGTATTAACAGTAAAAACATATCCAGGCGCAGATGTACCAACAGGTCTCAATATTTTAGTAGGAAAAATAAGACTGAGATTAAAAAGAGTTGTAAGGACGAATAAGCAAACAGTTACTATTGATAGAGAAACGATGCTAAATGACACTGTAAAACAAGAAATAACTAGTATATTAGAACAAAAATGAAGTTAACATCAAGCAAAGAAGAAAGTACTGAGGAAAACTGGACGAGAATAAAAGACATCTTAAAGACTGTTCAAGAAACAAAATTGAGTGCGCTAAAAGCAAGAAAAAACAGGGGTGGATGACAGAAGAAATACTGAGACTTATGGATCAAAGAAGAGAAGTCAGAATGGGAATTAAAAGAATGGGAAAACTACATTTCTGAATTATTTGAAGATGAGAGAGGAACACTATACACCGATTGCTATATCAGGTCCATCTATAACAAAAACGTATTGAGGTAAGACGTTCAATACAAACGGCAAAAAGTGGAAAAGCACTTGGCCCCGATGAAGTAAGTGCTGAAATACTAAAGTTTTTGGGAGAAAATGGAATTAAAGCTCTGTGTAATCTCTTTAACAAAATTTATGACATTGGGATATTACCAACTGATTGGTTAAAGTCGACATTTGTCACAATACCTAACATCGTCCAAAGATATGCGGTAATCATCGGACAATAAGTCTGATGAGTCACGTTTTGAAGATCTTCCTGCGAGTAATACACAGCAGAATTTACACGCTGTTAGAGGACAGAATTAGCAATACTCAATTTGGGTTTAGGAGTGGCTTGGGTACAAGAAAAGCCTTGTTTAGAATACAGGTGCTAGTAGAGAGATGCAGAGATATAAATCAAAATGTGTACATTTGTGCAATCGATTTTGAAAAAGCTTTTGACAAAGTCCGACATAACAAAATGCTAGAAATACTGGAAACAGCTGGATTGGACGATAAAGATCTACAAATAATTACAAATCTATACTGGCATCAAGTGGCAAGAATAAAGGTTGAACAAGAACTGTCGGATGAAATAAATATAAAAAGAGGAGTGAGACAAGGCTGTATATTGTCGCCTTTACTTTTTAACTTATATTCGGAGGAAATATTTAAGGAAGCCTTAATGGAGACAACCGAAGCTATTATTGTGAATGGAGTAACCGTCAACAATTAGATATGCCGACGATACCTTAGTCCTTGCCAATTGCGAGAAGACCTTTAAAATCTAATAAACAAAATAAAACAGACTTGTGATCAGTATGGATTAAAACTCAACGTTAAAAAAACTAAATATATGATAGTTAGCAAACAAAATTATATACAGGATGACGGTATAAAAGTCGGAGATGCCACACTGGACAGAGTAGAGAAACTCGTGTATCTTGGCAGTAATATCATTTAGAGCTGGGATCCAACCGCAGAAATTAAAAGCCGAATAGAACAAGTCAGAGCTGCCTTTGTAAAAATGAGAAACTTACTTTGCAGTCACGATCTTAGCATTGACCTTAGATTTCGTATGACATCTTGCTACATCTTTCCTGTCCTGCTGTATGGAGTGGAAGCGTGGACTCTAACTGAGGCTATGCTTAAACGCTTGACAGCCTTTGAGATGTGGGTATACAGACGACTACTGAAAGTAAGCTGGGTCGACAGAGTTAGAAATCAGGAGGTCCTTAGACGGCTGAGCCAAACAACACAACTGGTCAATATAAAAAGGAAAATCCACAAGGAAAACAATTACTGTAGCTGGCTGTATACCACGTATCACAAAAAAAGAGGTTAGTCTTCGTAAGTGGGTATATTTATTTAAAAACCCTTAAAAGGGCTACATCAAAAAAACAAACGTTTTCGGACTAAACAGTCCATCATCAGGTTTAAAATCGCTTAGGTTAAAATGCCTGAGCCACCAAAATACATGGGTAAATACCCTTTAAATTACATATAGTTATAAAGGATTATACATCTTGATGTTAAAAAACTGTGATGTTCAGTATTAAATTAAATATGACTTCAGGTAACATACATTGTAAAAATTGAGTTCCAGAGTCGGGGAGAAAACCTCTACGCACGGTAGAGGTAGAGGTAGGTAGAGAAATAATAAAGAAACGCAAGCTGGAATACTTCGGTCACATTATGAGACACCCTGAAAAATATGATCTTTTACATCTGATCATTCAGGGAAAGATCCAAGGTAATCGTGGTCCTGGTAGACGAAGAACATCATGGCTGAAAAATCTAAGGCAATGGTATGGAAAATCAACTACATCGTTATTTAGAGCTGCTGTCAATAAAGTCACGATAGCGAATATGGTAGCAAACATGATATCCAACGATCGATAACGGTCATGGAACTAGAAGATGAAGAACTAATTACTTAAAATCTCAGATGCCAAATTCAGGACAATTTTGTGGCAGAGCATCGAGTAGCCTTTGCAATATAGCACGTGAAGATCGTTCTAATCCTTTTATCTAAAATTTTTGTACCTGAGAAATAGCTTTCTATTTAAAATGCAAGTTATTCTAGGGATTTATGATTCTTTATTTCTCTATTCAACATTTTTAAACCTTAATTTATTATTTAGATTATTTAGATAGATAGATTATTTGGAATTAATTAATATTTGTAATCAACATCTTTCGCTGATTCTTTAGTTTTCTATTCCAAATCTTTAAACTGTAAGTTATTATTTAGATCATTTAGATAGATAGATTATTTGAAATTAATTAATATTCGTAATCAACAACACGCGCCTAACTTAACCCACTTTACAAAAGAACAAACACCATTGTTTATAAAAACAAATCGCCAAATAAAACGCATTTTTAGAACAAAAATAACAAGTTCGAGTGGGTGTTTTAAATTCGGAAACAAAAATAAATCCAAACTGCGTAAACTAGCGAAACACGTAATACTGCGTAGGTAACTGAATAGAATAATTCAAAACAAAAACAATATTGGTTTGAAGATTTTTATTTTCACAGTGAGTAATAAATAACATAAATAGGACTGATAAAATCAACATGTATAAAATTCTTATCTACCTACAATCTAATCGTGGGTTAAAATTGGTTAAGGGCTAGCTGCTAGTTTTTGTATTAAATTAGGTAGGTTTCGTAAAATTGATGTATTTGGTATAAAAATATGTTCAGTCATGACCTAGTAATAGAATCATACCGGTATCAAAAGTATACAATTGCAGTATAGTCACAAGAATATATGAAAAGGTTTTCTGAAGAACATGATGCTGCTGCAGGTCTATGATGATCATCAAAGTGCAATTAAATGAGAACACTATGCTGACGCAAAAAGCGAACAAGTATGCACACTGGAGGCGTATTTTCCAGTTTTGTAAAATTAAATTTTGATGACAATAAGCTTTTCGTAAAAAAATATAAGCAGTATTATGTAAATACATATTATCTCCAGGTATGGGTAAAAATTATAAATAATTACCTGAAAACCGAGAGTATTGTGTTTAACAGAAGATCAACATACCCAGTCACAGAAGAGTTTTAGTATATCGTAAACCACAAAAGTTTTACCATGTTCCAAGCAAATCCAGAGTGCTCTTTTAGAGCAATGAGGGGGATATGGCCACGCAGTATAACGTATTATAATCGATTTTCAGATTTGGCGACGGTAAGATACATATTGAAAATAACTGAGAAAATATAGATGCCTACTACAAATGTATTGAAACTTAATAGAATTGTGACATATCTCACACTTATTATGGGCAGAGTCTCACCCAAGCAGTACGGGGACGAACTTTCCGAAGAAATCAGAATAAGTCACAGAAAACAAGTGAAATAGCAACATCAAAAAAGCAAAAGAAAACCATGGAAACGTGTGAAAAATTCTGAAGGCCAAACAAAGAGAAAAAAAAAGATGCCGCAAAAGGATGACAGAAGAATGGTCCAAAATATAGAAAATCAGCTCGGAGGAATAACAGAATACACTGAAAAATGGAAAATCAAGATCAACACACAAAAGACGCAATCCACCATATTCAGACAAGGGACAAGGCCACCAGTAGTAGAAATCACAATGGGAGGAAACAGGATCCAATCAGAATATCTTGTCAAGTATCGAGTAGTCCAACTCGACAAAAAACTCAACTTCACGAAGAACACTCAACAAATCAAAATAAAAGCGTATGCTGTAAAGAAACTAATACTTCCCTATATTTTTAGGTCCAGTCCACTAAAGAAGGACAAGAATATCCAGTTATACCAGGCCTAAGTTAGATCGGTAATTTCGTACGCTGTCCCAGTATGGAGCTCCACATCGAAAACCAGCTGGAAGAAACTAGAAGCAACAGAAATGTCATGCTACGGGATCATCGAGGGATCAACATGGGAAGAAAAAATAACAAATGAAACCATCAAAGAAAGACTCCAGTATACACCACTGAGGGAGGTAGCTGAGAAAAGGACAAGATACGTTAAGCCACAAGAAGACTCCTTAAGTTATCCTTGCCAAGAATCAGATCCAAAGGAAGTTCAGATCAAAACAAAGACTGATCGATCATATGATCAGGGTCTAGCCGGTCCAAGGAGTCTAGGACAGAAAAATTCAAGATCCGAGAGGAAGCAGTCCAACCAGTAGGCGGTGCGGTAGCGGGATGCAGGGAAAGAATGCTACGATATCTTAAGTTGAAATGAGATGCATTATATATTATTAGAAGCTAGTCCTTAACCGCAAATAAAAGAATACCTATATATTAATATAAACCTAACATCTATTATCACAAGCATCAATATGATGTACTAATTCATCACAAAACTAATACCTAGTAGGAGTCGCACTAAACCTATCTTATAAATAAAAGTTCGATCCATGTTTAAATCAAAGATTCTTAGCATCAGAGTAGAAGAAAGAAGATTTTGTTTCTATTTGTTAAAATTTATTTTTAAATGTTCGGTAAGTAACCGTTAACTTATGTAGAAAAACTCATTTATCTTTTCAAACCTTAGACACAGAATGAAAATTGACATAAGGTCATTCATTTATTTATTGGTGAAAAGTTTGTTTAGCAGAAAATGGTTGACTTCAATTAGTGCCGTCGTAAATATTATTAAATTTATCTGACTTGACCCATTATTAACACCTTGTACTTCAGGTAAACCATGGTTACCTGAAACCGGGCCTTTTATAATATTATCGGTTAACCCAAGATGTTTATATTCGGTACCAATTGATGTCAACCATTTCCTGCTTAACAAATTTTACAGCATAATCTTTAGATAGAAGCTTTATAATTCTAGAATAATTTATATGAGCGTGTCTAATTATGGTTTTTAAAGAAATAGTCGAATTAGCCTATTTGAGGCATGCGAGTGAAAGAAAAGTAATTTATTTTGATGTTAAGATAGTTGACAATTACCTGAGGTTGCATGCAAACCTAAATTACTACATCTTTTTTTTAATGTAGATATCCTCAACTATTATTAAAGTACAGTTCTACTACTCGTATTATTACTTTTATCAAACAATTTTGTATGTAAAGAAGTTCAAATTATGACAGACTTGCCTTAAGTGTAGGTATATTTTCTTTGGTCTAAATATTACAATCACGAATTATCACTCTAGTCTACTAATAATTTTTAAAATGCTTCTACAGGACATCTCGGTAATAGTATAAGTTTCAAGGAGCAGTATAGACGTCTTGACAATTAACATATATCTACTATACTTCTCCACAGTTACTGGCAATTCCCGCACTCTCTGCCATTTGTTGATCTCAAATTCATCTCTTCTTCTAATATCGTCGATTTAAGTCATTCTTCAACATAACCTTCGTTAGAAACCTTTCTGTGCAAACAACAGCCATGGTAGTATGACTGTTACCGTAATGCACAACATAACACTCATGCTGGTTGATATTACTGGAGAGTCTGGTTCAGGCCAAAATTGTTCTTCGAATTCGTGTTCGCCTCTTTGGAACTCCTTGATATCTACTTCGTAGCGGAATTTTACTCTAAAACAAAAATAATATGCTTTAAACATACACTAAAGAATAAAGACAGCTATTAATTTAGAATTCATTTTATTTTAAATATATGCAAAAGGAAATATAATGGAGTATGAATTGATTTTTTAAAATGAGTTTTTACTAGGCAATAATATATCGATTTTTGGACGATTGCTGACAATATTACTAATAAATTACTATTAAATACAAGTTTTTTAGTTTCTTTTATATATTGTTTTCTTTTCATCAAAAAGAGCACTTGTTTTAGTTATGGCTGGATAAGCTTTTTATGAGGTTTACTTTCGAACCTCAAAAGTAGAGATACATCCAGAGTAATCTTAGAACTACTTTGCCGTAGCTTTAGCTTCTTCAATATCGCATCTATAGTTCTTGCAATGATATCTATACTTGCAATTACAGTTTCTATAAAAAAATTTTTATGCGATGGTTGTAGTGTATTATTGGTTGCATAATTAAAAGGAAATCATTTACAAACTATCTGGAAAAAATTATTGTATTTTTTAAGTAAATACTTATTTTGAAACTTCGTTGTTTCTCATATTTGAGAACATAAGACCTTAGACATAGAGCTAAAAACTTTACAATCTAGTTTATTTCAAATTTACAATATTTCGCTGTCCCGGTGGAACATTGACGTAACTGCACCAGTCAACCAAAATAGTGTAACAACTAGCTGTATAAAGAAACCAACCATAGATGAATCTCAAAATAAAGTAAAAGACGTTCAGGCCACACAAAATACGTATATTGGTAAAAGGACAAGCGAGACCAAACTAAGCTTGAGAAAAGTATTATCAGGCTCTTTTGAATTATATGGTTCAGACGATTCAGATTTAAGTTCAGGTTCCAGTGATGACTGTCGTCCTTCCACTACTAAGGTATCATCGTTATTAGAAGAAAAAGAAGAATACATAAATATACACCAATATCCCCAAACATCAACAATTGGTAATGCTCTCGTAGTCAAGAAGGAAAAAAGACAAAGACAAGAAATGTGGATAAATGGTTAAAAAAAAGAAGAAAAGACTGAAAATTCTGGACAAGGTATACTTCTAGAACAGGGAAACCTGTAGGTGCTAAAAAAATGGGACCTGTGTATACCGAAAAATGCCGTTTGAAATGTCCAAAAAGAGTATATGAAGAGCTAAGAGAGACACAGTTTAAAGAGTATTCGGCATTACGGTCCTTGCAAAGACAGAGAGATTTTTTGGCTTCTTGTATTTAGCCACTTGAGTTGAGCTAAAGATTACTTCCTGTATAAAAAAAGTTATAAACAACCAACGTTGACGAAAGTTGATGTTTACCAAAAAAGAAGGGGCCACAGTTCGTCCGAATTGTTTTAACCGAAAAGTCAGCTGCGTAGGGCTTACTCTTCAAAAATTCCTTTAAGTGATTTGACAAACAAAAAGATTTCAAACAGTTGCTTTCAAAACATATAATTCCTGAATCTTGTAAAGCCTTTTACCATTCAATTTTTCATTCATACTTTTTTTTGTAATTTCCTTCCTTTTTATTAAAAATGTTTGCTTATATACTACAAATTTTTAATTTGTTTAATAAACTTTTTTAATTACTTTTTGTTCTTATGCCACCTTTCAAAACTAGCTAGGTAACCAAAAATTTTACAAAATGAGTATGTCTATGGAAACTTTATCTTTAAAACTAAATTCTAAATTTTTCTTTATAAAACTAAATTCTAAATTTTTAATTTTTCATTCCTAAATTTGATGCCAATTTCAATTACGTCATGGTTGTCTCAGTTATTTTGTGGCAACAATGACGTAATTGCAATTGGGGATCAAATTTAGGGATGAAAAATTAAGAATTCATTTCGAATGTGTAGTAGAATTCCAGTATATCACGGTGGCCAAGTATAACTGCAATACTAATCCAGTAACTTCATTATGCTTCATTGCATGAGGTATTAAGTAAAATAATTTTAATCTTTGGCTCTCCTGAAAAGTTACACATTTTTAGTTGCGTCATTGTTCCACCGGGGCAGCGATTTAAGAATACGTTTCTAAATTATACTATCAAAATATACAAGTAGGTATAGTTATAGATATATAATAATAGTAATACATACATGTAGTATCAGAGTTTGTTGTCAAAAACAAATATGAGTTTAAGAGTTTACATTAATGCGAATTGTTTTATGACATAAAAAAATAATAGAGGAAAAATGTACATTTAAAAATTGTAAACATTAAAAAATTACGTGAGAATCATTACCAATCTATACCGATATTAGAAAGCCATAATTCGAATAGACCAACAAAAACCGAAGGAAATACCTATAAATCGTGGAGTAAGACAAGGATGTGTGCTTTCCCCTTTACTTTTTAATATGTATTCAGAAGAATTGTTTAAAGAGGCATTAAAAGACGTGAATGAAGACATATTTATTAACTGAGCACTTCTGAATAATCTTAGATACGCAGATGACATCATACTTCCTGCGGACACCAGAGAAGGACTACAGATCTTGGTTGATCGCATTATCCAATACTGTGAAAGGTATGGAACGGCGCTGAATACAAATAAAACAAAAATCATGGTGGTAAGCAAAAACAAGATTGAGGAAGACAGTGTTTATGCTAAGGGAAAACTTTTAGGCAGGCTGCACAGATATCAGGACTTAGGTTGCGAACTAAATGAAGAATTGGATAGAAGTACCGAAATAAAACGGCGTATTGAGATAGGTAGAAGTGCTTTTAATAAGATGAAAGCAATATTTGCAATGGAAAACTCAACATTGAAATTAGAACTAGACTATTGAGATGCTACGTGTTCTCTGTCCTGTTGTGTGGAGTTAACAAATGCGGAAACGCTACGAAGAATGAAAAAAGATAAAGAAATACTCAACACTATAAAGAAAAGAAAAATGATCTACTTTGGTCACATACTAAGAAACGAGAAATACGAATTGATACGGCTGGTTATACAATGGAAGGAGGAAGGCAAAAAAGGACCGGGGAGAAGGACGCACGTCCTGGTTGAAGAATCGTAGACAATGGAGTGGAAAAACGTCAATATAACTATTTAGAACGGCTGCCGATAGAGTCAAGTAGGCCATGATGATGGCCAATGTCCTTAGGAATGGGGCACGTTAAGAAGACGAAAAAATTTATGTTTTGTGTAAAAACAACAACAAAATTAAGGTATAAAAAGATCACATAAAAAGTTTTTTAAGTCATTATGCACCAAAAAAGTTGTCCTCTCTGGATAATAATTTAGGTCCGGTTATTTCAAATAAATTTTGAAAGCATGTATTCTAGCGCATAAGAACTTTTAAATAAAATTTTTCATTTTCTGATTGAATTGAATTGAACTCAATAATATAGTTTTTTCCTAGTCTCTTTGAGATATATGTCATAAGCGAGTATGTTTCTCGTTCTTCTTCAGGCTCTAACTTAAAAAGTTCTTGCGTTTTATTAGCTAGTAAATGTAATTGAATTCAGGTTGAAATCTTAATATTATTTTGTAGTAGGTAAACTAAAATTGAAAATAAATACAAACTAATATCTTTCAAAAATAAAAAGGAGCCAATAAATTAATGGAAAACTATAAAGGGATCAAATATCAGAGCAACAATTAGAGGTAATAGATTTTGACAAGAGTTATAAGTCATGCCGATGCAGTACACAAGTTTACCTGCTATTTACAAGGTCATTGTTTTTGTCAAAATCAAGAAAACAAGAAATTTTGAGGTTTTAATAATGTATATCACGTGAGACATCAGTGTTAAGAACCTGTATACCCTGCAAAGTAAAGAAGTGTGAAGGAAGCAACAACTAATAAATAGAAACATCAGAACATTGTTGACTTGTTTACATAGGTAGAATAACAGTTTTTATGGTTCACCGACGAAACCTGACCTGACCTGGCAGTGGCAATGCAATTAACAAAAACAAAATCGCATATGAGTAAATGATGGTAAAGAAAATGCAGTTGACCACTACATAAGTAATATAGTTACAAGAAGCCTGAGGTCATTATCTTTCACTTCCTTTGTCATTGAAAAATCTAACAATTATTGTTATTTTATGTCTGATATACGTGTGACATTGTGATTAAATCATTGTCAATCTTCATTGTTTGGTCTTTGAAATAAATTGTTTTTGTCATGGTTTGTTGAATGAGTTATAGGGGTGAATAAATTAATTGTTTTGTTATTAGAATAACCTACTAAACTGAATTATAGATTCATTATTTTAGCGTTCCTCAGTTTTGCGTTGCAATAACGAAATCTGCATATCAGTTTGGTTAATTTTTAACAACATTGTACTTAGGTATTCCGATTTTTTTAATTTATTTTAATTTTTGTCTTGGCACTTATTACTGTAAATTGCATTTGTATATTGTATGTCCAAAAATTTACAAATTTACGTAGTCAAAAGACACAATGTAAGCTAAGATGTAAGCTAAGCATATCTGACTCGTTCAAACATATTTAAGAGATATATAACAAAAAAAGAAGAAGGTGTGTTTACTAATAAAATAAATATGACCATATCTCAAGATCGAGTATTGTTGCAAAATAAAAAAATAAATTGAAACAAATATTGATCACATTTAAGATATGATTGTACATGGCTCAAAGATCTTCGAACTTTGAGCTCAATCTCAAGCTCAAAAATGAACTCAATCCTAATTCAAGAACAACTTTTTGTGTATCCTACTATTAAGTTATTTTTGAATACGGATTCGTGACCTAAAAGATCTGGCCCGCCCATAAATATATAATATGAGATAGACTGACTGCTGGAATACGGTGGCGTTTCCCCAGTGCAACAGAGAAAACTGACTTAAAGCAGTCCTGCATCTCTGTCTAATGGGACGGATTTATTGACCACGTAACCATTTCATTGGTCATTTAGGTCACGTGATCGATAAAATATCGTGAATAGAACACGTCACAAACAAAGAGGTTCTAAGAAGGATGAATAAAGAAATTTTAAACACAATTAAAACAAGAAAATTGGAATATCTCAGACATATTACACGTGAAGAGAAATACACTTTGCTCCAACTGATTATGCGGGGAAAGATCCAAGGAAAGAGAAGCATAGGGAGGCGTAGAACATCATGGTTGCGCAACCTGAGAGAGTGGTACGGATGTACATCAAATGAACTTTTCAGAGCAACCGTCTTAAAAGTCCGAATAGCTATGATGATTGAAGAGCTCCGCCGCGGAGATGACATTTGAAGAAGAACGTCGATAAACCTGGCAAATTAGAAAAAGGTGCAGGGACTACTTTGTGTAAGTTTTCTCTGTCACACTGGGGAACGGGCTGGTACTGCAAGGATCAGTCTATCTTGTATTATATGTCTATGGGCCAGCCCCGCTTGGTTTGCCAGATGTTATTAATGTTGTTAGGTCAAAAACTAACCAAAATCCTGTCCGATAACAAAAAAATATGACTCAGTAAATGAATATTGCGCCCTGAACCATGAGTCGCATTACCAAAAGGGACTTGGGACTTTCATACGATAAACCTTACCTAGAGATAATGCCTTGCCATTGCATTAAAAAAAAAGAGAAAAAATCATGACGCATGTTGTAGGTAAAAAAGCTTTACAAAAAATGTTCTCTACATGGGAAAAAAATATACTGTGGATGAAAAGTTTAATTAGCAAAACGATAAAATTTCATTCAAGAAAGCCAGTATACTGGTCGAATGAGAACATTATTCTAACTTAGTGGTATTTTGATGGGGAGTGTCCTATGACAGCAGTGTCCTACGACGGCCGACGGCGTGATATGCCGACTTATTTAAATTTTTGTGAGAAGGGCGGTTAAAACAGCAGCGAGAAATTATACGTGAGACATTTTAACGAATGTAGTGAATCCTCCAAACCACACTATGTTCCAAAATAGACCATGGATATTCCAACAGGACTCTTTACTTGCGCATATGGCCAAACTTAACAGTGGTTTGAAAATTATGTACCCGAATTGATTAGTAGTGGCCATTGGCCGTCAGCCAGATCCGATCTTAACCTACTCGACTAGAAATTGCAGTAAGTTTTAGAAGGCATGGTCTGTACAAGACGTCATCAGAAGATATGCTGTGTGGAAGCTGTGGATAATTTTTTTATGGATATTGTCCTTACAACTATCACTAAAGTACCTAACAGACTTCGGTGCGATATTCACTAAATCAAATCAGTAGTTTAATTTTTTTTAGTTAAGTAGCTTGTATCAATATTTGTGTCAGGAGATATATCAGAGATGTACAGCGACGACAGAAATATTGAAATTTTACTCTATTGAGATTGTAGTGACAGTCTAAAAATTATGAAATCAGAGGTAGAATATCCGATCCGATAAAAGACGTAAAAACAAGAAAATTTGTTGACCCAGGTGAAAGCCTAGGATTTTTAGTGCAGTATACAACACCCGGACTGGCTTCAATCTAAATCTATCGAAATTCCTTAAAAATACAAAGCAAAAAAAATACTCAGAAATCGATTAATTTGCCTAATAAGCCACTCCCTTAAACCCTGTTTAACAGCTTCTTCTTCTTCTTAGTCGTTAACCTGATGCAGGTATCGTGATATCATGAAGCTATTAGCTAAATTTCCCAATGTTCCTCCACGTTTTTCTATCTTCTGCCATTCTAGCACATTCTGACAATGGAGCGCCAATGGTAGCAACAATATGGTCCATGTATTGTGTGAGAGATCTACCTGTATTGCTTTTGCCTTCTACTTTTCCCTGGATGGTCAGTTTTTCAAGACCATTTCTTCGAAGCACATGTCCAAAATAGCGTATTATTTGTTCTGATATTTGTGTTCTTAGTCTTTTCTTTATGTTTAGCTGGTCCAGTATGGATTCATTTGTTCTTCGGGCCACCCATGGTATTCCCAGCATTCGTCTCCAGCAGTACACATGTTTAACAACACTTCACAGCAATATCAGACACTAATGCAAATATCTTCAACAAGCGAGTTTGGTTTTAGAAATTCACTGGAAACTCTGGACCAGAGAAACAGTATTTGTGCTAAATGTCCTGTTTTAGAAAAGTGTTATAATCAGAAAAAAGACTATTTACTTGCTTTGTGGATTTCGAAAAAGCATTTGATACAGTCAAATATCAACGATAACCGAATAATTAAACTAAAATTACACATATACTCTGCTATTGCTAGCCTAGACCTAGCAATTAAATAAAAATAAATAAGGAATTACTTATTGCAATTAGATATGTGAACGATACAGTAGTTCTATCAGATAGCTTACACGAAGGTTCATATTTTGCTTAATCCAACGCAAATGTTTAATCTGCAGTGGTAAATTACATCCAAATTCACATCTTAAGTGATTAAATTAGATCCTTATATAGAATAGAACGCAATAATTAGAAACACTGTTTTAAAAATGAGAATATTTCTTTCCAATAGTAATAACCATCTCAGTTTAGCACTAAGAGTGATCAGTCTTAAATAATTATCAAGGACTATGTTTTGGCAGTAATGTTGTATGGAGTAGAAGCATGGACGCTAAAAGTACCAACGATTGAACCGAAATGATGTATATGAAAAGTGGATACATATGTAGGTGAATGTTGAAGATTTCTTGGATAGCACACATAACTATCACCGAAGTATTGAGAAGAGTCAACCAAAACAGAGAGTTAATAAAGACAGTTCAATTAGTAAAATATCTTATTTGAGGCATATATTGGGAGGAAATATATATATGAAATACTACAGCTGATTCTTAAGGTAAAAAAAGAATGTTGGAGTGGTGTAGGAAGAAGGTAAATTTCGTAGCTGAGAAACATTTGAGGTTTTATCGAAATACGAAACGCAGGAAAATTTTCCATATGGTAGAAGACTGTGAAGCATTTTCCATGTTGATCGCCAATGTCAAATAATTGGTACAAACTATCACCAAAATTGGTGTCAAATAATGGTACAAAAAAAAAAATTCTTGAATTTAAGTGTTTCTAGCTTTTCATCAGATTACTGATGATAAATTGATTTAATTTATAGTAGAAGACTCTAAACAAAATATCCCGTTCTAAATAATTCTCAGCTAGAGGCATATCCTATACGCAACATTTACAGTAAGCCTTCCCATAACTTAGTTTTTCGAGTATTTAAATTTTCGAACGGCTGTTTCATAACCTTATATTTTATAAAGAAAAGTACGAAATAAATTCCAAAATAAACCATGTCAGAAAATATTCTATCACAGATATTTTAAAAGCATACTCAACTCAAGATTATTTACTTTATTATTTCTTTGTTCTTTAATTTCAGTTGTTTAATAATTTTACATATCTTACTGGCATATCAAAAGAGATTATTATAATTATTATTGTTTAAGTAGAGTAGATTAGTTCAATATTTGAATGCAAATAAGTATATAGGCCGTAGATATGTTACAAAGAATTTTATAGTTATCACAAACCATAAATCATGTAATGTATACCGACTAATAAGATGTTTTTATGATGACTTTGTTGTTTGACGAACATTGTAAAGGATATATGAAATAAAATTAATACAAATTTATATGTCACCTACACGTAGGTGAGAACAATTACAAAGACATATAGAGAAAGTTAGGAGGAAAACAGATTTAAAGAAGATTGAGCTTAGATTGACCCAAACCGTTCCATGAATGACACTACACGTTCGCTGTCTGTTTCGGCTGTTTACAAGAGAGTTCTTGCCTTAAGAGTTATTCTTATCACGTTCAAGTCTATAGCTTGCAAGTCTCTATAGCTTAGTCCTGCAGACAGTCCCTTAAGCAACTGCGAATGACAACAAAGTAATTTTCTTATTGTACCCAGGATATAAAGGAATTGCTGGTAACGCGACAGTGACCAAGAACAAACACCAAGGGCATTGGCGCGCTGGACGAGCAAAAATTTGGTGAAAAAAACCAATTTAAAGGCTTTACAAAAAGAAAGGTAATCAGGGAGAAGGGCGACAAGGCCCTACTAAAGTGACATCACGGTACAAATCTCCCTCGAATATCCCATTTTCCAATGCATTTAAGATAAAAAAAAACAAGTAAAGCTTCAGTGTCAGAAAGGTATCATCTATTTGAGGTGTGATATTGTTAATCTTCGGAAGCTCATATCCTCTAAAGCTAGGATTTACTTTATTGTGTGTATATAATCTAATCTAATTCTATTGTATAAAAAAGAAGATGCTCATGTTTTAGAAAACTACAGACCTATAAGTCTTCTTAGTCACCTATACAAACTCCAGCTATTAGAGCAAGCGGGATTTCGTACCGAATTTGGAACAAATGATCACCTACAGAGCATTAAAACGGTAATAGAAAATACTATCGAATAGAGTCGACCACTCGTTCTGGCTTTTGTAGATTTCCATAAACCCTTTGACACGGTAGAATTTGACAAAATCCTGGAAACACTACAAGCATGCCGCATTGACTACCGATGTACAAGGTTAATATATAATACATACAAAAACTCAACTCGGTGAAACTACATACATAAAAACACGGATCATATCCCAATCGACAGAGGAATCCAACAGAGTGATACCTTATCGCCTAAACTGTTTACCGCAGTACTAGAATATGCTTGTAAAAAACTTAACTGGGAAGGGGAAGGAATAAAAATATTGATGGTAGAAGGTTAACAAATTTGAAATTCGCAGACGACATAAAGATATGAAATAAAGATCACAAGAGACAACCAAACATGCCAAATATGCGAAGAAGAATAAACCTAACATTGGCAGCCTATGAAAAACGTAAAGACATCCATCTTTAAAAACGTTATACGAATTTCTTTAAAACATAAAGCATTTGACCAGTGTGTGTTACCCGAACAATAATTAACACCGGCTCAGAAGAAATACCGGACATAACCGACTATGAAATAAGAATGGCCCTAAATCAACTACAAACGAATCAATGTCCGGGAGAGGATAAAATTACAGTTAAAATGTTGAAAACTGGTAACAGAAAAATAGAACAGGCATTAAATATTTTATTCTATACTATTCAAGAAAGGAGACAGAGCAAACATCGAGAATTACCGACAAATATCCTTGCTATTACATATGTATAAATTACTAACTAAAATCATAACCAACCGCCTAACATATAAGCTGGATTTCTATCAACGTATCGAGCAGGCTGGATTCAGAAAACATTTTAGTACCATAGACCACTTGCACACCGTAAAAACACTGATAGAAAAATGCACCGAGTATAATGTTCCAATTCATATGGCGTTCGTCGATTTCCATAAAGCATTCGATTCCATCGAATTATGGGCAGTGCTTGAATCTCTAGAAAATGCACGTATAGATTCAAGATACACTAACATAATTAAAAACATATATGAAAGTGCCACCATGCAGATAAAGCTGGACGAAAGTACAAAAACTAACGGGGAGTAAGACAAGAAAACACCATCTCTCCCAAACTATTTACCCTTGCTCTAGAAGACATTTTTAAGAAATTAGAATGAAACAACAAGGGTGTCAACGTCGACGGATCATACTTACCACTTAAAATTTGCAAATGACATAGTTTTAATAGCCGATGATATCCAAGAACTAAATGATATGTTACAACAATAAAATGCTGTTTCAGGAGCGTTAAGCTTAAAAATGAACTACAGTAAAACAAAAATACTGAGCCGAGACCAGACAAATATAACAATACATAATCGTAGAAATAATCATAGAAAATGTTGAACATTATGTATATCTAGGTCATGTCATCAAACTAGGGAAACCAAATCAAGATGCTAAATTAAAAGAAGAACACAACTGGCATGGGGCGCTTTCGGCAAACTAGCATATATCTTGAAAAACAGTTCCACTACTGTAAACTTAAAGAAAAAGATGTATAACACATGCATACAACCAGTTTGTACCTACGGCTTGGAGACAGTAGCGGTTACCAAAAAATCTGCTAAAAAATTAGAAACAACACAAAGAGCAATGGAACGAATCGTGCTTGGAATATCACTATAAGACAAGATTAGAAACACTTAGATAAGACGTAGAACGAAGATTGAAGAACTGGGCAGGTCACGTAGTCCGAAGAAGCATGGGAAGACCTCAAAAAAGACGAGTAGACGACATAAGAGCAGTGATAAAGAAAGATGGAAGCAATTGAGAGAGACCTACATTCAGGATGGAAAATGATTCTGACAAAGACAAAGTGTTACTTGTGATGACCTATGGTGCCGTAACTTTGACATTGACATTTTACTGCTACAACTTCTAAAACGCTGCAAATAGCTTAGAGGAAAATGGAAAGGTCAATGCTGAATATATCGCTTTGTGACCGAGGTAGAAATGAAGACTTAGACGAAAGACAGGAGTTACCGATGAATTTTCCCGAATTGCCACACTGAAATGGAAATGGGCCGGACACGTCGCCCGAGTGAAGGCCGAGGTTAGATAAAAGAAGTAGAGGAAGACCTTCTACTTGTTGGACTGACCATCTCAAGAAATTGGATGAAAAGTGCTCAAGATAGAACACAATGGACAAAAATGAGGAAGGCTGGTTGATGATGATGATGATGTGTATGTAACCTAAAAATCAGCGTCTGTTATTGGTCTAGCAGTATAAGTCCCGCCTTGAGTGCCAGAAGTCCAGGGTTCCGAGTTTTGTTAGAATTACATTTATTTTATTAATTTTGTATTAATCACAATATTTAAATAGCATAATTGAACTAAAAGAAGCAGGCTTAAAATAGATTAATATCTAGTTAATTATGTACATTTCATATTCAATTCTGTTGAGGAACGGAATGGGTTATAAAAAAATGAATTATTTTAATGATGTATAATTAAGCTGTAAAAATATCAGCCATATTAAATTTGAAATTTAAACAAAAAAAATAGTAAGACTAATTATAGTTTACAATTTTTTACACTTTAAATGATTTAAATTAATGTTTGACCCATTTTAAAAATAACAGTGCAGTGACCATTAAACGTTATTTTAAGAACCATCAGAAATTAATCTTCAAGTCAGTGAGAATAACGACAAACGCGAAAAATACGGGTACTTTATATATATTCGAAGCGGAACACACTATTTACATAGATTTAGAAAAACACAAGGTTTCAGGAAACAAAATCCCGGGTATTATAGAAATGCTAAATGATCTGAAAAAAAAATGGACAATATTAACATTGTTCTGACCTTTATCATTCAGCGTGTTGTTAACAGTTGGTGTTCAAGGTCATGTAACGAAAGTGAACGGATTTAGGCAAAAACGGTGTGTATATCCAAAATTTTATCAATTTAAAAAACCATAATACGATTTAGCAAAATAGGAAAGTGTTTACATTTTGCAATACTCAAAAATGTACACCAACATATCTAATATTTTATATTTATTATCGTAATATTTTTTTTATTAAAGCATAGTTGGCGGATCCACCTACAGGTATATAGCAGCATTACTCAGTAAACAAAGCTTAACAATAAATTAGTTTAGATTTGGTACAAAATATTACTTGACCCTAGGTAATTTAATAAGCGTTATCTTAATAGAGCTGATAGAGTGTTTGGCAGATTGTTTATTGAATGTTTTCTTTGGTATTTTGGGCACTCAATTAACAAATAGATAACAGTAAGGTGCCTAGCACATAGGTCGCACAAGGGGCGCTTACTGCCCGAAAGTAGGTATCTAGTAGTGTGTGATCTCAAGCCCAGGGACCAGGACACACCTATCATTCAGCCTTCTGATCCCACTCCGATCATATACAGTACGTCGGCTGGGTACCTGTCTGTAAACATGAAAGGATGGATAGTTGAAAACTAGTGTATCTTATGTAAAATGAGATGGGGGACTACATATTCGTAATCAGCGAAAAAATTTATATAGTCTCCTCCGAACTATGTATGATCGGAGTAGGATCGGTAGGCTGTATAATATGAGTGTCTTGGGCATGAGTGTGTCCTAGACGTCGCCACATTAGAACCATTTAGATTGCGACAGAGACCATTAGCACTACCACTGATCAATCAGTTTTTGTTTAAAATATGTTGAGCTCTTTATATATACTTTTGCGCAATAATTCAGATTCCGCACTTGTTGCTGCATCACGAGCACTTTGTCTCTCCATTGCCCATAATTCCTATATTTGATGGTATCCATATAAAATAATTGATGGATTCGACCGTTACTTGATGGAAATTCATTTTATGTAACAATAAAACACTGAAAACTTTGTTTTCAAACTTCCACAAAATTTATTTTAAATATTATCACTACAGCTGTTTCGGCTGATTGCCTTTCTCAAGTGATCTATTTTGGCTTGGGTTTACAAATTTATAGTCTCTAATGAAATAGGGTGAGGAGGGGAGAACTGTTTGTCTCAAGTTGGTCATTCAGAATTATATCTGTGTTTTTTAATTTGTTGATTTCCATAGATTCTAACAAAGATAGCTTAAGGCCTTTATTTTGAATGTGAAGAATTTTAAATTTGTCATTAAAAGAATGATTATGATCTAGAAGGTGAAGTGCGTATGTCGAATCTGTTTTTCTATTCTTGAAAGCCCTTTTATGTTCTGCTATTCGTTTATCAAAGTTTCTACCAGTTTGACCGATGTAAGTTTTTGGGCAGTCGCCACATTCAAGTTTGTACACACCACTATTTAAGTGTTTTTTATTTTGGCTCTGTATTTTAATATATTTGCCTAGGTTGTTATTGTCTGTTGGAATAGCACTCACCTTCTAGATCATAATCATTCTTTTAATGACAAATTTAAAATTCTTCACATTCAAAATAAAGGCCTTAAGCTATCTTTGTTAGAATCTATGGAAATCAACAAATTAAAAAACACAGATATAATTCTGAATGACCAACTTGAGACAAACAGTTCTCCCCTCCTCAACCTATTTCATTAGAGACTATAAATTTGTAAACCCAAGCCAAAATAGATCACTTGAGAAAGGCAATCAGCCGAAACAGCTGTAGTGATAATATTTAAAATAAATTTTGTGGAAGTTTGAAAACAAAGTTTTCAGTGTTGTATTGTATCCATATAAATTTAGAATGTTGTTCTTTTGGGCAATTTGTAGTTCAGTTTTTATTAGCTTCTCTAAAGGATGTTTGGGATACCTGCATTGCAAGAAGAGAACTTCGAGTATCGTTAAGAAACATAGGTTTGAGAGGTTTGCTTGTTTATAACGCAGTACAGAGCAGCTCAGCTTCAGTGTGAAAACATAAAAAAATAGAACTAGGAGAATTGCTTTTATTGATCTTTTTTTAAATGGGGACGTTTTAAATAGTAATTTTTTTAACTTATGAGTAAATCTTAGCAAATTAAAAGTGAATTGCTGTCTAGGAGGAGGGTTAATTGATCACTGTTCAGTGTAAATGGTGGTTCGTGATTATTGATGAAGGTTTTGGCTGGTCTTGCATAAAGTGGATAAATTCGAATGCGTTTCTCCAAATTTAGTTGTCTTTGGCTTCTCTAGAGTTCTTATCAGTTTTGGTGTTACAAATGGGCACTCTTAAAGTTAAGTGTCAGTGTCTGGAGAAATGACTCCATTTATAGACGTTTTAAACGCTTTTTTTTTTGTTTTCGTATTTACGTTGAAGAATTCTGACTCTGACATCTGACGATGTAGATGGAGCTTAGTTAGATAGCGACATTTTAGATTGGCTAGTCGTACTAGCAAGGGAAAAGGTTTGCGTAGGAAACGTTGCTGTTGCGACATTTGCAGCCCAATCAGCTTCTTTTTCTTATGGTGCCTATCCGTTACGGATGTTGGACACTAACATGGCTATTCTGACTTTGTTGACTGCTGCCCTGAAAAGTCCGGTAGTGGTTAAGTTAAACCACTTTCGCAGGTTATGCAGCCAGGATATTCTTCTTCGTCCTGGACCTCTTTTCCCATGCACTTTACCTTGAAGTATGGTCCGAAGTAGGTCATATCGTTGTTCATTGCGCATTATATGGCCCAGGTATTCCAGTTTGCGACGTTTTATGGTTACGACTAGTTCGCGCTCTTTACCCATTCTATGTAGTACTTCTTCGTTGGTAACTCTGTCTATCCAGGAAATCCTCAACATGCGTCTATAGCACCACATCTCAAATGCTTCGAGTCTCTTCAGTGATGCTTCAGTTAAGGTCCATGACTCCACGCCATTTAAAATAACGGAGAATACGTAGCATTTTAGTAAACTATTATTGGAACTTTTATTTCCAATTTTATATCGTGGCTGTTAAAGATTTGTTTTATTTTGACTTTTTATTTTGACCAAGTTGGTGATTTGTGTTATAGGTTGTTGGTTAACTAGTAATTGACCAGGTGGTATCCTATTTTTGCTTATAACCACCTGCTTATATTATCTATTTGTTTTTTTATGTTAAAATCAAGCTCAAACCTGCTACTTACTTCTGCCACCCTGGAGACAAGTGTCTTCAGACCTTCAAGACTGTCTGCAAAAATGACAGTATCATCAGCGTATCTTATGTTGTTCAATCGTTCTCCGTTTATTAGTATTCCCTCATCTATGTCCGTTAGTGCTAGGTTCATAATGTGCCCTAATATGTATTGAACAATAATGGGGACAATATACATCCCTGTCACACACCTCATACAAATCAGCTATAGTTGTAGTATTAAAAGTTGTAAAACTTGGTGGAGTTCAAATCTTGTGAAAAGAATATTTTATAGTTTGTATTTTCGAATGTCATTGTTATGGCGCTAGACTCACCGTCTAGAATCGGGAAGATTTAAAAATATTTTTTTTGATAGAATCTTTACTTATTTAGAGTGTTATTAAGCCTTTGCCTTCGATAGCTTGCGTAACTTATTTTATTAGTATAGTTTGTTTATGAGCATTGTTTATTCGTAGCTGTTCTGTTTCTTGATGATCAAATAAATTTTTTCAAATATTGTTTCTTATCTCTAATCGCTTGGAATAATCAAATAGTGCCCCTATTCCTTTCGGTTTTTCGGGAGACGAATCCCATTTCTTTGTTTTTGTTTATTACTATAAATACATGTTTCGATCTTTGCAGTTCAGTGACAACTTTGATCTTTTCTTTTGTAATTATTTGTCTTTGTGTTTCAGTTGCAAAGCTTCTACGTCTTTAGATTATTTTCCATCTATTATTCTTTGTCAGAATGATCTGTGTCAGAAAGTTATTTGTATCCGATTACGTTTTTTTTTGCGTCATCTCTTTTTCCATCAATAGTAGTACTTCGTTTGTTAGTCAAGATTTTCTTTGTTTGCATTTTCCTTTGTCATATTCACATCAGCTGCCTCGAGAACGGAGTTTTTAAAAGCATTCCAAAATATCTTTAATGTTCAGTTTGCTTTCTTATCCTTAGTAGGAGCTATTTTTACATTAATTGAAAAAGTAAATTTGTTTTCTGTACTTACTAAAATTACTTTTACATGTATCAGCTCACTGAACTTGCGTAAATAAATTTTATTTATATTTTCAAATATAAGACAAGAATTTAGAACGTTTAATAATACTGGCGATGAGCCAAATTAAAAACATCCATATTTCATAAAATTCATAATTCATGATAGACTTTAAGCATTCTTTCAGTACATATTGAATTCATAAATTTATTAATGTGGTCCATAATATGGATGACCTAAGATACATGGAAGATCTCGAAAGAGATTAGAGCCCGTATCATAGATTGGAGGACTTCAAAATCGCTTGAAAATACCTAAACCATAAACAATAGTACCCACGAATGCTTCACTAGAAATATCTCCAGAAAAAATATTTACATTCTTTCAGAACCTTATCTTTCTCATACCGAAAACTTTTTTTAACCAAGCCAAACGTAAAGACAAAACTCCATGCCTGGAAATACAATAAATTACAATCACATTTAATTATTACATCAAGACTGACCCAAGCAAGAAATTTTTGTAAAATTATTATCTAAAACGTCAAAGTGCCTTCTTGAAATGTAACACGCCTTTCCACTGGACATTGTCCTATCTGGTATCATCTCAATAAGATGCAAACGTAAAGAAACAACAACAAGAAAGATCTGAACAAGAAAATATCGGACAAAATATAGAATAAATTCCGCCATATTTACCATAGCAGACGAAGTTTTGAAATCAGAAAAATAGCCAGTAAAGAAAAAGGATTGGATGATCGATAACATATTAGACCTTATTCAGCAAAGAAGAAATTTAGCCCAAGTACTTTCGCTTAAAATAGCATCTTCAGGGGCATTTCGTCAAATATAAACTATCCGGCAAGCGTAGAATGTGGAAACATTAATAATGACATAAAATTGTACAAAACACTACACTAAAACGAGGACAAACAGTTTAAAATTACTTAAAAGATTCTACGCTACATTCTTTGTCAGTATCTGGAGGGATAATCTCTCATAATCTCATTATCCCTCCAGATACTGACAAAGAATGTAGCGTAGAATCTTTTAAGTAATTTTAAACTGTTTGTCCTCGTTTTAGTGTAGTGTTTTGTACAATTTTATGTCATTATTAATGTTTCCACATTCTACGCTTGCCGGATAGTTTATATTTGACGAAATGCCCCTGAAGATGCTATTTTAAGCGAAAGTACTTGGGCTAGATTTAATTAACTTGTGCTCGATAATAGCCTTATTTTTCAAAGTTCATTTATTCGAGCATTCAACCTCATTTCAAAGAAGAAATTGTAAACATAAAGATCAGACTCGATATAGAGAAATATATAAACAAATAAGATACGAGGTTAGCGAGCAAAAGTGGCCTGTATGGAACAGAGATGTCGTGAGATGGAAAAACTACAAAGAAAACACGATGAGTTTAATATACACAAAAAACAAAAAAGACTCGTTGTCTAGACGACGACAATATCTCAGAACTAACAAACATTTATAACCACATATACTAAACTGGAACACTGCCACAAATATGGTTGAGAGTCTACATTTATCCCACTTCCAAAAAAACCTAATACATCGTCATGAAAAGACTTTAGACTAAGTAGTCTCATGAGTCACTCTCTTAAGCTACTTCTTAGGATAATTCTTAATAGAATCAAGCAGAAATGTGAAGACACAATGGGAAATAAACAATTCGGTTTCAAAGAAGGATTGGGAACAAGGGAAGCTTTGTTATCAGTTCTAACACTACTTCAACGATTATGGGAAGTACAGAAACCAATTTACGTCTGTTTTATAGATTTTGAGAAGGCGTTTGATAGAGTTCAACATGGTAGATGATAAAGATCTGAGACTTTTACAACATCTATATTGGAATCAACAAGCTTCTATTCTGGTAGACGACAAAGAAACAGACAAAATTTGTATTCAAAGAGGTGGTAGACAGGGTTGTGTGTTGTCCTCAACTTTGTTTAACGTTTACTCAGAAATAATTTTTAACGAAGGCTTGGAAGGGCAATGTGAAGTTTAAATCGGGGAGAAACTATTAACAACATCAGATATGCAGATGACATCGCGATCATGGCTGAAAATATCGAAGATCTTTAATTCCTTATAGATCGAGTCACTAGAGAATGCTCTAATAACGGACTAAGCATAACGACAACAAAGACAAAGTTACTTGTAGTTAGTAAACAAGACCTCGGCGCTATACAACTAATTGTGAATAATGAACCGATAACAAAAGTTAACCATTTTAAATACCTAGGATGTTGGATAAATGAGACACTAAATCCGGATGAATAAATTAAAACTCGTATAGAAATTGCAAGAGATGCATAGTATGAAACTTAGATCTATTCTGATCAATTCTCAGCTGAACTTACAGCTGAGAATTAAGTTCCTAAAATGTTATGTGTATCCTGTATTACTGTACGGATGTGAAACCTGGATTATGAAGGTTAACATGATGAACAAATTAGAAGCCTTCGAGATGTGGTTATATCGTAGAATGCTCAGAATATCATGGGTTCAACACATTTCAAACAGAGAAGTCTTGAACAGAGTAGGTTAAGGTGAAGGTGACTTAATAAAGAGGATAAAAAAGAGAAAACTCGAATATCTGGGGCATATCATGAGAGGAAGCAGTTACAGCATAATGCAGTTGATACTCAATGGAAAGATCAACGGAAAAAGAGGAGTTGGTAGGAAGAAATACTCATGGCTCCGAAACCTTCGTCAATGGACTGGCTTATCAGCAGATGAAGTATTACATGCAGCGCCAGGTCGAGAACGATATCGGCAAATCGTCATGGAAGCAACCCACGCCTAAAACTTGGGTACGGTACTCAAAGAAGAAGAAAGAAACAACAGAAAATATACTAGAGTAGTTGAGTAGGTAAAAGTTCCAGGAAGAGGCTACTCTTATACGCTTAGAGATAAAGAAAATACTCCCGAGAGGAGTGAATATCAGCCAAAAGTATTATTATTCTAGAGTTTAAATAAATTATAATAATTTAAATATTTTTTTACGTCTGTGTTCAGGGATACTAAATAGTCTATAGGATCATACTCTATAATCTACAATATAATAAAATCTAATTAGTTACAAATTAGAAATCTAAATGAGTACACAACACATTTGCTTATGTAAAATTGTATCACTGTTTTGAATTGAAGAGTCATATTATATTATTTAATATTTGAAATATTAAGTTTCATAATCAATACAGCCTTCAATTTATTTGTATATGTAACATTTGCTACGTGGACTCAATTTTTTATTTACTCATTGTTTTAATGTTTAATTATTTTATTACAAATTAAAACTGACATTTAAAATATAATGATCAAAATGTATTTTCTGCATTTAACATGTGTAATAAATTGCGGTTTTTGAAAGTTTTATTAAGGACCGATATAGAATAGCTTGAATTAAAAGTTTAATAATTATGATTAATTTTTGCCAAGTGTGGTACCATACCTGGCAGTTTCCGACGAATCTCTTCTCCAAAAGAGAGGACCGGAATCCTTCCTGTCCAGTATCCACTGGGGCTCCTTAAGACACAATTGCTCGACCTCCATCTTTCACGAAATTACACCAATTAACAGAAGCAACTTTTCTCACTTGTGCACAAAAACAACTGACTGGCGTCCGCTAAATGTTTATCTAATATATTCTCACACTGTGAGATTAGATAATGATCTCTCTGTGTACCGGAATTTGAACTTCGGCGTAGACCTCTGAAAGACAAAAACGATTTATTAGTTTTTTGTTAGGTGCAATGGTATAACTTTGTAGGTGACTGAGGATATTCGTGTAAATTGCTTGTCCAACGGTTCAATTCGATTTAAGAATCTAATAATAAACACGTAACTTACTACATAGACGTAGGCAAGTGCGGCGGTTTTACAATAAAATAATTATTCATTAAATTATCAGTTCCATTATTATTATTAACTCAAGAAATGAATATTCGGTGTTGGCTTAGAAATGAACCACAATTTAAAAATTTGATATAGTAAAGACTAGGGAAATTAAAATTTTACGAAGACACTCGCTGGTAAAGGTATCAAAACAATTGTTCCAAAAATGAGCTCTTGGAAAGGTCAAAAAAAGAAGGATTGGTGTGTTGGTTACAGCGATCTTTGATATTGCTTTTTTTGAAAAATCAATTTGTAACTTCAAAATTTTAAAAGTCTTCCTATCTCTGGTTTTAGTCGGCGAAAATTGATGTTTTTATTTAATTTTATGTATCTTTACATAGATTACAATATACCATCAGTTATTTCTTAAATCGCTTATTTAACCCAGTAATTTGTTAAAACAATTTTTTACACATGTGTATTTTAGTAAACATTACATTTTTCTGACCGGTATTATTAGGAAACATTCTTCTTCTTAAAGTTCCATCTCCTATCGGAGGTTTAATATCATAACGGCTATGGTCACTTTGTTGGCTGCTGCTCTGAAAAGATGTAGTGAACTACAGTTAAACCATTCTCTAAGAGTCCTCAGCCAGGAGATGCGTCTTCTTCCTATGCTTCTTCTTCCTTGGATCCTTCCTTGCATAATAATTCTCAGCAGCTCATATTTTTCTCCTCTGGTTATGTGACCCAAATACTCTAATTTTCTTCTTTTTATGCTGTTCATAATTTCTAACTCCTTATTTGGACGTCGTAGTAGCTCAGCATTGATAATCCTTTGAATCCACTGAATTTTTAACATTCTTCTGTAACACCACATTTCGAACGCTTCCATTTTTCTTATGTGTTGTTTCTTCAATGTCCAAGCTTCCATTCCGTATAGTAAGATAGAAAATATGTAACATCTTAGAACCCTTAATCTGAGATGCAACTGAAGGTCTTCTGTTGGTAAGCATTGTCTTCATTTTCACAAATGCATGCCTTGTAGTTTCAATTCGGACTTTGATTTCTCTGCTTTGGTCATTTTTGTCATCAACCCAGGTTCCCAGATATTTGTATGTCTCTACTGTTTCTATTGGGTTTGCTCTATCATTAATCTTTCATTTCCATGTTTCGTTTTTGAGACAATCATAAATTTAGTTTTTCTCTTATTTATTTTTAGTCCATATCTAATGCAATAATCGTTAATTCTATTTGAGCGTCTATATCTTACATTCTTGTAGCGATTCCAGGGTGTCTGCCATTATAACGGTGTCATCAGCGAATCTTATGTTATTTACTATTCTTCCGTTTACAGAGATTCCATCACCCAGATCCGCTATCGCTTCCTGGAATATGGCTTCACTGTACACGTTAAACAGTAATGGTGACAGAACACAGCCCTGTCTTACTCCTCTCTTTATATCTATATTTTCGGACTTTTGTTCTTCTATCTTTATATTGGCCTTTTGATTCCAATACAGATTGATAATGATTAGAAAACATTGGAAAATATTAAATGAGTTAAAAATAATTAAATTATAAAAGCAATAATATATATTATTTCTATCACCAATAAATGCCATTGCGGGATAAGATGGTAAAATCTGCACTCGGCTGGATTCGGATTTGGGATTGGGCACTCGAAAGTATATATTTAGAAAACCCTTTAGCAAAATTTTTAGCTCTCTGGATCCCCTATCGCTAAAAATGTGTTTTTTCGAAAAAAAAATTTCTTATCGATCTTAGCTTTAAAAAGTATGAAAAAAATTACTAGTGTTTGTATCTTGAGAACGATTTCCGAAGTGGAAATTGAAACGTCAAGAAACTTACTTTAACCTGTAATTGTGGCTTATTCCCATTTAAATAGTAATTAAAAAATTTTAGGTTTTGTAAGTTATTTTTGGCAAACTTTTAAGAAGCTAATTATTTTGCCATTTTCTATCCAGAATATTCTTAAAAATTCGAAAAAAAAACTATATTTTGGTGTTTCTCCCATATTTTTAGTACATAAACTTAACTGCATGTCAATAAATAACGACTTTTGATATCTTTCTTTTGAAGTCTTTAATAGCGGTATCAGGTTTGTTATTTTCATGCAACACATAGGTACTCAAAGTGCAGAGGTTGGGGCACTTGAGCCTAGGAAAATTTTTCGGACCGTGGGAGAATGGCATCCTTTGATGTCAGGTATGGCATCAAAAGCCCTTTTCGGGCCGCTGTCAATTCGTTTTTTCTTTAATTGTCATGTCAATTCATCTTGTTTTCGTCTGTCAACTGTCAATTCGTCTTCTCGTCGGGTAGCAATCACGTCTTCTTTTCGACTATACTTTCGACAAACTATGACGTATCATCTTTTCGTCTAGAACTTCTTATAATATACAGGGTGTAGTCAAAAAGTCAAAACAATTCATGTTATATAGAAGACAGTTGCGAGGTGTCGCTGAAAAGGATTTTAGTGAATAGAATGAAACGATATAGAAAAATCAGCGGGCATTATATCATAAAGCAGCAATATTAGAGATGGGATAAGCAACATTATTAGGGATGGGGGATAAGCAACATTAGGGATGGGGATAACCAACATTCTACGGATAGGATAAGTAGGGATGGGTCACTGCACTTTACCAAAAAAGTGGAATTGTTGACATAGTGTACTGTCGATGTAAAAGCATAAGATTAATTACGAGTTGCATACTATATTTAATCTACGACGAATAAAAAAAATTTAGATTATGTAAGTAATTTTTGGCAAACTTTTAAGTTATTATTTTGCCATTTTCTATCCCAAATATCCTCAAAAATTCGAAAAAAACTTTTTTGTTGTTGTTGTTTCTCCCATGTTTTTAGCACATAAACTTACCTGCATGTCAATAAAAAACTATTTTTGATATCTTTTTTTTATATGTTTAATATTGGCATAAGGTTTGCCATTTTCATGCAAAACATACTCAAAATATGACAAACTCTGTTTTTTGATATTTTTTTCCATGTTTTTAGCACATAACCTCAACTGTATATGAATGAAAAATGATTTTCATCTCTTTTTCCATTTTGTTTAATAGCACGGTCGTAAACCATGCTCTAAATTCGATAAAACTGGATTTTTAGGTGATTTTTTTTATATTTTACTTAATACTTAATTTTATATTAGACTTTTTCAATTTTTATTAATAATAATGAAATTTTCTAAAATAACAAAATAACAAAATAGTAAAAAAATTTCAGAATTACATTACAATGATACTTTTGTACGTATGCGATATAAGCTTCGACTTAGATTTAATTACCAAAATCTAACTCTACCATTTAGAAGAACGGAAAAAAATTTACGAAAAGCAATTGTTTACAAATTTGCCAAAAATTACCTACGCAAGCCAATTTTTTTTTAATTTAAATATATTTCCTGAGCTCAATTTTGATCCCAAAAATATGAAAAAAATTTTTGGGCATTCAAATGTATATACGAAATATTTTCAACTTTTAAAGAAGAATTTTCATTGTTTGTAATGTAGATTAGGCTATATCTTTAATACCTATAATATGTAGTTTCGACTTTGAGTTTTTACAACAAATATGAGTCATTTAAAACATACCTAAAAAACGCTGAATTTAAACTTTCACATACAAACGATCTGACGTCACGGAAAATGCTTCCAAGAAGACGATATAATTTGTAGCTGAAGTTGTGATTTAGTTCTTTTTTAATTGTTTTATTTCTACGCATGCTTGAGTGTGGCGTTTGTTTTACTCTTATAGCTGTCTCCTCTCCTTCAATTTATCATTCCAGATTAACAGATTAACAGTTTTGATTTTGTCGCATCAACAAAGATTCTCCGCGTCGAGTATAGTAAGTACAGTGTTTGCCTTATTATAATTCTGTAGCTACGCCTCAGGGAGAAATGTCGGAATTAATACATCAGTACTTATAGATAGATAAAAATTGGCAGACGACTATGATGTAGATGTTTTCGTGAATGGTTTGGAGAAAATAAGTTTTTTGGCAAGATTTAATTTAATTCTATGTAAATATTTACTTTCGACTATCGGTTTAAGATCGAATTTTATTCTGAGTTTATGTAAAATTAAAAAAAAACAGGTGAAATAATTATTTTAGGATAACGAATGTTAAAGCACAATTTCATAGTTGTACTGTCCATATGTTTTACGTAAATATTGAGCCTAATCATAATGCTAAACTTTCTAATTATATGCCTATAGGGACCAATTTTTGACGTCGGAGTAATGAAAAAATCAGTCTCACCAAATATGTCCTACCTCGCGTATAATGAATACATGACAAAAAGAACAGAAGGTCTAGAAAAATTGATTGTCGAGACGCTGAAAATCAAGGCAAACGACGAAGTCATCTGACCACGGTTGACGCGAGCTCCTCTAGTGGCCCAAGATAGAGAAAGATGGAGAACCACAGTACAAGTGGTCCAAATGATGACGAAGCAATTAAAAAATACAAATATTTTAAAAATATTACTTTAAATCTTTAAAACTGGAGAGATCGATAATATCTTTTCTGTTGGTTCCTAAAAGTCGCTGATGTCGTTAGTATTCGATTCTCGATGCTAAAATTTTAAAGTCAAACTTGCTGCAGAGGTCCTGTAATAACTTATCATTCGGTCTAAGAAGTCAATGCCCCTCATATTGGCATGTAGACCTTAACTACCAAAGGCATGTTGACTTCAACGAATCGCTTTTGTATTTTGCACCATCTTGTACACTTATCGGTAGGTTGTGAGCTCTCTCTATTTGACATCAAAACTACGGCTTTATTATCAGACCATTTTATAACAGACACTTGTCTTTCTGATCTTACATTCTCATCAAATCGGTATCACTTCTTAGCTTGAAGTGTTTGGGTATTTACTTGTTTAAAAGTGTCAGTAGCTGTATCTTCCCTTTCCAAAAGTAATAAATCTAAAAGATGTTTAGAATTAAAATATTTATCCATATAAAGCGAAACTCTAGAAGAAAACGTACTCAGAAGCTTCAACACAGCCTTACCACCAACATTTAGAAGTTTGAAACATTCATAGTCAACTATAGTGTCACCTTTTTCCCTGGTAGATAAAAAAAATCTGCGGGCAGTCCATCTGGAGGAGATACATGCTTACAATTTTTCAACCCACATGGATTAGGTTTTGTTTTGATTACTTCTCTAGCTGAACAATGCACCCAGAAAGGAATCATTTGTTCGTCCATAGCCACTACTTGTGTCTTTGGATTCAGCAAATAACCTGTTTTAACTGACCTGATCACCAGTTTGAACACGAAACTTGTTGGTGTTCTTTTCTTCATCCGTTACGTCAGCATTATACACAACCTTCCGATTCTTTCGTATCTTCTTCTTAAATTGCCCTGTCCTCAATGAAGGTTGGCTACTACAATTGCAAAATCTTCTCTGTCTTCAACTGTTCTTATTATCTGTTCAAAATTTAAAGCCGTCCCATTGTCAGATGTTTCTTAGCCACGATGGTCTTTACTTTCTTAGTTTTTTCTTCTTCTTGATCTTTTCTTCCACTATTAATTGATCATATTGATACTTATTAGTTCTCAGTAATGGACCTAGGTATGATGTTTTTTTTAACATTCACTGTGTTGAAAAGTTCTCTTCCTTGCCTATTCTCTTCAGTACTTCTTCGCTTGAGGTAGGCGATGTCAATGAAGTATTGATATATCCTCGTATACAAAAATATTTATCCCTTGTCGTAAGGTTACTTGCACATTCTACTTTGGTTTTGCGAAGCCAATATATCCTAATCCAAGGATATCGCTTAATACCTTGCTGAAACAACCTTTTTACATCTTCCACACCATTCAAAAGAACTTTCCTGGTTTTTCCACATACGTTCTGTTTGACTGATCTAAAATAACTTTCAGAAATATACTTGCTAACATATGCATGATGTGGAAGACATAGAGCATTTATTTCTAAAGAATGCTGGGGGGCTGCCAACCTAAGCTAATATCGCAGAAAAAAAGGAGGATAAGACAATTTTTTATATTCGAGTTGTGATGTGCTTGGAAGTATTGTGAAATTACATCTACTAATAAACTAGGACTATTCACTAAAATCCCTAGGTACATGGGTAAGTTTGTCTGTGAAAATGTAGCTAGCAATATTGATCTTTTACTAATACTTTTTGGTTGTTCATTAGTTCGTATTTGTCGCTCAAAATAATAGTACCCCACCGATAATGTTACTCACGAGCCGCCATTATATAATATTGAATATAATATTGAATTAGTCAATTAAAATTACTTAGTTTTTTTAATAATTTAATACCAATTTAATAACTAATAATGAAATAAATATTAATTAGTATATACTATAAAGATATATTATTTCAATAATATATCTATATAATAATATGTTATTTTAATAAAATTGCTATTATAACTATTGGTTGATATTTTTTATTATTGTATGCATATTTATGTGCACATTTCGCATTTTTGTTGTTTGCATATTTGCATAAGTCTTCTTATTATCTTCTTTGCCTTTATCTTCATGCGTGATCGGTTTTCCTAATTATATTTCTCTATTTGTTCTAATTGCTTATGAAATAATATTAACAAGTAAAGAAACTAACCAATTTAAAAGACAGTTTAAAACAATTCTTCAATGTCTTTTTTCGAGTTATTTTTACTATATTTGCCTAATCCATTTAATCAGTCACTTAAAAAAGTTACTGACCGATTTATTTATATGTTGAAATATTAAATTAATCTTATCAGCACAGTAATCACATATCGCTAACCTTATATGTGACCCAAATTTAAGCCTAACAGTTGTTTTTAACTAAAAATAATAAATTAGTTTGGGAAGTGTATTGACGCCAGTATTTTGGCATTGTTTCAAGTTAATAAGTGAATACTCTATACCTGGCACGAGAAAAAAAGTATATAAAGCACCTATGTTTCAGAGATTTTATAAATAATTAAAAATTAAAAAAAACTTTCATACAATTTATGAAAATTTTGTTGGGAAAAAACATTTTTCGATGTCTGTGTAACTGACTAAGTGTAACTGAGCATGTGGTAAGTTTAATAACAAGTCTTTATTATATCAAAGAGACAGATCGAGGCGAAAATAGATGAAAAACAAGATTCCAAACTTAAACAATCAAAAAAATAACGATGGTAACCGAAATAACAATATTACAAATCATCAAAGAAGCATCCCTTAGGAACACAATAATAAGCCAAGATAAAGGGAAAATAACTTTTTCTTGAATGTGAGTGGTAATATGTTTTAAACACCATACCATTGCTCGGTGTGTTTTGAATTCAAAGCAGAGGAAAACATCCGCGCCCATTTTCTCCTGGGTAGATGTCCTGCAAACGGATGTCTTCCTGTTGCCTTGCCTACCAACTAAAACCACCCATTTTTTGTCAAGACACCCCCGTACGTGTTCAGTTAGTGAACGAAAATTAGGGGTGCCTTGAGCTGCCTAAATGCTGCGGCTTGCGTGTTGCCGGTTCTTAGCTGTGAGCGATAAGGAAACAGAAGAAAATGTATCTAAAATAGAGTCATGGCCTTGCCGATGGTATTACCTAAGAGCGGTAAGGAACTAGGGGGAAAGTATATGGAATTATATGGATACTAGATAACAATAAATAAGTACATTAAAGGAGGCGGATTGCCCCAAATCACTCTGATCCTGTCTCAGTTTCTTTCTGTATCATAGACTTTATGTTCATAATTTTTGTTACTTGGTCTATAAGAAATTTAGAGTTCTCTCTGCTTTCTATAGCGACACGTTTCAAGTTGTCAGAGGATATCTCTCCTAGCTTTGTTCGCCTTATATGTTGTTCCGAAGGAAACACCTTGTACTTAAACATACAATGCTCCGCGTCGTCTTCTACGTTACATATGATACAATTCTCATCGCTGGTTTTTCATGCAACTGCATAAAATAAAAATTGATTATTTTGAACTTACATTTGTACCACTCTATCACATTGGTATGAATTTTTTGGTCCATTGTTCCTTGTCTTCCTGTGCCTCCCATTCTGCTTGCCATTATGTTATTAATTGTTCTGTAATGGCGGCTCTGACCTGAGGTAGGTGGCCGTCTTGAGAGTTATAGTGCGTCTGCCGTTCTTTTGCTAGGAAGTGAATGGGGAGCGTACCTGACCTCTATCACCCCTAGTAAAAGTGACCTTGTCACTTTTAATAAGGGCTTTCGCTGTGCTCTCGTTATCACTTCTCTGCACTTTTTATAATTTAGTACATCTGCCAAATGGGAGTACCACATAGAAGCGTCGGCTATACCACTTGCAGGTAAATTCTTCGTTTTTGGCTACATGGGCCTCATATATTTGTCATGATTCTTTGTAGGGCTACCGTTCTTTCTTCCACCCTTTGGACTACATTTGTCAGGTGTTTCGTGAACCTGTGTCGATGTATATGTCTAGGTATTTGGCTCAGTTTGTTGGCATTGTAATAGTACTACCTATTTGAAAAGTCAATTCGTATCTTCGTCGTGGTCCTTTTAGTATGACCACTTTCGTTTTGCTTCCTGCCAATTTGAGATCGTTTATATCGACTTTATCTTCGACCTCCCAGTTGTGGTACGCCGGCTATTGCCGACTTAGCTTTTCTAAATCCATATTGTCTGTTAGAGATAGTCTGTCTTTCAGTTAATTCATCTTTTAGGCGATTTTTGACAAGATTTTCGTATAGTTTTCTTAGATAGTCTAGGCTTCGCTTCTTTGGGGTTTTTACCGTGTTTATGTATCAGTGTAAGTTTAGCTAGTTTTAACTGGTCTGGAAATTCCTGTCTTGTTAGCAGCTCATTAAGTGCCCTTCTAGTAGCTTCTGGGCATTCATTCACAAGTCATTTTATCGCCTCTGGTGGGACACAGTCCATTTCAGGAGTTACCTATTTTGATAGAACCGGCGGCTTTGGAAACAGATGGAAGAGGATATTATAAAGATAATGATAAGAAATAATAGATTGAAATAATAATTAGAAGAGAATAAAGAAAAATAATAATAGAAGATAAGAAAAAAAACCAGAAATTGTTTCACGGGAATATATAGCTTATCATGATCATACATATTCTGTGTACTTCTATCATTATTATGAAGTCGGCTCCACAAAGTACATCTTTTTCTAAATAAACAAAAGTTTTTATCTTTAGACCATATCAATATCGATTATTCACATACATGTCCTGCTGAAGCGTTTACCACCAGTTCCTCTTTTCACAATCATTTCACCAACCAAAGATATTATCTTAGTGGTAGCGGCTTAGCCATTTACGGTCGCCATAATCGTCCTACCAAAAGGATTGTTTGCATTGTGTTGGATACATTTAAGTCTACTGATTCAGTAGCAATTGATCGAATGAACATACTCTATTTCTCCAAGAACGAAGAAATTTCGTGTGGAAAAATCGGCTAGAAAAATTCTTTTTTTTTTATGATTCCCAAGAAGTAATTAGAAATTGTAAGTTTTCTGTGTAAAGACAGAACAATAACCGGAAATTACTATTTGACGTTACTGACCATTCCAAGAGAAAAAATGTGGTGGAAGGAAGACGTAGAAAGTTTCTAAAGGTATCTTGTTTTTGAAGGACAATGCCGTGCACACAAATCAGCTTGCCATTTAAACAATTCTTGTTGAGGTTTCAAATTACTCGAACACCATTCTTATTCACCAGATCTGGCTTCGTTTAAGTATTATGTCCTTTCTCTATTAAAATAACAATACAAACGTCTAATTTTTTATCCCAAAGAAGAATTGTATAGGTAAAATGTAATGGTATATGAGGAATTCTACAAAAATTCGCACCTTAACTGGAGCCAAATATGGTGATATTGCAATTTGCTGCCCGTACCCCGCAGTAACAATTTTTTTCTGTAGGTTGATACCAAAAAACATGTTTTCAGGTGCGAGCCTCAAAAAAAGGCAAATTTAAGTTTTTTCCAACAAAAAACTGATTTGTTCGCTAAAGCTATTTCATTCTTCTAGCGATCTGCCTCGAAAAACGAGTGAAAGAGACTTCTATACTTGGAGCACACGTACATATCAGGTACCAATCGCTTCGTCTTGGTCTCCAGAAGAACTCTGACCTTTGAAGAGCAAGAAACACTGCTCAAAGCGTGGCAAGCGGTTATTCAGTCACTAAAATCGACGTTTTTTTTCATTTTTTCGCGATTTTACCCGAAAATAGATTAAAAGATACCTCTATAGTTGGAGCACACGTACATATTAGGTACCAATCGCTTCGTCTTGGTCCCCAGAATGAACTCTGACCCTTTGAAGAACCAAGAAAAACCTGCTCAAAGCGTGGCAAACGGTTATTCAGTCCTAAAATCGACGTTTTTTTTTCATTTTTTCGCGATTTTACCCGAAAATAGATTAAAAGATACCTCTATAGTTGGAGCACACGTACATATCAGGTACCAATCGCTTCGTCTTGGTCCCAGAAGGAACTCTGACCCTTTGAAGAACCAAGAAACACCTGCTCAAAGCGTGGCAAGCGGTTATTCAGTCACTAAAATCGACGTTTTTTTTTTCATTTTTTCGCGATTTTACCGGAAAATCAAGTTAAAATGACTTTCATTCGACAACTGAGTTTTCCAAAGGCGATTGGATCGTAGTAATTTATGATCAATGGTACGCAGGGGTAGTTGAAGAGGTAAACAACGAACATCTTGTAACAAAATTTCTCTTAACTACAAAAAATGGCTTTTGTTTTTTGAATCGACCAGAGCATACACAAAACGTTTTATCAACTCAAGTTTTATGTAAAATAGAATCGCCAGAACTAACTAAATTTAGAAATAAAATAATGTACAATATCAGTGAAAATCAGAAAAAAATATTGAAAATAATGTAAAAAATAATATAATTATATGATATATTTGGTATAATTTATATAATTAATATAATTTCTTTTTGAATCTAAAACAGTATTAAAATTTTGTTTATTTCATATTATTCGAGCTTTAATATTTATTGTTTCTGTTAAACACAAGATTATTTAATATTATATGCCAAGTTCTTTTTTATAGTGTTTAATTAATGAAGAATAAATATATTTATACCATTGTTAAATAGTACCTATCAATAATAAAAAATTTAGAATATTTTTGATGTATTGTATTCTATGTATTTATTTTTTTTTACTTGACTAACTTTTATCTCGTTCTAATACTCATACTGACAAAAAAAAGTTTGTTATAAAAAAAAGAAGAAAAAAAATTGAATCGTATTTTCTTACTTAAAACACGATAAATTAATATGCGAAGGTTTTCAGCTATATTACAATTTACTATCTATAATTTGATGACGGATCAGACTACATACTGAGGATCAAGTCACCAGCTTCCGATAGGTAGATGAACCTCACTTACGGAAGTCATTTTAACTTGATTTTTCGGTAAAATCGCGAAAAAATGAAAAAAAAAACGTCGATTTTAGGGACTGAATAACCGCTTGCCACGCTTTGAGCAGGTGTTTTTGGTTCTTCAAAGGGTCAGAGTTCATTCTGGGGACCAAGACGAAGCGATTGGTACCTAATATGTATGTGTGCTCCAAGTATAGAAGTCTCTTTCACTCGTTTTTTGAGGCAGATCGCTAAAAGAATGAAATAGCTTTAGCGAACAAATCAGTTTTCTGTTGGAAAAAACTTAAATTTGCGTTTTTTTTATGCTCGCACCTGAAAACATGTTTTTTGGTATCAACCTACAGAAAAAAATTGTTACTGCGGGGTACGGGCACAAATTGCAATATCACCATATTTGGCTCCAGTTATCAGTTAAGGTGCGAATTTTTGTAGAATTCCCCCAAATCATTCCGAACATTATATATATATATATATATATATATATATATATATATATATATATATATATATATATATATATATATGTACACACGACAAATGTAATTGCAAAATATCATTAGCAAACCTCATTTGATCTCATTAGTTCACAATATTTGATCAACAAAATTTCGACATGTACTCATATTTTTGATGAAATTTCAAGTATTTTATTTTAATAATGCTTAATATCTAAAAACAATATGAACAATGCCACGAGTAGAAAATATTTGATAGATAAAATATCGCAAACAAAAAAAGCGTTTAGTAAGTATCATAAATAAGGATTATCTATAAACAGTTTCTTGGGGGTATGTAAAATTTTATCTCTATAATTTTGTTTTAATATTTTGCAATATTGTAACAGAAATATCCTAAGGTGGTATGAAATTAGTGATGTAAACAAAATAAATAATATTAATGTTTGCTTTAGGTTTTATTTATAATATACAATGAAATAATTCTTCGAAAATCACGCGTACGAAAATCTTTAGAACACATTATTTTCAGTTTGCATAAAGTTTGCTAACTGTACAATTGAATAAATACAGTAATACCTTTATCGTCTATGTACACGCTTAAAAGACAAATTGACGAGAATAATAATTGTAAATGCATAATCCTCATAAGAGGCATTTCAAATTTTAACAGCTCAAGGGGCAGTGCATAGAACATCTAAAGGAAAACTGATAAATACAATGAGTTCTTTATAAAAATTAATGTAGTACCTTGGTAATGATACTCAATTAATAACAGTTTAATTAATTATAATACTTTTTTTTGTGTGAAAAAAAAACTGCATTCTAGTTGTAGTTGAGTAACGTAAATTGAGCAAAAAATAGATTGGTTTTGTGTGTATTGTGTGTTGTATATGTGTCGTGTGTAAGACTGTAGATGATGTTTTTTGACCTCCTATTACTCCACCATTGACGGTACAAACATAATATAACACAGAATACACAAATAATAGTCAGAATTTATATTCCAAGGCTAAAAACACGACTCTCAAAATTTGCTGCAACCATTATGTACTGTATGCCTACAAGATATAGGTCAAACATGGTAATTTTAAAATGACATAACTAATAGCAAAAACTTTGATTAAACATTTTTCAGAATTTGTTCAAAACCTTTTTGGAGAACGATTTCCGGAGTAAGCTCTTTTTTTATAGCTTTTTTTGTAAGTTGTGAGATATGAGCCGATCAGTTTAGTCGATTATCTATGGTTATTCCCAATAGTTAAACAGTCTCTTTGTTATCTGGATTATTGTGTGAATTACTTGCAGATATAATCAAAGTTTTGTCAGAGTTGTTTTAGTTTGTTTGTAGCAAACCGTGTGCTAGATTTAGTAGAAACTTCCTCATCAGACAGATTTAAATCATCATTATTTTCCCTAATATAAAGTATGTCGTATGCGAATTGTATGGATTTGTACAGATATGAATTTAGTCAAATCGTTGACATAAATAATAAACAAAAGAGGTCCTAAACCGAACCTTGTGGGACTCCATGTTTTACGTATAGAATATCGGAGAGATGACCTTTGGACTCTACCGATTTGTATCTGCCACATAGATAAGAAGTTATAAGCTTATAAGGAATACCTCTGATTTTAAAGTAATGTTTTGTGTAGAAAATGTCGTATAAAACATAGTTAAAAGCCTTTGACTAGTCGCAAAACAGGTTGCTATACGATTGCCACGTTCAAGCCCCTCAATTACCTCGCCCACAACATTAAATACCGCGTTCGTAGTAGAACGGGCACTTATGAATCCATATTGTGAGTTGCTAAATAATTATTTGACTCAAAATAGGAATAAAATTGTTGTTTGATAATTTTTTCAATCATTTTCTCAAAAGTAGAAATAATGCTTATGGTTCTGTAATTGTCCTATTTTGAAGAATCACCTTTTTTGTAGATAGTTAGTACTTTTGAGTATTTTAGTACTTCTGGAAATACTCCAGTTGATGGAATTAAATTAATAAAATGAGTGAAAGGTGTTAAAACTATTTGGTTAGTTTCTTTTAAAATTTTGCGATTAATTTCGTGAACATCCCTACAATTAGAATTTTGTGAAGGTATGTAGATGATGTATTCTCAATATGGCCTCATGGGTCAGAGTTGTTGGAGACATTCCTAAACGATATAAATGATAAAGAAGAGACAATACCATTTACCATGGAAAAGGAATATAATAACACACTACCTATCCTGGATGTTTTAATCTCTAAGAACGGTACTGGATATAATACTCAGGTGTACAGAAAACCAACACACACCAATAGATATTTAAATTTCAAATCAAATCACCATATTAATATTAAAAAGAGAATCATTAAATCCTTATACGATAGAGCCAAAATTACTTGTTCTAACGTAAATTCGTTCTTGGAGGAAAAACATTTGTTAACATATTTTTTATTAAAAAATGATTATCCTTTATCGTTTATAAATAAGGAATTTTCAACAATCGATCAAATAGAACAGAGCAACTTAGAACGAGATCCTACAGCATACACAAGGAATGATACGAGGAAAATAAGAATACCGTACATAAAAGGATTATTAGAAAAACTTAAAAGGATAGGAAAATAATTCAACATTTCAACAACATTCAAAACAACAAACACGTTGAGATCTATTTTGTCCAAAACCAAACCTAACAATGAACAAGAAAGGATAAAGAATTGCATTTATATAATACCTTGTGAATGCGATCAGTTTTATTTGGGTGAAACATCAAGGCCATTAAATGTTAGAATAAGTGAACATCAATCTTATATTAAAAATAGAGAATTTGATAGATCTCAAATATGTAAACACGCATGGGATAATGAACATAGGGTTCAATGAAATAATTCAACGGTAGTCTTAAAAGAAATGGATGGTAAAAAAAGAAAAAATCAAAGAAGCGGCTCTAATTATGCTAAATGAGACCAATTGTGTCGCAAATTCCTCGGCAGAATGTAGTAGGATCTGGTTACCCATATTGAAAGAGGAAGTTATTAATAAGAAAATACCAGTATTAGTAAGTCAGTAACATATAGAGGATACATAATTTATGTTTTTTAAATAACGAAACATATAAAATCAAAATTTGGTGTTTATTGAAGGTAAACTAAATGCACGACCAAATACTTACCATGTCGGGATAGTATTATGAGATTTTTTTCCTGGTTTTTCCCTCATAATTTACTATGAAATTACTAACAGGAGAATTTTACTGTCATCATGTCATATGTTTGTCTTTTTAAAGACGAATTACATGCTACGACTTTTTTTTTGACGGATATTCTCAAGTTAAAGTTGATTTCATGTAATCGAATGAACTATCTTATAAGTAAAGTCGTCCCAGGAGCGCAACTTAACAATATTGGCAATATCATTTTAAAGTCGTCTACTTTAAAATGCATAATGTATGTCTGAATTGTCAATATAAATGAGTCAGATAAAATTAAATTATTAGAAAGATTTTTCACTAAGTAAACAAAAAAACAAAATTTGTTTAATTTACTGTTTATATTTTGAGAACGATTTCCGAAGTGGAAATTGAAACGTCAATAAACGTACTTTTACCTTTAATTGTGACTCATTCCCAGTTAAATAGTAATTAATTTAAAATGCCACAAGAAAATAGCTTCAGAACAATATTAGATTTTGAATATCTGAAAAAGGGTCTGATTAAATTTTAAAATTTATATTAAAATCACCAAGTATGATAAGTTTGTCTGCTTTACTAAGCAAAGACGTTATGACATTCTCAAAATTCACCAAAATCAAGTGAAAGTCACCCTTACCCGATCTATATACAGTTAAAATATTGGTTTTTATTAAAGGTACATAAATTGCACAAAACTCTGAACTTTGCTCTACATTATATTCATTTAGATTAAGAGAAGAATACATAAGATTTTCTTTTACCTAAATTGCAACTCCACCATGTTTTTTTTTACCTTACAAAAGAAATTAGCTAATGAAAAGCCGAAGATGCTAATTAAATTTGAATTTTCTTTACTTTGCCTAATCTTTTGCATTCACTGATATATATATATATAGAAAATTCTCGTTCTAACAAAAGTAAAAAATTAATGAATTTTAAAGAGATTTGAGGATATCGACAAGAAAAGACTGAAGAATAAGGAGGTTTAAAAAACATTAGTTTCAGACTTACCTGTGTGATAAATACCAAAATATAAAAAAAAACAATCTATAATATTTATAATAAAACGTGTAAACTTGATGATAGCTTATACCATACTGACTTCTAATATACAAAGAAACAAGATTTAACTAGACATATAAAAAAACAATGAAATAGTAATTACTATGGATGAGATAAGAGAAATTTATTAATTTATAAGTCAGAGGAATATCACCTTTGAGATGTTGAAACTAAAAATCAGCGGGATAAGACACAAGTTATGAACCGAGAATTAAGAGACTTATAGACGCTACGAAATTTATCTGCAATTATTATTATTAAACCCAAGATTTACTGAATATATTTGTACGTGAGTTTGCTTATTAGTAATTCACTCATTATAACAACGTTAGTATCATATTCAAGACATATACATCGGATATGTTTCATATTTTCAAAATAAATTAAACTACTCACCAAAATGTTATTCAAAACATAACCCGTGAAGCCACTTATTACACAGCTGTCACTCGCATCAATTAGCACTGTAACTGTAACAAAAAATCATGTGTTATTGAAACATAAATAAGATATGTAATAAATATGTACACTGATTTGCGTATATCCATCAACTAGCGGAACAATTCATAAAGACGTAAAACATATTTTTAGTTTTATCTTCTCGCGCACGTGTAATCAACTACTGTGTTATGAAATTCAAGGTTAACAAAATTATGTTGAGTCGAAATCAAAGGGTCATCGCTTAAAATTTGTGATTAAATATTTAAGTAACCACACTTTTTATAACCAAATATCTATTCTTGAATACCATTAAGCATTAAATTCTTCCTAGAGCTGAGGAAACATTAAATCGAGGTAACTAAAGGTTTTCATGTTATGAAGAACAGCAGAACAATTTGTATCAAGTATAAACAGATCAACAATACTACTTCTATCCAGTTAATACCAACAGAAAAATGGAAAGAACACTACGAGAGTTTGCTAACAGAAAGTAGAGCAGAATATACCGCACAATCATCAACGGAAGTATCAGTTGACGGCGAAGAGATAGTAGTGGGAGTTGATATGCTGAAGAAAGCTGTAACTGAACTAAAAAATGGTAGAGCTCCAGGCCCAGAAAATATCCCAGCAGAATTAATAAAATGTGGCACAGATAAACTATTTCTAGCACTTACTTGGTGTATGAACAAATATATAAACGGTGTCACACCACCCAGTTTATGGAAAGTAGCTTATATTTCTTCCATCCATAAAAAAGGAGATAAGTTGGATTGCTCAAATTACAGAGGAATATCGGTAACTAGTACACTAAGCCGGGTGTACGGACGCATTCTTAGAAATCTCATTGAGATGGAGTATAGGGAACAAGAAGAAGAAGAACAGGCTGGTTTCCGAGCTGGAAGAACTTGCACAGATAATGTCTTCTGCCTAAAACAATTAATTGAAAAAAAATTAGCAACCAATCAAGAGACCCATCTCATGTTTGTTGATCTCCGTAAAGCATACGACAGCGTGCCTGTAACTAAATTGTGGAAATCACTACAAGAAACTAACATTAGCTACACTTTAATCAAAGCCTTAAAAAATCTATATGAAAATTCTACATCACAAGTAAAAATTGGCAACACACTATCTAAAAAGTTCATCGTTAACAAGGGTCTGCGCCAGGGCTGCTGTATTTCACCAACGTTGTTCAAGATATATATTGCAAAAGCACTAAACCAGTGGAAACGTAAATGTCACGGTATGGGTATAGACCTCGGAGATGTTTGTTTATATACCTTACAATTTGCTGATGACCAAGTCATCATAGCCAATGATAAAGACGATTTAGAGTATATGGCAAGAAAACTAAAGGAGGAATATGAACAGTGGGGATTGGAAATAAATGTAGAAAAAACTAAATACCTACCCATAGGAGCTGAGTTATCCAATATCGAACTAGAGAATAATGAAGAAATCACATCCTGTAGTGAATATACGTACCTGGGAGTAATCTTCGATAGAACGGGAAAAGACGATGAGGAAATAAAGAAAAGGGTTACACAAGCTAGAAGAACAATTGGCTGCCTAAATGGAATACTTTGGAGCTCTGAAATAGGAATAAAGCGAAAATATAACATCTATGAGTCACTAATTAAAAGCAGTCTACTTTATGGAGCAGAAACTTGGAGAATAACCGAGAACAACAGAAAAAAATTAGAAGCTGTAGAAATGGATGTGTTTAGAAGATCGTTAGGTATATCCCGCAGGGAAAGAGTTCGAAATGAGGAAGTAAGACGAAGAATTGGAATAGATGGTTACTTAACAACAGACATTGAGAGGAAACAGTTGATTTGGTATGGTCATGTTCAAAGAATGGAAGACACAAGACTACCCAAGAAGATTATGCAGTGGGTACCACCAAACCGCAAAAAACGAGGAAGACCCAAAAAGACATGGAAAGAAGGGGTAACTAAAGCAATGAGTACAAGAGATCTTAGAGACGGCCAATGGGATGATAGAAGGACGTGGAAGTTAGGCATCGGACAACGTCGAAAGACGTTCTAAAACCGATATATATATATATATATATATATATATATATATATATATATATTTATATATATATATATATATATATATATATATATATATATATATATATATAAACAGATCAACGTCGCCTTCTCTTGTCTGGAAAAAACATAATGAAAATTTCAGGTAAAAAACATACTCAATCTATCCCATTTTTAGCACATAACAATAAAGTTATCACTAATGGAAAAGAAATAGCTGAGGTATTAGTAACACAGTTCGAAAACAATTCCAATGACCAAAATTATATAAAAACATTCTTAGAAACAAAACTTATTAACTGTAATTAGCTAGTTGGGCTCGATTTTGTTCCTCACTTAGTAGGCAAACTTCACCCTCAGAGCTTTGGAAAAGGGTAAACAAAATTCAAGGTAAGAAAAAGTACACCGCTAATAATGAAGATATAGTAGAAAGTCTTTTTACAAAAATCTTTCCCGATTATGTCCATCTACCAGTATTTATGCCGAGTATCTCCACTAATGATCACTTTTTACTAACCCCCATTTCAGCTGACGAACTTAAAGCAAATATTAAGAGTTCTAAAAATACAGCTCCTGGTATTGACGGCATTAACTACAGCATGCTTTTTAACCTGCCAGTAATTTCCATACATTATCTGTGCAAAATATACAACAATATTTTACTTAAAGGAGACAAATGTGATTCTCTTGACCCATTTATGCCCACAACTATTTTTGTCAAATATATCAATGATTTTCTCAAGAATGTAATAAAATACCCTAAAATGCATTGAAAAATTACTAAAAAAAATTTTCAAAAACGGCTTTTCGAAAAATATGCTGGGTCGTTAACGACCCGTTGGGCACATAGGGGTACAAAATAAAAATAATAACTTTTATGAAATTATGTACATTTTATTTTACTTTCTCCTAACAAATTAAACATTTACTCCCTAAAATGAAAACTATGAAGCAGGCATAGTTTAATTATATTACTTAAAGCTTAAAATAGTTTGTATGATAATCTTTGAAGCATTTATCATGGAGTGGAATTTCACATCTATCGCAGGCTTTTGTAGTTTTATTTGAACATACACGACATCTTCTTCTTTGAGCACCAGTAATAATTAGATGTTGTGTTGATGTGGACGGAGCAGGAATTATTGCAATATTTTGAGGTCCAGTAGAACGGGCTGACTTTCCATAATTAGACAATAATGTACGAACTATATGTCTTCTAAATTCTAAGTTGTCATTTTTATATCCAAATTGTCGTGCTAGTGTCCAAGCATTAGTTACACAAACATCCAGCATCCATATCCATATTGGAAAGTACCATTTTTTTCCACGTATTTTTATTCTATAGTTTGAAATGTTATTGTCCATCAAGTCGACTCCGCCCATAAATTTGTTGTATTGCGAAATTACAAATGGTTGATCTATTTGAATTTTTAATTTTTCTTTTGCTGAATATCGGCTTGCTTTTTGGATTGGCTCAGTTCCATGCTCATTAGATAACATAGTGACAACATTATTATCTTTCCATTTTACAGCCGCAATTTTACTGCTGTCATCAAAAGAGCTACAATAATATCCTCTTGGTTGTTTCATCATACTTTTCTTATCTTCTAAAGGACACTTTTCTGTTCTGTTTTCGCGTACAGTTCCAGTGGCACTAAACCCCATTTCTGCAATTGATGATATCAAAGACATACTTGTAAAAAAGTTATCAAAATAGAAGGAAAATTTTATATTTTTATATGTATTTCGCAAAATCTCTGCAAAAGTCAACACCACACTTTCTCCTAATCCACAATTTTTATCAGCACCAGTTGTTAATTTTCGGCCTTGATATATGTCAAAATTTAGGCAATATCCATTTGATAAAGCCATTACCCATGCTTTATAGCCAAATCTTATTGGTTTGCCGCGAATAAATTGTTTGCACCCATTACGACCAAAGTAAGGAATCATAGATTCGTCGATAGAAATTTGATTTTCAATGGGTGCAAACGTTAAAAACTTTGTATTTAATTTTTCGATGAAAGGTCTAATCTTGGCCAATTTATCATTTTCAGCAAGGTGATTGTTGTCTGCAGCGTGAAAAAATCTAAATATCTCTTCAAATCTATTGCGTCTCATAGATTTCGTTACTAAAATATTATGTGTATCATCTGAGTTTTCCCAATACATTCTTCGCCTTGGTAATGGAACGTAACCACTTAAAATTAAAATTCCCAAGAATACATAAAATTCGTCAATGTCTATTGTAATATTTTAATTTTTCGAGGCAGCATAATTTGTTGTTTCTTTAATTAAATACTATATTATTTCTCTGCTCATGAACAATTCAAAAAATTCAACTGGATTACTTTCAGAAGTAAGTGTCAAAACTGGTAATCTCTGTAGATCGGAATCCGCACGTAATGTTGGTAAATTTATCATGTTCGACCATTTTCGGGGCGTCTTCTTTAGTTTCTTTGTTCGATGTTGTACTGTAAAATCAGATACTTCTTGAAGAACTTCATTTTCTATGTTTTCCTCATCACGCTGAAATTGTACTTCAGCGCAGGCATTTAATTGACCTCTATTTAGTCTATCCGGATCATTACATTCCTCGTCTCCAGAATCCGAATCGGTTAACCAGCCATTATTATCTGGAGGCAAAATATATATATCATCCGGTATAGTCTCACTGTTTTCAATTTTTTCTATTTCCTCCAGAATTTCTGCCGTAGATAATGGTTTCTTACTAAAAAAACATTTTCCCATTATGATATGTCATATTCCCAACGGGTCGTTAACGACCCATCAAAATATAATATTATATTTATGACATATATCAAATTATTTTCATACTAGTAATATTATAATGTGTTAACACAACTTGTGTTTAACTATATAAAATGAATTTAAATAATCAAATAATTTATTTAAATGTACTTACAAATGTTTGAATGAAGCCATGCTGTGAACGTTATTCAAGTTCTATTTTAAACGGTTTTGCACTAAATAAACTGCTTACTTGCATAGTCAGGAATGAACTTGTAAACATACGGCGACTGGTAAATTCGACATATTTGTTTGGAGCATATTTTTGTTAGTTGGGTCGTTAACGACCCGTTGGGCATAAATGGGTACAATGCTTGGTTATTCCTATACCCAAAGTAAATCAGCGTATTGCCCTAAGGCCTATCTCTCTTATGTCTTGTTTGCTTAAAACATTTGAACGAATTATGAAAAGCAGATTAGAATGGTGGTGTGAAAACAAAAATATTTTCCCAGTTAGTCAATATGGCTTTCGTAGAAATAAAGGGACTATGGATTGTGTGTCTCAATTAACTACTGATATTCAGTTATCCTTCTCAAATAATAATTATCTATCTGCCATATTTCTTGATATTTCAGGAGCTTATGATAACGTCAATTTAAATCTATTATTCGAAAAACTAAAGCACATAGGTATTCCACCTTTGTGTTCATATGTGTTAGTAAACCTATTTCTTAATAGACAGGTATTCATTCGATGTAATGATAGATTGATTGGCCCGAGAGTAGTGCATCAAGGTCTACCACAAGGCTCTGTCCTTAGCCCCCTGTTGTTTAATTTATACACCGTAGATCTTCACAATATAGGCATTAAATGCAATATATTACAATATGCGGACGACTTCTGCTTTTACACTGTGAATAATTCATACCAACAAAGTATTAACTCAATAAAAACTATTATGTGTGACGCAAGAGAGTATTTCTTTAAACAAGGGTTTGAGCTTACTACGAAGAAATCAGCTGTGGTATTTTTTACGCGACATCGTTTACCAGTTATATCCAGCATTATGTTTAACAGCCTAAGTATACCCGTTCACAATCACTACACTTATCTTGGTATTACATTGGACACCAAGTTAACATGGGACGAACACATTAACGAGTGCTTAATGAAATGTGAGAAAAGTCTAAATATTCTTAAAGTAGTTAATCGCTATCGATGGGGTGCCGACCCCAAGATTAACTTAATGTTTTATCGTGCATACACCAGATCCATTCTCGACTATGGATGCTTTTTATACGGATCTGCCACAAATAGTCGTCTTAAAAAACTAGACCGCCTTCAGTATAAGGCTCTGCGATTAGTTTTAGGGGCGCTCAAATCTACACCTACAGAGAATCTTCTAGCCGAATCTATGGAACCTCCCTTACATTTAAGACGACTATTTTTAGCTGAAAAATTTATTCTCAAATGCCAGTCTTACAATCAAACTGAGCTACTACAAAAAATATGTGATATTTCTGTTTCTAATCTAGTCGACAAATGGTGGCATAACAGAAATTCTCCTATTCTGGCAGTGGCATATCCTAACGTTTCTCAACGTCTAAACACTCCGTGTGACTTGACATTCTTTCAATCGAATTTCAATGTTTCTTATGCCAAAGTCAATGTTTGGTTTCCCAATTTTGACAATGAGAATACAGTTGATTTTCAGCATCAGATAGCCAAGCTTAATAATCCATGCAGGATCTTCACGGATGGTTCTAAATCAAGATTGGGAGTCGGCTGTGCTGTATATATTCCGGATCACAAAGAATCCCTAATGTTCAAGTTAGATAAACAATGCTCTATATACTCTGCAGAAATGTTCGCAATTCATAAAGCTCTAGAATGGGCTGTCAACAAAAAAATTTCTAACCACCAAGTAGTAATTATATCAGATTCAATGTCTGCGTTATTAGCTTTAGAAAACTCACGTCAACATTTATATAAAAATAGTCTTGTCGTTAAAATTTTAGAAAACCAACTTAAGCTGCAGGAAGAACATACTACTGTACATTTCGTCTGGGTAAAGGGACACTTTGGTATTTCCGGTAACCTCAAAGCAGATTTTTATGCTAAAGAGGCAATCTTAAAAGGATCAGAAATAAATTGGCTAGATAGAAGCGATCTAACAGCCACTTGCAAGAAAAGTCTAAAACAAAATTGGGACATTGAATGGTTTGCTTTCTGTAATCGAAGCAATAATCTTTATACAAAAATTCATCCAGTTTTACCTACTGAGCCGTTTGCCGTAAGAAGTTACCCCAATAGAAATATTTATTCCATGTTTGTTAGATGTCTCTTTAACCATGCCACTGTCAAGACATACCTCTATAGACTAAATCTATCCGAATCAGAACTTTGTGATTGCAATGGTTACGTTGATGATATTAATCATTGGTTGTTTGGATGCAAGCATAATGATGATGCAATTAAATATTTGATGCACACCCTGTCTCAAGAACAAATACCTTTACCACAAAACCAAACTTCTCTTTTATACTTGTCTCGACGAAACCATAAAATACAACAAATTATTTGGGAATTTTTAAAAAGGACTAAGAGAAAAATCTAACTTGGATGAATGAGTCGGCTTGAATGTGTTTAGCAATTATTGTTTTTTATAATTAATCTTATGTAATATTAAGTACCTCCCTGTAAAATACGAAACATTGTTATTTAAAAAATAAAAAATATATATGTATATAAAAAAAAAAAATAAAAAAAAAAAAATAAAAATAAAAAAAAAAAAATAAAATAAAAAAAAAAATATATAAAATAAATAAAAATTAAAAAAAAAATAATAAATAAAAAAAAATATTAAAAAAAAAATTAAAAAAAAAACGATCACAAAGAAGGCCTAAACCTCCGAGGTGTTGAACCGGGTTTATGTCTTAGCGCTGTGACAATTATTAATTATTAGCATTTAGTATTAGCATTTAGTATTATTTGTATATTTCTTATTTGTAAATTAATTTAAGTTGGTTAGGGTCCTGAATGAAGAGTTTAAATAGAGGTCAATTTAATGTTTCCACTTCCTTTTTGTATTTTTTTTTATTTTTATACAACAATACCTATATATGTGTGTGCGTGCATAAGTTTGTATATGTGCTGCGCATGTGTATAGAGTATTTAATATTGTAGCAAACAGTATGTTAGCAAACTGTAATTAGAATCCTAACCTCTGTTTTACCCCATTTGTTATTACCTTTTATCCGTGACCTAATCTAGTTTGTCTTAAAAGAAATGTCTTGATGGGTCCCTAGACGAGAAACGAGTGTCCATGTTTTATCTCTATCCTATCCTTAATAATAATTTTAATGCTTAAAATTTGTAATGTTACTTAAGTTCGAAATTTATATTATCTTTTTATATTGTACTACACAATCTTCTTTCTGGGTAGAATATTTTGATGTTGTGACTGGCTGTATGGCACTTGCCTATGCCATTTAAACAAAACAAAACAAAACTTATTAGTGAGGAAGTCCCTCTAGATTTTAGCGAAGAAGAAATCCATCCAATCAACTATAACTTCACCATAATTGAATGAATGATGCCCTAGCGTCAACAAAAAATACATCTCCAGGGCCTGATAATATTATACCGGCTAACTTTTTATAACAAATTTCAGATAAAAGACTATCTGTTAAATTTGTATAATTACATATGGACCAATAATGTATTTCTTAGTAGTTGGCATCAAGCTATAATAATACATTTACTAAAACCAGACAAACCTAGAACAAAATCAGACTCATATAGACCAATATAACTAACAAATGTCATATGTAAAATTATAGAAAAAATAATAAACCGCAGATTTCTCTGGTACCTTGAGTAAAATAAACTACTAGCTCCTGAACAAAGTGGTTTGCGTCAACACAGATGCACTAGCGATAACTAATTGACTTTGAATCTGAAATCAGAACCAATGAAGGATTTGCGAATGAACAAACAAGTATCACAGTGGTTATCGATATAACTAAAGCGTGTGATACGGTATGGAGACACAAAATTCTTGAAAATCTCCATCATTCTAGTTTAAAAAGTAACATATATTTCATAAAATATTTTATTGGCAAAAGAATACCTATATAGTGTTCGTCAGATAACGGGATATCATTTAAGAAGGTTATAAAAGAAAGAAATTCCACAGGGGTCAACGATTAGTGCAACTTTATTTTTAATGGCTATTAACGACATACTAAAAAACAATTTGGTACTTTACGACGAAAAAAACGACGATTAGGTAATTTATATAAAGGGAAAAAATATCCTATCAGTTCAGAAACGTATACAACATAGCTTAACTCGTCGACTGCCAAGGCACTGTCAAGGAAACGGGTCCAGGACGGCACGATACGAAAATCAAAATAATGAATCAAATATGCTGAAAAACTTTATTTTTAACATTTTCACGTGCTTTCCACTCATTTTTTTTTGGTAAAAAATTGTTTCGAGATATCTCGTGGTCGGGCTTCCCCGATCAGAATGGGTATTCTAACGCCCAACCACGAGATATCTCGAAACAATTTTTACGTGCGCTTTAGAGATTCCGGTAGTTTTCGGCCGTTGTCGCCGTCGAACCTCTGGTAGGACAGCCGAGTCTGCAGAACCACGTGAGTTTAGTATCTCTGTTGAGTTGGCGTGCGATACAGCTGTGCGTCTTTTGTGTGTTTTATTGGTGAATTCGTTTTAGTTTTCGCGTTTTTTTATAAATAATGTCCAGAAAACGAGGCTTAACTTCAGAGGAACTCGGGAACTATGCGAACATAAATGAGTCTGAATGGGAAGAGTTCCTGAAGGATAATTCAGATGATGACTCGGACTATGAACTATCAAATGAGCAAGGTTCAACAAGTTCAATAAGTTCAACAGCAAGCGACGAGAGCCCTTTGTCACAATTACAATTGGAACAACCTACTCTAGAGCCAACTGCTGAAATATCCAACGAAGAAGAATGGTGTGATGTTGAGAATGACCCACCAACTTTTGATTTTTTTACACAAGATGTTGGGCTAAAACATCAAGGTGAACTGACTATCGACAATCTGGTTAACTTGTTTTTTTTCTGATGCATTTTTGAACATGTTGGTTCAACAAACAAATTTGTATGCAGCCCAAGAAATTCAGAAAAATACACTTACAAGGTCTTCTCGAATGAATAGATGGGTTGAAACTGACAAAAATGAACTACGAGTATTTATTGCCCTTTTGCTACACATGGGCCCATGTACTTTACCATCAATTGAACATTACTGGTCTCAAAATATTATGTATAAAATGCCATTTTAGAGGTTAGTAATGAGTAGAAATATATTTCAATTACCATTACGTATTTTTTATTTTGCCGACAACTTGGAACAAACAGAGGATCGATTATACAAAATAAGGCCAATGATTATCTGGTGTGGTAGAGATTATATTGTCGGCATTACATAAAATAACAAAAAACATAAGTATGGTGTGAAACTGTATGAACTGTGTGAATCCTATGGAGTGGTTTTGAAAATTTGAATTTATTGCGGCAAATCTGAAGCCAATGACGTCACTGTTAATATGGAACATTTAGTAGCTCTTACCAAGCGTATGACAGCCAGAAAGACATACGTCTGTGGTACTTTACGCAATAATCGAAAAGGGAATCCAAAATACGTGATCTCAAAAAAACTTAAAAAGGGCGAGTGTGTATGGCAAAGAAATAAATCGGTAGTTGTGTGTAAGTGGAAAGACAAACGCGAAGTTTTAATGATTTCAAATATGCACAAAGTAGAAATGGTCGAGGTCCATGCCAGAAGTGGGAAAGTTGCCTGGAAACCTAACATAATCAAGGATTACAACGCTGGAATGTCAGGTATAGACCAGTCAGATTAAATGCTAAGCTACTACAGCGCTCTAAAAAAACCATAAGGTGGCCGAAAAAAGTAGCTTTGCATATTGTCGAAATATACATAAACAATGCATAATTGCTCTACCGTAAGTCAACAGGCAGCAAAATAAAATCTTTAAAATTTCGAGAGATGTTTATTTCGACGCTCCTTGGTGATAATATGCCAAAAGCTACACCAAATCCTCCAACAAAATTTCATTACCTTGAAAGTATATCACCAACAAAAAGAAACACGACCAATAAGAGCTTGCCGCATATACCACTCGTAATCGTCGTCGAGAAACAAGATATAGATGTGGTGCATGTGAAGAAAAGCCTCCTTTATGTGTAGAACCCTGCTTCAAAGAATATCAACATGAATAGAACTGTTCAAGCACTTTTTTATTGAACTTTGTATGTTTCTTTTTCATTTTGGAATTTTTAGTTTTTGTCCTTTTACCAGAACCAAAAATAATAAATAAATCTGTTTTCTGATGTCCACCTATATTTTAATAACCTTTTGTAGACGCTCCAATATAAAATCTCCATGCATATCCCACGAATAATCTCGTGCTCGGCGCCACGAAAAACATCTACAAAAACGAGATAACTCGTGGTTGGCGTCTAAGAACAGACAGCCAACCACGAGTTATCTCGTGCTTGGCAGTCAACGAGTTAAATAATTTAAAGAGTTGGTCGGAGTTAAACGGATTAAAATGTTCTCCAAAACTAAGTGCATGCTGTTTTCAAGAAAACGTAATCTACCGACACCGAGACTATACCTCAATGGAAATTCCTTAGATTTCGTAAACGGTGTAAAGTTCTTAGGAATGTTTTTCGACAAAAGACTCACATGTGTTTAAATTTGTTTAAAAGTGATTTAAATTTGTTTAGAACAATAGCCAGCTACAATAAGGGACAGGTTCTACATCATTATTAAACATATACAAATCACTAATCAGAACAAAAATTGATTACACACTATATCACACACTATTAAAACTATTAAAACACAGCAAGAAAATTAAAAATACCTCATTGAGAATTTATTGTTACAGGAGATTTTAGAACATCGCTTGTAGAAAGTCTCTAATGCCTAGCAGGAGAGTTACCGCTCCATTTAAGAATTTCTTATGCTACAAGAGTGCTCTCGAATTTAAATAATCCCGTCATATATAACACTAAAACTAACCGTTTCGCTGAACTTCTTGTAGATAAAAGTAAAAATATTCCCTTTTACGAAAGAATTCGACAGTACCTACATTCGTTATCAATTAAACTACAATCTGTCTTATTCCCAGTTAATATTAGGACAGCTCCTCCATGGTCAATACCTCTTTCTTACATTAATCTCAGTCTATCTGTTTTTAATAAAGATGAAACAAACCATACCAATATACTTTAGTCCTACCTGTCAATAAAATCAAATTATAAAGACTATTCATTCTTATATACCGACGCATACAAAACATCAGACAGCTTAGGAGCGGCTGATATAGATTCTAATCAACACCACAAATTCTAATTATCCAATTATCAGGATTTAATACTGTTCACACGGCTGAGATTTATGCCATCCAACAAGCGTTAATAATTATAAAAAAGAACAACTATAGTAAGTCAGTAGTTATCACTGACTCTTTAAGCTCCATTCTGACAATACAGCAGCTGTATCCAAAACATCCAATAGGTTCCCTTGTGAAAACTAAATTAGATATTTTACACCAAAAAACACCGACATCGTAATACTTTGGGTCCCATCGCATGTCGGTATTCAAGAAAACGAAGAAGCATATTCCTGTGCTAGACATGCAGCAAACAACGAAAATTTAACAATAGCGAGTGAAATGGTTGCTGGTGGTATTAAAACAGTGATTCTTTAAAAAATTCAGTGTAAGTGGCAAAGTGAATGGGATAACTCCCAATCTAAATTAAAAGAAATTAAACCGTTTATAAGAACGTGGAGGAAACAAAACACAAACAGGGCAACCAGGTTAGAATTGATCAATTACGTTTAGGTCATACACGTATAACGCATACATTTTTACTGGATGGAAAGAATCAACCGGTATGTGATAGATGTAAGCCAACTCTAAATGTAAAACACTTGTCAAACTGTACAAAATATATTCAAGAAAAATTAAACAACAATCCTTCCAACGATCTAAAATCATTATTAGAAGAAAACTGTAACATAAATAATATTGTAAATTTCCTTAAAGAAACCCAATTTTTTCATTTATTGTAAATTAATTATTGTACCCCAATGTAACATGTCACTAATAACCTTTAGTAGTTGATGCGACTAATATTAAATAATAAAAAAACGTTTTCAAATGGCAGTTGTAAAGACCTATATTTTTAGAAAGATTAAATGCAAACAATAAGAAACCATAAAAACCAGCAGTGAAATTTATAATACAGCTAAAATGTAGAAATAGTCCATCGTCGTGTATTAGTAGAGACAAAAATATAAACGGTTTTGAGCATTAATTAGTGAATTTTTCAAACCAGCACAGCGTTACGAAGGGCAATAGCTGGAGTGTGTGGAACTCCAAACTTTTGGTTATAATTTTGTTTGTGGCACTTTTAAGGTGCAAAAAACTGTGTTTTTTATTATTGTTCTTTTTATCTGAATGTTGAGGGCTAGAATTTCAAATACTAGTGAAGAAAATAAAATGAATACAAAAAATGGAATGTGCAAGAGCTGAGAGATGCGACAATTACAGAACGGTGCTCGGAAAACATCACCACCAGGCTAAGGAATCAAAATAGATATAAAGAACGCCAGACAGATATAGACTCCTACTAGACCAGAATAAAGGAAGACATCGAAGCAGCAGCGAAAGAGGAAATAGGAACAGAAGTTTGTGCCCGTAGAAATCATTGGTTTGACGATGATTTCTTGATGATCAATAGTATGTTGATCACAGCATACCAACTTGCCTACAGAAAACATGAAAATAAACCTCTCAGAAGTCGATCATAATATTTTAATGATATTGACGCCGTTGAAGCAGTTTATTATTTATTTAACTAATATTTAAAATATTGTAATATGTTTTCAATTGCTATTTGGATTGTCTGCTAATCATTACTAATCGACTGTGTTTAAGTAGATACTGCAAAAATACTGTGTAAATATTGAAAAACAATACAATGAATACAGAAATCATGCCTACTTTTAGATATGCAAAAACAAACAGGGGTCAGTAAATTACTCTAAAGCAAGGTCCACCAAGCACTTCAACTGAACATTTTGATTTATTGCAGATATAATTTTTACTGCAGGTGTGAGAAAATTTAAATTTATTTATACTATATATAGTAATTATATATATATATATATATATATATATATATATATATATATATATTTTATTATATACATTTAATGTACCTCCTTCCTCTTACATCTACTTTCTAACCCTTTAAACTTAAATTAAGTTAAATTAAGTTAAATTAAGTAAATATTAAAACTGACGGACGCCTGTCATTTTGTAAGATAATTTTAAATGAAATCATATGGTAAGTAATACATTATTTTAAATCTCTTGTGCCAGTCGGTATAGGTAATTCTAGACTATTTCCCCATTCTGTCGCGCATTTTCCGAATTGCAACCATTTAATTTTCAACTATAAAGTGTGGGAAAATATATATTACCTATAATAATTTAATAGTCTTTGACAAAATACCAAAATTCCATATCACTGAACATGTCATCTTAATTTACGGCAATTATAATGCATTACCAAATCCACTATCAACCTACCTTATTTATACAGCTATAAAAGTGGAAAAATTCCTATCATTATATTCATATTACTTCATTTTAAAAGGTAATTAATCGTTTATTCTATATTAATGTTGACGAGTGGAATCACAAGAGTAATACATGATATTGTTGATCTTTCACCTTAATTAAATGTGTTACTAGTTAATTATTAAAAGATAATATTTCGTTACCGATACCGGCTCACTTGACGACGAAATGTCTGGTACTATGATTTCATTATTTTTTTATATTAAACACAAATTATTTAACGCAGTAAAATCAAAAATTAAAATAATATGCAAAGTAAATGATATATTATGATGCACAAAACGTGTTGTTGACTCAATCCATGCTTTGTTCTTCGATAAATGTGTATCGAACTATGTATGTTTAGCTGTTTATACAATTAACTACTATTTCTGACTTACTAAGATGCTACGCAAGTAGTATGTAATACCTTTCTTTGAATGATGTTTACTCAGTGATATCTATATTCTTTTTCTTCTTCTTCTTTCTCTACAATACCATATTCGGTCAGTTGGCGACCATCAAGGCTATCATGATTTTCTGATCGCTCTTCAAAATAGTTCAGCGGAGGTTATTCCAAACCATTGTTGGAGGTTTTTAAGTCACGAGATAGGACGGCATACGGGCCTCCTTTTGCCAAATACTTTGCCCTGCCCACAATATACGAGTTGAAGGATCCTATATCTTTTTCGTTGCACATTATGTAGTCGAAATACTCAAGCTTACGTTGTTTTGCTAAGTTAACCACTTCTTTCTCTTTTTCTACACGCTGTATCACTTCGAGGTTGGCAACATGATTCACATAAGATATCTTCAACATCCACCTGTGGATAACATCTCGAAGGTTCGATATTCTTTTTAGTAGCTTGCGTCAGATTCCAGGCTTCGACTCAATATAGTAGCAACGGAAGAACGTAGTAGCTCATTATCCGTATCTGGGTCTGTAAACTTAGATCACTGCAACGCAGTAAGGATCTCATCTTGGTAAATGTGGATTAATCAATTTCAATCCTGCACCTAATTTCTTTAGCGTGGTCCCACTGACTGACATTTAGGAGGCAACTGAATATACACATTTACTGACGAAAAATACATTTTATGACCATAGATTAGCTAGTAGCCCTTATGACATGCTCTGTCTGGAATACAGTAGTGTCCCCTTTTTAATTATAACTATAACAAAGTTGTACATGATCCTTTGATAAGCAACACAATGTATTTGTTTCAAGTAATAAATTATGCCATTATTTGGCGAAAGTGAAGTGAGAATAATATATTAATTATGGTAAATGATGGTAAATAAAATAGCCGCATACAGTCAACATTCACTCTAGTGAATAGTGTAATCCTAGTAAGGATAAGTTTTTTAATTTAAGTAAAACATATTCCAGAAATAAACTATCAAGAAATGGTATCATGAAAACTAAAGGAGTGTTTTTTCTTTTCTTCTCTGCTTCCCTAATACCAGCGTCTGTTGTTCGTATCTTGCCTGTTTGTATTAGTACACATTACTCCTCTAAGTTTCATCCTCCTCCCAATCTCTTTATTTTCATCCTCCATTTTTTGCTACCTCTCTATCTTGGAGCTGCTCCACTTGATATTTTTTCTGGTAGGTATTTTCCTTTTCTTGGTTGTTTGGGAATTTCTTGCAGTGTTGACATTTGCTCCTTGCTAGTTTCTAAAATCAGCCACGGATCTATTGTGTTTTCTTTCAGTGAGAACATGGTCTTGATTTCTCGTTTTATTTTTTTGGCCCTTCTTGTTCAGTTTTTCCTTTTTTTATTTCATATAGCTTCGTCCATTTGCATATTCCCGTTGTCTACTGTTTACTTTTTGTAATTTTTTTTCAATATCTCTGTTTTTTTCTATCAATGTTTCTATTTCTATAACACATAGATTCTCCCCAATATTCTCTGGCTATGCCATTTTCTATTTTTTCTCTCATAATTTTATCGTCGTTTGTATCCATTTTTCATCCTATTAATACCAGGTTTTTTCTCTTACCGTATTTCTCTGTGTTTGATTCTTTTCTACAGTTGTTTTACTTCTCTTTTTAAGTTCTAATTCTCTTGCCTTATTTCTATAAACTGCATTTTTATCTTTCTCTTCATCTTCTTAATTTTTCTTAATTTTTTGTGGCTTTCTCTTTTTTGCTTCCTCCAAAGCTGTAATCTTGTTCTTCTCTCTTCCCTTTATTCTCTTCGTCAATTTCTATCTCTACTTGACACTATTTCTTGATTTTTATTGGGAATTACGTCGAGGTTGTTCAATATAAATTCAGTTGAAAGCTTGAATTTTAATTGAAGGAGACTTTTATTTTCTAAATTCTCAAAAAATCGATTTTTGTTTTTTTTATGTAAAAACATTCCTTAATATTATAGAAAATTTCAAAATAGAAACGAAGTTATAGCTGTATGTATAAAACTCGTTTGTATACAACACCGCGCGCCGCGCTTCACCTGTGCACCTGTGACTCGACAATTGCTTTCAAAAACTTTAAAAAGCGAGCACATATTTTATATTATTGTAATTTATCGAAAATTATTGTTTTCAAAATCAGAAAAATGCCTGGATCTGGTGGCCATTTAAAAGGCAGTCAAAGTAAAGGGATGCATTGAAATAAGCATAGTACGAAAATAAAATTCAAAGGTAATACCTACAGTTTACCGCAGAAAACAATTCTGAATTATTCAGTTGCCCGGCAAAATTAAAGATAAAAATAAACATACTTTAAACGCGTTTTTCTCTAAATCAAATTTTTTAAAATTGGGAGATGTTTTTCTCAACATCTAGCGCACTAGAATATTTTTGATGCTTTATATATACTTAATAAACCTACTAAATAAACCTCTAAAAAGTTTAAAGATCCACCTCACCTTTTTAGTATATAAGTAAATTTACAAATTCGCCAAACAGGTGTTTTTTCGAAATTTTTATAAAAATCGCGTATAACGGCCCCGAAAATATAAAAAAAATGACTTTTTAAAGGTTTTAAGTCTCACGGTTTCAATCTAGTTGGAATTAAAAAAAATTTTACAGGGTGGCATGTGTCGCAAACTAAAAACAATGCGTCTTTTGGAATATCTTGCTGTGGTGACAGACAACTAAAAGTGTCGATATTTTATTTGTACACTTCAAAACCTTCTTATCAATGAATTAAAAAAATTATGACCATAAATATACTAGTTATTTATTATTTATTGTTTAAAAATATTCTTTTTTCCAATTTAGAAAAAGTTCCCTCTGAAATGATTTTATTTTTTTATTTTTGCCTAAAATTGACTCTGTTATTTATTCGACACCTTATTGGTGTGAACTGTGAATTGAAACTGTGGAGAACCTCGCAAAACCATTGAACACCTTGATGGAATATCCCCCAGCGATCATACTCTGGTGGCATGATCGGCTTTTTCCATGTCACAAATGCTACACTAAAGTGGATTAATGATAACAAAATTATAATTAGAGTAACACTGGTTCCTATCTCTGCGGCATAATTTTAAATATTTAACATATATTATGTTGTGATGTATATTTGTTTTTATATATTATATTTATATTGTTATTATATATGTATATTCTATGTTTGTAACACGGTATACTCATTTATAATTGTATTGTGCATGTACGTCATATGCTAAATAAATAAATTCGACACCTTAAATCACTTTGTAATTAGCACTGCGGTTGAAGCCAAAGACTAGTCGATTCATCGAACTTCTGTCAGTAATAAAAAATTTAATGACAATGCTTTTGACCCACTGTTAGTAATTTTAAAGATGTTTTTTTTCTATAAATAACTAGGTTAGAATAATAATGTAACGATCTTATTTTTCCAGGTTGCTCTTTTCTTTTACCATTTACTTAAATACACTTTATTTGCACGTTATAATAAGTTGGCGATTTATCTGCTCGTAATTCCCCAGTTCGTAATTCCTCTTGAGAAATGACTAACAATGAATCTAAAGAAAACTAAAATAATGACTAATACAGAAGACAGATCAGTAATTCCCATAGGTGGAACAAACATAGTACATATCCAAGAATATATTTACTTAGGACAAGCAATCAGAGCAGACAAAAGTAACCAGACTAAAAAAATAACCAGAAGAATAAGAATGGGGTGGGCTGCATTCGGAAAACTCTCATATACTATCAAAAACCAAAAAATATCTTTAAAATTATGAACGAAGGTATTTAATGCATGCGTCCTACCTGTTCTGACATATGGTGCCTAGACGTGGACGTGTACCAAGAGCAACTTAGATAGAATAAAGAAAACTCAAAGAGCTATGGAAAGACAAATGTTGGGAATATCGTTGAGAGATAAAAAGAGGAATGAGTGGATAAGATGCAAAACCGAAACAAAGACGCTGTCAAACATTGAAATTAAAATGGAAATGGGCTGGGCATAACGAAAGATATCAGGATGGAAGATGGAATAAAGAAATTGGCCGCTGGAGACCATATACTGCAAAAAGGTCAAGAGGTCGACCGCAAGTGAGATGGAAAGATGACATTAGGCAAAGCGCAGGTCCAATGTGGATAAGACAAACAAAAGACAGAGACAAATTTATTACGGAGCGGATTTAAATCGACCATAAGCAAAAGCTTCAACAAAAAACAGTTACAGTAGTAAAAAATCAACCGAAATGTGAAATATATAACTTTCAATGCGAAAAATTGTTAAACTTGTTAGAGTTTATTTAAGAAAAGTGCAATAACAAACTTTTGACAACATAAAACAACAACATTAGACGAGAACTGTAGTAGAAACACTATTGTAAATTTTATAAAAGACACTTATCTATTATTATATATTATTATTCGAGCATTCAACCTCATTTCATTCATTTTTCATTCATTACTATCTATTCACAGTCATCATCATCATCTTGGTGCTACAGCCCTTAGAGGGCCTCGACATTCTCAAGCTTTCTACGCCATTCTGTTCTGTCCCTTGCTTGCATTTTTCAGTTGTTGACTCCGATCTTCTTGGCATCTATGTTACCCTGTCAATCCACCTCAGCTTTGGTCTACCCTGTCTTCTCATTCCCACGGGTTGCGCTGTTAGAATCATTTTTATCATGTTCGATTCAAGGGCCCGGGCTACGTGTCCTGCCCACTGCTGGCGGTTTCGCTTAATTATAATGGTATTATCTTTACCACAAGTAATAAACTAGCCTAACACCTCAATACAAGCCGTCTCCACTAACAAGAATTCTCCAAAAGAATAATTTTTGCAAAGGTTCAAAACGAGATAAATAAGTGAGCCCACTTCAACAGGTGAATAGGAAGATCTACAAGGAATGTAAAAAATACAGCTGTCTTTTTTTTATAGAAGAGAGTCTTATTTTCTATTTAAATAGGTATTTGATACCTCCCATTTTAATGTAGAAAGTATGTATTTATATAAATCTACATATCCTTTACCATTAATTACATAATTAATTTGGTGATTCATAATAGAACTAAAAGTTTGTAATGTGATAAAGTATCCAACGTAAACTTAACATTAAATAGCACTTTTCATAAATTAACTAGAATATAACATTTGTTTAAAATCAACAGTACTTTGGACGATATAAATTACTGTATAGTACAATAATTACTAATCAATGAAACGAAAAATCAAATATCAGAATTAAACAAACGTAAAGATCATTTAAAGACCGCAAATGAAAGAAGGCCTTTGATCGCCATGATAGCCATTCAGCAGGTAGGTATTGATGATAAAGACCTACGTATTATTAAAAATCTTTACTGGCATCAACGTGCAAACATCAGGATCGGCCGGGACACTTCTGAAGAGCTTCAAATACGAAGAGGAGTAAGGCAGGGCTGCATTTTGTCCCCGCTACTATTTAACATCTACTCTGAGTTCGTTTTCAATAAAGCAGTGGATAATGTTCAATGTGGTATAAAAATGAATGGCGTCAATATTAATAATTTGAGATATGCGGATGACACAGTGTTAATTGCAAGCAATTACAAAGAACTTCAACATCTAATTAATAGGATTACCACAACGTGTGTTGAATATGGCCTTAAGCTAAACACCGCAAAGACAAAAGTGATGGTCGTCAGTAAAACGCCAATACAACCGGAAGTGGTAACAGCTTATGGAGAACAACTGTAGAGAACTAACAGTATCACTTACCTTGGTTGTAATCTAAATGAGAACTGGGACATGAGCAAAGAAATTAGAATACGGATAGACAAGGCCAGAGCTGCATTCTTTAAGATGAAGAAACTGTTATGTGGAAACAATATTACTTTAAGTCTGAAAATTAGATTAGTGAGATGTTACTTGTTCTCTACTCTTTTGTATGGTGTCAAAGGTTGGACTTTGACGGATACACTTCTTAAGAAACTGGAAGCCTTTGAAATCTGGGTATATCGGAGAATCCTACGAATAAGTTGGTTGGATAGAGTTCATAACGAAGTTGTTTTGCATCGGATGGGAAAAGTTACGGAAGTCGTCAAAACAGTTAAAAATCGTAAACTTAAATATTTTCACGATGATAATAATACAAGGTAAGGTAGATTTAAGAAGAGGGGACAGGTCGAAGAAAAACGTCATGGCTTAGAAACCCGAGAGATGGGTTTAACAGATCCTCTGTATCTCTTTTCCGAGCTGCCGTCAACAAAATTACTATAGCCCATTTGATATCCAACGCTCGATAATCGAGCTCGACATATAAAGAAGAAGAAAGATCATTTAACAACAAAATAAATATAGAATACGAACCAAAAAAAAGAGAAAAAATATCTGAACATGAAATTAAAAAAATATAGAAGTCGATATTATACACGACAGTTAGAAGGTAAAATTAATACAAGTCAGGAAAGAAGAAAGAGAATCCCTACACACAATCAAAGCAAGTAAAACAAAAAATACATCTTGCAGGGACTGCATTCGGCAATTAGAATTAGTCTTTAGCCCTTAAGTGGTCGTTAAGGTGCGATCTGACAGAACGTGGAGCAGCTTTTTTCTTCTGCGAAGAGAAAGAGAAAATATAACATAGAAACATAATAGAAAAAGACAAAATATAAAAACTTGAATCAAACCAACGTGTAATACCGTTTTGACCCTTAATATTTGTGGTTCAGAATCCCTGGGATAGCAAAATGGCAAAACTATCTATTTATGTTGTTGGTCGGTAAATTAACACGATTCAAAGGAATTTGGTAGTATGTACTTACCCCATCACACCTTCCGAAGTGAGTAGGAAGATACATGGTCAGTGTCGTGGTAATTTTACTATGAAGTGATCTAACGAAGTTGTGTTGGAATTTTTATCATTGTATAACTTACAGAACAGTAAGACAAAAATGTAGGGATATTTAAGTTAACATTCTACATTTCTTAAATAATAGTCCAGTCGTCAGAGATTTGATCTATTAAAATAATACAAACAGGCTGAATTTTTCTAAGATACAAAACAGTTTACAGCTTTAACTTCAATGCTTTCCCCTAAAACTCCAACCAGGTAAATTTGCGACAATATTACTGCAAAATTGTTACGTTAAAGATGATATTTTAAGTTTGTGACTAGTCACTTTGAGACAAAGTATAGCTAACAAGTAGAAGGATAAAAGAACTGTGAATTTTGTTGGAAACAATATTCAACACCTATGCAAAATTTTTGGGACGCTTTGTAGGTTCGGGTGTGTTCGGTCGGAAGTGACAGTGTTTTTCCCTGCCACCACCAGCAAGTGACAAGTGACATTCTGCACCAGTGCATCATTACGCATAACGCCATTTTTTAGTTGTTGTTTTATACACAATAAAAACATACATTAGCTCTGGCTTGTTGCCATCTAATTATTATTATTATTGAAATAGTAAATATTATATTAGCTCTGGCTTATAGCCATCTAATTATCATAAGTGAATGGTGAATAATCTAAATTAAATAAAGGTGTAACTACAGTAAGTTTCGTGAGTCTTATTTCAGTAATTAAGTATACAGTCCGCTAACCATCGAGGCTTTAGTTGTACGTCTCGTACAAATTTAGCAAAGGACTGTAAAGCAAAGAAGATAATACTTGCACGCAGGTTGTTGCCGGTTACAATCGTTATATAAATGCAGTTACATGATTGATACGATAAATTAGATCAAATTAAAAGTGTTTATAAAATAAAGTGGAAAACCCACACATGGTAGCATCAATTTTTTTTACTTGATCGATGCCTGCATGATACTATGACTAACAAGATAGGATCTTCCCTTAGCACAAAATCGGTCGTGTTCGCGCATGCCGTCATTGGAGAGTAGAATTTGAATTCTTGTTAAAGTTAAATGGGATTTGTATGCATTCTGTGATGAAATTACTAGACGAAAATAAGTTAAGAGGTTTAATAATTATAATAATCGTACACATAAGGATATCTCCAAACTATTTATTAAAGATTATTTATTGATACATACAAAAAACTGACATTTCGAACGTGCAACTCTCCAATGACGTCACGACTTATGCGCAATATCTTATCTTCTTAGTCATAGTATCATGGATGTCTGTGTTTTAAAATCATTGTGTGTGTGTGTGTTTTATTGGCACTGGTTTTGACAACCAACTGGCCAGTCAATAGTTTAAAATCATTAATTGTTTATAAAGTTCTCAATGGACCAAAGTTCTTTAGGCTATCTCTAATCGAAAACCTTATTACAAAATCTAAGAAAAAGGGAAGTTTGGCATCACAATCATCTTTAATTGTTGTGTGTTATAAATGCAAAATTCCAAATTGCAAAATCTTTTGTCGATGAAGAATATATCAACAAACAATTTTGATTTCTCTACTCCTCCCCACCTATGGAAAAATTTATTAAAGCATTTCTCCTCTGCAAGAGTTAACCCGTGTTTAAATTTAACAAACAATGAAATAATGAGAAACTTATATTTCTTCTTCTTCTAGAAAGTCGATACAAAGCATTTAATTCCTGAAATGAGAAAGAAAGAAATACCAAAAAAGGTGTCGGCAACAAACGTTTGTAAAGGAAGTTAATTGTGAACTTATGGTCCAAGATATAAATACACGGACAAATAGGTATAATCAGAATAACCGACACCGCAGACAAACAAAGAAAAAGGGAAGGATGTTGGATGTTGATTAGGTTTTCTATACCCTGATAAAACATTAGTAGTAGTATATATATATATATATATATATATATATATATATATATATATATATATATATATATATTTCTTCCCCTATATAATCACTTATATGCACATTCATTAAATGAAATTTATTGTTTAAAAGTACTTTGCACAGTACCGTCATAGAAATAAATGCCAATTTACTTTAAATACATTAACCTCCCATTGACATCAATGTGTATTCAATGTTAAACTCGAGTGTTTTATTTACATCGGAGAGTTGAAAAAACGACGTATTGCTAGCAATTACTCCATAAATCTTTTGCAGATATTGGTAAAAATATACCAGTGTAAAATTAGATATTCGCATTAACCTCAAAAGATTAGTAATGCAGACCAAAATACTTTGTCCTGTTCCAGTTAATTTCTTTGTATTAATGTAGATAAGAGTTGTTCCCAATTTCACCCTTTTAGCTTAGTAGAGTATGGTTTTTAAAGTTTTTTCAGTTTTCGGGCCATATTTTGGGCTGATCCGGAGATTTATGTCCCATATGCTTTATCATTTATAACAATTTTTTAAAAAATAACAATTTTTTTGAAATCAATGTATCCTTTTGTTTATAATAACTTTTAGTCTAGGTGCCAGGCGACATACTGTATCACTCATACATAACAGGCTACAATTTTCAGGATAGTTTCATAAGACCTCGACCCCAAATATATCTTGGGATACTTTCTGTACCTGTTTACCCTTGGGATACATTGGTTTGATGTACCACCATCAAACCAATGGTGGTAATATTTTTCTTCTATCAGAGTCCATCCACAATTTTCAGGTTTTAAATTTGTTGGTGATCTTAAATGTGCATTGCACCACACACTGCATATATAAATTGTTCTTTTAATTTGTTGTAATAGCTCTTTTTAGATGGAGGCATACTTGATGCATCGAGACCTCTTAACTGAGCTTTTATTACCATTTCATCGTGATTTTTGTTTCCAAAAGCCTTCTCGAAGAGCTCAACTCGCCTCATGTTGACGTCTTTGCTTTTTAAGGAATAAACTTTACAAATAAATTCTTCAATGACTTTAAATGTTGGGTTTGAAGTATTCATTTCAGATGGAGGGATTCTTAAAAGATCCAGGAAGGCTACCTGGTATCTCTCGTTTTTCTTCAAAATATCAAATGGTCTCTTCTTTCCTTTTCTATAAAATGTAGGGTTATAATCATTGCCAGTAAATACATGACATACTGTTAGAGCTCGTGTCATTTGCTCTCCATAATTTTGATAAATATCATTGATATTAAAATATTCCTTTTTTTTGTTGGTTGACATATTTATAATTACTTCCACATTAGATTTTTAAAATTCCATATTGGATAACATAATTATAGGTGTGTCAGAATCAGTACAACGAACTAGTTCGTGTTCATCTGGCAAATATGGTGTACAATATTTGTATCTGCTTCTTCATGTGTACAAGATGAATTATAATCTACAGATCTCTTCATTTGATTGTTGAAAACTTCATACACGTAACAATTATCATAATTCAATTTTAATATTTTTCCTTCACATATCTCAGCAAATTCGTGGTTGCACCAGTTTTTAATGAGAAATTCCACAAACTTTAATTTGTATTGGGACCGTGCCACCTGGTGTCGTAAATCAGCAAAATTTACTGCGCTTTCATGTTATATCGAGGTTACCGGATAACTGTCAAGGACGTAGCCCCAAAAAAGAATAACCAAATTTTTTTCGGATATTTCATGAAGTCGACTTTTATATTCATTAGACAGCAATACGTTATTAATAAATTTGATACATCACTTCAAAATTACCACTTTTGGATAAGCTGGAGAGAAAGAGCACCCGGTACAGAAAGTATCTCAAGATATATATGGAGGTCGAGGACTTATGAAACTATCCTGAAAATTGTAGCCTGTTATATATGAGTGATACAGTATGTCGCCTGGAACCTAGACTATTTGTACTATAACGTTGTAGCATCATAATCTTTCGATTGAAACAAGATTCAGTTTGTGTTTAACAAATGATCCTAGTGATCCTTTTCCAAGTTAATATGCTCCTTTTCTAACTTCCATATATATAAAGTTCAATATTCTTGACCTAAAACCGTCATCCTAAATTTTTGCCTAATTCGCCTAATTTTCCCTATACCTATTTCTTGCAGTTTTCAAATAAATTAACTTTATACATTTTTGTCAGAAAAAATTTATTTATCAAGTAGCCTACGGAATACTCTATAATAACACACGTCAGTTACTGTTAATGTTTAATAGTAACCTTGTTGTATGTCGTTGGCAGTTATAATCGTTAATAAGTGGATAGTTATAATAATAATTTGCTTAGTTTTCTTGACAAAATAATACTGGCTCATTTAGGGTATACAAATTTATTTAGGGTTACAAAATTAAAGGTCTTTATTTATCACCTTTTTCCTTAGTAGGGACAGAATACCGTTTTTTAACATATCCCCTTCTTCTTCTTCAAGTGCCCCGTCCGTTGTGAACGTTGGCTATTACCATGGCAATTTTGATCTTGTTTGCGGCGCTTCTGAATAGTTCGACCGATGTGAGCCCGAACCACTTCCGCAGATTTTGGAGCCACGAGTGTCTTCCCCTGCCTGGCCCTCGCTTACTGTCTATTTTTCCCTGGACAATCAATTGTAGCAGACGGTACTTATCGTGTCTCAATATGTGGACTAGATATTCAAGCTTTCTTTGTTTAATTGTATTCACGATTTACACCCACATTTCGAATGCTTCTAGTTTTCTCGTTAGCGTCTCCGTCAGCGTCCAGGCCTCCACGCCATACAGCAAGATCGGAAAAATGTAGCATTTAACTAGACGTAGTTTTAGGGGAAGAGACAAATCCTTGCTTATGAGGAGCTTTTTCATATTGCTAAATGCTGCTCTAGCTCGTTCTATTCTCGCCTTAATTTCTATGGCCTGTTCCCATTTTGTATTTACGTTGGTGCCAAGGTACACATAAGATTCTACATGGTCAATTAGTATGTTACTTATCCGTAATTGTCGAGCAGGTTGTTGCTTTTTGCTTATCAGCATCCACTTTGTCTTCTTGAAGTTGAGGCTCAGGCCGTATTCCTCACTAACTGAATAAAGTCTTTCCATTACTTGTTGTAATTCGTCTATGGTACTGGCAAGGATCACCGTGTCGTCGGCATATCTTATATTGTTCGTTAACTTGCCGTTTATTAACACCCCTGACGGACACCTCTTTTTTGCTCTTGCTGCTTGACCCCAGTATAGGTTTGCCAAAATTCAAATGTCCTTGTCGTCAATACCTGTCCTTCGCAGAATACCTATCAATTGTACATGATTGACATTGTCAAATGCTTTTCTAAAATCTACAAAGCACAAATACACGTCCATATCAACGTCTCTACACCGCTGTATAAGCACCTGGAGAGCGAAAATTGCTTCTCTAGTTCCAAGTGCTTTCCGAAAACCAAACTGCGATCTAGCAATATTTGACTTACATGTATCATATATTCTTCTATAAATGATCTTAATGAACGCTTTAGTAACATGATTGATCAAGCTTATAAGGCGGTAGTCATCACAAATCTGGGCATTTGGTTTCTTCGGGATTTTAATAAATGTTGACTGCAGCCAGTTCTCCGGGATTTTACCGCTATTATATATGTTGTTAAAAAGTACAACTAGATTATCAAGGAACTGTTTGTCTGATTTACATAGGATCTTTAATATTTCGCAGGGTACATTGTCCGGACCTGCTGACTTATTGTTTTTTAGTGCTGCAATGGCATCTTCTATCTCCGATTTACGGATTGAAGGTCCTGTTTCTCCTTCTCCATATAGGTGATCATCAGTCCTGTCGGATGCAAATAATTTTTCTATGTATGATTTCCATGTTTTTAAGATCGTTGATGGCTTCGAGATAAGATTTCCATCACTATCTTTTATGTTGTTGGGTGACTTATTGAATTTCCTCTTGTTTGTCATCTATTTTATTTTTTTGTGCATATTGTAACTGTCGTATTTTCATTCGTATTGTTCTATTTCCCTGCATTCGTTGAAAAACCATTTTTCTTTGGCTTCTCGAATTTTCGTTCTTATGTTTTTGTGGATCTGCTGGTATTTTTCTGCATTTTTATTCTTGAATTTACGTCTTTCATCCATCATATCCATTATCTCATCAGACATCCATTCTTTCTTCTTCCGTCGGTCACGCTTTAATAGAGTCGCGCATGTTGTTGCTTCCCTCGATTTATCCCATCTCTCTATTATATGTCCGACGTGTTCTCGTTAATGTCCTTTATTTTCTTTCCTAGTTGTTCTCGTACTTTTATTTCGGTTTCTGGGTTAGTGAGTTTTTTAATATCGATTGTGTTAATCCCCAAATATAGTAATCTAAAGGTGACAATCGTCGGTATGTAGATAACCAGAGATTTATCTAGGATTGGAGTACAACAATGGGAAATGGAAGCGAAATATCGTAGAAGATGGTAGTGTACAGTGGATGAGTCGAAGACTCACCCTGAGTTGTAAAGCCAGTTAAGAAGAAGAAGAAGTGACTGTTATGGTGGTTAAACATACCATTTTTTGTAAACTTCCATTCATCACACCAAATCATTTTTTTTTTGTAAAATCTTGATCTTCTTGGCAGTTTATTAAAACCCATTCACAAAATTTTACACGCCCGACATAACCTTCAGGATTTAAATGTTGAGCTAGCATATATAAATAAGGAGTTCAATGTAGTTCTTTTTTAATTCTGCAAATTATTCTAGTTGATACCTATAACAATTACTCACATTACCTGAGATTATCCCAAAAATATTTATTTGTAACTTTTCATTATCGACATGGATCTTGGGCTTGTTTTTTTACTATTACGTTTACTGAAGAACTGGGAACAGTTCTTCAATAAACGTTTTACAGTTTTATGATTTGGTCGAGGCTTCTCAGGACATTTCTCAGCAAAAACACGGCAGGTTCTGTATACTGTTCTGTTACACTCACCATAAATTTTAATTAAATTTCAAATTGGTATATCCTAAATGAGCCAATATGATTTTGTCAACAAAATTAAGCCAATTATTATTAAAACTGTCACCCTACAATATACAACAAGGTTTACAACAATTAATCATTAACAATAACAGACATTTGCTAGAATATTCCATAGGCTACTTGATAAATAAAATATAAAGTTAATTTATTCGAAAACTGCAAGCGATAGGTCTAGGGAATACCTACCAATACAGAGCGATAGTGAAAAACGTATTCTTCCAAAATAATGAATCACATACAGGGTGTCCCATTTGAAAAAAAAAATAGACGTAAATTTAGGATGACGGTTTTATGTCAATTTTGACAGCACCCTTTATAATGACAAAGGCAACTTTATACTGGAGGTGATAAAGCTGTATCTGGATAATAAGATACCAAGGAATTTAAACTTTTATTCAAATTACATTAGAGGATATTAACTTTACATGCATGGTACAAAAGGGTAATAATAAAAGACTTTCTTACTAACGTTTACCAAAATGACCAAAATGTTTAATTCTTTTTATTGGAATTTATACCGATATTTACTTATAGCCTATACCAACATTATTTTCCTTGAACCTTATTTCGCAAATATTTACTTATTTTTGGCAAATATGTTTGTGTCTATTTTGACTCTTCTGTCATGCTTTTAATCAGTTCTTTAGTTACAATCTTTATTCTAGATGTTAATGTGGTGCTCTGTAAGTGTATACCTCTGTAATTCCAGAATATTTTTTTATTGCCTTGCTTATACAATGAGTGTATGCAATTATATTATATGTGTATGTAGCTATAAATTACTTAAAAAGTTAAAAAAGGAAGTGCAAAATTATGATACACACTAAACAATGGTTTGAATATATATTAAGTTTCGCAATGTTTTAACCAGATTTGGTATTTAAATTGTCTTTCTATTGACGTACACCATTGTAAAATTTATTTAAAATTTATAGATTTTGAATATGTATTAGAATTTCTGATATATTTTATATTATTCCAAGTAAAACATGTACTTGCTAACATAATCAAATGACTAACGTTGTTTGTCTTATATTTATATACAGGGTGTCCGAGACTAATTTACCCACGTTATATCTCTTAAACGAATAAAGTTTTTTGAATGGGACAAAAAGCGATATATTCTACTTGTAAAACACTTGAACATAGCGTAAAAAACCATCCCCTAAGTATTCATCCCTTAGTTACAACCCCTAACTTTAATTTTTTTAATAGTACCCTGTATATTTTTTTATAATTTTGGATGTGTTCTTTTATCGTCTATTCAACAGATTTATTAAAAATAAAATCGGTTTGTAAATAATCAAGAAATCAATTAATTTTTTATTTTTGTTAATTAAGTGTCCCAGACTAATTTATCCAGGCTATATTTATTAACAAAATAGAGATTTTTAAAGGGTCAAAAATTGGTCTATTCCATTCGTAATACACTTTAATATAGCGAAGACCTATATTTGTCCTAAGGATGATAAATTTCAGTAGGAAGTAAGTTTTTGAAGTTATTAAAACAATTTCAAGAAACTGGGGAATTAGGTAAAAAAAAACGAGAAACTGAGGGCCTGGCTACAAATAAAGCAAGAGCTGTATCTGGAATTAACCGAACTAGCGTCAAAACCATTTTGAAGATGAGCAAATTCTATCTATATAAAATAAACTTAGTGTAGGATGATTATGACCGCCGTTAACAGTTTTGTGAAATAATGAGAGATCCACAGTTTGTCTTTAATATCCGCTGCTCCGACTAATACACTTTTTTCATAAACGAAACTGAAAATCTAACAGAAATGTTAATACAAACAGGCAACTACTAAAATTTGAGAGTATTAACCAGTAGAACAAACTGGCTTATGAAAGTTGTATAGAAGAAATGAGTAGTACAGTTTACATTAATAAATACAGCATTCCACGCTACCTAGCTTTTATAGACTACGAAAAAGCTTTTGAAAATTTTCAAAGCGCTGACTGAGAAAAGTTTTGAGCCAACTTCCGATTCACGCATCCACTCCGTCACCAGTCGGAAGTTAGACATTCGAATCGTCCCTTACGCCTTCTAAGTCTTCTAACTCGTACAACTAGAATTTCAACAATCCAGCAAGCCAACTCACGGTCCGATATCGGATCCCACTGCAGAGGTTGGACCACAAGTCGGACTAAATATCGGAACGTGAATGCCCCGTTTTACCAAAAATCATGTTTGGAAATAAATCCCAAAGCACAAAAATATCTGAGCTTGAGTTTGTTCTGTTTGTCTGTTGATTTTTATAGCGAACGTTGGCTTAACAGGATGATGGTGATGCTTGTATTGGAGCTTCGTTTCTAATAGATACAAAGCTATTCTTGGAATAAACTAGACTTCCAAAATAATAATTCCAACTTTGAGCTGGAAGCAGTGTGATGGCATTTCAGATCCCATCTGTTATACCGTTATTGCAAGTCGTTGATTTGCAACATTGTTTTTGCAGCTTGATTTACAATGATGAAATAAAGATACTACTGAGAAACGAATACCGAATATACACATTAATCTTTGCAGGTAATCAAATTGTGGATATGCAGGACCTTGAAGATCTTAATTACTTACCCATGCTTAAAACCATGATACTATGATTAGAAGATAAGATATTGCGCATAGAAGATAAGTCGTGACGTCATTGGAGAGTTGGACGTTCGAAATGTCAGTTTTTTGTATGTATCAATAAATAATCTTTAATAAATAGTTTGGAGATATCCTTATGTGTACGATTATTGTAATTATTAAACCTCTTAACTTATTTTCGTCTAGTAATTTCATCATAGTCCGAAAAGGGATAAATTGACTACTTTTAAGCTACTTTAGCTTTATAGCTTTTCACTCAGTCTAACTCAACACTTTTTGACGTTATTTAAGAGAGAAAATGTCATTAAAAAAAATTTAACGAACAAAATATATATATATATATTTACATATATATATATATATATATATATATATATATATATATATATATATATATATATAGAATCTCAAAAGCCAAAAAAAGATAGTATACTTTTTGAAATCTGTAGACCCAGTGGAAGAAGAGTTGTAGCTCATGAAAAGTAGGTTCGTATTTGTCCGAATTCCAAATCGAATTGTTCAACGTGAAATAAACTTTTTTAAAGTATTTTAAAAAAGCAATATTTTTACTTTTAAAAATAGCATCAAAAAACTAAGCAGATTACGAGCAAATAAAGGACGCACCCTTTTTTGAATAAAAAATCGTTTAAAATCATCCCCTAATTAACACTCCTAATAATAGTATATTACTTTATGAGGCGGAGAAGCATGACTTTTGTTGACGCGCCCGATATTACGCGCCGAACGAAGTGAGGCGCGTAATAGAGGGCAAGTCAAGAAAAGTCGCTTCTTTGCCGAATAAAGTATACTATTTTTTCTTCAAACGTAGCAATTTTCAACCATAAATAGTACAATTTATACGCTATTTTTACTCGAAATTAACTGTGACAACTATCAAAGTCGTCTAGATGTTAGAAATTAAAATAATTAAGTCGTCGGTGGGATTTGCGTCTCCCTGGTTACAGTTGTTTGACAGTTGTTTGCAATTATTAAAGACAGCTTATTGTTGTTGCAACCGCAAGAACAAATTGAGTGCGAAAATGGAAAACCTAAACGAAATTGAGTCCGCGGCTAATGATGCAGTAGCACGTTTGGGGCCCTCCAAGTCCGGAATAAAGTATCGGTTAGCGTACAAGCACTTCCAAGAGTGGTGCGATACAAGAGGAGTACGGCAAGTTACCGAAGACGTTTTACTGGCATATTTTAATATAATGGAAAATGAAAATAAATGGAAATCTTCTACAATGTGGTCACGATACTCTATGATAAAATCCGAGTTAGTTATTAGAAAAAATGTGGATATAAGCAAATTTTTAAAGTTACGTGCCTTTCTGAAAAAAACAAGCGAAGGATATACTGCAAAGAAGTCTAAAGTTTTCACTAAAGACGAGTTTGATAAATTTTTGTTTGAAGCGCCAGATAAGTTGTATTTAGGATTAAAGGTAAAAAAAATTATATTGCAAAGCATGTAGTATACTCTACTAAATTATAAAAATATTTCAGATTGTTTTGTTAATTGGGGTTACCGGCGCCTGTCGATGCGACGAAATGGTAAAAATGAAGACTGTGGACATTGAGGATAAAGAAAATGTAATAATTATCAAAATCCCAGACAGTAAAACACGACAAATTAGATCTTTTACGATAATTGGTCAAAACTACATTAAACTGTATAAAAAGTATGCATCACTGCGGCCTCAAAATTTCACAGAAAACCGATTTTTTATCAAGGGGCGGAAAATCTAGAATGCCTCAAACGACATGGGGGCTGGAAATCAAGCACGGTTGCCGAAGGATATATAGAGGATTCAATAAGAAATAAGAACGATAATGCTCAAAAAATTTTAAACCTCATGATTCGCCAACATCGGGAATGATTGCTGAAAGTTGTTCTCGACCATCAGTATCATCAACAATTACCAATGCGTATCAAGAGTCGGGAACATTTTTGCACGGTTTCAATTTTGAAAATGCCTCATTAACTAATTGTACTTTTAATATTACTATAAATAAAAATGATGTTTAATTGTTGTTAATGACATTTGTATTGTTGCTTTGTGACATGTTTCATATTGTTGCCATGACAACATTTTTCCCTCCGCCGTAAAGAAATGGGAAAAAAAACTGCTGCCGGCGGAGACATCAAACTTTGACAGGATCAAGTTAGATAAGTAATGTCATCATTATTTGACGTTTGAAGAAAAAATTAATTATTACCGCATTATAGTTTACTTTATTTATGTATTTTTTATACGATCTGTAAGTTTGACCGGATAATATTGCTTATTTAAAAAAAATTGTTTTAGTAATTTTTTTTTACTTTGAAAAAAATTCCTTTTTTTCAAAATAATTTAAAAATATTAGTGATACGGAAAATATCGAACAGTAAAAAATATAAGTTTTGATTTTCTAAACGTTTTAGTTTATGGCTTTAGTTTGTTTTGTTTTCTGTAAGATAAATTTTGGTTATGATTTGGCTGTTCAGTTTGCATACACGTGTGATTAGTGATTCATTTAAGCCCTTTCAACTAAAACCCTTTCAAATATAAGAGTTTGAAAAAATTAATTTAAATGATCTTATTTTCCTTAAAAAACCTACAAAACGGTTTTTTAAGCACTTCATAGTTTAAAAGATAACCGACTTATGAGTAAAAAAAACAAATACAGTCTTCAATTTTAAGTCTAATTTTGAAATGGAGAATAAGTATAACCTTAATCCAAATTACCATTCAAATCAGTGGAGGCCAGGTGTTCAATGACATTGATTTAATTATACCTATTCCAGAGGGTGAGATTTGGAGGTTAAACTTTAATAAATTCTTAAATTATATTGTTTAACGTTAATTCAAATTTATTCACTTCATAAAAAAATGAGTTAACCAATTATTTGCTTTAATTTACAACTATACAATTTTTTCTAATGCGGGTAGTTTTCACCCATAAAAAAAATAAAAAGCCATCAACGGCACAAGTCCAAAAATGAAGTGGAGGGTAAGTGAACCTAAATCCAAATGTTTATGCAGTTCGGTGGTGTTTACGTTCATTTATTGGCCTATTGCTTACATTTTTCACATCACATGATCTTCCCACATTTTAACTTCTACGAATGTTAATTAGGCTATCAAATTCAGTGCAAGTACATAACACTCTGCCACTTAATATAAACATTTGTAAAGGAAGGACAGTTCTGCATTTGAAAAATAACAAAGAATAAAATAGTTTCGGTTTTAAAAACTAAATTAAAAGAATAAAAACAAAAAAAATCTGTTTTGGTTTTGTTTTCAACAGCCCGTTAATTTAAATTCTAAAAACAGATTTCTTTGTATGCTCATTTGGTTCATCGAACATATTTTTAAATTAACTAGTTCAACAAGTTTTTTTATAGAATAATAAACTGCAAAGGTCATCTAAAACAATTGTATGCTTTGTATAAGCTTGTTTACATAAGCATCTGTGAATAATGCATATAAAGTTAACAACAATTGTTTAAACAGTAACATAGTCCGTAAGTAATACCAGACCAGGCCAATTAGCTCAATTCTAATTAAAAAAAATGTTATCTAAAGTTTTACGATAGGAAGTGGTAGGTGGGGTTGTAATACATAAAATAAAAATAAATTAAATATCTAAAAACTTCCCTAGGTGATTTGGAGGTGGTAGATAAAAGTGGGCGAAAGAAGTTATTTTTATTTCCGGCGAAATTTAAAATCGTATTAAAAAATTTTAAATACAAAAGTGTTAGATAATATGAAAATATACAACTTTTGTTATATAACATTTTACCATAGCCTCAAAATTACAGAGAAAATCGACATCTGCTTCTTCTAAGTTTGCTAGTTCTCCAGCTTGTTCATCATCACGTCGCAGATTTAAGAAAAACTTATGGTACGTAGTTGACTAACTGTTAAAGATTTAAATATTTAGCTTGCTTAATAAGAGGCCTTTTGTCAATCGGTACTATCAAGAGATCTGGCAGAAGGGCAAATTTTTGCCAGCTCGAGTGGGTTTCATAGATAGCTCAATGAACTAAGAAATCGTCATTTTCCATCTGTACTATAACGAACTTTCTATTTGGAGAAGTCAATAGCTCCATCCAATGTTAAGGTACATACATGTCCTTTTTTGGTTATTTTCTTTTCTAACTCTAATAAACTAAAATCTTGGTCACACTTATTATAAGAATGATTACTTAAAAAAGGGATGATCTACTGTTTAAATATTAGTGTTTCTGACAATGTAAAACTAAAATTTGACTGTCAGATGACTCTTATTTTAGCCTCCACAGTTGTTGCTTAATGCGATTATGTATTTCACAGAGGGCGTAATGCTTCTAATATGTTTTAGGAGACAAGATGATCTATTCCTAACACCAGACCAGATTCATACATTAACATGGCACCTAACCTTCGTGACTTCTTAAGTTAAACGTCCATAGTTGCATTGAATAATATGCTTTAAAAGTTGACACATCAGAACTTAGCATAGTTTTTGGCAAGTCGAAAATGACCGCAACTTTGCTAGAGGCAAAGTATATAAATCGCAACAACTATAGAACTTTGCATCCTTTAGGTCATGACACTCATATTTTACTGTTTATACGTCTTCCGCCTTGCGGAATTAAAAGTCGTTCTGTTGTCTGAGTTAAAGCTGTTCTTTTGCCGAATCATAATTTATTTTTATCTGAAATTTGTCACATTTATCAGAGGTTTTTTTGAAACTAAGGTTGAACTGAGTATTAAAAATATTCATATAAAAGCTTTGCTTAACAAGTTCTGTATCTTTTTCTCCTTACCGAAATCAGAAAGTTTGTACAATATTTTCAAATTACACTCCTGAGTAAGACACCTACTATTCGTAGTTTTATATCTAGTGTTCTGGCTTGAGTACCTCTTTTATAATATCAATTGCCCTGTCAGAAATTTTGTTCGGAGTCCTCTTTTGTCTATGCATGACATGCCTTTGAAGAGTTTTTTTTTGCTTTTATCTACATTTTGTAGACAATTGTTATGGACATTAGAAGTTTTCATTATAAATGGTTTACATACTCCAAAACTATCCAGATTATAAGCAGATGACACTTCTTTGTTATATAATAACGGATTGGTTACGGCTGTTGCCGCTTCTCCGCCCCCAATTTCCATCTTTTTCTGTCATATACAGTTGTCTCTTCTAAGTCTTTTGCCGCCATTGCTTCATCAACATCGTTGCGCCAACTTCTCCGTGGTCGTCCTCTCTTTCTTCTCTCAGGAGGGATCCATTCCAGTACTGTTCTAGGCCATCTGTACTCTGGCATTATTTTAACATGTCCACACTTAGGTAAAGAAATAATAAATAAGACTTACTCACAATCAATTTAATTTAACTATCTGACGACCGGTTTGGCTTTCTACAATATGCAAAGCATCCTCAGGTCTCGATACAAAGTTAAACAAATGCTGAAATAATAAAAACCCATATTAGGGTGTTGTCCGTCCTTGTTGTTGACAAGGTAAGGCCCACAAATTGTTATAAAATAGTCTCTTCGATTGTAATAAATTAACAAATGAGCAAATAAATAAATAAAATAAAGATTACTTACATGCCGGTACTCTATTAATTGATGGATGGTAGAACATGGTTGAAACTACTATAGATATATTGTTGAATGGAGAACTTAATTCTATTATTGCAGTTGTTTGACAGTAAACGGGAATTCTTGAGGAGATAGATTTGATCCAATGAAGAAGAGATATGTGTGTGATTGTTTGTTAAATGAAAGTAATGTAATATATCATTGTGTTATTAAAAGCTATTTATACTTATTCGAGAGATATATTTTTTTGAAATGTGTGTTATTTATTGAGTAATTGTTTTAAGAAGGTGACAGTTTTATGACAATGAATATGTTTTTTTAAAAAAACATATTCATTGTCATAAAACTGTCACCTTTAAAAAAAAATTTATACCTTTTATTCAACTTAATCATTTAAATAAAACCACAGACATGTAATATTGGCATAATTATTGTAATTTACAACATCTACTTTGTTTATCGTTATTGGACAACACCCTAATATGGGTTTTTATTATTTTAGCATTTGTTTAACTTTGTATCGAGACCTGAGGATGCTTTGCATATTGTAGAAAGCGAAACCGGTCGTCAGATAGTTAAATTAAATTGATTGTGAGTAAGTCTTATTTATTATTTCTTTACCTATTTGAAATGGACTCACACAAGCAATACATTCATGATGTCCACACTTCTTTGTTGCTAATTGAATTTAGTTTTATTTTCTTATTATAGCCTCAGTCTGTATGGATCGATTTAGAAAAGTTATTTAAAATCTTTCATGAAAGGTATATAATTAAAACGGTCCATCGGACTACTACACAGTACGTTTTCGGAATTAATATTCCATCATCAGTGTATCTAGATGTACATGTTTTCAGCCACTAAATACTTGAATAAAAACCCGTTAAATGTGGTTAAATTGAATTTAAGTTACATTATTTGATCTTATATACTAGGATGTTTAAGTTACAACAAGAATTGATATCATGGCAACGTAAGACTCAACTCGAGGTTGCTAGCCCTGAGACAAAGTGTCTACGAAAACTTGTTGATAGCAACTGATTAAAATGACAATCTGAAATGACAATACTTCCAAAAACGCTCAGTGATGTAGCTCGATGGATTATTTTAATTATATACCCTTTATACAGGATTTTTAAACAATTTTTTTGTGATCCATGGTATACAGCCAGCTACAGGAATTTAGTTTCCTTGTGGATTAGAAAAGCTATTTGGAGATTCTAGTGCCAATGCTCAATACTCTTTAAAAATTGAAAGTCTTTGTTCTTGTGAAATATTATTGATACATTTTTATTCCTACAATGATGATTTTCAAGTTCTCGTACCTGTTTTGCTTCATAAGTAAAGTATTGTGTTTTTCGTCCATCTAAGCTTTCCTGAATTTCTTACTATTTTGGCCCTTTTTCTCACTTATCTGGCCTCCGAATCCGAAGCGAACTTTTCTTAAAAACATTGTAGTTTATAATGACATAAAATGCTGCAGTTTACATTAAAGTATTACTTTAACAACAAAATAATATTGCTTTAGAGAAGCTATACCACTACCCATCCCAAATGATAACAAACCCAACTAACAGTCTGACACAGTCGAAAAGTGGTACACGTGCACTTGTATCACTTCTCTTCCAAGCCCTACTCATAGTTGACTTGGAGGCTGAGTAGCTTGCCTCTAGAAAACAGCATCTGTTAGACTTATCGCTTAGATCTCTTTACCTCTAAATAGAATAAAAGATTTCCAGTTCAGCATTTCTCAATATTTAAAAATATGTCACTTATACCCCTTCAGTTTCAGGGTCCTCAATTCTTCTTCTTCTTCTTCTTCTTCTTCGTGCGACTTGAATTACTCCTGTTTATCTGCCTCTTATTCTGTTTCAGTCGTTTTTGACTGTACATTATTTTTCCCCTTTTTTGGCGGCACCGGGTTTCCAACGGGTCTTCTCCTATACGGCTTGTTGTTTTTACAGATGTTCGCTAACCTATCTGGTCCCATTCGGTTTACAGGTTCGTTCCAGTTTTTTTGTTCTTGATTTTATTCACCTGTTAATATTTTGAATTTCGCATTGTTCGCGTATACTTCTGTTGGTTTGTCTGTATCTTAATGATATACCCGCTATTGATCTTAATACTTTCATTTCAATATTGTTGATTTGTTGTTTTGTCTTTCTTGTGTCGGTCCTTGTCTCCGCTGCATATGTTAGGATTGGTCTTACTGTTGTCTCGAATACTTTTATTGTGTTTTCCGTGGTAAAATATTTGTTTCTTCATATCTCGGAGGCAACCACTTACTCTTGCCACTTTTGATGCTTGCCTTGCGGTCTCTGTTCTTATATCCCTGTCACAAGTGATCTCTTCTTCTTCTTCTTCTTCTTCTTCGTCCAGCCATTCACGTCCACATCTGAACATAAGCCTCTTCAAGTCTTCCTTTCCATTGTTTTTTATTGTAGGCTACTTGTAGCCAATTTTTCTCGGCAGTCCTTTCAGATCATTGTCATCTAGGAGGTCTGCTCTGGGTCTTTGTGTTGGTATGGTCTCCAGGTTAAAATTGATCTGTGCCATTTGTTTAGATCGCTCCTAGCTACATGTCCAGCGTATTCCCATTTCAACTTTAATGATTTTTGCACCACATCGGTGACTTTGGTTTTCTGTCTTATCCATGTGTTTGTTTTCTTGTCCTTAAGTGATATACCTAGCATTGATCTTTCCATCGCGTGTTGAGTGACTCTAAGTATATTCATATTCTTTTTTGTGATTGTCCATGTTTGTGACGCATAAGTTAATATCGAAATAATGCATGTATCAAAAACTTTAGATCTAAGATGTAATTGAATTTGTTGATTTCTGAGTATATAGTTTCAGTTTACCGAATGCTGCCCAAGCTAACTTTCTTCTTCTTTTTATTTCTTCAGTTTGAATTTCCCTATTTAGTATTATTTTTTGTCCTAAGTATATATATTCTTCAACTTTTTCTATAACTTTATCGTTTATTATTGTCACGGTGTCTTCGGAGTGCATGACTTTTGTTTTGTTTAAATTCATTTTCAGTCCTATTTTAGAAGATTCGGTATGTAGTTCTAAAAGCATGGTTTGCATTTCTTGTAGGTCAGTAGCTATCAGGATTATGTCATCTGCAAATCGTAGATTACTGAGGTAGCGGCCATTGATGTTTATTCCCTTATATTTCCAATTTAGGTTTTTAAAAACGTCCTCCAAAACTAAGGTGAACAGTTTGGGTGATAAAGTATCTCCCTGTTTGACTCCCCTGTTTAATGGTACAGGGTTCGTGTGTTCATTTTCATTTAGGTAGTATGTAGCTGTAGCTTGGTTCATAGTTTCTTTTATTAAGTTAATATATCTGCTGTCTATTCTACAATTTTGCATTGCGTTTATTACGGCCGTGTGTTCTATGGTATCGAAAGCTTTTTCGTAGTCTACAAATGCTAGGAAAACTGGAAACTTGTATTCGTTACATTTTTCTATTAATATTTTTGTGGTTAACAGGTGATCGGAAGTTGAATAGCCTTTTCTAAAACCTGCCTGTTCATATGGTTGGTATTCGTCTAATTTCCTTGTTAGTCGAGTAGTTATGACTTTGGTGAGTATTTTAAACAGGTGTGACAGTAGGCTGATGGGTCTGTAGTTTTCCAATTTTCGACTATCACCTTTCTTGTGTAATAAGATTACTTTAGAGTTGTTCCAGCTCTTAGGGACTTTGCCCTGATGTAAACAACTGTCCACAAGCTTAGTTACAATTGCAATTAGTTCCTTACCTCCTTCTAATATCATATCTGTGGTAATACTATCTTCTCCTGCAGCTTTATTTCTCTTCATGTTTTCCAATGCTGTAGTTACCTCTGAAATTGTTACTTTTGGCATTATTTCTGATCCAACATTTTTTATTAATTTCCGTGCTGGTCTCATCTCATCATCTTGTTGATGTGTTCTGTAAAGTTCTGTGTAAAATTCTTCTATTCGTGTCAGTATGTTTTTCTCTAGTTGTGATTTCATTTTCGTCTTTTCCCATTAATGATATCATCTGACGTCGTCCTAGTGTCGGTCTGAGGCATTTCATACTCTTATTTTTTTCAATAGTTGTTGTTATTAATTTTTCGTTTTCTTTTCTTTTTTGTTGTCTGATTCCTTTTCTAATCTGCCTATTAAGTTCTCTATATTCGTCGGTTCCCCTTTTGTTAGATTTATTTAAGATCTTCCTTCTTTCTTATTTGTTGTAATATTTCTTTGTCTAATTCATTGTATGTTGTTTTTGGTTTTTTCAGTTGCAGAAGGCTTTTATTCACTGTTTCGGTAATAAGGTTATTCAAATCATCAATATCATTGGAGTTTATCTGCTGCATGCTAACTTGATTTAATGCATGCGCTATCTTTTTATTAAATTCACTATTTTTGATTTCTTCAGATGTCCATTTGTATCTTTTTTTCATGTATTCTTTTTCTTTCTAGTTTTTTGTTAATTATTAGTTTTGTTCTTATTAGTCTATGATCGCTTCCTAGGTCAAACTGATTTAATACTGATACGTCTTCTACTAGGTTTCTATTCTTCGTTAAGATATAATCTATTTCATTCTTTGTCTTTTTATCGGGGCTCATCCATGTCCATTTTCTGCTTGGTTTTTTTATTGAAAAAGGAGTTCATTGAGTACATGTTATGTTCATTCATGAAATTGAGAAGCATTTCTCCTCTATCGTTTCTTTTCCCGTAGCCATAGTTACCAATTAAATGTTCATAATCTTCCTCTTTTTGTCCAATTTAGCATTAAAATCTCCTAATAGTATTTCGTAATTTGCTTTATTTGTTTCTATAGCTGTTCTTATTTCATCATAAAATATTTCTACTTCTTCATCGTCTCCAGTGATCTCTACTCCTAGGTAATTGAATTTCATTACTTGTTCTACAAGTCTTTTTTACTGATATTCTTACATTAAGTTTGTTTGCTGTGATGTTGAAGGTGTGGAGCTGTCTTTGTAGGTCATCTTCGATATCAGCAATTAGTACTGCATCATCGGCATATCATAGTATCGTGATTTTATGCGCTCCCATGTGGTATCCATGTCGTTTCCTTACTTCATAAATTATTTGATTCATCACCATATTGAATAACAATGGGCTGAGCGAGCCTCCTTGGCGGACTCCTCCTTTTAGTTCTATGCATTATGTTTCTCCTGTTGACATTATAACTGTGGTCTTATTGTTCTTGTTAATTTCATTAACTGTCCTTATTATCTGAGGGCCCTCAATTAAAATCAGTTAATAAACAAAAAAGTTATTGCAAAATGAACAATAAAATCACTTTTGAATATTGTTCATAACTTTGTTTATTGTGTATTAAAATTTATTTAAATGTACCTGAACTTAAGGGTATTACTGTGTTGAATTGAATGCAAAATTATACATTTTGCGAAATTTAATTTGTTTATAGATTTTTTGTAAAAAATCGGCTCAGAGCACGCTAATAAAATATCGATATCTTTACCAAAAAAAAACTTACGAACATTTTACCAAGCTGAAAATGTTCCTTTTGAGTTTATTTATCATTATTAATAATTTAAGTAAAAATATTTATTGCTCAAATTTGCTTAAATCCCTTATAAACAAATTAATGTACAATTTTTTAAAGAAAATTACATATTCAACCAGGTATACCTTTAACACAAATCTTAATAAAGTAATTTAACAAATTTTGGTTTGGAACTTTATAAATTAAGCTTTAAAATGAGACATCGTAAAGCTCATTTGCATGCATAGAAGACGAATTACGATCGAAAAAGCTTTGAAAAATACTCATTTTGCAACCATTTGCACTAATTTTTTAATATCTCGAGTTGCAATTATTGGATTTAGTAACGGTATTTTCTTTGTTAGTTTCAAGGAAAAAATTTAATAAAAAAAATTTCTAGCTCTTTTAGTTAACGAGGTAGAGCATTATACATAATTATTTCTAACAATTTTTTGACCACTCGGATCGAACTCCACACTCGAAGTTGGTAATCAGCATTCAAAAATATATAAAAAAAACTTGGGCGGACCCATCAGAATTGAAAAGGGTACGGTGGCCCGTAACTGGCCCCTGGACTAACAGTGTTATTATGATAATAACGCCTATAACAATAATTATCATGATGAACATGATGACTAAATCGGATTATTTTTTTAAACTTACTCATTATAAAGACACAGAAACTTAATGTTACTTTGTTATATTTGCCTGTATTTTTCCTATACCAATATCAGTAATTAATTCTCTTTTTTTAATTAGACTCAGTCTGGGGGTAAAGGTAAAGGTCCTACGCAACTGCCAATATTAACATCTATTTTTATAAAACTAATTGCTTTTTTCGTTAAGATATGGAAAGATTTTGTAATTTTAATGTTCCTATTGTGTGTAAGTTTAAAATAAATGTAACGTTTAAAATATGTGGGAAAGTAAATAAAAACTTAATTACGCAACGTATCTTTGTTTTGTTAACAATGACGTCAATACGAGTTATCGGTAGCTATCAGGCCACAAAAGTTAAGAATAAAGTAATTGTGTTGCGGGTGATGATAAGTGAACCTTATGTCCGAAAAACCTTGTTATATTCTGAAAATAAGTTGATAATTATATAAATATATAACACTAATTACATTCTTTTCTATTTCAATAGATGAATGTATGTTCCGCAAAATATACAAGAAATGCATTGTATTTTAATAATATGTGCGACAAAACAATTTATAAGGGTTCTGAAATGTGTTAAGGTCCATTCGTTTAGCTCGGGGATATTTTGACAGATTTCTTCCTTTGAAAAAAGAAGAATTATTCTAAATCGTGGAAGTGCATACTAAACCCATTAAATTCTCCCTGTATATTTAAAATATAGTATTTGAGTTGTCAGGTGGCAGCTTGCTAAGGTGGCAGGTAGCACTCTTCTACAATCCCAGTAGAAGACAGGCTGCTACAGGGATTAGTGACCCTGCCTTATGCTAGCTTCTGGTTCTCCCTCCTTCCCTGCCTGAGGGAACCAGGTCCTCATACCCCTTTTCCTATCCCCCCTTTTAAAACTCCTACCTTCATCCTACCCTCTACCAACTCGCACTGGCCAGCGCGGTAGAGTATGGCTAAAATCCAAGCATGTTTGACACGACAAAAACACGGCCCTCAGTCCCCGGCAGTGAGCTGATCCTTGGTCAAGGTAGCGATCAAGAAAGACAGCAAACAGAGGGTGCGAAGAATCCCCGGGTCAGATCAGGCTACCACGGACGACGACAAATGTATATCGCCACGTACAATGTAAGAACACTGTCATCTGAAGAAAAATTACTGGAATTAGAAGAAGAGTTAAAACACATAAAATGGGACGTTATAGGTCTCTGTGAAGTAAGACGTGAAGAAGAAAACTGTATAACTCTTAAATCAGGGCATCAACTTTTCTATATGGGAAACAAAGAAAAAATAGGAGGAGTTGGACTTCTTATACATAAGAGACACACTAAAAATATCCAACAACTTAAAGGTATACCCAAGAATAATACTCTGCATACTGAAGCTTAATAAAAAAAACCAGCCTTAAAATAATTCAAGCCTATGCACCTACATCTACACACTCGGACGAGGAAGTGGAAACCTTTTATGAAGACCTAGAAAATGCTGTAAAACTAGCGCCTACTACACACAACCTAGTAATGGGTGACTTTAATGCTAAGTTGGGATGTAAACTAGACGGGACCGAAGTAGCAATAGGTCCCTATGGATTCGGACAAAGAAATGAAAGAGGCGAAATGTTTTTGGGTTTCTTGGTACGAAATGGCCTTTTTGCAATGAATAGCTTTTTCAAAAAAAGTCCCCAAAGAAAGTGGACCTGGGCAAGTCCAGATGGAGTCACCAAAAATGAAATTGATTTTGTCTTAACCAACAACAAAGACATGATCCATGATGTAACAGTTCTTAATAGCTGTTCAGTGGGAAGTGATCATAGAATGGTAAGAGCGAAGATCGTGCTAAATCTCCAAAAACAAAGATACAAAATGATAACAAAAACACACCCAATACAATGGAATCCAATCGAAAACACCACGTCCTTCGAAGAGGAAATTCTGAGATGTCTAGAGACAACAAATATAGAAGTTATGGATATCGAAACCTTAAATGATAACTTAATAAAAGCTATTAAGAACGCAGAGAAAAAGTGCAATACAAATTCTAGGAGAGATAAGGAGGAAAAGCTCAGTCAAGAAACAAAAAGACTTATGGAGGCACGAAGAGAACTTAAGAACAAAAACGATACGAATGCACGCGTACTACAACAACTTAATAAAGATATTAATAAAGCAGTGAGAAAGGACGTACGACAATATAACACAAAAAAGATTACAACGGTTGTCGAGAAAAATAAAAGTTTAAAGGTGCTGAAGAGATGTCAAGCTCTAGGTAAGAAGAACATTGTTAAGCTCGCAGATCGAAATGGAAAAGTGGTAACAGATAAAGATAAGATAATTAAGGTAGTTGAAGAATTTTACACAGAATTATATAGAGAAAGGGGGAAGAAAGACGGCACCAAGTTGAGAAAAGTCCAGAATGTGGGTTCAGAGGATATCCCAGAAATAACAACCGAAGAAGTTTTAAAGTCATTAAATAGAATGAAAAACAATAAAGCAGCTGGTGATGATCAAATCGTTATTGAGGCAGTTAAAGCAGGAGGAAAGACAGTATTGAAAGCATTGACGCAATTATATAACTTATGCCTTTCAAACGAGGTTACACCATCTCAGTGGAATAAAGCTGTTATAGTAGTCATGCACAAAAAGGGAGATATAACAGAGCTAAAGAACTATAGACCTATTAGCTTGTTATCTCACGTTTATAAGTTGTTTATGAAGATAATAACTAATAGGTTGACATCAAAACTAGACTTCTATCAACCTTGCGAGCAAGCAGGATTTAGAGCTGGATACGGAACAAATGATCATTTGCAAACCATTAAGTCGTTGATTGAAAAAACCATTGAATATAATAGACCCCTGATACTTATCTTTGTCGACTTTGAAAAAGCATTTGATACGGTCAATCAAAGTGAAATGCTCCAAGCTCTAACACAATGTAGAATAGATCACCGATACATATCTCTCATCAGATACATCTATCAACATGCTACAGCCTGTGTAAGACTTAATGAAGATACTGGGACTTTTCGTATTGAAAGAGGCGTTCGGCAAGGAGACAACATGTCTCCTAAATTATTTACAACTTTGCTAGAATACGCTTGTAAAACAATAGATTGGAACGAAAAGGGCATCAATGTAGATGGAAAATTTTTAAATAACCTTAAATTTGCAGATGATATCGTTCTTATTGCAGACAGCTTTGATCAGGCACAGATAATGCTCCAAGAACTCCATACTGCCACAAAAAGAGTTGGTCTTAAAATAAATTTTTCAAAAACACAATTTATGACAAATTTAGTCCACAACAAAAACATCTCAGTAGAAGACAAAGATATTGAGCCAGTTGACTCCTATAAATACTTAGGCCATGAGATCAGAATAAGTCGAGACAACCAAACAATCGAGCTGAAAAGAAGAATAAACCTCGCTTGGGCTGCATTTGGAAGGATGAAGGATATTTTTAGGTCTAAGATTCCAATGTGTCTGAAAAGAAAAGTATTTAATCAATGTATTTTGCCAGTGATGACCTACGGCGCAGAAACCCTAACGCTCACAAGAACAACAGTGAGTAAACTACAAGTTGCGGAAAGAGCAATGGAGAGAATTATGTTAGGGATTTCTCTACGTGATAGAATACCCAATGCTACTATACGCAAAAGATCAGGAGTAGCAGACGTTATTGAAAGGATAACAACACTAAAGTGGAACTGGGCAGGTCATGTAGCAAGATCAGTTGATGACCGGTGGACAAAAAGAATTTTGGAATGGAGACCCCGAATACAAGCATACAGAAATAGAGGTCGACCCCCAACGAGATGGACAGATGACATAAAAAGAGTGACTACAAATTGGATTCAGATGGCGCAAAATCGGACTAAGTGGAAGAGCATGCGAGAGGCCTATGTTCAGCAGTGGACGTTAGAGGCTAGTTGATGATGATTTGAGTTGTTACAATTTAACATATTGTAGTAACCCCCTCTGTGGTTCAGTGGTAAGAGCGCCTACCTTTAAATCTAAAGGTCGTGAGTTCGAATCTCATCTGGGTGGAGAAATTTTCGTTTATTAAAAATTAATAGATGAAAATAATTTCTATCCTTGTGCGATCGGTACTCACCAGAGGGACCGCAGACGTTCGGATACAATTAGCGTCTCTTAGCAAAGACAATGACGTCGACTTTGCTAAGTATCAAGACAATTACTCTACACACACACACTACACTAGGTACCTGACTGTACCATGCCAATGATCATAGTTGTCGAGGCATTAACCCAATAAAAAAAACATATTGTAGTAAATATTTGTATTATTCGCATTGTTTATTTTATTTAATATAGTTTTATTGTTTTATTATTTTTGTTTAATTCTTTTGTTAGTTCTATTTAGTTAATTAGTTAGTTCTATTTTGAATTTTATTATTATGGATATTCAAAGTTTTCCATTTGTTCCATCAGCTAATGCGTTGGTAAGTTTTTATTTAACAAATATGATAAAATGTTCATTAAAAGTTAATATTTTTAGATGAGTAAGGATGCTGTTAAATTACAAGGTAATGAAACTGCACAAAAGTTTATTCAAAATGCCTACCATTTTTTTTAATTATTTGCCGAATGAAAACTCTGTTGAGGTAAGTTGATCATTAAAATGTATTCATCGAATTAGGTAAATGTTACAGATGTTCTTAATAACAAAAACATTTCAGTTAACATCCAAATGTCTGAAAGTCTCAGAAAAAAGTGTGCGTAAATATAAAGTTGGGCCTAATAAAACCCTCACTTTAAAGAAGAAAAGTCGCAAAAGGAAATTAACGACTGACTTAAATGATAACAGCGTCAAAAATTAAATTCGCTTAGAAATTTATCGCATGTATGAAGAAAGTAAGTTTCTATTATATATATAAAAAAATATATTTTATAAAAAAGTTAGGCTAATTTAGTTTATATCGTTAAGTTGCACCAAATGTAGGCAACCAACTTAAAGTGTTTTGTAGTTTCTTGAGAATAGTTTCAATAAACGAATAAATTTTAATATTATCCAGCTAATTTATTATTTTTTTAAAAGTGATGATAATAACGCTGAATAAGCAATATTTTAAATGATATATAATCACAAAACGTACTCAATATTGTGTTATATAATCCACATAATAAAGTACGTTAGATAAAAAAGGTAAAATCCCGGGTCGTCCAAAATTAGTTTCTGATAGGAATAATAGAATATAGTATAAGTTTGCAAATAAGGTCGACGAAATACTCTAATAAAATAAGCTATGAGCACGTGTGCTTGGTTGTATAGTAATTTCCAGCCACTTCTAGCCTGTCAAAAAGTAACTAACTTCGCAAAAAAATAATTACTAAATTCACTAGACAGTTCGGACTGGGATTAGCGAACCGAGTATATTTTAAGTTTTGGCAACAAATATTAGGCATTTGAACACTGACTAAATTATTTTCTATTTGCTTTTCGATATATTCTTCAATAGATTAATATTCCACAAACGAAGACGACTTAAGCTTAGAAAATGCACTATAAATATTGGTACTCGGAACGTTCAAGGCTCTCCAATCAACTCAACGACGTCATTTCGAAAGCCAATAAATCAAAAATGGATATTTTAGTACTTACCGAGACTTAAAAAGAAAGGGCAAGGCTCAGAAAACCTAGGAAAATACGACCACTTTTTGTCAGAAATACAGAGAGATAAAATAGCCCAGCAAGGAGTAGCCATACTTATAATAAAAAGACTTAGAAGGTGCATAACATCCTGGGAAGCAGTGAATCAGCGTATCATCAAACTTAACCTGACCCTTCGTGGTAGCAAAATCAGCATTCTTGGCATCTATGTAGTACACAAGGACGCTTTATTTAGATAAAAAAGCAACTCTCTTACGAAATATCAAACATAGAAACATCAAGAGAAATATTCCTATTAGGAGAACTAAATGAGAGAACGGAAAAAAAAGTTAATGATAAAATAGTTGGTCAATTCGGAGAAGATACTAGAAATGACAATGGAGATAGGCTTATCAATACAAAACAACCTGAGAATACTTAACGGCTTTTTCAGCACCGAGAAATATATAAATTCACTTGGTTCCAACAATCAAGAAATTGAAATCCATTATAGACTATGTGATCGCCCGACAAAATACGCAACCCAATATACAAGACGTAAGAGCGTTTAGAAGAAGCACATGTGGAAGCGACCACTACCTAGTAAAGGCTAAAATAATGCCCATACGACTAGCCAAGAAAAAAGAACACAACTAGGAACAAGAGCAAAAAACAATAGAAACCAAATACAACTTGGATAGCCTCAACCATGAAAGCACAAAGGCACTGTACAAAAAGCGACTCGATGAAAAGCTCTTACAAGAAAACTTTGATAGCGTTGAGCACCTATCAAAACTACCCTTAATATAGTTTAAATCCATAAAGCCTTAATATTGTTATATTTCTCTAGCATTCTTGAGTTGTTCAAAGGCAGGTCCTTACCCCCGCTACACCTCCGCTCCGTCTTGAGGGGAACACTTTTGTCAGTGAACAGTAGTTAGTAACAGGAGTAACAGGTAACTTTTGTTAGTAACATGAGTTAAGTGCGGACCAGATGAAATAAGTACCTCGCGTTTCGCTAAATTGTGGTATTACCGGCCTCGTAAGTAAATTGTTTGGTGCTACTGTACTGTCAGTAATAAAGTATTATAGTGCACAAGTTGGAGTTACTCATCTAATTATTGAACCAGCCCTTGGAAAGATTAGACAACATTGTCTAAATTAAGTTTAGCTACGCACATAATGTTCTGTCCTTACCCTATTTGTGTAGTAGTAAGGTTGTGTTTAACTAAGCTATATACAGGTAGGATAAAGAAATTGAGGAAAAAATAAAGGTTAAACGAGATAAATACCACAAACACTTAAATATAAATACTGATCAAAGTAAAAACGAATATAGAACAGGCCAAAGAAACGTACAAGGTACAAGAAAAACGAAAGCTGGAAATGCCAGAATAAACACTTACTTGGTTGGTAGCAGAAGTACCGGAAGCTGGAAAATACTTTGATTTCTTCGACAAGATAAGACTAAAGACATCATCTAACCGATCAGCCTAGATAAATGGGACGAATACTTCGCAAATCTACTGGCGGAAGAAAGGGAAGAATATTTGCAAACACATCAAACACAATCAGAGGTGTAAGTACATACAATAGCTTCCCCAATTAAGATTGACGACAAAAAAGTAGCAAGAATAAGCAAGGCATTAAAGAATAGAATATCACCAGGTCTTAGCATTATTCCAAAAACTTTAGGAAGCTCTCGAGAAAACAAATATTACTGTATCCTTAATCTAGGCTGTTCAAGACCTATATAAGATCAACACAAGTAAAATAAAAAAAGGTTATAAGGTAAACTCAGACAAAGTTTAGTTTGGGAATATGACTCATAACTCGACGGTGCGCAGTGGTTCTTGTTTACTAGCGTTACCATAGAAACGGCCAGTTTGCAGTTTGCCAGTGTCGTAGTTGCGTATCGCAGATAGTGTTTGACTTGTTGATTTGATCGTGTTATATTTCGAGAATATCGAGGATATTTTATTATTTTATTTTATATTAGTGCTCAGTATAATATAGGTAGTAGTAATTAGTGAATTATTAAGTCATTTAGTGTTTAGTTTTGTTTATTTATAGTGTGTTAAGTTTAGTTATTAATAATAGTTATAAAATGGCTTCTAAAAAGATAGGAACGAAAGGGCTGGGATTAAATAGCCAAGCAAAGGCAATAATTTATAATGTTACTACATTTATGGAACAAGAGGCAGCACATTTCGAAGCAACCGAAAACTTGTTAATACCTTTAAGGAAATTGACGTAAGTATTGAGTCAATGATATTTTATTTTCTTATGTGTGTGTGTGAAAAATATGACACGGAAACAAGTTCATTAGCCACATAATTTTTTATTTATGTTTAAAAATATTTTGTTTGTTCTTGTTTGTTACTTTTTTTAGATCTTTTTAGATATAGAATAGAATATTTAAAGAAGTTAATTCAATTTCGATCTGAGGGTAGAACCATAGTTTATACCGACGAAACATATATACACAGCAGCCATACTCCACCATACCGCTGGGCAGATCAAAGTGGAAAAACTTTAAAGAAACCAATTTCTAAGGGTAAAAGGCTGATTGTTGTTCATGCTGGAGGAGAGACTGGATTTGTACCTAACGCTCTGTTAATTTTTAAATCAAATACATGTTTATAATTAAAAAGTCAATTTTAATAACAATTACAATAATGTGAGCCATAATTACTTTCATAATAAATCACATTCTATTAGGGCCTCTATGAAACTAATATCGAGGAAAAGGTTTCGGCACTAAGCTTTTGATAACGCAACATTTAGTAAAAATAAAAATATACAATGAATATTTTAATCGCCGAAAATTCCTCTAAAATAATTTCTACAATAATTTCATTATATTTATGCTTTTAGGATCCAAGAGTGGCGACTATCATGACGATATGAACCATCTTAATTTTATGAAGTGGGTCAGAAGTCAGCTTATACCTAACTTACCTAAAAATTCGGTCTTGGTGGTTGATAACGCATCCTACCATAATGTACTAATCGAAAAAAATGTGACGTCTGCTAGCCGTAGGGATATTATGGTAAAATGGTTACAAGAAAAAAGTATTCCCTTTCAAGAAAATCTGACCAAACCGGAATTATATAAAATTATTCAAGCCAATAAACCACGTTTTCCACCAGATTATGTGTTAGACTATGAGCTTGAACAACATGGCCATCAAGTACTTCGCTTGCCTCCTTATCATCCAGAGTTAAACCCTATTGAAAAAATATGGGCTTTGGTAAAAGGTAGAGTGGCCACTCATAATACAACATTTAATATAAATGATGTTGAAAATATAACAAGAGCAAAATTTTCAGAAGTGTTGATAGAAGAGTGGGCTAACATATGTAAACACGTAAAAAAATATGAAAACACTCAAATCGCAAGAGAACATTTATTAGACTCTACGCTGGAGCACTTAAATTTTTTTATTAATACTGGTTCATCCGAAGAAAGCTTTTCTGATGATGAAGATAGTAATTAAAATTTCGGAATAGACGTGTTTTTGTGTGATATTCCTTTGTCATATAACAAAATATAGAAGTCTTTAAAATCCATATTTTTTTATAAAATAAATACATTATTTAATGTGTTAAAATAAATTACTTATTTTTTTTGAGTTGTTGAAACCCTTCCTTCCTTCCTGGCAATGTTAATAAATTGTAAGTATTGAGGAATTTGTTATTTATTAAAGTACTCCTAATAGTTTACTCATTATTTTATCGAATGTCTGTCTATAAACTTCATAAATATTAAAAACTATAAAAATAAAAATTGACAAATTCATTCTCACTTTAATTGAATATACTTATAAAAATTTATTTTAAAGCTACCGGTTTCCGTCCGCCACTGGTAGAAACGGTCCGCCTTTCTGCGCGAAACACGACGTCACATTCCCAAACTTAAGTTTTTCGGAGTCTATAAAAGGGTTTACTTTGTTTAAGATCTACTCGGAGCAAGCAATGAAGACGTGTAAAATAAAATGCAGAAACATGCGGATTCCTCTAAATGACGCAATATTGTACACATTGAGTTTTGCAGATCACCAGATAGTGATGGCCCAAGACTATCGAAGCCCAACTTATCTAAGAATACGAACTAGGGGGCTAGAAGTAAATATCAAGAAAACTGAATACATGTGTATTGGAGGAATTTAACAAAATCTAATATTGGAAAAATACAGCGAGAAATAAATCACGGTCAAAAGTACAAATATTTAGGTATGCAAATAACCAACCATGTGCAAATTAGACGAAGAAATTAAACATAGAAATAACCAGGAAAGACAAGCCATTAGGCAATTAAATAGTGTACTGTGGGACAAAACAATCTCCAAAGAAAACAAACACAAAATCTATAACAGCATTATAAAAATCATTATTACATATGGAAGTGAGGTATGGTCACTGAAAGGAAAAAACTTTAAAAAGCATTAGAAGCAACAAAAATAGACTTCTGGAATAGAATGGTTGGAAAATCAAGATAAGACAGAGTTATAAACGAAAGAATACGAAGTTATGGATGTTAAGCACAATATAATAGAGGACATCAGAATAAATCAACTAAGATGGTATGGAAACGTCCAAAGAATGATGAACACAGAATACCAAAGAAAGTATTGAACTGAACACCGCATGGAAGAAGAAAGCAAGATAGACAGAGATTAAGTCGGAGAAAAGAATCGATAAAGATTTAAGGGAGAAGTGAGTTAAAAACCTTTGAAACTACCGAGATAAATGAAGACTGGAAATCAGAAGACAACGTAAAACGTTATAAACTAATTGATTGATTGATTGAATATTTCACAAAATATACAAAAACTGCAACGTATTTTATTAATATACATATATAGATATAAGGGTATATCATAATATAAAATAAGGGTATATCATCATAAGTGGCTAGACAATCCGTTGTGAATCTTGTCCTGCTCACAAAGAAGTCACCACTCTTGTCAATTCCTGGCAACTTCTCTCCACCTAATATCCCTTAGAATCTGTAGATCTTCGTCCACATCATCAATCCATCTCATTCGTGATCGTCCTCTGCTTCTTGTACCCTCTGGTTTTGAAAATGTTAATCTCTTCGTGTATTCGTGATTTGACATCGAATTGGCTAACAGCTAATGCGAGAATTTGAGTCGATCTATTAAAAATAGTTCCATTCATTCTAATATTTAATTGTCTGATAGCCTTTTCTAAGACAATATTAAAGAGCAGTCACGCCAACGCGTCCCCCTGTCTTAGACCATCATTAATGTCAAAGAACGTAGAGTTTTCTCCTTCAATTCTAACGCATGAGCTTACGTTTTGCATTGTTAGTTGGGTCAACTTAACTAACTTAGGTGTGATCCAAAAGTCTATCATTGCATTATATAATGCAGTTCTTTTCACACTGTCATCGACTGCTTTGAAGTCAATGAAGAGATGGTGTGTATATATGTTATATTCTAGTGACTTTTCTAGAATCTGCCTATGTGCTTGAATTTGATGTGTAGTTGACTTTCCGGCAGTAAATCAGCATTGATATTAACCAACAATATCCTTTGTAAAATGTTTAAGTCTTTCAAATAATACATTGTCGAAAATTTTATACGTAGATGCTAACAGAGTAATTGGTTGTAAACTAATTTTGTTTACAACCCTGTAATTTTCAAAATAGTATATTTCCCCTTGTTCATTAACTTTACTCCACCCTGTAGGCCAAGACGCCCATTCATTCCAATACCTTACGAATAAATTCTAACGGTACTGGATAAATTCTAACGGTACTGGAACCCTGTGCCCGAACAATGATCTGTCCCCGACATCGACGACCGATGGTCGAAAGATAAAGCCGGTCTCTCTGTTAGTAACCCCCGAGGAAGAAGCATGGTGCTTTAATACTCAAATTTGTGATTTTGTAAGTTGCAATTCTCAGAGCGTGTGTCTATCTCATCAAGTGTTTAGCAATAAGAAAAGTTGTCTCCGCGATTGTGAAACATAACAACTTTGTGTAACCACGTATATTGTATATTGTACCCGTTGTATATTGTGTTTGTGTTAAGTATAATACGTAGAGAAATAAATGTTAGTTACAAGTTACTTGTATTCTTTACGTACAATAGACACTCAAAATAATACAGTCCACTCAAACACCCCAGAGAATACCGGCGGTATAAGTTCGTAGCAGATTAAAAGCACGTGGAATCGCAAATAATTCCACCCCAAACGCCGGCATTTTCTCCAGTAATGTCTCTATAGTTTTTACACTCCAATTGATTACCATTTTTATGCCACCCTTTAAATTAATGGTATATAATAAGGGTATATAAGGGTATGTAATATATAATAAGATATAAGGGTTCTGAAATTTGTTATTTTAAGTTTTGGCAACAAATATGAGGCATTTGAAATATGCCTAAGAAACGCTGAATTTAAACTTTCACATTACAAACGATCGCACGTCACTGGAAATGCTTCCAGGAAGACTGTATTGGGTGTAGTTGAAGTTTTAAAAGTTTTAGATCGTTTTTAATGTGAAAATTTAAACACGGAGTTTTTGGTGCACACTTTCAATATATAATTATTGCCAAAACCGAAATTGTATTCTATAGGTTTTGAAGATTAGGCTCTAGCAATTAAAATTCTACAGTGAACGGTCAAAATAAAAGTGATAAATTTCATTGATCGCATCATACTCATATCACATATCACTAAAAGATATCGCATTTTTACCGTCAAATTGATACAAATTTTATTTAAAATTGATTTCGCGCTCCTAACTCACATTCAAAATCACCGGTTCCTTCAAGCGTTGTTTCTAAGAGTACTAAATTCTATTTATAAAGTGCTATTAAAAATGTTTGTTTAGAATTATCTCAGCTACATTTTTTATTTGAAACATGTTTTTCTATGGCGTATAAATTCTTAGTAAATCAAAATGTTTTTCGTTTTTCGTCCCTAGGAGGGGGGTCTTTAAGTATTCTCAGCAAAAATTCAGCTTGTTCGCATAATTTTTAGAGGTTAGGGGGCATTTTCGTCTCTGACGACTGCAGTATCATTAAGTTTATTATATTTGTAATAAACTTAATAATAATGTACTGAAGAAAACTGGGTTATCAAAAATATAATAATTGCTCCTATAGAATGTAGTAGAACTGGTTAGTTCTACTAAAATAAAAAGTTACCAAACATAAAAAACAATTGCAATAGTTTATTGACCGCGAAAACAAACTTTTACGTACAACAATAAAATGCACTTTGGAGGTCTATATTAAAAATAATTAGTATTATATTCTACGACTTGTTTGTATTTTAGTATTTTTAGACTTTTTTAATGACCGTTCATAAAACATACAAAAAAAGGTTACAACCCATGAACATGAATCGTAAATTAGAAACATGGTAGCATGGACATAAAATACATTAAAAAAAATTGGTCATTAGTTTATAATCAATAAAACACGAGATAATGAAAAACGAAAAAATATAATAGAGTCATTTTTATTAAAAAAAAAGAAACTTAAATTACAAATAGCAAAATTCTTTGGATAGCAACATGCAACGTCAATGTTTGTTAATCAATCCGATTGTTTTCAATATATTCAACATCTTTCACTATATTCAACATCTGCATAAGAAAATGCACAGGGATGGAGATAGAACTTTTGAAAAAGTACATAATGACAAACGATGAGGAAGACGAGGGTTATATGATTCCAAAGTTACCCGAATCATACGAAGGGACTCACCATCAAGGTTAACAAAACGAATTATCTTAAAAAAAATCCACAGGGAAAATAATTCCTGCAGCTGGCTGTATACCACGTATCACAAAAAAGAGGTTATATCTTTGTAAATGGGTATATTTAAAAAAACCCTTAAAAGGGGTACATCAATTACACGAACGTTTTCGGAACAAAAATTCCATCATCAGGTTTAAATTGCAAATTGACATGCCTGAGCCACCAAAATATCAGGGTAAAAACACTTTAAATTACATATGTTTGCTAAAGATTGTACATAATGTTGTTAATCACATTTGATACGGCCACTGGAACTCCCCTAAAATATGGGTGTATGTTACCCGAAGTCAAATTTAAATTAATATCAAACATCAAATGTTTTCGTAAAACACCCTTCTCCACGTTTTCGTAAAAAAAAATGATCTTGATATCTTTATTATCAAAAAAGGAAAGTATGTTCAAAGCATTACGTGATTTTCTACACTCCAAAATTAACACACTACCTCAGCTCTACAATAATTTTTAAGCTATTATCTTTTGAATTCTTATTTGGATTTCGATGATTTTTTTTTCGCGCTGCAGATCTACATCTAAGTAATTTCTGTTACTTATAATGTTTTTTGGGAAATGTCAACGTTTCACCCATATAAGGGGTTTAAAATAAATTTAATTTTTCATCTTATTTTGCAACACCCTGTGAAATTTATTGAAAGCAAACGTTTTATTAATATTTCAAAAAAGCTTCATTTTTTTTAACATTTTCGTAAAAAATTCATCAATTTCTTCAAAACGAAAAGTACTTTCAAAGCATAGCGAGATTTTATCTAATTGTAATACTCGTTCAAGAAAGCAGTTAGTTGGCTATGAAAAATCAAACAATTTTACAGGACATATTGTTTACATTTCAAAAAATTGTTTTGGTACTTTGCGTATGTTATATAGATGACATGGACCGTATTTCAAGAAATATAAGCCGAGATGAATGTGTTCAGGCAATTACTTTAGCTGATGTAGGGTTAAGTTATCGTGAAACAGCTTGAGGTTAGGAGTATTTCATACTACACTATCACGAGTAATTTAACGTTTTCGAGAAACAAACGACCATACGAGCCTGCGTGAACATATCTCGCTAAACAAGATATGCATATAAGGATACCAGTCAGAGGACCAGCTTTAAACGTAAATCATCGTAGAAGTAGATTGCAATTTGCCAGAGAGCACCTTGACTGGAATGTTAATGACTGGGAGCACGTGTTGATCACTGATGAATCAAGGTATTGCTTATATAGCTCAGATAGACGTGTGAGAGTTATTCGACGGCCAAGAGAACGCTACGCACAGTGCAATATACGACCTATTACTTTATTCAATGGAGGATCTGTGATGGTTTGGGGAGGAATTTCTTTTACAGCGCGAACGTAACTTATTGCTTTACGAAGATGTTCCTTAACAAGTTAAAGGTATATTACAGACATTTTGTCTAACCATATAGTTCCATTTGTTCCTTATATAGGAAATCAGTTTCTTTTAATGCATGATATCGCTCGACCACATGTTGCACGTGTGGTCCGTGAATATTTCGACGAGGTTGGAATACAAACCATGAATTGTCCACCCTGCAGCCCTGATCTCAATCCCATAGAAAATTTGTATGATATTATTGATTGTTAACTCAGGAGCTGAACACCACCTGTCTCTCTTGACGACATAGAAGTTATGGTAAGGAAAGTTTGGAATGCAATTGATCAAGACCAAATATACCGCTTGATTTTAAGTATGCTTCGTCGCTGTGGAGAAGTAATTAGATGTAGAGGTGGAAATACCCATTATTAAGTGTTTTTAGGAGAATGAATTGTTAAAGATTATTTAGGTTATGTTTTCTTAGGCTTTATTTATACTAAATGTCAATGAAGTTTATGTAAGTAATGTTTTCTTTGCTTTAAATGTTAATAATAACATGTTGCATTTAAAATTCTGTACAATCTTTAATAATAAAGATATCAAGATAATTTTTTACGAAAATATTTATCATCATCTTTGGCTCTGCAACCCTGGGTGGGTCTTGTCAAGAATTAGTCGCCATTCCCCCCTATCTTTCTCCCTGGCTTTCCAATTTCTAACCCCTAGATTTCTCAAGTCATCTTCGACTTGAGTTTTAAATCTAGATCTAGATTACGAAAATATTAAGAAAGGATAAATCTGTCATAAAATATTAATACGATGTAGCATTTCTTTCTAATAAATTAGACAGAGTGTTGCAGATTACGATAAAAAAACACAACTTTATTTTTACACCCCGTATACGGGTAAAACGTTGATATTTGTTAGAAAGCATTAAAACAGTGATTTACTAGAAATAGACATATAAGATAAAAAAAATCATCAAAATCAAATCATTCGCTCAGAAGAAAAATAGCTTCAAACTTATGGTACATTTAAGGTGGTGCGTTAATTTTGGGCAGTAGTGTATGAAGCAGCAATTAGACCTACATTAACATAAACGGCAGAGACAAGACCTGACAATTTGGCAATTAACTGAGTGCTACTATTCATATCGGAAATAGTTGCCGAAAAAAAAATTTATTAAGAATAAAACATATTATTTTGTTTGTTTTTTTATATGGAAACAAAATTTTTCTAATAGTTTTATTTTACCTGCCTCAATCATAATAGGATGTCAAATAAAGCGTTCCAAAATGTAATAATTCCTTAATAAGTTTTATAGTGCTCTAATATATATAATATTTGAAACATAGAGCAGTCAAATAATTCAAATATAATCTTCATTTAATATTTTAAACACATCAAAAAGCTTCTTGTTACCTTTCTTAGATTACTTATTTGAAAAATGTTACTAGTGAAATTTTATGTCATTGACTCAAGATTATTAAAGTTGATTACTTTACAAAGAACCCTAATCATTGCATGATCATCAAATAACACGCCGCGGCTTTATTTTATCAATTTCTCGAGTATTAATCGACAACCGTATTATTAAGTAATTAAATAATCATAGAGCAACAAAAAATGGACTCACCTTGAAAATATTAAATAATTACCACGCAGTTAATAGCAACAACGAATACCAATACACTATTAACAAAACTAACGTAGCAAATAATGCGACAAGTTTGTTATTGCACTTTCTAAGGACAATATACAGTTTGGTATTTTTCGCATGCGCAAAACGGATTGTTTAGCACAATTGACACTTGTTTGAATTCGATGAGGAAGAAATGAGAAAGAAATTTAAATAGGTTGTCATCTGAAGTTATTCTTGCGACGTATTTGTCCTTATTAAATATTAATTACTGTTAGTATTGCTAAAAGACTAGCTACTACTAAATAGGTAATTTTATTTCTTGTAAACTTTTAAATAATTAGATTATACCTTTTTTTGAACTTCTTGCTGGTGAATTCGTGACAACGTTTTTAATTTTTCATTTTAGGAGATGAGTGATGGAAAAAGTCTGCTTTTAGATGGAATACTAAACGATACGTTGGCAAAAATAACGTTTGTATTTTAACACAAATTCCTGTTTAGAATCTCTCTAGGTTCTACTTATTGACGTTTATACTAGTGTCACTGACAGCTGGTGCCAACACTTAACACTTATAAACTTATATATAACACTTATAAAATATACAATATCGAATTGTAATACCACCACCTTTCTGCAATTCTATATTAGCGTAACTACAAAACTATTACAACTCAGCAACATTTAAAAGTTCATAAAAATAGGTGAATTTAATTTGTGACGATGACTTTGTAAATTATTAGAAGAATTTTTCACCAAGTTACAAAAAAAAACAAAATTTGTTTAATTTAATAATGTTTGTATTTTGAGAACGATTTCCGAAGTGGAAATTGAAATGTCAATAAACTTACTTTAACCTTTAATTGTGGCTTATTCCTATTTAAATAGTAATAACTTGGAAATGCCACAAGAAAATAGCTTCAGAACAGTATTAAGAGACTTTGTAAAAATGTCGGCTTATGGCTGATCAGACTGTACATACTATAAAGTAATAAGTCCCTGTTCCAAACAATATCTAGTAAAATGATATCATCAATATGTTTGATTCTTTTTGATTCCAATGCAGAAGCCATCTCGGTTATCTTCATACACATGTACACTACACATAGTTTTAAAAATCATTTTCAACATCTGACTAAAGGACAAAATTTCTGTGACACATAAAGATAACGCCATGATCGCAATTCTGCACTAGATAGACACTACCTACATTTAGCTTCTTAGTTTTCCAACAAATAACATTATTTTTAAGTTTTACAGCATAACCACTAATATTTTTTTGTCGATTTGATGGTTTGAAAAATCTGCATCAACATAGGATACTATTTCTATTTCTTTATTTCTACCTTGTATATATATATATATATATATATATATATATATATATATACTGCATAGCACCTACACTCTTCAAAATATATCTAAATGAAGCACTCTCACTGTGGAGAAGTAAGTGCTGCAATATGGGCATCCCAATCGGAGATGATAGATTGTACACGATACACTTCGCTGACGACCAAGCCATTCTAGCTGAAGACGAGAGTGATGTAGGCTACATGATTAGAAAACTGGAAGATGAGTACATCAAATGGGGCCTCACAATTAATATACAAAAAACTGTGTACTTAGTTGTAGGAGAAAAACCAGAAAGACTACAAATCGAAATGGGAACTGGAACTATAAAACCAAGAGACAATTTTAAATACTTGGGAGTCCAAATAACATCAAAAGCAGGAAGAAGCGAAGAAATACATTCCAGGATTGGCCAAGCAAGATCAGCTACCAGACAGCTACACGGACTATTATGAAATAAAAAAATAACAGTAGAAAATAAAAGAAGAATTTATAAAACAATAATAGAAAGTATTGGACTGTACGGCGCCAAACTCTGGGAAAGAAACCAAAGAAACCAGTCAAAAATTAAGGCCATGGAAATGAACTACTGGACACGATGTTGCCAGCTCACTAGACTTGATAAGGTAAGAAACGAAGATATTCGGAGAGAAATGGAAATCGATCTAGACATAATAGACACAATCGAAGCCAAAAGACTTAACTGGTATGGACACCTTCAGAGAATGTCGAAAAATAGATGGCCAAAAAAAATAGAAGAATGGACTACGCCAACTAGAAGAAAACGGGGTAGACCAAGACGTTCCTGGAGAGACGATGTCGACGATGCAATGACCGCCAGAGATCTAACCTAGAAGACTCGCTTGTTATATATTATTTCTACCTTTAAGAAAACTTTTTCTGTAGGTTTCAAATATATTTAAAATATTTTTCAAATTTTTCCAATGTTCTTCAGCGCATACGTAGAGCCTAACATCATATACATCAGACAACCAATTAATTCTCTATAAGGTAATTTATGATTTCTTAGCAAATTTTTATCTTTACCCATTGACAGATTAAGTTTAGGTTGCATTGAAATATCAGACATTTTGCAATCACTCATATTAAATCCGTACAAAATCTTCTTAATTAAATCCTTTTGTGAAATATAAACTTCATTTCCAATATTACCTATGTGTAAACCTAAAGATAATAATTTTGTATCATTAAACTCTTTCAATTTAATTTTTTTCTATAACTCAGCTTTTATAAAAAAATAGGGTCTTTAATTTTTAAAAATATTATGAAATCAACATACACAAGTAAAAATGTAAAACCCTTAAAATACAAAGAACGATCCTTCCTAGATCGTTGAAGACCGAGGTTAGTTAGACTTTCATGAGAAAGTGTATTTTAACATTTAGAAGTTGAAGTCTTTTAAGCCATACAATGATTTACTTAACTTACAAATTAAATTTTTGTCATATTCTTCAAGTCCTTCTGGTAGATATATATTATACTGGTCCTTTCAACGTTCCGTAAAGGAAAACGGACTTTATATCAAGCCGTTTTACAAAAACATCATGTTCTCCATAAAATGACAGTAATAATCTAATTGTAGCCATTCTTTCTACTGGTGCATACACATTTTCACTAATATTACTCCGTTGGAAGATTAGTTTTAAACAAGTTCCCCACAATTTTCAAGGAAATCAATGAGATGCAGAATTCACCCTATTGTATCAACAATGCTTACAAAGTTACTTGAAAGAATAGCTTGAAATTACATTTTCTGTTTTCTCATTTAAAATTTTTTCCAGAAAATGAAGATACATTAAGCACAGAGATAGGAGAGCGATTTCACTGAGATTAGGTAGAAAGAGAGTAATTTCTAAAGTCATTGAGATGTACGGATATCTTGAAAGCCATTTTGCTCCATCTTGCTTCTCTACACGACCAGTATCACCTAGACAAACTCTAATATTGCAACTCTTCATACAACTATAACTTCTGATCTACTTAAAATAAAAACCAATTCTGACTCTAATTTACTCTAATTGACTCTGTTCTAACGTGGATCAGACAATAACATTATCATATAAAGGAGCTCTTCAACCCTTGCTTCTGAATAACAGCCAGATCCAAATCGATGATTCTATAAAATTTCTTTGTATTTTTATAGACAGCAACCTTAAATTGTCTCTTCATATCTATTTATTAGGTAAGAAACTAGCCTCAGCCTGCTATGTAATAAGATGTGTTTCTAACAAAATCAATTTAGCATTTTCCAAAATAACCAATTGTTCTTTGTTCGAGACTCATTTTCGATATGATTTTCCTTTTTGCAATTCTAGTACAGCTGCCCAATCTGATATTATTTTTAAATTACAAAAAATGGCAATACGGTATCTTTTTGGTCTCAGTAGAATAACACATTTGACGCTTCCCTCTTTATATATTTTAGAAACTGTTTGCTTAATTCGTAACATCCCGTCCACTGAGTTTGCAAAGAAATCTATATTACATTTGACAAAAAATTATACAACCACTTTCTTTTAGTAATTACTGTTTTAATGGGAATAAGCCACAATTAAAGATTGAAATAAATTTATTGACGTTTCAATTTCCACTTCGGAAATCGTTCTCAAAATAAAAACATTAATGACCAACGTCTCCATTTACAACTTAAATCTGTAATATCTTTTCTTAAGTTCCGTAAAATGACAAAAACCTATCTATCTGAAAGACCATATTATTCAGTAGAAGAGTTTCTTAACGAATAACTAAGAAATTGCGGTACCTTTATCTACAAGTAACTCAAGTATTTTCATATATATTTGGGTATCACATGAAGCAACTTAAACTTATTAGTTCGTAAGGTTTTATTATGCAATTTGCAATTTATTTAAATTTTGCAATGGTTACTTTATTTTATTATCTTTTATTTTATGTCATTGACGATCAACGTAATATTTCAGTAAATTTTAAATTATGAAGTTGTACAATTTTCAGTGACAATAAAACATATTTCTATTCTATTCTATTCTATTCTATTCTATTAGGTATATTATATTCTATTCTATTATATACGAATGTTTACTGCTGGGTACTTAATGGAAATTCAGTTTCAGTAGAACATAGACATAAGACACTCAAACGATTGTTTGAATTAAAGCGATACATTTTATAAAAAAAAAGTAAATCTAAATTTTGATCCATTCTTACTATTTACCCATACCCATTTAAAAGAGAAAGACTCTTGCTTTAAGATGTTATGCGTATTATTTTAGAATAGAAAAAATTTCTACAAAAGTCGACAAAACCTCAAAAATGGCCAGAAGCCAGAGCCAATTTAGCAATTTGGAGCTCAGATTCATGTTTACCTCACCAAAAGCCTTCGGAAAAGTATAGTCTGTTATGTGGGTCTCAGACTTGTCGGCCTGTGTAATTTGTTTAGTAAAACTTTTTCAAAACTGGAACTTTTTCAAAACTCTAAACATCCACATTTGAACAATTCTTCCGTCGTAAGTATAATTTAATTTCAATATCCGATTTACAGAAATCCTCTTAGTCTAATAAATCCTTAAATTCGTTGAAGTTGAAGATTATGTGGATATAATGGTGATGAAGGCAAAGGGTTTGTCAGTTCGTTGACGTTTTTTGAGCTGTTTTGAACTTGACAATCCTAGTTCGTAGATTATGATTCTGTAATAATTTGTAGCATAATATATTTAGTGATCCATTAAGGTTCATCTGTCTTGCCTTACTGCGACAATATCATTATCTTAAAATTTAGGGTCTAGAATAAGACCAAATTGAGTACCTAAGTCATCGCGCTGTTTCAATGTATTTTTTTTGTATTTTTAATTCATTATTCACATCTGAATTTGCGGTATGTGGGATGCAAATCTAAACATTAATTTTCAGAACATTTTATAACAGATCTAAAAAATCAGTTAAAGATTGCAGTACATATGACAAAGTTTAAAGCTCCTAGTCTGCTGATTTCGTCCCGTTCAATTATAATAGTATATTCTAAATTTCTGAATATACATTTTATATACGGAATAACATTGTATATATTGAATTACAGCTTGTAGTTTTAACGATTTGGGGAGTTTGCTGTTTAACTCAAACTGTTTATAAAAAAAAACCTATGATGAGGTGTTTTCATTCATATGTTACTACTGCTATTAGTTCTGGAAGTGTATTGTTGCATTTTAAAACGTGGTATATCTGTAGGAACCTATGAAGGTACACTCAATGAAAAAGAAGTTCAGTTGAATATGCGAAGATTGTAAAAGATATGTGATAAACTAGTATTATAAGAGGTGTGTAAGAGACTGAAAAATTACATGTGAAAGTAGTAATAATTGCATCATCATACAATGTTTACCTAGTCATTATTTATTCCCATTACTGTTAAATCAGATTCTCTTCAGAATCAGAAACATTTTAGTTGTGTAGAATCGGTATTACAGACTAATGGGGAAACACATACTTGTAGATGTACGAACTAGACTTAGAGTAGGATAGATAAAGCAGAAGGATACGAGTGTAATATATTAAGGGAAATCGAGGATATGGGTCTTTTAACATTGAAATAACACCAGCCAATACAAAGAAAAAGAACATATAAGTTGCAGGTTGCTGGCAGGAGCAGGAGACGAAGACGAAAGACGACCTGGTGGGAGACAAATAAGAGAAGTCATGTTTGTGAAATGAGCCAATACATGATATGATTTATGGAGGAATGTAATATTAGGGAAGCCGATCTCACATAGACATAAAGGCAAATATGGTGATGGTTTTATATTTCAAAAAATTTATATTGAACAAAAAATATGACATATTTTATAAATGAATATTTAATTTGAATTATGAATATTATGCTGCCATCTTCTCGACAAACAACGAACTATTTACTTGTATATAGTTTTCTATAGTGTGAGACTGTGATAATTAAATGATATCCCCAAGGCAGCGCTAATCCTTAGATATACTAAAATAAAATGTTCCCATCAAAGAGGCAATAACAAAAGAACTACTTTCTCAAAATTGGTTAAATTGGACTTTACTTTTGCGTGAATGCTCTTAATATTATAGGTTAATTAACCTACATATATATTTATGATACCAATTATTTTAATTTTTATTTTATAGGAATAATGTATTATTCGTAGAATATTATGCTTACGCGCATATAGATTGGCCCCATACACAATTTTTTAATTTTTTTTTAAATTAGAAGTCAACTCAAAATAAATATGGAAAGTGTTAAATATATATTTAAATTGTTTTAAACAAACGCTGGACAGATTCGCTGTGCAAAAGTTTAAGTATAGGTAATTCAGTTTTTATAATTTAAATACTATATAATATCAAATAATTATTTGCAGGGGCATGTGCAAATACTACATAACTATATAACTAGTTATTTTAGATATGAAAATTTAAAATATGTGTCAACTTGTGTTCGAATTTTTATGGTACTACAATGACGAAAATTGGTAAAAAACAAAAGGATGGAGCGAATGTCTCCTATCCAACGATTGGAATTGATTACAATTAGAATATGGGTTTAGTGTGTCTTGATAATCAACTACTTAGGTTGTATGGATTCAATCGTAGATCCAAGAAATTGAAGCATATTATTCTTTAGATTATTTGACATTGCTTCTGTTAATACATTTATTTTATACCTTAAGTCTAAAGAAGATACACTGACACTAAATTTTAGACGATTAGTAGCTTTGAACGACTAATTAGGGGAGAGTAGGGTAAAGTGGAATACTCTGAAAAATAAATTTTACATTTTTCGAAATAAGATTTTGTAAAAAACATATCTTATAACCGCAACGTTTATGATCATTATCTCGAAATATAAATTAAATTAAGTCAGTAAATTTTTTGTTATGCGAGGGTTTGTCAGGCATTGTCTTTTTTTCACTTTGCCCCACACGGTTGGGTAAAGTGATATAGTTGGTGGGGTAATGTGAGATATAACTAGCATATATAAAAAGTCTTTAAAATGAAAATTTAATTAAGAAAAATAACACAAAAGTACCTATTCTAATATTTGTTGCAAATGATAATTTAAAAATAATAAAAACATTTATGAAAATTTAATTATTCCATGGCGAAGTGCAGAAAAATTGCTGAGAACGCCGACAATTTCACTTTTTAAAATAACACTGTCGTCAGGTATATCTGGAAACACAAATGAGTCCTGGTGGTTTCTGTAGTTTCTCAGGTAAGTTATGTCATATGCTTCTTTCTCGTAAATGTTTTCTAAACACTGCCCTTTAATTTTTCCAACAAATTGCATGATTCTTCCCTTTCTTATCTCTGTTAAAATTACCACGACATAATCATCTTTTTCAATATTCTTCTGTATTAAAGTAAATTCCTTATCTTTTCGACGAAGTAACTCTGTTGTTTCGAGTTCATCATCTAGTGAAATAAGTTCTTCTGAATCAGAATCCTGGCATATATTCGTGGACTCTTCGGAAGAGCTTTCAGATTCCATCGATGTTTTTCGGGACTATATTATTTTATTTTTACTTTTAATACTTTCTTGGCTCAAATTTCGTTTAACATTTTTTAACGGTTTTTGTATTTGGTTTTTTGAGACTCTGCTTTAGCTCTTACAAAACGGGGAAGATGTTATAATAGCAGTTTGACCATGCCTACGTTTTCCACCCTTTTTTGTCAGTTTTGATTTTGCTTTTGGTAATGGAAGAATATCACTTGGAGATAGTAATTCTTTTAAAGGAGATGTGTGTGAGCTGTCGGAAGTGTTTTTATTATTGTTACCTGCTGATATTTCAATATTAGCTTTAACTGTTTCTTTAGTTACCTGGTTGTTTGAATCACGAGAAGCCGAAGGTTCACAACTCATTGGCTCAGGTTAAATAGAAGCTATTGCTGGAAAATAATCTGGGGTTTTTTCAAACATATTTTTTCGTTCTGTTATTTGTGACGATGCAAAATCTATGTCTGAAAATTTGGTATTATCGTATGGGACAATACCTGTGGACTTAAAACCATTTTCTGCATTTGAGAGTGTGGCTGCCCTTGCTTTACCAAATATTTGACCGACATCTTGTAATTCAATAAGTTTATTCGATTTGTTTCTCTGTCAGTTTCTAACCGCTTGAGTATAATAATTGCGTCAAGTGGCTGGAGCTTGTGTGACGTATGTGGAGGAATTACTAAAATATGAACATGGTGTTTTCTTGTTGTTTTAATTAAAGCCAAATTTTTAACGTCGGTTGACCAGGTCGAACCAGATATTGCTCATTATTTCTGTCTGCATCCATCCAGATTTATGAAAAGTCACAGTACTTCCTGGAGGCAAATTTATCTCGTAAATAGGAGTTCTTCTCTAATGGGGAATAATAAGAAGAGGTGGAACGTAATGACCTGCAGCACTAACACAAATTTCGGCTGTAATTAGAGTGCCACTTTCACCAGATGTCAAGTTTTTCACCTGCTTTTTACCCTTTACGAATATGATTTTTGTTGGCTTATTTGGGACAGTAGTTATACCAGTTTCATCACAATTGTAGGTTCTGCTGGCAGAAAAAGCATATTTATCTTGAAGTTCAGCCAATAGAGCAAAAAATGTTCTTCAAAAACTTCTTAGTTCTAAATAAGAAAGACCAAAAAATAACTTATCCATACCAATAAGGTGGTCAACTAATGCTTTTTCCTGTTCCGGATTGAATACGGTTTGAAATCGGCCTAGCTTCTTTCTTGATGCTTCTTCCTTATTTTTACCGGATTTGATTCTCCGATTTAAGTAGCAACAGGAATTCCGTAATTTATTTCAGTAGTATTGCAGTATTACACTTAACGTCAAAGATGTAAGATATGCTCTTCTTAGACAATACAGCCTCAGCCACAATAAAAATATATTACTACTTGCAATGTTTTCTGGTTTCAAATAACAAGAAACACTGTTTTAATGAATACCATAACATTATGTCAATAAATATTCGTAAATACACCTCTTACTAGCTTCTTTTTTGTAATATGGTCTAATCTACTACTTACGCTATGTGAGAGAGTGTAAATATTATTTATGGTTATCAGAAAATTCTTTTTGCGTACAAATTTTAAATAAGTTTATTTTTCAAAAAAAATCTGCGTTTCCGACAAAAAGGTTAATAAACCATAATTTATTTAGTATTTAAGTCAATAGTAGAGTAGAAATTTGACAATTTAATCTTTAAATAATCTTCAGTTATATTGTTTTAAAAATTGTGTACGTGCTGCCACCTTTTGGTTAGTAGTCATACATATAAAACCTCTATAGATTTAAATGATCGGTTAAACCTTTAATGGATACAGTTATCGAAATTATACGTAAGAGGGTACGACTGTTTAAATCTCAGGATTACCAGATTTATTTAAAAGGTATAAATATCAATTTTAATTGAAAATTGGTAATCAAATAAGAAATTACCTTGACATCATATTGACCGGCAGTAAACTAGTAAATATTTCGTTATAAATGTTAAATATTTAGTGATGTATGTAGTATATACGAGCAAAACAAATATGCAACCAAGACAAATTTATAAAGTCCCCATAAGAAATATATTTTATTATTATTTTTTTCTATGTTGCGAGCTATGCCAATTCTTTTTATATTTATTTTAGGATGAACTAGCATTGACCATATCTAGTTATTTGAAACGTTATAAACGTTTGGCTGGTAGCTGTAGCAAGAATATAGACGCTTAGCGTCTATATCTTGCTTAAGCGTCTATATTCTTGGCTGTAGCCTTCCTCTCTGGATGTAGTCAATAATAAGTTGAAATATTTTAGTAGAGTGCATTTAAGTTTTTAAATTTGTAGGAACTTTGGAACTTTTGAGCTAGAAAAATTTCATCTTTTCAAATTTATACAAAAAACGCCATAAATCAGAATGAATTCATCATAGTGAAATATGTCCACTGTGAATTTTATTAAATCACTTTTACAATGTTCATAGCCGAGTTAGCTTCAAGGCGTTCATAATTGGCGATTTTATTCTGTTTATTTGGTATTATTACAAGAATCTTACTGAAACTATTGTAGATTATGGTAAGGTATTCTTCTTCTTATGGTCCCCTATCCAATTAGTGGATGTTGGCGACAATTCTGGCATATTCCTCTCGGTCTTGTGCGGCTCTAAAGAGTGCATGGGCATCGAGGTTTGTCCAATCCCTGATGTTTTTAAGCCATGAGTATTTCTTTCTTCCGATGCCCGTTTTCCTTTTATCGTCCCTTTCATAATAAGCTTTAAGAACTGGTACTTGCAATTTCGAAATATATTACCCAAATAAGCAGTTTTTCTTCTTTTTATTATTGGCAGCAATTCTCGTTCCCTGTCCATTCGATTTAATACTATGACGCTTTCAGGGAATTTTAAGTAGTCTTTTAAATACCCGCATTTCAAAGGCCTCCAATCGCTTCATCACATTGGCCTTTGTGGTCCAGTTTATAAGCGATATCGATGCGTTAAGTTAAGACTGCTGTTGCTTAGCAAGGTTCTCATATTAGTAAATGCTATTCTGGCTTGCTCAATCCTGCTACGTTTCTCTGTAGCGTTTGCAATTTCATTGATTCTTTGGTGTATATTGAAATCCCCTCGTATATGTAATATATTGAAATCCCCTCATATATGTTTGAGAAATCGCAGAATATTTTTTAATGTGTTTCAATTTCCGATGCGTACGTATTAAAACACCGAATTCTTTCAATTCATTTTAGCGTTGCCAAGTAATAAAAACCATTTTAGAGTTGTTTATTATTTTAAAGATGTGTACTTTCTCGGCATTTTCTTTTAATGTTTTATTCAAAGTCGCCTTATAATTTTTGTACGTCGTAAAAATGGAATCTTCTGCGTTTTAATTCCTGTCAAGTGTTTGTTTATTTCAAGTTATGTGAACGAATTCTTAAGATAATTTCGTCATTCTTACTTGGGTCGTTGTAGACTCAATTATGGATCCAAGTTCATCCGTCGAATTTGTAGTTTTCTGTTTTTGGCCACTTTTTTGTGGAAATATGTAGCGGTGAAGAGTGGTTTTGTGGCGGTTGATAGCTGCAGTTAAGGGAAGGTTTGAAATGTAGGCGATGGTGAGCAGATGTATTTGGTTGGTCGGAGCTACGATGGTTCCAGTTTTTTAAGAAGCCGAGTCAAAGGTGTGTTCCAGTACCACAACTTTCGACCTTAGATTTTTATTCGTCCTAATTAAGAAGTCTAGTTTACAACTTAATGAGTGATTGTGACATCCAGGTAATTTTTATTGTTTGTTTAATTTTCAAGTAAAGTCAGACATTTTTTTTAAAAATAATTTCTTTCGTAACAATTTAAATTTTTGTTTTTTTTAAATTGTAAATTTTAGGTTTCAACTTTAGCTGTTATTTTATTTGTTTTCAGTTTTTAAAATTTAATGTTTACATAATACAGCTAGCTTTATTATTATTGATTTTCATTTGTTTTGTTAAAAAAAAAGGTTAACCTATATGGTAAGACATAATAAATGTTAAATTTTGTTTCTTAACGTTTTGTTTATTTTTTTAAATAACGCCTTTTTTGAATTTTACTTAAAAAAGATATGTTTTTTATGTCTTATAATTATAGTTACAACTAGTGGTTGTAATAGGTATAATTAAGCACCTCAAAGTGGCGCCCTATATTAAATTACTAGAGGTGTTTCCTGTTTATTTTTATTTTGTTTATCCCAAGAGATTCATGACCTTTTATTTCATTTTTTTGTAGTTGCCCAATCCAACACCCTTGCCATTTACTTATCTACGACCCCAGATCTCCTAACAAACCCTGAGTGCCGTTCGCACAAGTAGCGTTTATTTTGCTTGCCCTATCTTTACCCCCATAATCTTACCCTGAGGTAGGCAAAATAAATTCGTTACATCTCTATGTCTGGATCTAGATCTTAAGTTATCCAACTACCGAAATATCTGAACTTGGGGACTTTTTGGATGTTCTACTAACTACCGTTACCTTCGTCTTGTCTATATTAATCTTCAAGCCCAGTCGTTCTCCTTCAGTGTTTATTCTATCTAAGGTAAGGTCTTAAAGGTCATGATTTAGCGTCTCAGCACGTCGACCTAATAAAATTTTTTAACCTTAACTATACTCTATTTAAAGTCTAGAATGCCAACAATTCTGGCAAAACCGGTAAAATTTCTTGAGACATATCGGAAGGCAATGATTGATGAAAATTCATGTTGCGAATTAATTCAATTCAAGATTCAAGAAGTCAAGAATTCAAGATTCATGTTAAATCAGTAAAATAGTAGTAGATTTTTCATTTTGCTGCAGATACGGAATGTTCCTTTGGTTGTTTTTGGTTAATCATAAAACGGTTCTAGATTATAGACGGTTTTTGGCATTAGAAAAAAAGCATCTTGTTGGTCGACTTGTGTTGACAGCACAATCACATCTCTTGTTCCTGTTATGGCGTAATGCTATCATCAAACTTGTTTTTTGCTGTCAATTTCTTAAGAGATTGTCAACAGTTCCAAACCAGCTTTGACTAAATTTATTACCAATAAATATTTAACTCTTTAAAGCTGTTTGACTGTATAATAGGATACATACACTTGTCCTAGGAATGTTTCTGCTGAGTAACTAACTGTACTCATGTTTATGGCGTGTATTTCCGCCACAATGATAGAAGAAATTTTGAGAGTCTGAATTATTTATTTATTTAGCGTATGGCTACATCACAGGTTCATATAAATATAAATATATAAATATAAATTATATAAATTACAAACAACAGTAAATATAAAAATATTATTCTACAAACAAACATCTAGATTATAAATATATTCGATTGACTCTTTTGTAGCAGCCAGGAAATCTGAAGGGTTGCCATTATAGGATCTAATCGGGCATTCCTCTACCATGTGTTTTACTGTTTGCCTTTCGGCGCCGCAGTCGCAATTTGGTGATTGTATTTTTCCCCATCTAAAAAGTGAGTCGGAACATCTGCCACAGTTCGTCCTTATTCTATTGAGTGTGGTCCAAATTCGTCTCGGTTGGTTGAAGCCCTCAGGTTTGCTTGTAATACATGGCATGTTCCAGTTAGCTGGTGCAGCGTTATTCTCCCATTGTTCTCTCCACCGTTCAGTTACATTAAAGTTTTGATCTACTAGCCTTTTTGCTGTTTTTAGAGGCGGGTGTCTTGAACGGAGCCTATTTATGTCTCTGGCGGAAGTTCCGACATGGGAGCGGAGCTCAGGATCAGTATTGATTTTTGTAAATTCTCTGACAAGGGCATGTTCCCGGCGGATGGGTGGTGGAGCTATATGACTCAAAGCTGGTAACCAGTAAGTGGGCGTGGCCTTGATTGTGCCCGATATAGTTCGCATGGCTTGGTTGAGTTGGACATCAACACGGTGAGTATGTGGACTGTTTATCCATACTGGTGCACAGTATTCCGCTACGGGGTATACCAGTCCTAATGCTGTCGATCTAAGTGTGGGTGCTGAGGAGCCCCATGTAGTGCCGCAGAGCTTTTGCAGGATGTTGTTACGAGTTCGGAGTTTTGCAGCAGTCTTAGTAAGATGCTCTTTAAAGTTCAGCGTTCTGTCAAGTGTAACACCTAAGTATTTTGGGTGTTTATTATATTTAAGGAGTCTATCTCCAAAATTGATTTGAGGTTGATAGTTGCCCATCTTGTTATATAAATGGAAGCAGGACACTTCTGTCTTAGTTGGATTGGGTTGCAATCTCCATTTGCGGAAATAATTCCCTAGGGCATTTAAATCGTTTGTTAGAATGCGTTCAGTGACCTCGAATTCTTTATGACTTGCGGCAAGCGTCCAGTCGTCTGCGTATCCAAACTTTTTTGATGTGGTTTCTGGAATGTCTGCTATATAGAGGCTGAAAAGCAAGGGGGCCAGCACGGATCCTTGTGGAAGTTCATTATTCAGTTTTCTTTGGGTACTAGTCTTGTCTCCCAATATAACTTTAAAGCATCTGTTGGATAGCATGGCGTTAATAACCTTAGTGGTCTTTCTGCATGGGATTATTCGCATTAATTTATATATTGCCCCTTGTCGCCACACAGTGTCATAAGCAGCAGATAGATCGATGAAGACAGCAGTTGTTTTTGATTGCTTTTGAAAGTTTGATTCCACATAATTGGTCAGGGTGAGTACCTGGTCTGTGCAGCTGTGGTTTGGCCGAAATCCTGCCTGTTCCACTGGTAAGTGTTGGAATATGGTTTTGCTGATTCTATTATACAACAGTCTTTCGAACAATTTGTACACCATACTTAAGAGTGCGATGGGGCGGTAGTTTTTTGGTGAATTATTACTTTTCCCTGGTTTTAAAATGGCGACGATTTTTGCATTTTTGAGTTAGTGGGGGACGTTTCCCGTTTGAAGGATGTCAGAAAAGAATTCTGCGAGCCATTGCCTAGTGAATCTGCCGCTATGTTTGAGGAACTCAGCGTGAATGACGTCGAAACCCGGCGCTCTTCCTGTTTTCATTTCATTTAGGGCTTGCGATATTTCTTCATGCGAAAATGGGTTGGAATATTGTGTTGACTGTGCAAGACTAGATTTTATGGTTTTGAGGTCTTTTTTAACTTTAGTTGTATGTAAACGATTTTGAGGTGCCCTAGAGGTTGACACTATGTGCGTAGCTATTTGGTCTGGAGTTACTAGGTTGGTTTGGCGAACGGGTGGGTTGCTACTTCCGAGTTTCCGCAGTAGGGACCAAGCTTGTCGACTTGACTTCTGGAAGTCTAGGTTTTCTACTGTCTGTGTCCATTTTTCACGCCTGGCAGCATCAATGCTGTGGAGTAGTTCGTCTGCAATCAACTGCTTTCCATCTTCGCAATATTCTTCATACAGTTTTTCGCTCTGTTCTGTCCAACCAGGGATATATTCTTTGCGGTATCCTCTACGGATTGTCGCTTTTGCTGAGGTGATTATTGCTCCTGTTAGTCTCCCGTAGTTCTGGCTCTTTGGTGGAATCCATCCTAGGCATTTGTCAAGGTTACTGGTGAAAGCAGACCAGTTAGCTTTCTTGAAGTTCCATCTGGGTCGTGGGAACGATCTTATAATCGGAATGCTGATACCGATCTTGTTAGGCCGCAGATCTGAAAGTGCCTCTATCTTTGGCGTCAAATAGAAGGTGGGCACCTGAAAGAAGGTGAGAGTCTGAAATTCGGCCGCTATGTTGGATTTATTCCGTTCCTGTTATCCATCTGTACCAAATATATAATTGGGTGAATTCTTTATTTGGATTTGAAAAACATTTCAAAAATTTCCACTATATAAATCGATAATACATTTGAACGCGTCATTAGTACTACAACCTGTTTAAGAACAAGACAAAATTTACAAATATTAGTCATTCAAACAGGAATTATTATAAATTTCTATAATCTCTGGTCAATAGTCCAAGGTGATATTAAAAAAGTACTCCTACAACTCTAATCCAATAGACGTAAAAAACCACAAAAAAGTCGCTCCGTTCTTTTAGCGATTCCGAATTATAAAAGCGTTTTTTTTTAGTCACAATTGACTAAGCATACATTCAACAGCAGATACGCACCAATTAGAGTTATATAAAAGATAGATCAAATTCTGGTTAGAAACACGTGTCAGTGAAACTAAACTAAACAGTACAATGTCAAGGTTACCGGCTATTGTGGCAATTTTTTATTCTAAACTAGTGTGATTAATGTTTTAATGATACGGACATTAATCATTGCTTTGTTTACGGGAGGTTTACCAAAAGTTTGATAGACATTAGAATAACAATATCAAGAGCCGAAACAACGGGTTTTAAAAAAATGAATATTGCAATATAATTTATTTTAAAAACATCTTCTTCTTAGCCTTTTGTCGTCCATGTTTGGACATATGTCCAAATATGTTTGGACTCTCCCTCTACCAACTCCGTCCATCGGTGTCTATCCTGAGCAACATATTTCCAATTTGTTCCGGCTATTCTTCTAATGTCATCAACCCATCTCATCTGTGGTCTTCCTCTTGGTCGTTTACTTTCGTAAGGTCTCCAATGTTGTATTGTAGTATTCCAACGTTGGTCTTTCTGTCAAGCAGTGTGGCCCGCGAAGCTCCATTTAAGTTTTGCAATTTTTATTGTCCTCGACTTTTGTTTTGGATCTTACCCAGTCGTTCCTCTTTTTATCTGACAGTCGTATACCTAACATTGCTCTTTCCATTGTTCTTTCTGTTGTGGCTAGTTTATTCATGTTTGCCTTGGTTAGGGTCCAGGTTTGACATCCATATGTCACAACAGGAAGGATGCACTGGTTGAACACTTTGCTCCTCAAGTATTGGGGTATTTTGCGGTTCTTAAGTATCCAACTAAGTTTTCCAAATCCTGCCCATGCTAGTCTTGCTCTTCTAGTAATTTCCGCACTTTGGTTCTCTTTGTCAAGTCTCAGGATTTGGCCTAGGTAGATATATTCCTGGATTTGTTCTATCTCACTGCCGTTTATAGTTATATGTCTGGGGTCTTCTGTGTTTGTCATTATTTTTGTTTTTTTCATATTCATTTTTAGGCCGACGTATTGGGAGCTGGCTGCTAGTTCCACCAACATAATTTGCAGTTCCTCGAATGTGCTCGCTATAATCACTATATCGTCAGCGAATCTGGGGTGGTTTAACTTGTTGCCATTAACATTAATGCCATAGGTTGACCAATTTGTAGTTTTGAAGACGTCTTCTAGGGCTAGGTTGAAAAGCTTTGGCGATATTACGTCTCCTTGTCTCACTCCTCTCTCAATGGGGATGGGATTTGTATTTTCGTCTAGTAGTTCTATCATAGTTGCATTTTCATATATATTATGTATTAGTTGCCTATATCTCGAGTCTATTCTACAATTATTAATAGCTTGTTCTATGGCCCACATCTCGATACTATCAAACGCCTTTTCATAGTCGACGAAGGCAAGAAATACAGGTAGTTGGTATTCATTTGCCTTCTCTATCAATGTTCTCATTGTCAGCAGATGGTCTGATGTACTGTATCCTTTGCGGAAGCCAGCCTGTTCAACCGGTTGGTAATTATCCATTTTGTAGGTTAACCGGTTGTTAATAATTCTCATAAATAGTTTGTATACTTGACTGAGCAACGATATAGGTCTATAATTCTGTAGATCACATTTGTCCCCTTTTTTATGTAAGAGTATTACTAGACTCTCGTTCCAGTCTTTAGGGATCTGGTTATTATGGAGACATCTATTAAATAGCTCTGTTAGTACAGGGATTGTTAATGTCTTGCTTGTTTTCAAGAGCTCGGCAATTATACCGTCGTGTCCTGGAGCTTTATTATTTTTTAGTTCTTTTAAAGTTCTTTCTATTTCGTATCCCTTTATATTTGGTAATACTTCTGATCCCACGTTTTTTATTTTTCTTTTGACGTTCTCCTTTGTTGTTTCACTAGGCTGGCCTTGCGAGCTGTACAAGGATGTGTAGAAGTCTTCGACAATATTTGTTATTTTATATTTGTCCTTCTCTACCTTATTGTTAGCGTCTTTAATTTTGATGATTTTTTGAACTCCCAGTGCGGGTCTTAGACATTTTAAGCCTCTGTTGTTTTGAATGACTCGCTCTATTAAGTTCTCGTTCCATTTTTGTATGTCGCGTTTTAGTTCTTTTCTAATTGTTTTATTAAGTTCTCTATATTCTTGAGTATGGCGTTTGTTTTGCGCTAGTAGTTGTCTTCATTCCGTCATTAGCAGTTTGGTTTCATTGCTTATTTTGTCTTCTTTAGTTCTTGTTTTCTTTACGACCTGTAGTCCTGCTGCGAGAAGGTTTTTATTTAGGTTTTTAATAATCTCGTCAATTTGATCTTGATTATGTGAAGAATCAGATTCGAACTTATCCGCTAAGACCTCTCGGAATTTCTCTTCATTTGTTCTTAGTTTAAAGGCATCTATCTTCGTTGTTTTTGTAAAAATCCTTTTTCTCTCTTCTTTTATCTTAATATTTATTTTTGCTCTGACTATACGATGGTCACTGCCTCTTGTTACGTTGTTTATTGTTGTGACGTCTTCAAATATTCCTTTGTTGTTTGAGAGAAAATAGTCTATTTCATTTTTATTAGTTCCGTTAGGTGCGACCCATGACCACTTTCTGTTGGGTTTCTTTTTGTAGAAGGTATTCATAACATACATGTTTTCTTGTTCCAGGAATTCCATGAGTTTTTCTCCTCTTGTGTTTATTGTGCCGAATCCAGAGTTTCCAATCTTGCTTTCAGAGTCTTCGATCTTACTTCCAATTTTGGCGTTAAAGTCTCCCATTATTATTGTTTTGGATTCTTTGTTGTTGTTTATAGCTTTTTTAACGTTTTCGTAAAAAGAATTTATTTCCTCATTGGTTACTTTTTCAGTTGGAGCATAGACTTGCACGATCTTTATTTTAGGTATTTTAGGTAACATACCGAAGTTAAAACACTTCACATTTGTATTTGGGTATAAAAAACATATAGTTAAAACTTTTAAAGTGTCGTCAAAATTTATACGGTAGCACAGTGGTGCTCAGACTTATACACAGTATATTGCTTATTAAGCAATATACTCTGCTTATACTGCATGGGGTCTACCACATAAACTGCAGGTGCCCGGAGTAATTCAAAATTCAGATTGTAATTGGTCGAACCTCAGGCAAGTTTACTCCACTATTATGAAATTTGACAGACACTAATGGCATTTCATAGGTTAATTAAGCTATATCGGCGATTTTTTGTGTTTTCTGCGTTATTCTTTTCGTTTTCAGTCTGCTTTTATATAAAAAACAGTTGTTTTTTTATATAAAACAAGAGAAGATATATTTAGTAACTTTTCTAGTAACCTTCTTGGGTGTGAATCTGTCTCTTTAGTTTACTCCTGGTTTAAAAACAAAGCATTGTAAAAATACAATTTTGAAAATAAAAAACTTTATTGCACATTTCTAGTTGCTAAAATGTTGTAACTACAGAGAGTTGTAATTAAAGTAATGTTTTCACATTAATTTTATTTGGATCATGATGCATGGCACTGCATATCATCCACAAGTATTTCATATGATGGTACCTAATTACCGACGGCCAAATGCAAGCATGAAGAGAGATGTTCGTCAGTTAGCCGATTACGATATTTTGTTTTCACTATCTGCATTTGGGAAAGTGCAGAGCACACAAGTATGTTGATTTAAATAATGCTGTGATCTGCAAAGCTACTTGTCTCAAAGACAGATATTTCTCAGGCGATATGAAAGACCAAAATTTCGTATCGGTCGCTCTGGATTTAAGGTGTATACTTATCCGAAATTATTTTCGGTACCTCATTTTGGAAAGCAATGATCTCCATATTGAACGTAAGGGATATTTCAGGAGCTATTTTTTCCACGTCTTGACAAGAAAATAGATTAGACATTAGACGAATAGAAACGTCTCTCAAACTTGCTATAAAGTGCTTGTAGCTCCGTCTCGTACTAAATATAATTCAAATGAGCTGCTATATATAGAATATATATAGAAATATAAATAATTTCAATTTGTTGACAAAAAAATGTATTGCGCTCATCATATCGTTCATTGTTTTATTTTTAACTTGTAGTTCAAAATTAAGGAGGTTCAAATGATTTGTTAAATCTGTTAGGAAAGTCAAATCATCGAGCCATTTTTCGTTTTGAAGTAGATGAGTGTCGTCCCCTCGTTCTTCTAAAAAAAAAATTAGATCGGGAAGTAGCTCATGGAACTTATCTAAAAAAATTTCCACGGCTCAACCACCTCACATCTGTATGCAAAAGTCAATCAGTGTGTTCCGCAGAGTCGCTAGCTTCCAATTAAAAGCGCTTTAAAATACGTCATTGCAAACTTCGCGCTCTGATTGAATTCACAATTTTTGTTGTCATCTTCATGAAGTTGTCCATATTTAAAATTTTGGAACACAAAACTTGCTGGTAAATGTACAAGGAAATAAAAAAAAGATGGAAAAATAGCTTGACATAATGCAACAAATTATATTGTTAACGCCAGTCATGGATGGTGCACTATCTGTTGTAATACACAAGAGCTTGTAAATCGGTAGCTCGTATTGTTTCACAAAACTTATAAAAACATTGTACTTATGTATCTTCTCTGTGAGTTTTTGTTTTTAGAGGCAGCAAAATACACAACAGAGTGGTATCAGTAATATCGGTTGACTCGTCAAATTGCAAAGAAAAGTACATATACTTCATAATATCACTTTTAACTTAGCTTTCCAAATCTTTACCCATGATTTCGATACGTCTAGTAACCGTTGGATGTAATAACTGGACTTCTATAATAATACATTAATAAGGCTGCGACTATAATAATAATACATTCATCGAGGCTGCGAATAATACATTCACAGCCTCGATGAATGCTTCTTCACTACCTCTCCATGTACAAATCTTTTTTATGTTGTACCAAATTATAAGAAATTTTGAACGACGCAATTGTTCTAGCTAGTGATTGTTTAACAGGCCTAGTGAACATTGATAGTTCCGTCTTCAAACTATTTTTCAAGTCTTGCACTTTCCGTTTTCTAATCAAACTGTTTTGCCGAAAATCATTTTCATAGTTTTTATGCAAAGTATTATAATGCAAGGTTAGCCTGTCCTTTGTGCGACTCTAAAGTTGAGTTTTTATGAGGAGAGATTACTGCTGTGTCATCTGCAAAAGTTGCTGTTGTGAATTCTGATAATGTAGGTGAGTCTGCAGTGAATATCAGGTACAGCACTGGTCCAAGAACACTACGCTGGGGACCAGTCTTTACTTAGTTATGGCTAGTCATAACTAAGTAAAGACTGGTATAGTAATCGTGATGATTTACAAGGTAATGACGGTCTTGCAGGTAGCACCTTAGGATTTGGAAGTAATTGTTGGAAAGGGATTTTTTGATTTTGTGTAAAAGGCGATTATGCAGACATTGTTAAATGCCTGGAAAATATCTAGATGCGAGAGGTGCATAACTAATTATTGATAATATCTTCTTCTTCTTCTTTATATATAGACATGACTGCTACCATTAAGGATTTCCACAGTTTTCACTGTCTTCCTTCACTCAACCGTTTTCTCCAATTTTCCCTGTCATTCCAGTCTCCATCTCGCAGGGTTCTTTTCTCCATAGCCTCGTCGATTTCGTCTCTGAATGACATTCGGGGTCTTCCTCTCTTTCTTCTTCCGATCGGGCTCCATTCTGTGATTTTGTTTATCCAGCGTCCTCTGTCCGCTCTTCTGACGTGGCCGTACCAGGATAGTCTCTTCTCCTCTATATAGTCGATTATGTCTGATTGCACTCCCATTCTCCGCTTAATCTCTGCGTTTTCAATTCTGTCTCTTTTTGTAAGTCTACAGCTTCTCCTCAGGAACTCCATTTCTACTGCTCTTATTCTACCTCTATTTCTCTTGTTTATTGTCCAGTTTTCGGACCCATATGTCAGGATACTTCTTGTCAGGGTATTATATATTCTCTTTTTTGTCTTTATCGTAATGTTCTTATCCCACAGCACTGAATTTAGTTGTCTTATACAGTTTCTTGTTTGTCTTAGTCTGTTGTTTATATCTTCTTTGTTGTTCCCTGGTTCGATATTATGGTTCCTAAATCCTATGGTTCCTAAACTCTGTCTGTTTTTCAATGTGCCTCTAGTAAGTAGTCGTTCCATGGTTTACGTGATTTTGCTACTGATCGTCTTTCTATTGGGGAACCGTCTCTGGCTGTCTTTATTACTCTATTTGTTTAGCAAATAGGGATCGAAAGTAGTCTACCCATGTTTCGATCTAAATGTGTTTCGTTTTTATTAGGTCGTTCATCTGTTTTTCTTTGTCCTCTGATCATTCTCCATATGTTCCGTAGAAGTCGTGTTCCATCTGTTTTGAGAAACTCTGCCAGTGTTCCTTTTTTATTTGTCTAACTAAAGTAATTGGTTTCATTTCTAATTTCAGTTTATAGTGGTTGTATGCCTATTGTGTTTGTTGTGTTCTGTATCGTAAAAAGGCTTTCTTCTTTTTATCACATTTTGTCTTTACTTCCTCGTTAAACCATGGTGTTTTCTCTTTTGATATGTTAGTCTTCGTTACTTTCCTCTCTACAAGTGATTCTATTGCTGCGTTAATTATGTTATTTTTGAGTTTTTCCCAGCTTTCCTCTATGTTATCGTTTTCTAATATTTCATTCCCAGCGATCTTCTCTGATATTCTTTTCCTGTATAAGTATACCGTGGATTTTGTATTTAGTCCTTCGACTTGTTTGTGTTAACGCCGCTCTTTTGGGTAGGAAGTATTTCAGGATTATTCTTATTTTACATAATACTAGGCTGTGGTCGCTACCTACATCTGCTGAGTTGAGGTATCTTACGTCGATTATTTTTGATGGATGTATATCTCTGTTGGTTATAACATAATCTATCATAGATCTTTGTCCACGGGTGTTATTAAATGTATATTTGTGTTGGTCTTTGTGGTAAAAAATGTGTTATTTATTATTAGTTCGGTACTCGTTGAGAAGTTGATCATCAGTTCTCCATTTTCGTTCTTACCATTCTCGTTATGTTTTTGTTTAATGCCGGGTATTACTTGATTGCCTATTCGAGCTTTAAAATCCCCCAATATTATCATCTTTCCTCTTTGACTTGATCTACTACTTGTTGTAATTGCCAATTGGTCGTAAAACGCTTCCCTTGTTGTTTGAGGCTTGTTACTTTCTGGGCCCTATACTCCGATGATGTTCAGGTCTTCCTTCTCCATTCTTATCTTTGCTGTTACTATTCTTTCTGATATGTATTGACACTCTTTGATGTGATTTTGGTGCCTTTTGTGTATTAGTAAGGCAACACCTTCTTTGACCTGTTTTCTTTTGCTACTCCACTGTATATTAGTATGAATTCACCTAATTTTGTTTGTTTGTTTGTTTGTTTATTTAACGGGATGAACCCTTTTTCCTTACAAAAATTACAATATACACATATAATTAACATATAAACTGTAGTCATATATTACAATTTTAAAAAGTATTAATAACATTAATGTCTCAATTTCTTTAAACTGTTCTTGAACGAGGACACGGATAAATTAAACAATTCAACACTATCTTGCAAATTATTGGCAGTTCTCAACATCCTTGTGATTGACTCACTTTTACCATAATTAGTGTGATGAAACTTTAGTCTAAACAGGTCAGGAGAGCGTGTTCTTCTAGAATTTACATTAAAAACAATTAATTCCAGCAGTTCCGGACAATCAACATAACCATTAAGAATTTTATGCAAAAAACGCAATTCACACTCAGATTCTCTATTTTCTAAAGTTTTCATATTAAGTTGACAAAGAATATAGTTATAATCACAGTTAGTTCTATTAAAACCCATTTTATACCTGCAAATTCTTAGGAATTTATTTTGAACTCGTTCCAACTGATCAATATACATAATGGATACCAAATAATATTACAATATTCCAAAATGGACCGAACTAGATTTTGATTGACCTTTTCCTTTCGTTTTTGTTTCCTGTAGAGCACAAATGTCTATTTCTTTCTCTTTCAGCACTTGGGTTATTTCTTGGTCCTTGAGTTGATTGATCTGATATTCCAAGTAGTGTTTCTCATCTGGGTTTTGGATGTTTTTTACTTGTCCTTATTTCTTGCCGTAGTCGTCTTCATAGTATCAATCCGGTTCCGAGGCTCTACATTGTTTCTTTGAGCAGTTTTCACAGCCTTAGTTAATCTACAGCCTTCTGTAGATTACCTACGGCTATATCCAGGTTCCTGCGTTTTGCCGTGATTGCAATGTCGTTTGCTTAAAGGCTGAGCACATTTGTTGTTGAATTCAGCTGCTTTGTAATCTGTAAGTCTGAGTACTTGTAGTTTCCTGGAAAGCTCTAAATTTGACTTTTGTTTCTAAAATTAATCCTAGCCTGTCTCCGATTGGAGTCTGGTATGGATGACTCGCTCTGCTATCTTGTTGGTACAAGAAAATAAAATAATCGGCTTATTCTTAAGCCCTATTTTTGTCTTTGTAAATTTTAGCATTAAAATTCCCACATAAGACATTTGTCAAATGCAGTGCTCCAAAAAAGTTTGCAGATCTTTTTTAAGAAGTAACAGGAGTTAGACCTATTTTTGTCTTTCTGATTTCATGTTCTTCTGGCTCTTCTTTTGCTCTGTGCTTTTCGCTTATCATTTCTTTTATTTTTTGGATTCAGGTCGTTGTCCTTTAAAGAATGTTTAAACTTACGTATCCTGAAGACATTTCACCGTGTCTCATATGCACTTTTATTGTTGTTGCATCCATAGTGTTTGGTGCTGTCGTCTGTTGTAATGTATGATTTATTCGTTTTTTTACTCTTCTAATTAGATACCTATGTCGTTGTTCCTGTAGATGTCGTACCCTGGAAACTTCTTTATTTGCCTATAGCAAATTCAATAAATTTCATCAAATTACTATTTGGTACAACTTTTATAAACACAGTTAAACCTATAAAAGTGTAATTTAAGTAGTATAACCTTAAAATAAATAAAAATATGATCATTAAACAGTACATTCAACAGTATTAAGTGTCCGCTTTGTGTAGCATTTACTTCTATGCAATATATATTTATTTCTAGAGAGTATTTTTAACAAAGGGGGACTAAAATCTGTGATAAAATACACTTAAAATTAAGGCAACAAAGAAGAACTGCAGGTATTTTTGAATCCATAAACCAAATTTTTGTGAAAACCAGGTCACAGTCCTAAAAGGAAGAACTTGCTTTCTCCGGTTTTATAGAAGTCTAAGTTGAACGTACACAATCGTAATCAAAATACAGTATAGTATTGTACGTATAATCTAACAGTCTAAAAGTAATAAAATATAGGAGAAAGAAGCACCACCTATGACCGCAGCACATAAAATATATCTTTCCATAAAATATCACATGTACTTTTTAACCTCCAGAATCATACGTTTCATAAAAAGCTAATTATACAATTTGTTTTAACTAAAAACAATATTTTACCACTAACAAATCTTCCACTACTGAATCAAAAGCAAATTAGCGGAATGTTACAAGTAACTTCCAAGCGGAATAATTTTAATTGGTATTTTTTATGTACTGTATTTGCATACGAAGGCGTTTTAAAAATAATATTTTAAAAATAATCTCATCATTTGCACTTCCAGTATAGATCTATATAAAAAACAACTAACAATGTGAAATTAATGAAGCCTAATTACAGAATTCTGTGTTTCAGATATTATGCAGGCCATTCACGTTCCGACTTGTGGTACGACTAGTGGTCCAACTTCTGCAGTTGGATTTGAAATCGGACCGTGAGTGGGCTAGTTGGATTAGTTGGACAACTAGTGGTACGACTAGTGGGACGACTTGAAGATCCGACTTCCGACTGGCGACGAAGTCGGAGCGTGAATGGTGAAGTTGGAAGTCGGATCACAGGTTGGATCGAAAATTTCCTCAGTCAGTTGACTTTCGGCACCTGTTACGTATGAGATTTCTATGAAATACTTTACGTAAAGATCTCTAGTTCGCGAATATTTAATAGAAAATAACTTTCAATTGCACGAAAAATTATTCCTATTAAAAATATACGACACACACACAACAAAATAAATCCCAGCTCCAGTTTAAAACAAATAAAATATAGATTTTATACCTATACAAATCTTTAAAAACTATAATTTTTTCCTACATCTTAAAAAGTCATAAAAATCAAGAGTTGAAAAAATTAATTAGTTCAGCCCTAGACAAATAACTAGAGAAACGAAACCTAATTTTTAAACATACATATCATATTATTATATTTTGCGTAATGTTTATTCGATACATTTTTTGGTTAAGCGATGTACACCATCGTGAAAATAACCTAGAACTGAAGTTGGACCGCTAGTTGGATAGAAAGTCGGAGCGTGAGTGGAGACGAACATCCAACTAGTAGTAGCCCAGTCTGGTTAAAAAAAAAGGTGGAAAAATGTTTCGCAGATATTTGAAGCTTTTAAGACATAGGTGGGGGTTACTAGATGACGAATAGATAAAAAGATACTCCTAGTTTTACGTTGCGTTTTTTTTAAACAACAATTTATGGTCAAAATTTGATTTTTTATCTATAAGTTTTTTCCCTTACAATTTAAATAAACAATATTTATACCATTTTTTTATGTCAAGAATATCTTTATTTTTCCGTTTTTTCAATTAAAATTGATTTATAATTTGCGGAGATATTTGCAAAAAAGCAGTTTTTTTGCACTAATTTATAAATTTAATTAATTTTTTTATTAACAAAATAAAATGTTATTAATACATTTTAACATGGAGGAATTACCGTCCTTTAAATTTGTGCGAAATTTCACCCCGATCGGTCAAATAGTTTAAAAGTTATTCAATTTGTTTATCCCTGGGACTAATTATTTAAACCATTGAGCTTGCCCTATGCATGATGCTAGACACATTTAGCAAATTTCATAAGATTGTTTAAGACTTAGACTATCTCAGAAGTTAAAGGCATATTGAGTTTTCATCGAAATTATTTACAAAATAAACGTTTGAAAAAGGGGTATGTTTTTTACTTATAAACAATTGTAATAACTTCTATATTTTTTAAGCTACAGACTTGTACGTACAACCATTGGATAGCTGGTAATAAAGCTCACATTAAAAAATAAAAAACCTTCTATGACCAATAGGAACGAAGTTAGCGACTATTTTTAAAAAAATCATATCTCCATTGTTTATAAACATTAAGAAGTAAAATTTGCACAAATTTTGAATGAAAATCTAAACTTTATATTGAAAGTTATAGCTATAAAATGTATCTCTTTTTTTATAAATATTAATAACTACATAGTTTTCACTGGCCGGAAAATATGGGAAAACTCGGAAAAATTGAGTCTATTTGAAATTCACGCTAAATACTTACTTTTTTTAATTTGCTCGAATAGTCTGTCGCAGTATTAATAATGATGACATAATTTTCACCCCCATAAATCTCGGAAAATCCCGGAAAATCAACATATGTTTTTTCATTTTATATCAATGATGCTTACTGCTTTGATAAAATAAGTCGATTTTTTCATCACTTGCCTTATTACATTTTGCAATGTTTATTGAACTTTACTTTTTTTTATTTTCTTTACATACATTGGTTTAAAAGTTAAAATTTGGTTCATTTATTCGACTTCACTGTCAGCTCTGAACCTTTTTGTTGCACGTTGTTTGTCTTCACTTATTAAGCAAGTCTATACATATACTTCTTCAGAATCACTGTCGTCATCAAACGTAACTGTACCGAGGTTGCAGCATATTTTCTCCTCTTCTTCTTCCTCAGTACAATTTATACACAAGTTCGTACAATTTAAACCACGTTTTCTGCACCCACATCTAGTAGTTTTGCAACCTGTGGTGCATTTGCATGTAATGTGCTTTAATGTCTCTTCGGGAATTAAATTATCCAAAGTATAAATTGGTTCAAAACCAGTGGCAGTTTGTCTCCAACCATAGGCACAAGCATCTAACTTATTACCTAACCACATTTGTAATTGATAGTAAACCCGAAGAACATGCTGTTTGGCTGCACCTTCAGTTGGTGGCAGAGTTTCTAGTTTAAAAGATGATTTACCGATATTTCTGTTAAATTGTAAGTATCTTAAATTATTTAAAGAAAGTGTATTGTTGTGTTTTTTTTTATAATTTATATCAACTGCAGTAGAGTATAGAACCACAATCACCTCACAACCAATTTTCATTATATTTTCTTTACTTGCTCTGGAATCGTAGAAAATATCCATGAAACTAAGAGTTTCTTCGTTTGCATTGATTAATTTAAATTTCCCCTGATTATAAAAGCATGAGGTGGTATCACATCCAGTAAAAATGTACAAAAAGCCGACGTACTTTCTTAAATGAGGGTGTTGAAAACTGTTACAGCCATAAAGTGTGGATTTATCCTTCTCGCCTTTCTTCTCAAAAAATATATTCATATCTGAAGAAGAAAGTTGAGTCATAATCACGAGTAAGTCAGTGTCATTACCTATTATTACTGTACTCATTTCTGGTTCATTTCTGTACTGCTGTAGAGCTGTTTGTACGATGAGCAAGTCAGCATCTTCCTCTGCGACTTTAGTCCGGTACCCAGCTTTGTTTAATTCTATACATAATAATTGTATTAGCTGCTCTTTATTTTTGGAAACTGTTAAAAAAACTTTTTGCTTTATATTTATCGTTGTATTTACGTCTAATTTAATTTCCGGTGAAGATACACCCTCCATATTTCGACGTAGTCGTTCACAACTTTTTATTCCAGGGGTGTCGTATCCATCGAAAACGATAATACTGTTTTTAGCATAACAAATACTTACTATGATACTACTACTGCTGGAATAAGTTATTGCCACAGTCTGCTGTTTATTTTAAAATAATCTATAATAAATAATATTTTTCACTAATTATACAAGTTGAAAATAATTAATTATTCATTCAATAGTTTTAAATATTACTTACAATTTTCAATCAAAAAGTAATTAAATACGTTTAGTTAAAACTTTTTTGTTAAGCAAAAACACACACAAAATAATTTACTCAAAAATTATTGCTAAATAAGTATATTGCTTTCTAAAGCCACCACACTGAGACTGACGAAATTTTGCAGCGATGTGCTAAGACAGTTTCCCCTCCACTTTCCTATGTAGATCTTTCGAAAGTAACTTTATTTCAAAAGGCTTTAAATTTCGAAAAATTGAATGAATTTTATAGCTATAAAATTCAATATTAAGTTTAGATTTTCATTCAATATTTGTGCAAATTTTACTTCTTAATGTTTATAAACAACGGAGATATAATTAACAAAAAAATTGTCGCTAACTTCGTTCCTATTGTTCATAGAAGGTTAATTTTTTTTGTTAAATGTGAGTTTTTTTACCAGCTACACAATGGTTGTACGTACAAGTATGTAGCTTGAAAAATAAAGAAGTTATTACAATTGTTTATAAGTAAAAAACATACCCCTTTTTCAAACGTTTATTTTGTAAATAATTTCGATGAAAACTCAATATGCATTTAACTTCTGAAATAGTATAAGTCTTAAAGAATCCTATGAAATTTGTTAAATGTGTCTAGTGTCATTCATAGGGCAAGCTCAATGGTTTAAATAATTAGTCCCAGGGATAAACAAATTGAATAACTTTTAAACTATTTGACCGATCGGGGTGAAATTTCGCACAAATTTAAAGGACGGTAATTCCTCCATGTTAAAATGTATTAATAACATTTTATTTTGTTAATAAAAAAATTAATTAAATTTATAAATTAGTGCAAAAAAACTGCTTTCTGACAAATATCTCCGCAAATTATAAATCAATTTTAATTGAAAAAACGGGAAAATAAAGATATTCTTGATATAAAAAAATGGTATAAATATTGTTTATTTAAATTATAAGGGAAAAAACTTATAGATAAAAAATCAAATTTTGACCATAAATTGTTGTTTAAAAAAAAACGCAACGCAAAACTAGGAGTATCTTTTTATCTATTCGTCATCTAGTAACCCCCACCTATGTCTTAAAAGCTTCAAATATCTGCGAAACATTTTGCCGTGAAATCGATGATTTTTGTATAACCAGACTGGGCTATAGTCCTACTAAGTGGGACCACAAGTCGGAACGTGAATGGCCTGTCTTAATGATATTAATGGTATACCTACATTTTAATTTTTTGTATTTCACAGCAAGTTTTTTTGCAGTACTCAGTTAATTTATTATAGCATAATAGCTATTTTGGATATATATGATTATTTGGATATAGCAGTATATGGACCAACAAGCATTTTTTAATATTATTCTGTTGAAGTTTGGTAACAATTACAGTTGTGTAACTGAAGCTATAAAAACGTACTCTTCTACCAAAGATTTTCTACTTAATTTATTAGCAGTTTGCTTTAAGTTCATAACTAAAAAGAATGGTGTCTCTACTTGTAAAAGGGGAGCCTTATGCTTCTTTTCCCATGTTGTTCATTGCTCTTCCACAGCGATCCATCCTAGTTTTCTGACTGTTGTAATTATTCCTTTTAAATGCGATGAAAGTGGCCTAGTTCGCCGATAACTTGGCCCACGTTTTTTTGGCATGGTATCATAGATTATTTTCCAGACCTTCACCATTTTATTTATGTCCTACGATGATCCTAACTTAATAGCCCTGTGAAGTATGACAAGAGATTTCGTATTTTGGTCTTGCTAATCGTAAATCTTTTTTTACTTTGTCCTTCCTCTAACAATTAAAGAATGTCATCATTATAGTTATTAATATCTTGGCAATGTGCTGTGGTTCATCATTGAGTTTCAGTAGCTTGTATAATTTGATTAATGAAATTTCTCCACTGGTCGTGGTCCTCTGTTACATGTACTGCTTCAATATAATGTTTGTTGAGAAGCATTTGAGAAAAGTTGAGAATATTTGTTTATCTGGTTGATATATTAATAAAATATGCTTAGCACTACTTCCCTTCTTTACATGTAGATGCTTTACATTTTTAGTATACACAATCAAATGTATATTTAAATATATTTATTACAAATGACATAACCCACAGATGATACCCCAAAAAAACAACAAAGAATTTTTTAACTAGGAAATTATATTTAAACTTATCTCTCTCTCTCGTTCCATCCCACCTTATGGAGTATTGGAAGCTTGTGCGTTTCTTGACCAAAAGTGTAAGATAGCCAGATCAGCGAATCTTCCTTATTGTTTATTCTTTGGATATTTAAACTTTTAATATGTACTACAAAAATACTGAAAATTGTGGAGAACACAAAAATGGAGCCTGCACGAGAGCAGCAGTTTAACCACGAAATAAAACAAAATGATTACGTTTTGCTGCCGATGACCCCTGGAAACATCTTTGACAGCCAATCCTTTGACCAGCGGATCAAACGTATCAATGAGAGAATGAAACAATTAATGGTTCTTGTCAGAACTGACAGTGACAATGGGATCTATAAATATTAAGGAAATCAGTAAGAGCAAACAAGAAATACTGGCAGACTACTGTAAAGCAAATAACCTGGACATCTTGTGCACCCAGGAAACATATGGAGGAAAAATGCAGAGGCGTCTTGGCATCCTGGGTAAGAGCCTTGCTGTCGAAACACCACACAAAAGGCACGGCAGTGCAATATTTGTTAAGCCACATACATACATCATAACTGCCGATAAGAGACATGAAGGTGGCATAGAAGTACTTACCGTAGAGATTGATAAATATACTATAATTTTCGTATATAAACCACCATCAGCACCGTTCACCTTTATCCCAACAATCAGATAACTTTGGATCACAACCAAACCGATTTATTCTTGAAGACTTTTTTAAAGGATCCAATTCTCGAAAATCTTAAAACGGGTGTACGACCTCATTCCTATAACTCATCAAGTTGGAATGGAAGTAAATACAAACACAAAAACATCTTATATTGCCCTCCAAAGAAGATCAACTTTTAAAATACATATATTTTTCGGCGCAATTGGACAAAGCTATTGCGGATGTTAGGCCAGACCCAACAATTGACGAACAATTTGTCGCTAACTGAGATACGTCTTAAGACAAACAATTCCAAGAGGTTGCAGACAGCATTGTATCTCTCCATTTAGTAAAGAAACAATTAATTGAAGTAATTACTATCTAAATGGGAATAAGCCACAATTAAAGGTAAAAATACATTTATTGACGTTTCAATTTCCTCTTCGGAAATTGTTCTCAAAATACAAACATCAGTAAATTAAACAAATTTTGTTTTTTTGTTACTTAGTGAAAAATTCTTCTAACAATTAAATTTTATCTTTTAATTGTTAGAATAATTTTTCACTACGTAACAAAAAAAAAATTGTTTAATTTACTAATGTGTGTATTTTGAGAACGATTTCCGAAGTGGAAATTGAAACGTCAATAAACGTATTTTTACATTTAATTGTGGCTTATTCCCATTTAAATAGTAATTACTTTAAAATGCCACAAGAAAATAGCTTTAGAACAATAACAATTAATTGAATTTCAATATTGCTTAAATAACTCAGTGAATACAAACAAAAAAAAATGGAAACAAAATCTGGACTAACTCGACATAATATACAGCAGTAAGGTCATTTGGAACTTTGTGAAAAAACTTAATGGCGAGTCTCTAGGAAATAAATCAATCTCAAACGTAAGCACCAATCAAGTAGCACACTAATTATTGAGAAAAACGAAAACCAGAAAGAAGTAAAAAGTCCAAACGTTGCCGAAGAATAATCCTGGAAACGTTTTCACTGAAGATTTCTGCCGAAGATTAATCCACCTCTATACATCATTTACGTTATAGGAACTAAACAGAAGTATGGATCAGTTAAAAAATTATCCTGCATGTACTGCAAATACTGCATATTAAATTATTGATACTGCAGCTATTTAACACCTATGTGACAACCAAGTAGACACCAAGGGACTGACTAACAAGTGATTTCCTTTCTGAAACCTGGGAAAGATCCAGCAGAATTAAGCAGTTACAGTGGCTGAGTAGGAATCTCGCTACTATGCCACTTGTTTAAGCTGTTTGAACTCACTTTCACAGACAGGAAGATTCTGGCCCGGAAAATCAGACACTACATAAGTACTTGCAATCACTGAGTACATAGAGAGATGCTACAAGCAAAAACGAATTATATGAGTGGCATTGGTTGATTTGTTGGGAGCTAGAACACTCTACAACAATTAGGTGCTCTTATTAAAGATCTTTAAACCACTAGAGAGATTATCTAACAAAGTCAATCGCATTTGTACTGCATACCAGGCGGTTATTTGTCCCCTAAGAAGAGCAGGTGAAGAAACAAAAAAACTGCTTGCTTCAAGAAAGTCTACTTGCAGCAATGCAGTCTACCTGGTATAGGCAGACGATTTGACCATAGCTATTCAAGATAAGACCTTCGTAGAGTAGAGATAGAGGTGGGAAGACGATCCAGAGGAAGACCAAAACTTAGGTATCAAGATAACATAGAGGATGATCCAAAATCTATCGGAGTTAAAGCATGGAGAAGAGTTGCCAGAGACAGGGGCGAATGAAAGATTGTTCTAAAGAAGTCTTTGGCTCATGACGAGCTGAAATGCCACTGATGATGATGAGTAGAGGTTAATTTAGAAGTGGAACTATCTAGTATATTTGAATTATATGACTGGAACTCCCACAACTCGAATAAAACTCAAAAGTTGCGCCGCTCACTTTTGAAACAGGACGCAAATTGCCAGCTGAAAGTATCGTGGAGGAGCATAGCTTTGGAACATACACCCAGTCCAAAATATCTCTGGAGTGGTACTGGCAGAACACTAACGTATACACATCATTGCAAAAAAATTAAGCAAAAGGAGCGTCTAGGAACAAACTTTTCCCCTTTTAGGCAAATATGCACTTCTGGTGTGAAGGCAGATCTGTATATGTAAGACAGGTGGACGTAGTCTTAAACAAAACATACCGAATAATTACCGGATGTATGAAACTTTCAACTCTTTAATGTCTCTATAGATCCGCGATGTTTGCTCCTTTATAAGCATGACGAAAGGCCGCGGAGCACATCAAAAGAGTTTGATGATAGACCCCCACTACATGTAGTATCACCATACGAACAATCTAGACTAAGATTAAGGAAAGGATTTTAAAGGAAATCCCACTAGAGTCACCTAAACATGCAAGTCAATTAACATAATAAGAACAGAAGTTGCCTGTGCGAAGACAAATAAAATCAGGTGGGGTAGTTTGGAGTTTGGTTTAAAGTTTATAACATGGAACACCTACTGAACTGCACACTACGCCCAGTAGATGCACCCTTTAAGAATTGTGACATGTCAGCAGCAATATTGACTTTAAATATTTGGACACGAAAAAGTTAAGTAACTGAAAACTTGTAAAATAAGTATTTTCAGAAGTATTTTAACGTTTGATAAACTTAGATGGGTAAAGAGAAGTTGGGTCCTGTCTTGGGCAACACAAACGAAAAATTAACCCAGTTAGAGGTTCTGTCTTTGAATTTAGATTAAACGAAAAAACTCAGTTTTAAAGCTGTCTACAACGCAACCGGCTTTCAGGTGTTTTAAAGGACACACGGGCGAGCGTTGGGAAGTGGGTCCACAGATCTAGACTGGGGACATTAAAGTCGGAAAGACAGTAAAAAATAAATAGAATTATACTAACTGAAAGAGAAATAGATAAAAACTTGGTTTACGAGAGTTTCAAAGACGAAGGTGGTTGTACGTTTGATTTCGAGTAGAGACATACTATTCCCGGATAGTTACATCCATACTCATCGCTTTATGCCGTCTAATTTAATTCTTTTAAGTATAAACTGATATAACATATATAAAACAAAGGAATATGTATTAACGGAAAATACCTAAATCACCTTAGATATGCGGATGATATACTCCTGATCTCCTCGGAACGACAAGAACTGGAATTAATGCTGAATGAACTTCATCAAAAATCACTGCAAAAAGGCCTAAAAATTAACTTCAACAAAACAAAAAAAATGACAAACACGGAAGACCAAGAGGCAATAAAAATAAAAACAGAAAAAATAGAACAGGTAAATGAGTATATCTATCTAGGACAAGCAATCAGAGCTAGTAGAGAAAATCAAACAGCCGAAATATCGAGACGAGTAAGAATGGGATGAGCAGCGTTCGGCAAACTTTCTTACGTTCTAAAAAATCAAACAATCCCTCTATACTTACGAAGCAAGGTATATAACTCCTGTATCATACCGGTGCTCACCTACGGAGCACAGACATGGACATTTACACAGGCCAATTTGGATAGGATAAGGAAGGCACAGAGAGCGATGGAGAGACAAATGTTGGGTGTATCACTTAGAGATAGAAAACGTAACCAGTGGATCAGAACCAGAACAAAGACAGTAGACGCGATAGAACAGGCAGCAAAACTGAAATGGAAATGGGCTGGACACAATGAACGTCTCCAAGACGGACGATGGAACAATGTCATCGGAAAGTGGCGTCCATACAATGCAAAGAGATCAAGAGGCAGACCACAGATGAGGTGGAAAGATGACATCAGGAAACAAGGAGGTCCCACATGGCAGAGAACAGCTCAAGATAGGGAAAGATGGAGAGAACTGGGGGAGACCTATATCCAACAATGGAAGGATAGAGAATAGGTTCAAAAAAAATAAAAAATAAACTGATAATTCCGAAAACGTTGTGAACTATGTTAATTAACTAATATGGTATATAACTAATTCCCGCGAACTATTCCATTTTAAAATGTAAATTATAGGTATAAACAAAATTTTTGGAGATATTTCAACAAAAATCTCAGGAACGACTTACTACAACCACCCTTAACAAATATCGACCTGTGAAATACGGATATTATTTTACTTTTTTATATAAGATATGCTACTATTGCCAAGCAAATTTTTCGAATGATGATACCATAACGGTATTTGTTACATGGCTTATCATACTCGTAAAGAAATCTTCCTCTCGTAAATTAGCGATATTTTTTAGATTCTTCTAATTAATTCAACAAATAATAAATTATGTCATCGCTATTCGCTTACTGCAAAACTAAACAAACTCCAAATGTAGCAGGTTGTCTTTGACATTGAGCGAGCTTCAAGGGTATGTTCCCCGGTTAAACTAAATAGTTAAATTGTTGGTGTTTCATATTCTACTATAATATTCTATTATACAGAGTGGCTTAAATCCTTTTTAATTTCACGAGAGTAGTACAAAGGTATTAATTTTTTTATTTTAAAACTTCTCTTTATTTCTAGATAAATAAAGTTCCGTTGATGCTTAATTGAGCAAATGATAAAAATTTCCTAGAACATACTGAAGATTCTATTTGTTGGTATTACATAGTCCGACAAAGTTTTTCATATTGCTTTTATTTTCGTTACTTGGAAATAAATATTTGCAGATCTTCTGGTATTGATATTATTTACAGATATTCTGGTATTGTTATTCTATAACAATACCAGAATATCTGTAATGTTTTTGGTGGTGTTAAAGGTTTTAAATATATAACATATAGCTTTCCGATGAAAACATTGCATATGCCCTCTTACTGAGATTGCCATCGCAGATATGGATGTTGACTCCGATTTGTCAGATGGACAATGGAGTAGATGGAGTAGATGGAGTTGATGGAGTTTATGTATGGGAATGATTTTAATTTTGAACAAACTATGGACAATAAAATTGCTATTAGAAAATCCGACTCTAATTTAGTAATCACATCTCAATCTTAATGGTCTGTAGGGATCGCCAAACGCAAACGTAAAACTTCAGATGAAACTCCTACTAAGAGAACTAAAAGATTCAACATTCTAATAGTACCATATATAATATGCACCAAAATGGGCAAGGAATAGCCACATTCTAGATTCAAAAATTGGTAAAAAGAAAAATAATTTCTACCAAATGCCGAAGATTTGTTGCGTCAAAATTTACAATGTCCATTTGATGCATTTATTACTAACTTTATCAATACCACTACTTACACATATTATGATAAAAATTAGCATATATCTTGCACAAAAGTTAAATCACTATTTCAAAACTTCCGAAGATGAAATTCTAACTTTAATAGGAGTAATGCTTTTGTCAGAATATCATCCTGTACCATATCGAAGGCTGTATTGGTCACGAGAGCCAGATGTTAATTGTTCATTGGTATCCGATGCAACTCGCCGTAATCATTGTGATGAAATATTGAAGTATCTACATCTATCTAATAATTAAAAAAAAAGATTATACAGATAATACAGACTCTGTGCAAAGTTCGACCATTATTTGACTTCTTCAACTTAGTTTTTAAGCAGATTATACCTGGTAATTATATAAGTATTGACGAGAGCATTATTACATATTACGGCAGACAGAGTAACAAACAATTCATAAAAGAAAAACCAATACAGCTTAGATTTAATGTATGTGTTGCCACTGATCCGTCTTGATACATCATCATATTCAACTATATTGTGGCTTTTCTACCAAAATATCTGATGCTGATCTAGGACAAGGAGGAAATATTGTAATTGGATTGACTGATAACCTTAAGCTACAAAAAGGTACAAAAATGTATTTTGATAATTTGTTCACATAGGTTGCATTGATGCAACAGATTGAGGAGCCTCATTGTGGAGCTAACCAAAAGAGGCCTTAGTAGTACTAGAACTCTTCGTGAAAACAGAATTAATTCTGCAATGAATGTACCAAATAAAAAGATTTTAAAAAACTTCTCGAGATATCACGTCAGTTTCATCTACAGTAGAAATATTATGGGTTCGTTGGAACGAAAACAATCTGGTCACCAATTATACTCACCAATTGTGATGAATTTCGACCCATGAAGTCGTCTAAACGGTACAATCGAGCAAAAAAAAGATAATTACTCTAGATATTCCTAGACCAATTGACAGTTACAATGGCAATATGGGAGGAGTAGACTTTTGAACAATTCAAATTCAAAGGCTTGGCTATTTATCAGCGACTTGGTCACTCCATGCCACTGTTACAGTTTCAATATGAGTGCGCAACTTCGTTTGGCAGAAGGCCATCAATGATTGGCAATCGTTACAATTTTCCCCTGTTTCGAGTTACTAAGGGTAGCTCAAAATTTTGACGTTGCAGGGTATGTGAAAATCGTACTTGTTACTTATGTAAGAAGTGTGACACATCTTTGCACCCTGACAAGTGTTTCACAGTATTTCATACTGTTTAAAATTAACCTACAATAAATATTGATGTATTTCAACTTATTTTGTGTCATATCATCCCAGTCCGATCCCACCATTTTGCAAAAAATATTAAAGAAGATGAGTAAACAAGAAGAATTTAACAAAAAAGTACTTGAAAGGCTGGACATACTTAAAAACATCACAAACCGATTTAAATGAGACTATAATAATAATGCCTATGGACTTTAGGATATTCCAGTGGAATACAAATAGACTCTTACAACACAGCAAGAGTTATTAGTAACCCTACAAACACAAAAAATAGATATATGCCTAATTGCGTAAACACATCTAACTAGAGAATCATTTATAGCAGCAAGTTACAATCTATCATGCCATAGTCTACAAAATTCAGCGAGGTGGAACTCCAGTTGCTGTTAAAAATAGTATTCTCCACTGGAAACGTGAAAGAATTAAAACTGGAGAAATACAATGTGCTTCTACCCGTGTTAAAACTAAAAAAATTGCAGCTGCATATTTCTCTCCTAAACATAACCTCAAAAGAGAAGACTATGCTAACTTCTTATTAACCTTTAGTTAATGCAGACTTTAATGCAAAATATACCTGTTTACCCGGGGCTCCCGGATCTCAACACCTAAAGGTAAAGAATTGCAGCATGTTATGACTGGACACAATATAGATGGACTCTACTGACAAACTCACTTCTGGTCAAGTGATGCGAGCATAATCCCGGATTCCTAGGTTTTTTCATATCCGAAGGTGTAGCAACAAATTTTATAAAATGACCATAATCAAAAGAAAAACAGTAGGCAAGAATTACCCCAAAGAAATTACAGAGTTGATTCAGTATAAAAAAGGCTTGAACGGTATGGCAGAGGACTCGAATAACTGAAAATAAAAATAAGCTGGTGAAATACTAAAAAAATTACCTAGAAAAGTCGTAGTAAAGCTTACGACCCTAATAAATGCATCTTTTAGACTTGTTCTAAGTCAGTACTGTTAAAGTAAAACAAGATAACCACGAATTAATATCCATTATACAGCCCAATGAAACAAATGAAACAAACGTTTACGTTCCAAACACTCAATCTCAAAATCCGATACCGAATGCTGAAATGTTACTTCTTCTTCTTCTTAAGGTTCCATCTTCTAACGAAGGTTGGATATCAACATGGCAATTCTTATTTTACTTACAGCAGCTCTAAATAGTTGGCTAGAGCTCAGACTAAACCATTCCCTTAGATTTCGTAGCCAGGAGGTTCGTCTTCTTCCTACATCTCTTTTACCTTTTATTTTGCCCTCTATAATCAAACGTAGTAGCCCATAACGAGGACCTCTTAATATATGACCGAAATATTCAAGTTTCCGCCTCTTAATTGTCTGTACAATTTCTTCCCTCTTATTAACCCTATCAAGGACTTCAATATTGGTAATTTTGTCTACCCATGCTATTCGTAGCATCCTTCGATAACACCAACGCTCAAAAGCTTCCAATTTCTTAATCTCCAGTTGTTTCAATGTCCATGCCTCAGATCCGTAGAGCAAAGTTGTAAAAATGTAGCAGCGCAATAACCTTATCCTTAGATCCATTCTTAGGTCTCTACTACACAATAGATGTTTCATTTTTACAAATTTTGCCCTTGCTATTTCTATACGGCTTTTAATCTCTTGCGTTTGTTCTGCGTTTTGACTAACCAATGTTCCTAGATATTTGTATTTATCTACCCTTTCTATCTGGATATTATTAATATGGAGTGTCTCGTTGTCTTTTGGATGTTTTGTAATGACCATGAATTTTGTTTTCTTTAAGTTCATTTTAATACCATATATGGTACACTTTTCATTCAGCCGTTCCAGTATGTTTGTTAGACTTTGCAGAGTTGAAGTGAATATGACAGTATCATCGGCATATCTTATATTATTAATAATTTCACCATTTATTATCATTCCATCGTTACACTCTCCTAAAGCTTCTTGGAAAATGGCTTCGCTATATATATTAAACAGCAGTGGTGACAATACACAGCCCTGTCTCACACCCCGAAGAATTTCTATTTCTTCCGACATTTGATTTTCAATTCTTATTTTGACTTTCTGGTTCCAGTAGAGGTTCGAGATTACTCTGATGTCGCGGCTATCGATGTTTTTCATTTTTAAAATATTAATTAGTTTATTGTGCTGTACCTTGTCAAATGCTTTTTCAAAATCAATAAAACATGTATACATGTCTTGGTTCATATCCAGATTTCTTTGCATGAGCACATTTATACCGAACAATGCTTCCCTGGTTCCCGTGCCGTTTCTAAAGCCTAACTGACTATCACTAATTTCATCATCCAGCTTTCTGTAAATTCTGTTGTGGACTATTCGTAGAAATACTTTCAAAACATGGCTCATTAATGCAATTGTACGGTGTTCTGAGCATTCTTTTGCATTTTGCTTTTTGGGAATAATTACGAATGTGGATACTAACCACTCCTTTGGTAAAATACCTGTTTGATAAATATGATCATAAAGTTCTACTAGAATGTCTATCATTTCATCATCGATCAGTTTAAGAAACTCAATCGGGATTTCATCCGGACCTGTGGCCTTTTTCCCTTTTGTCTGTTTTAATGCGTATTGAACTTCCTGTTTTAAAATTTTTGGTCCCGATTCACCAGAGTCCTCATCTATGATTTGTTGTCTGTCATCCCCGAATAGTTCTTTTATGTATTCTGTCCATCTGTTTAGTTGTTGTTTTGTATCTGTGAGAATGTTACCATTCGAGTCTTTTATAACATGTATATTATTTTGTTTTCCCGACGTTATTTCCTTCACTTTCCGATGAATATTGAAACTATCATATTTCTTTTCATATTCTTCGTTGAAATGTTACGTTTACAGCAAATTACTATATGGAATGGAGGCCTGGAGCTTCAAAATCAACTCACTCAGGGGTTTGGAAAGTTTTGAAATGTGGTTATTTCGAAGGATGCTGAAAGTCCCCTGGACAGCGCATATGAGCAACGAGCAGGTCCTACACAAGATGGGTACCGACAGAGAACTCTTAAAAATAATGAAAACACGGAAAACCTCATATTTGGGACACATATACAGAAATGAGAAATACCAGCTACTGCAGCTTCTTATAGAGGGGAAGGTAGAAGGAAAACGTGGTCCTGGTAGACGGCAGGCGTCCTGGTTGAAGAACATTCGTGAGTGGACTGGTTTGGATTCTCAATCTTTAATAAGAAAAGCCAGGGACAGAAATGATTTTGCTGAGGTTATCGCCAACCTTCATTGAAGACGGCACCCAAAGAAGAAGATACAGCCCATCTCCTTACTATCCATAATCTTAAAGTTGTTCGAAAAATTGCTGCTACGAAGAATGAAACATATAATTGAACAAAAAAATATTATTTCGACACACCAATTTGGATTTCGTGATAAACACTCCACAGTTGACCAAATCCATCGAAGAATAACTTAAATAGAGAAAGCATCGTAAAGTCACAAAATTTGTTCAGCAGTATTACTGGATATCGCAAAAGCATTTGACAAAGTATGGCACGAAGGCTTGTTAATGAAGCTAAAGAAAATATTTCCTATCCAACTCATTGAAGTATTGTAGTCATACCTACACCAGCGAATATTTAGAGTTATAATATTTTAGAATTAAAATTCAGAGAGAAAACATTTACCTGCCACATTTGCTGATGATACAGGAGACTTGACAATAGAAGCAACTATAGAATATACGGTTAACGTATAAAATGCATAGGACGCTGGACCAAAAAATGATCGTATAAAGTTTAATGAACAGAAATCAGTTTATGTTAACTTTACTAACAAGAAAATAAATCTCCCAATTATCACAACAACAGCATTGTTCCTATTTAAAAACAGTACCTGGGTTTAAATCTGGACGTCAAACTCAAATGTAAGAAGCATGATTAAAAGAAAACTTAACAGTTGAAGACAAAGTACAAAAATATGTATTGGCTGATAGGTAGGTACTCTCAACTTTCCATCCAGAACAAAGTACTGATTCACAAACAGATATTGAAACCGGTGTGGACTTACGGAATCAATTATTTATCAAAAAAGTAATTATAAAAATTAAAAAACGCTCCAGAACCAAATACTTAGAAATATTGTGAGTGCTCCTTGGTATATTCGGAATGACGATTTACGTAGAGACCTTAAAGTCGACTCAATTCCAAATAAAATTAAGAACGTCGCCAGGAGACATAAAAAGAGGCTCCATAAGCATCCCAACCATGGAAAACTTCAGCTTATTGTCAACCAACCCAGGCGAAGGCTCAAGAGGACTAAACCGTTCGAGCTTGTGTAATGTATGAAGTTGTGCAAGGCTTAGTATTGGTCATTGTAGCCACAACAAGGACGGGAGCAGTTAGTGAAAAGCAGAGTCAGTGCTGTGCTGTGTAACCACAACAAAGGAGTGGGCATTTCATGTCAAAAAAACTAGGATGGATCAGTGACATCTAGCTTACAAACAATCTGAGGATAATTAGGTTAAAGAAAAAATGCTGATTAATTTTGTAGATTATAATATGTATATTCTTATCATTTAAAATAAAAAAAGATCATTCCAATGGCAACTAAAGTTGCAAGTTAAAAAATAACATTTATACATATAATTTGATTCTGAAAATAATGTATATAATTTTTATTGCCTTTCTGTATATCAAAATTAAAATTGCACCTTCTTTTTCCCACTATGGAATTACGAGCTTTAATGGGTTAATATTCAAATATCCAGATTTTTGGTCCATTTCAACACTACTTTTACGTTTACTATTTTTTAGGTTGTATTAGGTAAGTCTTTTTAAAATTATCTAATAATTTGAATAAAAAATACTGGTTGTTGATTTTTATTTAAATTTGTTAAAAACACAATACATAATTGTTTGATAGGAGTCATATAAAAGAAGTCATCCGACCTTGAAATCTGTTATTTATTCTAAATTCTACACGTTTTATTGCTCTAATGACATTGCTGGATGTTAAAAGTGAATATCTCGGTTTAATTTTTCCGTAAACAAAATAAAATGGTTTTTTAAGTACCTAGTTGTTAAATGTTATAAACTCTATGAGTATGTTTGAAATAATGTAGATCAATACAAAATCTTAACTTGGATAGAAAATAAAAATATTATATAGGAAAAGCTATGGTAGAGATGAAATTAAATTTGAAAATTCTAAATTTTTTATATTTTTCTTTTTAATTTAAGTAATTCCGAAAGGCATGACTTATACAGTAAAAATGAAGAGCATTCACGCAAAAGTGGATAAGTCCAATTTTGCAATTTTTGAGTAAGGTATGGATTCGGCATCTAAAAGCAAATATCTATTGATATTTTTATCAAAACTCGTGCTAAAGTTGATAAATACCGTGCAAAATAAATACGAAAGTGGTCACGATCAAGCAAAAGTAAATATTTCCGTAATATGGCACTTATATAGGTAAGTTCAAACAAAACTCAATAATTCCTGTTAATATCTTATGGATTCTCTCAGGATTCAGTCATAAGTTTGTAACCTCGGAAATCTTTTTTGGGTGGTGCTAGAAAGATAACCAATGGAGACACTGCGGACGGCAGCCAGATGGTTGGTGGAGAGCGAGTCGTGGGTTCGAAACTAGCTTTTGGAACCGGGAATGGATCCAACGGAAGAAATAGGTAAATATAGGATAAGAGATATTAGAAAAGATACAGAAATAAACAAAAAGATAGATGGGTAAAATTACCAAAGATAAGAGAAGATAGAAACAGGGCGCCACTCAATTTTTTGGGGTTAAGGAGAAAATTAAGAAAACCTTAGAAAAGAAAAGAGATAAGAAAAGATATTTAGGTTCAGAGATCAAACCCAAGGAAAGATACCAACAGTAAATTATCAAATAAATCTGGTCAACGCAATATATAAACAAATAATAAATATATTAAGTATTACACTTACTTACCTACGAAACTTAATCAGCCTGATCTTTTTACAGTTCAAAAGCATAGTAATATTTAAAGATAGTAATTGTCCAGAGCTATTATTTTATCAGGGAACTTGTTAGGAGCCGACAAATTAAATACATGCATAAACAATAACAATATATTAAACACAAAATTATGATGCTGCTAAATGCAACCCAGGTAATAAAAATACACAACTATGAAATGGTGTCATATATGTATAAAATTAAGCTATAATGTAATAAAAAAATACCTTTACCAAGATATACAAGGCAATCATATACAAATATAGTTTGGCGTATCTCGAGATATCATAGGAAAGATAATGAAGAAAAAGTATAGGAAATACAAAAGATAGCAAAAATTACTTAACTCTAAATTTACAAAAAAAAACAAAAAGGTTACAGGAATGAAAACATAAACTAAACCGCACTTGGTTAAGTCAATTAACTATCTCGCACTATTATTTAATCAAAAACTGAGACTTGTATGTTCATAGGTAATATTTATAGAAATTTCTTGAATGGTTCAATTACATTCAAAAATCGGCAATCTACAGGTAAAGATATAGATGATACGTCCAGATAATGGCAGGTGATATGGTACCATACCATATTACTCGCCCAGATAATTGTAGATAAAGGTTACTTACAGTAGATCTTGACGAAGGCAGCTTAATTCACTGAATTTAATACTTTTCTGGTACTAAACACTGAATTTAATAACCATTAAAGGTAGCGTAGAACTATATATAATTTAATATAGTCTAAGGAAAGAAAACTCAAATATGAAATGTACACACACTTAGAAAATAATTCATAGCAACGATAAGATAAGAAATATCGTGAGCAAAGCGCATCACGAGATATCACTTCACTCAACAAGAGCCCACCGAGAAGTAAGTTGGTTTCCTAAAAATTTCACCAACTATCTAAGAAAAAAGAAGAAGAAGGTATATCCCCCACTTAAAATCATCGGACAGTCGTACGTATTTCTCAGAAGGTAAGGCCTTAACGACTATTGGAAAGTTTGAGGTAAAATAATCGGTATTAACAATTGGACCTGAGAATATTAAAATCCTTAGGATTATATTATTGTCAAAAGATACGGGCCTTCGGCGAAAATTACCAATTTATGAAAAAGAAATTGCATACCGGAAAGCATTTGTTCTTTTCATACAGAGTATTAAGACGGACGGATTAAAAACCTTTCTTAATTAGGGAATTCCATTTCAGCTTGGTGTCTACAATAATATTTTCCTATCGTAAACACGGGGATTCCTAATCATCGGCGTATCGCACGGGGGTAAAAGGAATTAAAAATAATTTGACATATTAATAATAAAAAAAATGTTACAAGTTGTTAAGTACATTTCGGGGATCACTGCAATATATTTTTATTGTGTTGGCAATGTATGCCTATTGTTATCATGTAGCTGAACCTAAGAAGAAATTTAACTAAGAACATTAAGAAGAAATACATTACTATAGCATTTCGTTATTAGTTTTGGGTTAGTATTTGGTGTAAGATAGAGATGACGCACGAAGTTTTGTGGTTCACATAAAACATGAGCAAAAGATAACATGAGCGTTAACCGTTTTTCGACTTTAACTTAACGTTTTCTCGTTAACGGTTTTGGTTCTGATAGGCAAATTATATTTTGTATGTTGTATTCTGTCCTCTCCTGGCGATTTTATGTTGTATAATTTCGTTAATGCTTCCTTTACCTCTTCCTCCTCAATATTTATTTCTTTGTTTGTCGTCAGCTCTGGTATTGGTTATACATTATTGTAATCTTTAGCAAATAGGGATCGAAAGTAGTCTACCCATGTTTCCTTCTGAATGTGTGTCGTTTTTATTAGTTCGTCCATCTCTTTTTTTTCTTCTCTAATCATTCTCCAGAGGACAAAAAAAGAGATGAACGAGCTAATTAAAACGAAGCACGAAGTAAAATATAATGAAGATAATAAAATAATAGAACAGAATCGAAAAGCTTGTGGACCACAAGGTTTACCGAACGAATTAGTAAAACACAGCCCACGAGTATTACGGAAGTTACTAGCATATATTTTCATCTTATTCTATAAAGGATATGACTTACAGTATTGTGCGAATTAATGGAATCATAGGCTGTTTTAATGAAAAAAACAGTTTATTTAGTAAAAAATTATATTTTGACAAAACTATAAAGGTAAACTTACATCATTCAGTAGGAAATATGTCCCCCTTTGGCAGCAATTACTGCTTTTACCCGTTTTGGCATAGATTCTATGAGTTTCTGTCAGTTGTCAGATATCCTTTCATCTCGATACCAAACCTGAATGGCCGCTTCTATCATTTTTGTTTTAGTGGTACAGTCGATTTTTCGCAGTCTAGCTTTGCAAATGGCCCATAAATTTTCAATGGGGTTGAGGTCGGGCGAATTACCGGGCCAATCTAAAACATTAATCTTCTTATTTTTGAAAAATGCCATCATTTCCTTTGATTTGTGACAGGGAGCAGAGTCCTGTTGAAGAATCGCTCCTCCTTGGGGTTGACATTTTTGGAGTTGTTTGTCCAAATACTTTCCAACATGGATTTGTATTTTTGGCTGTTCATCATGCCTTCAATTGGCACCAAAGATCCAACCTCCATGTATGAAAAACATCCCCAAAACATTTTTTTGACTGGATGTTTTACGGTTTGATCAATATGAGATGGTGTAAGCTTTTCATTGTCAGACTTCCTGACGAATTTCGACCGCTGTCCCTGAACTATAAAGTGGGTTTCATCTGTAAATAGGACTTTTTTCCAGTCGCCTACAGTCCAATTAGAGTATTTTTTGGCCCACAGTAGCCCTTGTTTCTTCATTCGTTCAGTTAGAAGCTGTTTTTTCTGTGGACGAATTGCCCTTCTACCATTCTCCAAAAGTCTTCTATAAACAGTTGAGTCATGAATCACTATAGCTGATGCTGCTAGATCTTGTTGTAGGTCTTGGCTTGATTTTCTTGGGTCCAATTTGCTCTTTCGAAGTAAAAATCTATCATCTGCTGGTGTTGTTTTTCTCTTTCTTCCACATTTTCCTAACCTTTTCACATCCACTGATCCCGTTTCTCGTTTACGCTTCAAAATTTTGCTTACTACCCCCTGACTGGAAGCCCTAAATCAAAGCCGATTAGATTACAGGTACACGACACTAATCAAAAACATCTACGAAAACGCTACATCAAGTATACTACATGGAGACAGAGAAAAATTCAGCTTAGGTCGAGGAGTTAGACAAGGACACAATATTTCACCAAAATTGTTCACGGCAGCTCTAGAGTCAATATTTAAGAGCACTCAATGGCAAGATATGGGCATCAATATAGATGGAGAAAGATTAAACCACCTAAGATTTGCAGATGATGTTGTATTAATCGCAGATAATTTACAAGATACAGTTTCTATGATGCATTCGCTTAAAAGTCTGTCTGAAAGAGCAGGATTAAAGATAAACTTTGAGAAAACTAAACTTATAACAAATCTCGTAATGAGTGGAAATATAACTATTGACAATAATATCATACAACAAACAGACACTTACAAATATCTGGGACACAAAATCAAAATAAGCAGAGACAATCAAACACATGAAATACAGAGGCGAATAGGCCTAACTTGGGCAGCATTTGGCAAATTAAGCCATATTCTAAAAAGTTCAATTCCCATGTGTCTCAAGCGAAAGGTTTATGACCAATGTGTTTTACCTGTACAAACTTATGGAGCGGAGACTTTAACACTCACGCAAAAATCTGCGAATAAACTCAAGAGTTACGCAACGAGCCATGGAACGTGCAATGCTGAACGTGAGCCTTCGAGACCACATAACAAACCAACAAATCAGGCAAAGATCAGGAGTTCAAGACGTCATCGAAAGAACCACGTCGCTTAAGTGGAACTGGGCAGGGCACTTAGCCAGAGCGCAAGATGGACGGTGGACAAGACGTATTATGGAATGGAGGCCCAGAAACTATAAAAGAAGCCGAGGACGACCACCGACTAGATGGACCGATGATATAAAACGTGTAGCGGGAAACTGGCTACAAGCGGCCCAGTGTAGAGAACACTGGAAAGAATTGAGGGAGGCCTATGTCCAGCAGTGGACGCGATTGGCTGATTTGATGATGATGACCCCCTGACTCACTCCACACGTTCTAGCAATCTCTCTTTGTGACATACTAGTGTGTTCACTCAACGTGACAATCTTTTCACGCTTCCTAGGCGTAATATCCATGTTGGAATAAAACCAAAAACAACACAAAATAGCACAAAAACTCCCAAAACAACACAAGCTTGGTAAGAGATGACCTAAAACACACTCAAACACACCAACAAACAGTAAGGTTATGTTTTGAATGCTTGGTCAGCTGTCAACTGTATAGGTAGTGTTGCCAACTATGAATATTGAAAAAATGAAAAAAAATTCACAGTGATTCCATTAATTCGCACAATACTGTAGGTACCACCGAACTTCACAAAGTACATATAAACAATATCTACAAAAAAAGGAGATATAAAAATTCAAATTACTTTAGAAACTTTACGAAAAAATAGTAAAAAGTAAAAAATTAAAAACTGATGATAGATGTAGAAGTACAAAATGGCTTTTATTAGTTCACAACTTTTTAAGTCATAGTTTAAAGATCTGACAAAAGCATACGATCAGAGCATATGCATTGAAGAACTTAAAGGATCCCTTTAAAGCGAAGATACTCGTAAATACCGGCATGAAAATGTGGATGGGAGAACTGTCGAAACTCCGTTGTTTTTTATAATTAATTTCAAATTGAAGCACGCTGTCAAAAAGGAACGCAGAGTCTTCATTTTTTAAAACTGTGATAGCTCAAGAAAATAATAAGAATTGTGCTATTTTCACTTCTTGGAAAATCCCGGAAACATAAATTATCTAATTAAATTTTTCCACAAAAAATGTTAATAAATTTTACTATTTTCTTGAAAGAAACATTTAGATTTTATTGATAAGTTTGTATTATTTATATAAATATATCATAATAATTATAAATTAATACATTACATTTAAATGTTTTATTTCATTTTGTAGTTTTTTTTTCAACAAAATAATACATTTTATTATAATTACATTTAGTAAAGCTATTATTATTTCTGAAGATACGCAGCTAATAAATATAAATAATATTTTTGTAGTTCACCCCTCCACTTCCACCGTGGCGCTATTTTACGAGTATCATCATTTGAAGGGGTTATAACTTTTTACTCCTTACTATATATGCCATCTATAAGTTGGTTCATAAAATTTAGATTTTCAATGAGAATCCATTCAATTTTTAGTTCTGAATGTTCATAAACAATCGAAATATGATTTAAATAAAATTTTAACAAAAAGTCAGCAATTTTTTAAGCAGTTTTGTAATAAGAAATAAAATGTTAAAGTTGTTATTAATATAATTTTAATATTAGTAGGTCTACATTATTTTTAATAGTTATTTTCTTCCAATAGAGTCAACTCGTATCAAATGCGTTCAAATACTGATTTTGCCTAGTTACTCTTATCTACTTATTATACTCTAAACCTTTTAAATAAGCACCAACAAAAAATAATTAGATAGTAACACACACTCACGTTTCCTATTACAACAATCGCAAAACCTGTTACGATGTTTTTGTTCCTTTACAAGAGTCTTAATTAAGTACACGCCAATTCGTGAATGATTTAACAACTTATATTTACAGAGTGTCCAAAAACAAGAGTTTATGATCTACCACTTTTTTTACTACATGCCAATTTTCCTAAGACTATAAATTACGGTTTCCAATCTAGTGTGCTGCCATGTGTCTTATGTGCTAAAAGTGCATCCTAAAAAGTTTCTTTGGGGTCCCTTTGCCATTAGTGTATACACGTGACTCATTTTGGAGTGAGAGTATGATAATCTCTGAAGCATTAGAGAGGTGCAAGGTGAAGAACATCAAGAACTGGGTAAAAAATAGAAGAGTAGAATGAAATGATCATAAGCCGAATGACAACAAATAAAGTAGTAAAGACGGCAAGAGACGATTTCCCAATAGGAAAACCATCAGTAGGAAGACACGAAAACGAAGGAACGACAACTTACTAAAGGCACATTGAAAAACAGACAGAGTAACGTCTACACAAACAACAGAAACATTAGAGATAACTTTATAGTATCTTGACATTTGTGCTGTCTGTTCTATCTCGTCGCAATGCCTTCTTCACGATTTTCTTTTCTCCGTTCTTAGTTAACCCATTAGTTCCTAGCGTTACGATTATGTAACGGCAAAGTGGTTCTATCTAAATAGATCCTCTATCGCAAATTTTCAGTTAAAACAATTCAGTTCTTATAAGAAGGTGCTAGTGTTTCTTCTTCTTCTTCAAGTTCCGCTCCTATCGGAGATTGGAAATCATTCTGGCAATTATAATTTTGTTGGTTACGCGCCTGAATAGTTCAATTGAACTGCATCCAAACCATTCACGGAGATTACGTAGCCACGAGATTTTACATCTTCCTACGCTTCTTCTGCCTTTGATTTTACCGTGCATTATATTCCTTAGTAGTTCGTATTTTTCACCTCTCATGATGTGCCCCAAGTATTCCAATATCCTGATTTTTATGGAATTTAAAACTTCGTGCTTCGTGCTAGTGTTTACATAGTTGTAAATGTGCGATTTTATTAGAACTTTGTTCTGAATCTGTGCCTTGATAAATTATAACGAAAAAAATAAAGCTTCAAATAATGGAGTTCGTTGATAAAGAGTAGGTATATAAATCTTATATTGTATAATAAAGTTAATATTAGAAACCAAATAGTATAAGAAAATATAAATACATAGGTATTTTTTGTGTAAAAAAGCTTTGATATTTTTTCAAAAAAAAGTTGTTCGGTTAGGAAATTGACTGTTACATATTTGTAACGCTAGGATATAATGAAAGCATATTCTCCAGGTATTTTGTATCAATATATCAAGTGTTTTGTTTTTATTGTATGGTATTTTTAGTAAGGTATTTGTTGTATGGTATTTTAAGATTTTCGAAGTATTAGTATACAGTGTTTATAGAACTTTAAAATTTAAAAATTTGAATTTAAAAATGCAGTATGTACCTACTAAGTTGTTTTTTTTTATTTTAGATGCCTTGCTGCAGTTCTTCAAAAGGGCATGACTGTTCTAGAAGCTATTGATATAGCCTTTGGAGAATACGACAAGATAGATGACTATATAGAGGCAAATTATATAGCGCTACCGGATCCGGCTACTCTGACGGATGAGGATTCCGGAGATGAGGACGAGGGCGGAGATTTCGACAATTTGAGCAAACGACAGCTACTTGCCGATGCAGAAGTTGGAACTTCTGATGGAATTATACTAGGAGAAGAAATTCCTATTAAACAGTCATAATCGACAGAAGGTAACATTTATTTGGCAAATGATATCGATATTACACTTGCTCATAGGGTATATCCAAAAGTTACTGAATGCCGTAATTGGGTTTCGGGAGATTTCACATGTACTGAGAAATAATTTCCTGAGTCACATATGATAATATCGTTTTCTTTATCGTTCACGGCCGCCAAAGCAGGGGGCGCCTTTGTAAGCTAACTACGCTGTAGTGAAGTTTTGGGAGACATTCGTTGGACTTTCGAGTTTGAATTTGTATCAGCCCAAGTGTCTGATGAGGCTGGGATAGGCCGAAATGATCATAACACTTTATTGATACCGATTCAAGCACGGGAAGTTTAGCGAATTTGTCCTCCTAGCCCATATATTTGGAAATTTAATATACATACATACATACATATATATATTTATATATATATATATATTTATATATATATACAGGGTGATTGATTAGTGTGAGGAAGCTCAGTAGATCTGTTATAGTAAAAATTACAAAAAAAAGTTATTAACAAAAATTGTAGGCAGCTTTAAACTCCATATTTTAAAATTAGTTACAATCCTACAGGGTGTTCCATAAGATGGTGGCAGACCAAACTTATGTTTTTTTAAATGAAACACCCTGTATTTTATTTTAAATTTGAAATCTGCTTCACTTCCACATTACAACAATGTAAAGTTTTATTATGTTATACCGGGTATTTAAAAAGTTATAACCAATATTACCTGAAAATCGTATCAAGTTTAACTCCCTGTATAATTAAAAAGGATTGTAGGAACATTGATCTATTGCAACCATAGTTTTTTAATAATTGTTAAAAACTATAAAACATATTCATTTTCATAATATTCGTTAAATCAAATACAGGGTAAGTCAAAATGCAAGTACATTATTTTCTTGGTAATTTTAAATAGAACACCCTGTATTTTATATCACTATCGAAAAGAACTAATATCGTACTTCATATTTTATGAAGTACTCCCTATACCTAAAGTTATTAGTTTTAAAGATATTTTTATTTTTCCATCAAAGTATTAATTTGGTAGATATTTTAACGTTTACCAATAATTATTGTGAGTTGGCCATGATTGATTTGTCAGAAACTGACAGTTTGACATTAATATTTATTAATTCAGTATTGGGGTACACCGTAAATTAGCAACAATTATTATTTAGTAATTCAGTAATTGATTCAATTTAAATTAGCAATAATGAATTTTACTACTGATGAAATGGTAGATATGATCTGGATATTGGGGGAATGCAATAAAAATTCATTACTATCAGCTAGAATTTATCAAGAACGGTTTCCAGATAGGCGACAACCTAGACAAGATACATTTGAAAAATTGAAAGATCGATTTAACCGCACTGGTTCAGTGAATTATGAAAAACATGAACGAACAAAAACTAGTGTGACAGAGGAAAACGAAATGAGTGTGTTGATGGCGGTTACAGAAAACCCACACACAAGCATAAGGACTATTTCCAATGAACAAGAACTTAGTTACTACTCTGTTCAAAACATTCTATCTAAAAACAAGATGCACCCTTATCATATTCAAAAGCACCAAGAATTAATTAATGATGATTTTCAGAAACGAATAGTATTTTGTGAATGGGCCTTAGAAAAAATTAATGAGCAGAGAGATTTTTTTGATTATGTCCTATTTGGTGATGAAGCTACATTCCATCGAAACGGTTCTTTTAATAGGCATAACTTTCACTACTACTCAACAAGTAATCCATACCACATAGTAACACATAGTCAAACAAGATGGTCTCTAAATGTGGGGAGGTATCGTCGGTAACCATGTAGATAGGAACATATATTTTTTGAAGATAATTTAACATGGGTAAAGAAATAATAAATTCAACTTACCACAATGAATTATAATTTAACTATCACTGTACGCTGATTGGCTTTCTACAATCGAAAGCATCTTCAGGTTCGGTACAAAGTTCTTACAAAGTAATAACTTCTGACTAGTAATAACAAAGAATTCTTTGCATATTGTAGAAACGAAACGGTCGTCGATAGTAAATTAGTGATGGAGTATGTCGAGTTTATATTTCTTACCATGTTGAGGACTCAACAAGAACCATATTTTTTTGAAGATAATTTAAATGGTGAGATTTATTTAGATTTTATCGTAAATCAGTTACCGATATTATTAGAAGAGGTTCCACTTAATATACGTGAAAAAATGTGGTTTCTACATGACGGTGCTCCTGCGCACCACAACGAATTAGTACGTGGTGAACTTAATAATCAGTTTGGGGAAAGATGGATCGGAAGGGATGGACCGGTAAGGTGGCCCCCAAGGTCACCAGAATTCAATAAAATGGACTCATTTTTTTGGGGTTACGTTAAGAACGAAGTATATAAAATACCCCCAACAACAAGGGATGATATGAAAAATAGAATCCGAATTGCATTTCAAAATATTTCTTTACAAATGCTTAGTAATGTAACCAACTCTTTCAATGACCGTTTTCAAGCATGCATAGATGTTTTGGGAGGTCATTTTGAACACCTTACTTAAGTAAGATAAGTTAAACTTACTGTTGTTTTTAATTTTTCTATGTGTTGTTATATTTTTTTTTATTTTCCGTCGGTTATTTTTTATAAATTTTATTTTAAATAAATTGTTTTCTTTTCTGTGTCGTTATTTCGTTACTAAATTATTAAACAATAATGTCAAACTGTCAGTTTTTGACAAATCAATCATAACCAACTCACAATAATTATATTGTGAGTTGGTAAACGTTAAAATATCTACCAAATTAATACTTTGATGGAAAAACAATAATATCTAGAAAACTGATAACTTTAGGTATAGGGAGTACTTTATAAAATTTGAAGTACGATATTATTACTTTTTGATAGTGATATAAAATACAGGGTGTTCTATTTAAAATTACCAAGAAAATAATGTATTTGCATTTTGACTTACCCTGTATTTGATTTAACGAATATTATGGAAACGAATATGTTTTATAATTTTTAACAATTATTTAAAAACTATGGTTGCAATAGATCAATGTTCCTATACTCCTTTTTAATTGCACAGGGAGTTAAACTTGATACGATTTTCAGGTAATATTGGTTATAACTTTTTAGATACCCGGTATAACATAATAAAACTTTACATTGTTGTGATGTGGAAGTGAAGCCGATTTTAAATTTAAAATAAAATACAGGGTGTTCCATTTAAAAAAACATAAGTTTGGTCTGCCACCATCTTATGGAACACCCTGTAAGATTGTAACTATTTTAAAATGTGGAGTTTAAAGCTGCCTACAATTTTTGTTAATAACTTTTTTTAGTAATTTTTTAGTAATTAGAAATTAATTAAATTTGGAACGAAATATACAGTTTTTTTGTTTTCACGAAATTTCAGGACGTCCAATTGGAAATTTTTCTCACGAACAAGAACAAGCGGCCAATTTTATGTAAGTAAAGTACCACAGTTTAACTCTAGGCTCTAAATTAACGCCAGTATATTCGATTACCTGATTTTTAAATTATGATCAAATAATACAACAAATTATAGTTTTTTCCATTTTCAGGCCAAACGGTGCATTTTCTCACGAGGGTATGTATATCTTTTTTTAATCAGTAAGTCAGGCTTAATCGAAATAAGTTAAATTTGGAACAAATATCGAGTTCTTATTTTCATACTTGTTCTCATATTTCCTCCAACTGGAATTGTTCCTCACGAAGCGTTAGATGTAGGAAAATTCTGAGCATTTAAGAAGAACAAGTGGCCAATTGTATGTAAGAAAAGTACCATAGTTTGACTTAGGTCCTAAATTGACTCCATTATATCCGATTAACGGTTTTTTAAATAGGATCAAATTATAACAAAAAATTATAATTTTTTCCATTTTCCGGCAACCAATGCATTTTCTTATTAGACATGTATATATTTTTTGAATCAGTATGTTATGTTTAATCGAACTAAATTAAATTTGGAACGAAGTATTATATACTTAAAGTTTTTATTTTCAAAAAATTTGGACCTCCAACTGGAATTTTTTCTCACGAACCGTTAGATGTGGGAAAAATCTGAGCACAGGAAAAGAACAAACGAACAATTTTATGTAAGAAAAGTACTACAGTTTGATAGAATCCAAATTGACGAAAATATATCCAATTAACGGATTACTAAATTATGATCAAGTAATGCAAAAAATTATAGTTTTTTCGATTTTCCGGCCAAACGGTGCATTTTTTCATAAGGGTATGCATTTTCGCATAAACCATGTATATGTTTTTTGAATCAGTATGTCACGCTTAATCTAAATAAATTAAATTTGAAGCGAAATATCAAGTTTTTATTTTCAGGAAATTTTTGTGTTATATAAGACCTCCAACTGGACTTTTTCTCACGAACCATTATATGTAGAAAAATTCTGAGACTAGGAGAAGAACAAGCAGCGAATTTTATGTAAAAAAGTGCAACGGTTTAAATCTCGGACCCATATTGACGCCAATATGTCCGATTATTGAATTTTGAAAAAAATACAAGAGTACCCACTTTGAATATTTTTGAGCAAATTCAAATTTTAAGAAAACATTTTTTATGTATTAATTAGTAACGATTTTATTGAATCGTATCTAAATTATGTTTACATTCTACATAATAAAAACAATTATATCCAACTAACTTTATAAGTTAAAATCTATCGTAACGAACCTAATAAGCACGCAATAGACCAATAAACATCAAATAGGAAAGTTTCTGATTTGGTAAGTGTTCCGAAAATAAACTGACAGATTAATTGTTTAATTTGTTGTACGAACGCTACTACCATTCACCTGCTTGCATCAAACTTTATTTATTGTATTCGTTAGTAGCGTTTGTTGCTAGGCCAGAACACACCTTGATATTCACCGGTAACAACAAACAGTGCTGTACTAAATCAACGCACGGTCAATTTCGTGAGGAACGAATATGAAGATACACCTTAGATAAACTAGATTTTCTAGACACAAAGATGTTTGTTATAATAACATTCACATGAAAAAGTAATATTTATATTTATATACATTTTTGTGCATTTTTTTACGATATAAAATAAGTTGGATGTAAAGATAAGGGATAATACTTAATGGTATCAAGATGACATAATATTGGTATTATTCTTTTAGTTGATAAAGTAAGAACAAAGGAAAAATTTATTTAAAAAACATTTATAAACGGTATATAATACTCAACACCAGACAGATAGTAGAAAAAGCGAGAGAACATAACATACCAATGTTGCTCTGTTTTGTAGATTACACAAAGGCTTTTGATTCAGTAAAATGGGATCCTCTCTGGAGTATAATAGAAATCTGTATAATAAAAACTCAGCCAAAGTTAAAGTACATGGAATATATTCAAATGCATTCAAAACAGAGAAAGGTTGCATACTATCACCATTATTGTACAACATTTATTCTGAATATATAATGAGAAAAGTACTAGATGAATGGGATGGAGGAATCACTATAGGAGGCAGAAAAATCAGTAACCTGCGATACGCAGATGACACACTTATACTAGCAGCGAATGAAGTCGAAATGATTACCATCATCGAACGGCTAAGCCGAATAAGTGAAGAATTCGGACTTCAAATCAACACCGGAAAAACAAAAATAATGATTGTAGACAGAGCAAATAATAATCTACCGCATATACGCCAAATAGGGATTTTCGAAGTAGTCGACAGATTTGTATACTTGGGCTCTCTGATAACCAACAATGGTGATTGTTCCTCAGAAATCAAATGTAGACTAGGAATGGCCCGAACCGCAACTGCTAAATTAATTAAAATATGGAAAGACCGAACAATAACAAGGAATACTAAGCTCAGGTTGGTCAATGCCCTTATTTTTCCCATTGCTACATATGCAGCTGAAACATGGACTCTCAAAAAAATCGATAGGAGTAAGATCGAAGCCTTCGAAATGTGGGTATATAGAAGAATTCTACGCGTGTCCTGGACAGAACATAGAACCAACCTGTCAATTCTGGAAGAGCTTCATATAAAAGACAGGCTACTAAAAAAAGTAAACCAAGCATACCTAACTTACTTCGGCCACATAGCTAGAAGAACGGGCACCATGGAACTATTGGTAGTAGAAGGAAAGGTAGAAGGCCGAAGACCAAGAGGAAGATCTCCAATACGATGGGTAGACCAAATGAAGAGTTTGGTGGGAAAATCCCTACATGAAGCCGTCCATATGGCACAAGATCGCAGTCAATGGAGACAGCAGACTAACAATATTTAGGGTGTCACTACGCCCTGACAAGGGCTAAAGGATTGAGGAGGAGGATATAATTAAAATACCCAATCGGACTACATCACAAAACGTTTTCGGAATATATATTCATTATCAGTATGTCTAAGTGTACATGTTTTGAGCCACTAAATATTTGGGTAAAAATCCGTCAAATGTTATTAATTTGAATTTAGGTTATAATACTGAATCTTATATGTTATAATGTTAAAGTTACATCAAACAAAATTGGATGCCTTTCGTTTAACTCCTCGAGTCAACTCTCACTTTGTGCATAAATGTCTAGTTGTTCTGGAAAAATGGTCTTAAATTTTCTTTACTGTTCCTCGGCTCGGGCAATTTTCCCAAAACGTGGCGTTTATTTATACTGCAAACGTCAATTTCTATAGGACAAAACACAGTTTTCTCATTAGCACTTTTAAAACATTGTATCTCATACTGTTCTGATGAAAGGATATCTATAATTTTGGCAACGCATTTATATGTTGTCGTCAATCTTTTACCCAGTTGCTTAAATGTGACAAGCACAAAGTCTACCAATTTGAAATCATCGGTTTCGAACATTTCAGTATTTTCTAACTACCAGTTTTCTCCTAGTCTTTCTTTTCCTCTGAAGAAGAGCCTGAATCTAGACCTTTTTTTAGGTTTCGTCGTTTTAAGTTTTGTTATTATGTTGCTTTCATGTTTATTATACTCTCAAGCCTGCTTTCTTGTTGTTTTTCTTTTTCTTTATTATTTTTAAGTTTCTCACATTATTCATGATACCTCACCCACTTATCAGATGTGATAACATCTGACAAGTGGGTGAGGTAACAACATATGCATATTCTTTTTTTTTTTCATTGAGTCTGGTTCCTTTTGTTGAAGGAAAGAGAGCACAATATATTTGTTCATAAAAAAGTATTACGTTTGACTCATTTTACCTTATCTGCACGAAAACTGAGATTACTGGCATTCGTTCGACGTGATCGGAACTTGATCTCATAAGTAATCAGAATTGGAAGATATATTATCATTTATAGTAGAATGTGTGCAGTGGCCATGAATGGTGCCTCTACCCTACCATAATTCAAATTATGTTAGACATAATATGCACATACACAAAAGTACTGCGCTAAACAAGCAAGGTGCATAAATTGAACTAGAAAGCATTTAACACAAACTTTGAAAAACCAAAAAATAAAAAGCATAAATGTGTACAATAATGGGGTGAACGCCTCTAAGGCTATAGAGGCTGCAAAGTTGCAAAGGATATACAAAGACTCTGTGCTGACGATGATTCTTCCACTACACGGTTAGAAAAAGAATTAGATCTTGAAAGGAAAGTCAGTAGCAGATAGTAAATTTGCTAATGCTAAAAATAAATCACGATGACAAACAGCATGTCCAGCAACTGAAGCTTCTTCAAGAAATTCTGGATACACTAAATAAGGTGGATAATAGGATCCTTAAGTTTGAGATATGTTTCCAAGGAGCAATACCCAAAAACTAACATTGCTAAGCAGCTTCGTGTTATGCAATGAAACACTAAGGGACTTCTGAAATAGCAACCAAAATATTAAGAGATATGATTTCACGCGGTAGAAATATAAGCTAGAGCTATATGACCAAGATCTTTGGGCCATCCTGTATGATTCTCTAATTTTCTCGTTTAAAGCACTGATTTTCTCGCCATCTGACATTATCCCGTCTATTCATCTAAGTTGTCGTTCACCTCGTTTTTTAGTATCCACAGGTTACACAGTTGTAATTAATTTTATGAAAATTAATTCTCGTAACCGGGTTATATGTTCTGCCCATTGGTCCATTGCTCATTTGTCTTCTCATATTTCTAATAAGGCCATCGATCACTTGTTGAGGAAGTCTCTTCAATTCCTTAATTTAATCAAATCTTACTGCCCCCTTTTTTGATTAGCCGGAGCCCGTGTAGATAGTTTCTTGCCTAGCATGTTCCACACATGCTCTATAGGATTTATGTCTGGGGAACACGTTGGCTAATTCGATGTTGTTATAAAGTAAAGTTCGTGTAACCTTCTGGCTAAGGTCTAGTGTTAGGGTTTTCAAGTCGCTCAAGAGCCCCTAACATGACTTAACGACTAGTTTCGTACCAGGGCCTTTCAGCTTGTTACAATTGTTGTTATACCCACTTGTTATTAGAAGTATCTTATACAGCGTGTAATGGCGGCGCGGATTATCCTGCAGTAAAATCAAAGTTTCTTTAATTTATGATGTAAAAAATACCACGTGGTCTAGGACAATATCTTTGATGTATGTCTCTGCTGCTAATGCTCCACTATCATTCACCACTAACTCTGTTCGTGCCTTCAAACATACACCGCCTCACACTTCTCTTCAATGTCGATACAATCTTTCTCTACCGTCAATGTACTTTACACACGGGTTTTGTCCGTAAAGAGAATTTGACTCCACTCTACATTCCAATTTTGATGTTCTCGACCAAACTGTAGTCGAGCTACACGATGGTATGTCTGAAGTCTGGGAGATTTTACTGGCACATATGACCCTTGACTCACACACACACCCTCACAAAAATCACCCATTTTTACTTGCTCTTTGCAATAAGAACACCACCGATTAAAACAAATCAAAAGAAAAATCACTTCCAACAAACTCCAACAAATTAACTTATCAAATATATACAGGTTTGTACTTGTTATCAACAGATACCACAACTTTAAAATGCAAAACACAACACAAACAAACAAATTAATTTGACGTTTTGACATTTAAAACTTATTGTACGGTAGCATTCAAACATCTAGAAATAGAAACATTCCATTAATAAAATGTTCCTTTAAATTTGCCAGTGTATGTAGAACACCCTTTATATTAGTAACTGCATTTTGTATAAAATATTACATTTTTTTATATCAGGTTTTACCTATCTAGCACGTGTCGTTTTGTAGATATTTAGAGAAGAACTATAGATTTTATGTTTTTGAAGATTTTTCATTAATAAATTTTGCGTTCCGACTAAAATAAAACAAACAAAAATATATAAAAATTAATAATTAAAAAAAAAACATATGCGATTAAAAATTCTTTAAATTAACGCTTTCTTTAAAACAACTAAAAGTTTGAAACAGGGCTGTAGTTCCGAACAAATGTTCTTCATAAAAACGCTTTATAATGCATTTATACAAATTAAATGAAACATATTATTGTGTATTTCTTTAAATTAACATTAATAGAAATATTTAAATATTATTTCTATGCATATATAATAAAATATGTCTAGTGGCTGTAATGCCAGTGTACTCGGCAAAGTGATTCTAAAAAAGAACACACCTACCGCCTAAATATTTCGTGTTGGTATCATGTGACGTCCATCGGTATGTAAATTAGATGAAGTATAGGTGAGGAAACGCCGAAACATGGGAATAACGGTGTAAAAACAGAAGCTTTTTACATTCCTCTTCGCTGATGACCAAATACTGACCGCGGAACATGAAGACGATCTTTTTATATGATAAGAAAATTAAAAGAATAATATGATATACCAAATAAATTACCACAAGAAATCATAATAAACCTAGGTAGAATAATATTCTGCACAGCCACCAGAATTAATGACCAGAATAAGAGTAGGGCTACTGAAAAAGAATCACATAACATTACGAGTATTGTAAGGACAGTCAAATTATGTTTTATTATATTATTATATTACGAACATTTTCAAACTACAGCCATGTTTACTTAATGTACTCACAAAGGTATCAATAAATAATCACAAATCAGCTGTGGATTAATTATAGTTATTGTTTTTTCTTCATTTGCATTCAGTTGTAGTGTATGACCTCATCTGGCAATTTAAACAATTTAATAATTTATCATTTAGAACTTGTTACTAGGAATAATTTTTGCCATTAGTCCGTTCAATTAGATAATTTGACTTTAATTCCAGTTGGTTTTATTTTAATTTTAGTAGTTAGTTTTGAATTAAAGGTGCTTGTAACGTTAATATTGAAGTTGCATAACAAATTTTTATTTCAAAAAATAATTGCTTGTTAACGTTTTTCCTTGCATGTTCCCGTACTTTATTTTTTTTTTTTCGTTTCTTCTTATTATCGACATGGAAAAATATAAACATAAAAGTATTATAATTAGTTTATGATCTCATTGCGCCAATCAGTAATCACAAAAAGCGCTATGGCAAAATTAACAAAAATTTGGAAAAGCTGTCTATACAAAAATGATACTAGTAAGAAGTCTAGTAATTAACTATCTAACAATAAATATCTAAAATATCTAACATAAATAAAAGACTGAGAACAAAAACATCAGAACAAATAATAGGCTATTATGGACACGTGTTTCGAAGAAATGTTCTTGAAAAACTAACCATCCAGGAAAAGGTAGAAGACAGCAGAAGTCGAGGTAGATCTTTGGCGACGTTGAGCGTCTCAAAAAATTTACAACTAAACATAGATGTGCAAGACAATCCACATGTATAATTCGTTTCAAGATACTTTGGATTTAATCTTCTAGGTATAGTTATATACAGGGTCGGACTTATATACTGATACATTTTATCAAGATTGCGACAATCCCATAAAGTAAAAGAAAAATACATATAAGTAATACTTTTATATTAAAATATATATTTAACATAGTGAAAAAATACAAAAAAAAATAATTTTAAACTTAACTATCGTCTACATTTAAATCGGTATCACTATCATCGCTATCGTTTAAATCTATAACTACTCTATAATGTTTTGGAACTGTAACTATTTTTCTTCTAGTTTTTTGACAGGCTCTATACATTTTTTTCCAATTATCTGCTGTAATATTATTACATTCGGTCTAAATAAATCTAAAACAGTCGAAAATGATTTCGGAGAATTATTATTTTTCCTCACATTACTTTTTAATTGAAACTATAACAATTCTATTGGATTCAGTACACAATAGCATATATTATATAAGGTTCTTGAACTCCTAAGTGGAGCATAGAGCTTCAGTGAAAACGCGCCATCGGGTTCTATTTTGCGCTAAGGCCTTCACCTCATTCCAAGACTTTCCTTGGCCTCTTATCTGGTCCTTACACAATAGTAAGGAGGTAATTTTAATACTTTATTGCCATAATTCAGCTAACCTGTCGATAACTTTTTTTTACATATAACTTATTTTAAAAATTCTTAAATTAAGATTAGATTAAATTCTTTATCTTAAACTTATAACAGAGTCATTTGTATTTGTACAATAATTAAGTACATAAAAAACATCAATGAGATCCTTACAAAATGAATTTAGTGCAAGAATTAACCCAAGATGACCCGGACAGAAGATTAAAAGGTTAATGTAAGGGCAATAATGATTGGCATAAAAACTATCGGCCCAATTTTCGTAGACTGAAATCTCATTAGTGCAAAATATTAAGACTTGTTGATACAGCAAATATTAACAGAATTAATCAGGCTAGTTGCAAATGATAACGCGAAAATCCCAAATGAAACTTTGTGGTATCAAAAATATGGAACTTCTCTCCATTATAAAGAGACATCTCTACATATCAGAGATATTTTAAGGTTTTCAACCCAAACGTTCACACTGTATGTATAATCGCATTAAGCGACCATATTTGATTAAAAATGAAAGTATAAATTATACAGGAACATATTAGAGGTACATTTTTAGCACTAAACAAGTTTTACAAAATTTTGAAATCCCAAACAACTTTCAAGTAGCTCATTTTTAAAATTAAATAAACAACTAATTTCACATTATAATTCAAAACCATTTATTACCCAGCATTAATAATGCTGTTGATCATATTTACTTCTAAATAGCAACATTTATGATGTGAAGTGAATACGTAATTAGGAGTGCCTTACGTAATATGTATCAGGTCGACTTACGCTAAAAAGTTTATGTATATATATATATATATATATATATATATATATATATATATATATATATATATATATATATATGTGTGTGTGTGTGAAGAAAAAAGGAAACCTCCAACTTTCCATCAACAAGAAATGAATTACCATGTTAAAGACCTAAAATTATCCAAAGACTTTCGACAATTCAAAAGTATTGACCTTTAATTTGTGTCCTTTTACAAAACAGTAATAGATTTGGATCAATACCTATTGGTCATTCTATTAATATGAAAGACGGATATCAAACAATATCACCATCCTGAAAAGAATTAAATATGAAGAACATCAGTTGGTAATTTGTGTTTACCTAATAAATACTACAGTCGCTGAAGGTTTTCACTCCGATTTCGTTGAACCTCCATCGATTTTAATGAAAATTGGTGAGTAGTTAGAGGATACCTTAAGAAACAAAAGTGACATGGTGTCAACTTGCGCTTCTACCCTGGGGGTGGATGCCACCCCTTCTCGGAGGTGGAGATTATTTTATTAAAAATAACCCCAGGAATCGATAGAAAGACCAAATCTAAACAAAATTTATCTTATAAAGTTATTAAAATAAATTAATACTTTTTGAGTTATTGAAGATCAAAGATTTTGATTTTTCGTGAAAAAAATGCATGTTTTAAAGCGGTTTTTCATAAATAACTCAAAAACTATAAGTTTTTATAAAAAAGTTGTCATTACCAAAATTGAATCTAATAAAAAATTGAATCAATTCCTTGCTTAAAAAATCTTTTAATATTAATTCAAAGGAGTTATATTTAATTAAATGTATTTTTTTTTTCGGCGAGTAATCAAATCTGAATATTCAACCTTAAATAACGGGAAAACAATGCATTTTATAAAATATACTTATTAAACAATTTTAAATAACAAAGTACTTAAAAATACCTACAAAATGAGTTCTAAAAGAAGTTGATAGCATCAAAATTAAGCAAGTTATGATGAAAATAAGAGGACCCTTTCGAATTTTTTTGGAAAGAGTGAAAAATAAAACATACGCCATTTCCACAAAAATCTAAATTTATAGTAATCCCTATAAGACTTTCTTTATTTTAGCATAAGTAATGATTTAAAAAATTTTGACCGGTTTAGAATGCATATTTCTGAAAAAAAAAATTGATTTAAAAAAATCAGAATTTTACAAATTTTCATAAATTTCATTTTGTTTTGAGAATACTCGGTATATACTCAATATACTTAAAAAATGATAGAGAACAAAATTTGAGGTTTTTTTAACAAAGATTTTTTTTATATTTTTGTTGGATAAAAAATAACTGAGATAAAAACGTTTAAAACCTAAATTTTACTGCGAGAACCATGTAACGGGACCCTTTAACCTTTTTATCTTAAAAAAATAAGAGATTTAAATGATTACATTTAATACAACTTTATAACCCTTGAAATTACCTTACAAATGGTTTTTGAATGAACCTGATATCATAAAAATTAACGAAGTTATTGTAAAAAAATCAATAACATTTTTTGAGAAAAATTTTTGGAGTAGCGATTGTGTATGTATATGTAGGAAAAAAGATATGTAATAAGAAGTAGACGTGTGAAATATACATGTGTGGATGTGTGTATGTATATCTTGAAGATAAATTAATTAAGCTATATTCGGTTCACAATTTGTTGATAGCTCACTACAAGTTTAATCCTAATTAGAGAGATTAGAGAGATAGAAGAACTGAAATACAGAGAGGATAGGTAATACGATATAATAGTAAAAACCAACCTGAAACTGACGATTTAAGATGTTTTCGACTAACCCACCTTGTATCTACCGGAATACAATACAGTGATCAAGCTTATAATCCGATTAGGAACGTATTTTTGCCGACCAGTGTCGTAGAGTATATGATTGAAACATTTATTTGAACTAAATAACTATATTTTTTAAATTGTATTTTTGTTTTAATAAAACTTATAATAAAATAAAATATTTTATCTAAAAATAAAGTTTTTTGCCATTTGTAAAAGATACATTTATTTAATTAAGGGGAAAGGCACCAAATGTGTTTTAAATGTATCCATTATTTTCGAATTGAGAGAAAAATAATAAATATTTTTGAAAAATTTAAAAGCAGAATGAAAGATTACATTATTACTGAGGGTATTATATATGTGTATACTGATGTATATTACAGAAAGTCCCTGAAAACTTCTACAATGTTTATTTTATTATGTTATGCAACAGGGGTGAAAATAAAAGAGAGAATATAGTATAATTTTTAATTGAAAATATTGCATACCAAAGAAACTTTTTATTTATTCTAATAAATATTTTATTCTGCCTTTAAATTTTTCCAAAAAGTCCCTCAAAACTTCTACAATGTTTATTTTATTATGTTATGCAACAGGGGTGAAAATAAAAGAGAGAATATAGTATAATTTTTAATTGAAAATATTGCATACCAAAGAAACTTTTTATTTATTCTAATAAATATTTTATTCTGCCTTTAAATTTTTCCAAAAAGCCTTTTTAGTTTTCTCAAGATTTGAAAAAAAAAACGATACATTTAAAACACATTGAACATTTTGACAGGCGACGTTTTGCGCCTTTCCCCTTTAATACTTTACGATTACAACTACTATCACTTACCTTATATAATTACGATTAGAAAACTATTCAAATTCAAAATAAATAGGAACAACTTCGGAATCCGAGTCGTCTTGAGGGTTAATAATTAGCGGTTGTGTCTCTACGGTCGCATCAATTATGTTATCAAGATCCCACATTTTTTGTTCTTCTTCTATTACACGTCTTACTGCATCTTTCCAGTTTTGTTCTGTAATGTGTTGTAAAGACTCGTATAACAATTCACGTACAGCTTGTATTTTATATGACGTATTTTTTCTAACCACATAACTTTTCATTTGTGCCCAAATGAGTTCAATTGGATTTATTTCGCAGTGGTAGGGTGGAAGTCTAAGGACTGTGATGTTTCTCCTTTCCGCCATTTTGTCAACTACGTATTTTTGTACTTAGATTTGTGTTGCCGGGCAATTTTTAAAAGTTCTGCTTTTACCATTCCATCTTCGTAAGGCAGGTACTTATTCCGCAGTCAGTCAAGAATATTCTACTAGTCGTAAATGATTAGGTGCATCATCTAATACTATAATTGAATTTGGTGGTATGTGTTCAATCATCTGCACAAAATACTCTTCGAAAACATCAGCTGTCATCTCCAATTCAATCAATCAATTCCAACAAACCATGCTTAACAAATCCTTTTCACTGCCAATGTAAGAAATTATTAATCTACTGCCTTTACCAGAAGGTGGGAAGATACCAGTACACCAACCTTCCATAAAGGCTTGCCTGGAGCTTAATATATTTTTATCTGACCAAACTTTTTTTAGAGTATGACCTGAGTTTACCCACGATTCATCCTGGTAGAAGATTGGCCTTCCTTCAGCCCGGAATTTTCGTATGGATCTTAGATAATTTCTTCTCCAACATATTATCTCCTCCCGGTCAATCAAAAGTGATTTTCGGTCTGATTTCTCCCACCGGAAATTTAATTCTTTTAAAACTTGCCACAATTTAGTTCGTCCGATATGAGGCAAATCCTGATCATCTCTAACTTCTTGTAAAATTTTATTTAGGTTTGGTATTTCTTTTTTGAAAAAAAATCCATGAATTTTCCTTCGAATACCATTTTTGGCAAATTCATCAAGTTCAATAGGCTTTTTCCCTCTCTTTAAGTGTTCGTTTGTGTTTGGGTTAGCTATACCGTGTTTTTTTCTTTCTGATAGGAACCTATATATAGTTGACTCCCCTACGCCAGTCATGTTGGCACAACTTTCGACTATGTTGCGAACAGTGTTTGTGGGATTCTGAGAAACCAGAGCATCGTGAACATTCAGGACAATAGTCTTCTCTCTTGGTGAATAGACAGACTTACTGACTGTACGCAACAGTACCGGTGTAAAACTTGATGATGTTGATGATGAAGCCATCACAAACAATCCAACAAAACGAGCACGAGCGAAAGGTACGTATATGTTCGTAGGTATATGGAATAAAAAATCACTCACGCACTGCATATAATTCGCAAAAGAAATATTCGAGACGCTAATTACTGCCGTAGAAGCGGAAACACCGACGAGCCGTAAATTACATGCGATCAAAAACGTACTAAACAAACAAATTGTTTTCGTTCGTAATAACTTCACCCTTTTAAGTTAAGTTTCGAATATAAACTGAACAGACGAGGTACGTGGCCAAATCCGGCATCTATACCCATTATATTATTAAAAATCTGGGGAATTCCATCCTAATTATCTTGCAACCGATAGTACCTTCGGATATAAATACCAGGTTTTCTAGTAAAGTGATTAAACGCGAAGATTAGTATTGAAATATCCAAAGAGATAAGGTATTCTTATTTACAAAATTGTTAATGGTTAAATTATTATTTTTATTAATATAATATAATAACCAACATTAGCCGTGAAAGTTTTAATTACAAACATTATTAATATTAATATTAATTTTAATGAATAAACACCTCAGGAACGCCTATGATGATACAAATTCTACGACCGTTTGATGATTTTGAGGCATATTTCGTGCTATCAATAATTTGTGAACAGAGAATAGAGAAAGGAATTCTGTATATCCGCTCAAAAACATAGTGGGACTTTCTAGTATGCTGTGTTCCTATTGAATATTTCAGTATAACTCAACAGATATAGCTGCAACGTTCAAGGTCACTTCATCGATAAAGGGACGAGTCAAAACTCAGTTATATGCAAGCGACCGAAGCGTAAACATCCATATATTTAGCATTGAACATAAATTCTACTGTGTTTGCTAAGTTGTCGGATAATTTCCCAACGGTTGCTGCACTGGATAAACACATCAAAAGAGTTTATTTACAAACCCAGATATAGCTTGGAAATAAAGACATTCGTCCAATTGACTGGGGATGGTGCAAAATTGAAGAGTCTTTGTTTCCAACTAAAAATCCCAATCCACCTGCTCCAGAAGAATTGTTAAAAATGATTTTTTGCAACTGCAAAAAAGAGTGCGCTTCTTGCGGGTGTCGAAGAGTAGGGCTATTTTAGAATGCAGTCTGCGGATAATGCAGTGGGAACAATTGCCAAAATATCCCTCCAATTAATGAAAAAGGAGAAATTGGTGAAGAGAGCTCTGATGAAGAGTGAAAAATAACAATTAAAGTACTATTAACATTTGATTAATTTATGAACCGTTACTTAAAAAAACATGTATGAACTTTTCATATTTTTTAATATTTATGTTAATACGTTTTCCGCTTAACTAACAAATTAAATTTTTTAACTCACATAGGCACTGAAAAAATTGTTCAGGAAATGTGGAAATAATAATATTAATAAAGTTTGGAATGTATTAATAAAGTTTATCATAACCAATAAAAAGTTTCTAAATGATTAAAGCTATTAAAGCTAAAAAAACCATTTTCCATTATTTTTATGACAAGGGGTAGTTTTTAAGTGTGCAAAATTACGCAATAAATAAATAAATTTTATTTCTAATAAACTTATTTTCTTTGTAGTGTCTTTATCGAAGTCGCATGTTACTCACTGCGCTCACTTCGTTCGTCAAACTCATGTCAAGCTCATTTGACAAAGTATCACTTTACTGACTTGCCACATAGAAATATATTAATTATTCTACCTTGTAACTTAGTTAAAAGACACATTTTATCTAAGTTTTGAAACAAATCTTTTTATTTAAACCGAGTTTTCTCGATTGAATTATTTACATATAATAATGAAACATTGTACGTAATTAGTGTATTGTAAATACTTATGAATAAATCCATCGAAAACGGATCATGCACTGTCTAATTATTTTGTTTTTGTAGCGAGTAGATATAATTTGTTTTTACATGTTAACGATAAAGCGAACATGAACGGAGAATGAAAATAACAGTTTTCATATTAAGTAATTACTTGAATTTAAATGTTAGAACCTAGTGTAATTGCATAATGTGTTAATTGTAGAGATAGCAACATAAATAATTAGCATCATCACCGAGCTTACGTTATGGTAGGTTGAAAAACAAGGTTTAAGTTCACTTCGAAAACGTAAAACAATTTTTAAAAATATTGTATACTTTATAATTACTTATTGTCGCCTTAAATTAAAAAAAAATACGGTCAAAAAGTTTAAAACAGACAAAAAATTAAATTAAAACAAATAAAAAATTAAAGCAACTAACAAATGATAAAATTAATTGTATCATAGTAAATGAAACAGCAAAATTATTGTCTTTTTTGTAGAAAGAAAAAACTAAGATATGAAAAAATAACTTATTTATTTAATATAGTACAATAATAATGAAAATATAAAACTCAAATAATAAACAAGTATTCATACAGAATATACAGAATATGTCTTCTAAAGCTCTGGAGGGATTAGGAAATGCCGAAAGGTCTTAATCCCAATGAAAGAAAAATCCAAATCTGCAACCTCCACGTGGTAGAAGATGGGCAACATCTATCTATAGATGGCCAATGCAGATAGGGACCGAGTGATTGCCGGTATAAGCAATCTCTCACTTACTGACCAACGGCTACGGGCGGATGAGTTGGTAAGTGATAGGGCACTCTTTTGTCCTGGAGTTGAGAAATCGACTCCAAAGGCGGATGAACCAAAGAAATGGTCAACGGCAGAAGGATGTAGAAGGCAACGAGAAACCACTACATTAAAGATCTGTAAATAGATATCTCTTGTCAATTATCATGGCTACTATAAATGACAATTTCACAACTACTGATCATGGACATCGGATACCAAGATCCGGCAGGAGAGGCAATTCTCAGTTAGACCGCGGGGCCTCCCAGGTCGCCAACATGCGAAAACCCCGCGTCAGGCACAAAAATATAAACGAACTGCAGATAGGTACCTGGAATGTGAAGTCTATATATGAAGCAGGGAAGATCCACAATGTAATACATGAGATGAGGCGACTTAAAGTTAATATAATGGGACTAAGCGAGACTAGATGGCCTAGATCTGGCGAAATCGAAGTCGACGGTGACAAAATATACTATTCAGGAAATGAAGATATTCACCACTATAATGGCGTCGCTATAGTGGTTGATCGCAGTTTCTGCCAAGCTATGACTTGTTTTGTTCCTATATCGGATAGAGTGTTAATGATCACAGCCCAAACAGCGCATAGAACTCTTAATATCATACAGGTGTATGATATTAAGAGTATCATATAGGTGTACGCCCCCACTGCAGATAAAGATGAAAATGAAATAGAAGAGTTCTACAATGACATTAAAAAAGCACTAGAAAGCACCAATAATAAGAAAGAGGGGAAAGACTGACGGAATTCTGTCAGGAGTTTGAAATGATAGCGACAAATACATTTTTTCAGTTACCACCACGTAGATTATATACATGGAAATCACCTAAGGATAGCAAAGAAAAAATTATCAGAAACCAGATAGATTATATCCTTATCAATAAGAGATACCGTAACTCCATCAAATCGGCAAAGACATATCCAGGAACAGATGTGTCATCAGACCACAATCCAGTAATCGTAAAATTCGAAATCCACTTAAAGAAAATAAAAAAACAACAAAAGACACAACAAATAAGCACTCTGCTAAAACACCCGAATACAAAAGGAGAACTAACGTTGAAAATTAACGAGGAGTTAAGCAAAACAATAATCAATGATAATGAAGATTCCAACGAAAAATGGGAAAAATTTAAGAACACATTAATGATGCCAATTAAAGATACGATGAGTAGTCACAAAATCGATGAAGCTAAGACTCCATGGATGACAGATGAGATCCGGCAACTAATGGACAAAAGAAGATCATACAAAAACAAAAATGTAAACGAATACAAAGCCACACACAAGGAGATCAGGATAAAAATACGGGCAGCTAAAGAAAAGTGGTACAACGACAAATGTTTAGAGATAGAAGAACTCCAGAGAAATCATGATAGTTTTGAACTGCACAAAAAAATTAAAGAATTAGCAGGTATAAGACGGTCCAACAATAGTAACACCCTGGTTGATACGAATGGTAAAATAATATCTGATGTCAAAGGCAAACTAAACAGATGGAGAGAATACGTCCAAGAATTGTTTGAGGATGACAGGATACAACAAGATAGCATGAACGATTGCGAGGAACATGATATAGGTCCAAATATAACTAAGGATGAAATAATATATGCAATAAATCTGGCAAAATCTAATAAATGCGGACTGAACAATCAACTGAAATAATTAAATTAATATCAGAAGATCAGATCAATGTATTAGTAGACTTATATAATACTATATATAATACGGGTATTATTCCGAGAGATTGGCTCAAATCAACATTTATTACATTACCAAAAAAACCTAATACAAGGGAATGTAATGACCACCGTATAATTAGTCTAATGAGTCACACACTAAAAATATTCTTAAAAATTATCCATTTAAGAATTTTCAGAAAAGTGGAACAAGACATCACTGAAACCCAATTTGGATTTAGGAATGCCATGGGTACACGAGAGGCATTATTTGGATTTAACGTCCTCATGCAAAGATGTATGGTAAACCATGTTTGTTTCTGATTATAAGCGTCGAAAGTCCGACACAACCGTCTTATACAGTTACTTAAAGAGAAACACATTGACAAAAAAGACTTAAGAATAATAACTCATCTCTACTTTAACCAAACAGCAAAAGTCAGAGTCGGCAGAGAACTTTCGGAGGAAGTAGAGATAAAAAGAGGCGTAAGGCAAGGTTGCATACTCTCCCCCTTATTGTTCAATCTATATTCGGAAGAAATAATTAAAAAATCACTCGAAAATGTAACAATTGGAATAAAAGTCAACGGCAGACCCATCAACAATATCAGATATGCCGATGATACTATACTAATTGCAGAGAATATACAAGATCTACAGACACTTTTAGATAATGTAGTAAATGCTAGTGAGGAAAGCGGACTAACGCTTAATGCTAATAAAACAAAATTTATGACAATTTCCAAAACACAACAACAAGACATTTTAAACATAAGAGGAGTTCCAATAGAAAAAGTAAAAAAATACAGATATCTTGGTACAATTATTAATGAAAATAACGAGTATACAGAAGAAATAAAAATGAGAATTGGACAAGCTAGAGCAACATTTAATAAGATGAGAAAAGTATTATGCAGTAGAGACCTTAGTTTACAACTCAAAATAAGAATATTACGTTCTTATGTGTTTTCGGTGCTGCTGTATGGGGTGGAGGCCTGGACCTTAAAGAAAGAGGTGAGCGATCGACTTGAAGCATTCGAGATGTGGACCTACCGAAGAATATTAAAAATAAGTTGGGTAGACCGAATAACAAATGTTGAGGTCCTCAGAAAGATGACAAAGGAAATGGAAATCATGAATACGATTAAGATAAGAAAGTTACAGTATCTCGGCCACGTTATGAGAGGGGATAAATATGTGTTGCTACAAACCATAATGCAGGGAAAAATACAGGGAAAACGAAGTATTGGAAGAAGACGCATCTCCTGGCTCAACAATCTGAGAAAGTGGTATAATTGCAGTTCCGTCGACTTGTTCAGAGCTGCAATCTCAAAAGTGAAAATAGCTGTGATGATTACCAACCTCCTTAGAGCAGATGGTACCTAAAGAAGAAGAAGATTCATACAGAATTAAAAAAAAAACAAATTAAACATCTAGTATACTGCCCCTGGTGCTGCTTCAAGAAATTTCCGCCATGGACCTGGATATACTCGGAGAGGACATTCAAAGATTATGTGTTGTATGGTTTCTTTTGGATGACTGCAGTAACAAGCTAAAAATGCAGCCCTGAACCACTTCTCTGGAATGTCAGCACATCTACCATAACTACCATACTTACATCTATTAAGGGCCACTCATGTCGTAAGATTAAAGTCAAACCTGGGACCAGTTGATCAAGATGAATATGTGATTCTATATTCTCTTCCTGTTGATGCTTCCAATAGTCTTTTATCTTAAAATTGGCCGCTAATAGAGAACTGGAGTCTGGATTATAATTGATCTTTTATGTTCTTATACGAGGGACTTTCGTTTACGGTTATCAGGCAAGGCTATTCCTGCAAAGGATGGGAAAACTTTGTTGTGGGCTGCATCTCAATGAGTCGGTTAGTATACGTATAGCGCTATAAGTTGGGTATGGACATACCGTGGGAAAGGGTTGTTTATTCAGATGGGATACAATACTCCGCAGCAGAATACACTAATCCGAGAAACTGGACATTGCAGGGTAATATCTAGAGATGCCTAAGGTGTTCCACAGAGATATTGAATATTATTTTTCGTTTCCTACTTACATAGATTCTAAATATTGTTCTGAAGCTATTTTCTTGTGGCATTTTAAATGAATTACCATTTAACTAGGAATAAGCCACAGTTAAAGATAAAAATACGTTTATTGACGTTTCAATTTCCACTTCGGAAATCGTTCTCAAAATACAAACAGTAAATTAAACAAATTTTGTTTTTTGTTACATAGTGAAAAATTCTTCTAATAATTTAATTTTATCTGACTCATTTATATTGACAATTCAGACATACATTATGCATTTTAAAGTAGACGACTTTAAAATGATATTGCCAATATTGTTGAGTTGCGCTCCTGGGACGACTTTACTTATAAGATAGTTCATTCGATTACATGAAATCAACTTTAACTTGAGAATATCCGTCAGAAAAAAATCATAGCATGTAATTCGTCTTTAAAAAGACAAACACATGACATGATGACAGTAAAATTCTCGTGTTAGTGATTCCATAGTAAATTATGAGGGAAAAACCAGGAAAAAAACCTCATAATACTATCCTGACATGGTAAGTATTTGTTCGTGCATTTGGTTTACCTTCAATAAACACCAAAATTCTGATTTTATATGTTTCATTATTTAAAAAATATTTAATAGATCTCAACTATGTAAACACGCATGGGATAATGAACATAGGGTTCAATGGAATAATTCAAATGTAGTCCTAAAAGAAACGGATGGTAAAAAAAGAAAAATCAAAGAAGCGGCTCTAATTATGCTAAATGAGGCCAATTGTGTCGCAAATTCCTCGGCAGAATGTAGTAGGATCTGGTTACCAATATTGAAAGAGGAAGTTATTAATAAGAAAATACCAGTATTAGTAAGTCAGTAACATATAGAGGATACATCATTTATGTTTTTTAAATAACGAAACATATAAAATCAGAATTTTGGTGTTTATTGAAGGTAAACTAAATGCACGAACAAATACTTACCATGTCGGGATAGTATTATGAGGTTTTTTTCCTGGTTTTTCCCTCATAATTTACTATGGAATCACTAACAGGAGAATTTTACTGTCATCATGTCATGTGTTTGTCTTTTTAAAGACGAATTACATGCTATGATTTTTTTCTGACGGATATTCTCAAGTTAAAGTTGATTTCATGTAATCGAATGAACTATCTTATAAGTAAAGTCGTCCCAGGAGCGCAACTCAACAATATTGGCAATATCATTTTAAAGTCGTCTACTTTAAAATGCATAATGTATGTCTGAATTGTCAATATAAATGAGTCAGATAAAATTAAATTATTAGAAGAATTTTTCACTATGTAACAAAAAACAAAATTTGTTTAATTTATGTTTGTATTTTGAGAACGATTTCCGAAGTGGAAACTGAAACGTCAATAAACGTATTTTTATCTTTAATTGTGGCTTATTCCCAGTTAAATAGTAATTTATATAGATTCTAGATATCCGAACTTTTAAACTCAGCAGACACAGGGAGTGCAAACTCACTGCGTCTGCTGAGTCAAAAAAAAGCTAGTACTACCAAAAATAAAAATGAAAATAACACCAAAACATTTCAGGAAATCACGGAGGAAAAATTCAATGTAGAATCACTGTGAAACGACTCTACAAGAGAAATGTACCAAAGGAGACTAGCTATATGATACAGCTAAAACAAATAGATGTAGATCGGTCGTTAGAGTCTTCTCTGTGGTTTATATAAAATGTATGCTTAGTAGCAACTACGGCATTGACGTCGACATAGCAAAACTGGCTAAAACTAGTTTATAAAAGATTTAAAATATACAGATTGTAAAAACGGGTGCGAGTAATTAGCCTTGGAGAGATCCATTATTTAGTTTTCTTTTCGCGGTTCACTTTGTCTTCCGTAAAGGTTTAAAATCTTTTGTCTGGCAGCATTTGGTTGATTAGTCGAGCAGTTGTTTTGCAAGAAATTACTGGTAAGAACTTATATATCAGTTCCTCTCAAACTGTGTTATAAGCTGCTATCAGATCTACCATTGATGTTTTAAGAAAGTTCTAAAAGCCAGCTTCGATATAAGCTGTAAGTGCCAGTACCTGATGGCGGCAGCTCCGATTGGGCTTAAAACCTACTTGTTCTGCGGGGATCTTTTCCAGGATTCTGTAGAAAATAAGTTTCGGTCTAGTCATTAGATTTGTATGCGACCGTAAAAACAAATGCTGTGTGTGTGTGTTAATAAACCGATAACCGATAACCGAAAGGCACGTGTATACTTCATATCATCTTTGTCTAGTAAAGTACTACCCATGTTTTTTGAAGAGAAGCTTTTATACTGGCGTTATAATATTTTTTTCTCTATAGTAAAATGTTGAGACGAGCGTCACGGAACTAGCGATACAAGATGACTTTGTCACGGGTGGCGTCACAAAATAGCAGTTCCTTACATGAAAAATAACTAACAAAATTGACATTAAATGGAAAGTACAAAATTAAAAGAATATATGTCAATAAAAAAATTCGATTCGCAACGATTTTCAAAATTTAAATGTCATCAGAATGATAACAATATTGAATTATCTGCTTTAATGTTTATAACACACTATTGTCGTTTCCCCATTCTTTCAATATTCCTAACAATTTTTCTCCATTGGTCTCTATCTTCAGCTACTTTAAAAGCTTCGCGGATAGTTTATTTGATAATTAAAATTACTAGCAAATGATATTTATTTATGTTTTATTAAAATTTAGTATTTCGTTTGAATTTGACCGGTCTGTCAGAAGTAAACAACGTATGCTTTTTTATTACGTCAACAGGTGGCGTTAGGAGCAAACATAAGAATTCATTGAATTATTTGAATATAATATAATTTGTTTAAAATATAAATAATAAATAAATATTAAAATTACTTACAACGGATGCTATTATTCAGATACCAAAAAATGATTAATTTAGACTTTATATTCAAAAAAAGTTATAAGTAGAATTCTAATACGTCTTCTACGTAAGAGATATCTACTTCATTTCGTAATAGGACTTCAATAATACTTAACAACCTACAAAGCTAAAATGCAATTTTAAGAAAAAATCTAATTAAAACATCATAAAGCCCCAAATAAGAAATTGCTCATTAAAGTTACTTATTTATAGCTTTTAATTTTCGAGATCATTAATTACTGTATAAAATAAAACGACTATAACAGAGTGTCAATCACCAATTACCACCACACCTCGTACATATGTTCACTTATAATAACACAAAGTTCGATCGCTGCCGCTGTTGCTATTGCTGTTGCCTCTTGGACGAAATTACCTAAATTACAAGCTCCGCTGAACAGAGAGGAGCATTTTGTGCGTGTAAACAATAGCTGGGGAACTTACTTAAAAACAACAAGAAACATTATTCTTTTATTATAAAGGGTTATACAAATTACAGTTTTTTCCTTGTTTGAATCTAACTCTATTGTTAACTATCTTTCCAATTATTTTCTTTCGCCTATTCCTTTGTTTCTTATCCGTATAATATCTTCATGATTAAATAGGTAAAGAAATAATAAATAAGACTTACTCACAATCAATTTAATTTAACTATCAGACGACCGGTTTCGCTTTCTACAATATGCAAAGCATCCTCAGGTCTCGATACAAAGTTAAACAAATGCTGAAATAATAAAAACCCATATTAGGGTGTTGTCTAATAACGATAAACAAAGTAGGTGTTGTAAATTACAATAATTATGCCAATATTACATGTCTGTGGTTTTATTTAAATGAGTAAGTTGAATAAAAAGGTATAAAATTTTTTAAAAAGTTAAACAGACAAGGTAAGGCCCACAATTTGTTATAAAATAGTCTCTTCGATTGTAATAAATTAATAAATGAGCAAATAAATAAATAAAATAAACATTACTTACATGCCGGTACTCTATTAATAGATGGATGGTAGAACATGGTTGAAACTACTTTATATTGTTGAATGGAGAACTCAATTCTATCACTGCAGTTGTTTGACAGTAAACGGGAAGTTCTTGAGGAGATAGATTTGATCCAATGAATTAGAGATATGTGTGAGATTGTTTGTTAAATGTAAGTGATGTAATATACTATTGTGTTATTAAAGGCTATTTATACTTATTCCAGAGATATATTTTTGAAATGTGTGTTATTTATTGAGTAATTGTTTTTTAGAAGGTGACCGTTTTATGACAATGAATAGGTGTAGATGTAAAGATTGTGTGGGTGTGCAATTATTTTCACAACTTGTAGTTATCAAATTACTTTGATAAAGTTCTATTGGCAATGAGTTAATTATTGGAATAGTCAAGTAAATAAAATGTTAAAATACAAACAATTAAGGATAATTTAAACACACTAAAACAGAAAACACTTAGAAGGGACGAAACAAACATTGAATTTAAAAGGGGGGAAGGACTTTATTGCACTACATCATAGTCTTGGGCACAATGAGTTTTTTATGTTGTATCTATTAGATTTTAATTGACGGTAAATTGATGGTAAATTTTGACAGATGTAGGTTAGCATGTGACAGTTCTTCTTCTGTTTCTCAATACTGTAAGTTAAGTTATCTAGTTTCATGAAATATGCTGTTATTAATGAATGTCTATAAAATTGTTTCAATTTAGATATCAAAAGTAAATAGATGTGTTTAATATTGGCATACTTTAACAATCTTTAATTAATCAAATTTAATGTAACAATATGGTAACAATAATGTAACAAACTTTACATCTACACCTATTCATTGTCATAAAACCGTCACCTTCTAAAAAACAATTACTCAATAAATAACACACATTTCAAAAATATATCTCTGGAATAAGTATAAATAGCCTTTAATAACACAATAGTATATTACATCACTTACATTTAACAAACAATCTCACACATATCTCTAATTCATTAGATCAAATCTATCTCCTCAAGAACTTCCCGTTTACTGTCAAATAACTGCAGTGATAGAATTGAGTTCTCCATTCAACAATATAAAGAAGTTTCATCCATGTTCTACCATCCATCTATTAATAGAGTACCGGCATGTAAGTAATGTTTATTTTATTTATTTATTTGCTCATTTATTAATTTATTACAATCGAAGAGACTATTTTATAACAAATTGTGGGCCTTACCTTGCCTGTTTAACTTTTTAAAAAATTTTATACCTTTTTATTCAACTTACTCATTTAAATAAAACCACAGACATGTAATATTGGCATAATTATTATAATTTACAACACCTACTTTGTTTATCGTTATTAGACAACACCCTAATATAGGTTTTTATTATTTTAGCATTTGTTTAACTTTGTATCGAGACCTGAGGATGCTTTGCATATTGTAGAAAGCGAAACCGGTCGTCTGATAGTTAAATTAAATTGATTGTGAGTAAGTCTTATTTATTATTTCTTTACCTATTTGAAATGGACTCACACAAGCAACACATTCATGATCTTCATGATTATATAATTTGATATGATCTTCCTCAAAATCAGTCTATCATCTGTATTAAATAGATACACGTTCTGGAAAAAAAATTCATCAGTAGGCATCAAAATTGACGCTAAAAAATATTAAAACGATCTTTAATTTTATTCTATCTTGATTTTCAATTTATCCGCTTTACTACACTGCCACTGTATACCAAATTATTATATTCATTATTAGGGACAAAAATTAACTCGTGGATCTAAAGTGGACAATTATACTGTTATGCCTACTACTGATATTAATTAGTAACCTAAGCTCTCTACAGCAGTATAATCGTTACAGCGAAGTTTTGCAGTCTCTAGGAGCAGGGGTTCACAATTTTTTTGTACCGTGCTCCCTTTTGCACTCCTTAACAATAAATTGTATGAGCCTAGGAACAAAACAAAAACAAATAAGTATTACATAGAAAACAAAAGATTTATTTATACCGCCATAAGATACAATAATATCAGTTTTTATAAAACACAAAAATTATTAATAACGGAAATATAGATTAGGTTCGTTAGTGAGAGGAATGCGCTTGCATTTTCTTTACTAGTATGCCTATTCGTGGCTGAGTTTTAGTAAGTGCACAACGCAAGTCACTAGCAGCATTAAGTTTATTTCGATACTTTGTTTTAATTGCCACAAGGGTTGAAAATGCTTTTCCGCACAAATAGGTGCTTGAAAAGGGCAAATATAAACGAAGAGTTTCCCGCGATACACTAGGATACACTTTGAAATATTTTAACATAAATGAAGGTTTGTCAATTATATCAAAGTTATATTTGGCATAAGTATCATGGTTTATTTGTAAAGAAACTTCTTGAAGTGATTGAGCCAGGGAATCTATGTTGACATGGAATGGGTCAATTGACATTCAGAAAATACTATCGTTACAAGTGTTTGGGAAGTATTTTTGGAACTCTTCAATTAGGTTCTCCAATTGGTTTAATATTTGGAACTTGATTTTCAAACTTGATTCTTCATACATGTTCTTGAAGCGTGTTTCTTTTGAGATTGACTCCACTTTAGGGAAACTCGAATAATTGCAGGGGTTTGCTAATATTTTACGCCTCCAAAGTTGCAATTTCTCAATATACATCTTAATCGCATAACGATGAGTAACTATATGTAGGTCTTCACCCTGCTTTACGGCTGTCAATAATGTCTGACAAATAAACCAATATTACTTGGGTACAATGTTTTTTAAGGTGACGTTAGTTTATTTTGCTTTTGCTGTTCTAAGAAGAAGATTACTTCATCTTGAAGATCATATAATGTTGCCAACATGTTTCCTTTTGAGAGTCATCGTACCTCTGTGTGAAATAGTAGTGTTTTCTGATCACTCGCTAAATCTTCACAAAGAGTTTTTATGTAATTCGCTACTTTAATACACAACTTTAAAACAGCAGTCAGTTCATTTATGATCAATGTATCAATGTATCTCAGTCATATCAGCATTTTGCTCTCTGACCAATTATACAAAGCCCGAGCTAGAACCAAAAATTGAAGACGCGCCATCCCTACATACACCGATCAGTTTTTGTCAAGAGAGTTCATCTTTGTCAAAAAAGTCTGATACTGCTTTCATTAAATCAATAGCTTTTGTCGTGGTCTCCAAGTCTGTAGAAAAGAGTAGCTCGTCTTAACTATGTTCGTCGAACATAAACAATTAACTAAGAACATTGTACGCTGTCTGTACTTTCGTCTAGCTGAATAGCAAAAAAAGGTGATTTTCTTACTGCATCAACTACATGGTTTTATATGTCTTAGGCCATATCATCAATGCGACGTTTCACAGTATGGTCAGAAAGAGGTATTTGAGATAAATTTGGCTTACTGTGTTCCAAGAATAATATCAGTTGTCGTTAACAAACACGGTTCCCCAATAAATATTAAATATTGTATAAATATTTAGATATGATCATCACAAAAGAAGGCAACGTAGACGACACAATTGAGAAAAACAACCAAGTAAGAAAAGCAATTTCCCTTCTCAATAGTATCGTTTGGGATCAATCAATCTCTAATAATTACAAGCACAAGATATATAATACAATCATTAAAAGTATAATTACCTACAGTAGTGAAGTATGGCAAATAAAGGAAAGATACAAGAGAAAACTTGAGGCAACGGAAATGGATTTCTGGAGACGTTCAGCTGGAAAATCTAGACTAGAAAGAGTAACGAACAACAGAATAAGAGAAATTATGAAAGTAAAACATACAATAGTAGACGATATTGGTACCCAACAACTCAGATGGTACGGTCATGTACAGAGAATGTCTGAAGAACGTCTCCCAAAACAAGTCTTAATGTGGACCCCTCACGGTAGAAAAAAAAAGAGGAAGACCCCGCCTTAGTTGGAGAGAAGGCATCAATAGAGAAATGAAAGACAGAGACATAGAAGAAGACTTATGGATGAATCGAGAGGAGTGGCAACTGAGTATCTGAAGAGGTAGAAGAACGTTTTAAACCCATCTATAGCTCTTCTTCTCTTTAGCAATCAGAAGTGATAGCTCATATGAAGCTTTAAGTACTTTTTTAGATGACTGAGTCATAGAACCAGTACTATCCAACTTCCTGCGTTTTAAATTTTTAGATTTTGTAGCAAAAAATTCCTTTTGTTTGTCCTTAAAAGAGTTATGTGTGGATGACAAATGTCTTTCAAGATGATTAGGTATCATTGCATCATTGCTTAATACTTCATAGCAAATTACACACTGAGGATGTTCGAAATTATCTTTACGCATACAAATAAACTCATATTTAATATAATAATCATTATACTTGCGTTTCTTTGCTGAGCTCATCTTGACTACAATAACTTCTCTCACATAAATCAACGAAAACTTTTATAACACAAAAATACGTGCAGGCTAAGCCGAGGTATCTCAAACACTGAGTCACAACTGATTAGCTGAGGTTAGAACAAGGATCTACAGACCGAGAATTTGGCATCCAAATTCCACTGCTTCGCGCAATCGTACTTGTAAGTTCGTATAGTCGGCTGGAGTTACAATTTGCCAAATTTAAATGTAATCGTTTCTACTCATTCATATTAATATTATAATGTATAATATATTAAAGTTTTTAATATTGGTAATATTATTAAAGCTTTTAATACTATTTTTTAATATTAATATTAATATTAAGTAATTAAATATTGCGCCTTGCTTAAAAAAAGTACGAGATAAATAACTCGTTTTTTACATGAAAGTGCAATTTTCTTGCAAATGCCTTGAGAGGGGAAATTTCCAATATAACACCAACCAAAAGACAAAAATATTAACTTAGGTACATGCAATCATTATCACTGCTTAGCGTATTTTCATGGAAATCAACCGCTGTGCTGACTAGTATTTTTTTTTAATTGTGATGAATAAATAAAGTATATATTAAATAAAGGGTATTTTAAATAAATTTGTAATATTTTATGCGAAAAGAAGAAAAGACTCAGTTCCGAGTCGTGAGCGTATTCGTTATATTTTCTTTAATTGTGTTAAGCTACTCGGATGTAAGTCGTTATAATTATTCAAAAAAATGAATTTACAATATTTTTTATTAAATCAAATGAGAAATGTTATAGCAAATTAAGAACTAAGGAAAAAAAAACAAACTTTCATTTCCTAAATAGCAAATTGTTTCTGAACAGTTAAGATTAACTTCCAAATAAAATTTGGATAATATTGTAAAGGCTTTTATATACTGAAATTAAATTAAAAAAGAACCTGAAAAAAGTGGAAAAATAATAAAAAATTCCCAAATTTAAATATATCTCGAAAACAAAATACGATCTGGAAAAAGAATACCGGAAATGTTTAATTTTTTTGAGTTCTTCGATTGTGTAGTACCTTCAATTTCAGTTTTTTTCAACAATACTCGAGTATTCCGATTAAGTACTCTCAGCCTTATAAAAATTTCCAAGAAATTAATATCGGATGAAGTTTCAACAAGCGAAATGAAAATCCTAATATTAAAACAGCATTATGACCAGGTACAATATCTGACTGTTATGCAAATTAGTAGGTAATTAGAATTAGAAAGTCAGTATGGGCAAAACCAGCTTATTCAAATTATAGGTACCTACCTTTAGTCTTGTATTGAAGGATTTTAATTTATTACCCTTAGCATACGTAAAGATATAAAAAACGAGTTTATCTCGTACTTTTTTTAAGTAAGACGCAATATTTAATTACTTAATATTATTCTTAATATTAAAAAATAGTATTAAAAGCTTTAATAATATTACCAATATTAAAAACTTTAATATATTATACATTATAATATTAATATGAATGAGTAGAAACGATTACATTTAAATTTGGCAAATTGTAACTCCAGCCGACTATACGAACTTACAAGTACGATTGCGCGAAGCAGTGGAATTTGGATGCCAAATTCTCGGTCTGTAGATCCTTGTGAGGTTAGATGGCCTGCATCTGGTGGAGGGAGAGTAAGTTGGAGGCAATGCTTGGAATGAAAACGCTCGGTTGTCAAATGCGCGTCTATTGCCACATTGCACGGCTCTCATTCCATTCTTTCAAGCATTCGATTTCAAATTTATGTGTAAAGTCAGATGTTACAGTGGTTTGTTTTAATTTTCTAAACATCATGGTTAATTTGGAATTTTAGAAAGACTACCAAAATTTAATTTAATTTTCGACTTGTCTCGCGGTGCTCCTGACATGTCCTCACGTCCCCCAGTTTAGGAATCCCTGTATTAAAGGTTCTTAAAAACCATTTGAATTTATTGTTTTGGCAGTTTTTGGCATGCTTTGTTGAAAAAGATCAGTAATGTCAACAAGATTATTTAAAGAAAAGATCTGATCGTAGGCTTTGATAAAATTCCTAGCAAACGTAAAAGATTTACCATCTCAGATGGTTCTCACATAAAAAAAAAACGAAGAAAAAATACCTGATGAGCTGTGTGGTGATAAAGTTCTGACAGTGTGTACCAATTAGACATCTTAGACGATGACTGCGGAACTCAGTGACAGTTTTAAGGTATTAGACAATATAAATAGCAAGTTTGGCTAATCATCTAAAAAAAAACAAACGAATTGGCAAACATCTACATTGCTCGACCTCACCATTGAAGGATTTAAATTTAGAAACTTTAAGTCTTATTCATAAAAATAAACTAGAGTAAGAGTACCCTAAGATTACTACAGCACTAAGACTGTTTCTCATGCTGCGAGTATCAGTGTCATCTGGAGAAGAAAGGTTAGCAAACTTAAAGTCATCAAAGACTACATAAGACATACACTACGGCAGGAGAGACTCTCTAATCTAAGGCCCACATTAATTGAATACAAACTGGTATCCCTAATTAACTTAATGACGTAACCATCAGTACAATTGCAGGTAAGAAGGTTTTAAAATTCAATTTTGAGATACAATACATAACACATTTATACGTAGTTGCAATTGGGTTAAAATACAAACAAATTACTTCTATTAGTTAATGTATGTAGTAAGCGTACTTATGTTAGTGTTTTTCATAAATAACCTTCTGTAAATAGTTAATACTAAATTTATAAACGTCTTGGTTTGTAATTTCAACTACCGCATCTAAAAAATAGCTTACGAAGGTACTATATCTTAGAAGTTTGTGGGGTGAGAGGTGTATCCGAAAAGGGGTGGCAAACTGATCTTTCCCCTGACAAATATTCGGTTTCTGGCACTGCCTTAATTAAAATAATAATTAAAGATTCATACATTTTGATTATTATAATGTCTCCTGATAACGCTTAGGTTTCAAAATGATCCCTTTAAACATTTTAGGGAATATCTAGACATCCTTCGATTTAATCTGTATCCATAGAGAATAATATTAATTATTATTTACACATTATTATTCTAAGTAGTCAATAAATATTTATACTTAATTCATTTATATCTTTCTTCAGTCCTAACGATAGCTAGATAGGAATGAGATGTAAAAATTGGGTTTAATCACCCGTACTAAAATCTGACCTACATTATGAAACGCTGTTATACGGCCATAGCCTTCTCCATGAGCTTTATTTAAATGGTTTGATAATTGGCAATTGTTTTGGAGTTATTGTGAAAGTGATGCAATTACCAACGGCTCCCAGCGAAAGAACGAACGAGGAAAATTGTTCTCTTGTTGGTGTAAACCAAAAGCAAGCGCCACCGTGCCACAAATCACTTTGTTATATTTCACTTTGTAATACTTCGACTATGTAAATGTTATATATCACGAGTTTATTAACCTTTTTGCGATTCTTTTTGTGTTCGTACAAAAAACTGCAGTTAATTTTTAGATGTTAAAAAGGTATAACTTTTTACCTACTTTTAATAATTTTTTGTTTAATATTATTTAGGAAATATTGTTTTTGCAGAAGTTGTATCTGTTTTATCTGTTTACAGAAAATTTTGTTTCAGAAAATTAATTGTATTAGGAGAGGTAACTGATCTGGCTAAAAGAATGATCGAATCTGCCAAACTGAATGATTAGTAATCATTAGACTTCGGCAAATATGCATATTGCATATTTTGCATATTGTGCATATTTTATGCAAATATTTCATATTTTGGCATATTTGTATAAAAGTTTGCATAAAGTGCATAAAAGTTCAGATTTTTATACTGTATTTGAAAATTTTTAAACATACCAATTTATTTCAATTCTTGTATAAAATTTTGTAGTCATTTTAATCAAGAAATGATCTAAGTACGTAATCTCTACAGGTACAAAACATTTACAATTTCAAAGAAGATCAATTTAAGTAGCCCTCAACATTCTTAGAAAGTCTCGGTCACTGAGGCATTCAGTTATTGAATAATCGCTAAGGGTTCGCTCATTTGCATTTTATGATCTAATCCCCAAATCTATCTACAATTTATTGTATCTAACAGGTAAACGGCTAATAGTTTTGTTCCTAATTTAGGGATTTTCCAAAATCTCCCAGTTTATTGAATTAGGTACCTAAACATTTCTAATTTGATGCTCAGATTTGTAAATCATTTTTGTTTTGATATTCAAAGCGTAAACACTCGTTGTGCGTAACAAAAAGGAAGATTGTGATTTTATAATGCCTAAATCAACCAGTGCTTCAACTTGGATTAAACCTTATAAAGAGCTGTCTATGGATATGGGAAAAATCTACTGTTCAGTCTGTGGCAAAATTGTAAGTATCTAATATTTTCTATTAAATATCTAATATTTTATACATACAGGGTGTTTCCAAATGACACTTACAACGTTTGACTGTAGATACTTCTCGAATAATTGAACAAAACGATATAGTTAATGAGGGGCAAACTTATTTACTTTTCGAGATACAGGGTGTTAAAATTAAAAAAAAATAAATTCTTTTAGTTAATAACAACAATAACTTTAAAACCAATAAACGTATTTACTTGAAATTTAGTACTCGTAGGTTGTTTTTAAATGAAAAATAGCTTCCTTTAGTGAGAAAAAATTGTCCATGGTACAATACAATGGTGTGTATTTAGAAAAATTTTTCACCTTTACTTTTTTTTATGAAGTCAGCTATTCTAAAACACAATTATTTTTATTGTAATTGAATTAACAAAAAAAAAACTTTTGTTGAATTTTAAAATAAGTTATATGATGTACTAATGGTTAGTAACAAAAACTAATTTGTGGATCAATACTGCATTTAAAATACTTAGCGAGTGTTTTTTTCCAAACCAGTTATTTGATTAACCAAAAACACCTTGTATATTTTTATATTTTAAAGGTTGGGTTGAAATAAAGGTTTTTATTTTTATTTATAGATAGCATGTGAGAAGAAATTTCAGATAGACCAACATGTGAGAACTGCTTCACACATTGCAAAAAAAGAAAAAATAGGAGGAAAATATCAAACTTCAATGACTAAATGTTTCCAATCTACTTCAAAAAAATTAGATGAGCAAGAAACTTTTAATGAAGACTTGTGTCGCGCATTAGTGTCTGCAAATATACCGCTTTCAAAATTACCAAATGTAAATTTTAGTTCGTTTCTAAAAAAATATTGCAAACTTAATGTTCCAAGTGATCGGTCTCTAAGAAGAAATAATGTGAACGGGCTATACTCGTCGGTGTTAATTAATATTAAGGAAGAAATTGCAGATAATTATTTTTACATATCTGTAGACGAAACCACTGATTCCTCAGGAAAGTATATTACTCATTTATTGATTGGTGTTCTTAAAGAAGATACCTTACCAAAATCTCATCTTATTTCATGCCAGCAACTTGAGAAAACAAATGCTTTAACAATTTCGCGTTTTATACAAGAAACATTAGCAACTTTTTTTCTTCCGACAACTATTCCTTCTAATAAATTACTGCTTATTTTATCGGATGCTGCTCCTTATATGGTGAAAGCAGGACAAAATTTAAAAATATTTTTCCCACATTTAATACATGTTACTTGTGTAGCGCATGGATTAAACAGAGTTGCAGAGGAAATACGAAAAAAGTTTCCTCTTGTAAATACCATGATATCCAGTGTCAAAAAAGTATTTCTTAAATCTCCTATAAGAATTCAACTTTATAAAGAAATGCTACCTAACATCCCTCTTCCACCACAACCTATTTTAACGCGATGGGGAACATGGTTAGAAGCAGCTAATTTTTATGCAGATCATTTTGTTAAAATAAAGAACATAATTGATACGTTAACAGATGAAAGTTCCCAATCTCTTTTGAATTCTAAACAAACTTTTCAGAGTAACTTGCTTCAACAAGAACTTTCATTTATAAAATCAAATTTTAGTTTTGTTCAAAAAACAATTACTCAGTTAGAATCACCAAAACTGCCATTGTTCGAAAGTACAGCATTAATAAAAGAATTTGCGTCATGTTGTCGGAACGTTAGAGGTAATATTGGAAAAGATATTTTAAAAAAATTTGAAGCTACTATGGAAAAAAATAAAGGTTACCATATTCTTTCTGAAGTAGTCAGTGTTCTAGCTGGAAATATTTCGGAAACAATTAATTTAGAACCAAATGTTTTGGTTAGTTTGAAAAATGCTCCCGTTACATCAGTTGATTTTGAACGAAGTTTTTCCATATATAAATATATGTACTCAGACAGAAGCCACAAGTTTTTGTTAAAAAATTTTGAACACCACTTGGTCATTTATTGTTACCATAATTCTAAATAAGTTTATTCATACTTAAAAATGATGCAGTTACTTAAAATAAATGTAAATCTTAATGAATAGTAGGAAATATTTAGTTATGTACACTTTTTTTTTTAAATAAAATTGTTACTATTTTACGATTTTTTTATTTATTTGTATGCATATTTTGTAAAATATTTGCATATTTTCGGGTAAACACGTGCACATTTATGCGCATATTTTCTACATTTTTATTTGCATATTTGCCGAAGTCTAGTAATCATCAACACAATGTTTATATTAGTCAATTGAATATTTTATAGACGGAAATCCACTGGATGCGACAGCTATTATCTTCTGATGTATTTGCTTTTTTGTGTGTTGTAGGTATGTTGGGTTAAGGAGGGTTATTCCCCTATAGTTTCTAGTGCCGAAATAGTGTATTAAAGGAAAAAATGAGATCATGTCGTGGAAGCGTCGATACTTGCGATGTATAAAGCAGTATAAACAGGAAAATCAAAGTATCTTTTAGCTAGGTAAGACTTGGATCAACGCTGGCCATACTGTTGACGAAATTTGGACTGATATGTCAATTACCAGTGCTCGACAAGCGCATCTGGAAGGCCTATCTATAGGACTGAAACATCCTTCTGGAAAAGAAAAAAGACTCATTGTCTTACATATGGGCTCTAAAGATGGGTTTGTCTCCTTTCCTATAGTCAAAGTTGTAAGAGTGACTGTCCGCTCTCGAAGCACTTGATAATGTCCATTTGGCACATCGTTGTTTGTTGATTTTATTGTACTATGTTTCGGAACGTCTATTCGTTTTCTTTTTCCTTTCTGATCTACAATAATTTACGAAAAAAACTTTTGGTCAACACTGAGTTTGGTCTTTTGGTCAACACTTATTATCCAGCAAACCCAATTTTAACATTAATTCTGGTTCATCTATCTTACATGACATTAGAAGAAAGAAAAACTATCTGGAGTTGGATTTATTGGAAGATTTGGAGATTACAAGAGAAACAGATGGAAACTCTCACTGTCTTAACACTCAAATTAATTTAACCCTCTAACTGGTAAGAGGTCCCTGAGGGCCCCTTCGCTTATTGTTTATTTAAGCCGCAGGTAAAAGTCAGGTAGCCGCAAACTGTTTTGAATCTCCCCCACTAGTTCGTCTAGAGACGTTTCAAATGCATTCTAAATTCATTAAACCTTATCGTTACATTTTTGTCTCAGTTTTCTGCGACAGGTCGAGGTGAACACAGAACAATTATCTCTCATTTAAAAATTTTTTTCGACGTAAAATTATGATACTACAAATAATCTAAATTTAGTGAAAACATTTTTTTATGAGTGGTTTAGAGCTTCAAGTTTCACTATATATTGTAATTATTACAAAACAAGTATTCTGAGTGTGCTTTAGAAGCGAAAATAAAAAGGGTTCCTGAGGGACCCCTTGCCGGTTTATGTGAAGTTTCGTCTCACTTTGTTGTGATTGTTGTGTTGTGTTGTTGTGCTATTGTTTACCAACTTTCATCAGTTATTTGTTTATTTTGCTTCTGGAAATGGCAGGCAATAACAGCTGGAGACAGAAAAAGTTTAATTTGTCGGTAATGACCGAAGATGAAATCCAAGAACTTATGGACTCTGTTGAAACGGATTCGTCAGGTGATTATAGCAGTGATGATCCAGACATCGACCCAGATTACGAGCAGGATGAGATCGCTCCAGATGACATGATAACAGAGTGTATCCGTGAAATGCAAGCAGGTGAAACAAGCGACTATTTTATTCAAAATGTGAACATGTCGCTAAATATCAGTGACATAGAAACACCTGCTGCATCATCAACAATGCTAACGGCGGTGCAAATCGAAGCTGACGAATGTGTCGAATCTTTAAAAAAGGAAGAGGCTGGGCCGTCTAGATGTATGAAAGCAATTCCATCTACTTCAGTCGCCGATGTCGCACATGCTGCAAGTTCTAAGCCAAAGAAACGACCCCGTTCGCCATTACCTATAATGGAAGATTCTGGACCTTTGATCACGCCTTCTATTGGTGGTTTTACTGGGAGAGGTAATAGTTATATATTCATACTTTAGCAATAGTGTACTATTTTTATTCTCATTTCAGCTATTCAGGATATCAAAAAAGATTCGGAACAATTTACCAAAGTAACGTGGCGTAAGCGATCAATGAGCTTGCATGTAAACGAAGTAGCTTTCCAAGGAGATGTACGGTTGCCATCGTCAATAAAAGAACTGGAAACACCAATAGAACTCTTCAATTATTTCTTCACAAAAGAGATTATTGATTTGGTGGCCAATGAAACGAACGATGCAGCTCGTCAAGAAAATATCAATACAAAATTCGCCGCGAGTGGTGAGGAGATTCGGAAATTTATCGGAGTGTTGATGTACATGTCGATTTATCGATACCCTAATCTAGAGAGCTACTGGAGCAAAAACGCGTTCGCCCCCATCCAGAAGACAATGCCTGTAAAAAAGTTTATGGCAATAAAGAAACACTTATCGTTTCAAGATGAAAGGCAGCGCATTCGAAAAGGTCAGCCAGGCTATGATCCACTGTTTCGCATCCGGAAATTGGCTGATAAGGTCAACAATCGTTTTGATTCGATTCCAAAGACGGCTAGATTGTGTGTTGATGAGCAGATGTGTTCGACCAAACTCAAGCATCATCTCCGTCAATATATGCCAAATAAGCCGCACAAATGGGGCATCAAACTGTTTGTGCTTTGTGATTCTCACGGTTACGCATATCGTTTTGAAATTTACAACGGTGCAGGCGACAATATAATTCTTCCTGGCGCACCTGATCTTGGAAGTACATCAAACGTTGTTGTACGTTTGTCACAGACCATACCTAGCTTTTCTCATCACATCCTTTACTTCGACAATTTCTATACGTCTTTACCTTTGTTAGTTTATTTACGTGCAAGAGGAATCTATAGCCTTGGTACAATACGGACAAACAGAATCCCAAACTGTAAGCTTCCGTTGGATAAGGATATCAAAGATGAAGAAAGAGGATATTCTGTTGAATATGTTGGATCTGCGTACGGTGTTGATTTCAGTACAATTTTATGGAAAGATACCAAGAACGTGCGGCTGGCATCGACTTACGTTGGCATTGAGCCGTTTTTGAGAGCAAATCCAAATCAACATATTGCAAAAGTACCACGATATGATCGAAAGAAAAAGAAATACATCGAAGTCAACTGTCCGCAGATCATTCGCGAATACAACAGACATATGGGAGGAGTCGATCTGATGGATGGATTGATGGGTCGCTACCATATTAGAGCGAAGACACGTAGTGCAATGGTTCGAATTTTCTACCACTTGATCGATATGGCTGCAACAAACGCTTATATTTTGTACCGTCGCATACATGCTGAAAAATGTAATGATTCGAGCAATATCTCAGCGGAACATGAAAAGTTGTTGCAGCTACCAGAATTCAGAGAACAAATTGCTGCTGCTCTCGTTGTATTCAGTGAAAAACGTGTACTTGGCCGACCTTCAACATCAAAATCACAATCGAGCTCACCGCAACCAACTACTTCTGGCATTGGAAAAAAAGCAAAACATCCCATTGATGACATTCGCTTCGACGGTATTGATCACTTTCCACTTTGGCTCAACAAAGAGAGTGGTAAAAAAAAATGTAAACTTTGCAAAGTGTCAAAAACTCAATGTATGTGTAGCAAATGTGATCTTCACTTATGTTGTTCTAATGCCAAAAACTGTTTTTATAATTATCACCATAAAAAATAGTGTACACACTTTCTTTTCCGTTTGTTTTTAAGTTTATTTTAATAAAATCCATTCAAATGAATAAAACGCTATTTTTAACTTAAACCGGCAAGGGCCCCCTGAGGACCCCTTTACCTGTTTTTACCTGGAAGCCAAACAAAAAATGATAATTACATTTTAATAGCTTTTCTAGGTTTCTTAATACATTATTAAACTTGAAAAAAATTCCCAAGTAAATAGAATAATTTTTAGAATCTTGCCAGTTAGAGGGTTAAATTGTACTAAATTTAAACCTATATTTAAAAACTTTATTACAGCTTCACCTCGTGGAGGACCCAGCTCGGCTGTTTACTTTACTGTTTTACTTCCTGCACTGAGTATATCCATATTAATTTTATAGTTCTACCATTGACTGTGGGTTCAGCTAAACTACTTAGATTATACCCCATTTATATATTTTTGCTTTCAATTTTGATTTTTAATTTTCAATATTTTAATTACATAGTCAGATTTGTTCTTTTCTACAGTACTGATAGTGCTTGGTAGACCATTTTATTGTAGTCAACTACCCACTGTCTAATATATTGTTTAGTCTATTTCTTGCATTCATACTTTACGTCGACTTCAGTTGCTCTCAAACTAACACCCTAATTATTATAGACAGGTTTGAGTGTGAGATCTGGATTATTCAATCTACTTAAAAATATTCTATATAATTTTATATTTCATCAGTTGATTTCCTATAGTAGTGTCAGTTGGACCTTTGGTCAATACTTAGTTTCATAGAATTTTGAAATGTGCAGATCACATATCTATGATTGTGACTGCCCATCCAAGCTGTCATTTATCACATGTCACCTCAACATTTTCGTTAGACCGTGAGCCATTCTGTTTCCGGCTTCTGTACACAATGTAGCTTCGCCTATTTTTCAAAAATTTTAAAGTGTTTGTTTGTCCTTGTGTAGTGTAGTGTGATGTACCATTTTATGTTTATGACATTTTATTCTTGTCGGATAGGCCGCAATTGACGAAGTAAGTCTGAAAACGTTAATCACATAAAAACTTTTATCAACCATAAACTTCGAGTTTTTATCGAAGTTAATTAATTTCTTTAGTTAAAAAAACGTTTCTTGGCTTATTTCAGATGCCCCTGAAGATGATCTAGGCATCGAAAGTACTTGAGCAAGATTAAATTAATTAAACTGAGCTCGATATTTGCCTTTTATATTATCAAAGTTCATTTATTCGAGCATTCAACCTTATATAAATTTAGTTTAATTCTAAATCTAAATGGAATTTAATATGAACTTTATAATGCCATGGTATACTGCAGAATTGAATTTCAGTCCAGAAACAGCAATACTCTATGGGTTGTTGCTATTCTTTTTATTAACTACTGTGGCTTTCCAATTTTACCAATTTTGCGTTGCAAAAATTGCAAAAATTGTATTGCTACAATGCAATTAAATAGCTAAACTAATAACTGACTTGTTATAGTTAGGCTTTTATATGGAATATTTCATTGAATTGTGTGTAATTAACAGATTGTTTACCAGTTACTTTATACTAAGTGCAACACGCTATACCAGCTTATCCCTAAGAGTTTTAGTCAGCACGAAAGAACAACATTATAATTCAAAACACGACTACTAAAATATATTGTGTCACAAACGACTGTTACGATTCCCTGCTCGCAAAAATGATCGCTATACATTTTGAGATAATTCTATTAGCAAGCCGAAAAAGGAACTGCCAAACTGGAAACATGGATAAAACGTTTTGGCTTTTTATAAAGACGTTATATATATATAAAGCTGTTAGCCCAAAACCTTAGAATAGTTTATGGAAAATTCGGATACGAATAGAATAGCAATATAGTAAGAGGGTATAAATATGTTTTCAAATTGATTTACAATGTTTTTTGAAGTATAAACTTTTTTTCCAATTCTATTCACAAATTTATCGCTATTTTTTTATCATTGTGGTATACGGCAAATTATGAATTTGTAAGATCGATTTTAAAAACTAGAAGAAAAATTTTGAATTAAGTTGGCTGCCCGTTTGATTGTCATTGGTCAAAACACATATTGGCCATATTTACACAAGATAAATCTACATAAATTCCATATATTGTTTGTATTATTTGAGGTTTTATTAACAATTATGTTAATGTTAAGCTCTCTGTTCAAAAGTCATGACCTCACCCTAGAAACAAAAATAGGATTCCTTAAATGTTACGTGTACTCAGTGCTTCTGTACGGAGTAGAAACGTGGACATTGAAGGCGGAAATTCTATCAAAACTTCAGGCTTTTGAGCTATAGTTATACAGAAAGATACTGAAGATACAATGGACAGACAAAGTCACCAATGAAAAAGTACTACGGAGAATGAACACAACCGCGGATTTGGTCAACATCGTAAAGGACCGTAAGCTGCAGTACTTGGGACATGTAATGAGAAATCACGGTAGATATGAGCTACTCCAAGTCATTTTGCAAGGTAAAATTTAAGGAAAAAGGGCCCCAGAACGAAGAAGAATATCCTCCCTTGTTAACCTGAGAGCATGGTAGAGAAAGACCTCAACACAGCTATTCAGTATAACAACCAACAAAGTCATCATAGCCAGAGTGATCGCCAACGTTCGGAACGGATAGTGTTAAAACTTTCGAGCAACCCCGTATACTACACTTTAGTTAAGTACGACCCGACGTTCTTTTTACACCCCTCGAGATGGGATGCCGGTAGTGGCGAGGAGAAGAGAGACACAGTTCACACCCGAGTCTCAACACAGAACATCCTTACGCTAAGGACGCTATTTTTTTTTAAATTTATTGTTTACAACATATTTTACATGTGCCTTTTTACTTCGATATAGTTTAGCTTAAGTGATTTGTTTTTTTGTATTATTACGTGAAATTCTAATAAGATTTAACTTACATCCTACACAGACAGGTACCCTAAGAAGAAGAAGAATTCATACAAGTCATGATGCATTTGCAGACTTTACTTAATCAGTAGATCCATTTGTACCTTTCGGTGTTGGGCCATTTAAAATACAATTCATTAAATTACAATATTTTACAATCTTCAGAGGTGTCCTATCTCTTAATGAACTTTCTCCATTCCTTCCTATTGGATGCCATCTGTGTAGCTTCCTGACAAGTCTTACCCTTACTCTGCAGCATATGCGAGATGTCACTGTTCCATTCTTTAATGGGCCTTCCTCTTCTGTTCTTCCCTATTGGTTTGGGGTCCCACACTCTATTTTCTTGTCTATTATTGTCCATCCGGATTAGATGTCTGAACCTTGCCAATTTTTTCTCCTTGATTGAGTCGAGTATCGGTTTGATTTTGAGTCTTTTTCTTATTTCTTAATTTCTGATTATATCAGTTCTTTTTACTCCGATCGTTCTTCTGAGGTATTTCATCTCTGCTGCCTGAATTCTGCTCTGATGTCTTTTGTTTAATATCCAATTTTCTGCTCCATATATCACTGTAGGTCTATATATTGTTTTGTATATTGTCATCTTGGTCTTTGTTGATATTTCTTTGTTATTAAGGAATCCACTATTTAGTGCTTGGAAGTGCTCCTGTGTTTTGCATTATGTTGTTAAGATCGTCCTCGATGTCTCCTTTGTTGTTGCATTTGTAGATAAAACACAATAAATAGTACTTCTGATATAAGATGACTGTACCCATCTAAAGTAAGTGAAAAATAAAACCCGAAAAATAGAGAGTGACAATTAAAATTCTTTTAAACTTTTTCAAAACGTTTTCCTTGTAAAAAAAATCTTTTTAATTACATCTCACAATTAGAAAATCTTACTCTTTCACTTTTATGCGATAAAGTACCTTATTAATTAATAATTTAATGAATTTACTAGCATATATACTGCCGAATTCATTATTTTTTAACATTACTTTACTATCTAAATTGTAAAAATATACACTCTTCCTTATTCTATTTGGTTTTGAATTTGTAATATAGAATTTTTCTCGAATGAATTGGCCATTTCAAAAAAAAGTCGGTTGTTATCTCGCCTTTGATAAATTTAAAAATTCTTTCGCACAGAAAGCACAAACGCTGCACTGCGCAATTGACCAATTCAGATTTCAAACGACCCCTTTCATTGGTAATATCCACATGTGTCAGCATTTATAAAGTCCCAACTGAAAGGGTTACGTCAAACAAAACACCCGAACAAAAGAATCTAAAGAAAAAATGTGGGTCATGCACAGGGAACTCAAAGAAATGAAATGTTAATGCAGCGTGAGATCTTAAATAAAAAAGGTAATCGGTAATTTTTTTGTTGGCAGCATGCGGATATCTATTTATAGGTCTTATTCTCTATAAAAGTGTTTAGAACAGCGGTTTCGGTGATAACGCACTACATACAAGTAAATATATGTATTTTATATCCGTTTCAATTGATCCTGTATTTTTTAAAGTTACCCTCAAGTATTTATATTTATCTGTTTGTTTTAATGAGTTATAATTTTTACCTCCAGGTCTGCTGCGGTCATTCCAATGACCATGTATTGTATTTTATCATATTTAGTTTCCAAACCCCAACTTTCAAATTCTTCTTCTAGCTTTTTTATCATGTAAATGATGTTGTCTTTGTCTTCTGCTAAAACTATTTGATCATCAGCAAAAAACCAAACCATCCTCCTCTCTGAAAATATATCATTGTAATTAGGGATGGTTGGAACAGGGATTTTTCAACAACTGTTACAACCTGTTTCAGTTCCAAAAATTATCTGTTTAAAAAAAACTGCTTCAGTTCCAAACTGTTTCAAGTCTAACACTGTGTTATGGGCTGTTTCAGTACCGGTTCGGTTTGTTCCAGAAAGGTTGTTGCATTAACAATAGACCATTGTATTTGTGGTTGTATATTTTGAAAGTTTGAAGTTTTGTCGCGAGTCAACAATTCACAGTTTCCAATCATGGTTTATGCGTATGCACATACTTTCCACTCCACTGGAACTGCAACAACCATATAAAAGCACAGCAATGTAACTGTAATTTTAACACTGATGTGTTGTGTGATAAAAAGCTGTTATATTGGAACAGGAAAACTTGTTGATCAATACCTGTTCCAACCTGTTCCAAATAAAAACCTGTTTCGAAAAGAACAGATCCTGTTCCAAAGTGGCATCTCTAATTGTAATAACAAAATCTTAATATCCACTAGCAGTCTTCTGATTTCTTGCTCAACAAATTTACTTTCGTTCAATTTCTCTTCCTAGAAACCTGAAAACTTTTTACCAAGTATTTCAAACATTCTTCGTCTTTTGGGAGAGATTTCACAATTTGTTTTATGAGACCTAGCTTTATATAAAGGGGAGAAAAGAGAATTTTTCTAGTGTTATTAAGTTTTCTTGAACATTGTTTTTTGTCCAACTGTAAGCGTTCTTGGCTCCTAAATCAACATACACAAGATCACCCCACGTTTGGCAACCGCGATTTTAACATTCTAGTTTTTAAATACTTATTGTTAAGTTCTCATGGCTTTTTTTTTCAAGAAGACAGACTGTCCAACACAAGTTGAAATATAAATCAACGGTATGAAGTAAAACTACTTTTAAGCTGCGCTTCGATAAGTCGATGAGAAGACTAGATTGTCTACAATAGAAATAACGTAATACCGATTTGGCTGCATTATTTATGTGTCTTGTCTTCCTATTTTGTGTATGTACACCACCCTTGCAGTTGTCCAAGTCTTTGGTTTGTAACCTGGTGCTATGCTAGCCCTAACGATCTTCGTTAGGATAGACAATAAGATATTCAATCCTTTTTGTAGTAGAGTAGGAAATATCCCATCCTTCCCTAGAGATTTAAACGGAACAAAGTGGTTTATAGCCCACTTTACATTCTCCGCTTTAATATTTATTGCAAAGAATTCCCAGTCTTCTTTCCTAGGACGTTAAGGTCTTTCAGTTGTCCAAGTCTTTGGTATGTAACCTGGTGCTAGGCTAGCCCGAAAGATCTTTGTTAGGGTAGACAATAAGATCCAATCCTTTCTGTAGTAGAGTAGGAAATATCCCATCCTTCCCTGGAGATTTAAACGGAACAAAGTGGTTTATAGCCCACTTTACATTCTCCGCTTTGGTGTTTATTGCAGAAAATTCCCAGTCTTCTTTGCTAGGACATTAAGATCTTTCAGGTTTTTAACCTGAGTCTACTTATTAATAATTGTTAATCCTGGGAAATGGTTATATAGTAAGAGCTCTAGCATTTTATTTTTAGATTCAGCAAAAGTGCCATCAGGTTTTTTATAGCCGCCTCATTTAGTCTTTTTACACTCGAGTTTATCTTGAGGGGATTTCAGGATCTGTTTTCCTACGATTTTGAATTATTTCTCTTAATATTACTGTTGTTTCAATACCCTTTTCATGAAAAATTGCAGATAGGGGCTTGTAGAATATTTTTATTATAAAGCAAACAGCTGATTTTAGTTCTCTCGGAAGTGTAGAAGCAGTTATGCTACGTTTAATTGGCCATTTTTCCTCATACCACAGACACTCTATGCGATTCAGATACGGACTTTTAGATGGCTACACTATAACTATAACCTGAATATTTACTTCACGAAGCTAGTCAGTCGCTTGGGATAATGACTTAAAATGAAGCAATTCTCTTTATTTTTTTTTTCATCCGACTTAATTTGAATACAGCCATATAAAAGACGAATTACCAAATGCCGGAAAGGCTTTAATTTTGTTTAAAATAAATTAATTTATACTCTAGTCGTCAGAGACAAAAATGCAACTGAACCTCTAAAAATCATACTAATAATATGCATTTTTCTGAGAATGTTAATTTTGGGACCACGAAAAATATTTAAAAAAGTTTACTATTCCTGTCCCGGCTTTCCCTCCCCCTGCTTAAACCACAACTCAAAACCAAGCCAAAGATGTTGGAGAAAGGGCGCTTACCGAAGATTTAAGGGTTCTCTGCGACTACTTGAAACAATGGCGACTTCGCCCTAATACAAACAAAACTGAGACAAGCCTCTTCCATCTCACAAATCAGCTTTCGGATGACACCCTTAGCATCACCTTCAATGGCGAGACTTTGAAACATAATAACAACCCTAAATACCTGGGTGTAACGCTCGACAGATCACTGACGTTCAAAACCCATCTTACGAATGTAGCTGCCAAAGTGAGAACCCGTAACAACATAATAACAAAGCTTGCTGGAACGACATGGGGTGCCACTGCGGATACACTTCGAACCTCCTCACTGGCCCTGGTGTATTCTGTCGCTGAATACTGCGCACCGGTATGGCTAAATAGCGCTCATGTCAACAAGATTGATGTTCAACTAAATTACACTATGAGAGTAATATCTGGTACTATTAAATCAACTCCACTAAGATGGCTTCCAATTCTGAGCAATATAGCACCTCCAGATATTCGACGAACGGCAGCACTTGTCAGAGAATATCAGAAAATCATGGCAAATAATCGTCTGCCAATTCACCAGTATATTCCGCACGCCGCACGAGACCAACAAAGACTGAAGTCCAGACGACCCCCTGTCCAATCCGTTCAGGGAATGGGTGATAGCTACAATAAGCAAGAGCAGTGGACGAAAAGATGGATGCCAACAACAGAGCCAGACGTCATCAAAATAACAAGTACGTCGATCGGCTTCACTGGATCAAACCTGCCACGCCCTATATGGACAAAATTAAATCGCATACGCACGGGTCATGGCAAATGTGCCGATTCTCTATACCGATGGGGTCATGCAGAAAGCCCACAATGTGATTGTGGATCCCCGAGACAGACCATCCAACACATCATGGCGGATTGCCCAATCCGCAGATACAGCGGAGACCTTCAAGATTTTGCAGAGTGTTCTCCTGGTGCAATTGAATGGCTGTGCAATTTGGACATTAATATTTAATATTTAACTTAGGTTACAATTCCAATTTGAACATAATTATTATCTAAATACTACTTTTATCGTATTGTAATTATCTATACGCTAAATAAATAAATAAATAACCACAACTCATTTAGAGAAAAAAACGGAAAAATCGATTAACAAAGAATTTGTGAGTCATAAAAAATATTTCAAATAAAAAATGTAGCTGAGACAATTTTTAACAAAAATGTATATGAGCACTTTTTGTATCAAATACACCTTTCTTTCAAAAGTATCGCTTGAAGCTACGCGTGGGAAATCAAGTTTAAAGAAAATTTGTATAAATTTGATGGTAAAAATTCGATACCTTACCTCGCGTTAGAATTTATGGAACTGAACCTCTAAAATTCATACTAATAATATGCATTTTTTTGAGAATGTTAATTTTGGGACCACGAAAAATATTTAAAAAAGTTTACTAGGTATTCCTGCCCCGGCTTTCCCGTCCCCCTGCTTAAACCACAACTCATTTAGGGAAAAAACGGAAAAATCAATTAACAAAGAATTTGTGAGTCATAAAAATATTTCAAATAAAAAATGTAGCTGAGACAATTTTTAACAAAAATGTATATAAGCACTTTTTGTATCAAATACACCGTTCTTTCAAAAGTATCGCTTGAAGCTACGCGTGGGAAATCAATTTTAAAGAAAATTTGTATAAATTCGATGGTAAAAATTCGATACATTACCTCGAGTTAGAATTTATGGAGAGGGCATCAAGTGACTAAAAACGACCTCACTTCGGCCATATTGTTATGATCGTTGTGTCAGATCGTGTATGATTGTTTACGTTTGTTGTTTTTAGAATATTTTTTAGTTTTAATACTTTTATAGTAACTGTAATGTTATATTGTGATAGTGCATAATAATAGTAACTTGTTCTCAACGTAGTTGCAGTAGCAGTAGCAGTAGCAATAAGATAAGAAAATCTTCAGGAATAACGTTTCTTAGGTTAGTATACAAATATGTAAACAAAGTAATGGTCCATACTTGATTAATTTTTCAGATATTAAATATTTTGAAATGTTTACAAAAAAGCAATTAAAACATTCACTTCCAATAAAATTGAAGTGATGAATAGGACAGAATATAAGATACTAATAAACAATTTTTAAGCTTTTTAGAATATTTTTGAGTTCATTAATCATATTTATTATTTAAAATATAAATTTGTTATTAATGCTTAGTGATGCATATAGATTGTATTTTAAGGTTCCATCTCAAATCAACCAAAAGCCGAAAGTTTTATGGTCAGAGATACTACCGACTTCAGTTTAGTGATTTATTGTCTCATAATAATAAATTTTTTCCTTTGACTATGGACAATTGATAATATAAGTACGGTGGTAAAAAGCCAAAGAATAATTGTTTATATTATTTATTGTATAAGTTTATACGTATTTTTGTCTAATTTATTAGTAATTGTATATACAGTGGGTGATCAAATTATTAGAGCCACCTCATAAAATTTTACTTTTTGTTTAAAATGGTATGTGATTGAGCTATAAAACATATTTTTGTACCTAATTCTATTTTACTGTGATTTCGAATCTTATAAAGTTTTTATATATATATATATATATATATATATATATATATATATATATATATATTTATAAATACATATACATATATTAAAAAAGAAACGAGTAATTGCATGAAAACACTTAAAATTATGCGTGAAGCCTAATACTTGGTAGTGTCATCCTTTGCAGGAATGACTGCCTGGTACCTTCTTGGCATACTTTCTATGCATATCTGGCAATTTTGTGAAATTTTTCCACTCCTGTGCCATTCTGCTATTAAGCGCTCGATCAGTTGACGCTTTGCAGTCATAATTTTATTAAGAAATTTCTTATTCATGAGCTTTCAAAGATTTTCTATTGCATTCAGATCTGGCGTGTTGCCATGGAGGTTGTCTGGTTGTCAGCAAGGAATTTTGTAACAGTTTTTGCCTTGTGACAAGACGTCGAGTCATACATAAACGTGAAACTCTTATTCAGAAACCACTCCTGGGCCTGGGAAAGCATTTTTGCTTGCAGTACTGGTCCTGCCGCATTGTTCCTTCGACAATGTAGAGTCTACCAGTTCCTTGACTGCTTATGATAGACCACACCATGATGTTTAGGGGGTGCTTTACCGTCCTTACAATACAATCAGCTTTATCTTTTTCCACAGGTCTTCCCCTTACAAATTTAGCTCTATCCATGAGGATCTGCACGGTAGATTCGTCCGAAAAACAAACCTGGAATATTATTATTATTTTAGAATCAATGACAAATTGATCAACTGTAAACTACATAAAAGAAAAACAACGTTAAGTAATGTTATTTACCTGATTCCAATTATCAATGGTCCAATCTTTATGATCTTTAACCCACTGAAGCTTTTTTTCTTCATGGCTGGTATGAGTAGCAGATTTTTTGCGGGTTGACAGGTTGAAAACGCCAGATTCTTTATTCACCGATGAGCTGTCATTGGTAAAATACTGGTGCCAGACTCATGCATCATTTTCGTTCAAAACCTTCAAGGTGTTTTTGTGTGCCAAGACAATATCTGGATTTTTTTTCATCTCGTTGGCATTGTAATTTTTTTTAAACAATATTTTTGTTTGTGTCGTGGGATCAAATCCAATTTTTTTTTTATTTCTACACAGTAATTCAATTCTGATATTCGGCAGATATTCATTGTTGTTTGTTTAATATTAAACTTTAGTTAATTTGAATTTATCAAATACATAAGTTGTAAAACGAACATATTTCTTTTATTTCATACCGTATATTTAGTTTACCTGTTAAAATCGTATTTATATTATTATCTCTTTCAGGTACAACTTGTTTGATTTTATTAATTATCTCTTTTTGTTCCCGTGTAGTAACCATCTGTATCTATCTCATATTGTTTTTGTCTTATTTTCTTTCTCGTCACTTTATATCTTTCACATTATCGCTCTTATCTAATTTTCTATCCATTCTTGTAGTTACTAGGTTTCCCTATTCCTTCAAAGATAGGGTGGTGCCCAAAAGTTTCTTCTCTTACGTGTATTTACCTCACTCGCGAATCTCTTGTAGTTCAGCTCTGTCGAATCCTGACCAAGACACCTCTACCAGACTGAAGCCCATACTGTAATACCCTTATTTGTTTAACTGTGTAGCCAATGATCAGAGCATTTTTCATTTTCCATTAAGCACACTTCTCCACAGCTTAACAGAGGCATTTATTACGCTATACTTTTAATTAATGTACATCTTGTATTCGTTCGTTTTAATCAATTTATTTCCTACATTTTTTATGCTTGCGCAGTTAGTGAATTTAGTGTACAAATCATAGTTTATTAAAAATATATTGCACCTGTATGTTTTAATTTTATTAATAACTAATCATTATTATTGTATAGTAGTTTTAATATTATTGAAGTACGGACCTGATCCTACCGCCATATTGGTATGATCGTTAATCACACTTTCTGACGCCGTTTTTAATATACACTTTAATATGCTCATAGCTTCTCCATAGATTCTAAAAAAACTCGATGCACTACTCGCGTCACAGTCTCGTGCATACTCAAGCTGTATGTCGTATAATAGGTGAAAAACGAAATTCAACCTAAAAAATTGTTTTCAAGTATGACACAAGGCTTCTACTTACGCTGGTAAATACACATTTGTGCCGCTATAGCGGTAGTGTCTAAAAACAACCGCTTCGTTTTGGACCGCTATTTCCGTTATGTCACATAGTGAACTTCGCTTTGACGGCTATAGACGTAAATGCCCGTATACGTGTTAAGAAATTCGGTTATATTTTTTAACTTTAAATCCGTAACTTTTCTGGCTACACCTTTACCTAGGGTAAGTTAAGCCTTGTCGACTTATTTTGATCCTTAAAAATCGAGCTATAATTTCTGACCAATATTTTTGTGACACCTTGCAGAAATGTTTTCAGGTCCTATTAATGAATTTCTTTTAATTTTGTAACTTCACTGTCGCATAAGTTGTTATCAAAAACAATGTCAACTCATTTTCTTTCAAATAAACTGTGATATTATTTATAACCAAATAAAAGACCTGTATACTGTCGTTAGAAATTAAATAATTTTTCGTAAAATAGTTTCGAAACACAATTCAGATTTCTGCTTATAATCTGAGCCTTCTAAAAATTGCAAGGCAAACTGAGCTGAGAACACCTATGAATAACTGTTCTGATGAGACCTATTAGGTTGAAATACGTATCAACAGATACATACATTTGATTTCTGCGTGAATTCAAATATTTGCTATCTTTTTCATTAAATAATGTTTGTGAATTTAAAAATCTAGTCTTCAGTGCTTTTATTCTAAAACCATTTTCATCGTTTGCTCTTTATCTTTTAAAGCAACTTTTTAAACTAAATTCAAACATTGAGGATTATACAGGGATTGTATGTCTAATAAATTTCTGTGCAAACATTTTAGGGGATTTCCCTCTCTTTTAACACACCTTTAACTTTCGCAAGAAACTTCTGCACCGGTTGGAAACTCATTATTTTAAAATGAAAATTCCGCAGAACACTTCAAAAGATTTCACCAACTTCGCCTTCGTCTTAATTCACTTGTAATTTGTATCAAAACGGTCAACAATCCTGAAATTTTAATATCCTTTGTAAAAAGTTCAGACTCTCTCCAAACAACCGCCCATCGATTCTAATATTAATGAGCGCGATTACCGCCTCCGGAGCTAGTTCTCGGAAAGGCTCTTTTGAAGTTTCGACGAATATTATAACATTTTCCCAACTTTGAAATAACGAGGTTTGTTAGATTCAAATTAAAATAGGTATAATTAAGACCAATCTTTCTGAACTTACTAAATTGAATTGAATTTAAATTTAAAATAATATAGGAGACAACCTATAAGTAAAAAAAGTCTAGTAAAAACACGATTTTATAATTAATAAGCTTCAGATATAATATAACAAAAAGATTTTATTTGCTTTGTAGATAGCAACGTATATTACTGGAAGGCTCTTTATGTTCTAATACATGTGCGTTGATAGCCACATAATATACCTATATGTTAAGAATGAAAGTCTTATCTGCTGTCTTATCTAATTTAAAATTTTGTCAGATCTGCATTTTTACAGTTTATGTTAAGCCAATTGGTCGAATCTCCATTTGTTAACATTTTTTGTCGTATCTTCGCAAGACGATTTGTAGTTATGACAAATTTGCTTAACAATTCTGTAGTTTCGACCAAATATTCTAACAACAGGAAGATCTAAGCTAATCATTCATAGTGTTCCCGCCTTTTTAGTTTCTTAACCTAAAAATTAAACGGTTGTAAGCGGTATTCGGTGTATCTGATTTTTAGTTATTTACTAATATTAATCTTATTGTTAGAGTGTTTTTAAGTGTGTTTACATTATTTATTTATTTATCTATTACAAGTTTATTAACTAAACCAGTAACAATGGACAGAAATAGCAGAGCATTTAAAATGCTGCATATTTTAAATAACCAACAAACGGAGAAAATACATAGTTTACGACGTGTCGTGAAGAAACCTAAACTTCAACATGATAATGACCCCGATTTTATTTTGTCAGATTTAGAGACGGAAGAAATTGAGGAACCGAAATTAAACAGAAAAGTAAAGATGATTATAAACAGAAGTGATTATAAAGTAAAGATTATTAGTTATATAACTTTGAGAGCTGCAAATGTTGTTCCTGAAGAATCTGATTCCAAAGGTGAAGAAGAAGGTAAGGAAGACTGTCTCCCTTTTATTCAGGAAATCTTGGTAGATATAATATATGTATCTGTTGAAAGGGCGGAAAAAGACAATTTAACTAAAACAGGGGAAACCCGTAAACGAATGAAATTTAAAGAGAGCCTAGCAATGAGAAAAAACAATTAACAGCCACAATTGCTAAGCACGGTGTAAAACCATCTTGTATCTCTTGCAAGAGAAGATGTTCCGAAAAATGGCAGAGATATTGAGCCAAAAGGGATCTCCTTTTTAATTTTAAAATTCAAGATGGCGGCTAACGCAACGGTTGGATTCAATCGTGATTTTAAATTTACACTACTATTGACTTGTCCTAAAAGTAAGAATAATAAAATTTGAGGCAGCTCGCCATGCAAGGCTGTGCCTTTTTTTCGTCCATTCTGGCTAATATGTAAAGAGATAATATAATATCAAAAGCACAGAACATAATAAAAAAGCAAATATGCATATAGATCTTTAAGTTCAAAAAAGAAATAAATGTGTTAAAGAAGTTGTAACGTTATAAACGTCACATCTCTATTAATTTATATTTAAATAAATATTTCATTTTAATTTCTTTAATTTATTAATTTGTTTATCTTCAGTTAATTTTTACTATATTTTTTATTTAAAAAGTAGTTGGCGCCCTCTCTATATTTCTTCCCCTGTTTTCATTTCTTCCTCTGTCATTATTTCCTCTCTCTTTCTGTCACGTAGAATAAATATTCGCCCTCTCTCTTTGTGTTCTGTGTTGACAGACAAGTTAGTTTCATGAAATAGCAACATCCTATGACATCTGTGCTAACTTCAAGTAGTTTCCCACTTTCTGTCAAAACAACTTCTAATGTAGTGGGAATATGATTTTTTGTCTGATTTTGATTTTATAAAAGAAGGCAAAAATTATAATTAGACTCATTTTATGGTCTACTAATTCTCTTGGGGTAAGTACTTTCATTGTCATATTTATTCTATAATTCTGACCGCATTTTCGACACTTCTAACCTTACTTTCTTTCCAAGGCACATTGTTTTTTTTTATATATGCATTAGGACTCTAACAGAATTTAACTAACAATCATAGTAACAATCATATTTCATTTTATCCTTGCCATACGCTATTTCTGTAATTGTAACTTTGTAAGATGGCAAGGAAGTTAAACCTTTTTCCTTGATGTGTGTCTAATGCAAAACTATTCATTTTGTTTTAGTTTATCAGCAATATACCATTTTATTGGGAATATTCACAATTTGATTGGAAATATCTACATTTTACTGGGATTATTGACCACATAAAACCATAGGACCACGTGTAACTGCAGCTCTCCAACCTACAACATTCCATTGGAGGACCTAGCAGCTAGGACACACAAGTAGCCATCGAACAAAGCAATAAGTATTTCATCAATTGTTAAGCTTTGGCAGGGTTAACTATTGTGTTTTTTTTTATTCTTTTAAATAAATGTTTGGTTAAAATTTGTTTTATTTGCTATCAACTGAGAACTCAGGTTCAATCCCTATTTTAAGACAAGACGAACTCACCCTTGAGATACTGAGCTAGGCGAGGTATAGACGATAAGCTCCCATGGTTGATTGAAGTATTATTTTCACAATATTACTACAATTCTCTTTGGTCTTATCGTTACAAAGTAACACCAATGAGAGACATTACAGAAGAAGAGGTAAATCTTAAAAGAGAGATGGAATAAGTATATAACATATCAGAAACTCATCAACATAATTTTGGCTTGACCCTCCTACGTAGGTCGTAAGCTCCTCAAGAATTTCTCTTCAGTCAAGCGCATATTCTCATATTTCTTATGTCTTCATCGATGTTATCAAGCAACTTTGTTCCGGTTCTTCCTCTTCTTCTCTTATCAATGGGTCTAACAAGGAGCTTTTTTCTAGCTGCGGTATTTTGTTTCATCCGCATTTCATGTCCTATCTATCTCAGACGTCCTATCTTAATATGTTTTACGATATCTGGTTCCTGGTATATTCTATAAAGTTCGAAGCTGCATCGTCTTCTCCACACTTTATTGTCGTTCACCGCTCCAAAGATCACTCACCTGAGTTTCCTTTCGAAACATCATAACATGTTTTTATTACTTTTTTTAGAGTCCAGGTCTCAAAAGCATATGTTAAGACTGGGTCTATAATTATTTTGTAGAATTTATGTCACATTCTACAGACTATAGAAATAAAAGAAAAAAATAAGATGATGCTCGAACAATAGGAATGACAACAGCACCAGATAGACACCGGTCGAAGAGTACATACATTGGTACGTAAGAGATACGTACATTGGCATGCTAGAAAGAACAGCTTAAATTGTCAAAACACGTCTATCTAATTCTTCATTATCATCACGGTCCTAAAGTTCTTAAAGGGCCTCGACCTTTTCGAGCTTTCTGCGCCATTCTGCTCTGTCCCTTGCTTGGATTTTCCAGTTGACTACACCAATTTTTTCAGCATCCTGTGTTATCCCGTCTATCCACCTCAGCATTGGTCTGCTCTGCCTTCTTATTTTCATAGGCTACGCTGTTAAAATCTTTTTTGTTTCATGCTTGATTCCGGTGTTCGGGCTACATGTCTTTGCAGATTAAACCTGAAATATATTCCTTTGTAGATGATGCTGCGTAAACTTTTTCCATACAATATGAGGTGAATATATCTAGAGGAAGAATAAAAGCAGGCAGTGCAAAATCAGTTGTCAGAAGCCCAGTACATATTTGTTTTATTCAAATATGTACGTAAAAGTATCTAATTTTTCTTACTCTTCTATTGAATATAGTATTATGCAGCTGTATTAACGTTGTTGTTATTGTCAGTAAGCTGTAGCTAACGTATATTTCTAAAAATAGCACCACATAAAACACTTTGTGTATACCAATTTATTATCACCTAAATTATTTATTAGCTGTTCTAATTAATTTGTCTTTCTACTTGAAATCCGGCTCCCGGCCACTGTATTCCCCAAAGCAACGTTTGTAAAGTTTTCATTAAATACCTGGTAGGCCTTTTGTTGATGTAGGTGTTATAGAACAAGCGACCCTTACACAACGGACTCATATTTATGAATACTGAGAGACTATTTCAAAGGGGAACGTGGCTGTATAGAGGTAGCAGTGATACACAGCTTTTATGGCCTTATTTTTTAGATAATGGACGGCTTAAAGGGTTATTGCGTAAAACCTATTTCATCTATTTATCAGAGCAGTATTATGTGTTTTGTTCGAAGACAAAGACTGTTTTATCGCAGAGGGAAGCCACTATAGAGTGTACGGTGCCGGGAGATTATACAAATAATTAGAAGCGAAGATATATTACTACAAAATATAAGCCAATTTTGGAGAAAGTTTAAAAAATACATCAGTGTGATAAGTACATTAATAAGTGACCCATCCTTTCTCTCAAGTAGGTCGGGAACATTAATAAAAATTCAAATATTTAAAAATTACAAAAATGTCCATTTTTTTCTAATTTCCTTGCAGGAATTTGGTGATCAGGATTGTTAATAGCATCCTGTCAAAAATACTCTACCATCGTCAGTTTAAATAATTCTTAAACGAAATGTAGGCTCAGTATTCCGACCTCCTTTTTCATAATAAAGTGCCATAGCTTTGCAAAGGTAAGGTGTTGAAACGTTTTGCTTTGTGCTTGAACGAAATAAATACATTCCTAAATGAAAAAGACATCAATGACCCTGAATTAGGGAACGACAAATTTTTTTTTGTTTAATAAAACTCCAACAGGAATCTTATGACTATTGCTATCTGATCATTCACTATGATCAATAAGCAAGTTAGTTCTATATATAAATATTACAAGAAACTTATCTAAGGTTATATTCAGCAATATTCCTTAGGCTCTAATACATTATAGTACTACTAGCTAACGTGTACACTTTAGCCGCACTTTACTCTGCTTTTTCACTTTCACTCACTTATAGCACTAAATCAAACGGCTTCGTTCTCTTTAGTCTTCTTATCTGGTTGGCGTTGTCTAGGAGTTTGATGGCCTCGACGTTCACGTGGTTGGAGAGCCTTTGTTCATGACTCTCGGCAAACTTACTTATTGTCTGGATAACTGTATCCATCTAGAGGTCTCGATGAAGATCACAGTTTAGTCATGCTAATAAACAATTTTGTTTAAAATTATCTCTACATTTTTCTATTAAGACGAACCCATTCTTGGTAAATCGATTTTTTTCGTTTTTACCCCTACTAGGTGGGTGGTTTTAGGGAAAAGCGTTTAGGTATCACGTACGAAGTTCCTAGGCTTAGGCCGCACGCTAGTCCATACAGAAGTTTGCAATTTTTTTTACTCTTTTTTTCCTATTTTTACTCTACTTAGAAGTAAAAGTTATAAACAATCGGATGATAATCTTTAAACCATTACCTTCTGGAGCTCTTTGTCTATAAAAATTTTCATATTTTTAAGATATTTATATAAATAAAAACCATCAGCATTGCTCACGAAAAATACCAAAACATTAGGTAAAGAAAATTGAATTTCAAAGTTCAATATTGGCATGCGTAAAAATACGTATTTTGTTGGCTTCTAATAAATAAATTATCTTAATTTTTTTTAATTCCATTTAACTTGAATAGACACCTAAAAAACATATTACCAAATCTCAAAGTTGCTTTAGTTTTGTCAAAATTCATTAAACTATTTTATTTTATACTCAAGCCGTCAGAGAAGAAAATGCCACTGAGCCTATAAAAATTATACGAACAAGCTAAATTTTGCTGAGAATGTTTATTTTGGGACCCCAAAAAATATGTAAAGAAGTTTTTTACCTCTTCTACCCCTGACTTCGCCCTAAACCACCTCACCTCTTAGGGGAAAAAACGGAAAAATATATATTTCAAATAAAAAAAAATTATATTTCAAATAAAAAAAGTAGCTTAGATAATTTTGAATAAAAATCTTTATTAGCACTTTTTGTGTAAAATGAACCGATCTCCCAAAAATTTGTATCAATTTGAGTGCAATAGTTACTTTCTATAAAAGGGTTAAATAAATAAACGATGCGGAATTTTTGCCATTTTTATTTAGTATTTATTATTACTATTTATTATTTTATTTATAAACGGAATGGTGTTTGACTAGGTGTCAGACTAGGTAATAATTGCTAATGTTCCAGGTGCTCTACGAATTCGAGATCCTTTACTAAATACTTTATTGGGTTTAGTCCCGATAGACCATTCAGTTGAATTAAGTAAAAACTATAAAGACATAAAGAGAGATCTGTTTCAATATCACATGCACCAATGGATCATTTTTGTTGATTTAAAAATGATCTGCTGCCTCCTCGGACAATAATGTGGACATCAAAATATTCCGGCTTTTTGTGTACGTGGGACAGCAGAACTCGTGAGAAACATCGAGTACAGTCGAATTAGCTGTGAAGATCTGACCTGAAACTTAGTGGTCCAAACATTGTACATCAGCCATTTGTTGATAAAGAGAATATTACATTTCCAACTGTACATATAAAATTAGGTCTCATGAAACAATTCGTTCAAACTTTGCCAAAATTGAAGGAGACTATTATTTCAACTACCTCATATTGACATTTTCTAGCTTGTCATTTAAAAAAATTAAGCCTAGTGTTTTTAATGGTACAGAGATTCGGTAGAGATTTCACGGCAACAATGCCACAAATTTAAAATAATGATTGGTTGGCTTTTAAGAACGTTGTTAGAAACTTTTTTTGGAAATATACGAACACAGAATTACGCTGAAATTGTCCAGCAACTCTTCCAATTGCTAAGTTGCAACATGAGCATCAAACTGCATTTTTTACATAGGCACCTTGATGATTTCCCGGAAAATCCTAGAGCAATTAATGATGAGCAGAGTGAATGATTCCACAAAAAAATTAAAGGTCGAGGAGGCACAGAATCAAGGTAGAGGGGATGTATATGAAGGGTACAGGTCCATAAAGAGCTAAGTCACAAAATATTTATTTCGTACAAAACGGAAATGTTAAGGTGACATGCCAACTTAACATTTCCGTTAATACCATTCTCTCTCCTGTTGCCGATGCGACAAATTGCAGCTTCGACTAATTTCAAATAATTTTAAACTGTTTGTCCTTGTTAAGTGTAGCGTTTGCACAATTTTATGTCTAATATTATGTTTATTATATTCTGCGCTTGTTGGATAGCCCAAAACTGACGAAATGCCCCTGATGATGCTTTAGAAAGCGAAAGTATTGGGGCAAGATTTAATTAATAAAATTGTGCTCGATATCTGCCTGTCATTTTATCCAAGTTCAATTATTATTGTACTTTGAAAGTTAGTTGAAAACAGTTCATAGATTTAAGACAACAAAATTGCTGTTCTTCTGTGTAATACATCTGGTAATGTCGATAAAGTTGGCAAATCAAGTAATTTTTCATCTACAACTTTGATTTCAAAATGATTTATTATCATAATTTACAATTTAAATAATAAACCATTTTAGGCTAATCCTTTCCTGTGTTCATTTGTAGCTGGATACATTTGAGGCATTATGTAAGTATCTAATCAGTAGTATTGTGTTTCATAAAATTTATGGTGAAAAGGGGGTTACATACATTTCAATAATGGCTGTTTGTGACGTTTAATAGCCGAATTTAGAAAGGCAGGGTATTTTGCAATCTGGATTAGAGGGATCTCAATATGGATAATGCAAGTAGGAGAAAATTGTAAATTTGGGGACTAAGGGATAAGAACCACGAACTGAATTACTTTCATGGCTATACATTTGCATATCGACTTTCCGAAAAATTATTGCGAGAGCCAGTTATTGTAACATAATACTAGACTTCCGCAATAAAGTAAATATTGTAGCGAGATTAAATAAAACGAGCGGTTCGAATTTATATAAATATATTTATTTATAACTTTACAGTTCGGTATTCTCTTATCAACTAAACTTACTCCTACACCGTTACATATATATACCAAAGTATTATTTTCGAGAATATTCGGGAGTAGTCCCACCTCTAATTCGTTATCTGAAGGGTGGAATTTTACAGCGCTTGATGTATCGCCGACACTTCTCGATGCTTCGAGATGCGACCGTAAGGCGGGCCACTTAGATGCTGTGAGCTGTTGAATGCATGTTCGTAACACTGCTCCCCTCTTAGATCTGAGCGTCCCGATCAGGAACTCTATCTATAGGCCCAGGATGGCGGAATCTACAGGACTCTCCAGCTCTGCATGAACCCCTCAGAAAGAAATAACAGTCTATTGTCTTTGAAGGACACGATCTCTTCGGATTAATGCAACACACAGTAATTCTTACACCGGTTTCTCGGAAGATCACTTCAAGCATGCTTCTGACAATCTTCCAATCCAGATTATCTAGTGCATGGCCTATCTTGGGTAAAGCCAAGTTCTTAATGTCGTAATTGCAGACGACTTTCTTCAAATTAGTCAGAGCTCGCCATATATCCTCGTAGCTTGCCCTGTCTGTATACGACTTTCTGGTCACCATATACAACAAAGATCGAGAACCATCTTCTAATCTCAGCACTCTTCCAACTTTAGGCTGCTGGTTTTTTAACTCGTCCAAGCGACCAAATTTCTTATAAAATACAGATGAGATTCCTTTAGTCATCTCAAGATCTTGGGCAACACAGTGGGCTAGAGAGACGTTATGCGGAACACTAAAAAGATCCTGCTGAACTTCTGTCGTCACGCCGAATCTAGCACTCTTTCTCTCTGCGTAATTTGACATAAACTCATTAAAACTTGGTCGCCGATTATCTTTGATCTCATGTTGAAGGGTTCGGACTTCTTCGGTTTCGTTTGAGCCAGCATAAGGTGCAAGACGATTTACGTGAACTACTTTTGGTTTACCTTTCGGCAACTTCTTAATTCGGTATATTACGTCATTTATTCTCTTTTTAATTTCATACGGACCCTCCCATTGTCTTTGCAGTTTAGGAGACAAGCCACGACGACGTTGTGGATTATAAAGCCAAACAAGATCACCTACTTCATAGCTTTCATTCTTGCATCGAGAATCATATTGATCTTTCATTCTGTCACTGGCTAACTGGATGTGCTGTCGGGCAAGTTCATGAATGTTGTTCATTCTTAACTTTAGGCGGTCGACATAATCTTCGCTTGCAACATATTCTTCAGAAGGTCTGCAGCCAAACTCTAGGTCGCAGGGCAAACGAACTTCACGACCTAACATCAGGCAGGTTGGAGTCTGGCCCGTAGTTTCATTCACGGCCGAGCGGTAGGCCATTAGGAATAAATGAATGTGCTGGTCCCAATCTCTTTGATGTTCTGATACAACTTTGGACAGGTGTTTACCCATCGTTCGGTTCATTCTCTCGACCATTCCATCTGATTGAGGATGAAGGGGTGTCGTTCTGGTCTTATTGACACCAATCAATTTACAAACGTTTTGAAAAAGGTTTGACTCGAAGTTTCGCCCTTGGTCGGAGTGGATCTCCAAGGGAACACCAAATCGGCTAAAGAATTCTTTAACCAGTACCTCTGCAACGGTAGCAGCTTCTTGATTTGGTAGCGCATAGGCCTCAGTCCATTTCGTAAAATAATCCATGGCAACTAGGATATATTTATTTCCATCATTTGTCTCTGGAAGTGGACCTGCAATATCGATTGCTACTCGTTCCATAGGACTACCAACGTTGTACTGTTTCATGGGTGCCCTCTTTTTACCAACTGGACCATTACTGGTTGCACACAGTTCACATTTCCGGCACCATCTTCTTACATCATCTTTACAGTTCACCCAATAGAACCGTTCTCGAACCTTTTGCAGAGTCTTCGTAATACCAAAGTGTCCACCTGATGCACCGTCATGCAACTGACGTAATACTTCTGACACTTTACTTTTAGGTACAATCAACTGAAACTTAGTTTCTGTACCATCATCGTTCTCAAAGGTTCTATAAAGAAGATCATCTTTGAGCACTAGGCAATTCCATTGGCTCCAGTAACACTTGACTTCGGGACTACATGCACTAATGTCTTGCCAAGAAGGTCTTTCACTTCGACGCACCCAATCCAATACTCTTTTTATACATGGATCATCTGCTTGGGCGTCTTGTAGCTGTTGAGGCTGCCATTGGTCATTAATAACGGTGGTTCGCCTAACGGGGCAAAATCGTTCTTCTAATTGAAGACAATGATTACGATTGTATGGCCGTCTTGATTGAACATCAGCATTTGAATGACTTTTTCCAGCCCAGTGTTCTATCTGTTCTAGCTTTCTGACTGTTGTATTATTTTCTTGCACTTTGTGGCGAATGTGACCTTCGTTGTTACCATTCCAACATCTGGGTTCACGTTTCTTCGGCATCATGTTACGAACTACTTTCCGTACGATTTCCTCTAGACGTTTATCGTTTCGTTCGTCACTTTCTTCAGAGGTTCGTACTTGATAGCTCCGTGAAACTCGACTAGCTATCTCATGTTCCAAGGCAATGGCGAGCGCTTCATCTAAAACTTTCGGTCTTGCTAGTCGTAAAGCTTTCTGTAGTTCACTGTCTCTCAACCCATTGACGAAGGCATCTACAGCAATTTCTTCCAAAATGTTGTCTGGTACCTCTGGATAGGCCAACAGCGCTATACGAGCAATATCTGCTTCAAATTCTTGCAAACTCTCACTTGCTCGTTGAATTCTACTTCTTATTTGTACTTTGTAGACTTGTTGTAGATGGGCATCTCCGTAACGTTTGTCTAGTCGAGTAAACAAGGTCTGGTAACATTTTTCTTGACCCTTAGGAATCGATCTTAGGATATCTGCAGCATCACCTCGTAAAGCAGCAGTCAAGGAAACAGCTTTTTCTTGTTCTGTCCAATGATTGGCTGTTGCAATAGCTTCAAATTGTCTAAGGTATATGGACCAAGAGGACTTTCCATCAAATGGTGGCAATTTGAATCTCATATGATGTGTCGTTTCGTCTCTCGGTAATTCTTCTTTTACTACCGGATCTAAGGCTACTTTATTAACTGGTGGTAGCACTTTTGTGTTAGTTATCATTATTTCTAATTGTTTGATCTTCTCTTCTACGTCTTCTATCTTGTCGTTTACATTTTTCTGTATCTTATCGAATGTTCTTGAGACTTCTTCAAATTTCTCATTGTTTTGGTTACATACTTCGTCGAATCTTCTAGACATATTTTCAAATTTCTCGTCATTTTGTCTAGCTATTTCTTTAATAATTTGAGACGTTTCATCGAATCTTTCATCATTCTTTCGAGAAGATTCTTCAATCATTTGCGACGTTTCATCGAATCTTTTGGAAACGGTATCGAACTTATTATCATTTTTCTTAGAAGTTTCTTCTATCTTCATTAAAACTGCTTCTTCTGCTGATTGAAAATGGAATGTCTCTGGGTCATCTCCATTCTTGTTAAGAACATTCTTTAGTCGTTCTTGGAGGATCTTCTTGGACCCGCTGCAGTCTTCATCGCGTTCTTCAAGTTGCTCACGCAACTGTTTTACTGAAAGTTGTACTAGCAGCATCTTTGGTCAGGCACACACGTACTTTTTAAATGTTCTTTCGTACAACGATCACTACTGAACTACGCGGATGTTCCCGACGAACAATACTTTTCAAAAGTTCAAAAGTCTTTTTCAAAAGTCACTGTTGACTATTTTCAAATCTCACACCGGACACCACTGTAGCGAGATTAAATAAAACGAGCGGTTCGAATTTATATAAATATATTTATTTATAACTTTACAGTTCGGTATTCTCTTATCAACTAAACTTACTCCTACACCGTTACATATATATACCAAAGTATTATTTTCGAGAATATTCGGGAGTAGTCCCACCTCTAATTCGTTATCTGAAGGGTGGAATTTTACAGCGCTTGATGTATCGCCGACACTTCTCGATGCTTCGAGATGCGACCGTAAGGCGGGCCACTTAGATGCTGTGAGCTGTTGAATGCATGTTCGTAACAATATCAAAAAAATATCATCGACTGCTAACAAAATCTATATTTGTAAAATAGACTGAAAATTGAACCTCTTTGTCTGTGATAACAGCTTTGTATTGGCAAACAGATATTATAAGACTTTTGTCTACGAGTATTCATTCTTATCAAAATCAAAATTATGTAAAATTGATCTCCATCAAAATAGTGTACACCATAGTCGGCAAGATACAAAATGGCTATTTCATAGTTTGAGTGGTGGCTACAAAAATGGCCATACAATCATAATTTCTTAAGTAACGAATGAATTACATATTTTTGTAAAACAAAAATTTTTGCTTATAGCTTTTTCTGGAATGTTGAATCTGAGGACACATTCTAGCTTGGTGGTCCAAAAATAATCAGCCATCATATATACATCCAATATACCTTGATACTGTGCCTCCTCGATCTTGAAATTGTTGGTGGAATCATTTATTCTGCTCATCACTTCATCACACTCATGTAAAAAATGCAATTTCATACTCATGTTGCAACTTAGCAATTGGAAACTCTCCAAAAGCTGCTGAACAATTTCAGCGTAATTCTGTATTCGTATATTTCCAAAAAAGTTTCTAACAACGTTCCTGAAAGCCAATCAAATATTTTTTTCAATTTCTTTCATTTATCTCATTAAATATTCATATTTAAGAAGCTGTGGACCAAATCTTGGCAGCCAAATCTGCCGAATCTGTGGAGCAAATCTTGGCAGGCAATTCGACTTTATCCGATGTTTCTTACGAGTTTTGCTGTCCCAGGTATACAAAAAGCAGCAATATTTTGTATATCCACAATATTACCCAAGGTAGCAGATCATTTTAAGATCAACACAAATAGTCTATTGGTGCATGTGATATTGAAACAGATTTTTTCTTATGTATTCATAGTTTTTACTTAAATGAACTTGATTGCCTATCGGGACTAAACCAAATAAAGTATGATAATATACAAATTTCACTACTTCGAAAATATTATAGAAACGCACTTTCTCTTGATCGAAAATAGGATAACTTAGCTCCATTTTCAAGCAAGTTTCTCTAACGCAGTGTTGATGCTAAGACGTCTAAAGCTTTTTTGGATGGCTCTAAATCTTATATTAAATCACTCAACTCTTGATAATGAAATGCCATCTATCGGTGAAAGTTAAGGTCAGCCAATAGGTGAGCAATTGTGCTTCTCATGATCCATGCTAGATTGTGGGTTAGAGAAGAAACTTGACGTTTATTTATATTTCATTAAATTACCAATGCACCTAATCCCAATACTAACCAGCATTTTAAATTTAACTAATCTGCTATTTAACTGTTCTAGGTATTCTTAATGGTTTACCTTGATTCTAATAATTATTGATGCACACTTCACTATCCTGGCTAGGTTTCCTGCCCGAATTTAAACTGACATTTATATATTTATCACTATCACACAAGTTTAAAAGGTTTGGTCGGTTTGAGCCTGCGGATTAGGTCTTGATTATCTCACAGTTTTAACACATCGCTATTTGTATGATTGTATAGTGGTTTTGCCATGCAATTTGTAAAAGGCGCAGATTTAAGCAAAAATCTAAAGTCTGGTTTTGCAAACTAAGGATGCAGTTTAAGTATCTAGGCATCACACTATCTACCAATGAAAATCTCAAAACAGACGTGGAAGATCAAGTGAATAGAGCAAACAGAGTCACAGGTTGCATCAAGGCACCAATATAGAGAAATAAAAATATCAGGAAAGAGATGAAAGGCAGAATTTACAGTCATCAAAAAATAATGACATATGCGGCAGAACTACGACTTGACACAAAAAGAACAAAAAGAATGTTGGAAACAGTAAATTTGGAACTTTTAGAAAAATTGATGGTAAAACACTATGTTTTAGAGCTAGAAGTATAGATATAAAACGTAGATGCAAGCTGGAGAACATCAAGCACTGGATAAAATAGACTAGTAAAGATGGCGACAGACGGTCCTCCAATAGGAAGACGATCAGTACAAAGACCACGAAAATGATGGAAGGTAAACATACTGGAGACCCATTACAAACAGACAGGGCCATGTCTACATAAAAAGAAGAAAAAGAAGATCATATGGAATGAGGATTCCTCAGAATGCCAAGATTGCTGACTTTATTCACGGTCAGGTTAAGTTTGATGATGCGCTGATTCACTGCTTCCCAGGATATTATGCACCTTCTAAGCCTCTTTCTTATAAATATAGCCACTCCTTGGGCTCTTTTTTCTCTCTGTATTCCTGAGAAAAAGTGGTCGTATTCTCCTAGGTTTCCTGAGCCTTGCCCTTTCTTTTTTGTTGAAGTACTAAAATATTCATTTTTGATTTATTGACTTCCGAAATGACGTCTTTAAGTTTACTGGAGAGCCCTTAAACGGTTGAAGTACCAATATTTATACTGTTATAATTTAAGTTAGGTGAAGTCCTCCTTCTAGTTTGAAGACATCAAGAGACAAGAAAATATGTATTTTAGGAAATATGCACCAATAAACGTCTGGCCATCAACAATTATACTTTATTCCTTTTTACATACAGAACAATACAAAACTTGCGATGACAGTAGTTTATGACCTATTTTTGACATTACTCATTGAATTGTCAACAATGTCACTTCATATAGAACAACTATAGAACAACATCCACTTTTTATGAAGGATATTCTTACACTCTCCGTCAACATGAAAAGTAGATGAGCTAAATAATAGACCTTTTTTCGATAATAGACCTTTTAGACACTTGCACTTTTTTCTACACTTTTTATATTCTCAGATTCCACAATTTCACCGATACCACTTTTACTTCTTCGGAGTTTTCATTCACACTAAAACATTCCGACTGATGTTGGTTCACTGATTTGGCTTTAACTTCAACAATTCGCAAATTGCATATAACCTCAGGTTTAAATCGTACGTCGTGGCTCAATACGATTCTTCTTTCAGATGGAATCCATATCCTAAAATCATCCCTGTCATTCACATATCCAACTAAATAACCATGTATCGCCTTGTCATTAAAATTTACTGCGAAGATTCTTGTTAACGTAACATTCAGTGCCAAATATTCTTAAATGTTTCAAACTTCCAATTGGCTTTCCATACCACAATTCATAGGGACTTTTACTTTCACTTGATGACTTTCCTGTACGATTCGGAATGTACACTGCAGTATTGCATGCTTCTGCCCACAATTGTTTGGACAACTTACATGTGTTTAACATAAAACGTGCACACTCTACAATAGTGCGATTTTTCCTTTCAGCAACACTATTCTGATGAAGTGTATAGGGTGGAGTGATACAATGCTCTATACTTCTCTTCGCAAGAAGTTTAGATACCTTTCTATTGTCAAATTCTTTCCCTCCATCGCATTTCAGTTACTTTACTACATGTCCATTTGTACTAGCTTTATTCAAAAATTGTTTTAAGAAAGTACATACCTCACTTTTGTGTTTCATAAAGAAAACTTTCCGAAACTTACTACAGTCATCTTTAAAACATACGCAATAACGTGCTTTTCCCAGTGATTCTATAGACATGGGCCCATTCACATCTGCATGGATCTGCAGATCACCATCTGACTCACCAGTGACTTGTGATGGATTGATTCTAGATTTGAATGGCGATCTATGCATTTTTCCAATTGCACATCCATCGCAAAAGCTTTCTTTGCACCCATTAATTTCTATATTCATTTTCTTCAATATCTTCTTTACATGTTGCTTATGCTGATGACCAAATCTTTCATGGTACACTTGCAACATATCTGTTGACTTTGCTAAGTTAAGGTAATAAAACCCCTTTGTGCAGCAGCTTTCACAGAAAACAAATAAGCACTTGCTTCAGGAACATAAAAAACATTCTTCAAGTCAGCACCTTTCCATTTATTGTTCAGATGCGTTTGAATTTTCACTGTTTCTAGTCCATGGGCTAACATACATACATCCTTGTTACCAAGTGATATACTTTCTGGTTCAGCAAATTCTTTATAAGATGAGAAATATTGCTTATCTGTAGTGATATGATTTGTGGCTCCACTGTCACAATACCATTTTCCAGCTTCAATACAATTGTTAGATGAGACACTTAAAACAACAGACAAAAAAGCAGTATCATTACTTTTATTCTTACCTAAATTCTCAGCTGATTTTTTCAACGGACACTCTTTCGCCCAATGGCCTAATTTCTTGCATTTATGACATGGAAATTTTTCTTTTGCACGATGTACATTTTTCTTTGACTTCATACTTTGGTTCTGATTGTATTTTTCTGTCGGGCTATTGCGTGCAACAAACGCAAAAGATTCTACAGTACTTTGGTCACGTAATTCAATGGTACACAATTTCTCAATCAGTAAATTCAAAGTTTGATTCTTTGATGGTATCGTGTCCCACAAATCTTTGAAATTATCAAAGTCCTTACCTAAAGTTGATAAGATCCGACCATTTAACATTCTTTCGGATAAAACATTTTCATCATGCTTTTGCAGTTCATCATTCAAATCTACAAACAGTTTCTGCAACTTCGCAACATGAGTACTAATATCTTCTTTTTCATCACGTTGGACTCTAAAAAAGGCTTCAATTAACATGTTTAACCGTTGCATACTGCTACGTTCAAATCTCGCACGCAATTTGTCCCATATTTCACTAGCGTGAGTACACGTCAACACGAGCTCGTCAACAGTTTTTCCTAGCGTACCTGCTAACAAACTTACCGCTTTCGCATCGTCTTTTAACCATTGCTGATGCTTCTGTATTTCCACTGAAGTTGAATCTTCACTAACCTCAGGACACCTACACATACCGTTTACAATGTCTTCAAGTGCATACGAACGTAATAACATCGAAACGTGCCATTTCCACTTTGATCAGTCTTCAGGACCCTCGAGTTTGTCAACTTGAATTTTATAATCGTTATTGCTGGTCGCCATATTTTATTCATTCACCTACAATAACAACAAACAAAACTGAATGAAGTACGAACCTAACCTGTTCGCAGTGGAAGCGTGGACTGGGCCCATAACCTGTTATAATTTAAGTTAGGTGAAGTCCTCCTTCTAGTTTGAAGACATTAAGAGACAAGGAAATATGTACTTTAGGAAATATGCACCAATAGACGTCTGGCCATCAACAATTATACTTTATTCCTTCTTACATACAGAACAATACAAAACTTGGCTGACAGTAGTTTATGACCTATTTTTGACATTACTCATTGAGTTGTCAACAATGACACTTCATATAGAACAACTAGAACAACATCCACTTTTTATGTTGGATATTCTAACACATAGTCCGTTTTCAAATCTTAAGTCGTCTGTGTCTGTTCAATCGTTTCCAAGAAATGTTATTGGAAGATTTAACCTTTAAAAGTTTTTAATAAGTATTGAGGGGTTAACCCGATGCGTCAACCCCCATCCTTGAAGACCGGAGCTTTGATTTCAGAGTGCCGTTCCAAAGAGTGTCTTCCGTGATAAAGACTATCCCTATCACGGAAGGATATTCACTTTCCCTGATAGGACTATCCCAAAATGAGTTCCTACCCGTTACATATCGTAGATTGGTTTCTTTCTACAAAAATCCGTCTAACTATAAGCCGACTAATTAAGCACACAAATGCACAGTATGCAGTACGGATAGCTGTGATGATAGCCAACCTCCGATAGGAGAAGGAACTACAAGAAGAAGAATTTGCAGGATGACAATCGGACAACTGTCAACTTTATTTATATTTACATAAAAACAAAGACCTCTTCTGATAAACTACTGAAAATTAAATCAAACTCTCAAGCTGTCAAAAATAATAGAATTTAATTAGTGGCGTATATTTGTCAAAAATGCCACATTTTTGTATATTACATAAAAGTAGTACCTTATCCGATTATGTTGGTGTTCCTAAATCGAGACTTAAACTTGCTCTTAGAAGTTTATTTATTATATCCGAGCATAACGTATTCAGTTCTGTCTACTTTAGAAGTGAGAAAGAAATCAAGTTAGAGAAGATTAGGCAACTTGAGTTGGGCTACTCCTTCATTATACATCCGTTTAGTAAGTTTCGTATGTACTATGAGTTTTGGCTGGTATTTCTTTATGCAGCAATTGTAATCGTCAAAGCTTTAGATGCAGGCATTCGTGATGGAAGAGCTGGAAGTTGTCCAATCCCGGAAAACTTTCATTATCAAGACCGGGACAATGCATTTAAATTATACGCCTTTATTTCTACCACCATAGATATTATATCTTGGACTGATATATTGATTAACTTTATTACAGGATATGAGGTTTCAACAATGCAAATTATAGAGCTAAAGCCAACAAAGATAGCCAAAAGATATTTGTTTAGATCTTTTTTCCTTATAGACGTACTTGGCGCCGTTCCGAGGTTTACTTTAAGATGTTTTATGGATGAACCTCCATTAATCGCGTTAGGAATACAAAACATCTTTAGCTTACTTAAAGGAATTAGATTCTTTTCATTGTTAAGGATTATAACCAGAGTTCTAACACAGTTGGGAGTAAAATCAAGATCTTGGATTTATGGAACATGCTACTTTGCCATCTTTATATTCATCCTTCACTACGCAACGATGGTGATGCTTGGGTTTCCTCGAATTACCAGAGTTTATTTTGGAAATGGCAACTGCACGCTGACTGTAAAGCGAGAACAGTCTCCTCTACATCATCAGTACACTGATTATATGTTTGAAACTTCCGCTTATTTTCTTCAAGTAGCGCTACCAAAATCTTACTACAGAGATTTGTATTATGAGGAAGTAATATTAGCAATATTTTTTTGTATGGTTGGTAAAATAGTAATGACGGTTATGTGGGTAGCTCTAGCTGCTAGTATTTTAAACTCCCAGTCGGGTAGCACAAGATATCAAGCACTTATTGTGCAGGTAGAAGAATTTATGAAGCAAAGAAATCTTCCTTTAGATTTAAGACAAAGAATTCTGCAAAATTTTTATTTCAAATACCAAGGCAATTATTTTCGTGAAGATACTCTCACGTTCTTACTTTCTGATCGTTTAAAAAAAGAGGTCAAGTTACACCTTTACAGCACAATTACAGAAAAAGTAGGAATATTTAACATACTAGATATAGAAGATCTGAATGATGTGCTAAAACTTCTAAGATCTGAAATAATTCTTCAGTGTGATTATATTTACCAATCAGGAGCACATGGTGATTGCATGTATTTTATAGCAAGTGGTACAGTGGCTGTATACACCCATAATAGACAGGAAATGTGCCATCTTGTAGACGGTGACTATTTTGGCGAGATTTGTTTGATGACTAGATCCAGTGTACGTCCCCTAACTGTCTCAGCTGTCGAAACCTGTCAAGTGTACAAGTTGTATCAAGACGATTTTGAAAATACTTTGGGAAAAAACAAAAAAGTGATGAAAAAAATGTTCTCTCGGATGGAAAAAATGTTAAAAAAAGCTGAGTATTTAGAGAAACTTTACAGGAAAACTATATTTGAAGCCACCTACCGTTATAACAATAAATAATTTTTTTTTATTTATTTAATATAATTTAAAATATTTAATACTTTACTATTACAATACAGTTATATTTTATATTTTGCTAGTATTTTTAAAAACAGGATTTTGTCCATTAATATGAGTAGATGAATAAATAATTATGATAAAAATGTGAAATAAATGAGAGTGTGTATTTCCTATATCCGTGTGGAGTTGCCTGTCTCCCATCGGGCGCGTCCTCAGGTGGTGGATAGGGGACCGGTGGGTAGTCCCTGGCCCTACAGGTTGGAGGTTGGAGGTTGGGCTAGAGGCTGACAACCTCCTCCTGTAAAAAAAATATGTTACGAAACCTCAGGAACAATTAGCTGGACGTAACTCACGATAACGACTCTTCAAACGAAAAATAGAATTGAGATTAGAAACATGCATTACCCGAACCCTGTACCGAACTGGAGCACTCATATCATTACTAGACATAGTTAACGCGTACAAAGTAGATGTTTTAGCACTGCAGGAAATACGGTGGACGGGAACTGGCACTCTTGACAAGAGACCCCATTCCATATATTGTAACGTCGATTTTTGATAACATCGAGTTCATACATTTAATTCAAGGTCAGGTTAGCTCATGTCGGAAAGAAAGGCGTGTTAAGGTCAACTTCACAAAAAAACTACGTAGTATGTCAAAATTTCAAACACAATTAGATAACTGAAATTATAATTTATCATTGGACGCCACCCCTTTGTTTATCCTCGCAGGGGACGAGAAAAGATAAGATATATAAAAAAATTTACAGCGAAATTACCTTTATTTCTCAGTAATAAAAAGAAACATTAAAAGTTGTTATTTCCAAAGGATACTATTACATTACTATAAACAAAGCAACTTTCTATCTTTTTAAATCAAGAATTGGTTGATAGAAACAAATGAATTTATATATTATTCCCAAATTTCGAAATTCGTTTACATTTAAAATATTATAGTAGTTATTTATTAACTAGGCAACATAGAAAAGTTAAATCTATTTATTAACTAAGCATAATAGAAAGGTTAAGTCTTTAAACAAAATTTAAAATATTTCACTATATTCTTGTCTCTGTGAATCCATAAATAATTCTCGCGTTCCTGATAGGGCTTAATAAAAAAAAAGGTACAACCTTATTTATCCAATCTCTGGGAACCAGGAAAAAAGGGACATACTCTGCTTCTCCTCATCCGTTGGTTATTTCGTCAAATATTTACTAATAAGAATCCATTTATATAATAGGTAATTATTGGAAACCATATATAGGGAAGTATTGGACCATAGGAAACTGTCTCAGTTAACTTAACATAATCAATGGACTTTAACCTCCCGGAAAAAGAGTCTGAAAATAATTATTCATCTGAAATATAGACAAGAAAAAGCTTTTCTTTGTAGCTTACCTCTAATCTAGAGACTCACTTCGAGAACGCGTCCTATCGGGTGGACGTTTGTAACAGGAAAGAAAGCGACGCTCTTCAACGGTTTTGAATTGGGGGCGTGATTGACAAGTTAATATCGTTCTCATCTATCGGATATGTTGGGAATTACCGTAGAAACCTTGAGTCGAATACAAGCGCCTGGCAGATAGGTGGGGTTAGTAGTTTTATTTAAAAAAAAATAATCAAATTTATAATGAATTTTCTAAAACTTTTGAAACGGTTACAATAATATAGCTGCAATGAAAGCCAACAGATAGATGGGGTGGGATTTATTGTAAACCGAAAAACAAAAGGCCTTATTATTGACTTTAAAGCTTAAAGCCAAAGAATTTGCTATTTGCGCATAAAAGGAAAATTCTTTAATTACAGTTTGATCAATGCACATGCCCCAACTGCTGACAAAACAGAGAAAATAAAAAAATAGTTCTTTGAAGACCTAGAGCAAGTCTACAGATAGGAGATGTCCTAGAAATGACATTAAGATTGTATTAGGTGACATGAATGCAAGAATAGGACAAAGCAAGTTTTCATGCCCACGTTAGGAAAGCATAGTCTACACAACATCAGTAGAGATAATGGATTACGACTGATAAACTTAGCAGCAGCACTAAATATGACGCTAGCACGTATTTTAATCATATAAACATACAAAAGATAACCTGGACCTCTCCTGATGAAAGAACAACGAGTCAGATTGATCACATCTTATTACATTCACGGCACGGAACAGACGTAATAAACTGCAGAAGTTATAGACTCGCAAACATAGACTCAAGTCATTGCCTAGTGATCTCAACAGTAAGGGGTAGAATTTCAAACACCAGTAAAGAAAATAAAATGGATACAAAAAAAAGCAATTTTAAAAGCTGAGAGATGCGACAATTGCAGAACAGTACTTGGAAAATATCACCAACAGACTAAGGGAATCAAAATGTAAATGAAGAAGGCCAGATAGATATAGACTCCTACTGGAACAAAATAAAGAAAAAAATTGAAGCAGCAGCGAAAGATGAAATAGGAACGGAAATTTGTGTCCGTAAAAATCATTGGTTTGACAATGAATGCAAGAATGCAACAAAAAAAATAAAGCCTACAGAAAGATGCTTACGAACTAGAATAACTGTAGAGAATTACCAGACAAAGAGAAGAGAAGAAAAGAGGATACACAAAACAAAAAAACGAAAGCACTTAAATAAGGAACCAATGATTGGAATATTGAAATACTTTGCATCATACACAAAAAAGGAGAAGTGTAAATATGAAAAGTGTAGGAAGCTAAAATGTTCCTGCAGAAGTAATCAAGGATGGGGAAAAAGTACTTCTAACGCGGATATGTAGTCTGCTAACGAAAATCTGGGAGCGAGATTAAATGCCGGAAGTATGGAGAGTGGCAATATGTCTCATTCATAAGAAGGGAGATAAAGCAGTGTGCGAAAATGATAGAAGTTTCACCCTTCTGAATAGAATCTCAAAAAATTGCAGAGAAACAAGATTACATCGTATCAGAAATGAAAAGATAAAGAGTTTTTTCCATCAAAAGCATAAAAGAATGAAGTAAACGAGACCATAGAATAACGGGACCATAGTGACAAAGAATAGCAATGAATAGGATAGAGATGAATGAAGACTGGTTGAAAAAAAGTAACAGCCAATTATAAATCTTTTATGATAGTTTAACCCATAAATTTCATTTGGTATAAATATTTAGGTTGATTTTTACAATAGTTATAAACTATTAACGATTTTGCAGTTTTCAAAGCAACAAACTTAATTTTATAAACTCTTAGAAATTACCATTTTAAAAGATTTAATGTTTTAAAAGACAAAGTTTTGTAATTTTACCTCAAATATTAAACTTTGTAATGGTAAGCAAAAACTCTAAAACTGGCATTTTTTACGTTAAATTGTTTATAATTAAAAAAGACGCCGAAATTTCTGTATAGGTTTTGTTTATATAGGCATATGATAATTAAAACAATTTTCTACCTGGATTTGTCAAATCCCGAATATGGCCTCTTTTGCTTATTTCCCCGTAGCAGTATATTTCAGTTAAAAATATTTTTAATTCAAAATAGCTTACCGCATATTTTTTTGAGCAGCGTAAAAACAATTAATATTCTCGTATTCCAGTAAATGCTTAGAAATCTACAACGACCTTCTCTATCTAGACCTGGTTGGTAGTGTTTCATGGGGTCGACGACCTCGCAATTCTCTCTGTTCGTAATCACTATCGGTAAACTGCAAAGGAAACGCCACTTGTTTTGGATTTACTGGCAAGGAGCCAGTACAATGCATGTATGAATACGTGGAGGTTCTATTATTTGCTACCCTCTGAATAAAAAATTGAGGATAATGTATTTCGCTAGGCTTCCTTAATTCGAAACTATAAGCTATTGTGAAGGCCATATTAGTCACCAGACATAAACGAGTAGGTAGATATCAAAGTAAGAAAGTACTTACAAAGTTAATGTATTTTTGAAATATGTATATGTACATTTTAAAATTTAAATGTAGTAGTTGCCACAATCATTTTATTCTTGAAATATGTGTATGTACTCAAACATAAGAAGAAGCTGTTAGTGTCAAGTAGCTATACAAGGAAAACATGTAACTGCTATAATCCGTTCGCAAATTGTTGAGAGCACGAAATGTGCCTCAAAGTCATAAAACGGTCGTAAAATTTGTATCATCATAGGCGTTCCTGAGGTGTTTATTCATTAAAATTAATGCGTTTTACATTTATTTTCCTTTTCAAAATATTAATATTAATAATGTTTAATACTATATTTAGCAAAAAACCATTAAAACTGTCACGGCTAATGTTGGTTATTATGTTATATTAATAAAAATAAGAATTTAACCATTAACAATTTTGTAAATAAGAATACCTTATCTCTTTGGATATTTCAATACTAATCTTCGCGTTTAATCACTTACTAGAAAACCTGAAATTCATATCCGAAGGTACTATTCGTTGCAAGATAATTAGGATGGAATTCCCCAGTTTTTTAATAATATAATGGGTATAAAGATGCTGGCTTTGGCCACGTGCCTCGTCTGTTCAGTTTATATTCGAAACTTAACTTGAAAGGGTGAAGTTGTTACGAACGAAAACAATTTTTTTGTTTAGTATATTTTTGATCGCATGCAATTTACGGCTCGTCAGTGTTTCCGCGTCTACGGCAGTAATTAGCGTCTCGAATATTTCTTTTGCAAATTATATGCATTGCGTGAGTGATTTTTTATTCCATATACCTACGAACATATACGTACCTTTCGCTCGTGCTCGTTTTGTTGGATTGTTTGTGATGGCTTCATCATCAACATCCTCAAGTTTTACACCGGTACTGTTGCGTACAGTCAGTAAGTCTGTCTATTCATCAAGAGAGAAGACTATTGTCCTGAATGTTCACGATGCTCTGGTTTCTCAGAATCCCACAAACACTGTTCGCAACATAGTCGAAAGTTGTGCCAACATGACTAGCGTGGGGAGTCAACTATATATAGGTTCCTATCAGAAAGAAAAAAACACGGTATAGCTAACCCAAACACAAACGAACACTTAAAGAGAGGGAAAAAGTCTATTGAAATTGATGAATTTGCGAAAAATGGTATTCGAAGGAAAATTCATGGATATTTTTTTTCAAAAAAGAAATACCAAACCTAAACAAAATTTTACAAGAAGTTAGAGACGACCCGGATTTGCCTCATATTGGACGAACTTAAACTGTGGCAAGTTTTAATAGAATTAAATTTCCGGTGGAAGAAATCAGATCGAAAATTGTTTTTGATTGACCGGGAGGAAATAACATGTTGGAGAAGAAATTATCTAAGATCCATACGAAAATTCCGGGCTGAAGGAAGGCCAATCTTTTGTCAGGATGAAACATGGGTAAAGTCAGGTCATACTCTAAAAAAAATTTGGTCAGATAAAAATATATTAAGCTCCAGGCAAGCCTTTATGGAAAGTTGGTCTACTGGTATCTCCCCACCTTCTGGTAAAGGCAGTAGATTAATAACTTCTCACATTGGCAGTGAAAAAGGATTTGTTAAGCATGGTTTGACAGCTGATGTTTTCGAAGAGTACTTTGAGCAGATGATTAAACACATACCACCAAATTCAATTTATAGAAATACGTAGTTAACAAAATGGCGATAAGGCGAAACATCACAGTCCTTAGACTTCCACCATACCACTTCGAAATAAATCCAATTGAACTTATTTGGGCACAAATGAAAAGTTAGTGTGAAAAGTATTAGAGAACAAAACTGGAAAGATGCAGTAAGACATGTAGTAGAAGAAGAACAAAAAATGTGGGATCTTGATAACATAATTGATGCGACCGTAGAGACAAAACCGCTAATTATTAACCCTCAAGATGACCCGGATTCCAAAGTTGATCCTATTTGTTTTGAATTTGCATAATTTTCTAATCGTAATTATATAAGGTAAGTAATAGTAGTTGTAATCGTAAGGTATTAAAGGGGAAAGGCGCAAAACGTCGCCTGTCAAAATGTTCAATGTGTTTTAAATGTATCTATTTTTTTAAATCCTGATAAAAATTAAAAAGCATTTTTGAAAAATTTAAACGCAGAATAAAATATTTAGTAGGATAAATAAAAAGTTTCTTTTGCATGCAATATTTTCAATTAAAAATTATACTATATTTTTTCTTGTATTTTCACCATTGTTACATATTAAAATAAACATTGTAGAAGTTTTCAGGGACTTTCTGCCTTCAGTAATAATGTAATCTTTCATTCTGCGTTTAAATTTTTTAAAAATATTTATTAGTTTTCTCCGGATTCGAAAATAATGGACACATTTAAAACACATTGAAAATTGTACCAGGCGACATTTGGCGCCTTTCCCCTTATTAAATAAATGTGTCTTTTACAAATGGCAAGAAACTTTTTATTTTTGAATAAAATAAAGAAGTTTTATTAAAACAAAAATACAATTTACATAAGTACAATTTAAAAAATATATTTATTTAGTTCAAATAAATTTTTCAATCATATACTCTACGACACTGGTCGGTCATATGTAACCAAAATACCTTCGTAATCGGATTATAAGGTTGACTGCTGTATTGTATTCCTTCAGATACAAGGTGGGTTAGTCGAAAACATCTTAAACCTTCAGTTTCAGGTTGGTTTTTACTATTATATCGTATTACCTATCCTCTCTGTATTTCAGTTCTCTAATTAGGGTTAAACTTGTAATGAGCTATCGACAAATTGTGAACCAACAATAATACAATTATTTAATCCTTTCTAATCCTTTCTGAGAACCCCCCCCCCAAGGTTGGATAGATGAAGTGGAAGGAAACGAGTGGTGCTATTCTTCTATAAAACAATCATAAGACCAGCTATGATATACGAAACTGAATGTTAAGCAGTTAAAAATAAAGAGATGATAATAGTAGTTGGCACCCATCCCTTGATATTGCATTACGAATATAATCGTTTCCAAGCGATTTATTATTAGGCCCGTACATTGTGAAAGAAGAAACGTTATTTGAATGCGTAACTAACGTAACACCAGGAAGTAGCATCATTTCTTTTTGGCATGTTTTGACAAAAGTATTCTTCTTTTTCTCTTCTAAAATTTCAATCCTACGGTTTGTACACTGGGCCATAAACATAAACAAACTTTTAGGAAATACTTTTAGAAAAAAGTCTAATGCAGAACTACTTCGATTCAATTGATCTGTAATAACTGGGGCTGTTCTGGCTGGTAGTTCATATCCTGGAATAAAATTTTCTGCATTGACATCAGTACAAACAGCGGAAAATTCTGTACTAGTTGGCGGCAAAGGTTGTAAAACCTCGTCTGCATCTTGGATACCTTTATCATCGTCAGAGGATTCCTGATCTGAAATTTGAGCTAGGTTCTTAGTTTTATTACCTATATTTACTTCACTTTTAAGTGAACGTGCCTCACTTAGTTCATCTGATGACAAAATGAAGTCCTTATCCACCATACTATCATCACTACTATAGTCTATACTTTCAATTTCATCAATGTTATTAGCATAGGAATAAAGTTCATCTTCGGTAAGTTTCTGTTTCTTTCGATACTTGCTAAAAAAAGGAAGTTGTTTATAACTATCCGGATAATATTTCCCAGTAAAAACACCTGTTGGGATATATAATCCCATTCAGGATTTATTGAAGATTACGATAAATGTCGTACTGAGCAGCAATATTAAATTATGTACTCACCTATTTTTTAAACTTTTATAATTAACAATCAGACCAAAATTGTTCTTACGCCAACAGAAATATGTTATCAACGCAGTTTTATATGATTGTACTCACAATGTATTCACATTACACTAAAGTTTAGGTTAACGTTTGATGCTGACGGTGGATACTCGATTTCACGTTATCAGAAATGCAATCTTCTTCTTCTTCTTGTGCCGTCTTCTAACGAAGGTTGGCGATCACTTCTTTAAACGCTTATCGATCTTTTGCAACGTGAAATATCTGTTCAACACTGAGATTTCTTCTTTCTACCCAAGCCTTTTCTTTCCTCTACTCTACCTTGCATGATGACTTGTAGCAGAGAGTATTTATCGTTTCGGAGTATGTGGCCCAGATACGATGTTTTTCTTATTTTAATTGTGTTCATAATCTTTCTGCCATGTCCAACTCGTCTTAATACTTCCTCCTTTGAAACTTTTGCAGTCCAAGGAATCTTCAAAATACGCCTATATAGCCACATTTCGAATGCCTTCATTTTTTTTATAGATTGGGCTTTTAGAGTCCAAGCTTCTACCCCATATAGTAGTTGCGACCAAACATAACATTCGACGAAATGCAATATTCTACTGAAATATCCCGTCCCAACGCAGTTTTAAGCCAGTTTAAAACATTCAGAATTTTTCAATTTTCACTGATCAAAAGATTACCACCTATAATTTAGATAGAAAATATTAAATGGTGACGTAAAGTTTTCTACAAATTGTAATTGGCATCTGTAATCAATCCATGGATAATATTTTCGGAAATTCAGAATAAAAGGAAGAAAGTTCCTCTTCTTCATTATTTGGTACCTGTAGCTGAGCAGTTAATAAGTTTGGGGAGATCCGAAGCCAAAATTAAAAGCAGAGTCTCTGACCATCCAGGTAGGCACACAAAAATGCAAAAACTTATGACAAGATTAGAGATCACCTTCCGAAACAAACTAGCAGTAAAAGAAGATGTTTCAGTTGTTCTCAAAAGAAAAAGGAAAGTCTTACAAAAACTTTATGTGTTGGATGCAATGTCCCATTGTGCAAACAGTGTTTTTTAATATACCATACATAAGTGGGTTTCAATTATAACTTATGTTTTAATAAAAATATTTTTTGGTAATTCCTCTTTTTATTACTGATGCCACCTTAAAATCCCAGCCAAAACTACTGTTGGGGTCAAAAGTTCCCACCTCCTTAGAACGGACAAATCTGAATTTTACGACTAATTATATACATAATTTGTTATGTATGTAATATGTTATGTACCGGGTGGTCCAATAAGCCGATCTCTCGGCTATATATCAGAAACTATTCATGTTATAACTTTAGGAGAAAAAATTCCTTAGTAAAAGTGGTCAAGAGAAATCGCTGGAAATAACTTTCAAGTTTCTGGGTTAACCGCTAGGGGGCGTAACCTGTGAATAAAAATTTGAAAACCAGTTTTTTGTGAAATATGCCCAATTATACCAAGTGTTAAATAAGTAAACTAGAAAGAGGCCTTAATTCTTCACAAAGTTGTTCAAGTACTTTTTTTTATTTTTTCAAATAAAGGGTGGGGGAGAGTGGGAAAGTATTTGTGGATAAATAACTATAATTTGGTTTGGATCAACCGATTTTAACGAAGTTAGTGTCATTAGAAATAGTGTGGATGATTTAATTTACATCTACTATAAAACAATTGCATTTAGTTTTAATTGTCATGGGTGGAGGGTACTTTTGAATAGAAAAAAATAAAATTTATTTCTCTTTAAAATGTTTAATGAAAATACCTATTTATTGTAAATTATAATGGAACTGGATTAAAGTCGTAACAAAACGGCGCAAACCGTATGTTAATAGCTTTTGTAGAACTCAAGATACGAATAAAAACGCATAAACATAAATAAGTATAATATTGACTCACCCTTTATTATAACTTAAAATTAAATATGTGAAAGATCATACAAACATCTTGATCAGTAAAACTTAATGTCCAATTAAATGTTCAAATTATTTTCCATCATTGTCCACACAAAGATGTAATCTTTCGCACCTAGAGATAACAGCTGCTTCAATCTCAGCTGTTGATATACTATTTATTGCGTTTATAATGCGCTGTTTCATCTCGACTCGCGTGGTTGGTCAAGTTTGGTACACCAAGTCCTTCAATCTTCCCCACAGATAAAAGACCAGATATGTTAAGTCTGGAGATTCCCCTTCCAATCCATTTATTTGGATAACTTGCATACAAATAATCTCGAACTCGTCTGGAAAAGTGCGCAGGACACCCGTCATGTTGTAATATCATATCTCTTCTTGTTTGTAAGAAAATATCTTCCAATAAAACAGGCAACTGATTTTCCAGAAAATCCAAATATTTTTAGCCATTTAAAGTTATATCAAAGAAATATGGATCTACGATCTTTCCATCAACTATACCACACCAAACATTAAGACTCCATCTACCTTGAACCTGTACCTCATGTATCCAATGCAGATTTTCTTTAGACCAATAATGCATATTATGGAGATTAACACCACCCGCACTATTAAACGTAGCCTCGTCTGTTCACAAAATCTTTGACATGATACGCGATTGTTCTTCTAGCAGACCAAACATCCAATTGCAGTAATCCAGCCTTGCATCAAAATCTCTCTCATGTAAAGCTTGGTGGAGAATTACTTGATAAGGATGCAGTATAAAAAACAGAACAACAAATATTGGAGAAAAAGAAACCACTATATTTACTAAAATTCACAAATCTTGAAAAATCTACAAGTGTTTCACAAGATAAATCGTGCATAAGTATTTTTAAGAAACGGATAAAAGGATAAACGGTAACGGCCGTGTTGCCGTTTTTATCGAAATATTAAAATAAAAATTGAATCTAAAGTTTAAAGGGAATTCCAAGTTTCTGGCCTAAACGTTTACTTTATAATATGAAAAAGCAACCTGTGATGTTTTAAAATCCTTAGAACAGTAGTTTTGGGTATGTTTAATTCTATAGAGATTTGCCGACTACTTATATATGGATTCTGTTGAATTAAAGCAAGAACATTGATTGAATTATCTTCGGACATACCTCTTCTTCTTCTAAGGGTGCCTGTCCGTTCCGAACGTTGGCGATCATTCTGGCTATGATGATTTTGTGGGTTGCTATACGAAATAGCTGTGTTTAGGTCTTTCTATACCATGCTCTCAGGTTAGCAAGCCAGGATATTCTTCTTCGTCCTGGGGCTCTTTTTTCTTCAATTTTACCCTGAAAAATGCATTGGAGTAGCTCGTATCTGCCTTGATTTCTCATTATATGTCCCAAGTACTCCAGCTTACGACTCTTCACAATGTTCACAATACCTCTACTACATCGTTTAAAACAAGGACGATGAAAACTACCAGTTTCTCCTAATCTTCTTACCTTTCTTTCAAATACTTTTTTGCCATAATGTCTCCTGTCAGGATATCTTACAGAATATATACGTGAGGCAATAGCGGCATTTTGGTGACATTCGAAATAAACTCCAATCATATCGCACAATTCTGTATTTGATATACTTATCACGGATTATTAGTACTCATAATTAATTACTAATATTACCAATATTAATATCTATTGAAAAAAGTGCAATCTTCACTTCGGATTAAAACACTTTCGAAAAAACTATTTTTACTCATATAAAACAACAATATTCAAAATAGGTATTAACATTAGGATTCTTTTGCTATAAAAAAATTGAAAGTACCTACTGACTTATTTTTTAATTTAATTTATAATACAGGGTGAGTCAATACTATATTTACTTGTGTTTATGCGTTTTTATTCATATCTCGAGTTCGACAAAAGCTATTAACATGCGGCTTGCGCCATTTTGTTACAAATTTAATCCAGTTTCATTATAGTTTACAATAAGTAGGTGTTTCCATTAAACATTTTGAAGAAAAACAAATTTTAATTTTTTCTATTTGAAAGTACCCTCTTTATCCAGTTTAAAACCAGTACCACAGTACCACAGTTTAAAACCAGTTTTTTGTGTAAGCTGAAAGTTAAAATAATAGTGCTTGAAATTATGGTTTTTAACAATAACCCTCTACCTATGACAATTAAAACGAAATGCAATTATTTTGTAGTAGATGTAAATTAATTCATCTACACTCTTTCTAATGACACTAATTTCGTTAAAATCGGTTAATCCAATCCAAAGTTATAGGTATTTATCTACAAATACTTCCCCACTCTCCCCCACCCTTCATTTGAAAAAATAAAAAAAAGTACTTAAACAACTTTGTGAAGAATTATAGCCTCTTTCTAGTTTACTTATTTAACACTTGGTATAATTGGGCATATTTCTAAAAAACCTGGTTTTCAAAGTTTTCTTCACAGGTTACGCCCCCTAGCGGTTAACCCAGAAACTTGTAAGTTATTTCCAGCGATTTCTCTTGGCCACTTTTACTAAGAATGTTTTTCTCCTAAAACTATAACATGAATAGTTTCTGATATATAGCCGAGAGATCGGCTTATTGGACCACCCGGTACATGTAATTAATTATTCTAATTATAAAACTGATAGTTTCAGTCTCTTACATGTAAAACTAAATTCAATGGTGTAAGGGTTAAAGTAATACCACAAACTACGGCACAATTATTATTAATAATATTGAACATTTGTTTAATGTAGTGAGTTAAAAAAATCTCACTCTGTAATATAAGTAGAGGTGACAATAGCATTCAAAATAAAAGAAACCATCCTTTGTCACCGATAATCAAACAAGTTGATATACAAAAAAACTTATCCAGTTTCAAATTGTAGCTGGCCTAGAATCGTGGGATATTCAACGTGTGTTGTTTGTCATGCAAATGTGTAGCAAATATTTTTTTCATATCGCAATTGATTGAATGCATCGGAGGCCAGTGACCCTCATCGTGCTTTCACCTCTACGATCATATATCAATTCCCTTTGATTCGTCACTCTAATCCTTACATCTATTAAACGGCAATCTAAAAGATCTATAATTAAAAAAAGAGGCCACAGTTTAAAACCAGTTTTTTGTGTAAGCTGAAAGTTAAAATAATAGTGCTTGAAATTATGGTTTTTAACAATGCAGTGTCTAAATAAAACGGGCAAGAAAATGATTTAATGATTTAGCAGTTCGTTAATAAATGATACTTCGATTATTTTGTTATATAATATTGTACTTGTAATTATGTAATAATATATTACATTAGTCTTTACATCCATAAAATAAATAAAAAAAACTGACATACACAGTCACTGTTTGTAAATCACGGCCAAAAATAAATTAATAAATGATAATTAGACTTCGGCAAATATGCAAATAAAAATGTAGAAAATATGCGCATAAATATGCACGTGTTTACCCGAAAATGTGCAAATATTTTACAAAATATGCATACAAATAAATAAAAAAATCGTAAAATAGTAACAATTTTATTTAAAAAAAAAGTGTACATAACTAAATATTTCCTACTATTCATTAAGATTTACATTTATTTTAAGTAACTACATCATTTTTAAGTATGAATAAACTTATTTAGAATTATGGTAACAATAAATGACCAAGTGGTGTTCAAAATTTTCTAACAAAAACTTGTGGCTTCTGTCTGAGTACATATATTTATATATGGAAAAACTTCGTTCAACATCAACTGATGTAACGGGAGCATTTTTCAAACTAACCAAAACATTTGGTTCTAAATTAATTGTTTCCGAAATATTTCCAGCTAGAACACTGACTACTTCAGAAAGAATATGGTAACCTTTATTTTTTTCCATAGTAGCTTCAAATTTTTTTAAAATATCTTTTCCAATATTACCTCTAACGTTCCGACAACATGACGCGAATTCTTTTATTAATGCTGTACTTTCGAACAATGACAGTTTTGGTGATTCTAACTGAGTACTTGTTTTTTGAACAAAACTAAAATTTGATTTTATAAATGAAAGTTCTTGTTAAAGCAAGTTACTCTGAAAAGTTTGTTTAGAATCCAAAAGATATTGGGAACTTTCATCTGTTAACGTATCAATTATGTTCTTTATTTTAACAAAATGATCTGCATAAAAATTAGCTGCTTCTAACCATGTTCCCCATCGCGTTAAAATAGGTTGTGGTGGAAGAGGAATGTTAGGTAGCATTTCTTTATAAAGTTGAATTCTTATAGGAGATTTAAGAAATACTTTTTTGACACTGGATATCATGGTATTTACAAGAGGAAACTTTTTTCGTAATTCCTCTGCAACTCTGTTTAATCCATGCGCTACACAAGTAACATGTATTAAATCTGGGAAAAATATTTTTAAATTTTGTCCTGCTTTCACCATATAAGGAGCAGCATCCGATAAAATAAGCAGTAATTTATTAGAAGGAATAGTTGTCGGAAGAAAAAAAGTTGCTAATGTTTCTTGTATAAAACGCGAAATTGTTAAAGCATTTGTTTTCTCAAGTTGCTGGCATGAAATAAGATGAGATTTTGGTAAGGTATCTTCTTTAAGAACACCAATCAATAAATGAGTAATATACTTTCCTGAGGAATCAGTGGTTTCGTCTACAGATATGTAAAAATAATTATCTGCAATTTCTTCCTTAATATTAATTAACACCGACGAGTATAGCCCGTTCACATTATTTCTTCTTAGAGACCGATCACTTGGAACATTAAGTTTGCAATATTTTTTTAGAAACGAACTAAAATTTACATTTGGTAATTTTGAAAGCGGTATATTTGCAGACACTAATGCGCGACACAAGTCTTCATTAAAAGTTTCTTGCTCATCTAATTTTTTTGAAGTAGATTGGAAACATTTAACCATTTAAGTTTGATGTTTTCTTCCATCTTATAACTTATTTCTTCCATCATATAACTTATTTTAAAATTCAACAAAAGTTTTTTTTTGTTAATTTAATTACAATAAAAATAATTGTGTTTTAGAATAGCTGACTTCATAAACAAAAGTAAAGGTGAAAAATTTTTCTAAATACACACCATTGTATTGTACCATAGACAATTTTTTCTCATTAAAGGAAGCTATTTTTCATTTAAAAACAACCTACGAGTACTAAATTTCAAGTAAATACGTTTATTGGTTTTAAAGTTGTTGTTGTTATTAACTAAAAGAATTTTTTTTAATTTTAACACCCTGTATCTCGAAAAGTAAATAAGTTTGACCCCTCATATATATATATATATATCGTTTTGTTCAATTTTTCGAGAAGTATCTACAGTCAAACGTTGTAAGTGTCATTTGGAAACTCCCTGTATGTATGAAATATTAGATATTTAATAGAAAATATTAGATACTTACAATTTTGCCACAGACTGAACAGTAGATTTTTCCCATATCCATAGACAGCTCTTTATACGGTTTAATCCAAGTTGAAGTACTGGTTGTTTTAGGCATTATAAAATCACAATCTTCCTTTTTGTTACGCACAACGAGTGTTTACGCTTTGAATATCAAAACAAAAATGATTTACAAATCTGAGCATCAAATTAGAAATGTTTAGGTACCTAATTCAATAAACTGGGAGATTTTGGAAAATCTCTAAATTAGGAACCAAACTATTAGCCGTTTACCTGCTGTTAAGATACAATAAATTGTAGATAGATTTGGGGATTAGATCATAAAATGCAAATGAGCGAACCCTTAGCGATTATCCAATAACTGAATGCCTCAGTGACCGAGACTTTCTAAGAATGTTGAGGGCTACTTAAATTGATCTTCTTTGAAATTTTAAATGTTTTGTACCTGTAGAGATTATGTACTTAGATCATTTCTTGATTAAAATGACTACAAAATTTTATACAAGAATTGAAATAAATTGGTATGTTTAAAAATTTTCAAATACAGTATAAAAATCTGAACTTTTATGCACTTTATGCAAACTTTTATACAAATATGCCAAAATATGAAATATTTGCATAAAATATGCACAATATGCAAAATATGCAATATGCATATTTGCCGAAGTCTAATGATAATCATCCACCCACAGATACTAATACACTTGTTGAAACACTTTCCTTGACAAAGTGGCATTAAAACAGCTTGAAAACCTGTCGTTAGTGAATTTGGAAAAGGTATAGAAAACCGTAATATTCCGTATGTTTATACTACGTTTAAGCGTACTGATATAATTTTGTGTTAATTCTGAAATTAATAAATTTCTGAAATTATTGTTAACTTTTATTGTCTTTTCATAAAGAGTTATTGTCACTTTTTAATTTTTTTAAATCATAAATTTTATTACCACTACAGACAGGGAAATTAAAATTTTCCGAAGACACTCACTGATACAGGTATCTAAAAGTTATTCTTAAGGCCCGTTTTCACGCTACGTCTTATTGTACGTTTTGTTGGATAGGACAAATCCTATACAATAAAACGTGGCGTATAAACAGCAAAACGTACGTCTTGTCGAATCAAAATGAAATCTAAGGTCAGATCGTAGAAATGATGGGAGAAGCATACTTTTGCGAGAACTGATAGGATAAAACGTAAGGGAGAGCGCCCACGAAAGTGGCGTGGCAAGTAGCACGTAGCAAGTAGCACGCGTCTAGCATGTTTCTTAAAATGTAACCAATGAAAACGAATGATTAGAATGAATGACGTCACTGTCATTTTGGTGTGCGCTGAATCATTCGTTTTCATTGGTTACATTTTAAGAAACATGCTAGACGCGTGCTACTTGCTACGTGCTTGCTACTTGCCACGTGCCACGCCACTTTGGTGGGCGCTCTCACTTACGTGTAAATACTTGTCCAGACGAGTCGTCAGATCTTGACTTCAGTCTCAGTGTTCCCAAACCTACCGAAAAATCGGTAGATGTACCGATTTCGACATTTTTTCACCGATGTACCGAAAAAGACTTAAAGTCTACCGAGTTTATTCAGATAGAAATTTTTAATTTCAGATAGAAACAAAACAATTTTTCTTGCGATACCTGTAATTTGCATTGAGCATATTTGTGTATTCATGAAAACGTGTGAAAACATTCAAAAATTTATTCTTAAATGATACCTAAGCGGTACTTTACAAAGTACATGATGTCATAAAAGCTAATAATACAATAATAAATGAATCCAAATCCATTGTGTTCCCCACCGCTTGGTTCTGGGAATTTATCAAGTTAAAAAAGAAGGTAGAAAACGGAAGGAAAAACATAGTGTGTATACACTGGATAAAACGTACGTTTTGTCGTACGTTTTATATGACCTACAAAACGTACAATAAGACGTAGCGTGAAAACGGGCCTTTACTAAATTTACTTATGATAGTATGTAGTATATAAAATATGCAAAAGATATTCTCTCACTTTTCGCTTAAAAACAATAAATAAATTAGTCTGTCCCGAGAATCAGTAGAAGCTAAGCAATTCTCTTTTCAAATCATAAAATATATCAAGAAATGCAAAGGTTTAGAAAACAACATTACGCTCAATAGAAACACACGGCTCTGAGACTTAAACTCTAAAAAAGAGTAATAAATACAATTAAGGAATGTTTTGAGAGGAAGATTTATGTGGTGAATGACGGTGATGAATATAGAAGACGATATGACTTCGAACTATACAGAGTATACCAGGAACCAGAAGATCCTGATGATGTAACTGTTCAGTGGAAAACGGGAATCTTGAGTTCTTCCAGTTACTTGTTTCTAAATATTATTTGTACTTCCCGTGGTTTTAGTAAAGAACACAAGACCGTACATAAAACGATTTAATACTTCTATGTGACTGTTATAATATAGAAAAAAAAACTTAATTGTTTGTAATAATGCAACTAAAAAATATTACAAATATATTAATATTATAATAATATTTTACATGTTAGTACTTCGATCAATTGAAACAGAATGATGCCGAATGAGAGTTGCATGGTAGCCTTCCAAAGGTAGGTACTTTCCAAAATATATCGTAACGGGAATTTCTAATCTCCCTTAGCGACATGTCGTCGCCAAGATAAACTATGCTTGCACCGTTCCAAAGACGACAGGGCCGTCGTCAAACCATATAAGTTTTAACAGATCCAAAAGAAGTAATACAGGCAATTAAAAAACTCAAAAATAATAAGACACCAGGTAGCGATGGTATACCCGCAGAGTGCTTAAAACATGGAGGAGAAGCGTTGTACAGTTCGATATACAAGCTAATTCAAGACATTTGGCAAGAAGAAACAATGCCAGATGAATGGAAAGAAGGGGTTATTGTACCAATACACAAAAAAGGAAACAAAAAGCAATGTATTAACTACAGGGGAATAACACTCCTAAACACCACCTACAAAATCCTTGCAAACATCCTGCTAGAAAGAACCAAAACATACACAGAAGAAATCGTTGGAGATTATCAATGCGGATTTAGACCGGGCCGCTCTACAATTGACCAGATATTCACAATAAAACAGATAATGGAAAAATGCTGGGAGTTTGATCGTGAGCTTCATCAGATGTTCATAGATTTTAAACAAGCATTTGATAGAGTATGTAGGGACAGACTGTGGACAGCGATGCAGGAACTTGGCTTTCCAAAAAAACTAGTCCGGTTGATACGGATGTGTATGGAACGGTTACGATGTAAGGTGAGAGTTGGACAACAATACTCGGAGACATTTGAAATAAACAATGGACTAAAACAGGGAGATGCACTTTCACCACAACTCTTCAACTTAGCTCTGGAGCACATAATCAGAAGTGCAAGAATCGAAAAACCGAATACAGTATTTCATCGAGAAGGACCAAACTTACTACTGGCATTTGCAGACGATATAGATCTAATAGGAAACACGCGATTAAGGATGAAGGAGACTTTCGTAAGGTTTGAGAAGGAAGCAGAGAAGATGGGGCTCCAAATCAACGAAAACAAGACGAAATATATGTATATGAGCCGCAATAACCAAAGCAGAGACAGAATCGGTCAGAACATTACCATCGATGACTTTAACTTTGAGCGCGTTAGAGAATTCAAGTATCTTGGAACAACAATAACTGAAGACAATAACGGATCACAAGAAATAAACAACAGGAAATAAACAACTAACACGACGTACGAAGATACAGGTCTATAAAACAATCATACGACCCGTTGTGATGTATGGAAGCGAAACGTGGACGATAACAAAGGCAAATGAAGAGAGACTAGGTGTTTGGGAAAGAAAAATCATAAGGAAGATCTTTGGTCCGGTGCTTGATGAAGCATCAGGACAATATAGGATAAGAACTAATAAAGAGCTTGAAGAACTTTACCCAGACGCCAACATCATAAAAGAAATAAAGTCCAGAAGATCCAATGGGCAGGACACCTCAGAAGACATTCTGACGAACGAACAGTAAGACTGGTGTGGGAGGAAGTCCCAACTGGAAGGAGACCACGCGGACGCCCTCGTCTCCGATGGCGAGATAATATAGCAGGAGACCTAAGCACTATGGGCGTGGAGAATTGGATGGAGGTTGCTCAAGACAGAAAACAGTGGAGGCATATTGTCGAGTCGGCTAAAACCCACGAAGGGTTGTAACGCCACGGAGTAAGTAAGTAAGTATTAAGAACAATACTCATTGAGTACTCAAGTTACCATTCTTCTAAAAGGGCTTCTTGTAACTAATTTAAGCTATAAGGGGTAAGAACACGATTTCGTATCCTTCACCCAAACATGTCCCAGACATGTTCGATTTAATTTTCGCGTCGGGACCCAATGCTGGTCAATCTATTACAGGAATGTTTACTTTATTAAAAAACTGTTGAGTGATTTTCACACTGTGAGGCTTGGCATTATCATGCATCAGAACAAAGTTATTTCCAATAAAACAAGCATAAGGCACAATAAAATCTTAGAGACGTTTCATCTCCCTCATTTTGGGTAAGACCTTTTATCAGAAATGTACACTTAATTAATTTTATGTTTGCCAATGTTGTAACCGCATATTTGTACATGGCTGTCATGTAGTCGTTTTTTGCTGTCCGCAATAGTTGTCACTATAAAATATATATGTCAATTGTACTGCCAGCTTTGTCAGGTTAGAACTAACCCCAGCTAAGCGCAAATTGGATTTAAATCAGAACATTCCAGCGAGCTGCCAGTACTCATGCTAACAGAGTACATAACAGCCGAATTTAATGATTAACAATACAAAAGAGCAGTCTTCCTGGATGTGAACAAAGCCTTTGACAGAGTCTGGCATAAAGGATTGCCATACATATTGAGAGATTACGGGTACAGGGGAGTTATAACGGGACTGATCTCTTCATACCTAAGCAACCGAAGGTTCAGAGTGGATAGGATAAATGCAAACCAATCCCATCGAATAGAAAAGAGATGCCAAATACCTGGGAGATACTTACAATGAACCAAGGACTAACATTTAAGCAGCATGTAGATACAACTATACAAAAAGCAGCAATAGCCAGAGTTGTAATAAGAGGACTAGCAGGTAGAAAAAGCTAACTAAGAATAAAAACCAAATAAAGATTGATAAACAGTCTAAACTATCTATACTGACATATGCGTCTGCACATGGTATACGTAATACAAATAAAAAGAGGAGGCAAGCAGCTCACAACAACAGCCTACGAGAAGCAGTAAATGTACCCAGATATGACGATGAACACTTCTAGTTTAGAGAACTCCAACAAGTAAGGTTAATAGACCGATGGTCGAAAAATCCAGAATTAAGTTCGTTGAGCAAGAAAACCACCCAAGCCCAATACTGCGAGAGATAATAAGGTATGATGCATTCCATCAAAAAAGACAACCATAGCACTGGTGTAATTTCAGTAATAATGCTTTATTTGCAGAGACATCCTTTAAAAAAAAATTAAAAAACAAAAAAAACGGTTTCGGCAAACAAAAAAATTACAAAATACTACCAAAAGAGGGGAAATTCGCCCAAAAAATTAAGATCGCCATAAAACCCGAGCCCGAAGCACCGAACCTGAGCAAGCAATTTCAGTTCAAAGATACATCACTAGAGAAAGCAGAAAAAAGCCTCACGCTAGCCTTACTGATCGGGTTAGGATATCGTGTTAAAGTTCTTGTACCCAGAACTTACACACGACAAGCACTTGACTGATAGGAGAGAAAGGGATGATCTGGAGCATTGGAGCACGGTGGAGTGGTTCTTTACAGTTTTGTCATTTAAGCAACGCAAATATTTCAGCATACAACTTGCAATTGTGCAATATATGACCCATTCTTTTCTTTTGTTTTATAGCAGATATAGCATTGCACTTTATGTCACCGTTTATTATCTAAATCGTAGTCACAAACGACTAGTTTAAATATGTAATCAAATGATTAAGCCTCCACGTGCGGACAAAAAGATACTGCCTGAAGGTCGTAGACTGTTACGGTAGTATAATCAGTTGTTTTATGCCTGGACAAGTCATTTTTCAATATATTGTAATATTGACAAACTTCGCATTGGTCCTTTTAGGGTTTATAGAAAATTAGGCTGTATTATTAAAAAATATCTCTGTCTTGGTTTTCAGGTAACCTTGCAGCTCACGATGGATTGCGCTACCATGACTCCGAACTTAGACTACATAATGACATCGAATCCTTGTCATTTTTTCTATGTCAAATGTTCCACTATGACACTTTTTTATGACAACTTACTGGAGACCCACTGAAAAACAGACAGTCATGTCTACATAAAAAGAGAAAACAGAATGAGAAGAAAAAAATAACTTAAAATTCTGTTTTAAAATCATTCAAACTAAATTATCGACACCTAATTATCGTTTTTGATTTCAAATTATTTTCTAGTAGACAATCTAACAGAAAACAGACATTTTGGTTTATATGCCAGGTTGTTTTAAATGGAATAGCATTAATATTACTAAATATTAAATGCAAACCAGATTATCTGCCAATAATTCAGCTTTACTTACATGGCGCTTACCTTAAACCTGAAAGTTTTTTTTTTGTGTGTTTTGGCTTGGACAATTGTCATTCAGCCAGTCTCAATCAAGATAAGTTTATTAATGTAGTGTGTGTGTTTGTGTGTGTAGAGTAATTGTCTTGATACTTAGCAAAGTCGACGTCATTGTCTTTGCTAAGAGACGCTAATTGTATCCGAACGTCTGCGGTCCCTCCGGTGAGTACCGATCACACAAGGATAGAAATTATTTTCATTTATTAATTTTTTTAATAAACGAAAATGTCCACCCAGGTGAGATTCGAACTCACGACCTTTAGGTTTAAAGGTAGGCGCTCTTACCACTGAGCCACAGAGGGGGTTAACTTGAAAGTTAATGAAGCAATTGACGCATTGCGCAACTTAATCTGTCTTTTGTTATAAAATAGTTACTTCAATATTATGCAAACTTAACGCCATTTAACGGACTTTTTTAATAAAATTCTATGGCTGTTTGATATAAAAATAGAAAAAAAAAGAATTTTTTTGCACTTATGCGGGTTTAATTTCACGGCGACGATATATTTTCTATTTCTATAATTCACGTACTATAATATTATATTGGTAAATTAATTACTATTTATAACTAGGAATAAGCCACAATTAAAGATAAAAATACGTTTATTGACGTTTCAATTTCCAATTCGGAAATCGTTCTCAAAATACAAACAGTAAATTAAACAAATTTTGTTTTTTGTTACATAGTGAAAAAATTCTTCTAATAATTTAATTTTATCTGACTCATTTATATTGACAATTCAGACATACATTATGCATTTTAAAGTAGACGACTTTAAAATGATATTGCCAATATTGTTGAGTTGCGCTCCTGGGACGACTTTACTTATAAGATAGTTCATTCGATTACATGAAATCAACTTTAACTTGAGAATATCCGTCAGAAAAAATCATATCATGTAATTCGTCTTTAAAAAGACAAACACATGACATGATGACAGTAAAATTCTCCTGTTAGTGATTCCATAGTAAATTATGAGGGAAAAACCAGGAAAAAAACCTCATAATACTATCCCGACATTGTAAGTATTTGTTCGTGAATTTAGTTTACCTTCAACAAACATCAAAATTCTGATTTTATATGTTACGTTATTTAAAAAACATAAATTATGTATCCTCTATATGTTACTAACTTACTAATACTGGTATTTTCTTATTAATAACTTCCTCTTTCAATATTGGTAACCAAATCCTACTACATTCTGCCGAGGAATTTGCGACACAATTGGCCTCATTTAGCAATCCATGAGGCCATATTGAGAATACATCATCTACATACCTCCACCATACTGTGGGTTTGAAATTTTGTTTAGAAATGATATTTCGACTGCTTACCGCCAATACCTCCTATCTAACAATTTTGTCGAAAATGAGGTTTTTACGCCATCTACTAATGTATAGCGAAATGTATTATGTGCCAATGACTCGTATCTGTACGTAATCTGTAATGTGAGAAACTCTTTGTATGACAATACCTTCTAAATGTATCCATAATTTTCAAAGAAGCAACAACTTCTATCTTCCGTATAACCTATACTAATATTGTGACAGACACGTGTTGCTCCAAACAAATCCAAAACAAAATGTAAGTTTTATTGTATATTTTAGCATGTTTATTGTAAATAGTATTTATTATAAATAGTTTACTAATAACTCGCGTTAAAATGTATGGTTTTATGATGCCATACTATTTTTTTAGTCATGTTTTCTAGATAGGAGGTATTGGTATTCTTGTAAATGTAAAGTAAATTAACTTTTGTATAATAGGGCATATTTAAGATAGGAGGTATTTCCGTGTTTAACAGTTCTTTGGCTAATTAAAAGTAATAGTATTTTGACTGTCATGACGATATGATTATGATGTTAATCTTTTACATTTGTAATGAAATACGTATTTTAAGTCGTATAGATTAATAACTGTTAATATCAGGTCAATAATTATTATACTAACGATTAAGTTATGAAGCTTCGCAAAATAACAGTTAGTAGTTATTGTTTTTTCATTACAGATAGACATGTTGCCTAGAACTCGCAAGATTCTAGACCGTTGTAATGCACAGTTGCCTCTGACCTTACCACCATCAATTACGCCTCCAATTACTACACCATTTGAACAACCCATATCTTCACGAAATGAGGAGTGTGACATTACACTAAATACACCTACACCTACTGAGTTATCAAAAACACTTTCAAACGTTGAACCATGTTCAACACAAACATTTCCATTGACACAAAAAGACGCTTCCTTGAATTCAGCAGATTCAAGTTCTAATTCGAGTGAATTTTCAGAATATTATACAAGTAGTAGTTACCAACCATCCGAAGAAGCAGTATCTCCTTGTTCTTCTCCAGTTGAGCTGCTAACTGACGCAGATGATGTAACATACACCCAAGAAGTTTTCCATGGAGACTTGAGAGAAGGAAATTCACGTAAAAGAAAAGGAGACAAAGGGCAATGGAAAAAAAATTATAACAAACTACTTAGGATGCAAGGCAAAAAATACTTGGGTTACACAAATCCAAAACATGAAAGAATGAAACAAAATAAAATGCGACCGGAAAGAATATTGGGAGTAAGGTGTGAATCAAACTTCTGCAAAAGAAGCAAGAAAAGGGTATGTGAACAGATAAGTGACGAAGACAGAAAAAATCTATTTCACCATTTTTGGTCCGACCTAACATGGGACCAGAGAAAAATTTTTGTATCTACTAACGTCCATACAACAAGTACAAAACGAAATACTACAGAAAATACGTCTAGACGCAGTAATACTCTCCAATTTTCACTACCAGGAAATGATGAGCATGGGAACACACTTCGACGGCCTGTATGTCGAATCATGTTCCTCAACACCCTTTGTTTGGGTTCATTTACGGTTCAATCATGGGTTAAAAAAGGTCGTTACGGTATGCATCCATCACAAAACAATGCCAACTTGAATAGAAAAAAAACTAGTAGGGTTGATGTTGAGATGCAGACTAGACATCTCGATAACTTTTTGGATGCATTACCTAAAATGCCATCCCACTATAATCGAAAAAATACTAATAAACTTTTCCTAGAACCACTTTACAAATCGCAATCCAATCTATATAATATCTATAAAGAATACTGTTCATCAAAAAATACCTCCGCATTCTCGATGAAAAAGTTTAATGAAGTATTTCATAGCAAGAATTTGTCCATTCACCAGTTAAAAAAGGACATGTGTGACACCTGTGTAGCACACTCCGTTGGTAATTTAAGTGAAGAACTTTACCAGCAACACATAAAAAATAAGGACAAAGCTAGAAATGAAAAAATGTGTGACAAAGAAAGGGCAGTAAGAAATGAATGCATTTTATTGACCGCTGATGTACAAGCAGTTAAAGTTAGTCCCTGTATAACTGCCAGTGCGATCTATTTTAAAACCAAATTGGCATGCCATAATTTCACAGTATACGACACGACTACCCATCACGCCACCTGCTACTGGTTTTCCGAAATCGACAGTGATGTTACAGCTTCCACTTTTGCCTCATTATTAATAGATTACCTGGAAAGACACTGTTTATCTAAGCGCTTACCAATTATTCTTTTTACAGACGGATGCACAAGCCAAAATCGAAATGCAATTCTTGCCAATGCACTGTTAAATTTTTGTATGCATCATGGCGTTACCATAACTCAAAAGTTCCTCGAGGTTGGACATACGCAAATGGAGGGGGACGCGGTGCACAGTGCTATAGAACGTAAGTTGAAAAACAGAAATATTCATTTACCTAGCGATTACCTGGCAGTGACAAAAGAAGCTAGAACCCGTCCCTTTCCATATGAAGCTCTGATGATTCCACACAATTTTTTCAAAAATTACGCAGATGAGTCAACCTGGAGATACACAACTATACGACCTGGCCGTAAGGTTGGTGACCCGAGAGTAATAGACATTAAAGCAATTATGTACAAACCTACTGGGAGCATCCAAGTTAAACTCAACTTTGATGATGATTGGACAGACTTACCATTACGACCACGGCAAATACCAGTCATTACGGAATATAAACCTATGCACAACACACCAATACCTATAACGGCCACCAAATTTAAACACCTGCAGGAACTTAAAACGGTCATACCACCTGACTGTCATGGCTTCTATGATTCCTTGCCACATAAATAAGTAAACTTTAATCTTTTATTTTCGTTAGAATGAAATCTTTAGTTGTGAATATGCATTTTGAATAAAATTCCATTTACTACCAACTTCCTTGCAGTTTCAATTTTATACTACCAATTTCTCCTAAGTCAAATATGTAAACTTATATTACTTACAATCACATAGTAACTGTATTAAAATATGAAAAAAGCTATAGTATTTTACCTTATAGAAGCAGGGTTGTGTAATATAAAAAATAAAAAAAATAATTAGTTTTTTCTTCCTCCTGCACAATTTCTATTTATGTAGATAGGAGATATTGGCGGTAAGCGGTCGATTTGTTTCAAAATCTTCCATAAATATATCGGCTAAGAATGGAGATAAACTAGAGCCCATTGCTAGACCATAATTTTGTTTATAGAATTCATTATTTAGTTGAAAATATGTATTATCAGTACATAATGTTAATAACTCCATTATAGCCGATATGTTTAGTCTTGTTCTAGTTGCCAATGAATCATCACTCTCTAATTTTGTCTTGACTATACTTTAAAGTCTTATTTAATGGCACATTCGTAAATAAACTATTTATGTCAAAACTTACCAAAGTATTATTTGAATTAAATTCAATATTTGATAATTTATTTAAAAAATGTTGTGTATTTTTTATGAATGTGTCATTTTTATTTGTATAAGGTTTTAAAATATTTAATAAAAAATTTTGATAGTTCACTACAAGGAGAATTTATGGTACTACAAATGGGTCTAAGTGGTATATTCGTTTTATGAATTTTCGGTACTCCATAAAAATGAGGAGTCTTACTGTAATGAGGTGTAATTAATCCTCTCTGATAACTTGTTAAAACATCTTAAACTTGAATAAAGTTCTATATATTTTGTTTTCCAAAGGCTTTGTTGGATCTTTTGTTAATTTTGTATAAGGTCCGTTTATTAATAGATCTTTAATTTTATTTTCGTATTGAATTTTATCCATTATTACAGTTGCATTCCCCTTGTCTGCTGGTAGGATGATTATGGAGTCGTCATTTTTTAAAGTTCTTATAGCCTTTAGTTCCTCTTTGCTTATGTTTTGTTCAATTTTAGTAGATTTTTTTAATTCAAGTTTACATAACACTCTGTATTCTTCCTTTTCGTGGTTGGTTGTGTCGCAAATTCCTCGGCAGAATGTAGTTGGATCTGGTTACCAATATTGAAAGAGGAAGTTATTAATAAGAAAATACCAGTATTAGTAAGTTAGTAACATATAGAGGATACATCATTTATGTTTTTTAAATAACGTAACATATAAAATCAGAATTTTGATGTTTGTTGAAGGTAAACTAAATTCACGAACAAATACTTACAATGTCGGGATAGTATTATGAGGTTTTTTTCCTGGTTTTTCCCTCATAATTTACTATGGAATCACTAACAGGAGAATTTTACTGTCATCATGTCATGTGTTTGTCTTTTTAAAGACGAATTACATGCTATGATTTTTTCTGACGGGTATTCTCAAGTTAAAGTTGATTTCATGTAATCGAATGAACTATCTTATAAGTAAAGTCGTCCCAGGAGCGCAACTCAACAATATTGGCAATATCATTTTAAAGTCGTCTACTTTAAAATGCATAATGTATGTCTGAATTGTCAATATAAATGAGTCAGATAAAATTAAATTATTAGAAGAATTTTTTCACTATGTAACAAAAAACAAAATTTGTTTAATTTACTGTTTGTATTTTGAGAACGATTTCCGAATTGGAAATTGAAACGTCAATAAACGTATTTTTATCTTTAATTGTGGCTTATTCCCAGTTATAAATAGTAATTAATTTACAATGCCACAAGAAAATAGCTTCAGAACAATATTATATTGGTAGGTATAAACTATTTTGCAAACAAAATTATTCCACATATTGTTACATTATATATTCATTTTTCAACCAATGATCCTCCCTCGCAAACTATTATCCTCCAGCTACGTCTAATTTATGTGTTTACTTCGCGAATAACGAATTTATGGTCAACAACAAACCGTAGAAAAATATGAAAATAATAAGAAAAAATAACGAAACCGTTAAGAAGCACGAGTTGGTCCGTAACACGTTTCCGTGATTCCAATTGACCTTTCGTTTCGATACAACAAAACAAACTCGTAGACAATGTAAATCGACGTATATTCACATCTTCAGGGACGCATTTAAGGAGAGGAATTACAGGTCAGCCGTGTTTGGGATACTTTCTAAGCTTTGTACAAGACATGGAATAAATGTAAATCCTAATAAGTATTGACTACTTTCAAAGTTTTAGCGTTTTATAGGTAAAACCAAAAAGGCCACTCTAACAGTAAAATAATGATGTGTAGATAACCCCAAAATTTCTAAACGGAATATTTTTATATTTAAGGAGATATTTTGTACAGACAGTTTAATACTAATAAATATAATAATCAAATCTTTATTAAAGTCTAATAATATTATATACAGGGTGATCCCCACTAACGAGACGGAAGATTACAGCGAAACGGTAAAAGATCTTGAAAAAATTTTAAATGTATAGTATGAAGGTTGATAAAGGCTACATTTTAAAATTATTCTGAAATATACAGGATGTCACAATAAAGAACGGCGTTTCCATGTTATATATTTTTATGTAACACCCTGTATTTTATTGGATTTTCTAATTATCTGCAAAAAATAAGGTACAGTTTCATAAGACTTCCCTATACCTGTGTACAGTGTGTTTTCTTAAAATGTAAAACTTTAAACGAGGACTTATTCTTAATTTATTTAAGCAATTCTAATAAAATTACTCATACATCTAAATAGCTGGATATTGATCGAATGTATTTCATGATTAATTATTAAACATTTATTTACAGGGTGTTCAAAATTTGTAGTTTCATTATTGGATTATTCAATGTGTAATATAAGGCTTATTTTAAATGGAACACCCTGTATATTAATGAATTAATTAAATAAAAAAATTATCTTTCGATGATATACGGATGTCCTATAACTAGGACTGATAGTTTTGCCGTAATTTAAAATTTTGTTAAACGGAAATCGATTTCAAATATTTATAATTGTTACTTTCGATTTTTAAACCCATCATATTGACATATTGTTATAAACGAAACCAGTGTAGTTGTAAATACATTTTTTGTAAATAAATTAAAATTTTTATGTCTTTGTATTTGTATTCTTTAGGAATATGATAATTAGTAATAAAATATGATGAAAAGAAAATAAAAAAAAATTGTTGAAAATCTGATGTTTTTTAGATTTTCTACGATTCATTAAGTGAAAGGCAACTGCGCAGAGGTTACAGTTTTCAAAAATGACGTAGGTAGATATTAACGTTATGTTTAATTTTTTGTATTATTTTAAGTATTAAAATAAGTTTAATATTAAAATAAAAATAAAACTGTCTTCTTCTTCTTATTCTTCGTCTTCTTCTTTTTATATAGACATGACTCTGTTTTTCAATGTGCCTCCAGTAAGTTATCATTCCATCGTTTTCTGGTCTTCCTACAGATCGTCTTCCTATTGGCGACCCTTCTCTTGCTGGCTAAAACTGTAAAATACTATATTTATTTCTTTGAAGTCATAATAATTGATGTACCTATATCTTCTTACGTGCTTACGAGCACACACTCTTTTTTTGAAAACAATTAAATACATAACGAAACAGAAAGAATTTTATAAAACATATAATACAAAATAATACAAAATGAATAATGAACATAAATAATACAAAATAATCCAAAACTTACTATAAGTAAAAAATGTTCAGGTATGTAACAGATGTTCAAATTGCTTGCCATCTTGTGCAATACAACAAGCGATTCTATCTTCAAATGATTTATTTACATTATTTAACATAGCAGGAGTTATTGAAGCAAACGCGTTTGTAATTCTTAATTTCATGTCATCTCTAGTAGGAGATGTAGAATATACAATATTTTTAATATAACCCCATTAAAAAAATCCATCTTGGTTAGTCCTGGTGACTTAGGGGACCAATTATATGAACCACCTCTACCTATCCATCTGTTTGTAAATTTTCTGTTAAGGTAGTTCCTAACATCACGTGAGAAATGAGCAGGAGCTCCGTCCAACTGGAGCCATATTTTTGTTTAGTCTCAATTGGTGTCCAAAAATCTTGTTTTAAAAATTTAAGAAATTTGTCCCATTGAGATGTCCGTCAAAAAAATACGGGCCGATAACGTACTCGCGCATAATGCCGCCCCAAACATTAACACTCCATCGGTGTTGGCAATCAACATTACGAAATAAAGGTTGAGTTTACCGAAAGTACAAGCTGATTATAGCCGCAAATGTTAAACATGAGCATGTTATTTTCTGTGTGGGTGTCTTTTATCAGGATATCTTTGAGCATAAACTTTAGAAGCTAAGAGACAATTTTCCAAACATTCTCCAATGCAAAGTACCATGTCGACTCTTTCATGGATAGCGTAATTCTTCATTTTTAGGAACCATGAAAGTTAAATATTACACACGAATGTTTATATTTTGACAATTACCAGACCGTAATGTCAAAAAAGACATTGTCATACAATGACATTAACTAAATATATCTTTTGTTTTAAAATCAATATACCGATGAAGAGTTTAAATAATGTAAATTACGCAAAAACTATGAGACTTAAGTATAGGACATCTTTATACCATTCAAAAGAGGAAACTTTTTTAGTATTACGATTAATTAATATCCATGGTGTTCCATTTAAAATAAGCCTCATATAAGATATTGAATAATCCAAAATTGAAACTAAGTTTTTAACACCATGTAAATAAATGTTTAATAATTAATAATGAAATAAATTTAACCATTACCCAACTATTTCGCTGTAAAAGAAAATTTGTTATAATTGCTTTAAAAAGTCGAGAATGAGTCTTTTCTTTTGCTTATAATGTAGTAAGTTGTGGTTTGTTTTTTATTATTTATGTTTATTTTGTATTATTTGTTTTATCAAAATTCTTTCTATTTCGTTATGTATTTAATTGTTTTCAAAAAAGAGTGTGTACTCGTAAGCACGTAAGAAGTAGGTACATCTGTTATTATGATTTCAAAGAAATAAATATAGTATTTTACAGCTTTATTTTTATTTAAATATTAAACTTATTTTAATACTTAAAATATTACAACAAATTAAACATAACGTTAATATCTACGTCATTTTTGAAAACTGTAACCACTGCGCAGTTGACTTTCACTTGATGAATCGTAGAAAATCGCAGTATCTTCGTTATTAATGAACGTATAACGACATACGAGATATCACCTGAGACTGGATAATAATATACCTACTACATGGTAAATTTGCTTCATTGACCTGAAGAAGGCCTCTAACTGAGTGCAAAATAAACAACTAGCTTAATCCCAGTATATAAATCAAACGACGTGTGACGTATCTAGAGTACCTACATATGAAGCTATGAGAGCAAGAGTGGTCTAACATTTTGTTGATAATCTATCCAGCAACGAGATTTTGTATTATAGAAAATAACAAAACTCTGAAAACACGAATGGGCTAACCCTTGCAGTTGTGGAATACACCAAAATTTTTCAATACATAAATACGTAAAAGAATGTAAGATTTGGCTAACCATCCTCTTTCTAGGATAGACCCGTTTTAACTACTAATCAAAGGTATGTATCATACATTCTAACCTTCATGATAAAAGCACATTTTACTGTAACAAAGATGACCGAAAACTATTTTTTATTCTACTAAGAAGTTAAAGAGAAATATAACAAATCACAATCTTAATACGCAAAAAACAAAAGTCCAATGGTTGCACATTCAGTGGTTGCAATCCAAGAAAACAAATCCATTTACAATTTACAACAAATAAAGCAATAATACAGATGTTCTCTTTTACTCACTAGATATCAAAAAGATGACAATCAGGGAAATACTTCAGCTAGATTATCTTTATCGTGATCGACGTCTAATAACCGAAGCAAAGAAAAAAGATCTTTTGGAGTTATATTCATTTATACTTTCTATACATCATGGATTTTACACAAGCACCAGAACAATGCGCTATACAGCAAAAAGAAGGATTCATTAACGAGGAATGTTAAGGATGTTTGTTACTTTGTGTTTTATTAAAATATATTTTCAACATTGATATTGTTTAATTGTATTGTACTCTAGGTCTAATTCATATTCCTATCAAAATTTTTAAGGGACTCTGATGCAAAAAGGGTCTAATCCACAAAAAAAGATAAAAATTTTATATTTTTCTTAAATATACTGCACAATCTTTGATTTTTTTTACTAGCTATTGATTTCTAGACAATGACTACCTTTTGGCATCATATTTTAATTTTATAAAATTTCAAAAAGTTACATATATTCTTGGTTCATGTAAATCCATTGTGTAGTATTTAGGGATAGAACACTCTTGCTGTCATATACAGTATATAGTTTATATTTATTTGGTTTACATGAAAGAAGTTTATTATTTTAAAAATGTAATGAATGACTGTAGATAATAGTAACAAATATAAATGAAAATATATAATAGAATAAAATATTAAAATATAAAATAAAATAAAATAGAATAAGATATTAAAATACAAAATAAAGTAAAAAATTAAATATGAAATACAAATTAAATTAAAATCAATTCAATTATAAAATAAAATAAAATATACCATGTTTCAAAGTAAAAACGTTGCACGTCACAATTTATATAAAGTGACGTCACTTATATTTAAAATTTCCAGAACGTCAAGCTTAGAGTTCAAATTTTCCTAACACAGCTAATAATACGAAACCCATACGGAACTGCTCGATCTTTCATAGGCGTCAACATGGTATAATAATCAGAAAAATGTAATCATCATTATATTGGAAATTTTAGAATTATATTGATTAAATAACCAAAAACATTTGTTATTATTAATAATATAAATTTTATGAAATAATTCTTTAAGTCTAATATTCCACAAAATAATAATTTTAATTAAATAGATTAGACAATTGTACGCAACTGATACGGCAATACTTCAAATTTTAATGACAGTTAAGCGTGTGGCAAAATTGTTTAAAGTGTTGCCGCTTTTTTAGAGTAAGAATTTTGTTATGTTTTGATTTCTTACACAATTTGATCATAATATATTATATATTAATAAATTGTATTTATAAATACATATTAAATTTAGATTAATAACTTTAAAAACTAATTATTGTTGTGTATTGTGATTGTGCTATGCCAAAACAACTAAATAGTCTGTAGAAAGCTGATAAGCTTTCATATAAGATAGATTATTTTAAACAAGGAAATAATGACAGGACCCTTTTACTATTAATGCTATAAAAAAGATAAGTTTAAAATTTAGAATATAAAATTTTCTAATAAAATTGTATGTATTTTAGTGTGTTGCAGTAGTCTTAAAACCAAGTGTATTTACTGTTAAAATATAACAGTTATAATATAACAGTTTGACATATAGTTGACATTTTAAAAATTCCTCACTTACTAATTATTCTGATATTTTGGCAACGCTGTGGGTTTCTGACGTCGTAAATCTTGAATGACGTGCAATCATTTTTATATGAAAAATTCTAAAAGGTCCAATTGATGCTCCAATTGAGAATAGAGAGAGGAAAAATAAAACCAAATCAACAGATGAAAGACGTCTTCAAACACCGGTAGAGCTGAAAGATATGCGTAGAAATAAAATAAACATAAAAATTGTATCACCTCCGATATACCTCCAATAACTTCTGAGAGAAATAAGAACAAATTGTCACAAACATTCAGTTACAATTTACAGTTAAAAGTATCATTCTGAAAACTGTTACCTTGTTATTAAATTGCTATTATTTTAAAGCGAATATTTTTATCATCATGTTTCTTCGTGTATATAATGATCATGATCATAGTAGGTGCGTTATCAGTGTTTTATTTTATTTTAGAGAACAGGTTAACAGTTACCCGTATTATGTAGCATATGTGAGCATTTATGGAGAAAATACCAACTAGCATATATAATATCTCGATTAGGTTAAGTGGGTTATTTAGATTACAAGGATAATTGCCAATTAACTAAAACTCAGTGTACGTCGATAAATGTAAGTTATATGTAAATAAATAACATTAATTACCAATAAGAGATAATAACAAGCTAACAAAAATTCAAAAAGGTAAATTAGAAAGGAAGATGAAATACTGTACACAAAAGATTGATTTATGATTTAGTTGTAGGACATATCTGGTTAAGCAAGTTTTGTGTAATTAGTATTTACATATATACAAAATTAAATCATTTTTATTCAATAATTTTACAATTGTGTATTTACAAAATTCTATATATATATATATATATATATATATATATATATATATATATATATTAAAACATATTTCGCTATAAAACGCTTAAAAAACTGTTGCTATAACTTTCATGTTTGTGAACATTTATGTATAAAAATAATATTGGACATCAGGAATTATAATTTGTTGCATACTTCATTGTAGCTAATAAAGGGCGCCACATATGTGGCATACATTTGCACTTAACTTTTTTGCTCTTTAAGTTACCGGTGTTTGTGATTAAAAATATTAAAGATACATTATTTTAACAAAAAAAGGGTATACTTGTTAATAACTTCAAAACTCAACAGCTTTCGACATAATCGCATTTTACAAATCAACTACATCTGATTTAACGCAATTAGTTACTCCAGGCAACGAACGAAAATTAGACAAAAACATTAATACTTCTGAATTTTGATATAAAATAAAGTTAATAGTTAACTAAATATAAAATAAAATAAATATATCAGCAGGATAGTTAGTAGTAGGATTTGACAAAATAATAGAATATTTGGATTTTTATTACAGCTGCCGCCGTTTCTCGCAACCTAGCTTTCAACCTTTTACTTCTTGTCTCCACGATCTTCTTGGTCTTCCCTTTTTCCTGCGGTTGGTGGGGATCCACTGTAACATTCTCTTTGGCCATCGTTGATCATTCATCCTTTCTACATGGCCATACCATTTCAGCCTTTTGCATTCTATAGTTTCCAGGATGTCAATGTCTATGCCCATACGCTCTCTGATTTCAGTATTCCTTACTCTATCTCTTCTAGTGAGTTGGCAACATCTTCTCCAATAATTCATTTCCATTGCTTTTATTTTGGATGCGTCATTTTTATTTATTACCCAAAGCTCTGAACCATATGTAGCAATGCTTTCTATGATACTTTTGTATATCCTAATTTTTGTGTTTCGGGTGATGTGGTTATTCCAAAGTATACTATTCAGTTGACGTATTGCTGAATTTCCTTGACCAATTCTAGTAGCTATTTCTTTTGTATTCCGACCATTGTTTGTAATGTTTACACCGAGATATTTATAGCTATCAGTATTTTGAATTTGTTTGCTTCCTAGTTCTAAGTGCTTTCCTTCACCTCCACTACTACGTACTCTGTTTTTGATGGATTAATTGATAAGCCCCACTTAGTATATTCTTCATCTATTTTTCGTAACATGTAGTGGATATCATCTTGATCTTCTGCAAGTATTACTTGGTCATCAGCAAAATGCAAGCTGTACAGTGTATGGTCTCCAATTTTAACACCCATAGGTTCACATTTTCTTTTCCAAATATCCAAAACCCCCTCCAAATAAATCTTAAAGAGTGTAGGTGCAATGCAGCAGCCTTGGCGAAGTCCTTTGGTCACTTTTATCTTTTTTGTCACTTTTTGTCCAATCTTTATTACACTCGTCATATCATCGTACAACTCCCTTACAGCATTAATGTAAATCGGTGGAATATTCTTGTCTTCTAGCACCTGCCATAGCTTGGCTAATGGGACACTGTCATACGCTTTTTGAAGATCAATAAATACCATGTGTGTCTCCATATTATGTTCCAAACGCTTTTCTAATGTTTGTTTTAGGCAGAACACATTGTCTATACAAGAACGACCAGTACGAAAGCCACTCTGATCTTCAGCGTCTTCCCAACAATCTTTAATTCGGCTTTTAATTATCTTTCCGTAGACTCTACAGATTGAGTTAGTTACACTAAGCCCTCGGTAGTTCTTACAATCTTTTCTGTCGCCCTTATTTTTGTATAGATTGCTGATATATGCAGTTTTCCATTCTGGGGGCTCTTCTCCTTTCAAGAATAAATTAAAAGTATAAGCCAATATAATAGCTGAAATAGTTTGTCAGGGCCATATTTAATCAGTTTAATGGGTACTCCCCTCGGTCCTGGAGCCTTTCCATTTTTCACAGCGTTGGCGTGTTTTTTAATTTCTTCTGGTGTTATTTTAGTTTCTTCGCGGTAGAAAATATCATATTTTTGGTAGCCAATATCTTGGAATTCTGTTCGATCTTCTGTCAGCATTTGTTCGATCTTCTGCCATCCCATGTTATGCAGGTATTTAAACAATTAAATTCTGCATCTACTTTAAATTTAAATTTAAATTGATTTACTTTACTTTAATGGATTTAGTTAGTGGCTCCAATATTTCTATTAGTTTTTCTTCTACTTTTCTACTGCTTCACATATTTATTCATCTGTCATCTTTTGCTGTTTCTTTGGTTCCTTCAAACGAAGAAGTTAAATCTTCTTCACTTGTCTCGGATCCTCTTTCTGATAAATTTTGAAACCAATTAGCAATGGGTAGATAATCATCATCACATTTTTCTGATTCTTGTGACACAGCATCCATTGTAGGTCATAGCTTTTTTTATGATGATTGGTTTAAATCAGGTGAAACAGAGCTTCGGGCGTAAGCAAGAGAGATTACAACATCCTTATTTATCCAAACAAAAATAAAGTTGTTGCTACTTCCAATAAATTTCTAGTGCAAAAACCTCAGGAAAAGTTTGTGCTTCAAGCAATGCATTCATATGTTTTAGAAGCCACGCAGGCTTCATCCGTCCTAGACCCTTCACCGCCTCAGGTGGTATCTGATCCAGTCCAGGGGAGTCTTGAGTCAACCCAATGCCTCGACAAGTTCATCCATGGTAAAAGGTACAGCCCTCTCAGCTCCTTCATCCCTCCATACACCATGACATCTGCCGTCCGGAAAGAGCTCTCTTGTTACCTCAAGCTTCTTGTCCATATGCATTTCGTAAGAAGGATACGCATGGAACTTCTTCATAACGATCTTGTATCCCTGACACCAGATGTCCTCATCCAGTTTTTCACACAGCTCTTTCCAGTGCCTTCTTTTTTCTGTATGAATTTTCCTGTACAGTTCCATCTTCCTTGCGCGGTACTCTTCCTCGATGACCTCAGGATTGATTCCTGCTCTGCCTCGTGCTCTTGTTAACCTTCTTCTCATTGCTATACATACATTTCTTAGTGCCTCGATGTTCGCATTCCACCAATATGGCATCCTGTTGACATCTTGGCGACCAATCTTGTATTTTGTATAAGTGCAAAAACCTAGCCCTCCATGTATTGCTTTAAAACCTGTCTTGGATTGGAGATTCATTTTTAATTTATATACAAAATTTGTTTAAGAATATTACTTTATAGACAGAGTTAGACGTTTATCCATAAGTATCAATATTTATGCTTCATAAAATGTAGTATTGTATTGTAAAGGTTTTGTATTAAATTATATTTCAATTGCACAATGAAAACTTTAATTAATAGCAGACATCTGCAATCATTCTATTATATATGTAACCTAAATTCTATTGATCCTAAATATTTACTCGTTTTACTATGTTGTTTACGTGATTATATGTAATATTTTTTGTCTCATAAATAGTCGCAACCTCTCGTAAATCGGGCGTAGTGTTGCATAGTAAAAATGTTGTAGTAGTTACGTACTCGCACAATACATAAATAATAATTTTGCCAAGAACATTCTGGGTTAAACGTCAATTCGATCCTTCCCAATTGCCAACTACTTTATTTATAATTCGGAACGGGTGGACAGATCCGTTCTTTAGACAATTATTTTCATAATAGACTTAATTAGAAATTTATCAATGAGCGCATATTTGTCTGTCATGATCAATGTATTCATTACACAAATACAATAAAAGGCTGAAAGTTAGTGAAAGACGAAATTGATGCGAGCAATAAATTAGTCCAGGGAAATAAGCGAAATTTAACCGTATTCAGGACATCGCAATAACCAGGTATATAACTCTTTTGAGTCTGACGCGACGTATCCCAGTCAGGAAGTTATTAAGTCTGTTGGACTAAATCTGACCGTTTTACATGGATTTTTATCGTAACTTACTTCTTAAGAACTTCATAACAATTTTAAAAGAATAATTTGTGTAAGCGTCAACATTGCGAACCACTCTCGCGCTGTAATTTCCCGTGATGTTGATCAGTGAGAATAAGTTTGTGTAGTTTTGTTAATTATTACCATAGGGACAGTTGTGTGCAGCTACTGTTGTTGTTAATCTGTTTTTGTGCGTGGAGCTATCTACAAAAAAAGGTAAATATATTCAATAAAACTAGTATTTTGTTTTATGGGTGAAATATATCCCAACAGACATATAAGGTGAGCTATATATATCCCAACAGTTTTGTTTTGTTCTAGATGAGTAGAAATATATTAACGCAGAAAGAGCTAGAGGAGGAGGCAGTAGCCAGTTTGCCAGCGATACGGAATCAGAAGTCGATCCTTTTGACACTAGGTGGCTCCGATGAGATAGACTACAATCCATCAGGATGCGAAGAAAAAGTAGGACGAGAGCGTCACGAAATAGATTTAGGTTCCGAGGCAATAAGATGGATGAAGAGCGTATGAATTTGATAATCCACTTAATCTTGCCGCTTTTAATGCTGGCCTTGTGGTCTCTGTTCTTATATCCCAGTCACTAGTGATCTCTACTCCTAGGTAATTGAATTTCATTACTTGTTCTACAATTTTGCCGTCTATTTCTAGTTTGAAATGATGATGAAGAACGTAAAGGTACGTACCAACCAGGTTTTGGTTTCATAACTATAGAACTTTTTTACAACATCTTTCGGTTTCATCAGAAAAAAAAATCGATTGTACTCTTCCTCGCACCATGACCGAAATAGAAATATTTGTAAAAGTCTTTAAAAGTCGATCTTAAAAAAAGGATTCCTACCGATGAACATGAAATTATGATTGTATCTTTCAATGATTATTTGTCACAAAATGATTCTTTAGGAAATTTCTTAATTAAAAGACCGATTTCTTGAGACCTTCTTTGCCAAAATGTATTTTGCTGATATTATAAAGCCTGATAATGTAAGAAAATCATATTACATCGAGGATGTCGCTAATGGCCTAAAACTAACATTTCCGAAATATCGAACAGAGGGGGCTTTTCAAAACATTGATGAGTAAATGACAAAATTTAAAAGAAGATCTTTCCTACAACAGTTCCTATCCAAGAAATCCATCATACGGGGAATAAAAATATGTCATAAGTCACTCTGCAACAGTGATAAACGATTTTAATATATACGAGAGAAGGGAAACAGGCAATGATACCAATTTATTATTTGGAGAAAGGGTACTGACCAAATTAGTTAGTGCTATATGGGGAACTGATGTATTACTGTATTTTGACAGATTTTTCTCATCTATTAGACAACTTGCTTATCTAGCGATGGAAACAATAATTACAACGAGAGTAAATGTACCTAAATTTGTTGGGAAGATAAATTGTGGTAACTCAGAATTCAGAGTAAATAACCACGACACCATAGTTTGCAGATATCAAGATACTAAAGACTTATTAGCAGCAGGCAATTCCTTTGAAGATAAGCAAGTAAAATTAAAACGAAAAATGAAGAATGGCTCTAAAATGAATGTGTGATATCCTGAACTTCTCGACACGTACAATAAGAAAATAGGCGGCGTGGACTTAACAAATCGTAGTTTGGGCTTGTATGACTTTGATAGGAAGTCTACTAAATGGTGGAAGAAGGTACTGAAGTACTTATAGAAAGAAGCCATGCTGCTGTTAAAAGAAAAGCCTCGACTTCACTTGGACGTCCTCCAGCAAAGAACAAAAAAAATGTTCAACTAGGAGACCATTTACCAATCGACGGAAAGACCCGTAGAAGATGTCATCGAGCTTCTCACAAAAAAAAGAAGAAACGAACCACCACGCTATGTAAGAGCTGCAATGTACCCTTGTACAAATTATATCTCTACGACAATATTTGGAGCCTTTAGAACTAATCCAATAAGAAGCCTTCAAGTGCTAGCACGAGAAATGCCACTATACCTCAGAAGATAATATATATCACTATGCTACGCTTCAAAAATTTTAAGCGCAAAGGATCATACCTTTCTCGCAAGTTTAGTATCGGAAGAATCACTAGAACAATACACAAATTACACCACCAAGGCAGTACCATTTTACGAACGAGTTAAAAGATTACCGTATTATATCAATCAAATCACCTTGGCACCCATAAAAATATACTAGACACCTCCTTGGACAGTTATTTTACCAATAGTAGACCTCTTCTTACTTAATCTTGATAAGCATTCACACATTTCTGCTGAGGCCAGGCTTCAGTATCAGGCAAATTTACTCAAATATTCCACTTACAAATTGTTCTTCACTGATGCCTCCAAAGATTGCAACGGAGTAGCAGCTGCTATTGTATCAGAAAACGTAATTTCTGCCACTAGATTAATTGATGGTTGTAGTATTTATACCGCAGAGCTTCAAGCAATACTTCACGCAGTAAATTATTGTAAAACCACAAATGAAACACAAATACTAATATTATCAGATTCATTAAGTTCTTTACAGGCCATTAAACATGTTTATCCTACACACATCAATATATTCCTAATTAAAGACGCGTTGCAACAGCTCCAATTTTCTGGGAAAACCATATCATTTATGTGGGTCCCATCACATGTCGGAATAACTGGTAATGAGCTAGCAGACAAAACAGCGTTTGAAGCAATAAACAATGTGAACATTCCGACTACAACAGGTATACCAATATCAGATCTATCTATCTAATTAGCCTTCTTCGGTCCATCTTTGGACATAGGCCTCCCCAATCCTTTTCCATTCTTATCTGTCTGTCGCTACAGTCATCCACCTAGAGCCCACGTGCTTCTTGATATCATCTGCCCATCTCATTTGGGGCCTTCCTCTGCTTCGTTTATATTCCCACGGTCTCCAAATAAAAAGGTTTTGTACTCCGTGACCCCAAATCACAAAAGTGTCATTCACATATCTAAACCATACCCTTGGCTTGTATGATGACTCCATTACCCTCTTCTCTAGATGCTTCATGAAAAGGTTAGCTACGATCATGCCTAGTGGTCTTCCCATTGCTACTCCATCTACCTATTTATAAATCTAGTCTTTTCATGAAAAGTAGGTGGTAGTGAGTCAATCACGGTATAATTCCACCATATCCTTGGACACTAGTCCCTTAATTAAATTCAGAACGTCTTCTAGAAGAACTCTTGTAAATAGGGAAACAACATCAAAGCTAACAAGAATGTCAGGTTCCTGTAAAGTTATTCCTTTGATCTTTTCGATGAAATGGGCGGAGTCTTTACAAAGGCGTCGTTTTTTTCTGTGTGGTTGTAAAATATTAGCCAGATATTTAGCAAGGCTGTAAGACGGAAATCCTATGGAGCTCACAATAGGGCGTATAGGTACATAGTCTTTGTGTATTTTCGGTAAGTCATACAAGCGTGGTGAGACTACTTCGCTGTTGCGTATTTACTGAACTACTTTATATTCTTTTAAAGCCCTGTTGTAAGTTTGTTAATAATCTTATGAAAATTCTATAGAACAAAATAGTTTTCGATTTTTATTTACGCAAGAAATTTGCACGTTTTGTATAATGGGTTCTTTATTCAGATTTATTGATTTTTAATACGTTAAAATTATTTCTAGCTGTGCATATTTTCCTATTTTAAGAACCAGTCACGAAAAATATTTCCTGGCACAGGTTTTGTTCTCTTCCGCATATTTTTAATTAATGTCTATGTACTTGAAGTACAAGCTGTAAACAGTTTTGACGCTGAGTAATTGCGCTTTAGAACCACTGCTATTTTTAATGCCTAACAAAGTTTCACAAATATTTAAAAAGTGCCGTAAAATCAAAATGTTTCTCGTAAGTGCTTGGGAGTTTAAGGTGGTATTTTAAATGAGAAACAAAGTTTTATGTAATCTTTTAAAATTTTATGCGAGTAAACACGGTAAAATAACGCATTAGTAAATTATTTCAAAAATATAAATAATTTAAAACTAAAATACTAAATGAGGAAATAATTCAATTTATTTTCATTTTCTTCAATCATTTAAATACCAATATTCGTATTATTTATAGCAAAATATATGGCACGGGAAACCATGATATTTCCTTTTAATATTCATCTTTTTCTACTCTGTACATGTTACAAATATTTAAAGATTTTTCATTACATTTATTTCAGAACATATTGATATCTGTCTCATAGTCGAATCACACTTTACTCAAGTATTCGATTTAAAGGATATAGAGTGTATTACCCCACACATCCTGAAAATACCGTCAAATGTGGCAGTTTAGTGGTAGTTAAAGAAACAATTATGCATTACGCAGAATTGAGTTATCAAACATAACAAGTTTATAAATTGAAATAAGGTTGAATGCTCGAATAAATGAACTTTGAAAAATTAAAGGCAAATATCGAGCAAAATTTTAATAATCAGCAACAGGAGAGAGAATGGTGCATGTATGACAACATCTAAATACGCTAAAACTTAAAAGTAAGTAAAGCGGCGAAATCTCTTAATGACACAATCTAGAAGAACAAATACCTAAGACACAAAACACAAACAAGACACAATAACAAGAATCTATAAAACAGCAATTAGATCTATATTAACATACACGGCGGAGACAAGACACATCTAAAACGACTAGTAGAGACAACAGAGATGAAAATAGTCTGATGAATATCAGGAAAAAATCTGTTGGATAGGGAGAGAAGCGAAAACATAAGAAGAGCATGCAATATAGAAAACATAAATGGATGGTTGACAAAACGAAAACAGGAGCGAAACAAGTCGCCAAATAGACGAAGAAGTATTGGCAGATCAAAAAAAAGATGGTGAATTAATTTACCCATTTACTTTCTCATCCCACTGACACTTAGCAATAGTATTATTCAAATGAAAACTGTTCCTAAACTCGTTAATAAACGAACTAATTGAAAAAGCTTTAGGCTCCAAGTTAAAGAAGTAATCAATCTGTCTCTTCCACTAAGAAGCAAAGAACAACTAGATGAAGAGACAGAAATATTTGTTAAAAATATCCAACAAGCTGCATGGGATAATATACCTACAATTGCTGCCATAACTAGAGATAAAAACTATCCGAGAAAGAGGGAATTGAATCTTTGAAAAGACAAAACTAGTAAAGATTTGTCTATGCACTCAGGAGAGCAGCTGCCAGACTGAAAAGACTGATCCTGCAAACCCTCCAGTAAGGAATGCAGATGGCAGTTGGGCAAAACGCAATTCCCAGAAAGCCAATACATTTACTAAATATCTTGAAACGACATTTTAGCTAAGCGAAAGCGAAAGCACACTTAATTGGGGAAACCTTCAACAGCAAGAATACGAAATTTGACCAACAATAACAAAAGAAGTTGGCGAACGCGAAGCGAATGAAATAAAAGAAAACATCAATCCCAAGAATGCTCCGGGGCATGATTTATTAACCGAGGAGGTTTTGACACAACTTCCTTATAAGTCATTAGTTAAACTTACCTATTTTATTAATGCCTCATTCAAACTTAGGTATGTATCGAAGATGTGGAAGGTAGCAGACTTGATGATGATAAATGCAATAAATGAAATAAAATACAAGTATAAAATGACGCTAAAGACGAAGCTAAATAAGCTAAAGAAAACTGGATGTCAACCAAATGCCTAGAAATTGAAAAACCTCAGGAAAGATACGACACCTTCAATGTTCATAAAAAAGTGAAAGAAATTACAACGAGATAATTATAGGTAACTTTCAGTCCCCGCTATCAACGGTCTAACGGCAGGCAGAACGAGCCGTTCAAATTGCAAAAAACATGCTTAGAAAGTGTGACGACTTAGATATGGCGCTCCTGGAGTATAGCAATACTCCAATAAATGGAACAGATAAAACATCGGCCCAATTAGTGACTAACAGGGTTCTTAGGTCGAAGCTAACATCAAATAAAAAGCCCAGAGACATAAATCTAAAGGAAGAGTGGGAGAAACTAGAGGCAAAAAGAAACGAATATAAAAATTAATATGATCGAAACACCAAGGTAAGAAGAGAAATAGTGCCAGGAGAGAATGTAGGTGTCAGAGAGGGTAGAGAATGGAGACCAGGTAAAATTCTGGAAAAAGTAAATGAGACACCCAGATCTTATTTAGTGCAGAAAGAAAATAGGGAAGTGGTCAGGCGATACAGTTATCACTTGAGGCCTTTCTTAGTTAAAACGAAAATTAATAAGAATACTGATTTTGCACATAGTGATAGATCATTAAACTCCTCATCTGGAAAGCAGAGCTGTGGAGTAGAGGAACCTTCAACCTCCTTGGTCCATGGACACTCCCACAGTTTCTGCAGTTATTCACCTCTAGAAGAACTTGCACCCCTGACTGTTTGGACTGAATTATGCCCCTGCTTGACTTTACTTCCAATTGATTCAATTTTCACCTTCTCTAAGCTGTTCTGAACTTCTTTTATTTGAGCTTGGAATACTTCATGCATTTAACATGTTTTAATAGCTTTAGTCAGATCTAAATGAATTGTTTTTAACATGCTTTGTTGTGCATCCTTACTATTGGTGCCTAATACTATTCTATCTCTTACCATTGAAAATGCTTCAACACCAAACTCACAATTTCTTACTTTATTTATAAATCTGTTAAAAAGTGGTCAAAAGGCTCTCCTTCTTCTTGAATGCGCTTATAAAATAAATATCTTTCATAAACCACGTTTTTTCTAGGGGTGACATAAGACTCAAATGCTTCCAATACATCTGATAGCTTTCCTTGTTGGACCTCTGTTAATTCCAAACTGTTATAAATCTCAATGCCTTCTTCTCCAATTAAATTGAGAAAAACTGCTACCTTAACTTCATCACTTTTACACACAATACATCTGACAAGTAATGACAACTGACAACGAGTCCCCATACATTGTGTCTAGAGCACCGTGACCGTAATTGTCAGATATTACCTTTACCTGAAACAATTTGGTGGATGAAAGGCTTAGTGGTATTGGGCCACGAAAAAGAAGAAAAATAATAGACTATGAAGTATGCTATGAATGTTAAGTTGTTGTTATTGCAAGTATGTCAATAAATATAATTTTAAATAACTGTAACTAATTCTGTATATATACAAATAAAACCCAAATCCAACATACACGCAAACCTCTTAAAACGGGTAGTTTTTTGGTGGTGCGACATTGTGGCGACCGTGACAGGACTTTTTGAGTTGGATTTCGGTGTGACTTTTGTAGTTGTGGGCCAGTGAGTTTTTACCGCGTTCTTTGGTTTGTGATTTGTATTGAGAACGTTTCGGTGGTTTTGAACCAAACGCACTATGGCAGCAGAATTGGAAAATAGAAAGAAAACCAGAAGAGTATTAAGGGCTATATTTACGCGTACGGCCAACGAGTTAGAAGGTCTTATGAAAGCAGAACCATTGGACTACGAGTCAATAGAAGTGTCCTGGGAACTGTTAAAATGTAAGTTTGAGGAGTTACAGTCAGTTGATTCCCAAATTACTGAATTATCATTTGAAAGCTCTACTGAGGCGGAGCTAGAAGCAGAGATAGAGAGTTGTGATGTGTATTTGAGAAAGTTTTCCAAGTGTAGAACCCGATATAACAAGCTGATGGAAGAAACGAAGACTAAAGCATCCAGCAGGCATAGTGTAGTGTCCCAGAATACAGATGAGCCACAACTAACAGGTATGAGAAAATTTAGATTACCTACTATTGAATTTAAAAATATGATGGCAGTATCAAAGGTTGGTTGGCATTCTGGGCACAATTCAAAAAGATTCACGAGGATGATTCTATTGATTGTCATGATAAGATAGAATATTTAATTCAAGCCACAGTATCAGGTAGTAGAGCACGTCAACTAGTAGAAAGCTATCCAGCTATGGCTGACAATTATAGTAAAATTATGGAAAGTATGCAAAGCAGGTTTGGCAGAGAAGACTTACAAATAGAAGTATACATTAGAGAGTTACTAAAACTCATTTTGAGTAAGTCTGTGTCTAAACAAAAGATTGATATATCTAAACTGTATGACAGCATTGAAACTCAACTGCGAGCACTGGAGACATTAGGTATCACATCTGACAAGTGTTCAGCAGTGCTCTTTCCATTAATTGAATCTTGTTTACCTCAGGAATTGCTTAGGGTGTGGCAACGCTCCACAAATATTGATTATAGAGATGGGACATTGGAAAACAGGTTGAAACTGTTGATGACTTTTCTCAGAAATGAAGTAGAGAATGAACAAAGGATTGCTTTAGCTGCTGAAGGTTTTGGACTGTCTGAAGAAGTGGCTTCATCCTCTAAAGCTAGTGTCAAGAGGTCATCAGGTTTTCCAACTGCTGCTAATTTAATTAATTGTGAAATATCAGCTTGTGTCTTTTGTTCAGGTACACATGGTAGTGAAGATTGCTTTAAGGCACAAAAAATGACGTTTGTTCAAAAAAAGGATGTTCTCATTGGGAAGAAGGCTTGTTTTAGATGTCTAAAAGTGGGACATCAGACCAAAAGATGTAAAACAAGGCTAAGATGTGTTATCTGTAGCCAAGCTCATGTAGTCTTGATGTGTCCCAGTTTAACAATAAGTCAAGGTAAGCCGAGTAATAGTCAAAATGAGAACATGTCTTCTAAGGATGTCATAAACGACCAGGCTTTGACTAACCAAACTAAAGATCATGTATTTTTGCAAACATTGAGAGTCACTTTAATTGGTATCTTTGGTAAAAGTCGAGTTGTTCGTGCCTTAATTGATAGTGGGTCACAAAGATCATATATATTAAAGGACACAGCTTTAAAATTAGATTATCCGGTTAAACGACAGGAAAAAATTGTTCATTGTCTGTTTGGAGGGTCAGAAGTTGCAAACTCTCATAACTGTTATGAGGTCACAATACAGGGTAAGAACTCTACATATTGTTTTGAGGCCTTAGATCAACCAACAATTTGTAGTGATGTACCTCCAGTATTTCATGATCCATGGAGGGAACAAGCCAAGAACCTTAATATTGATTTATCTGATGATCTCCAACCTGGCCCAATTGAACTGTTATTGGGAGCAGATGTCGCTGGTTATTTGTATACAGGGGGTCGTCATAAATTAGATTGTGGGTTAGTAGCTATAGAAACTCTCATTGGATGGACACTTATGGGAAAAATACCTACAAGTAGTAAACATTCTGATGTTGTCATGTCCACATTGAATCTTCTCATAAAGGATTCTTCCTTAAGTGAGCTTTGGGAGTTGGAAGCAATTGGTATTAAAGAGCCTACAGATAGACATACCAAAGAGGAGGCTGCTTTAGCTGCTAGGGATTTTTTTATGCAGACTGTAAGTGTAGATAAGATGGGCCGCTACGAGATTCGTCTTCCTTGGTTGGATGGTCACCCTCCTCTCCCCAGTAATTGTGAGTTGTCGGAGAAAAGACTAAATTCCACTCTGCAAAAGCTGAAACGTGATGGTCTTTTTGAAAGGTATGATGATGTTTTCGCTGACTGGCAGGCTGAGGGTATAATTGAGTTAGTTGGAAAGTTAAATGATGTTGATAACAGTCTAGGACATTTTTTACCTCACCGCCCTGTGGTAAAGGAAGAAAGTACTACCAAGGTACGTCCAGTGTTTGATGCATCTGCACATTCAAAGAATAAACCTTCACTTAACCACTGTTTAGAGAAAGGTCCAAATCTGATTCAGTTAATTCCTTCAATGTTTATAAGGTTTAGAGAAAACAAAATAGGAGTGATTTCTGATATTAAAAGGGCATTTCAACAGATAAGTGTGCATGAAAGGGACTGTGATTTCCTCAAATTTTTATGGGTTGATGAAGAAGGTCAGACAGTAGTTTTTCGTCATAAACGTGTGGTATTTGGTGTTAACAGTAGTCCATTTTTGTTAGGGATGACGCTAGAGTACCACTTAGCAAGATACCTGGAAAAGGGCTCTACATCAGAATCATTGTATGCTTTAGATGTTGTTAAAAGGTTAAGTCAAAGCTTCTATGTTGACAACTGTGTTACAAGTTTGCCTGATGAAGAGATGGTATCAAGGTTCATTACAGAGTCTGTAGCAATTATGGCAGAGGGACAGTTCGAACTAAGAGGGTGGGAGCGTACAAGAAATGATGAAGTTAGTGGAACTGAAGAGATATGTCCTGTTCTTGGTATGAACTGGCATCCTGTACGAGATGTTTTGATAGTTAATTTGAAATTCTTAAGAGAGGACACTGACTTGGAAAATATGGTAGTGACTAAACGTAGAATCCTTTCTATAGCACAGAAAGTGTTTGATCCTATTGGATATTTATGTCCAGCTCTATTAGTAACCAAACTCATGTTACAAAAGTTGTGGGAGAAGAGCTTGGCATGGGATGAACCACTTGATGAAGTCATCTCTGAAGAGTTTAAAATTTGGTTGAAAGATTTACCTTATCTTGAGAAGATTGAATTGCCTCGATGGGTACAAATGAATGGTGAGGTATCACAAAATTTAAGTATTCATGTCTTTTGTGATGCAAGCAAACTGGCCTATGCTTGTGCTATATTTTTGAGAGTGAGTTATTCTGGTAAAGTATTTGTATCCCTATTGGCCTCGAGAGCTAGATTGGCTCCAATTAAGAAATCTACCGCGAAAATGACTATTCCACGTCTTGAGCTGCTAGCTGCAACTATAGGTGCCCGGTTGTATGTTCAAGTTGCAGAGAACTTGCCAGGAAATATAGAATCCTTTTTTTGGAGCGACTCAAGCACTGTTATTTCCTGGATACAACGCCAAGAAGAATGGGGAGTTTTTGTATGGAACAGAGTTAAAGAAATTCGTAGCTTAACTCCAATGGAAAACTGGCGTCACCTACCAGGAGTGGTCAATCCTGCAGACTTGCCATCACGAGGGTGTACGTCTAGACATTTGTTTCAGTCGAAATGGTGGGAGGGGCCAAAGTGGTTATATGAAAGCCGTGATAAGTGGCCTTCTAGTGCGGCTACTTGTGATGAAGAAGAAGTTAATGCAGAGCGTAGAAAGACTTTGGTGACATCTCTTGTTAATGTTTATAATTCGTGTGACTGGCATTTTAGCTACTTTTCACAATATACTAAGATGGTACGAATGGTGGCTTGGATTCAACGTTTTGTAAAAAATTGTCGCAAAGGTGACCAGAAGTATAAAGGTGAGTTAACCTCTGAAGAGTTTGAGGCTGCAGAGAAATTTATTTTGATAAAAGTGCAGCAGGAAAGCTTCTCAGGTGTGGATGATAAAAGGATTAATAATCTTGACCCATTTTATGAAGAAGGGGGTTTGATTAGATTGAGATCTAGAGTTTGTAACAGAGAAGATACACAGTATTACCGTTTTCCAGTCGTACTGCCATCTAAACATGAGATAACCATTAAGTTAATTAGGTATTATCACTTGAAGTCTTGTCATGTTGGGACCCAAGGTACTTTAAGTTTGCTCAGAGAAAAGTTTTGGGTTCTCTCAGGAAGGCGTAGTGTAAGATCCGTTATCTCCAAGTGTGTATTGTGCCGGAGGTACACTGGAAAACACCTAGCAGTTCATACTCCTCCTTTACCGGCTAACAGAGTGCGTGACGCTGTAGCTTTTGAAGTGACCGGTATTGACTTTGCGGGACCGCTGTTTCTTAAGACCGGTGAAAAAGTTTGGATTTGTATGTTCACGTGTGCGATCTTCAGGGCGGTTCATCTGGAACTCTGTTGTTCGTTATCAACTTCTAATTTTCTTCAGGCCTTACGTCGGTTCGTGTCTCGTCGTGGTAGGCCGAAAACGATTTATAGTGATAACGGTACGGGTTTTGTGGGTGCTGAAAATGCCTTATCATGTCTGGACTGGGACAGTATTACTCGTGAGATGTCTGTGCAACGTATTCGTTGGCATTTTAATCCACCTACCGCAGCTTGGTGGGGAGGATTCTGGGAGCGCCTCATTGGTGTTATGAAACAGTTGTTGAGAAAAACACTAGGTCGTGCTAGTTTGGACTATGAGACTTTGCTAACGTTGTTATGTGAGTGTGAGGCAATAATTAATTCGCGACCATTAACGTATCTATCGGAGGATCCTCAAGAGTTAGTTGCCTTGACACCAGCGATGTTTTTGCGGGATCAGGTGGACTGGGGGCTACCAGATTGTGATGCTATAGACAATGCTTCATTGTGTCGGAAAGTGCGTCGGGTTCAGACTTTGCGAGAGGAACTTCGTAAGCGATTCCGTTTGGAATATCTTGGACAATTAAAACTAGTTTACGTGAATAAAACTCACCGCCAGATCGCACTTAATGAAATTGTGCTTGTCGGCAACGATGGCAGTAAACGTTTAGATTGGCCTATGGGACGAGTTGTTGAACTTTTTCCTGGTAAAGATGGAAGTGTTCGACTGTGCAAAGTTAAGACAGCTAAGGGATATTTATTGAGACCTGTCCAGCGTCTTTACCCACTAGAGTGTTGTACTGTTCCTGAGTTCGAGATTCGGAATGATGTGAAGACGTCAATGAAGGATAACAGTGAATTAAATGGTACCCCACATGTTCCTGAGTTGGCTGCGAGAGACTTCAGTTCCGAAGACGAATATTGTGAGGGTGCGGGAGTGTTTAAAGTCAGTATTCCGACAAATAGTGCAAAGGTTTCTGAAGTGAAAATCACACGTACGGGACGGGCTTCTAAATTGCCTAAACGTTATTTAGAGTAATGATTGTCAAAAACTGTACCTATTAGCCATTTTTAATTTTTTGTATAATGGTTTTGTAGCATTTGTCTTTTAGATTTTGTGAGCAATATTTTATTTTATCGAAATATTCCTCAGGTGGGAGTATGTCAGATATTACCTTTACCTGAAACAATTTGGTGGATGAAAGGCTTAGTGGTATTGGGCCACGAAAAAGAAGAAAAATAATAGACTATGAAGTATGCTATGAATGTTAAGTTGTTGTTATTGCAAGTATGTCAATAAATATAATTTTAAATAACTGTAACTAATTCTGTATATATACAAATAAAACCCAAATCCAACATACACGCAAACCTCTTAAAACGGGTAGTTTTTTGGTGGTGCGACAGTAATCATAACCTACTGATATGACAGAAGACATGAAAAGAATACATTCAGATACTTTTTGACCATGATAGACCTTGTTCTTCACTATCCACAGATGATCGAATAAATTAAAAGGTCCAAAAATAACAAAAGAAGAAGTTATTTATGCAGTAAAGGCTCAGAAGAGCGAAAAAGCCACCGGTCCAGACAATATCAATGCCGAACTACTTAAATTATTTGCAGACAACGAAAGTAAAAGCCTCGACTTGTTCAGAATAACAGTACTATTCAATATGATATATGACACAGGTAAAATACCCTTAAAATGCCCTTAAAACTTTTCTCATAATCATTCATACACGAATTTACAAGAAGTGTGAGTTTCAGACGAGTGACACTCAATTCGGATTTCGAAATGGATTGGGAACACGAGAAGCTCTTTTTGCCTTAAATCGAATGAATGTAGATGTAGATGCATTTTTATTGATTATCGAAAAGCATTTGACTGCGTTAACCATCAAAAGATGATCGAAATTCGGAGAACAACTGGAATTGACGAATAAGACTTGCAAATTATCTCAGAAACTATATTGACACCAAACAGCAACAATTAAAATAGAGCACACAACATCCGAAGATATACGAATCAGACGAGGAGTGCGACAAGGTTGCGTCTTATCACCACTATTATTTAATCTGTATTCGGAATCTATATTCAGAAAAGCATTAGACGAGGTTCAAGGTGGAATCAAGATTAACGGAACCAGCATAGACAACATCAGGTACCTACGTTGATGATACCGTCCTAATAGCAAGGAACGCATAAGAAAAATATAATAAATGCAGTAGTTCTTCATAGCGAAATGTTCTGTTTACATCTAAATGTTTCCAAAACTAAAATTTTAGTATTTTTAAAGAACCAAGAAACGTACATTTGATGGAAATAATAGAACAGGTATCTTCCATAAAATATTTTAGAGCAAACTTGAAGAAATGCGTTGTGTTGAGTGTGACGTAGGCGTGGGGATTCGTGGTTGACATTTCTTATTGTTTTATATAGGATAGTTGTGTCTACTGCCAATTTTTTTGTTGTATTAGCGATTTAACGGCCTTATAAGACTATTTAATTATTGTTTATATATCAATTTACTTGTATAAACAAAATGGGTGGTAATAGATGTGCCATATATGGTTGTAACAATAATTTTAAGAGTGTGAAAACCAAGAATATGCCTGTTATTTTTCATAGTTTTCCAAAAGGAAAGGATTTAGTATCGAAAACTATAAGGGCTGAATGGGTTAACCGATGCAGAAGAGCTGATAATTTTAATCCCGATTCTAGTAGAATATGCTCTGTTCATTTTACAAACAATGACTATGAAAGAGATCTACAAAATGAATTATTAGGTAAAATGGTGAAAAAATAAATGCCTATAAAAATTTTTTAACATAACTTATTTTAGGTTTACCTACTAAACGCCTTTTGAAGAAAACTGCAGTTCCAATACTTTGTTTATATAAACATACCTTTGACACACCTGTCTCTACTCGTGAATGTAGATTAGATGTTAGAAACAGAAAGCAGCTTGTAGCAGAAATTACAAAGGTTGATTCAAATATTTTGAATATTGCATCTAATCAACATGAACATACAATTACTGAATCTGAAGTAAGTTTTAAACAAGCTGGTGACAATATAGAGTTTAACAAGTAAGTTGAGGTATTTTAAAGCAAAAAATATGAATGTTCAGAAAAAATCAAAAAAATCTGAAATTTTTGCTGAAAATTTGTTAAATAAAGTGTTAACCACGAACCAAATTGCACTTCTTTCTGAAAAAAAGAAGAAAGTTCGTTGGAATACAGAAGAAATATCTAGAGCTTTTACTCTGAGGTATTACAGTAAGAAAAGTTACCTCTATTTAAAAAATTCTTTGCGATATCCTCTACCTGCTCTCCCATCTTTAAGAAAATGGGCTTCCAAGATTAGTGTTAGTGAAGGCCTTTTGAAAGACATATTGTTAATGATGAAATTGGCTAGGGAAAGTTTTACGACTATGGAATAGACTGTTGTGCTGCAATTCGATGAAGTGAAAATAAAATCTATTGAAGAGTATGACATCACTAAAGATAGAATTTTGGGTCCACACAAGCAAATGCAGGTAGTTATGATTAGAGGTCTTTTTGCTTCTTGGAAACAACCAATTTATATCAATTTTGACAAAAAAAATGACAGCTGGAATATTAATAGAAATAATTAAGGAACTTCATAACATTTCATATAACGTGGTTGCTTGTGTTCGTGATTGTGGTGCTTCAAATATTGGTTTGTGGAAAGAACTTGGAGTTAGTGTAGATAAAACATTTTATTATTTGATTTGATTAGGTTAATCAGTGTTGGAAAATTAATAAAAAACACATTGAATGTGAAAAATCTCAGAGACAGAATGTTCGAATCGCTGCTCAGCTTTTGTCTAATACTGTTGCAACAGCTCTTAAGAGACATAAACCTGGGAATGAACAATTAGCCGAAAATTTGGGTTTACAGAAAAAGATTAGATGCCTTTGAAATGTATATATACAGACGGATGCTGAGAATTCCATGGATGCAAAAAGTCACTAATGGTGAGGTACTTCGGAACATGAGTAAACAAAAAGAACTACTCAGAATAATCAAAGAGAGAAAAATACAATACTTGGGTCATGTGTTGAGAGGTGAAAGATATGAATTACTCCAAATCATATTGGAACGTAAAGTGCAGGGCAAAAGATCAGTTGGAAGACGCCAGAACTCGTGGCTGAAAGACCTGAGAAGATGATTTGAACGCTCATCCACAGAAATCTTTCGTGCAGCAGTTTCCAAAGCTACAATTGCCATTTGGATCGCCAACCTTCGAAGGAAGACGGCGCAATAAGAAGAAGAATTAAAACGTCCATTGTAATATATTATCCCGGTGAGTTACTATATTACGAATGATGACAACGTGCAAAGATACAGCGGATCTACTGTAGTTTGGATACAGTTTGGATTTAGATAAGGAATGGGAACAAGAGAGGCACTATGCGCAATGACGGTACTATTACAAAAATGCAGGGAATATAATAAAAACGTATTCATATGTTATATAGATTTCCAAAAAGCTTTTGATAGAGTCCAACATGGTAAACTCATACATGCATTGAAACACATACACCTAGATCCCAAGGATATTAATTTAATCAAAAATCTGTACTACAATCAAACAGCGGTCGTACGGGTGGAAGATAGTGAGACAAACCAGGTGGAAATTCAAAGAGGAGTCAGACAGGGATGTGTGCTGTCGCCACAATTATTTAATGTGTACTCCCAACTAATATTTCAGGAGGCACTATGGAAAAGAACTGAAGGTGTAAGGATTGGAGGGAGCATCATTAATAACATAAGATTTGCAGACGATACCGCAATCATGGCAGAGAATATAGACGATTTACAAACTCTCCTGGAAATTATTAACAGAGAAAGCAAAAATATGGGACTAACAATGAATATAAATAAAACCAAATACATGGTGATCTCAAAAAACCCTGTTGACAACATACAACTGACATTGGAGGGTAAACCCCTGGAGAGAGTCGACAAATATAAATACCTCGGAGCAATTATAAACTCACAGTTAGATCAAGAGCAGGAGATAAAGGTCAGAATAGAAATAGCTCGAAAAGGCTTTATAAAATACAAGTCAATGTTTACAAATAAGAAATTGAGTATGGCCATCAGATTGAGGTTCGTCGAATGTTATGTTTGGTCGCAACTACTATATGGGGTAGAAGCTTGGACTCTGAAAGCCCAATCTATAAAAAAATTGGAGGCATTCGAAATGTGGCTATATAGGCGTATTTTGAAGATTCCTTGGACTGCAAAAGTCTCAAATGAGGAAGTGTTAAGACGAGTTGGACATGGCAGAAAGCTTATGAACACAATTAAAATAAGAAAAACATCGTATCTGGGCCACATACTCCGAAACGATAAATACTCTCTGCTACAAGTCATCATGCAAGGTAGAGTAGAGGGAAGAAAAGGCTTGGGAAGAAAGAAGAAATCTTGGCTGAGGAATATCAGAGATTGGACTAACCTCAGTGTTGAACAGATATTTCACGTTGCAAAAGATCGAGAAGCGTTTAAAGAAGTGATCGCCAACCTTCGTTAGAAGACGGCACAAGAAGAAGAAGAAGACTGTAGGTGAGTGTAAATTTATAAATTTTATACTATTTAGTTGTTTAATAACAAATACGTTGTTTAGTGAATACGTTTAATACTAACCAAATATTAACTTTGTTTATTTCCAGTAACGTGTTTACCCCTGAGAAGCTGATTAGGTATAAAGAGTTGTTAGTTCTTTTATGTCACAATTCTGTCATTGATCACGCGGTAAGAAAAAGATACAAAATATGGAATGTAGTATTTTGCACTCGTTACATTGTACTCTTTTGGCAATGCAATAATAAATTTTGAACTTGTTTATTTAAAATAACAAGTTGCACATTTTAGGTGCCAAAAGCGTTTTAATGTGTAACATAATGGTATTTACGTCAGTATACGGTTCAGCGCTATTACTAAACCACAAACCTCACATATGGACACATGTATCACTTATGTGCCAAAATATTCGCTTAAAACCACTCCACGAGCATTCCTCCTGCATTTTATTCCATAAATAAACCAAATACTTTCTCTGCTTTGTTCCCAAAGAGTAACGACTCAACAGGTGTATCAACTGCTCCAAATAAGATTTCCTGACTAATTGATATTATTAGCAGCATAAGAAATGGCAGTGAAACAATTTAACCAAAGACTTGTGCCAAGGGAATGTTGGCATCATTGAGAGAATATTATGCATTCATATTTGACCATCTGTGCAGGTGCATTGGGCTATACTTTTGAGCGAATTGCACTATAATTAGTCAATGATGTATCTCGTTGTATTTATACATTCAACTAACAAAAAGTTATGGATGTTTTTCATATAAATAAAAAATAAACATTGCGTACATCATTATATAAAATTTATAAATAATGTTTTAATGTTATTATTATGTTTCATAAGAAATCTTGATTTGATATGTAAAATGACATTTATTAATAATAATAACAGTATGTTTTCATAATATGTTTAATTTTAATAATTTAGAATTATACAGCCTATTGAATAAACCAACAGCATATCATAAACGATAAACAGTAAATAAAAAAAATAACAAGTACTACCACTAAGATAATTAATATTAAACTATTTTACCTATCCGTGGCTTTACACAACATATTCTGTTTGCCCTTTATAATCCATTTATACCACATCCCTTTATACCACATCCAATCGCCATTTCTCCTTGTCATCTATCTTCTGCAGTAAAGTGTATTTTTCCATTGCTGTTTTTATTGGTCCATTCCACTGTAATCTACAGGAATAATCAATACGATCGATAATATCCATGATACTATGAACTAAAGATAAACCCACGCGCACGCGATCAGTCGTGTGACGTCACTTGGCGACAAATGTCACCAGAAATGTTCTGTGTTGTATGGAGTTTTGTCAGATTTAGTATTGTTTTATCGTTTATCTTGTACGTTGACATCGGTTTACTGGGTAAACCATCTTTCCGAAGGAGGTTTACTTAAACCATATCCAGATTTTCTAATTAAATGTAATGAACTGGACCATATTTTTAACAATTTTAACAAAGGGTCATTAAAATTAACCAAGAATTATTTAAAATCGCTAATGGATTTAGCTGTGTTCAGATGTAATGTTAGTAAACGTAAGTTCAGATGTCAAACATCTTTTTTTTAGGTGTAAATTATATTTTAAAATTAGAAAATTGAATAGATATATTAAAGAAACATCCAAAGTTAAGAAGAAGAAAATATTAAAAATTGTAAAATAAATTGTTAAATAAACTTGTAAATTATTACAGTGTACTTTATTTTATCAGTTGTATTAAATTTTTATTTTAATAAATCAATCCATTGTATATAAATTTCCATTTCCAAAAGGATGTTTAGTTCCTACTTTTTTATATAATTTTATTATCTATTTAAATTCTATTAATTTACATTGCTAGGCTAACAGAGATGTATATATAACATATTTTTAAGTTTTAATTGCAGATATTTTACCTAACATCCCTAAATATTCTAAATATTTAAATAAAAACCCTCTCTTTCCATATATGTTTTACCGACTGTGATGATAAAGGTTGGTGATAAAAGTGGAACTTTTATCACCAAGTGACGTCATGCGCGTCGACGTACAAAATTCGATTGCGAAGTGGGTTTATCTTGGAAGTATCATGGATAATATCTATTAAAACAACATAATAAAATTAAAAGTAGAAGATGAACTAACCGACCTTATTGAAGCTGACAATAGGATAAGACAATGGGTCCTCTATTGTTCAACCTAATTATGGATTTAATATTAAAAAAAGTAAGAACTAAAAAGGATACCAAATGGGAGAAAAACAACTAATAATTTATTTTTTTTTAAAGATAAAAATACGTTTATTGACGTTTCAATTTCCACTTCGGAAATCGTTCTCAAAATACAAACAGTAAATTAAACAAATTTTGTTTTTTGTTACATAGTGAAAAATTCTTCTAATAATTTAATTTTATCTGACTCATTTATATTGACAATTCAGACATACATTATGCATTTTAAAGTAGACGACTTTAAAATGATATTGCCAATATTGTTGAGTTGCGCTCCTGGGACGACTTTACTTATAAGATAGTTCATTCGATTACATGAAATCAACTTTAACTTGAGAATATCCGTCAGAAAAAATCATAGCATGTAATTCGTCTTTAAAAAGACAAACACATGACATGATGACAGTAAAATTCTCCTGTTAGTGATTCCATAGTAAATTATGAGGGAAAAACCAGGAAAAAAACCTCATAATACTATCCCGACATGGTAAGTATTTGTTCGTGCATTTAGTTTACCTTCAATAAACACCAAAATTCTGATTTTATATGTTTCGTTATTTAAAAAACATAAATGATGTATCCTCTATATGTTACTGACTTACTAATACTGGTATTTTCTTATTAATAACTTCCTCTTTCAATATTGGTAACCAGATCCTACATTCTGCGAGATTTGCACAATTGGCCATTTAGCATAATTAGAGCCGCTTCTTTGATTTTTCTTTTTTTACCATCCGTTTCTTTTAGGACTACATTTGAATTATTCCATTGAACCCTATGTTCATTATCCCATGCGTGTTTACATATTTGAAGATCTATCAAATTCTCTATTTTTAATATAAGATTGATGTTCACTTATTCTAACATTTAATGGCCTTGATGTTTCACCTAAATAAAACTGATCGCATTCACAAGGTATTTTATAAATGCAATTCTTTGTCCTTTGTTGTTCATTGTTAGGTTTGGTTTTGGACAAAATAGATCTCAACGTGTTTGTTGTTTTGAATGTTGTTGAAAGTTTTTCTGATAATCTTTTTATGTTCTAATATGTATTGTTATTTTCCTCGTATTATTCCTTGTGTATGCTGTAGGATCTCGTTCTAAGTTGTTTTGTTCTATTCGATCGATTGTTGAAAATTCCTTATTTATAAACGATAAAGGATAATCATTTTTTAATAAAACAGATGTTAACAAATGTTTTTCCTCCAAGAACGAATTTTCGTTAGAACAAGTTATTTTGGCTCTATCGTATAAGGATTTAATTATTCCCTTTTTTACATTATTATTGTGATTTGATTTGAAATTTAAATATCTATTGGTGTGTGTTGGCAATATTGGCAATATCATTTTAAATTCGTCTACTTTAAAATGCATAACGTATGTCTGAATTGTCAATATAAATGAGTCAGATAAAATTAAATTATTAGAAGAATTTTTCACTATGTAACAAAAAACAAGTTTTTTTTAATTTACTGTTTGTATTTTGAGAACGATTTCCGAAATGGAAATTGAAACGTCAATAAACGTATTTTTATCTTAAAAAAAACTAATAATTTGCTATGTAGACGACGCAATATTACACTCTTAAAGTGGAGACGATTTACAACGTATTGTGCACCAATTTAATATAATCGCCAGAAAATTTAACATGTTAATTTCCCCAAAAAAGACAAAATGCATGATTACAACAGAAATTTATTAACATGTAAATTGGAGCTGGAAGGTCAGATAATAGAACAAGTGATGGAGTTTAAATATCTGCGCATCACATTATCTAGCTACGGAAAGCTCAAAACTGAAGTGGAAGATCAAGTAAATAGAGCAAACAGAGCCGCAGGCAGCCTGAATGAAACAATATGGAGAAATAAAAATATTGGGAAAGAAATAAAAGGCAGAATTTACAAAACAGTCAACAGACCAATAACAACATACGCGTAAGTATGATAAGCAACATTGATTGATGGTAAGATACAGAAGTACAGATTACGACGTAGATGTAAAGTGAAGAACATCAAGAAGTGGGTAAGAAATGGAAGAGTAGAATGAAATTATCATATAAACCGAATACCAACAAATAGAGTAGCAAATATGGTAAGAGACGGTTCCCAATAAAAAGAAGATCAGTAAGAAGACCACGAAAACGATGAAACGACAACTTACGGGAGGCACATTGAATAACAGACAGAGTCATGTCTACATAAAAAGAGAAGAAGAAGAAGACTGTAATCTAGGACGTTCCCTTTTCCCCTTATATTAGTATTTTTGTCTCGTCCATCCTTCGCATATGTCCAAACCAGAATAATTTTTATTTTTATATTTGCTCATTTAGTGTCTCCTTCACATACATTAGTTCTAATTCTAGTTCTAGTTCTAATTCGTTTACTTCTTACTTTGTCTATTAGTGTTATTTGCATCTTCTTCAAAACATCACTGGTATTTATTCTGTTTTCTATTCTTTTATTTGTCACCCACGTCTATGAGCCATACAGTGAGTAGCTTTCCACTATTATCTTAAGATTTAGTGTTTACTTTTGCTTGTAATATCGTCGCTCCATATCATCATCATCATCATCAATGGCGCTACAACTCTTCGTGAGTCTTTGCCTCGTTTACTATTGCCTTCCATGTTTGTCGGTCCTGTGCCAGTAATTCTCATTGTCGCACTCCCATCTTCTCTAGATCTTCTGTCGCTCCATATAATTGAAATTATTTAATAATCTGCTAAAATTATTTAATAATCGGCAAACAAAAGTCTATGGGTACAAATAATGAAAAGGTTACTGGTGTTAGCACTTACTCATGAATGTTAGAGAAAAAGGTCGTATACACACAATCCGTGTTAAGTTCTTCTTCTTCTTTTTATGTAGACATGATTCTGTCTGTTTTTCAATGTGCCTCCAGTAAGTTGTCGTTCCATCGTTTTCGTGACGTCTACTGATCGTCTTCCTATTGGGAAACCGTCTCTTGCCGTCTTTACTACTCTGTTGTCATTCCGCTTATATATGATCGTTCCATTCTACTCTTCTATTTCTTACCCAGTCCTTGATGTTTTCCACCTTGCATCTATGGCGTATATCTGTACTTCTAGCTCTGTTCCATAGTGTCTTGCTATCAATGTTTCTTTCAAGTGGTTTCATCTCTCTGTTTCAAACATATTTTTTGTCCTCTCTGTATCAGGTCGTGTTTCTTCCGCGTATGTCATTATTGGTCTAATAAATGTTTTGTAAATTATGCCTTTCATTTCTTTCCCGATATTTTTATTCTTATATTGTTTCATTCGGAGCCTGCGGCTCAATTGCTCTATTCACTTGTTCTTCCACTTTAGTTTCTGAGCTGTGAAATTTAACATCAGAGTATTAAATTTTCTGTTGTACCATGCATTTGTTTCTGGGAAATTACAGTTAAATTTTGTGCGTTATATTAATTGTCAACGTTGTAAATTGTCTTCACTTTGAGGGAGAGAGAGAGTAGTATTGCGTCGTCTGGATAGCAGATAATTTAAAGTTGTTTTTCTCCTATTTGGTATCCTTTTTTATTTCTTACTTTTTTTATTATTTCATCCATAATCAGGTTGAATAAGAGAGGACTCAGGAATCTCCCTGTCTTATCCCATTGCCAGCTTCAATAGGGCCAGTTAGTTCTTCTTCCACTTTTACTTTTATTGTGTTGTTTTGGTAGATATTTTCGATCGTTTTGATTATTCCTAGAGATATCCATCTTGCTAAGTGATATCTAAGTGGATAACGTTATTTAATTTGACCTGGTCAAATGTTTGATGTATTCTAACGATTTGTCTTGCACTTGCCTCATTATAAATATAGCGTCGGTGCATGATCTTCCCGACCTAAAACCTTGTTATTCTTCTGCTAATGTTATAATTTTATTCAGTTTATTTGTTATCACTTTGGTTGTTAATTTTAGTGTTGTATTTAATAAATTAATTCCTCTGTAATTTTCTGGGTCCAATTTGTCTCCCTTTTTGAAGAGAGGTATTAGGATGCTTGATCTCCATTCTTAAGGAATTTCTGTATTGTTCAATTATTTTTTTGGTTAAGTTTCAATAATTGTTTGGTCAGATCTGGTCCTCCGTCTTTAGAAGTTCGTTCGGTATTCTGTCTGCTGCTGGTAATTTTCAATTTTTTATTTTCCTTAATCCTTCCTTTACCTCTTTCTCCTCGATATTTATTTCTTCGTTTGTCGTCACCTTGTGTTGGTAGTTTATTATCGTCACCTTTAGCAAATATAGATTGAAAGTAGTCTACCCATGTTTCTTTCTGAATCTGTTTCATTATTATTAGTTCGATTATCTTTTTTTTTTGTCCTCTGATCATTTTCCATATTTCTTTTTGTGTTCAGTAAAAGTCGTGTTCCATCTCTTTTGAGAAGCTTCATCTGCTTCATTTCTAATTTGTTTATAGTGATTATATGCTTGTTGTGTTGTTGTGTTCTGTATTATAAAAAGGCTTTCTTGTTTTCTTTATATTTTGTCTTCACTTTCTTTCTAAACCATGGTGTTTTCTTTTTTGATATATTAGTGTTCGTTACTTTCATATCTCCAAGTGATTCTGCGTTAATTAGGTTATTTTCGAGTTGTCCCAGTATCCTCGATGTTATCGGTTACCGGAACAAAGATGAGCTTTGGATCATAAAAATATCAGTACTCACAATTGAAGGATCGGTATTATACTTACAGTCGGCGACCGGTAGTCACAAGTAATGACGTTCTTTCATAGAACGGTCGTCGATAAAGGCACTTGACAGGCTGCACTAGCAACAGATATATTGGGACTTCTCAAGCAGCGTAGATGATTTAAGTAAGGTAAGGAATTATGGTGGATTCAATCAGCCATCAATCATCAAATTCATGTAGGTACAGGTAATATATCAGGTCAATCCTCACAATAGACTAGAGTGGAATAGAATAGACTGAACTGAATGGATGGAGAAAGAAAACAGCAAACAGAATTGACTCAGTGTCATCGAATTGGAAGACGTCTGTACGACAAAAGAGAAAATTTAATGTAGGAAGCACTGTATGAAGATAGATGGATAATGGTGAATTGAAATTACACTTACTGCCGTTTGATGAAGACAACCGCATGCAACAGGAACCACAACGAAAATGAACTCGATTTTCGATTTTTAGACCAGCTAGGGATAAAAAAAGAGTGGAAGTATTTTCCGAAGAGTGTCACGCGAAAATGGTACTTAATTGACAAGTCCGGTGAGGTCTTATTTCTATCTTTACAAGTAATTTTCTAAGAGGAATAATTAAGGAAATTACAAGGAAAGGAAAAACATGCTTCATGGTTACAAACTGGTAGTAGATTGACGAAACTTCACAGGCATTATAACTTGCCAGGAACCAATGTTATAGAATAAATTCCAATAAAAGAAAAAAAAGATACTCAAACTTTTCATAGAAAAATGTTAATCAAAACATAATTTATACATTGATTTATAACTTTATTTGCGATACATTAAAAAACATTTACTTGGGTAATAATAAATTATTAATCTCGATTAACGTCAACTAGATTTACATTTATCTATATTATTCATAACTGCTTGACTGACCACTCGTTGGTCAAGCAACATTAAAATAATTATTATTAAATTTACCAACACTCGCAATACGAGTCTCAATTAGTCACAGTCAAAATTGTTTACGCGAAGCTGAAGTGCATTGATTTAAAAATATGCGGAAAGAATGAATGTCAGCTTTTATTTCTTTTAAGTTTCAACTAAAAATAATTACCCACTTGACCCACCAACAATTTTAAAATGTGAAAATTATAATATAGTCCAGACATTTTATTGCGTATTTGTTTTCGCACTGAGTAGAACTATGTTTACTACTTGTATGAAATCGATAGTAAAATAAAATTTCCTTGAGAATAAACTGTGAGTATAAATAATATATTATATATCACGCCTACACCAAACGCAATAAAATACTTCTCATTCTATAAGTTTAGTACAATGGCTTACATATAATTTATTTATATTCATTCATTTACTCAGTCACACTCATTCTTTTTTTTTTTTGTTGAGGGTGTAAAAATCTTCTAAATACTGCATGAGTCTACCGGGTGTATTGAACTTAGAGTAAAAGGATACGCCCGAGTGCAATTTCCCCCTTGGAAGTCGTGCCCTTGGGTGCGTTCATGATACCCTGCCTACCAACTAAAACCACCCTCAGCTACACAAGCGCGGCTAGTCTTGTTTAGACCGTTCTAACACGCATGCGCGGCTTCTTTCTCTTCTTTTTTTCCCTTTAGCGGTTATGCCCTCAGTCGTTTCCTTTCTAGGATTTTTTTCCTTTTTATTATTCTAGTTATTGCCCGCAGGATTTCTTTAGAAAAAGAATTTTACGACCGCGCAAAACATGGAACCACAGTCTTCCATAGAAGTATTAATCCGCCAATGAACAAACAGAATTGCTAATAAAGATGAAGAAGAAGAAGAATTTCTTTGTATTCATTTTCTCCTCTTCTCGCCACTTCCATTATGCTATTCGCCCTAACTTCTTCCACCCTTTCGTATAGCTTCGCCCTCTCGTTCGTGAACCTTTCGTAATCGAACACACAGTGTTTCGCGTTCTACTAACCCTGCATTCAATGCAGTTGCTGTCTCCTTAATTCCTATCCTTATCAGGTAGGATCTGAAAGAGCTGTGTCCCGTAAGAAACTGTGTGAAGAAGTAGTTAGTCTTCCTATGGTTGTGTCTTACCCAGTCTCTCACGTCCGGTATGAGTGTTCTTGTCAATTCAGCTCTATGTTCGTTTTCTTACTCCTTTTGCTGCTGTTTTTTGATCGGCTTTTTCGCAGCATATATTATGTGTTCACCGCGGCTCTGTTTGTTATCCAGTATTACGCTTAGATATTTGACTTTCTTGAGAGGTAGGATATTTTCTCCTGCCAGAGTGAAGGAGATGTGCTCTCTCGCTCTTGGACCCTTGAAGATTATGCCGTCTTCTCTGTGGCTACCGCCAGATCTTTTTCCTCTAGCCACATCTTAAATATTTTAAGGGCTATGTTTGTCCTATCTATTATGGGCCCATCCTCTATGTGTTACATTAGTATGAACAGGTCGTCTGCATAAGCAATTGCCTGTATTTCCTCTTCTAGATTTATCTCCAATATGTCATCATAGAGTACATTCCAGAGCAACGCACCTAGGACCGAGCCCTGTGGTACTCCCGCAGATGTCTTTATTGTGTCATCTTTAGTTATTTAATTATGTTATTGCTCCTATCTGTAAAATAATCTCTCACCAAATTCAGCGAGTATGGGGAACTTTCCATGTCTTCTAATAGTCTGATAATTTTTCCCCAGTTCACGTTGTTGAATGCGTTTTTGATGTCCAGGAAGAGTGTCACCATCCACCTACCCCTGCATGTTTTGTTCTCCCTTAGTAACCTATTTATGGGATGTATAGTGCCTTTTCTGAACCCATACTGGCAGTCCGACAGTCATCCCTTTTCTTCTATTTCTTTTTCGAGCTTTGACTTCGGATGAGGATTTCGAATAGCTTACCTAGTGTATTAAGCAAGCATATTGGTCTAAAACCACCAGGTTCTTTCATTTCTTTCAGAGGTTTAGGGATAAGCATAAGGTTTGCCGCTTTTCATACCATGGGGAATTTCTGTCTTCTAAGGAGGAGGGTAGGAGATCATTACGTTTTTCACCATTTCCTCAATAGTGGTTTTTACTATTTCCGGTGCTATTCTGCCAGGTCTGGGTGCCTTCTCTGTCTTTAGTGCCTTTCCTGCTTGCATTATATCTTCCATTGTGAAGCCGTTTGTTGGTGCCTCTGACGGTAGTATTTGGAAAGCTTCCTTCGCACTTTGCGAAAACACTGCTTCAGCTAGCTTCACCTACAGCTCTCTTGCTGCAATCTTATATGCTTTCTTCCAGATGTTTTTTCTAAGCTTTCGTGTAGTTCTTTGTAGCATCTTCTATTTTTGCCATTTATTTCTCTGGTCTTTCGGCCTCCTCTTCTACTAGTCTCTGGTAACTTTTCTTCTTAATTCGTTATAATTTCTTCTTATAACTTCTATGTTGTCTGTCCACTAGTATGAGCGGGTACTCATTTTTCTTCCCTTTGGGCAAAATTTCACGGCTAGCTCCTTAATTTTTTCATATCCAGCTTAAAAATTATTTGGGTATTTCCTCATTTCCTGTAACTCTTCTTTTAGTTTCTTCTTGTCAATGAATTTGATTCGTCTCCCGTCCCATGATTTTTTTTTATTTTATATTCATGTTCAGATACATTTAAGTATAATATCTAACATTAATTTTTCCATAAATCTCTGCTTCTTACTCTTCCAATGACGCAACAGCCTTAATTAAGATTTGGTCTCCTATAATTTCGTTCTTGAACATTGATGATCCTGTGCCGCTCGCTTCCACTGTAAATCATTTATTCATTCATTTTTAGCCTACTTCCGGGATCCAGTGACAAGTCAGGGAAGAAAAATTATTCAGTTTGTTTTATGGGGTAATATTTATTGGGACAATTTTAAGTTTGGGTTAGGAAGAATTTGAAGGACTTAATTTAGTACCTCCTGATATAGCATCCAGGTTTGGAGTAATACCCACCTGCACCTAGTTCTCCACCGGATCATCTCCAGGGAAACCTATAGAAACCGGCCGGAAGAACTGATCTTTATTTTTTTTTTATTTTCTATTCTAATAATTTAAATAATTCTACATCCTCTTCAAGGTTTAACTTTTGTTTCATTTTAATTTCAATATATATCATTAATAATAATTGCCTTCACTTTTTCATAAAATATTAATCATTGTAATGTAATTTAATTATTTATTGTCCACCAAGGGTTGAGATTGTAACTCCCCTGGACTCTCTCGTTATCAGGTTATAGTGTGCACACATATCTGGAGAGGTTTATTTCATTTATTTGATAATTGTAACGTTTATATTATTATATATTTCTTTTTATATTATATACTTAACCATTGCATAACCTTAGTCAAAATTTAACATTAATAGGTACGTTAGGGGGGGAAATTGTTTTCATCATTATATTCAGGGTTTTCATTGTAAATATAGATTAGTTAATTGTATATAAGAGGTGTTGGGTTATATTGTTATATATAGGGGTTTAAAATAATTTGTACATAATATAGGTATTTATTAAAGTTGGGTTAAAACAATTTAAGATTTCACTTGGTACCTATCCTTTAATATTTCAGCAATACAAGATATCTCGGAAGAAACCATTTAACTTCCTGGCGCCCAAACATTCAGTAGAGCAACTTTATCTTTCTTCTGTTTATTTCTTGGTAGTTTCTAGTCATTAATTCTTACATCTTACGGTCACTGTAGGGCATGCAAATTGGCCTAATCCCTCTTGAGTGTCAAGTGGTCATCCTCCTGCATAGTCGCTAGCCAACATTATTTTTATTATATTTTAAAATTCATATTTACCCTTTATTTATTCCTTTCATATAATTTATTTCTATCTAATCCCTTTCATCTTCTGTTATTCCACATATTAGTTCGTTGGTGTATCAAGGTACATTTTAGAGTTTACCCTATTGCTACACAACTTGTTACTACAATCTTGTTATATTGGCGCTCCAGCCAATCCATTTTTGTTACATTGGCAATACCCTTTGTTATGCAGGCCCTCTTGTACTCTCTCACTTTTAATAGACTCCTTTTTTTCTTTTACCCTCTATTTTACTGTCTAGAGCTTGTCCTAACAAACTGTTTTCCTTTATGTTTACTATATAGAGAGTTTGTCGAAGTTTCTGGAGCAGAAAGTTAACGAATTCTGAGATAGCTGTTTAACTTTCTTTTGTGTGTTCTATCATCATTTATGTCCGCTGTATCATATTACATCATTCTTCTTCTTAAATTTCCGGATTCTATCGAAAGTTGAATATCAACACCATAATTTTCATTTTATATTTGGCAGCTCTAAAAAATTGGATAGAGCTCAAGTTGAACTATTCTTTCAAATGGCGCAACTAAGAGGTTCGCCCTCTTTCTCTTTTCAACATATTTACAAATTTGGCTTAAGCGACTTAAATACGACTTTTAATCTCTTGAATCTACTCTGCATTATAAAATATCCATGTACCTAAGTACTAGCACTTGTTAACTCTTGCTATTTAAATATTGTTGATATGTAATGTTTTGTTGTCTGGTTGCGTTTTTGTACAATGAATTTTGTATTCCTTAAGTTAATGCTAACGCCATATTCGTGACAGTTTTCATTTAATCGTTGTAATATATATGCCAATATCTGTAAACATGATATTGGCATACATCAGTGTGAAACCACACTGATTCTAACGTTTGAAATGCAGTATAGAGGCTTCACATTAGGGAAATCTTCTTCTTATATTTCACATTCTCCTTGATAACATCTCCCAGTGTTACAGTTTTTAGTTGATTTCTTGCCCTGGTCTATTATTACACCTGAGGTTTCTACAAAAAAAATAGATTTAGTATCTGCCGATATATATTTGTTCCATAACTTGGTGTAAGGTGGCATTTATCATTAACATATTCGCATCATTTTAAAAAATAAATAAGAAATGATAGGTTCATTATAATACTTCCAAAAGGTGTATAGTGTAAATTTAAAAATCATTGTGATAATGAAGATAAATTACTATAAGCTGTATTGTACGTCAGAGCAGGTTCAATGTTTATACGCCAAAACGATCAAAATACTCGTTTTTTACTAAAAATATTGCAAATATTTCGCAAACATTCTAAAATAATCATGACCTGTTATTGATGAAAATAGTATGATATCAAGTCCGAAAATAAGCTGAACTTTTCTTACAAACTTATTTTCTAATAACAGTTTGCCAAAAATTGTTCAAGATCACAACCTTGAATTTTTTATATAACGAAAGGTTAAAAACAGGAATTATATTTGGAACAGATGCTTCATTTTTGACACATGAAATTTGCGGTTATAGGTCACAGAAGTGACTTTATGTAATAAATAAAAAAACTATTTTGTATTCCATGCAAAAATATTTCGAAATATATCCTAGGACCTAAAATAAATGACCTGTTGTTCAGTTACTTAAATGACAACGGATATGAATTGAGACACTTCCTAACCGAGAACAGAATGCAAATCAGGAACACATCATCGATAATAGATAATTACAATATAGAAAATAAAACACAACAAAAAAAAAAGTCAGATAGAAGATACTTGGGAAAAACGTTTAGGTCAATATCGGGAACAGCAACAAATCAACCAGTTGGTTATTGCTCTGCAACTGACCCTATTAGTAAAATTAACCCTCCATTTTCTACAATCAACCTTCGACCTCTTAAGCCAACCTTTCACCTCTGAAATCCAATCTTTCGCCCCACTTCACAAACATACGCAAGTGCCATCCAAACTATATTAAAACAGTTCCAACCCGCCACTATCCAACCGTCTACTGCTCTATAACTACTACTACCATAATAATCCTACACCCAAAAGATACAATTGAGAAGCGTGTCACTACATACTAGCTCAATTAGACATGGAAACTCTTATACAGTTCACACCACTCTTGCTAATTAACCTCCTCCCTGACCAACACCAGTTAGTTTTGGACACCACCAACACTCTGTCCACCCTGCTAGTCAGGCACTTGAATACTCTCGTGGCCCATAAAAACACAACATCTAACTTCTTGCCCTCACCGATACGCGTTCCAAAACAGACCCATCTTTTCCAAATTATTATCTACAGAAATATCACGGTCATTGAAGAACTATTAATCAAGCAATTGATACTTCAGTCCCCAACACATCAATAAATTGTGCAAGATCACTTTTCTTACCACAATCATAAACACAATCAATCACAAAAGACTCCTTCGTCAAACCCGTGACCCCCTCTCCAAAACCTAATACAACCGGGTCTCAACTCAGATAAGGCTAAATGTGAATATCACCAAAGCCAGTCAATAACGCAGGGTAATCTCTGGCTTAGACTACCGACACAGCTGTTTGTTTTGGACAAAATTCAAAATATTAACGAAACAAAAACATTTAACCATCATACTCACCTAATAGTGTACAACCAGATATTAAATCAGTCCATGAGAAAGATGAAGCCTTCAAAACATAACCTAACCTAACCTAACCTAATGGTGTACAACCAGATATTAAATCAGTCCATGAGAAAGATGAAGCCTTCAAAACATATTCACCACCTCAAACGATCATAGATTTGATCAAAACTTCCATGTCAATAATAAAAGATCAAACCAAGAATTGATAGAAATAACTTTTGACCCATAGATTCTCATGAACACCCATTCACGGCATCTGTGGATCAACAAATATTGAAGAACTTTTGCCAAATGGGCATAACTCACAACCCTTGGATCCATCACACCTGTGATACCCTAAGAAGGTAGCCAATATAATTACGCTCTATAAAAAAGGCAAACTGCTGATCGTTCTTAACTCATACTGGCCGATTTCCATTTTAAGCGTCCTTGCTAAGGTCTTCAAAATGAGTCTTAAGGAGACTCGTAGACTTTAGCTCAGAAAACATTATACCTTATTTCAATTCAACTTTAGAGGAAGTCCCTTCAGAATGTCTACCAACACCAACATTTATTTGATAAATAAATGTTCTCTTGTGCTTGCATGCCGTACTAAAGTCAGACTATTGAAGAAACTACAGATCAGTTTGTCCATTTTATTTGTCAAACTCCTTTACTCTTATATCGCAGATAGAAGCAACACAGTAAAAATCAAAAAACTAATTCTTAACATCTTTTCTTCTCACAACAGGAGTGTTCCAAGTTTCCATTACGGCACCCATATTATACACAGCGACTTTTCTAGAACTAAAACTTTCCCTACAACTCTTAACATGTGGAAAATTTGGACTCGCCAGCTAAAACAACTATACACATACCAAACATATTCGACCGCTGATTAAATGCAGAACAAACATCTAAGCTCTGCTCAATCGAGACCTTTTTTTTTGTTATTTATTTTCCCATTCTATCTCAAAGTAATTTTAAACTCATAGAAAAACAAAATTTTTTTCTTCTATTTTGCAATAATCGGGCTTTTTCATATTTTTGAACAAAATTCTTGTAACAAACTTTTTTACAATTTTATCTTTTGTGGTCCTATTCTATACTTTATTATTTTTGAAGCGAAGCTTTAATACTGGCGTTGTATTACTTTTTTCTCTACAGTTAAATGCTGAGGCGAGCGTCACGGAACTAGCGTCACGAAATATCGGTTTTTCTCATCGATTTACTACTCTCGATCATTCGAATTCGTTGCTAGTCGTCATATTATCTCATTTATATCAATAGACTGAGACCTAGGCTTGATCTTCACGAACCACTGGAGCAAGCCGGATTTGGAAGTGGCTTTGGAACTTATGATTACCTAAAAGCTAATTTAATATTTCATCTGAATTTGACAGATCTGTCAGATGTAAACAACGTAAGCTTTGTTAATACGTTAGCAGGTGGCGCTAGGAGAGCAAACGTAATTATTTATTGAATTATTTTAATAGATCATGTAATTTGTTTAAAATATAAATAATAAATAAATAATAAAATTATTTTATTCAATTTTAAAAATATTATTTAAATGTTAAAAATACAGAAAATAGTATGAAGCTTCACGCTACTACCTCATACTGTACCATCTTTTTTGATATCTTTCTTCAGTGTACAGTACAAATAATTTATGTTGTACAAATATTATCTGACCGATTTGACCATTTTTATGTCCATTTTATAATTAGATGTTGTCTATTTAATTTATTTTTGATGCTTCTCGTATATATAAAAAACAGCAAATATTGACTCGAACCTTGCATTACATTGCCCTCAATGTTTGCATTTAATATTGTATGATAAAGCCAATATTTACTATTTGGTCTGCATATTATGGTAGCAAACAACAAAAATATTAGAGAAAATCAAGGGACATTTTAATAAAACGTGAAGTGGATGGGCCGGATTATCAAATTGGTCTTTACACAAAACAAAATTTTGGAGCTTTTTTTACAGCTTAAAGTATTATTTCAATGATAAGTTAAATGATACATACTGCATTATTTTGTAGAAAACCACTTATAGTTATTTTGTTTTAGGTATTGCATAAATTCCAGTAAGTAATTAGTCCAATAATTTTAGTAAAAAAGTACAGCATTCATACTACCTTATTAAGGTAACTGATAGTCGTTTTCTTCTTATGTTAGGCCTCTTAGCATGTTCTTTGCTGGTTTTATAGCTTGTAGTCGTAGCTGTGATGTCGACTGACGGTTATTTCACCACCTTTTAAGGGATCTTCCTGCCCATTCTCGTGACATGCTGATTCATTTCCCATCTTTTTTGTCTTACCCAACTTACTATGTCTTTTATGTTACGGAGATCTTCTATTCGGTCATTCGATGTTCTATCTCTCAGTGCTTTCCCAGTTATTGACCTCAATGTTCTCATTTCTGATACTCTCAATATTCTCGTGGTTTCAGCTTCTATCGTGTAAAATATTATCGGTCAGACGATTTATATATACGTACTTTTTCTTCCTGCCTCATATCTTTATTTCTTCAGATTACAGTTGTTAGACATCTCGACACGTAAGCCGCTTTGTTTGGCTGCTTTCGGACACACTCTTTAAGATCTCCATAGCTAGATATTTCGACTACAAGATCTTCGAATCCCGATACTTTTTGCATCTTGTGGGTTCCTTTGCCACATGTAGGATATGGTCATTATCAAAAATTAAGATTGCGTCGTCTGCAAGCAGATGATCTTTATTTGTATTTTTTTTTCATCTGGGCTCAAGCTATCACCTTCACGGATTCTTAAGTTAATTTATGCTTTTGATTAGCAGATTAGATTTGTTTTGTTCCTTGTATTTTTCTTCTTCTTACGTTGGGATTACGACCTGTGTCTTCTTCAATGCTTCAGCCGTAGCAGTTGAGACAACGAAGACCAAATTTCGTACCATCTCGTAGGCGATCGTCAAGGCTGTCGAGGCTTCTTCTGTTTTTCGCCCATCGAACTACGTCTTGGATGTGACATATCTCTCTTACTTCTTTATTACTCCTAACTATTTGGAATATATGGCAAAAAAACTGTGAACGGTTTGTACGACTTTAAGTAGTATATAAAGATTAAATGGGTTCTTTGCACGTAAAGACACAAAAATACGCTATGTCTGGTACCAACATGTGACGGGTAGCTCTTTCGAAGCGACAGACTCAGTATATACAATAAAAATAAAAAGTCTTCTATGTCCCCGTCTGGATCCCGCGAGAGTGAATTCCCCGGCGAACGTCTGTAAAAGAAAAAAATTATTATTACTAACAAAGAAATGAAATACGCGAATTCGATCGCACGCAGACTTATACTCGCTTCCATCTCAATCCAGCGGAAGCTCCAAACGCACTCGCTATCAAAATATTCGGTTGTGCAGATTCACGTTAACGGTAACGTGCAATTCATGATACCCATGGGTCTGCTTGATTAAGGACAGAGTATAATCCTCAATGCGGAAGTCTCTCTGTCCGGGTTGGCTCGCAGATTCAATACACCAGCGAGCCAGGGAGCCTAGAGCGTTAGTCACTAGACTTATTTAATTCAAGCAAGCAAGCAATTTAATTGAACCCAGCCTATGAGAAATGTTCACCCCTAGGTAGTACGATCGGGTGTAACAATTCATTGGAGCAAGGTGTGTTAACTCGAGTATAAACAGGAGTCACCCCACCGTGCTCCAATGCTCTAGACCATCCCTTTCCCCCCTATAGCACTCTGATGCGCTATAGAGGCACAACAATCAGCCAAATGCTCTTCATGTGGAGGTCCTGGGTAATAGAACCCCAACATGGTTTCCTAACCGAATGCAAAAACTCAGGACAGCGCATCTCGGCTATATTCCTGTTATCTTAATGTGGCTTATCCGCAAACTAAAATTGCTTACTTGGGCCTCAAGTCTCCGCTCTGAGTCCCGGCTCAGTTCGGCGACTTGGTGCTCAAGGGGTTGGGCCCTACGTGCCCGGGTTTTGGGGTTTTGTTAATTTTTTTTGTGGCCGAAGCCGGTTTTTGTTAGTAATTTTTTAATTGTTTTGGTGGCCGAAGCCGGTTTTTTGTGTTTTTGTGATTTTTTTTGTAGGTAACCTGTGGACAAAAAATCATAATTAGTATATAGTCTATATTATAATAAAGAAAATATAAATATATATAAAATATTATACGATACCACAATACAGACTGTATCCTTGTATGAGTAGCTGGGCCCACTGTGTACGAGGCGATATGCGGTATCCTGGGTGATTTGAGCTACGAACTATCTTCCTTGTGTGTGTGTGTGTGTGTGTTATGATTTTGGAATTTCTTCTCACTCTGGTGTTTTGTAGGGTTACGTTTCCCTCGGAGGGAGGGGTTATTTCTCTCTCTCTCTGGTTTTCCTTTAGTCTACTATCTGTTGTTTCGGTCTTTTGGTGGTTCACGGTTTCACGGGTGGTTCGTGGTTCTCTGAATAGGAATCTTTCAGCTACGTATCTTGGTACGTTTACCGCTTCTCTTAGGCTTTTGTTGTGCCTGTATTTTCTTTTTGGTCGTGTTGCATATGTGTCCCCATGCAAGTGACGCTTAGGTCAGTATAGGAAGGACTATACTGTTTATTAGTCTTATTTTGGTTTTAATGCGGAGTTTGTTTTTCTTTCCTGCTATTCCTCTTATTGCGGCTCTTGCCATATTGGCTTTTTGTATTGTAGCTTCTACGTGTTTGTTAAACGTTAGTCCTTTATCCATTATTACTCCGAGGTATTTTGCTTCGCTTTTCCACTCAATGGGATTGTGGTGCACAGTTACCTGTTCTTCCGGTTGTTCGCGCCTCTTTTTAAAAAGTACAGCTTGCGTCTTGTCTGAGTTTATTGCAATTTTCCATTTTAGACTCCATTCTTCTATGTCGTCTAGTGCTGTCTGTAGATTGGTGACTGCTATGTCTACATTTCTGTGCTTGGTCGCTGTCGCTGTGTCGTCGGCATAGAGACTTAATAATGTACCTGATGTTCTAGGTATGTCGCTGTGTATATCGTGTACAGCAAAGGTGACAGTACCGCTCCCTGTGGTACTCCAGCCTCCAGGTTCCCGAGTTCGGACAGGACTTGTCCTATCCGGACTCTGAAACTGCGGTTGCCCAATTACGAAGAGTTTAATCTTGTCATTGCTCCGCTGTACCCGTATCCTCTCACTTATTTAATATTTAATTCCGCCGTCGTGGAAATGAATGCGCGAATATCGACACTCCCACGGTTCGAACTGTTGAACGATCAGCACATCGTTACAAACATACTAAACTCACAGTGCAAGATGTAAACTTAAACAGGGGAGCAGAGTGTGGCTCGGATCACCATATAGTTGACAGGGAAATGTATATACTTCTTGTAAAAAGATAAAATAGCAACATAAATGGAGAAAATAGAAAAAACATTGTTTAAATTAGATAGTTTAGACAACGAAAGTATACGTCTACTATATTCCTGGAGGCTAATACAAAAGTTGAACGAAGCCCAGAAATCTACGACACTTGAATATTAGGAAAACAATATCTAAAAACAAACAAACCTTATTGGTAAAAGAGTTGAATAGAGAGGTTGAATGTTTGTGTAAAAACTGTTTATAAAAAATAGATTAAACAGGAAATGATGAAATTGTTAAAGTACATACAGTTCTTATGAAGGCTCAAAGGCTTTTCTTCAAAAATATTAAGAGGAGAATTTTGCAAGAATTAAAATAGGAACAGAAATTAATTAAATTAAATTTAATAAAACATATTAATTGCTTTTTACAATTTTTTTTTTTTTAGATAATCGCATCGACCAAATGGCCATTAGCGAAAAATTAATGGATTACATTATGTACAATTGCTGCATTACAATTTGGTTTAATATTAAATATTGTGGTACTTATTAATGTCTTTCAAGAAGTTCAAAGTATTATTAAAGTTACAGTCTGCACCTAGAGCTTCTAGAAGTGTTCCTGGTATCTTGTTGTTGCTTCGTTGTTGATTGTAGAGGGAACATTCACATAGTATGTGCCTTATTGTTAGTGTCGTATTGCACGTTTCACATCGCGGCGGTTCGCACTTTTTAATTAAGTAGTCATGTGTTAACCTAGTATGTCCGAGTCTGAGGCGCGTTACTATTATTTCTTGGCTTCTTGACGTAGGTAACACATTCCATGCCTCTATGCTGGGTTTCACTTGTTTTAATTTTGAATTCGACACATTCCATTTATTTTTCCACGCACTTAAGATTGATTTTTTTATATAAGCTTTTATATCCGTTGATACCGATGTGTTTACGATTTCGGAAACGTCACTCACTATCGCGTCTTTCGCACTATGGTCAGCAGTATCGTTGCCTTTTATTCCTATATGGGATGGGATCCAGATGAAATTTACCTCATTTTGAATAATATAAGCTTGAAGAAGGACCGTTTTAATTTTTTTTAAAATCGGGTTTTTTGGATACAGTTGTCGGATGCTTTGTATGGCACTTAGTGAGTCTGATAAGATAATATATTTGCAGTTTGTTGTCAGATTGATTAGTTCTATGGCGCGATAGATAGCATACAGTTCAGCTGTATAGATAGTACTAACATTAGATAGTTTGAATTTAACGACCTTCTCTGGAGTTACTACAGACGCTCCCACACCTTCGGATGATTTTGAACCATCAGTGTATATCTGGGTATGATTTTTATAACGACTAAGGATTTTTCTAAAATGGGAAATAATTAAATCATGATTAGTGGAGTTTTTATCAAATGACGTAAGTTCAAAGTTATATGATGGTATGTTTTGAATCCAAGGTGGATTATGGTCATATGTGTATGGAAGACATTCAGGTATAACAATATCAAACAGATGCAAATATTCTTTTATTCTTTTATAGAAAGGTTTAGCAGAACGGTGATTTGCATAAAGGTTTGGGAAATTATCAGTAAAAGTATTTCTATAGACAGGATTTTTTACATTACCCTTAATTTTTGTTGCATACGTTAGACTAAGGTAAGCTCTTCTATCATTTAACGACAATTCATTTGCTTCGCAAAGTAAACTTTCAATCGGTGTTGTACAAAAGGCTCCCAAACATATTCTGAGTGCTGTGTTGTGAATAGTGTCCAGCTTTTTAAGTACTGATTTCGATGCTGAGTCGTAAGCTATAGCCGCGTAGTCTAGCTGTGATCGTATAATAGTTCTGTATATAATTAACAATGTACTCCTGTCTGAACCCCAATTCTTATGTGCTAGAATTTTTAGTAAATTTAATCTTCTGTAACATTTACATGTTAGATTATTGATATGTTCTTTCCAATTCAACTTTCTGTCAAAAGTAACTCCTAGTAATTTTAGCGAATCTTTTTGTTGTAGTGATTGGTTATATAGATATAATGAGATTGGTGTACTGACTTTGTTTTTAGAAAATACTATATATTTAGTTTTAGTTGTTGAAAAGATAAATCCAGTTTCCTGTGACCATTTTTCAATATCAAACAAGAAACTCTGTGCAAGTTGTGAGAGGTTGTTTAAGTTTTTACAATTTTCTTCAGTAGCTATTCTAGTTTATTTTAAGGCAAAAATTTTAGCATATTTAAAACATATTTATCCTGGAAATTATAGCTAGATACACTTTATCCAAAATGTTTCATTACGGTCCTAGAAAGCTGTCATAAGCTGCTGATTCGTTTTTCAGAGGATAGATCAACATATTTGAAGGATTAAAAATGAATTTCCTGCATTAGACTGTATTATACTGTCGTTTTCCGAAGTGTCAACGACCTTTATCATAAAAAACATTCGATAATCGTGGATATTGCCTATTGAGTCATCAGTGTTCGATCATCGTAAAGACCAAGGCTTTAATAAAATCTTAAAATATTAGTTTAGAAAAATTAGTAAAAAAATATTTTTAATCAAGGAACATCTTTAAAATCTCCTAACAATATGAAATAATAGCTTCCACTATTATTGGTATATGTCTGTCTATTTAGTAGATGATATTTGTTTATGATATCTAGTATCTTTCATTGGTTGCCTCATTGTCACACCTAAGTAGGGGAGACCGGGGTTGGTTGTCATAGATTCGCCTATTATATATTTTTTTAAGACTAGTATTACTTGTTTTGAAAAGTGCGCATTACCGTAAGATAGAGTGAACATTACTTCAATATTGCCCTTTTTTCTAGATCCCTAGATGTATTCCAACATACTCATATAAAATAATAAGAGTAGCTCTACAACCTATGTCAATTTACCCCGTGATTGGGGTAAATTGTCATAGCCCTTGGGGTAGGTTGGCATATAGGTATAAAACATAACTTCACTGGAAAAATATACAAAGGAGCAGTAATCAATAATGGGTAGGTATATAAAATAATAGAAGCCGAAAAATATAGGTAAATGTATTTAATAAGAAGGTATGAATTCAAACAACGTTAACTTTTTTTAGTTAATAACATAATTAGAAATCTGTATTTGGAAATACTGTTAGTATTCATCACAATCGCAGTTTTGACATCTATATGGTACAGTATTGCCATCAGTGCATTTGAAGTGCGCTGAAAAGTTGCATTCAATGCATTCGATCCACTGTTCTCCAGGGCGACTATTGGAATGTGGCTCCATGCAAACTAGACAGAAAGCATTATCCTGGTCTGAGTCTTCATCTGAAGATACTATTGAACGCTTTTTCTTTATTTTTCTCTTGAATAAATCTTTTTTAGCATTATCAACCGTCGTTTTGGTTGAAGTGGAAGCAGAGTTTTTTGTGATTCTTTTCTTTTTTCTAGCAGAAACTGCTGCCTTCTTCTCCTGTATTGCCTTTTTTTCCTCTTCTAAAGCTTTTTTGATTGGTGTGTCTGTAAGAATTGCAGTGGAACGTCTTTTTCTTCCTCGTTTGGTATTTGTTTTTCTGTCGCCAGCTTTAGGAAATGGTCTTAAGTTTGTCAATAACTTGGTGCTGGAAGTTGATGGAAGGGCAGAGACACCATCAGGAAATGATATAGCCGATGTATCGTTAACAGATGATATAGGCGAAGTTGCTGATACTGCACAGTAGAATTTGGTAGTTGAGATTGTAAGAGGAATAGAATGTGAATTAACCTGAGTTGGCGGAGTAACTTGAATCGGCACGAGTGGAGGCGGATCACACTGCTCCAAAGACAGATTTAAATCAGGTAGAGGATGGTTAATTGGCACAGTAACTTCATTTAGTTCCGGTCGAGATTGATCAATGAGTGCAGCAGTTTGAATTGGTCGATCTGTAGCAAAAGCAGCCATAAACTCCTCAGGAGGGAATATATCCGAATTAAATGGACTTATTCCAGATACTTGAAAGCCAGCCATAATATTCTTTGGAGTAATTGCATTGGGTAGAGCTGACTTCACCACCGCTGGGATATCATATATGGTCATTGTTTGGCCCGGATTATTCGTTATCCATAAATCGCAAGCGGTGTTGATGTATTTTTTTAGAGGACCATAAACACTTCGGTCTAATGGCTGAAGTTTATGGCTGCAATGAGGTGGAAACGATAAAACAGTAACTCCGTTTTGTTTAAAAATATCGAGTGCAGTTATTGACAAATGAGAATCATGATTATCGAGCAACAATAACACTGGTTTTTCTTTTGAACATCTTACGTTGTGTATAAAATGCTCTGCAAATTTTATAAACTGTGTCTCGGTCATCCATCCCGAAGGATTCGCATCACCTATACTGCCAGGTGGACCGCTTCGAACAAAGTGCGCTCGATAGTTTTTCCTAGGAAATATGAAATACGGAGGAATTGAATTGCCTGACGCTGAAACAGCAATGGCCAGTGTCACTAGGGTACCCCGTTCTGCAGACGTTATTCTGCCAATTTGTTTAAATCCTTTACGAGCCACTACTCTATCAGGTTTCTGTACGGTGGTGATACCGGTTTCATCCATGTTATATATGTCACTCGCAGTTAATTTCAGTCGGTCTAAAACTGTTTTAAGATTTTTAAAAAATTGTGACACATTATGTTCATTAAAACTTGAAGCTCTAGCTTGGCTAGTAGCCTCTGGAGTTCTGATGGATAATGTCTGTTGTCGTTTTAAGAACGAAGTAAACCAATCAGGCCCTGCCATTTGGTTTGTAGACCAAGATGTTGGAACCGTAATATTAAGAGTCGTAGCATATTGAAAAGCCAACTTTCGAACCTGCTTTGGTGTAAGTCCATAATAAATATCAGATGCAGTTTTTAGATACTCACATAAAGCCTCTTCGTCTTGCACGTTAAAGATCTAAAACAATATATCATAGTTATTACCTAAGAAAATTTAGACTCTTAAAAATATTTATACCTGTCTGTTCTTCTGATATCCTACATGCAGCACAGATGGAATACCTCCAAGTTCCGTTTGCAGTATATCCGTTTTCATTTTTTTACAATATCGTGCAAGAGTGCGCACGCCTATATTATAGTCTTGCGAAACAACCTTCAAACTTAACTTATCAATAATATGAGCACGTACAGCTCGTTCCATAACGTCAGCAGGTGTTTTTCCTCGCTCTGTTTTTCTTTTATAGGTTCGCATGGTTACGTCTGTAAATAATTAGATAATATACCTAGTTAGATAATACTTTTGTTACAAAAATACATTTCATAGTTATACACGGGGCAGGTTGGCACATCGTGACAACCTGCCCCATTCATAAAATGCCAACCAACCCCGATGACGGTTTTTCAACTAAAATGGCTAACACGTGTTTACGAATTCATAAACTGTTAATTTGTTTACGCCAGATTAAAAAGCTATCAATATACTTTCATACCATCATCACAGAAAATAACTTAAACGTTTGTACTAGATAATATTAAAAAAAGTGTACGACAACGAAAAATTACTCACCAAATGTAAAACCACAAATCAACACTATATTCACTGGATAACGTTACAACTTCGACTGAAAGTATGGTAATACAAGCGCCAACGGTTTGTGCATGCACAGGTCGGCGCGCTATGTTTTACTATGAACGGCGCGTAATTTAAATGCACAATGTCAACGTACCCCGTATGACAACCAACCCCGGTGTCCCCTACACTAATTTTATAATTTTCATAATATTGCAACTCTGATCAAATAAAATTGGCCACAAACAAGTCAGTATTGTTAACATTAGTTATATTCCTTAAATTACGAGAAAACTCAAAGGCATTATATGAGAAATAATATAACCTGTTGAAACCATTGTGGAATGCTTTTCACAATTTGCACATTTAATTTAATTTAATTTAATTTAATTTTAAACATGTCTGCTTGTTAATTTGAATACTGGCCACTAGACCAAAAACTTGTTGGCAAAAACTATGAAAGCTCAGTTCTATTTTATTTTCGCAAGCGGATCATCGAGCCGTTGCCAGTGTCTGTCGTGAATTTCAATTAGGGTATGACTCTTAGTGTGCAAATAAAACGTGTGGTGTTAAATTTATTGAACTATTATCTGAACCTAAAAAATGGCAACAGCTTGATTGTTACTGTAAAAAAAGTTCCGAAAATATGCGGTGTGAGTTTTCGCAAAATTTATGAACCAACCGTTTACAGAATAATGAACAGAGGGAAGGATCATAATGACCTATCAGCTTTTTTAACAAACTTTAAACGCCGTTTTCTCGAAAATTTGCTTTTTTTGACTTATGACACTATTTGAGCGGAGGTACGATATGGAAGCTGAAAAATATGCAGGAACGTCTGTGACAGATCACGCTTCCTTAACCCTTAACTGGAGACGTGCCGTCTGACAGACCACAGCATAAAGAATTTTTAACATCCTGTACAAATAACTCCGCCCATCGGCACATTACTTCATCTATTCTTTATATTATTCGGTGACTATTAGTGACCCGACTTAGGTAAAGAAATACGCATGTTTGGAAAAGTTATAACCGAAAATCAGTTTTAGTTAGTCTGTTAGACTACACGTCTTGGTTCAGCTTAAATTTTGTTTCATTGAAAACGTCGCCTATTTGTTACAATCATGGCCGGTCTATACAAAAAAATCCGTTTTACCGATGCTCATTTTGAAGATACAAATACAGCTAGTGATGTTGATCAAGTACAAGATGATGAATTTAATGAAAATAAATTATAATGATCCAAATAAACATGACCTTAAGGATATTGACATAACGGAGATGAAATCTTTCATAGGACTTCTCGTATATTCTGCGGTATTCAAATCCAACCATGAGAATATAAAAACGCTTTTTGCAACAGATGGAACTGACAGGGAAATTTTTAGAACTGTCATGAATCAAAAGCGTTTTGCAGTCATTTTATCAGCTCTTCGTTTTAATAATCCAGGTGATCGAGAAGAAAGAAAAAAACATGATCCAGTAGCATCAGTTTCTTATCTATTCAATTCTTTTATTAAAAATTGTCAAAACACATATGAAGGGTACAGGGCCAAAAGGGGGCAAGTCGCAATTTTTCATAAATAGATCTAGTGGTGCCATCTTGTAGCAATTTTAACGTAGAAGTGGTCAGCGACTGGTTACACGTCCTAAAAGCGCTTAGTTCCCGTGAAATACTAATTCTAATTTACGCATACACTACCAATAGGGGACAAGTCCTTATCAGGCAGGTCCTAAAAGGGTAAAGTCCATATAATATAAACAGCTAATAGACGTTAATCTAATACGCGCAGTTTAGAGTTAGGTTCGTCGGTTTAGTTTGTTTTCATTGTTTTTTAAGTGATTTAAAAGTAAATAACAATGAATACAGAAAACAATAGTAGTGGAAATGAGACTGAAGTAGTGCCTAAACAGAATGAATCAAAAAAAGGAAAAAGCACGGCAGAATGAGAGATGTCATGAAAAAAATTAGACTGCAGAGTCACGAGGTAGGTGCAACCTGTAATTGTCGTAAACAATGTTTTCAAAATGTGCCCGAAGAAGCAAGAAAAACTGTACTCAAAAATTTTAACACAATGACTTCTATTAATGAGCAGAACTCATACTTATGTGGATTGATTACAGTACTGCCTATTCGCCGAAGAAGGCCTAGGAAAGATGAAAACGAAGCAAATTTGAGAAGTGCTGCATATTATTACAGGGTACGTTTTAGCACTGATAATAGCTTAAAAGAAATAAATATTTATAGACAAGCTTTTATGTCTATTCATGGAATAAAGAAAAAAAAATAGAGATATTACAAAATTCACTAAAAATGACTGGAGTCGCCCATAAAGATAAAAGGGTAGAAAATAAAAACCATCCTAGAAAATTGGAATCCAACGTTCTTGTAGCAATATACGAACATATAAAGTCATTTAAAGGCAGGAAAAGCCACTATAATGTGAATGATAGTAAAAAATTATACTTACCTGAAGAGTTAAACATAAAAAAGATGTTCAAAATGTTTTGCGAGTTGAACCCTTCTATGAAAATATCTTACGAGTCTTACAGAACAGTCTTTAATACAAAATTTAACATAGCCTTTGGATATCCCAGAACTGATACATGTAGTTCTTGTGATGAGTTTCTTATAAAAATAAAATCTCTTCAGTCTGATATTTTAAACAGTAGTTTCGATCTTGCTGAAAATGAACGCTTGCAAAAGGAAATACGCCAGCTTACGATACAAAATGATGTACACAAAAGAAAGGCTGAGGTATTTTACAGTAGAAAAAGAGCTGCGAAGAAAAAAACTCGAACTTCTGTGACTCACGAAGCTATTTGTCTCGATTTTGGAAAAAATCTCAGTGTCCCAAACATAATAACAAACGATGTTTACTATAAGAGCCAGCTGAACGTCTATGCCTTTAATGTCCACATTCTATCTACAGCATAAAGTGTGTTTTACATTTACCCGGAAACAATTGGCAAAAAGGGAACCGACGATATATGCTCAATGCTGAATGACTTTCTTTGGAATTTGCTCGATATACAAGTAAGATCGCTTGAAATATTCTGCGACTCGTGTGGGGGACAAAATAAAAATTTCACCATGTTTCGTTTTTTGCATTATATTGTCCACAATACACGTAGACTTGATTATGTTAAAGTTACTTTCCCTATTCGTGGCCATTCTTATATGGAACCGGATAAAAATATGGGCTTAATAAACTCCAAACAACGAGCTGAGATTCCTTTAGATTGGGTTGAAATTTTTAGAAGTGCTCGTGCAAAACCATTATCTTTGACGTTGTGGAAATAGATCAATCCTACTTTCGAGCATGGACGAATTTTTTTAATACGAAAACAGATTATTTGAAGAAATGTCCTTTCAGTTCCCGTCCAATTCGAGAATTAGAAATACATCAAGATCATCGTAGATATATACGGGCCTAATGGAGCTGGATCAGCAATAGGAAAAAAGTAAGCGAAGTGACCGTGCTACTAAAATGAATTTGAACTTCCTCCGTATTCTTATTCAGGTATAAAAAATTATTAATATCTTGGAATACTATTAATAAACAACATTATTTTTAGGTCTTTTACCAATCTCGGCTAAAAAATTTAAATGCCTACAAGATTTGAAACCATTCTGTGGTGACGAAGCAAAACAATTTTTTGATAACCTGCCTAAGAATTAGAATTATTTCATATTAATAACTTTTGTCTACTTGTCATTTTAACTTGTTTTTTTTTTGGACTTGGCCCCTTTAGGCCAATAATGTTTGGTGGTTTGACCAATTAAAGCTTCTGTTCTATTTTTTGTAATATCAAAATAAATTTAATTTCTTCTGTGTGTTTCATTAATTACTTAAGTAACTGATCTAATCAATAGAGGTCATGATAACCATCAATAATTTATCAATAACTGGTTTTAAAATTTAAACTTCGTTTTGTACGAAATAAACATTTGGCGACTTAGCTCTTTATAGACCTGTACCCTTCATATGGTCTACATCAATCGGCAACTGTTGATGAAATGCTTGTCAGTTTTAGGGGAAGTTGCCGTTTTAAAATGTATATGCCTAATAAGCCATGTACGTATGGCATCAAAATAATGGCTCTTACTGATGCAAGAACCAGTTATTTCTACAACGGGTATATATACTGTGGCAAAGACTCGAACGGCTTAAGTCTTTTACCCAAAGAAAAAAATACTCAAAACCAACACAAGCAGTCTTGTGGTTAACTAAAACTTTAATTGGCAGCAACAGAAACATAACTGCGGACAACTGGTTTTCGTCATTAGAGCTAATAGATGTTTTGCAGAAAAATAATCTTACGTATGTAGGAACTTTAAAAAAGAACAAACGTGAAATATCTCCGTCATTTTTGGTCAATAAAACTAGAGAACCAGGTTCTAGTGTTTATGGATTTACTGAAGAGTGTACAATGGTATATTATGTGGCCAGAAAAAACAAAGCTTCAATCATATGGGACTCATCGTTGTTTGCTTAAGGAGTTTGGATGATTTTTTTATGTGCATGCAAAAGTTGCTTTCCTGACATCTTACGGGAAGTATAAATAAGTTAAATTCTTGTTTATGTCATCGCTTTACATATCATTTACTTAATTTCAAATGTATTTACATTTTTAAACTTGACCCAATAGAACTAATAAAAAATAATCTTTTTATTTTACCGGTACGCAAACAAACAATTTTAATTGCCCTCTTAATAGCAAAACGATACGAAACATGATTGCAAATAACGTTGTTTATTTCAAAAAGTAATTTATAGAGACCTACAGTCTTTGTAATAAAATTGTTTTGTATGCCACATTTATTGTAAGCATTTCATTGAAAATACAATTAAATAAGAAATCGTTGAAGTGTGTCATGTTAGGTGTACATAAAAAAGTTAAAAACTATGTATTTCAAAAACACCTATCCTTTAAAGGTTGGTATGTTCATAAAACTACATTATTCTTTCCATAATATCTGGTAATGTAAACAGGTAGGTAGCAATTTTCTGAATACAAGTAGCCGTATCAGATTTTATCGGATGATTATTATTACGAGTAGTATTATGTAATTAAGTTTTGCTATTGTATATTTCACGAATTTGCGACTGTTTCAGATTATCGCTATCTCGGTCTAACATTCGATAACCAATGGTCCACTCTACAGCATAAAACCTGCGGAAACAATGAAAGTATGAAATAAGTAATGTCTAAATGTTTGTTTAGAAATGTTTGTTTGCCTAGCAGATTTTTTTTTTCAACATTAGACAGTTCCATGTTAAGAAAGTTATGACAATGTTTCAATTTTTGAATTATATTTTATTTTTTTTTTCGTTCAACATTTCCGTTAAGACCGGGGGTCATTTTCTCTCCTGATCCCGACCTAATGTAGCTTTGCCTATTTTTTTTTTAATTTAAAGTATTTGTCCTTGTTTAGTGTAGTGTAATGTACAATTTTATGTTTATGGCATTCTATAATTGGATTATATAGTTGGATATGCCAAAATTGACGAAGTTAGTCTAAAACGTTAATCACATAAAAACTTTTATCAACCATCAACTTTGAGTTTTTTATCGAAGTTAATTTATTCCTTCGGTTAAAAACACGTTTCTTGGTTTATCTCAGATGCCCCTGAAGATGCTCCAGGAAGCGAAAGTATTTGGGCAAGATTTGGGCAATTGATAAAACTGTGCTCGATATCTGCCTTTCTGTTGATCAAAGTTCATTTATTCGAGCATTTAACATTATATCAATTTATCAAAATATTTTATTTTATATTGTAACGATTATTTTGCCTACCACATAGGGTATTATTATGGGAGGTTGAAAATTGGGGACAGAAATTACGGGGCTAGAGATAGGGCCGCAAAATAAATGAAACTGTTGCGAACGGCTCTCAGGATTTATTTGGAGAACTGGGTCGTAAAAAGTGAATGAAACAATGGGACTGGATTGGAGCAACTACAAAATTGTTGCTACAAAAAATGCAATTATTATTAGAAACAAATGCATATCTTTACTTTAAAAGTTCAAACAAAAAAGTTACCTGGGTTTCACTAACTGTTACTTTTACTTTAAATTTCTGAGGTTGGGAATTGTATGTACTCTCTGCCACACGAACAAATTCATCTCCACTGCTAATTATTCTAAAACGGCCTCTTAAAGACAAACAAATTTGAGATTGAAGTTGGCACACTGGACGCAAAATATGAAGCTCCGCTTCTTAAAAAACTGAAACCATGAGGATATTTTTCAAATTTGTTGGAAACAATGTTTTGTAAATATCTCAGATGAGAGACGGCATACAACAAAAACCAGTGATTACTCTTTTTTGAACTGACACATTACTTTGAGTAAACATCATTTTTTTTAACAAATTTGCCGGTTTTTTTCCGACTTACTAAACTAGTCTGCTTTCAATGGCCAATCTTTCAAACCTTCACTTAAACTGTAACTATACATTGAACTTAACACTGCTACACATTTTCCATGAAAAGGGACGAAAAACGAGAAAACATTACTAACACCAAAAACATTAAAAGTATTCGTGTTTTAACGTATACGAGGGGATTTCAATATATACCAAAGAATTTAGAAATGCTACAATATTTACGTGTAAAATATATAACGCGGCGTAAGTTGGGGATATTGCCAATATAATGGTAATGGCACTACATTCTGCATCAAATATTTGTAAGTAAACAATTAAAAATTATTATAGTTTTTAAAAATAATGAAAATTTAAGACCTTACAAAAAGAATCAGACCAACAAGAACATTCTTAGTATGTACAAAGCACCTTTACAACCATTTTAAAATGACGTTTGTTCTCTCAAACGGGATAAACAAACATAATTGTTTAAAAACTACTTGACCGATTGTATCCATCTTTCGCAACTGTAGTAACTACAAAAAAGGACTGTTTCGGATTATCGATCTCGCTCTAAAACTCGACAACTATTTGGTCCACTCTACTGTACATCATAAAGCGTGCGGAAGTAATTTGCTCTAGCAATGAAAATATGAAATAAGTAATTTCTGTTTGTTCAGAAATTAATGTTTGTTTTCCTAGCAGATTTTTGCTCAACTAAAGACAGTTCCAAGTTAACAAAGTTATGAACAGGTTTACATTTTTGAATTAGGTATATTTTATTTTATATTTACGTGCAGAATATCCTGCGCGGCATAAATTAGGAATATTGCCAATGTAATGATAATAGTACTACACTCTGCATCAATTATTTGTAAGTAAACAATTAAAAATTACTATAGTTTTTAAAAAACATCAAAATTTGAGGCCTTATAAAGAAAATCAGACAAAAAACCATTCTAAGTATTAACAAAACACCTTTACAGCCATTTGAAAATGACCTTTGTTCTCTCAAACGGGATAAACAAATATAATTGTTTAAAAACTGCTTGACCGATTGTGCCCATCTTTCACAACTGTAGTAACCACATAAAAACTCTAACATTATGAAATATGCTTTAAATGTTTTTATTGTTTATTTTAATATTTACAAACAATTAAAAAACATGCTTACTTTCGCATGCTAAAAATATTTATAAACTTTTTATGTATAAACATTTTTTTACTTTAGAAAATAAGGAGAAAGTATTTTTTATAAAGTCGTCTGTTGAAAGCTTTTATAAGCTTTGTTAAAGCTTTTATCTAGAATGCGTAGTTTTTCACAATATTGAAATAAATGAAAAAAGTCGCTTTTTTTGCTTAATTGTCATGACACAGTAAAAGTTTCGATAACCACGAGATAATATGCCTTTTCTATTGACTTGGTTGACATTGACTACAGAATTATAAGCTTAATGAGCCATGCACCCAAAATCCTTCTTTCTGTTATTCATTCTCGCATATATAGAAAACTAGAAGAATACATTAGCAGTGTTCAGTTTGGGTTTAGAAGCGGACTGGGAACGCGAGGGCCCTCTTTTCCATACAAGTATTGATACAAAGAGCTCGAGACGTAAATTGCGAAGTCTACGCATGTTTTATAGACTTTGAAAAAGCATTTGACAAGGTGCAAAATCAAAAATTATTTCAGATACTGAAAGAATCTAGTATTGATGACAAAAAAAATTACGCCTAATTAAAAATTTATACAGCAAAGGGCAACTGTACCAGTAAACAACGAAACCTCACAAGAATTCACCAGAAAACGGGGAGTACGTCAGAGCTACATTTTGTTACCAACGTTGTTCAATACTTACTCGGAAATGTTGTTCAGGGAAGCTATTGATGGTTTAAGAGAAGATATAAAAATTAATGGTGAAATTATAAACAATTTAAGATATGCGGACGATACGGTTTTGATTGCTGATAATGCGGAGGATCTGCAAACATTAATAGACCCTGTAGTGGAAGCCTGTGACAGATATGGCATGAAATTGTAAGAAGACCAAAATTCTTGTACTAAGTAAAAACGACGTAATACAGCACCAATTTACAGCTAATAATGAACCTTGAAAATAGTCTACAAAATTATATATCTTGGAGGATGCAGCCTAAATAGGGAATAGGACCACTCACAATAAGATATCGTATAGAAACGGCGAGAGCTGTCTTCAATCGCTCCAGGAAAATTTTATGTAATGTGCACCTGAACATGTTTTATATGAAGTCCAAGCCTGGACCTCGAGGAAGGCAACATCCAAACGATTAGAAACCTTCCAAATGTGGTGCTACCGCCGAATGTTCAGAATTTCCTATATCCATCATGTTACAAACAACACCGTCATCCAACTTATGAATAAAGATCTGGAAATTATGCGTATCGTGAAAATCAGAAAGATGACATACTTAGGGTATGTGATGCTCAATGAAAAGTATCAACTAATTCAACTAATTTTGCAAGGCAAGATAGAAGGCAAAAGATCTCAAGGGCGCAGAAGGACATCGTGGTTGGAGAACATCAGAGAGTGGGCAGGAATGACTATAGCAAAGGTGTATGGACCAACGTGGTTACCAACATCCACAGAGGATAGGCACGAAAAGAAGAAGACGTCACCCAAAAGTTTACAGCGAAGAATGAATTGTTTAGAATAACATTATGATTTACATTTTTTTAAAATAAAGTAATTTCATTATATCATTTCATCTGTGATAGAAGATAAAGTTTTTTCTTTATTTGAACAGATACGAACCTTTAATAAAACTTCGTAACAAAGAGGTAAGTAATATCATTAAGATATTAATAAAATTTATCATCACATTAACATTGGTGTAGATAAAAAATCAATCAAAATGCAATCCAACCAATATTAATGTTCTAATGTACACACAACCAAATTTATATGGAATCACCCAGTATTTCTTAGTAATAAAAAGAAATGTATGACAACTTTTTTTGCAGATAAGAGATAAAGGTTTTTGTTGGAAATAGGATTCATAATTGATAAAATTTGATCAAGTACACATTGAAAAAATTTATTATTTCTGTCAAGTTGTAAAACCGAGACGTAAGGTTATGTTTGTGTTCAAAAAAGGTAATATGCCCTACGTAGGTTTGTCAGATGTTCAGATTGGAAGAATTGTTGCTCTTGTTGAGCAGGGAATGTCACAGAGGCAAATTTCAGCTACGCTACAAGTCTCGCAGAGCGTTGTTTCAAAAACATATGCAAGATTATTAGAATTGGGTACACTCAAGAACAGGCCTAGGAAAAGTCGTCGTAGAGTAACTAGTAATCGACAAGACTGGTTTTTAGGTCAAATAGCTAAAAGAAATCCGACCTCTTCTCATCCGGAGCTCCAAATGCAACTTTTTCAGACTACAGGTATTGACATTTCAGTTGAAACAGTACGAAAGAGACTTCGTTCCCAAAATTTATTTAGCAGGAGGCAGTTGAGGTTCCGAGTATCCAGACAGAACAAAATGATCGCTGAATTGGTCTGGAACACCAGAACTGGACAAATGAAGATTGGCAAAATGTCCTTTTTTCAGATGAAACCAGAATTGGCCTGAGATCAGATGACCGTCGAATTCGGGTTTTAAGAGGTCGAGGCAGACAAGCTAGACTGCAAACTGCCAGATCCGTTCCAAAATATAAAGGAGGAACTGTAATGTTTTGGGGAGGTATTATGATGGGAGAAAAAACACCTTTGCGTCCCTTACGGCAAAGTTTAACGGGTCGCCGGTATGTCGATTTGGTACTAGAACCCATAGTTAAGCTGTAGCGAGGTACAGTGGGAAATATTTTCATTTTCATGCACGATAATGCCCCTCCACATACCAGCAGAGTTGTCACGGACTTTCTGGTAACTGAAGATGTCACTGTTCTGAGCTGGCCTGCCTGATCACCTGATATTAATCCCATTGAGCATGTGTGGAACCTCATTAAAAGAAGGATTAGAGCTCGAAGGGATAATCCAGGTAATGCGGATCACCTCATTCAAGCCACTCTAGAAGAATGGGCAAACTTACCTAAGAACAAGTTGACGATTTGATTATGTAGTCGGCGTAAATCAAATTGTGAATCAAAGGCCAGAAAACGGTGGTCAAGTCCTTTGTTTCGATTGTTCTTTAGTCTTTGTTGTATACCCATGGATTCATGTTTCGTCGACGTTTACGAAACAACGCAGAAACTTCTTTGCTCCGACGTGGTCTCACGACTGCGCTTGTTCGGAGATAACAAACGCGGTACCCATCGCTCCGACCGTTTTTCTATTCGCAAAATTTCCTTCAGAATATGACCCAAGCAGTCTTTTGCAATGCCTACTGTCTCAGCTATCTCGCACCTACAATCGGCGGTCTGCCAACACGAGATCGTTTTTTGTCACGTTATCATCTGTGGTAGATGTTTTCTGGGCACCTGAGTGTGGCTCATCAGAAACCGATGTACGACCACGTTGAAACTCCAATTAAAACAGCACATATTTTGATGGCTCACCATCGAAAGTATATTTCGTACCAAAACAAGATAGAATCGCCGTCTGATGGTGCTTTTTTTCCATTTTTATAAAATTCGCAGACATGCCCTCTTCCACATGCGGTCAAATCAAAACCTCCCTTCCGATTCGGCTGAAATTTTGACAGTAGCCGTCTACGAACATGTAATTTACGATAGTAAATTTCTCTTGCGATATTGGCGCCATCGGACGGTCAGGCTCAGTACTTATTGAACCGCCGCCGTCTATCTTTGTGAAGTTGTAACATATATTTTAGAGTAGGGTTGTCCAACTGGCGGCCCGCGGGCCGCATCCGACCCGCGAGGCTATTTGTTGTGGCCCACGTAAGATTTTCGAAAAGCATATTTTTTCTTTAAATGCCACTGTAAAAAAAGATTTTTTAATTTATTTTATATTTTATGGTTTAGCTGTGTTTTTACATCACAAGTACTGTACAGCGTGCCGCTTCGCGGACGTGTACCGAACACAATCGTCCTCCACCACTATGAGAACTGCACTGATTACTGTGCATCACAGTTCACGCAGGCCACACCTCCCACTGCTTACCATCCGTCGGCAGCCGCTATCGTCAGAGAACTACGAACGCAGTGTTCGTAGTTCTCTGCTATCGTGCCAGTGTGCTACTAACAGTGAACTTGATTAATTATTTGTCTTGCTTCCTCTTATACAATAATGAGCGTAAAACCAATAAAACGGAAAATTGATAGTGAGAACAGAATTTATAAAGAAAGTTGGGAGAGTGATTACTTGATTGCTAACAATAATGGAAAGTTGCAGTGCTTAGTGTGCATGAATGTCGTTTCAGTGCCTAAAGAATATAATGTGAGAAGACATTACACAACAGTGCATGAAAATAAGTATGCTACGTACACAAATGAAAGTCGGCGTGCGCTAGTTGCAGATTTGAAGAAAAAGCTTAAACAGCAAACTGGTATGTTCAGTAAAATATTACACTCTCAAACGCATTCTTTGCATGCATCTTATGCCGTGTCGCTTGAGCTGGCAAAGGCAAGAAAACCTTTCACTGATGGCAATTTGATAAAAAAATGTGCTGTTGAAATGGCCAAAGCTTTCGGTGATTCTAAAATGGCGGAGAAATTTGAATCAGTGCCACTTTCACATCAAACCATACAAAGAAGGATTGTTGCTATGGGTGAGCAAGTAGAAAAATCTATGCTTAGCCTGGTTAAGAAAAGTTCATATTTCTCACTTTGTTTGGATGAAAGCACTGATCAAACCGATGTTAGTCAGCTGTTAATATTTGTGCGCACTACTTTTGATGATTTTACCAGTAAAGAGGAGTTATTTGATATTTGTCCTCTTTATGGAACAACGAAAGGAAAAGACATCTATGAGGCTGTGAAGAAAACAGTTGACAGAATTGGAGGCTTTGATAAATGTTCAGCCATAGCAACAGACGGGGCCCCATCAATGACAGGTAAAAAAATTGGATTAGTGGGTCTGCTTCGAGAGAATGGTGTCACTTGCCCAACAATTCATTGTATTATACACCAGGGAGCTTTATGTGGAAAATCAGTCAAGGAAGATCAAGTTTTCCAAACCGTGATTAAGATTATAAATATGATTAGAGGTGGAAATCGATCTCTTTTACACAGGCAACTTAAGCAGTTTTTAGTGGAAACAGAGGCTGAGTATGGAGACTTGCTAATGTACAACCATGTAAGGTGGCTGAGTGCAGGAAAGTGCATGGAACGATTTTTTGCCATAAGAAAGGAAATCCCTGCATTCCTCAACAAATACGTTTCATCTGACACAACTGAACTGGAAGAGAAGTTTAAGGATCTAGAATTCTTAAGACAGTTAGCTTTTATAACAGATCTGACTAATCATCTTAACATGTTAAACTTGAGTCTTCAAGGAAGAAACCAGACGGTTTCAGATTTGATCGGAATGATAAACGGATTCCGGAATAAGCTGAACGTGTTTAAACGTGCTTTGGAAAATAACAACCTGACACACTTCCCTAGCTGTCTGCAAATAGCAGAAGAATTCAACGGTGAGGAAAATATTGAGTTTTCATCCTGCATTTCACAAATTGAACAAGTTATTGATGAATTCAATACAAGATTTGAAGAAATTGAAAGTCTCAAAAGTAGTGTACTACTTTATAATAACCCTCTTGGAGCAACCATTGATGATCAACCACCCAACTTACAGCTTGAGTTATGTGATCTTCAAGCAGACATATTCCTAATCACCAGACAAGAAAAGGGACCTGAATTTTTCAAATTATTGTCAAAGGAGAAATTCCCAAACCTGCGAGATTTTGGACTGAAAATGACGTCAATGTTTGGAAGCACTTATACATGTGAAAGTGCCTTTTCCTCCATGAAATACATAAAAAATAAAAACAGAAGCAACCTTACCGATTCTTCCTTAAGTCATCTTATGAGAGTATCTACAACTGAACTGGAGGTGGACATTTCTTCATTGGTGGATGAAGCCGATCGACCACAGTCCTCACACTAATTGGATACATCTTTTTCGTTGCTTTTGCAATGTTTGTCTTGATTATTGAAAAGTGTTATCAATAAATTTTCCGTTTATAAAAAAATATAGTTGTTGAGCAATAAAAGAAATAATACTCTTTTTTGTTTTAATTATTTTTATACCTCACTTTATTTTGTTATTACTTGTAACAAAATTATTATATGGCCCGCGACAACATGCAAGGTTTTAGTTTTGGCCCTTGAGGCATTGCAAGTTGGACACCCCTGTTTTAGAGTTTTGCATTGAAATACAATAGATACAACATCCTTTAGCTCAAAATAGAGGATAAGAGCGAAAATAGACGAGAAATTGGACACAGATAGTTTTTGGCTTAACAATTGACGACAGTACATATATATAAAACTCTTATATTAGGCATTTTTTTTCTATTTTTTTCTCATAGTTCTAGCTAGCAGTACTTGCATATGATAGATTATCTTGCTGTTGTTTGATGTTGGTACTCTTACATCTAGACTTTTTTCTACTTTTTTCTGAATCTCCGGTGTTTGCAATTATGTAATCCATTATGAATTTGTCCCTTGGATTCCTAAAACTATTTTTAAAGATAATAATGTTTTTACTATTAATAGATAAAGATATTGGTAATTTATAGTGCACTATATATTTTATCGACACATTCATAATGAACTACTATATTACCATTTTGTTTCTTGTATTCTATTTAAAAAGCTACATGCTCCCAATTGTACATAATACTTTCTTATTCGGTAGTAGTTAAATTAATATGTTCTGCAAATCATCGTAAGAATGTTATTTGCCTGTCTTGATTTTGTTACATGTCGTGCATACACAGTTATCAGATATGTATTATCATTTTAGAACCTCAGTGATATATAAATTAGATCTTGTCTTAAGTAAATAATAAAAACAACAATGTAAAAACCAATTTTTTTGTTTCAGATGATTCATTACAAATTGTTTTTATATTATCTACATTTCTAATTGGGTCACCTTTTGGTCAAAAATTAACAAACTTCGTGTTGTATGTTTACGGTCTATATGGTATTATTTTTCTAAGTGCAATTCCTTATGATCCAAGGCGTAGCGACATTATCAATTTTGGAGCTATATACGCAATAGCTTCTTATGTAAGTATTAGATTTTCATCTTTTAATTTTGTCAAAATAATTATAGTGATTTGAAAATGTATGGAACTTAAAAGAAAATGAGGTTTAAATCTTTGTAAGTAGGTATATTTAAAAAACCCTTAAAAGGGCTACATCAAAATAACAAACGTTTTCGGAATAATAATTCCATCATCAGGTTAAAAGCCTAAAATAAGTATGAACCATTTAATTAAAGCAAACGTCATTGAAATGTTGACTAAGGTTAGAAAAGCAAAATGGTTATACTTACAGGTTAACATGCCTGAGCCACCAAAATATTAGGGTAAAACCCTTTACAGAAATTAAAGTTACCAAAAAATGTGCATATTGTTGTTAAAAATGAATTATGTTTAATATTTTATTAGATTTAACTTCAGGCAACATATAACTATGCCTCACGTGAGTACCAGCGTCCGGAGGGTAGACCTCTTCAATCGGACTTCAGCTGGTAACTGATTGACATGATACCTATGAACGGTGTCGAAAACAAAATTTCAATGCACCATGGAACATCTTTTTGTGATACATGGTATACAGCCAGCTGCAGGAATTTATTTTCCTCGTGGATTTTTTAAAAGAAAATGTGTTATGCTAAAATGTTATACATTCATATTAGCTCAGTGAAATCAATAAAAACATGTAAAGACTTTTTAGATCCAAATCAATCAAAACTAGATCCAAGTATCTGACAAATATATCTACAGCAAGAAAACCTATATGTTTACTTATCTTTAGAAGGTATGTAGTTGAAATAAAATCTTAAAATTTTATCTTTCAAAATATTGAAAAAGCTTCAAAATAGCGTATGAAAAAGCTGTAAAATTAATTTGTTACTCCAAAAATAGCAAGATAAGACAAAATTGTTAATTGTTTATGTCTCGTAAAAAATAATCAACGGTTTTGTTATTGCGACAAAAAATGTGTCTTTTACATTTTGTAAAATCAATATTGTCTCAATATTGTCAATTGAAAATCGTTACCAGTATGAAGCTTTGCAACTGAGGATGAAGCAATTACCTCATCTTGACTTAAGTGAGGCTCTGCAGTTGAAGTTGAAGGAATTGCCTCATCTTGACTTGACACTGGTAGACTATTATTCTCCAAATCTCTTTCAGTCGTAGCAGATGGTGCAAAATCGAGGTCTGTAAATATATTGGGATCATAAGGTACTATCCCACATTTTTTAAAAGCGTTAATAGCAGTCAAAGGTGTTGCAGCTTGTAAGAAAGCCTCACCAAAAATTTTAGAGATTTGGAAAGCTGTTACCACTCTGCCTGGGTTGTTATTAAGAAACTTTTCTAATGCCATATCATAATATCGTGCTAAAGGAGCCATGACACCAACATCGGTTGGCTGCATTCGATGGGTGGAATGTGGAGGCAAACAAATGATATGTACATGTTTTTCCCTAGCCAAATTAATTACTTCTATGTTTTTTGTATGGCTGCTGTGTCCATCCAAAATCAATAAGATCGGATCGTCTTCACTTGGTTTCGTTTGTTGAAGAAAATGTTGAAACCATATTAAAAAGAGTTCACTATTTATCCAGCCACTATCGCTACAGGCGAATATTGAACCTGGAGGTGCACCAGCTTGGAGTTCGACTTTCATTCTCTTTCTTGCAAAGATTAACATCGGCGGTATGAAGATTCCTGATGATGACATGCAAATAACGGCTGTTGTTATTCCACTTCTATCAGCAGAAGTAAGCCGTCCAACTTGTTTCCGTCCTTTATGCGCCAAGATTTTACTATTACATTTGGGGACTGTACCTAGACCTGTTTCGTCACAGTTAAAAACACGCGTTGGATTGACATGTTTAGAATCCAAAGTAGCTTTATACAGATCAAAAAATTGTTTTACATTGTAACGATTAAAAGCTTCAGCTCTTGCAGCAGATGTTGATTCGGGTTTACGTAATGAAAGCCCTGGGTGCCGTTTTCGAAATCCGTACGCCCAATCTAAACCTGCAAGTTTGTTTGTTTTATTATATGGATGGTCTATGTTATTTTTTTCGGCTAACTGGAAAGCTAGGTGACGAAGATCAAGCAAAGTAATTCCGTATAAACGCTTCTCCATATCTAAGATATAATTATACAATTCTTCTTCCTGTTCCTTGGTAAAAACCGTTTTGTAGAAACCTAGACCCTTTTCGTCAGGAGAAATTCTTGTTACTTTTTCTTTGCATCTGCGAATTAACGTTGCTTTCGGGATACCATAAACTTTACTAGCTTTTAAATAGCCCATCTCCCCAGCTTTAACTGTCCGGATAGCATTCTTCAAGGCAACAAGAGACCAGGATTGTTGCTCAGTTTTCCTCACATAATTTCGTACCATTTCTAACTGCAAAAGAAGCATATAATTAAAAAAGTGTCAAGAAAATATAATGGGGCAACGTGAACCACTCCTAGTCCACGTTGCCCCATGCCTAGTACACATTCAAAATATGGAAATTAACGTACCAGTTCACAACGTATCAAAAGCAAATCTTAATTACTACCTTTTTCATCTGCCAGATAAATACTTAATCGGAGGTAAAGAAACTTCCCTTATCATAGCGACGATCTTATTATATTTAATACAACATGATTGGTGACGTCACTCCATCTTCATATCTGTCAAGTGTGACGTCACGGCACAATCTGCGAAGTCCTCCTTTTAAGCGCTCCTCGTTTTTTCACTTGGTTTACCTCAACGAGTCAACATAACCAAAAACTCACGGCAAATAGACGCTGACAGCTGGAATCGCGCATGCTCAAACACTCAACAGCTGACTTAAGCCTGTTTGGAAAAGAACAAGGCATGACTAAAGCACTTTTGGAAAACATTACTGATTTGTAATCTGTATAGTATACTTGACTTAAGCTGTTATGGCATAAATTGTTTTTCTAATGTTAGAAATTATGCTCTAGAATCAGATCCAACTAAAACCTCAAAATGTAAAAAAAATTACTTAACCTTTGAATCACCTCTTCATTTTCCGAACGAACTGACTTTTCGCTTTATCTATTATACTATATAAAAACAATTACTTGCTATACTAGATTTTACTTCGTAAAAAACAATATTTATTTTCTTCTACTAAAACTTTAAATAATATCAATATAAATGATATTTACTAATGATTTATTTTTTAGAACCTAATCAATACTTTTACTTTTAATCGAACTTATGGTAAGCTCCTAAAAATAACCAACCAATTATCTGTCCTACATGCTAGATTTGGATACAGAACAAGCGACAAATTGCAGCGAAAGATAAAGAAGAGAAGTGACATTCTGACGACTGCAGCTGTCATATATGCGATTGGAACAATTTTCGTGCATTTGCATTTTGTGTATGCAATTGAAACACAACCTTTTATACCAGATATGGTTAGTAATTATTTACTGAACCACAAAATATTGAAATTGATTCTTATAGAAATTTTTATTTCACCTTATTGTTTCTATATAACCAACTCTGTCGGATTAATATATATGTATGTCGTTAGACACTTGGATTTCCAGCTAGAAAGACTAACTGAAGCTGTAAAAATGCTTAAGATAACAGGATTCGTGACGGGAATGAATGTCGTGGAGTATCTTAACGATCCTGTTTATCAAAAGGTTATAGAAAACGAGCTGAAGATGTTAGTTTCATATCATTATGGTGTAAAGAAGTAAGTATTATTTGTGTATATTATGAACACTTAGAACCAAACCAGATTTGGCTGATTTCTAAGCCTTTTACATAAATCTGTATGATGTGAATTTGGCCTACGATCCACTGATTATAATCTTGCCCTTAGTTGTCACACATAGTTCGTTTTTTTGTCATATGCCAAAGAATTTCTATATTATGCGCTTACCACGAGATATCGACTATTCGTATATAGGTGAACGACTCAAATGACAACCAAATTTTCTGTTTTGTGTCGAGTATCCATATATAAGGAAAAAAATCGTAACTACAGTTTCGCAGTCCTTAAATTCGATTGTCTCGCTTGATTGATCATTATTTTTGGCTAGGGTGTAGAAATGGAGAACTTTTGAACATTTTTCTTGATTTATTCATCGTTCCTGTGTATTGAAAATTTGACGTTAAATTTTGCAGGGCAGGGCTAGATAAAATTTGCGCCAAATGATGAAGTATAAAATGATTCTGTTTAATAGTATTTATTATTTAGAAAACAAAATAGCCATCTGTAATGGATAAGGATTATTATGAATTGCCACTTTGTTTATTTTAATTGATCACACTCCGGACTTTTTTTATACTATCGTAACATATAGAAAAGAAATTCAAACTAAACCCGGAAACTTCTATTTATACAGCAGAGGCCATTGCAATATATAAATCTTTATTATATGTAGCTGAAGTTGATTTTGCCCATATTATAATTTTGTCGGACTCCTTGGCAGTGTTAAAATCCATTGGTAAATATGAACCATCAAACTTACAAGACTGCCCATACATTTATAGAATTAAACATATTATTCAAACTCTTTTAACCAAAGCAATCAATGTACATTGTCTCTGGATTAAAGCACATGCAGGATTTGAACATAATGAATATGTCGACTTATTAGCCAAAGAAAGCATTTTAACCGATACTGGTATTTTACATAAAGTAACGCTTTCTGACAGTATTGTTTCTTGCAAGTCAACATTGCTTCGAGAGTGGAGCTACCAGTGGAAGGAATACTCTTGTGTGAACCAAAATAGATACTCGATAATTCAGCCAGATATTCCCAAATTTCCTTGGTACAAGTCTTTTAGAGCTTCCAGGAGGCACATAACTTCCATTATTAGAATACGTTTCGGACACGCATGTTATCCAAAGCACTTATTTAAAATAAAGGTTTTGGATGATGACAAATGAGAGCATTGGGAAGAGGAAAGTGACTTAGATCATATATTTTTTGGTTGTTCTAAAAACAGAGTCTACTCATCCAAACTTATAAATGATTTATTAAAATATAAAATAGCAGCTCCTTGGAATATGCTACATTTATTATCACTTGGCACTGTAGATATTTACAACTCTTTAATAAAATTTTTAAAAGACATCAAATTATCATTATAATTCTCTAAAAATTATTTAGTTAATCTTGTTACCTTTGTTTTAAACCATTTGTATAACTTCCTCCTCTCCGTGACCTAGTGTTGTTATGTCTTATATAAATCAATGCCTTGATAGGTCCCTCGGCGAGAAGAGTGTGTCCCTGTTCTCCTAATATCGATGTAATCTTCTGTCTTGATAGGGCATTTAGGTAAATAATTATAATGATGACTGTCTTAGTTCTTTTGTGTCTGGCTGTATGACGATAGTCTAAGCCAAAAAAAAATTGACCACACTAAGTTCCACACTAAATAAATAAGCTCTATCTATATTTTTATGTCATATAAATTTTATGTCATAAGTAATATCTCCCGATATAGATTCGCACTCTCCTACTTAGATGATATCGTGGTAATATCAGACACTCCAAGAGCATTTAGATCACAAGAACCTCAAAAATCCCTGGAGTCGATGAGCTAGTTTAGAACTACAACAGTACGATTTTAAGGTAATATACAAAAAGAGAGTTCTCAACAAGGTAGCAGATGCTTTATCTCGGAAACCACAGGAAACCCGTAGCGAAGAAACAGAGCCAGAATTATTAGCACCAGCACTAGAATCGTGCAAATGATATGATAATTTATACGGAGATATCCTCCGAAACCTAGACAGATTTTCTAATTTACAAATATAGGGCGGCAGACTGTTTAACATATTTGGAGTTTAAAAAAAATTGCAGACTATGTTAAGGCCTGTAGGAAATGCCTTTAGTATAAAACATCATAGATGCAACCAGCAGGAAAAATGCAACCATTCACTGTAAAAAAGCCTTTACATACTATCCCAATCGATTTAATGGGACCATTCCCAAGATCTACAAAACGGCACATTTGGTTCCGTTTTTCAAAACAGAAAACGATTTCCGAAATGGAAATTGGCACGTCAAAAATAAAATTATTTTAAACTTAACTTGTGGTTTATTCCCAATGAAAATAATAATACCAATATTTAAAGAGAATAACGCTTAAGGCTCAAAATTAGCCATAAAAATTTATTATCGAAAAAGCATTGTGGAACTGTTATGTATCTTACTTTTAGGATGTTGCGTTAGAGTGGGTGCAACTGTATTTTAGTATGTTGCGTCTGAGTGGGTTTCATCGATTTTGTGACTGATTTACTTTGGTAGAAAGTGAAATTTTCTTAAAACACATAAAATATTTAAAGACGAGTTATGATGTTTTTGACTAGATGATGCAATGTTTTCATAACATTAATTATGAATTATATGTTAGTATATGAATGTCCTTTCAATGCTAATATGTTTATTAATATTTTCAGGCTTACAAAATTAGCAAACCATTATTTCCATTGGATTATATGTGGTTATATTATTTTTAGTACATTAGTGTTATCCAACTTTGTTTTAGATATTACAGTAAGTAACTCATACTTAAAAATTTTAGTTCACTGGAAAGTTACATTAAGATTACATTTTTGAGAGGCAGCAATTTATTTTGATGTATGGGGTGGTTAATATAAGTTTATGTTCAAGTTTGTGGAGTCACCACCCTTGTTCCCCGGCCGCCATTTTGAAAAAACGGGGTAACGGGCTTTTGCGCTCTGTCTCGTAAATTAGCAACACTGCAGAAAATTTAACATTATTTGTGGCAAATTAGATTGTCTACAACTTTATTTCTATCACTTTTAATCGTCAAACGGAAAATAAAAAAGCCATAAACAAAAATAACTAAAAATTTTTGAACACATTTTGTTTTGGGCCCTATAACTTTTTTCTGGTTATTTTACAATAAAAAGCCATCAAAACAATATTATAAAGGATTTTTAATGAATAATTTTCACTAAAAATGTGTTTAATTTCATTGATTTCTGTGGGTTTTATAGCACTCCGAAGTTGACGGGGTTCTTGAATACGCATAAGAATACGATAAAAACGAACCATTGGGCTTAGTTTTTATTATATATTTTTTTATTCTTATAATTTATTATTTTGTTAACTTTTTCCGACCCTAATTAACTGACAATTTCCAGGTGAGATAAAATTGTGCATAATATTTATATAGTTAAAAAATTGTTTGCCAGTTATTGTTTTTTATTTTCTGTGGTGGTCTAAATGCGGTTCAGGATCTAATTTAGGGTAGAGTTTAGGATCTACTTCAGTATCGAAGGTGAATGTTTGCGAAAGAACGAAAGTTAGAATTAGCGTCGAATTTTTCGAATAATGTTAATATTTCTATGGTATCACTACAGGTTTCACCAGGACAATTGAGACCAGAGCACTGCAGAGCATTTGAGACCTACTTGTCGACAACCACACATACTTTTAGTTTTCCTTGTATCTGCAGAAAATTAATTTCAAAAGTTCGTGGAATGCTAGAGTTTTGAAAGTTTTTATTGGTTTCCAAATCTGTTCATGCGTTTTCCGAATCTTCAAAATTGCAGTGTTTCTTGGTAATAAACATTTACACTGTAGAAAAGAGCTGCATCTTGTGTTGGCGGAAGCGATGATAAGTGAAATGTAATATTGATCACTGTGGTGATCACACGTGGCGAATCGTTTATATCTCACGACGAAAAAACGTTTGACAACGACAGTGGGCAAAGAGGGCTTGCCTTTATCACTGAGAAAAAATGCTGTTCCGGTAGCTAACTCAAGATGTCTCTGTAAAATTTTGATTTTATTTAGTATATAGTTATTTGTAGATCTTCTACGCTACTAATGTTGTGTCGCATCCTGAAAAAACATGGAGAAAAGCTTAAAGAACAGTATAATCGATGCGACTTACACCCTTTTGAAGGGGTAAAAAAATTGAATACTTTGTACACACACTGAACTGTTACCTTCCTAATGCCGCGATGAAGACAAGAATATCAATGTCCTCTGCTATGACAGTCACGGAATCATTGGCTTGGATTGCAGCTTCAAATTCAGCCGTCGACACTCAAACTCATGTTTAATAGCGCAGTTTCGAGAGTTTGTTTTGTTCTTTTCGTTACCAAGAAATTTATCATGAAATAATATTAGAACGGTGCTCTTATTAAACTTTATCTTTGTCCCTTGGTGCTATTTCATGTGACGCAAGCACACGAAGTGGGCTAAATTTTGTGGTGGCGGAATGAGTCGATGATAAATTAATAATAACAGGAATGTTAAGAAAATAAAAAAATGGTTCGTTTTTATCGTATTCTTACGAGTAATCAAGCATCCGGTTAACTTCTGAAAGCTGTTAAACACAGAAAAATTATTGATTTTATAAAATTTTGTAATGAAAATGATTCGTTGCAAAACCCTTTATAATGTGCCTTGATATCATTTGATTATAAAATGACTAGAAAGAAAGTTAGGACCGAAAATAAAATTTGTTCAAAAATTTTTGATTATTTTTGTTATTAACTTTTTTGTTCCATTTACATTAAAAATAATAAATTTGTAAATAATTTAATTTACGACAAATAAAGTCTTATACAATTATTTGTAGGGTTGCTAGTTAACGAGATGCAGCGCTAAAACCCTTTGCACCCCTTATTTCAAAATGGCGAGTATTCAAAACCCGGCCAACTTCGGACAGCTGTAAAATCCAGAGAAATTAATGAAATTAAACAAATTCGTAGTGAAAATTATTCTATGAAAAAATCTCTAAATTACTAGAAAAAAGTTATAGAGCTCAAAAGAAAATTTGTTTAAACATGTTTAGTTATTTTTGTTTATAACTTTTTTATTTTCTATTTTACGATTGAAATTAATAGAAATAAAGTTGTAGGCAATTTTCCAAGATGGCGACCGGGGGACAAGGGTGGCGTCCTTGCCATCTTGGACTTAAGCTTATACTTATCAACCAAATACATCAGAAAAATCAAATTGCGTCCTTTAAGACGGCATAAAGATGTAACATTTTAATTGACTATTTATAAATTTATTATTTGTTTGTAATAATTATATGTTTCCGCTTTCAGTTAAAAGACTTAAAAGATATTCCTGATATATGTATTGGCATATATGGAATAGTAATAATATATCATTTTGTATTTAATGAAACTGGAGAGAACATTAAGATAAAGGTAATCAATAAGTACAATAATTTTATTTTAATTAATTAGTCAATAATATAACAGTGATACACTTTAAAATATTTTTTTGGAAGAAAATAACCAAACGGCTATATAAACCAGGAAGTAATTCGTCTGTATGACTTTTATCCTATAGTAAATAAATTTTACCCATGTATACATACCGTATAACACCGTACTACTATGGAATATTAGCAGCTACTATGCTCGCCTAATCCTATTTCAATTACTTATTATTATATTATACTTATAAATAAATGGCGCTATAGATGGCCCAACCTCTAGGAGTGCGGTGGGGGCAACTTTGAAATCTTAAATGGACAATTATATTTTTATTGCAGATTCTTCTTGCCGTGAAAAAATAAACAAGTTTTACGCAGACGATTGCGTTTTGATTTAATTTGAGTCCCTTACCACTCCCTAACACGTATTTCTGGGTCTACCCGTCATCAGAGAGAGTTTGTAAGAAGACTCAAACTAAATCAAAACGCACCGACTACTCTGGCAATTATAGGAAAATAATTACCAGAGTATGCTACTAGAGACCTCTAGTGAGGAAAGATGAAGTTAAATGTGTCGATAGCAATTAAAGTAAACTGTATACTCAAGCTTAATCAAGCCATTCAGAGCGATTCTGGGAATATTTATATTCCACTATGCAGCAACAATTTACCCATATAAATTACCAGCATTCTTGTACTCATTGCGTCGAGTAAGGACGATAAATATACGAAGACGATTGCGTTTCGATTTAATTTGAGTCTCTTAACCACTCCCTAGTACGTGTTTCTGACTCTACCCGTCATCAGAGAGAGTTTGTAAGACAAACAAGTTTTGTTTGTAAACAAGTTTTTATTTGATTTTTTTTCCATTAGCCATAGATGGCGCTGTAATTGCAGAAAAACAAATACAGATCAGAATTCTGCAAATTAATTTTTATGCAAATAAAAACATCTTTTTATTTCTTATGGTACTGAATACAGCTTTTTACGTATAATCTCAATCTGCAATAAAAATGGAGATTTCTATTTAAGATTTCAAATTGCCCCTCGCCCATTCCCAGGTGGTGAGTGTGGGAGTTATATTTGGTGTCATTGTATAGATTTTTGAAAAATATTCTAAACTTATTTTTCAGTTTTCTAAGCCAATGTAAATTTCTTGAAATATTCGACCGTCGCGCTCTTTTGGCACACCTGAATAGCCAAAAGCTCGAATTGAAATCGTATTTCTATCAACACCATTGTGGTACTTAAACAAATTTTGTGATATTAAAATAAAAACCATGTATATGTGTATCTGTATTTGTACTTGTGTCTGTTTATTTTTAGTTTGAAAATTTCTATATAGCTGTCAACTTAGCTTGTCCTTGGTATCAATGGAACAAAGAAAACCGTCGGCTGTTGCTTATACTTATCTTACAATCTAAAGACACAGTAACGTTAAATGTATCAGGTCTTATTGATGCTAGTCGGTTATCAACAGTTAAGGTAAATATGTAACTATTATATATACAACATATGACATTTATAATTTTTACATTTAAGGATATTGCTGTTTGCACTGTCTTCCTGCGCTCAACCACTTATATCTGCAGAATTCTTTTCATTCTTAGTATCCCACATCTATTGGTATAGCCTTATCTAAAGCCGCGTTTTCACGATGGCAATTGGCGAGACAATTGCCGGAAGACAAATGACTGGCATGAAATTATTGTCTTCGTGTAAACACTTCAGGCCAATTGTCTTGCCAACTGCCCTCACAATTGGCCCAAAATTCAGTTGTCTCCGGGAGTAGACTGAGGACAATGAGCTGCGCCCAGTTAGCCCCTCCACCACTCGAAATCTCAATTGTCGCGACAATTGGTGCCGTGTGAACGCTGTAGGCCAGTAGTGCTGCCAGTAGTAATTTGTGTTATTTGGGTTAAATTTAATTTTCGTACAATGAACATAACCTATAGATATGTTTGACGTTAAATGTAAGCTTAATATACGTCAGTGTTGACATATACTCAATTATTTCACACTCTCATATATAAAATTATGGGCAAGATTTATATATATGAAATGAAAATTTAAAATTTAAAAATACATATATAATTAAACAAAAACGTGAAAAATACATATATAATTAAAAGCCTTAAAATTATACCTATAAATATTATAAAATAAAATTATATCTTACATTTAAAATACTTATATAATAAAAACCATTAAAATTATGCTTAAGGTAAAAATTAATAGTTTAGAAACTTTAAAAACTACAGAATAAAGTAAAGTTAAATGAAAATAAAAAAATTAGGTTAAACATAAGAATACACTAAATACTTAGCTATATTTAAAGTAAAAAATACTATTTTATGAATGCTTTTTAATATGAATTCAAAAATTGTGGCTTCTCATAACAAAACATTATATAAAAATTAATGGGAAAGTCCCAGTAGTTGGCTGTATACCATCGTTTAAAAAACTTATACAGAAGTAAAACACTTCACATTTACCTAAGTATATACCTAAATACAAGTGTGAAGCATTTTACTTCTGTATAAGTTTTTTAAAACATTATATACAATTTCGTCAAAGTATCTTTCTATTTTAAAAACTCCTATACTTTATACAAAAAAATGTGGCAACACTGTGACGCACAAACATATAGTTGTCATGTTTTAGCTGTCTACTGCCATGGCAATAGTTGGCCCCGTATAAACATCTTCTCGTTCAACTGGACTGGCCTCCGACAATCCGAAACCACGTGATGACAATTGTCCAATGACAATTGTCTCGCCAATTGCCATCGTGAAAACGCGGCTTAATAGATAGTATTAAGGATTCCCCACACCGACGCGAAACTTTTGCGACGCGAAACCGTTGCGGAACATTCGCAGGCGGAGCACTATTAAATTCATTATATATAATATATAATGAAAACTTACCATTTTCTCCTAGAAATGACCCTATATTATCCCAGACTTTATCCTTTTTTCTTATATTTTTATAATCTTCGTCACTTAAATCATAAATTATAGGATATTGTTTCACAATTTCAATTAGTTTTTCTGTAACAGCCATTTTAATAATTCACGCGAAACTATAACTTGCTATAACTGCAGCGGAAAAAACCGTGCATGCAGCGTTTCATGAAACGTCAACGCTGTTCTGCCGCGACCGTTCCGGTTTCCGTCCGAACTTGTCTGAACACATGCATTAAGTCGCCGTGCCTTACGATTCGCCGCGATTCCGCTGCGAAAGTTTCGCGTCGGTTTGGGGAATCCTTTATTATTACAATTTTTCAGTCTTCAAAAGCATCCCTTCCTTGCAACTAATCTAGAATTCTAACAAAGCCTATTGCTCGCTTAGAAGAGATATGTGTTACCTTGTTCAATTTCTAAAAAGATCTGTTCAAGGTATTAATGGTGTTGGCGGCGAACTGTTATCCTGCAGTAGCAGACAAAATATTCGGCGGTTTTCTCTATATTTTTGTAGAATTTGATAGCTAAGTCAGTAGTATCCAAGGAGTTCAACCGTGACTATCCTGAGTTAAATTTTTATGAAATACTAAGAGCTTTTTTGCGTAGCGAGTAGAAGGTTGTACTAACCTTTTTGCTTACCTGTGGCATGAAAATGGTTTCTTAGTAGGCTACACTAAGTTCCTTTTCTTTTGGACATCCTCTATATGCGGACTTTTGGTACACCGCAAAGTGGTCCTGTCCATAAACGGTAGTACCTTCTGACAAGACTACCAGCAATCTCTATCGTGTTGTACAAGCTACTCGTATGCGGATTTTTGGTACACCGCAAAGTGGTCCTGGTACAATAAAACTAGTATTAGCTCTTTCTTTAACAAGACTACCAGCGGTCTCTTATAGTTGTTGTACAATGCTACTTCGTTGCGTACTTCCAGTTGCTTAAGTAACTCTTTGCTAAATGTTCTGGCTGAATTGAGGCTGTTTTTTCATGCACTCTTGACCACAAAAATCTATTGTTAACAACTTAAAGTATTATGAGATTATTTACTAGACTAATTGAGAGTTTTTTCTAGCTAGGATCTGTTTCTTCGTCGATATTAGCCACCTTTCTTCTTCTTCTTCGTCTAGCCATTCACGTCCACATCTGAACATAAGCCTCTTCAAGTCTTCCTTTCCATTGTTTTTTATTGTACGCTACTTGTAGCCAATTTTTCCCGGCAGTCCTTTTCAGATCATCTGTCCATCTCATAGGAGGCCTGCCTCTGGGTCTTTTGTGTTGGTATGGTCTCCAGGTTAAAATTGATCTGTGCCATTTGTTTAGATCGCTCCTAGCTACATGTCCAGCGTATTCCCATTTCAACTTTAATGATTTTTGCACCACATCGGTGACTTTGGTTTTCTGTCTTATCCATGTGTTTGTTTTCTTGTCCTTAAGTGATATACCTAGCATTGCTCTTTCCATCGCGTGTTGAGTGACTCTAAGTATATTCATATTCTTTTTTGTGATTGTCCATGTTTGTGCCGCATAAGTTAATATCGGAATAATGCATGCATCAAAAACTTTAGATCTAAGATGTAATTGAATTTGTTGATTTCTGAGTATATAGTTCAGTTTACCGAATGCTGCCCAAGCTAACTTTCTTCTTCTTTTTATTTCTTCAGTTTGAATTTCCCTATTTAGGATTATTTTTTGTCCTAAGTATATATATTCTTCAACTTTTTCTATAACTTTATCGTTTATTATTGTCACGGTGTCTTCGGAGTGCATGACTTTTGTTTTGTTTAAATTCATTTTCAGTCCTATTTTAGAAGATTCGGTATGTAGTTCTAAAAGCATGGTTTGCATTTCTTGTAGGTCAGTAGCTATCAGGATTATGTCATCTGCAAATCGTAGATTACTGAGGTAGCGGCCATTGATGTTTATTCCCTTATATTTCCAATTTAGGTTTTTAAAAACGTCCTCCAAAACTAAGGTGAACAGTTTGGGTGATAAAGTATCTCCCTGTTTGACTCCCCTGTTTAATGGTACAGGGTTCGTGTGTTCATTTTCATTTAGGTAGTATGTAGCTGTAGCTTGGTTCATAGTTTCTTTTATTAAGTTAATATATCTGCTGTCTATTCTACAATTTTGCATTGCGTTTATTACGGCCGTGTGTTCTATGGTATCGAAAGCTTTTTCGTAGTCTACAAATGCTAGGAAAACTGGAAACTTGTATTCGTTACATTTTTCTATTAATATTTTTGTGGTTAACAGGTGATCGGAAGTTGAGTAGCCTTTTCTAAAACCTGCCTGTTCATATGGTTGGTATTCGTCTAATTTCCTTGTTAGTCGAGTAGTTATGACTTTGGTGAGTATTTTAAACAGGTGTGACAGTAGGCTGATGGGTCTGTAGTTTTCCAATTTTCGACTATCACCTTTCTTGTGTAATAAGATTACTTTAGAGTTGTTCCAGCTCTTAGGGACTTTGCCCTGATGTAAACAACTGTCCACAAGTTAGCCACCTATATTGTTTAAATTTTCACATCATCATTTTTTGTTATCGTCTACCACTTCTTCGATCATTTAGTGGTTTGACTCGTGGTATTCTTACTATATTTTCTTTCTGTCTACGCTGTTAGCATTTTTGTTTCTGTCTACGCTCGGATCCTTGTTTCCGATCTGGATCCCTGTTATTCGTCTGATAGTGTTATTTACGGATTTTTCTTGTTAGGAGTTTTGTAATAAACCTGAGTGCGGTGTATACTTGGTGGGGTCTTTTTTGCCTCCTTTTTTGAAAATAATATCATTATGCTATTTCTCCGTGTGTCTTGCATCTTGCATTGTAATATGATTTTAGGGATAAGTTTTGTCATCTTTAGGGGTTTTACATTCTCCTCCATATTTCAGATGTTATTTCAACATCCTGTTGATTGATTTTTATTATGTGTCTTAAGTCAGGCACATTTTATTTTTATTCTTATTTTCCGTTCATTTAAATACATAGTCACGTTAAGTACTTTTTCCATTTTTTTACTGGTATAATATTATTTTTCTTTAGTTTTGCCGTTTTTGCCGTTGATTTTTTGTAAATCTCCATATTCTCCTTTCACCTCCACTTTCCATCCTTTTTGTACACTGCTTCGCATGTTTATTTTTGTTTTTCTTATAGGCTTCTTGTTTTCTATTTTTTACGCTTCTACAAGCTTCTCTGGATGTTGGAGTATTTGATATTTTATCTTTTATGTTTTTACCTTATTTCAGCAAAGCCTCTCATTTTTCACATTTCTCGTTTATTTCGTTTCTAAATTGTGTTTGCTTTTGTTATCTTTTTTATTGACTATGACTATAAGGTTTCCTGAACCACCGATTGCTGCTCAATGTTATTTTTAATTTTTTCCCAGATCTCATTTATATCTCTGAGGTTATTTGTTTGTTTCAGTTGTATGTTCGGCTACAACCTCCTTTGCTACATTTCTCTGGTTATTTTACAAGAAATGTTTTTTTAGTTATCTCTAGATGATATTGTTGTACTATTTTCATTCGTATCTTTGTTACTAGGACTAGTTTGTGTTCACTACTTGTAACTGCTGAGTTTGGCGAACATCTAGGATCTGCGTTGGGTAAATTTTTCTGTTAGCAACTTCTCGCCCCTAACTAATTGAACTTGACTAATATTATATACTTTTTGCAAAGTAATGTAGTTTTCATTTTATTTTTACTTTAATTTTTACTTTTAGATATACAACAATATTTATACGTTTACGACATTTTGTCGAAACTTAAAATAAAACAAGATTTACTCGATGAGGATTACCGATAAGTATAAATAATTGAAAGTAAAAGCGTTTTCTCAATTTTCTCTTCAGTTCAAGAAAACTAATTTAAACAGACTTGGCCTGAGTGCACATGTCTTAAGTGATTACTTTTAACAGGTTTACTATAACGTAATATACAGCGTTGTCCATTCAAGAGTCCAGACTGATTTTTCGTAATATCCATTGGATTTTGTAAAAATACCAAAACAGGCCGATTTTTATTTCAAATGGGATGTCTTTTAACGATATAAATGTCTGTTATTTGTCAACTCCTTCCCTTACAGTATTACAAACTGTTCCTTCTGAGCATTCGTTAAATCAAGGTAATTATAGAGAACTAATAAAAATGTTTAAGAAATACGATTTGGAATTATTTACTTTCTGATTCGAAGACATTTAGCGGTGTATCTAAAACAATCCAGAATGAATTAATAGAATCAATTAGTTACATTTTGAGTAACGTTATTGAATCTGAGATTCAGGAAACCATTTGCTTTTGTCTAGAAGTAGATGAAACTACCGACATATCATGTCATTCGCAATTATCAATTGTTGTTCGATACGCGTTACGTGGTATTATCTATGAGAGGTTTTTGGGTTTTAGAGACGTGAGTAAAAGCCATAAGGCAGAATATATTTTTATTGTTTTAAAGGACAAATTAAAATTCTTTGATATCAAAAATAAATTGGTAGGGCAAACTTATGACGGCGCTGCCGTGATCTCTGGTGAATTAAATGGTCATGCGCACTCACTGTCATGCGCATAGATAGAATTTAGTTTTGCAGGATACATGTAAAAAAATTAAAGAATGTCTTCTTTTTTTTACCAGTTTAAGCGGATTTGCTTCATTTTTTCCAACTCGCCTAAACGGACTAATGTTTTAGAACGGTTTGTTTCGAAAAAAATGCCAACAGTTTGTCATTCAATCTCGGTTAGTTTTCACTGTAGCAGATTTTCGTGAACAGCTTTTGGAAGTTTTTGATTTTATTATTGAATGTGACGATTTTGAAAGTGATGTTATCTCGATCCGTGAAGCAATCGATTTGAAAACTTTATTAAATGATTACTTTTTAACATACTTTTAAATATTTTTAAGAAAGTATTTACCCAAACCGATTTGATATTCAATGTTGTTCAAAATCAATTAACTGACATTATTCATTCCAAAAATAGAATAAGAAGAAAGGTGCAAAATCTCAGAGATTTTCTTAATGATAGTAATTTCCAGTATATACGCAGTGACGTTTTGGACTCGCTTGATATTTCCGAACCCCAAAAAAAAAAACAAAGGCATGACACAGAAAGAGATCTCGAAAAACGAGTATATTTTGAAATTTTGGATACTATTATTAAGCAAATATATATATATAGTCCCAAGATTCCTAAGAGGAACATAGGGCTTCCACAAAGTGTCTCCAGCGAACTCTATTTCTGGCTAGTGCTTTGATTTCAAGCCAGGATTTTCCCATTGTTCTCCCTTCGTCCAGTACTGTCCTTCTCCAAGTTCCCTTAGGTCTGCCTACTTTCCGTCGGCCTTGGGGATTCCAATCCAGTGCTGTCCTGGCAATGTCATTTGGCGGTCTACGGAGTGTGTGGCCCAGCCATCTCCATTTTCTTCGCCTTATTTGCTTTATGACATTTTCTTGGTTGCTTTGGTTCCATAAATTTTCATTGGAGATTCGGTTAGGCCAAAATATACGAAGGATTTTTCGTAACGCTCTATTAATGAAAACTTGTAATTGGTGTACTATGGGTGCTGATATCTTCCACGTTTCGCAGCCATACAGTAATACAGCTTTTACATTTGTGTTGAAGATTTTTAGTTTCGTTTTAGTTGGGTAAATCCTGGATTTCCATATGTTGTTAAGCATGTTGTAGGCGTTGCGAGCCTTATTTATTCTTTCATGTACATCACGCTCTGTACCCCCATTACAGTCAATTATGCTGCCCAGATATACAAATTCCGCTACTCTCTCAATTTTCTGGTCGTTGATCATAATAGGTTGGTTGTTTCTGGTACCAAATCGCATTTCTTTGGTTTTGTTGGTGTTTATTTCTAGACCAACCTTCTTTGATTCTTCTTGTACTTTGTTTACTTGGAGTTGCATGTCCTGTTTTGTATGTGCTAGGAGGCATATATCATCAGCGTAATCTAGGTCTTCCAGTCTGTTTGTTAATCCCCAGTAAATTCCTCTATTAGAGTTTACCTTTGTTAGTACGGAGTCCAGTACAATGTTAAATAGTATAGGGGATAAAACACAGCCCTGCTTTACTCCGTTTAGCATAGCTATTGGGTCAGATGTTATGCCGTTGTGTAGGATTTTGCTTTCTGTGTCACTGTAGAGTTCTTTGATGAGATTTACTATTTTTTCTGGTATTCCTATTTCCTGCAGTGCTTTCCATATGGCCGTATGTGTGAGCGTGTCAAAAGCTCTCTTGAAGTCCACAAAGCACACAAAGAGAGGAGAGTTGAATTCCTGTGACTGTTCTACAATTATTCTTAGTGTGTTAATTTGGTCCACGCATGATCTGTTTGGTCTGAAACCGGCTTGTTCCTTCCTCAACATTGGTTCTACACTCTTTGTTAGTCGGTTGTTTATAATTATTGCTGTTAATTTATTTATAGTATTCAGAAGTGTGATTCCTCTCCAGTTTTCGCAATATCTTCTGTCACCCTTTTTTGGTATCTTTATTATTAATCCCGTTTTCCATTCTTTGGGGAACTTTTCCTCTCTCCAAGCCCTTTTCAAGAGTGGTTGGATTAGCTCTGCCACTGTACCTGGGCAAGCTTTTAACAACTCTGGTGGAATATTGTCAGGGCCGGCTGCTTTGTGTGCTTTCAGTTTTTCTATGGCCATTTCTATTTCTTGCGTTGTTGGTTCGTTGGTGTTAATTCTCAGTTGGATATTGGGTATTAGGTTTTCTGCGTCTTCTGGTGGTGTTGGGACTGCACTTAGAGATTCGCTAAAATATTCATGCCATCTTTTGACTTGTTCCTGTGGCGTTGTAATATCTTCACCTGTAGCACTTTTTACAATTGGTTGGTGGGTAGTATATCTTTTATTGGCTAGTTGTTTAGTGATATTATATAATTGTCTCATGTTTTGATGTTCATCGGCGACTCGCGCTTCTTCGGCAAGATTTTCTGCCCACTTTCTTTTGTCTTTCTTTGCTGCCTTCTTGACAGCTTTATTCGCTTCTCTATAACTTTCTCTAAGTCGGTTCTTCTCTGCTGCTGTCTTGGAATTTAGTAATTCTAGATTAATGTGTTTGCGACGTTCTATTTTGTTCCACGTTTCTCTCGTAATCCACTCTTTCTTTACGTCTTTCTTTAGGCCCAGCACGTTTTCACTTGTTTCCACAAGGGCTTTGCTAATCGTTTCCCAATTTTTGTCCTGTCTTTCGTCGATTTTGGATCTCAGCTGTCGTGCGAATTCTACTTTCGTCTCGTTATTTTGTAGTTTCTCAATGTTGAACTTTTTTCGAATAGGTTTGTTCAGTTCTTTTCTATTCCTAGCTATTTTGAATCTAATTTCGGCCATCATCAGGTAGTGATCACTGGCCGCATCTGCGCCTCTCCATGATCTGACATCTAAGAGAGATGTTCTCCATTGCTTACTGATTGCAACGTGGTCGATTTGATTGTAGGTGCGGTTATCTGGCGATTTCCATGATACCTTGTGGATTGTTTTGTGTGGGAACAAAGTCCCTCCAATGATTAGGTCATGGTTACCACATAATTCAATGAAGCGTTCGCCGTTGTTGTTTCTCTGGCCAGTGCCATGCTTTCCGATAACGTGTCCTAGGTTGGTGTTGTCAGTGCCAACCTTGGCATTGAAGTCTCCCATCATTATTTTTATATCGGATCTTTTAATTTGTTCTAATGTTGCTTCAAGCAATTAAGCAAATAGGTACTCGTTTTTTGAATTTCGTTTTTCAAATTTTTGACGTCTCTTTGACGATTCAAAATTTAAAAGTTACACCAAAGAACTTCCAAGTAATAGACCGGTTAATTAAAAATTACCCATCGTTCTTTAATAAAGTAAAATTAGAAAATGAATTAAAAGTTTTATATGCTGATCCAAATATTTTCGGAAGATGGCATAAGTTAAAAGATATGCATAATTTTATATACTGCAATTCATTACAACAAACTGTTACCGAAATTAATAAATTATTGTCATTAATTCTCACATTACCACCAACGTCTGCCTCAAATGAACGAGATTTTCTCTTGCCTCAAAAGAATCAAAACGTATTGTCGAAATACCATGAAACAAGAGAGAATGTCAAGCTTGTCTCAAATGACAATAGAAAAAAAACTTTTAAAATCTCTCCAAAACTCTAATAAATTTTACGATGGCGTTATTACCCATTTTACTACTTCCAAACAACGTAGACTAAAGTTAATTTATAAACATGTTTAGGTTCTAAATTTATAGGAAAAAAAAACAAAAAACAAGAAAACAAAAAATCTTCTATGATGATTGAAGTCTTTATTAGACGGTATACCTATCTGAGGAGACAAAAAATACCTTGCCGACCTTGTCTCTCAAACCACGAGCCGCCACTGAGGTACATATAATCTGATCAAATTGTATCATTCAAGCGTAATGTCGAAAAACTTTTTTATAAACATACAAATTTCCCATAAAAATTGTATTCTTTTATTAATCATTATTTTAAGTCTTAACGAAGAAAATGTTTCGTGTGTGTGTGTTTTGTGTTTTATTGGCACTGCAACCCATTGCAACCCAATCCAACTAAGACAGAAGTGTCCTGCTTCCATTTGAACAACAAGATGGCCAACTATCAACCTCAAATTAATTTTGGGGATAGACTCCTTAAATATAATAAACACCCAAAATACTTAGGTGTTACACATGACAGAACGCTGAACTTTAAAGAGCATCTTACTAAGACTGCTGCAAAACTCCGAACTCGTAACAACATCCTGCAAAAGCTCTGCGGCACTACATGGGGCTCCTCAGCACCCACACTTAGATCGACAGCATTAGGACTGGTATACCCCGTAGCGGAATACTGTGCACCAGTATGGATAAACAGTCCACACACTCACCGTGTTGATGTCCAACTCAACCAAGCCATGCGAACTATATCGGGCACAATCAAGGCCACGCCCACTTACTGGTTACCAGCTTTGAGTCATATAGCTCCACCACCCATCCGCCGGGAACATGCCCTTGTCAGAGAATTTACAAAAATCAATACTGATCCTGAGCTCCGCTCCCATGTCGGAACTTCCGCCAGAGACATAAATAGGCTCCGTTCAAGACACCCGCCTCTAAAAACAGCAAAAAGGCTAGTAGATCAAAACTTTAATGTAACTGAACGGTGGAGAGAACAATGGGAGAATAACGCTGCACCAGCTAACTGGAACATGCCATGTATTACAAGCAAACCTGAGGGCTTCAACCAACCGAGACGAATTTGGACCACACTCAATAGAATAAGGACGAACTGTGGCAGATGTTCCGACTCACTTTTTAGATGGGGAAAAATACAATCACCAAATTGCGACTGCGGCGCCGAAAGGCAAACAGTAAAACACATGGTAGAGGAATGCCCGATTAGATCCTATAACGGCAACCCTTCAGATTTCCTGGCTGCTACAAAAGAGTCAATCGAATATATTTATAATCTAGATGTTTGTTTGTAGAATAATATTTTTGTATTTACTGTTGTTTGTAATTTATATAATTTATATTATATGTATATATATGAACCTGTGATGTAGCCATACGCTAAATAAATATTGGCACTGGTTTTTACAACCAACTGGCCAGTCAATTTCATAATGATTTTTTAGACTATAACTTATCACTAACTCAGGGAAGTAATGTGTAGTGTCTGTGTTGAGTAAATGTCTTGTTACTTTAGTAAAGTCGACTTCATTGTCTTTACAAAGAGACGCTAATTGTATCCGAACGTCTGCGGTCCCTCCGGTGAGTACCGATTTACTCGTTTTAAAAGGTTCATATTTATTCATGTTGACTTGTTATGTTTAAGTTTTCCGTTTCATGTCTGAAAAAGTTGGCAAAAAATGGGAAATTTCTTTATTAATAATTTCATGAAAAAAATTATTCTTCATTAAAGGTTATGCATCACATAGAAATCATTAATCAATAATCTTATAAAATATTAAGTGGTAGATAGGGAAAATCAAAATTATTAATTAATACTGAAGAGGAAAGTGATTTTAAATTTAGATATGCAAGAAAATGTAATTTTAAAATGTTTGTAGGTATTAAAAATTATGTCCAAGTTTAGATTCATGGCCTTCTAATAATTAAATAATACATTTAAAGTAAAAAGTAAATAAAAAATACTTTTGCATTTGTTGATTTTGTATATTGAATAAGGTAAATTAGAAATGAAATTAAAAATTAATGCACCTACTGACACATCATTAAAAGGCCATGAATCTAAATTTAAATATAATTTTTAATTCCTACAACCAAATTAAAATGACATTTTGTTCTGTACCTAAATTTAAAAGCACTTCACTTTTAAGCATAAATCAATATTTTTGATTTTCGCTGTATACCACTTAAAATTTTATAAATTTGATTATTAATTATTGATTTCTATGCAATGCAGAATTAGAGAATTAACAGGAATGAGAAAAACACTTCAAACTAGGCAACTAAGAGATGAAAGGGTGCACTTATAACAGATATAAACCAAAAAATGCAGAGATGGACACAATATATAGCACAACTATTTGAAGACAAAGAGAGAACAGAAGCACCAAAAGAATTTAAGGATGATACTGGGCCTGACATACGAGAAGAAATTGAATATGCAATGAAACAAGCTAAAGATGGTAAATCTCCCGGGCCTGATGATGTTCCTATCGAATTACTTAAAATTGTGAATACTGAATCTATTGATCTTCTTTTGGATCTATTCAATACCATATATAGAACAGGTATAATACCTAAAGAATGGCTCCAATCAACATTCATACTGCTTCCCAAAAAAGCCAATGCAAAGGAGTGCAATGAACATCGCACCATAGCCTTAATGAGTCATGTCTTGAAATTGTTTTTAAAAGTAATTCACAATAGAATACATAAGAAATTAGATGAAGGCATAAGTAATACACAAATGGGATTTAGGAAAGGATTGGGAACACGAGATGCACTGTTTGCAGTAAGTGTTCTTTCGCAGAGATGCTTAGATATTAATCAGGAAGTATATGCCTGTTTCATTGATTTTGAGAAGGCATTTGACAGAGTGCAGCATAATCGACTTAAAGAAATTTTATTAAATAAAAACATAGACAGTAGAGACATTAGAATCATCTGTAACCTCTATTGGAATCAAACAGCAAAAGTGAAAGTTGAAAACGAACTGACCAAGGATATCCAGATTCGCCGTGGGGTCCGCCAAGGGTGTATTTTATCACCCTTGTTATTCAATTTATACAGTGAAGCCATCTCAGAATTAGCGCTTGCCGAGATCAGTGAGGGCCTTATAATAAACGGTGAGCCACTTAATAACATAAGATATGCTGACGACACCGTCCTTTTGGCAGGAACACTAGAAGAACTGCAACACCTTGCTGAACAACTAAATATATATTGCAACGATTATGGACTAAAAATCAATTTGAAGAAAACCAAGTTCATGGTATTTACAAAAGCACAAAACATCAAAGTTAAGCTAGTACTAGATAATACAGAAATTGAACAAATATCTTCGTACAAATACCTTGGAGCATGGATCACAGAAGATACTGATCAGACAAAAGAAATAAGATGCCGCATTGAAATTGCGCGGTCAACTTTTAATAGAATGAGAAAACTTTTTTGTAATCGCGATATCAATATATCGCTCCGGATAAGAATGCTTCGATGTTATATTTTCTCTACCCTCTTGTATGGAGTTGAAGCTTGGACACTTAAAAAATCCAACATTAAAAACCTAGAAGCATTCGAAATGTGGTGTTACCGACGCATTTTGAAAATATCATGGATGGATCGCAAAACAAACGAACAAGTTCTCGAACAACTAGGAAAACAATGCGAAGTTTTAAATTCCATAAAGATCAGGAAATTGGAATACTTGGGGCACATCATGAGAGGTGAAAAGTACGAACTACTAAGGAACATAATGCAGGGTAAAATCAAAGGTAGAAGAAGCGTAGGAAGACGTAAAATCTCGTGGCTACGCAATCTCCGTGAGTGGTTTGGATGCAGTTCAATTGAACTATTCAGGCGAGTAACCAATAAAATTATAATTGCCAGAATGATTTCCAATCTCCGATAGGAGTGGAACTTGAAGAAGAAGAATGCAATGCAAAAATTTTTATGAAGAATAGTTTTTTTCACGAAATTAATAGTAAAGAAATTTCCCATATGTTGCCAACTTTTTCACACATACTTTATACCTTACTAACAATTGAAAAACTTCTTCCCTTACATGGCATATAAAATATAATCATATTCAGCTATATGTATATCTACATTAATTCATTTTAATTTTCACTTTACTATTTTACTATTTCACTTGCAATTTGTTTAACATAACAAAAAATGTTTATTACTTTCAAAATTTAGATATATTTAATAAAGAATCGACACAGAAAAATATAATAATTAATTAATTCCAATACGCCATCAGTTTATGTATTTTTTCCCTTAATTAACTAGATATTTATTTACGGTCCGTCCCAAACCCTTTTTTCAGTGCGTCACTAAATGTGACGTCATATAGGATTTTAAGAATGTCGAAAATTATTGCTCGACATTTTAGTTAAATCTGACAGTTGCAGGATCGTAATCGACTAAATGTGAAAAGGTTATGACAATGGAATGACAATTATCATTGTATCAGTTGACATTGTGAAAGTATTGTCATGATCAAGATAATCTGCGTCAAATTATATTTATGCGCATCATTGATTGGATATCTATTTAGCGTATTCTAAACTCCAACCAATTATACATCCGTAAGTAGAATTCGCTTTAATATGCAAATACTCGTGAACGATACATAATTTTTTATGTTCTATGTATAATAATCATAGCCTCACGTCTTTTTTCTGTCACTTCTAGCTTTATGCGTTAGAGAGAATTCGATCAACTATGACGCACTGAAAAAAGGGTTTGGGACGGACCGTAAATCAAATATGTAATGTAAATGCCAAATAAAATATAAAATTCGTTAAGCCGGTCCTTTTTACTAGTTACCTAAAGAGGCAAACCCCTTTATTTGTTTCGACTTTATCAGCGGCATACTTTTAAATTCTGCATAAGTCAGTTCTTATTGACTGTTATCATTTTTAATTATATGTGTCAAAATGAGTCCTCTAATAATTATAGATAATATGCGTCTCCGTTCAAATTTTGTTACAAAGAGAATGGCTCAATGATCCCCATAAATGTTTGCCCATACGATTAATGTCAATGGATGTTGGGTATGTTTTTCGTAAAAAAACTCTAGTATTCTCATCAGTCCAATATCGGCACTTCAAATAACTAAGGTTTTTACAAATTTCTTTCAACTTTGTAGCATTTTTATAGTTGTCAACTTTGTAGAAGAATATGTTTATGTATTTCTATTTCCTATCGTGTATGTTAAAACACCGAAAAAGTATTTTTAATTCTCTTGAATCGCTGGAATTGATAATAAACACATTTTAAAGTTTGTTTATGTAACACGAATGCATATTTAATTGATATTTATTTGATCGTAAAGCCGCTTCAGGATATTTTGCGCGTCAAATAAACAGAAATATTTCGGTTTATGCTTTGTTTATATCGAGTTGGGCGAATTATTTTTAAATATTTCGTATTCGTAATATTTATTCGTTTTTCGTCTTTTGTGCAAAAATGTGCAGTATAGTAGCAGTGTGGAATTTAAGTGCAGTTAATAAAGTTGGGTCTGAGATCTTGACGGAAAAAGAGGTTATATGTAATCTTCATAAACAACCGGCAAATTTTGTTTGTAAAAAAGTGAATTATACTCGAATGTAATGTGTCAATTTCTGTCAAAGTAATCACTGTTTTGTTTCGTGCCGTCTCTCATCTAAGGAATTTGTAAAACGGCGTTCCAAACAACTTTAAAAGATACCCACATGATTCCATTGCGCTTGAGTTTTTAAAAAAGCCAAGTTTCAAAGATTGCGTCAAGATAATCTAGTGCCCAGCTTCCACCCTCATTTTATTTGTCCAGGTCATTTCAGACTATTTTCGCAGTGTGAGATGCATTTGTTTGTGTTGCAGTGAATTTGAATGCAGTTCCAACCCCAGAACTTTTAAAGGAAAAATCAAGATTGAGTGAAAACCAGGTATCCTTCTTTGTTAATTTTTTTAAAAGTAAAATAGACATTTTCATAATAATAATTGGTTTCATGACAAATTGAGAAATTGTAAAGTGAAATATGACAGTTAGCATTATTTTCTTGACAATTGGTACATACCTAATCATAAATTGAGATTTTGTTCTGTTTTGTTTTTTTTTAAATGGTTAACCCCCATGCATAGTTCCTTTTAAAAAGATATTTTTTATTTGTAATAATTTATTTCCGCTACAAAATGTCGCCAATAATAATTTAAGTTTTTATAGTATCTCCAACTTCTAGAGTTTGTAACCATATAGCAACATTGTAAGTTTGTTTTTGTTCTTTTGTATTTTATTATTATTATTTGGATTTGTAACTGTTTGTGGTGAGATAACAATAAATATTTAATGTTTTTCCCTAAACCAAGTTATTATTTCCTTAATTTTCTAACCCGTTTTTGTATTTTTCAGAAAAGAAAAGTATTTCTTTCATCCAGCAGGAAGATTCTTGTAAGCGGCGTCCATTTTAAATAGCTTAAGAACCTTCTTGTGTTGTCTGTGCAAAAGATCCATATAAGTACACCTTTTGATTAATTTTTGTAGTTACCCCATTCCAGTCCTTTTGTTCTATCCACTTATCTACGACCCAGCTCTCCAAAAAAACCCTGAGTAGCTGTTCGCAAACGTTCCGGTTTGTTTTGCTTACCCTATCTCCACCCCAGTAATTTTTGTCCCCAATTTTCCACTCCCTATAATGATCAAAATGTGGTAGGCAAAATAATCGTCACGTGACAAAAAATTTGTCATTAACACTAGAAAGCATCGTCGTTACATTTGGTTTTTAAGGGGTGTATCATTATTATTAATTTGGTACTTTTTCACAAGAACAGAGGTCCTGGTAATATGACAAAATCATGGATTCTATTCTTTATTTAAAATTAGGGACTTGTGATGTTAAAAGGGAGGAGGTTGACAAATGACGGACGTCATTTTAGTCGACGACGTCAGACAGGGTAGACTTTTTGAGTGGCCAAGTCTGTATAATGGTAATCTAGTATATTAGTGATTAATTAGTTTTAGTAAACAAAAATACTAAGCCTTAATTATCTACACATTAAATATCTTTTTAAAACTAAAACTAATTCACGTTTAGCACATAATGAAATATACATTTTTGTAAAATATTAAAACACGTTTAAATACAAAATTTGTGTTTTTATCAGAAATTTAATTGCTCTACCGTAAGTCCCACTAAAATTACAGAATCTTTACATTACACCTGAACTCAGGATGTGTATTAGAATAATAGTAAATAAAAGAAGGTTATAACAAGGGAATAGGAATCAATGGAACCAACAGAAAAATGAACTTCTATATTCCTTGATAATACTGTTACATTTCTTTAATATACTTCATTTAAACACCTGTCTACCTTTCCTGTCGAAAAGGAAAGATTGTTCGACGGCAAAGATCGTTTTCACGTTCAGACCTACTGTAAATAGCCGCTCCTATGATTTTTCGACGTTTAGGATGAAATAAGCGAATATACAAAGCAGAGCACTATACGTGAAATTAAATCTTAATTGTTTGTCCTTTTATTTCGATATACTCTTTATGAGTACAAGAAACCAATTCACTAAGGATTTTTGCTTAGGGGATCTTGTGGAATGCAATTTTAGATTCCCATTTCTTTCTTTATATCCTTTTCGGATTTCTATTTTCGTGATTTAATAAAAATATTGTTTGAGAAATGTATAAATTTAAAATAAAACTACAATTAACTATTTTAAAATAAATAAATAACTAGAAAACTCGTATAAACTATTTTTAACTAAAAAACTTAATTATGATAGGTATCCTTGGATAAAAGAGGAGGTACAGAGGAGTAACACCCCTAAAAAAAACCAGGGTCCAACTGGCCCGGTTGATAGCACCCTGTAAGGGCTCCTTGTCCAGGATTACAGACGAAGGGTACATGATGTTCTTAAGCTGCAGTGAAAGCAAATTTTCTAGGAGAAGGAAAACTCCAAAATTAAACCCTGGCCCTCCAAGTCGGGGGTTGAGGCATTGGACTGACTCCCGGTTACCCTGAAAAAAAAAATAAAATGTTAAAAAACCCAACAAAACGCCTCGGAATGATCGACAATAACGACGACTACGCTACGAAAGGGTTATGAATTAAAATAAATAAAATACTGTATGAAATGAGTAAGCTGAAATTGGACATCACAGTAATCCCGAAATAAAACGAAAGTGCCAAGGATTCGACAACATCGGAAAATATGATCACTTCTACATCAGGGTCCCAAACGAGAAAAAAGGTCAACAAGATGTTGCCATATTAATATATAAGAAGCTATGGAAATACATAACTACTTGCTTGGAAGGCCATAAACGAGAGACTGATAAAAATGAACCTTAAGATTAGAGGACACAAATGCACAATCTTGGGTGTATATGCAGTAAATGATGACGCACCAGTAAACATTAAAAAAGATTTTTTGATAAATTGAATTTAGAGATTGCAAAAGTCGGCACATCTCGAGAAATTGTATATTGTGTCCAAAAATGTCCTTCTTTACTTGTTTTGTGTAAAAATTTAGTGATAACATTAGTACTTTGAGATCTCACAATGTCTTTCTCTTGGGTTCTAGACCAGAAACAAGAAACTCGATATCTGAGAGAAGATTCACAATACAGGAGTCATCGAATATTGTTTATTCAATACTGTGTACCAATTGTAACAAAATATTCATAAGAGAATCATCTCGTAATTTTCACAGTAGGATTATCTCACATCGTAGTGATATAAAAACCAAAAAAATAAATGCATGTGCATTGACACAACATGCATTAACGTTGAAACATGAATTTAATTTCTAGGATTCCTGTATTTTGGCAAAGGAAAAGAACCATTCAAAACGTGTTATTTTGAAAATGTGTTTCATAAAATCTAGTACATCTTGCATCAACAAAAAGTCTGACCTAGATAAACTGAGCAACATTTATTGTTATTTACTGAAAAAACATCAAAAATAAAATAAATATTTACCTGTACATAAATTACACCTGTATGCATAATATGTTGTATATCATTAACACAGGTTTAAAAATTAAAAAGTAAAATCACCCAAGATGGGCCTCTAGTATTTCTTGAAAATAAATATAATATCAGTACACCTAATTACATTTTAATCACAGGGTTTTTGCTTTCTGTTCTCTATGTATCAGAGTTTAAACACACCCGTAAAAGATGCCATAAACTAAGTTTTACTATCTTTACCCAAATTTTAAAAATTTTAGAATGTATTTTGTCCATTATTTTATATTTTATATGTGTGTTCGCTCAATGTTGAGTGTCAATGCTTTTATAAATAATTTCAACGACTAGTTCGTTACACTGATTGGGATATTTTGTAAATATTTACATATTTTTCTTATTACAGTGTCTTGAAAAAGGAATAAAACCATTCCGAAAGCTAGACAAAAAGTCAAAAGAATGTTTTTTAACATCCCGGCCAATTTCCTGACTGCAACCCTAATAAACTGTGTTGTTTGTTTATATCGATATCGACAGTCACTAATATCCAGCATTTCTTATATGTATTATATATTTATATATATTATATATATATATATATATATATATATATATTATATATATATATTATATACATATCCTCGTATAATAATAAGCCTGAATATTTAAAAGTGTTTATTTATTTAACTCGGTTGAAAACAAGGCGGCCTATTGTCTACTGAAACAATATTATAACGTGTCGTAATCCAGATAAGATATATTATGTATTCCAAATTGACTATGTTTAAGACTATCAAAGGTATATAACTATTTTTCTGCAGTCACTTATAATTGATTAATTAAGGTTTCCGTATGAAAGGTCATATCCACCCAATGGTTATTAGCGACGGATATAGACAAAATAATTATAGTTTTTGTATACGTACATAGTTGATAATTGGACAGTTATGATAATCATTGCAAACTATATGCAAAAGTGTTAATATCTGCTTTAAATGTGTTAATATTAAGTATATAGAGAGTTATAAGAGAAAATAAATAGATCTTGTAGAGTGCATCAACTGCTTTCAAATAACTCAAAATATAAGTGGAAAAATTTTAAAAATTAAAAGCAAATCAATAAGCAAATATTTAGGGAAAATAGTTCATTGCGAGTTCCTTTTAGGTCGGGAAAAGTAGTTGAACCTTGGTAAGGTATAAAATCTAGTATACATCCAGAGACTCCAGCAATTACTAAAAATTTATAACCCCATTTGCTGTTGTCATTGAAATGGATATAACGTCTAAGTAATTTGAATTGTTTTACCGGCATAATACTAGCAATTTGTTCGACTCTAGTACCAGCTGTCCAATAGTCTTCATATACCGGTAGTTTTATTATTCCCATTAGGGGAAGAATAGAAATAAAGTCTGTCATTTCTTTATGATTGGTGTTAATGCTGGCTCCTCTCTCTTGAGTACTGTAAAGATTTGTTTGCTCTACTATTTTATGAAAAACATCAAATGAAAAAAAAATCGTGAAATATTCGAGTGGGGATAATATTTCTTCGTTAGCATTTGCAATGAAACTTTCTCTATTTTTTACAGCTTTTATATCTTCATTCAACCAATTATATGTAGGTTTGGACTTTTTCTTTTTTTTGCATGGCGGTTCGCTCGAGCTGCCTGGGGTAGGTTCCACATTAGCAATGTTATATTCTTGATTGTGGTGATCGTGTTCTAATATGCTACGATCAGAATCACTGTCATCTGTAAAAGATATTTGTTCAGATTGTATTCGACAACCATATAAAACCATATTTTATCTGACAACTGAAGTGATACCGGTTTCTGTATAGATTTCAAAACAGGCTCTTCGTCATCAGAAGTATCAAACCCATCAAATATGATAGTATCTACTGGCGGCAATCTACACTTATTTTTTCTGTAAAAAGAGCGAGTTGGTATTTCTGTCAACAAATTTTCCATATCCATATTTACTGAAAATTAAAAAATCTTTATGGGGCAAAGTAACCAGATGGATACATTTGATTTTCAGATGCAATTCAAAATCAAATCCTACAAATAATGTTTGTACATAATGGTAGAAACATTGAATAGTAGGTCTGGAATAAGTTTGAATAATAAAATCGTAAATAAACTTACCTAAAACAACACTTTCTGCAACCTGTGTTTACCATAACCTCAAATGTCACCTGTGACCGCCAAAACAAATTGATGAAACGAGTAGTTATTTTTAACTCTGTTACATAATGTAACCACTTGGTAACATCGTTCATTCGTATGTAAAAGGCAAGGAACGTGCTGCAGTGTACGTTGAAATCAGTGCAACCATATGGTTACAATTCCCGATAAAGGGTTAAAGGGTATTCACAATCATTTATGCTATAGAATATCCCTTTTATTTTGTTGAATGTATGTACATCTTGCTTGTTCTATTCAGCCATCATTTATAGGATTTAATATAATAGCTGTTGCTCTGTAGTAGGAAAATTATACTAGGGTATGGCTAAGAAATAATATTTGAAGTGTCGTTTTTTAAAATTAATTAATTTTAAAGACCTCAGAAACGAACAACTTTGTGCCGTAAAGAAAAATTAAGACTAGTTGTTGTTTATTATCCACAAACGTTTGTCTATTTCCAATAGATAAAGCATATCAAAAACCAATAAATCCATTTCAAAATATCTGCAAAATGTTTCGCTTTGCAACCACTAGAACTTATTATTCTCAAATTGTTTTCTTGAATTTTCACTTTGTTATTTGAAAACAAATTTAAAAGACAAATTAAATAACTTACGGAATTTCAAGAAATTCAAAAAGAATTTCAATAAAAAAAAAAGGAATTTCAAGAAAAGTCGCACCAATAATAACTATAACTATATCTAAGATGATATATAAAAGATGGTCTGATGGCCTCGATGAACAATATTTAGTTAAAAGTGACAGTACTACCTATAACTGATTTTTAAAGAAGGAAGAAATAAACTTATTTATTTATTATTATATTACTAAGACATTTCTACAACATTTGGCAACCTAGCAAAATCAACTGGTTTGTATAAACATAATTGATATCAGCTGATAAATGTTTTTAACTGTGTTAGATGTCATGCGACAAAAAAAGTCGAACAAAGGCTGAGGAAACTTAAATACCTTTTATCAGAACAAACTGCCGGTGGCCTAGAAAATGCTAAGCCAGTTGCTCGCTGCACAATTCTTTATCAGAGAACGAGTCATCAGCATGTTTTATTTTCGATGCATTAGGAAATAGATAAAAATAAATTAGATGAGTCGTTTTTGTTTTCTATCGCCAAGGACGGAGGCAGGTCAACTCAAGTGACCAATCAAAAGGTTTTGTTCGTAATTTTATTACCTAATTAGGTTGCTTAAATTCCTGCATTTACAAATTAGATCCAACAATCTAACAATAGGCGATAATAATCAAAGTATTGTTGAAAAGAAACAATCAATATATCGGTTATAAATAAAACACTTAAAGTAGTATTGTTCTGAATTTTTGCAAAATATTAACTCAGGTCAGCAGTTTCGGTGTCAACGCACCTTTATCAAGCGCATTAGCACATTATTTAAGATTGGTATAAAAGTAGTACATTAAATTTCTTGTATTAAGTTTCACTCTATTAAAATTGTATTAAATTTTGGTTTTAACAATTTTGCTCACGGTTGGAATTTAGGAAATTTTTTGAAGGGTACAAAAAAAGAAGCTATCTGCTAGAAAATCAACTACAAATGACATACAGATACATTAGATAGATTAGATTAGATTAAGAGAGGTGGCCTTTCGGCCTATTCCACTGCGACCTTTTCAGATCTATTGTGGCCCTCTAGTCCTAGACAACATTCTCTAGCCTGACCCTCTTTATAAAGTCTAGTAGCTTCGAGACTGTACCTTCCATGTAGCTGTTTGCCGGTGGATTTTCTTCTCCTAATGCAAAAAACCGCACATTTGCCAGACTGTCACACTGACATAAAATGTGCTCTGCCGTTTCTTCTTCGAGGTGACAGAATCTGCACAGGTCATCATCTGATAATCCCATTAGCTTCAAGTGCCTATTCAGCTTACAGTGCCCTGTTAGAAGACCTACTATGGCTTTGACTGTTTTCCTATCTTTGCTAATTAGGTCTGCCGTAAATTTTGGCGAATGTTCTCTAATGAACTGTTTCGCCTGTCTTTGTCCTGGTGAATTCCTCCACCATTCCAGAGATTTGTGAGCTACCCACTCCTTTGTAGCCGTTCTTGTTACTGACTTTGCAACGCCGCAGAAGGGTTCCGGTCCAATGAATGGCATTGATGAGCCTTGTTTGGCCATTTCATCTGCTTTTTCATTGCCCTTATGACCCTCGTGCCCCGGTACCCAGGCTACCGTAACCTTGCTACGGTCTCCTAGTTTATTTAGGGCACACACGCAATCCCATACTAGCTTAGAATTGACCTCTACAGAATTGAGTGCCTTAAGCGCTGCCTGACTATCTGTGAAGATGGCAACTGAACAGAACGTTCTTTCCTGCCTTTCTATTTCTTCCACACAGTGATGGATTGCAGTTATTTCCGCCTGGAAAACTGTCACATCCTTAGATAGACTTACCGGGAAATGTATCCCTTGATTTGTCCCTACTATGCCGGCTCCAACACCCTCCGATGTTTTTGAGCCATCCGTGTACCAGGTAGCAGCAGCTTTTATGGGTACCCCTTTATTCCACTCTTCCCTGCCCGGTATCTTAATTGTGAATTTATTGTTAAAGCTATATCTAGTAGCTGTTGCATCGATAGGTTTCCCCATCACAATATCGGCTTTTAGCTCCTCGATTAGCTTTCTGTTGTCAGTACCATGCGTTTGGCTTATATGTCGCTGACTATGGATTAATCTGTGCATCACTGATCTGGCTTCGCCCTGTATAAAGATATGAAGTGGTGGTAAATTCAACAGGACTTCCAACGATGCAGTAGGAGTTGTTTTTATGGCCCCCGTAATACACAGGCATGCTAGCCTTTGTGTACTACCTAGCAGCCTTATTGCTCCCACTTGCTTCGTCTTTGTCCACCACGTCACCGAGCCATAGGTTATCATGGGTCTAATAACCCTTGTATATAACCATAGAGTCATTTTGGGGTTTAGCCCCCAATTCTTACCGCACATTCTTCTACATCTGCCCAGGGACATAGTAGCTTTCTGTGTGGTTTTTATAATGTGAGTATTCCATGTAAGCCTATGATCAAAATATACCCCAAGGTATTTTGTTTCTTTGGCAAATGAAATCTCTGTTCTTCCCAGCACCGGTGGTTTTAGGCCTTGTAGTGCTGTTTTCTTGGTAAAGTTGACGATTTGTGTTTTCTGAGCATTGACTATCAGTCTCTCTTCTTTACACCAGTCGTCAACTATATTTAGGGCTGCTTGCATTCTCCCAGACACCACCTGAGCAAACCTGCCCCTGACGACAATTGCTATATCGTCAGCATATCCTAGACAATAAAAGCCTTCTGTTGACAAATTTCTGAGGAGATCATCTACCAAGGTTGCCCAAAGTAGAGGGGACAGAACTCCTCCTTGTGGACAGCCTCCACCTACTTTTGCTTTGATGGTTGCTTTACCCAGAGTGGACATTACTATCCTATTCTCTAGGGATGCCCTTATCCATCTGCATATTACCGCAGGTGCGCCTCGTCTACTCATAGCTCCTATCAAAGAGCCGGTGGTAACATTATTAAATGCCCCTTCTATATCTAAGAAGGCGGCCATTGCTATCTCTTTGTCTTCCATTGACTTTGAGATAAGCCTATTTAGATCATCCAACGCAGAGTCCGTAGATTTACCAGGTTGGTATGCATATTGACGATTGCTTAGAGGATTTTCCTTTAGCACTTCGTCTCTGATGTACCTATCAAGAAGCCTTTCCAGCGTTTTTAATAGAAAAGAAGATAGGCTTATCGGTCTATATGACTTTGGTGTTAGGTCTGATACTTTACCTACCTTAGGCAAGTATATGACTTTGACTTTTTGCCATATTTCCGGTACTACCCCCCATTGGTTACTTTTGGCTTTATTAAATAGGCTTCGGACTTCCGACCTCATCCTCTTTAAGCCGTTGTTCCACCAGACTGTATTACTGCCCGTGCTTTTCCTTGTTTTTTCTGGACAGTTTTCCTGGTAAGCCGCCATAATAGCTTCAGATACATGTTTACTATACAGATACATGTTTACTAACAATTCGTTGTAGATGCATCTGTATAAAGTGTAACTCGTTGTTGCGATGTCATTCAAAAAACAATTTTTGAAATTACTTAAAAAAATTTACATCCAGATAAACTCCATTGGTCCACGAACTAACAGAAAATGATCTTGGCAGACGATACAAATGTTTTAAATTTATGGACCAGCATTATTGAGCAAAATTCCCGTTATTTGAAGCATGCTTGCCTTACGGATAAAGCTACATTTTATTTGAATGTCTACGTTCACCAGAACCTTAGGTTTGATACCAATCCTCAGTTGTGTTGTGGTAGTTCGACCGCCCAGTGTCGAACATTGGGCAGTGAAAAGTTCTTTGATTAACAGCCGAATTGACCACAGATATACGGAACTAATAAACAATATATATAAGGAAGCCAAAACAACAATTAAAGTATATGAAGGAACAAATTCATTACAAATAAGTAGAGGCGTGAGACAGGGTGATACAATATCACCGAAACTTTTCAATCAGGCTCTTGAAGATACTTTTAAAAGATTAGAATGGGAAAAAAAAGGTATACAAATTTGTGGACAACGCTTGAACCATCTAAGGTACGCTGATGACATCGTATTGATAACCGATAAAAAAGAAGAATTATTTGAAATGATGAAAGAACTGGACGTAGAAGCTGGAAAGATAGGCCTTAATATGAATTACAGCAAGACCAAAACTATAACAAATACAGATGAAGACATCACAATGAGAATCGGACAAGATGAAATAGAACAAGTTAAGGATTATATATATATCTTGGATCAAAACTATAAAACTTAACAAAGAGAACCAAACAGCAGAGATCAAGAGACGAGTTAGACTGGCATTGGCGGCATTTGGCAAACTAAGCTACATTCTTAAAAACAAAAGATATCCACAGCATCTTAAGACCAAAGTATATAATCAATGCGTACTCACTGTTCTTACTTATGGTTCCCAAATGTGGACATCTACAAAAGCAAACATGGACAAAATCATAAAAACCCAAAGAGCAATGGAAAGACAAATGTTGCACATAAGACTAATGGATAAGAAGAGAAACGAGTGGATAAGAGAGAAAACAAAAGTGAGGGATGTTAGACAAGAAGTTGCAAAATTGAAACGGAGATTTGCCGGACACAATATAAGACAAAAAGAAGACCGATGGAACAAAATTCTTATAAGTTGGAGACCGTGGGAATATAAACGAAGCAGAGGAAGGCCCCAAATGAGATGGGCAGATGATATCAAGAAGCACGTGGGCTCTAGATGGATGACTGTAGCGATAGACAGAGAAGAATGGAAAAGGATTGGGGAAGCCTATGTCCAAAGATGGACCGAAGAAGGCTAATTAGATAGTCATACCAAGGGTAAATATATGGGCAGGTATATTGGGTAATTATTTTGAAGGTTCAATATGTTTGAAAATAAAATAATAACTGCAATTACCAACCTAATCACGAATAATCCACATTTTCACCAAAACATCATTTTCCAGCAAGGCGGAACTTCATCTTATTATGCACGCAGGGTCCGAAATTATTTAAACACAGTTTTTACCGAACGATTAATTGAACGACGTAGATCATCGGATCTTACCACATTAGATTTTTCTTGTTGAGTTACCTAATGTTCAACATATCAGGCAAAACCTCAAAACATTAGTGATGGGATCATGGAAAAAGAGGTGGCCAGAAGAGGACCCAGAAATTAGTGACGTTTCTCAGGTTATAAACAAAATCATAACGCGAACCAACCATAACTCATTAAATGAAATCCATATGGTGAGTTAAAGGGCAAAAACATTCAAAACTGATAAAAAAAACTGTAAGAACCACCTCTGACTGGCACGAGATAATAAAGTTTCTCTAATAAGAGTGTCGATGCATAAAGAAGTTCTAGGGAACGAACTAGCAAACTGAACGAACTAGGAATGAAATTCAAAAGTAACTGGGAAAAGTCAAAACACCTATAAAGATCTCTATAACAAAAGCAATTGGCAAGCTTTTACGAAGAAAAAATCGACAACATTGAAGGAATAAACTGCCTTAAATGTCATTTGTAAAAGTAAACATTAGCTTTACATGTATTGAAACTTTATGAATCCACAATAATGAATCCACAATGAATATTCAACAAAAAAACTTTTTCATATGTCAATTCAAATCTGCATTTTTAAATAAAAATAAAAACTTGAACTTGTGTCTTTTTATTAATCAATTATTAATCGTTTATAAAAATCGTATTGTCCAAGTGAATGGTCAGTACCTTTTGAAATAAACAATGGAAGGTAACTGATTGTGACAATTTTTTCTGTAATAATATTGCAAAACTCTACAAACACGTATCTTGTGATTGTTTCGTATATTTATTTTTTTATTATTTTGCATGCAAAATATTTTCTTGTCGCTTTCATTAAGCATATGCGCCCCACTTTTGGTTAACAATTTTATGGAGTATTAACCATATTTATTCTTCATAATGTAGGAGATTACTGGTTTCCTAGATGATATTATCGTATTGTTTCCCAATGAAATTAAGTTTTGGTATCATCATATCTGAGTTAATATGAAAAAGAGATTTTTAAATATGGTGGTAAGTTGTTTGTGTGGCTATTCAACACATCATTGCTATTATCTCCATGCGGTGTTTACTTTATGCATCTTATGATGACAATGTAATTTCTGTATTTTTCAAAGCCCTTGTAATATTTAATATATCTGCACCGCCATCTCTATATTATGCTCATATTACCGTTGTTTATATCACTGTTGTGTATGACCATCAGGTCACCTATGTGCATTAGTTTCTGTCCAAATTACCTCAATTCGCCACAACTAGCGGGTTTCGTCTTATTTGTGTAGAAAATTAGGTTTGTCTTAGACTCCCCTCATATTTTATTGAATATATAGATCTTGATTGTGGAACTGATCCACTGTCCAAGTACAGACACATAAGATACATACTTTTGCAGGCCTTAAGAAGCAAGTGCAACTAGTAATGACTTTGGCTTCGAACACCTATCACTTCCACGAAAAGTGATGAGAGAGATCTACGATCAGTAGTGGGTCAATATATATATATATATATATATATATATATATATATATATATATATACAGGGTGAGTCATGAGGAACTTTACATACTTCTACCATATGTAGAGTCCCTCAGGGAGCATATCATGTGGCCACTAAAAAATGTCAACTCCTCTTCTTTATTAATTAACAGGGTGATTTGTGTAATTGACCATTTATTTCATTTTACTGTAGTGTTTATACGGCTCATTTGATTTTTTTAATTTTTGCATGATACAGTACACTACTATCAAGCATTCGACTGGTATTAGCTAAACTAAAAAATTCCAGGACTGGCTTTGGAAAAATTAATTTAGGGATTCGTATTAAATATTACACCCTGTATATATATTTTTTTAAATGCAATAAGTGATTTTCAAACTACATAAATAGCCAATGAAAACGACATATGCGACAATGTTGTCGCACTTTTATTAAATTTTTAGTGAACGATCAAATCTTACCAAAAATAGAACAACCATAATGAAGTATCAAATTATAAGGTATTAATTTAAACAAATGTTATAAATTTCAAACATTTTAATTAAAATGAGTTCCTACAACATAATCTAATACGTAGAAAATTAACATCTTTACTGTCACTTTGTATTATCTCTACGATAGAATCAATTGTTTTTCAATTTTAAATTTTTACTCATAGATCGTATTGGGGCATTATTTTCGATAAATAATAAATTAAATTGATTAAAAAGTCAAACCTCTTGTATGTGTTAGTTTTTGTTGATTGTAAATGATTAAAATTTTATGTCAAATAATAATACATTGCATCAACTGTACTAAATAAAAATAAATCTAAAAAAGTTTAAAATGAAGGTTGGCGTTGACCGTTTGACGTTTCTTGATATTTTATACCCATTGTCATTATTGTCATTATCAATTGTTATTTATTGTACAAGAATCATCGAGCAAAAAGACAAAAGCTAATCCTTATGAAAAGTAGACCAAAAAAGTGGCCTCTGATAGCAGACATATCCGGAAATGCGAATGCGCCAAATTTAAATTTTCCGCCACTTATTAACAGTAGCTATATAATATTTTTCAGAATGTGTCAGACGAGAAAGTTTTAATAATTATTAACGATAATAGTCTAAAATGAGAAACAATTGTTAAAAAACTTCAATATAAATAAAATTTCATGTGACATTTGGGACAAACAATAACATAACCCAACTAAATTTGATGTCAAACAAGGAGAGAGAGACTCTCTTTCCTTGTTTAATGTGGCCTCTAAAGATCACACTTCCTGTCTAACAATATTTTTGCCCCTACTACCTTTACATTCCCTCTTTTATCTTTTGCTCGATGACAAGAATACATATTTCTTCTGTCATATCTACGTTAAGTACATTGTGTTAGTTTTGGTAGAGCTTTTGTTACTTTCGTTCAAAATGCCACATCAGTTTTCGACCACAGAATATGCAGACATAATATTTGTTTATGGATTCTGTAATGGGAATGGTAGGGCTGCTAGTAGAGAATATCGCAGGAGATTTCCTAATCGTCGAACTCCCAGTCATCCAACATTTGGGTCAGTTTTTAATTATTTGCGAGAAAATGGCACTTTTCCTAGTGGAACAACAGAGCGACATGTAGATGAAGCGCAGGAAGATGACATTATGGACGCCGTTACTATGAACCCTACAATAAGCACTAGACAAGTAAGTCGAGAACTCAATGTTACTCAATCAAAAGTAAGTAGAGTCTTACAAAAAAATAATCTATACCCATATCACATTCAAATGGTTCAGCGACTACATGCTGGAGATGAGATCGATAGGTTGGAATTTTGTAGATGGATTAACAATAATCGACCAACGCTATACAGGACACTATTTACAGATGAAGCCCAATTTACCAGAGACGGGATAAATAATTCACGAAATTCACATGTGTGGGCAGAAGAAAATCCCCATGCTATTCGAGAACGTCGTTCTCAGTTAAGGTTTTCGGTTAACGTGTGGATTGGTGTCATAAATAACCAATTAGGTCCATTTTGATGTCCTTAACAGGCAGGTCTATTTGAACTTTCTACAAAATTTTGCCGAATTGCTTGCAACGCGACGTTGCTATCGAGGATGTATTTCAGCATGATGGGCCCCAACTTTTTACTGGCAGTGAGACAACATCTCAATAATGTTTATGCAACAGGTGGATAGGACGTGCAGGTCCTATTTCGTGGCCTTCAAGATCCCCTGATTTCAATCCCGTTGATTACCATATTTGGGGACGATTGAAGCAACTAGTTTACGCAGTGAATATTAATAACCGACAACAATTAATTGATAGAATTATACATTGTTGTAATACTATTAGAAACGATCCCCAGAGTATCCGTAATTCAATACGTCAATTAACAATTCGGCAACAAAAATGTGTACAGGCTGCAGGGTTCCATTTCGAAAATCTATTTTGAATTATTTTTATTTTGTTACCATTATTGTATCTTTTCCAGTTCTAATTTATGGGTTTATCATAACTATGTACATATTTTTAGTTTTTTTTTTAAATTGTTCTTCGTTATTGTTAGTAGTTACTGTTTTTTGTTGTGCAGTGACTCAGTTTATCATTTCAATTAAAATGTTTGAAATTTATAACATTTGTTTAAATTAATTACCTTATAATTTGATACTTCATTATGGTTGTTCTATTTTTGGTAAGATTTGATCGTTCACTAAAAATTTAATAAAAGTGCGACAACATTGTCGCATATGTCGTTTTCATTGGCTATTTATGTAGTTTGAAAATCACTTATTGCATTTTAAAAAATATATATACAGGGTGTAATATTTAATACGAATCCCTAAATTAATTTTTCCAAAGCCAGTCCTGGAATTTTTTAGTTTAGCTAATACCAGTCGAATGCTTGATAGTAGTGTACTGTATCATGCAAAAATTAAAAAAATCAAATGAGCCGTATAAACACTACAGTAAAATGAAATAAATGGTCAATTACACAAATCACCCTGTTAATTAATAAAGAAGAGGAGTTGACATTTTTTAGTGGCCACATGATATGCTCCCTGAGGGACTCTACATATGGTAGAAGTATGTAAAGTTCCTCATGACTCACCCTCTATATATATATATATATATATATATATATATATATATATATATATATATATATATATATAATGCCTGACGCAAGTAATGTCTTTTTTATCCAATCGGGAGTATGCAAAGAGTAATTAGAAATAAAATCGAAATAAGTGAAAATTTTAAATGAAGAATAGAGATTAGACAAAAATGTTTAGTTGATAGAAAGTTGAGTGCCAACTATTGTTAAAAGAAAAATAGTAAAACAAAATAGAAAGTTAACAAATAAATGAAATCAACAGAATAACGTAACATGCGATGTTTATAACGTTACTGCCTGTTGGTTAGTATACACTATGTAATAGATTTTTGGTCTACAGAGTTGTTAAATGTATATTATTTATTGTGGTTTAAAAAAACGTATTATTGATTCCCAAATGATCAAAATGAACAAAAGTAATCCAATAAAACTCTTTCTTATCGGCTTAAATATAGTTCAGTTTTTGATCGAAAACATTGTTAAGGTGAGGGTAATGTTATTATTAATTATTTTTCTATTGTACAAACTAATAGATATTGATCGTGATACAAACAAAATTCTAATTTGGCTTTTATCGGTAATTGATGCTATAATATGTTTAGCAATAACCTTGATTTATTTTACATAGTAATGAGATGTAAAACTTTAGAATACATAATCGTCGTGACACGATTTTGTAAAATTTCGCATATAAATCCTAAACGCCTTGACGTTTTGTTTTAAAGGTTTTAATAAGGAAATACTAAGTTGAACAAATGGTGTTAACATATTTTAATTGTGTGTAGGAATGTTTTATTTGTATAAGTAATTATTCTTAATGGTACGTACGATATTTTAAGTAAATAAAAATTCACGTGCAACAAAAATTGTGTAGTTTGCAATGTACTAAATCATAAAAAAATAAAGAAGAAATACAATAGCCCATTTTTCACTTTATCATTACGGATATTTTAAAAAAACAATAGTAGTTTGCACCGTTCATATATTAAATGACTATGAGAAGGAATAAAAAGAAATACACATCTCAAAATAATCTAGTGGACAACAAAAAATGAGAGATTACAGAAGGATCTCAAATAATTTATTTCAAATACTTTTAATTAAAAGTTATAAACAAGTGTCCCGAATATAAAATAAACATTTTTTCTTAGAATGATTGAAAGAGCTTTTATGAAAATTAAAAGAGAACTTCATAAGTCAAAAAATGGTAACAAAAAAAAAATAAAACTAATTTGTTGCCCCTCAACTCCCAGCAACGTAGTCTTTAGGTTAATTTAGCATTGATCAACAAGGCGAACTTCAAAATCATAATAGACTACATAACGGATAATAACCATAATGGTTTGGCTACTTTTAAACAACTGATGGGTCTCTTGCAGCCTCATTTGTAATTGTGATGCAGTTACAGTGCGATCTTGCAAAGCCTGCAAACTAATAAAACGATCTTCAATCTGGTTGTTTATCATTGTACGGCCGTATGACGTTTAGCAACATCACCAGTTTCATGATACCTTAACCACACATTGTTAATGGCACTTCTGTTCATGTGGAGGATCTCAGCAACATCTCTTTGACTTCTGCCAGCTTGAAGCATTCCGGTAACACGCCACTCATTCGTGATATAGATGTTATCTCTTTATTATTGGCGATTATTATTAAATGTTAAAAATATTAAATGTTAAAATGTATTTTTTAATATTTTTAACATGTTTGTGACAGTGTTCTTCACTACTAGGAATAACTGAACATTTTCAATGTAGGTTTTAAATGTTGATTTCCATCACTTGTACTAAAATAGGTTTTCCATTTAGGTGCTGATGAAGGTGACAACATATCACCGAAAATTTCACATTTCGAATAAAGTTCTACACCAAACTGGCTTATACCATCTCTAGCTGATCCTTGTTTGACGCTTTCCCGAAAGTTACGCTCCAAAGAATTATATATATATATATATATATATATATATATATATATATATATAATATATATATATATATATATATATATATATATATATATATATATATATTAAGCCCTTCTCTCTATTCGGATTGTCGAATATAGGCCTCTCCTAATTCTCGCCATTCATCTCTGTTGTTTGTAAGACGTTTCCACATTGGCCCTGCAGTTCTTTTAATATCGTCGATCCAGCGCATTTGCGGTCTTCCTCGTGGTCTTTTGGCTTCATATGGCCGCCAATTCCTGATTTCTTTATTCCATCGGCTATCCTTAAGACGTTCGTTATGTCCAGCCCATTTCCATTTCAGTTTAGCTGCCTGTTCGACAGCATCTTTTACTTTTGTTCTATTACGAATGTCTTCATTGGTTTTATGGTCTTTGAGTGAGATACCCAGCATCTGTCGTTCCATAGCTCTCTGAGTTTTTCTGATCTTCTCCATGTTTATTTTAGTGAATGTCCAGGTTTGAGCTCCATATGTAAGTACATGTAGGATACAGGAATTAAACACTTTGGTTCGCAGTCTTTGAGGTATATTTTTATTTTTAAGTACATATGAGAGTCTTCCGAATGCTGCCCATCTAATTTTTACACGTCTGCTTATTTCGGTAGTCTGATTTTCTTTGCTCACCTTGACATTTTGGCCCAGATATGTATATTCATCGTACGTTTTCTATCTCTGTCCCTTCGATGTTTATCATAGGTTTGTCATCTTTGTTTGACATTAGTTTAGTTTTGCTGAAATTTATTTTCAGTCCTTTTTTTAGGGATTCTGTGTGTAGCTCCTCAATCATCGTATTCAGTGCATTCCACGTGTCGGCTATTAGTACTACATCATCTGCGTATCTAAGATGGTTCAAGTATCTTCCGTTAATAGGGATTCCCTTATTTTCTCAGTCTATTGACTTAAAGATATCTTCTAGGGCAGCTGTAAATAATTTTGGAGATATTGTGTCTCCTTGTCTTACTCCTCGGTTGATTTTTACTGGTCTTGTTTCGATTCTATTACCCAACGTGACTATCATTTCAGCCTGTTCGTAAATATTATGTATTAATATTCTGTACCTGGAGTCGATACTGTTGTTGACTAATGCTTCTTCTATTGCCCACAGTTCTACGCTATCAAAAGCTTTATTCCGCCATCAGAAGTGCTTGCTTCATTCCCGTATTTATCAGTATACACAGGAAAGTTCAATAGCTATCAAATTGCATAATGCTATAACCAATGCAACCTCCAGAGCCAACAAGTAATTGAATGGGCGAAGTTTAAGCACCTTAGATTTTTACACTACCTATGCAAAACAGAAGCCTACCTTTTTTGCTAGATTTGCAAAAGGCTACAACCCCTATATAAATAACCATGTCACCAGAGAAGTTCTTTATAATTTTCCAAAAACTCAGCATAGGCCAGTAATATCAACTATGGGTATTAAGATTCCCATTACAAACTTTACAGTACAAAAGATTTGCCAAACTTATAATTAGTTGTATTCAAAATCACATTTCACGCTGTCTAACGAAATCCTACATTCCATGCTGGACCAAAAAATGTAAAGATCTTTATGATCAATACGAACAAATCAGAGACCCAAACGTCATTGATTTTTGCAAGAACCACCACGTGGAGAGAAACTCTCGAAAACACTCACTTCACGCATAGTAGTTGCATTATCCGAAACCTACTCAAAAAACTGGAAACAGGCCCTAACACTCCAACAACTAACTCTTTATCACCAAACCCAAGTCTGCACTGCCTTGCTCTCAAAACCAGTTACAAAAATGTTCATAAAATAGAAGGGCGATATCAGCTCAAAAATATTAAAAACTGCACATCAGCAAAGCTTGCCAATCAAGAGTTAAATAGAGGCCGAGGAATTTTTTAATGCAGTAGGCTTAATTAAGTATCTCAAAGCTAAAGGAGTTGACAAAATATTTTTCCAAGATCGCAAAACACACTGGTCCAAAACTCGAATGTGGCTCCTAAGGCTGTTTTCGCAGTTATAGCATACTGCGATTTGAAGTGGACGTATCACTTACTTTTCTACACTGCTATGTCAGACCCTACGTGACTTCCTAATAGTTTGGATGTTTATTCAGTGGCGCCGGCCCACGGGTTGTTTAAAATAAATGCATTATTCTCCATTCAAATTAGTTTTGTCGGAATACTTTTTTTTAGATTAATTATCGTAGATAATGTTTTAAAAAGAATTAATCACATTTTTAATTTATATGTCTTAGCTAAACATAGTATTAAATAAAAATTTGTGAAACGTGACTGCAAAAAACACCATGGTGTTTATTTATAATAAATTTAAATTTTGTTATATTAATATTAATATATAATTAATATTTTGTTAATATTTGTTAGAGAAAACTGATATTAGCGTAGTAAAAATTAAACAAAAAATATTTTTATTTATCTATAAAAAATTGGTACCTGCGAAACCATCATAATAGTAAATGTATTTATCTGGCAAGTATTTCGAGGCGACGCACTGCGAGGAAAAAGTTCTCTGAATGGAATATACATTATTTTAATATATTTATAGGTTGCAGTTACATAAGAAAAGTATCCAATTGATGAATAAAACACAAATCGTGGATAGTTATTTCATCATATCAGTGGCATTTCAGCTCGTCATGAGCCAAAGGCTTCTTCAGAACAATCTTCCATTCGCCCCTGCCTCTGGCAACTTTCTCCATGCTTTAACTCCGATGGATTTTAGATCATCCTCTATGTTATCTTGATACCTAAGTTTTGGTCTTCCTCTGGATCGTCTTCCCACTGGTCCTCTTCGGTCGAAAATTTTTCTGATCGTTTCATCTTCATCTCGCCTAATTACATGTCCTATCCATCAAAGGCGTACTAATTTAATAAATTTTACAACGTCAGGTACTACACCTGAAGAAGCATCGTAGTTTACTTTATACGATCTTTTTGACCAAGCACCATCAGCTATAACGGTTATTAACCCATTTCCGTCGGAATCTACTTCACCAATTTCTTTGGCTAAAGCTAATTCCTCCCGTCCAGCCTCTTCTAAGGAATCACAAAGTGTTTGGCCGATGATATCTGCAACTGTTTCCGTATGTTTTGCATACTGCCTGTAGGAAATCACAGGTATATTTAATGCAGCGTGCTGCTGCTGTATGTCTGAATAACCAGAACCATTCAAGTTCAGTGAATTGTTACCAGAATCCTATGTTGCTATCTCCTTTTCAATATTCCACATTTGACATTTAAAAGTCAATGTACTTATCAATCCGTCCATTTTTTCTTTGATAATCTCCATATTAGAAAAGTTGCATGAAAATGGAGAATGATTATTCAAACCTTGAATATATATATATATATATATATATATATATATATATATATATATATATATATATATATATATAAGTTAAATAAAAGCTTTTAAAAACGGTTGTAATATAAATAATAAATACTAAAGCAGTGCAATTGCTCTCCTTTTCCTTGACATAGGACGTTTACTGGGACTCATTTTTTATCTTGTCTCTTATAACTTATATCACTAACCTAATGTAATACTTAAAAATACGCGTAAACTAAAGAACTTTTAACTTATACCACTAAACTAATAATATATTACTTAACATACACGTAAACTAAATAATTTCAATGTTTTCAAAATAAATAAGAATACTGTAAACTGTAAAAACTAAGCAAGTTGATAAAGAAAATACAAGAATGAAAGAACTAAAATGGATTCTAATTCAAGCGAACTAACTGACCGTACCCATAGAGAAATAAAAATAAGACCGTACCGTACGCTCATGTGATTTGACGTCACTAATGCGATAACGATCAAGCTCAGCGACAATGATGAGGAACACGTTTCACTATTAGATTTCAGTATTTTTTAGCAATTTTCTTCAAAGTTTGAATACGCTTTTCTCGATTATTACTGGACACAGAAAGGTGAAAAAAGAATCAACGATTACAGAAAAAAAAACTCTTTCAACTGATGGGCGTGAAAAGTTTGGTTATAATAGAACGTTAAACAGTATAATCCAATTTTTCAACAGAAAATTCAAAAAAATAAAAAAAGTAAAACCATCAGTTTAAAGGCAACATAATTTCGTATAACATGTCCAAATTTCGAGACATTTCGTCGGTAAATAACAGAGAAAAAATTTTGGTGCACCGATAAAACAGCCTTAGACCCAAAAGCTCCTTCTGGGTTTCAGCAGCATAGCATCCAAAATATGACGGTTATTTGCCCTTAAGGATCAATACTAGAAATGTCAAAAAAATTCATCCCTGCGAACAAATACCGGCATCGATTAGCTTAACCAGGGCCAATTACGGCTCAATAATTTTACACTTTATGAGCATTGGATACATAAATGGAATGAAGAAGCTAGCAACGCACACTTAATAGAAAATCTCACAGTCAAATGCAATGGTTTCTCTCTTCCACGCTGAGAATGGTGTAATCTGTTCCAAAATACAGTAGGTCATGGATCACAACCAATAAGGCAATGAAAATGAAAATAGCCCGCTATGTGACGAATGTAACGCTGAAGCGTACAGAAAGGAAGCATACAGAGTTCGATAATATTTTATCATATTCTCTTGTACTCCTTAAATGTTTATTTTGATTCTGATTTTGGGTGGATAAACCAGGGTAGCTCTGCTGCCAATTGCTGATTTACCAATCGTAAAAACGAATACTGCTCAAAGAAAAAATGTAAAGCTGCCTCGGAACCGGATAAATAATAGGAAGACAAGCATGACAAGAAATAAGGAGAAGAAAAAGATATACAAAACCCAGATGAAAATTACTACTACATCGAATATCATATCGCTTAACAAAAGATACCAAGAAATAAGCCAAGTGCTGAAAGAGTAACAAATATACATATTCGCTATACAGGAAACAAAAAAGATAAGGATAAGGACAGTCAAAATTAGTTGAATATTTACTAGTCTACAATGGAGTAGCAAAAGAACACAGGACAAAGAAGGTGTAGCTTTACTAATACATGAAAGATATTAAAATCACATCAATGTGTGTCAATGAGTATTAGAAAGAATTGTAACAGCCATAAGAATGAAGAAAGGAAGACCTGAACATTATAATTATATCTTTTATATATATCTTTTATTATTAGGAAAACATATACCTAATTTGTGATAAAAAACGTGATTGCTACTAGCAAATGGGTTCATGTTTCCATTCCGTGCATTACAAACCGTATAAATCAGTTAAAATTATAAAAGTAGCTTTTCCAAAACAAATTTTTGCAGACCTCCGTTATTCTCCCAATTTTCCCAAGTCCCAAGACTCTAGACTTTTTGGCTGGTAGCCTTTCAAGCCTTGCGATAAATATTCGGTCAATTTATGGTAATTGGCAATGTTAATATTCTTATTTACGATTAAAGTCTTCTTTACCATTGAATATTTGGACCACAGGGAACTCGGAGAAAATGTTTCGGCGAGATCGGCAAAGTATACAAGTAGCACAGTTTCACTAATGTGTTCTACATGGTTTTCTGTCATCCAGTGCTGTAATTTTTCATATTCCTTGTCGTAGGCATCTCTCGACTTATATGGTAGTAACTTTTGCGTTGCTTTTTCCGCTTTTTTTTAAATTGATTAGGGATCTCAAAAATATTTTGCATTGTTTAAAACGTTTGACAGCATTTCAGTAGCGTAGCAACATAACACGGACGATAGAATGTCTACTAGTAAATATATTGTCAAAATGAAATCGATTTTTCGGATGTTTTAGAACATATTTATTTGTAAGTCGCAACCTCGGGCCAGAGACCCTCGGGTTTGTAATATCGTCGCCCTCTGGGCATACATATATTTAATATCCTTGGTACATAAATAACTGTTATAATTCTGTGAAAGGGGTAAAAAGATACATTAAAAACATTTAAATTTCACAAGCTACTTTCTAATTCGGCTTCTTCTGAATTGCTCGGTAAATTTTAAGTTTTTCATTCATTTATTTCAGTTTTAAAATTGTTAGTAGCAACTAAGTAATAATCGGAATCGACCAGGTTAATTGGTATTATCGGATAGGGGTTTTGCTTATATTACTAATTTACAACTCGGTTTTAGAATGTTATCATAAACGATTTACAATTTGTTTACAGACAATTTACGACTGTAATATTGATGTCAACAGGAAACTACATGCCCTTATTGATAAGTTATCTAATTTTTAAATGAGGGTTGCTAATTCGATATACTGTATCGATCAGGGTACCAGAATAAAGCAATTACAAAATATACCGATATTTCAATGTTATAAAATGTGTAACATATAACATTAAAAAGTTTTGATAAAAATAAAAAAATAAGAATGCTATTTAGAATATCAAGCCGAAACAATCTTAATATGGGGAGAATTGGTGAAAAAAGATAAATTGGATCATACGGATTGTGACCTAATACAAGCATTGGATAAACTACAATGCAGTGAATGCATCAAAATAATATTACTTACGTAGCAACAGCCAAACACGAATTAAATCCAGCCAGAAACTAACAAGGTTACGTGATAGTTACACGAAATTAACACACTGCTTGAGGACTGGAATACAGGAATCGTATAATAATAATAATAATACAAGAAAAATAACAATACCATACATAAAAGGATTATCAGGAAAACTTAAAAGGATAGAAAATAAATTCAACATTTCAACAACATTCAAAACAGCAAACACATTGAGATCTATTTTGTCTAAAACCAAACCTAACAATGAAGAAGAAAGGACAAAGAATTGTATTTATAAAATACCTTGTAAATGCGATCAGTTTTATTTAGGTGAAACATCAAGGCCAATCAATATTAGAATAAGTGAACATCAATCTTATATTAAAATAGAGAATTATTTGATAGACCTCAAATAATTAAACACGCATGGAATAATGAACATAGGGTTCAATAAAATGATTCAAGTATAGTCCTAAAAGAAACGGATGGTAAAAAGAGAATGTAGTAAGATCTGGTTGCCCATATTTTCTCTGTCATACACCGACTATAATGCTGCGCATAGGCGCCATCCCCCACCGGCACCTTTAGAATCTTTCAACTGTATACTTTCAACTTTCTTAATACGGCATACAAAGATTTGTTTCTATACTCCACGAACCACTGGCACACTACTCGGACATTACAATCGGAACCTTTTAGAATCAAAACATCTTTTTAAAAAACAGATTTACCACTAAACAGATCTATCAACCATCAGACAAATATTAGAAAAAACAACGGAATTTGACTACTTCCTAATGGGTTTTAAGGTACCTTATAATACCATTGAAAGGTTACAATTATATTCGGACAAGATCGACTTGAAAATGCCAAAAGGATTGATATAATTCAAGGTAATATAATGATCAAATTCAAATGCAAGGGTCATCTCAATGCACCATTGAGAGGCGCTATCATGCACGCTGTTCAATTTGGTGTTGGAGAAAGTTATGTGAGACTGAGGAATAAACTTAAAAGATATCATATCCATATATATGAACTAAAACTATAAATGAATGATATATATTTTGTTTGTTAGAAAAAAAAGTCGCATCCTTCAAAAGGCTATTAGCGACGAAACAAAATATAAATAACCAAATTGAATCACTATAGATTATAGAAAATGTTTAAAGATCTTAGATATTTAATTATATTATCATAGGAACACTTCTGACCTAGAGCTTCTACTAGAGAGTTCGAGATATTGTAACGATGTCTTTCTTGTGTACAGGTACCTTAAGCTAGCGGGGACAAGTGAGCGGAATCCAATTTAACCTACGTAATATTTTTTCACCAATTTTTCACTAATTTATTACCACCCTAATAATGTTTCACCACCAAACCAACCTTAAGGGGAGCGATTCTGCTGGCTTAAGGTTCAAGCTAGCAGAATTCAGAAAAAAAACTTTTTGCTTATGGCATATTTTTTCACCCATTTTTCACTAATTTATTACCACCCTAATAATTTTTCACCACCAAACCACCCTTAATGGCAGCGATTCTGCTGGCTTAGGTTCAAGCTAGCAGAATTTAGAAAAAAAACTTTTTGTCGATGGCATATTTTTTACCCATTTTTACTAAAATGATGATTTTATTACCGCACTAGTAATTATTCACCCCTCAACTACTCCTTATGAGAAGTCAATAATTCTGTTGGGTTAATATTTAAGGTGATAAAAAATATATTTTACAATTTTACTGTACTTCTCTTGTAATTGAAAGAATAAATTGCTTGCCAGGTTTTTACTGAATTTTATTCACCCTCATAATTTTTTACCTTTAAGCCACAGTTAATGGGAAACATTCAACAAGCTTCGCATTCACGCTAGCTAAATGCAAAATCTTTTTCCATATTCAAAAGTACTCTGCTAGATTTTTACTATATTTTACCAGCCTAGTCATTGTTTTCGTAACTACCCTAATTAAAAAGATTCTGAAATGTTACTCAGTGCTAACTAATATTTATTTTTAAAATTTTTAAATATTGAAAATATAAAAATACTTTATTACAAAAATTAAAAATTTTAACTGCTTTAAAAAATTGACTGTGATTATCGTAGTGAGTACATGGCTAAGAGAAATCGAATCATGAGCCCCTTTTATGAATATAAAATAACTGAATTCAAGTTGAGTTTTAGTAAATATAATGGAATTGTTATATTTCACAGAATAATTACCAGGTAAGAAATATTCAAATAGAAATAATGTTATTATGTCTATTACATTAATCACCTAATTGTAAAGGAGGGTCGGTACACCTTGCGCACCTATTGTTAAAAGATTAAAAGATTTGTATTTATTGGGTACATCCATAGACCTGAGCGAAGTGTACCTCCAATCTAGGAGTGGGGCTGCAGTCTTAATCGGATTTGATTGATACCGCCCTCTTCACTATTATTTAACTTTGGCAATAAATTGCAAATATAGCGCCTCTTTACTGTCCCTGAGTGTGTTGTATGCTGAGTACAATAGTTTTTGAGTAATTTTTAATAGTAAACACATATTCATCTACACACAATCACGTCGATTTTTAACTTTTGAAATATATATATATATATATATATATATATATATATATATATATATATATATAAATATATATATCATCATCATCATCATCATTATCAGCGTATTCTACAATTATGGTGCAGCCTCCCTTACATAGTCGTTCTTCATGTCTGCCCACGACTGTCTAATATTCGCTTTTCTGTGCCATGTTGTACCGGCTTGTTTCCTTATGTCATAGTCCCATCTTAAATTTGGACGTCTTCTTGGTCTCTTGACGCCTCTTGGATACCACAGAGTAATTCTAGTGGACCATATATTTATATATATTATATATATATATATATATATATATATATAAATATATATATATATATATATATAAATATATATATAATATATATATATATATATATATATATATATATATTAACATCTTTTTTATTTGTTTTAATACTGGTCCGCAGCACTTTGGGCCGTTTTTAAAAACATTCAACACTATCTTCTTCAAATACTTTTTCTAGACGAATGGATACCAGTTCATTGGTTTCTTTTCCACTCCTATGTATTTTTATTTATTTAGTGACACAATTTATCAGGCAGAACTTTGTTGAAACAATGGAATATTCTTTAATTCAAAACAATTCAGAAACAATCGCTGTTTGTTTACTTGGTTCAAAATAATCATTATAAAATAATCGTGACGTATTTTTAAAATTTTTAATGTTCTCGCCAACAATAAACAATTAATCGAAATATGATGAGAATATTATGGTAATGTCGGTATATGAAGGAATATTTATTTAATTTTTGGAAAATAACATATTAGGCAACAAAAATAATAAGTACAAAGTCGCACTTTTAAGCTTTTGACAAGGTTAAGGTATTACGAAGCGAATGTATTTCTTTCTCTGGATTGCAAATATGTGTCGATTAAACTAAATGAGTATAGTAAAAATATTTAGAATATATTGCTCCTTTTGTACTATTATTCATTTATCCAACCAAGTTAGTGTTTTTTACAACTTTATTATCCATCGCCATTTTCTTTGCCTTTATATATGATGATTCGACGTAAAAAAAGAGGATATTAATGAAGGATAATTGAGAGATAATAATTTCGTCTACTTTATGTGAGAACGACATTAAATTAGTAGGTACTCATAACACTAATATACAAATAAGGGTCCCTAATGGATAAATAATGGCTAGAAACTCTTAAAGAGATATTTTTCTTCTTTAAGTGCCGTCTCCCAATCGGAGGTTGGATATCATCATCACTATCTTTACTTTATCTACTGCTGCTCTGAAGAGTTCTATAGAACTGCATTTAAACCAGTCCCTTAAATTCTTCAACCATGACACTCTCCTTCTTCCTATACTCCTTCCTCCTCTTATCTTTCCCTGTATTATCAGCCTTAGCAGTTCATATCGCTGTCCCCTCATTACGTGTCCCAGATATTGTAACTTTCTTATTTTTATTGTGTTTATTATTTCTCATTCTTTGCGCATTTCTCGCAATACTTCCGTTTTAGTTTTCTTCTGTGTCCATGCTATTCTAAGCATCCTCCTGTAACACCACATTTCAAAGGACTGTAACTTCCTATGTGTTCTTGCTTCAATGTCCAGCTTTTAAGTCCATATTGCAGTATCGAAAACACGTAGCATCTCAGTGCTCTTACTCTCAGTTCTAATCTAAGATCTTTGTTGCAGAGAATTGTTTTCATTTTTACAAACGCATGTCTTGCTATTTCTATCCTAGCTCTTATGTCGGTTGTTTGATCATTATTGTCTGAAATCCAGGTTCCTTGGTATTTGTATTTATCAACCCTTTCTATACGTACTGGTACATTTCCCAAATGTATGTTTCTTGATATATTTGTTTTCTTTGTTATTATCATGTATTTGGTCTTTTTTATATTCATTTTTAGTCCATATTTTTCACTGAAACTGTTTGTTTTGTTGAGCAGTAATTGGAGTTGTTCAGCAGAGCTTGCCATAATCAGAGTGTCATCTGCATATCTTATGTTGTTAATAGATCTTCCGTTAATTATTATTCCTTCACTTTGAGATAGTAATGCTTCTTCAAAAATGGCTTCACTATATACATTAAATAGTAATGGGGACATAATACATCCCTTCCTAACTCCTCTCCTGATTTCAATTTCTGGACTGGGTTCGTTATCTATTACGATTTGTGTTCTTTGATTCCAGTAGAGTTTTGTTATTATTCGTAAGTCCCTATGGTTTATGTTCTTTGTCTTTAGAATTTGGACTAATTTTTCATGTCTTACTTTGTCAAATGCTTTTTCAAAATCAACGTAACAAACATGCACATCAACATTCATATCCATGCATCTTTGAGCTAACACATTAAAAGCAAATAACGCTTCTCTGGTTCCTAGTCCGTTTCTGAACCCAAACTGACTATCATCTATTCCTTCTTCCAGTTTTTTATTTATACGACCATGTATTATTTTCAGGAATAATTTGAGAATGTGACTTATTAGTGATATTGTTCTGTATTCACTGCAATATTTAGCGTTTGTATTTTTAGGGATAGCACAAAAGGTGGAGAGTAACCATTGTTTCGGTATGTGTCCTGTTTTGTATACTGAGTTAAATAAGTCTACTATAATGTCTAAGGTTTCATCATTCATGCATTTTAAGATTTCTATAGGGATTTGGTCTGGACCTAATGCTTTACCATTTTTGCTGTTTTTTAATGCCATTTTAATTTCCTCTTTTAATATCTTTAAAACCATATCCTCTTCTACTTCTATCTCCATCTGTTCTGTTCTATTGTCTTTGAACAGTTCATTGATGTATTCTGTCCATCTCTTTAATTTGTCGTTAGTATTCAACACAAGTTTCCCATTTGCATCTTTCAGTATTCCTGGTTTTCTTGTTCTATTGTTGTGAGTTAATTCTTTAATTTTTTTATGTGTGTTAAAACTATCATGTCTTTTCTGGTATTCTTCTATTTCTGCGCATTGTTCTTTTAACCATTGTTGTTTTCGCTTTCTTAATTCTGTATTTTATTTGTTTATCCACTTTTTTGTACATCTGATTATCTTTGTTCTTATATTGACGTCTTTCTTCCATTAAATCTAAAATTTCTTCCGTCATCCATTGCTTCTTTTTATATCTGGTTGGTATTAGAATTTCTTTTTGACTTTTATCTATTTCTGTCTTTATTAATAACCATTTTTTCGCCGTCTCAGTCTGTTGAATTTCCTCTTCTGTCGGATTTTGTTTTCCGAGTTTCATGATCAGTAGAGTGTTTGGTTGTATTGTTAGTCATGATGATTAACTAGGGATGCTCTATGAGCCTTTAATGCATTGGTTTCCCGTTGCCTTATGCATCTCCACACCGTTGACCATATCTGGTTCGTCTGCCCTTAGAAATGATTTTCCATTTCTAGGACAAGAAGGTGCCCTTCCACTTACCGACTCTTCCACCCGAAGCTGTTGGTCAGTAAGTGAGAGATTGCTTATACCGGCAATCACTCGAATCTTAATAAAGAGATATTAAGAGTATATAAAAATAAGAACAGAGAAAAAATAGCAGATTCGAAGGCTAAGTAACTGTTTACCATTTAATGTGTATTCTATGCAGTTACTAATTAGACAGCATTTTTGGCAAATGCACGCTAATGCCTGCGATATTTTATTGGAATGGTTTCTAATAGTCAAACTCGAAGCGTATGTTTAGAAGTTTAGCAGGCAGAAATGGAACTTTAGTTTTTCGAATTCTGGTGAGTACATGTCATTGTCGGTGGCAGGTTTTTTTTAAACCTCCTTTGCTCTTTTGTTCGAGCCATTTATAGTGAAGAGAACGTATCTCTTACTTAAGTTAAGTATTGAGTCTTCATTTGCTATTTGATGGATTAACGCTGACGGAAAGTCGTGGTTTTTACCCATAATTTTCCTCAGGATTTTTCTTTCTGTGGCCATGACTTGATTGAGTTGTCTTTTGTTTAGTAGACTATAGATTTTCGCTCTCTATTCAATAATTTGTTTTAAGAAGATTTTATATGTGTGTTGGAGAGTAACTTGATTAGTATTCCCAAATTTACCACTTAGTGCTGTTAGGAGTTTGGCTCTGTCTCTTATTCTTTAAAGGGTGTTTCTAAGGTCCGCATTCTAATTGAGTGTCTTTATAAATGTTACACCCAATTAGGACACTGACGTTCTGAAATCGAGCCTTTCTCTGTTAAGTATTATGTAGTTTTCTTGTTCCAGCTCTAGTCGGGAGCACTTCGGATTTTTGAATAGAGTGAGTTGAGTGTTTGAAGGGTTTAATATTACTCTTCATTTGATACATCACTTGACTATTTGGTCAAGTTGTGCTTGAGCTCTATCGAATACAGAACATCCCTACCGTCGGCCCTAGGAGGAGAGTAGGTCCGTCTCGTCAGCGTATAGCAGGATACTCTCGGACGAGTTGTGGGGGTTGAGAGGTCGTTGTTATAAACTGTATATGGTCTTTGCGCAATTATTGAGCTTTAATGTACTCCTGCAAGAGGGGTGAATGCGGGGATAGTTGGTTTTTGACTTTGACTCGTATAATCCGAGATGTTAAGTAAGACTGGATTATTCTCAGGAATGAAATGGGTATGACGGCTTGGTGGAGTTTTTCAATCAGTCCAGCATGCTAGACCTGATTGAACACCTTTTGCACATCTAGGAAGATGCCGGTAGCTTACCTGTTGTGCTCATTTATTGTCATAGAAATGAAGGATCCGAATTGGAAATTTGGGATGTGTTGAATGTTTCCAGGTCTTCTAGAAGTCTTTCATTTTGGAACCTTTCGTAAATTTTGCCTAGAGTATTTAGTAAAGAAATAGGTCTATAGAATAATTTCACACTCGACACTATTTGTAACAGTAAGATTAAAATTGGATTATAAAAAAACTGTCAACGTTACGGCAGAGTAAAGCCACCGTTAAGTATTTTTAAAAATCTAGCTGAACAGGGATAATAAATGTAGATATGCGATAATAAATAATAACTAACTAAATATAGTCGTATAGAATCTCAGAACAATCAAACAGATGATCTGCATAATAGTTTTTAAGATCCACCTAACAAACCTATCTAAATTACCCTTGATAAAGCTCGAAAAGGGCAGGAAGGGCATCCCAGAAAAAGCAGGACATTCACTGCTTTTTATGACTGCAACAACTCTTAACCATACCCTTGTTCAACTGAATCCTATCTTTGGTCGGGTTAGGCTTGAATACAATTGCAATAATTCAAAAGTTCAACCTGTGAACAAGCTCCATTAAACGACAATGTTCGGCCTCATGTTGCCACAGTAGTGGAAGAAAATCTACAACAAAAGAAATGGAGGATATTAGAGTTTTATGGAGGATATTAAAAAAAAACTTCTATCTCTTGTCTGATCAATCAAAGAGTAAATTCCAAATAAACAACACAGAGTTTATGAAATTACGTGCAGACTGCCCACGATCTTATATAGGCCAAACTTATCGTAGAATCCAAAATAGGATTTATGAACATTTCATTTCTGTTCCGATACAATTTCAGCTCTAGCTCAACACCTTCATACCAGCAACAAAATTGATATTGAAAACTCTACAATCATAGCCCCCGTCCTCTTCTATAAACTAAAAATTATTCGAGAAGCCATAGAGATTCAAAAACTGCCGAATTGTTTCTAATGTCTATGTTTTAGGTTACATATATCCATTATCAGTGTATCACCTGGATGTAGTTATACTACCTTGTTAAGTAGTTCTAAAAATTATACCTAATAATACGTTTTGATTGAATATAGCTTCATCTCTAATTAGGACATAATCTAAAATATTTTTCCGCTTTGAATAATTTTTCTTAGTTATATTCGCTAAATACTATTCGTTTTATGAGTTTTCGTGGGTTTTTTAACTGCCATTAACACATTTATTTCGTTTTCCGCTGCCTGACTAGTTTTTGTTTGTTTATGTTTTTCATAAGTCACTGAACCAATGCGGTTAAAACGATTTTTCAATTTTTCAAAAAGTATCTCATCTAGGTTGCCGCTTATTAGGAAATCGGTATTGATCAATTCTAGCTGACAATAATGCATGTTTATTGCGTCCCCAAGAGCCAGATTTCCGCGGTTAGTACGTTTAAACCTAGAGCTAAGATTAATACTATTACAAGAATTAATATTAAACTCAACAGTCTTCCTAGTTGAAAAATTAAAAAAAGGCCAAATTGTCTCAACAAAAGAGATGACGGCATACGGTTACCTTCGACATGGAGACCTCACATAAAGAAAATATCGTCTGCTCCACCCGCCAATTAAAATCCTACCGTCAGAAATGTTCGCTTAACCCCTGCGCCAATCCCACCACCCAAACTACGTTACCATCGACAGTATAAATAAACCGTCCTCTTTCCCAGTGGCAGTAATGCATTGGTTAGTGATCAATGTAGTAGTATCTGGAGTCTCGGGACTTTGAGACTTCAAAAGTCCTGAAGAAGACATCAAAGAGTATGTCGAAAGTTCGGCGCAATGATAATCGACGCGGTTCAAGCCGGAAGACTGTTAAGTTTAATAATAATTCTTGTAATATAGTATCATATGATAGTATCAAGGAGTCCAATAAATAATGAACAACTAACTCTTGGTGGACAGCAAATAGAGAGAGTGACAAAATATAAATATCTGGGAGCTTACATCAACACAGAATTAGATCCAGACCAAGAGATCAGGGTACGAATAGAAATGGCAAGGGCAGCGTTCTTAAAATTCAAACAATTGTTCTGTGACAAAAATCTGAATATTGCGCTGAGACTGAGGTTTGTTGAATGTTACGTCTGGTCGCAACTATTGTACGGGGTAGAAACATGGACACTAAAAGCGCAAATAGTTAAAAAGATTGAAGCCTTTGAACTTTGGATATACCGGAGAATGTTGAGAATCCCATGGACTGTCAGGGTCACCAATGAGGAAGTGCTGAGAAGAATGGGTCGAGTCAAAAAATTGTTGAGAACGATAAAAGTACGCAAGACTGCATACTTTGGAAACATACTAAGAAATAATAAATATAGTCTTCTGCAGGTCATCATGCAGGGTAGAGTCGATGGCAAAAAGGGAATAGGTAGAAAGAGGAAGTCATGGCTGCGAAATATTCGAGACTGGACAAACATGACTGTAGACTAATTATTCCACGTTGCAAAAGACAGAGAAGCTTTTAAAAATGTGGTCGCCAACCTCCGTTAATGGGGACGGCATAGGAAGAAGAAGAATATAGTATCAATCTTACCTCTATGTTTAATAGCTTATATAAGTAATTACTTTTCTGTAGTGATATAATACATAAGGCAGGTAATCCATTTAAATTACCAAGAAAATAATGTACTTGCGTTTTGACTTACCATATATTTAATTTAATAAAATTAATCATTTTTATAATTTTTGTCAATTACTAAACAATTATGGTTGTAATAAATTATTGTTCCTACTCCTTTGTAATTATTCAGGGCGTTGAACTCATAAAGGGCGTTAAATATGACTTTCATATAATATTCGTTATTTATAACTTTTTATATAACCAGGTTAAAACTTTTGGGTGATGGGGAATTTCAAATTTAGAATACTGGAAGTTCTGTTAAAAAAAATGGTACAGTAGGCGATATTGTAGACTAACATGAAGCTTTAAGGATTCCCCAAACCGACGCGAAACTTTCGCAGCGGAATCGCGGCGAATCGTAAGGCACGGCGACTTAATGCATGTGTTCAGACAAGTTCGGACGGAAACCGGAACGGTCGCGGCAGAACAGCGTTGACGTTCATGAAACGCTGCATGCACGGTTTTTTCCGCTGCAGTTATAGCAAGTTATAGTTTCGCGTATTGGAAACAGCTGGATTGGACGATAAAGATCTACGAATAATTACAAATCTATACTGGCATCAAGTGGCAAGAATAAAGGTTGAACAAGAACTGTCGGATGAAATAAATATAAAAAGAGGAGTGAGACAAGGCTGTATATTGTCGCCTTTACTTTTTAACTTATATTCGGAAGAAATATTTAAGGAAGCCTTAATGGAGACAACCGAAGGTATTATTGTGAATGGAGTAACCGTCAACAATATTAGATATGCCGACGATACCTTAGTCCTTGCCAATTGCGGAGAAGACCTTCAAAATCTAATGAACAAAATAAAACAGACTTGTGATCAGTATGGATTAAAACTCAACGTTAAGAAAACTAAATATATGATAGTTAGCAAACAAAATTATATACATGATGACGGTATAAAAGTCGGAGATGCCACACTGGACAGAGTAGAGAAACTCGTGTATCTCGGCAGTAATATCAATGAGAGCTGGGATCCAACCGCAGAAATTAAAAGCCGAATAGAACAAGCCCGAGCTGCCTTTGTAAAAATGAGAAACGTACTTTGCAGTCATGATCTTAGCATTGACCTTAGAGTTCGTATGATATCTTGCTACATCTTTCCTGTCCTGCTGTATGGAGTAGAAGCGTGGACCCTAACTGAGGCTATGCTTAAACGCTTGACAGCCTTTGAGATGTGGGTATACAGACGACTACTGAAAATAAGCTGGGTCGACAGAGTTAGAAATGAGGAGGTCCTTAGACGGCTGAACCAAACAACACAACTGGTCAATATAATAAAGAAACGCAAGCTGGAATACTTCGGTCATATTATGAGACACCCTGAAAAATATGATCTTTTACATCTGATCATTCAGGGAAAGATCCAAGGTAATCGTGGTCCTGGTAGAAGAAGAACATCATGGCTGAAAAATCTAAGGCAATGGTATGGAAAATCAACTACATCGTTATTTAGAGCTGCTGTCAATAAAGTCACGATAGCGAATATGGTAGCCAACATGATATCCAACGATCGATAACGGTCATGGAACTAGAAGATAGTTTCGCGTGAATTATTAAAATGGCTGTTACAGAAAAACTAATTGAAATTGTGAAACAATATCCTATAATTTATGATTTAAGTGACGAAGATTATAAAAATATAAGAAAAAAGGATAAAGTCTGGGATAATATAGGGTCATTTCTAGGAGAAAATGGTAAGTTTTCATTATATATTATATAATGAATTTAATAGTGCAATTTATAGTGCTCGCCTGCGAATGTTCCGCAACGGTTTCGCGTCGCAAAAGTTTCGCGTCGGTGTGGGGAATCCTTTATACCTACTATCTTTTCTGTATTTTTAAATAATATTTCTAAAATTGAATAAAGTGATTTTATTATGTATTTATTATTTTTTTAATTTAAGATTTTTATTACAATCATCGACAAAGTTAAAGTAAAGAGTACAAGAGAGCATACAACCGCTGTTAGTTAATATCCTTGTTAAAGATTTTAATAAAATTAAAAAGTTTACATTGTCAAGACTCCCCTTGCCGAGTAGACAAGCCTGTAAGGTTGTAACTAATTTTAAAATATGGAGCTTAAAACTATCTACAATTTCTGCAAATAACTTTTTTGTATCTTTTACTATAATATTTACTATAACAGATCTACTGAGCTTCCTCATACTAATCAATCACCACAAATTGCAATCGCGTTTCTTTCTGATCCATTATGTGATCCGTTATAAAGAAATACTCAGAAACCATAATCATAAAAACGTAAACATTTTTCAGTTTGACAATAGATCTGAATAAATGGAAATGATGGATAGATTATAAAAAAAAGCAAAAAATTTGACTTAAAAATAGATAGAATTAAAAACCCTCTTTATTCCCTTTTCTACACCTATTTTACACATACCCTCTTTATTTGGCTATTTTCTACTACTCTGGTCATTAATTATGTGACAAATAAGTTTGATAAGAAAGATATCAAGTCCTTCACCCTGCAAATATAGACGGATCTTCGAAAAGAAGTATAAATGCAAGATTGTGCTATATTTTGATTTAGTGTCGTGTTTTTGTGCGGTCCGGGAACAAAAATATATGTATCAAAATCGTCTAATGAATAAAGCAATCAAAAACATAAAACTGGATTTACATTACTTACACAAGGCCGGACGGTATAAAGTAAATGACACTGGCACGTCTACAAGTAAGTATACAATTTACAACTTGTTATTTTTGGAAATTTTAGGTGCAATTGTTTGTGTATATATTTCCAAATTTTCCAAACTAACATAAAATTTAACATTTTAAAAACATCATTTTCTAGTGAAAATGAACTTGAAGGTTCTTAAAGATAACGTTATTCGCACAAAATAATTATTTAAAATATTTCTAAAAGCATGACAAGAATTTTTTTTGGGAATAACCCGCATAAACCCTAGAAGGTTATTAGCGGTGGTAAAATATAGACTATAATATATTATAATTAATATAAAATATGCTTTTTCAAATGCTTTTTTTAAAAGCATTTGATAAAGCATTGATGTCAATCAAAGTGAAATGCTTCAAGCTCTAAGACAATGTAGAATAGATCACCGATACAAATCCCTCATCAGATACATCTATCAGCATGCTACGGCCTGTAACACCTACTGAAGATACTGGGACCTTTCGTATTGAAAGAGGCGTTAGGCAAGGAGACAACATGTCTCCTAAATTATTTACAACTTTGCTAGAATACGCTTGTAAAACAATAGATATTGAGCCAGTTGACTCCTATAAATACTTTTCCCATGAGATCAGAATAAGTCGAGACAACCAAACAATCTAGCTGAAAAGAGGAATAAACCTCGCTTGGGCTGCATTTGGAAAGATGAAGGATATTTTTAGGTCTAAGATTCCAATGTGTCTGAAAAAAAAAGTGTATTTTGCCAGTGATGACCTAAGGCGCAGAAACCCTAACACTCACAAGAACAACAGTGAGTAAACTACAAGTTGCAGAAAGGGCAATGGAGAGAATAATTTTAGTGATTTCTCTACCCAATGCTACTATTATATAGTACTAGACACTATACTATATATACTATACACAACACTAAAGTGGAACTGGGCAGGTCATGTAGCAAGATCAGTTGATGACCGGTAGACAAAAAGAATTTTGGAATGGAGACCCCAAATACAAGCTAACAGAAATAGAGGTCGACCCCCAACGAGATGGACAGATAACATAAAAAGAGTGACTACAAATTGGATTCAGATGGCGCAAAATCGGACTAAGTGGCGAGTGGCGAAGATGCGAGAGGCCTATGTTCAGCAGTGGACGTTAGAGGCTAGTTGTATGATGATGATGATGATGATGAATATAAAATATGAACTATAAAGTTTTTATAAAGTCGATTATAATTTAGAATTTTTCTTGAAGTATCACTTATATTTAATTATACAATTTCGTTTTCTTTAAAATTTGTCTTGAAAAGCTTGTCTTTCCATTTAATATAATGGACAAGTGTATAACAATGTGGCCTACAATTATATTGGTGTCACAGGCGTGGCATATTCTAAGAGGTTCCTAGTTCCTTCCTTAGTAGGTGTTCGTGCGTCAGTCTGGTATGTCCTATTCGGATACGATGTAGTACAACCTGGTCTCTTCGCTTTACTTAAATTGGTGTTTTCGCTTATATATCTGGGTTTGCTTGCCGCAATTTATTATTTGGTAAGAGTTGCCATCTTCATAACCATAAGTTTTTTGTGTACTCATTGATGCATTTTTTCATATCTGAGTGAGGAATTTGGTTAGTTCTATCATCGGATCTCTCCATTTTACAAGCTTCTTTGACCATTTGATCAGCTATCTCATTTCCTGGTATCCCCACATGAGGTGGTATTCACACAATATGTAGTTGTTTATAATTATTTTGTAGAGTCACAAGGTCTTTTTTAATCTGTTCTAAAATCGAATGATTTGGATATATTTTCTGAATTCCCTGGATTGCACGTAAGGAATCTGTGAATATTATTCTCATGTCTTCAGGTCGATCAAGAGTTTGTTGTACTGTTTATGATGCAATGGATGTAAAAGCTAGAGCTAACGGTAAAGGGAGACTACATCAAATAAAATCCAATGGTTGTCAAAATTAGCAAATTACTTTATTTGCCAGTCATAGGTATTTGTTAAGCTGTAGAAGAAGTTTCAAGCTTAGCGCTTGCTTTGGAAGAATTAAGGATCGATTCATCCATATTTAATTTTTATTCCAAAGTAAAAGACACTTCTGATAAGCTTCACGCCTGCTTCTGCTAAAAAAGGAATAAGTGCCCTGACTTAAGAGTAATTTGCAGTTTTCCTCTTCGTCTTATTTAGTCGATGCCAACGATGTCTCATTTAATTGTTTTCAGCTCTTCCACCAGTTTCATCTTCTTCGGGCCCGATATAAGAGTTCTAACATTGTATGAAGTTGTTTTTGGAGCCACTGAAGAATGAGAGACCGTTTAATAGTCTCGTCTTTCATAGAAAATAACTTTTGGAGTTTTACGCCATTAAAACGTCATGCTTGGCTAGTGCGTGTTGGCGAGTTGGTTTGAAAGTGGAGGGAGGAAAGGATGGAGATGGGAATGCTTTTGGTTTGAAAATAGTTTCCGTGGGGATGGTAGGCTGTAAAAATTCAGGAACTCGTGTGGGCAGGTAGCACACTCCATTCCGGAAGTAAATCTATCCTCCGCCGGCATCTCAGAGAAGTATATATTAGCTACCCCTAAAATTTTCTTAGCTGTAGGCAATTTTCTTTAATTTAGTAAACTCTCTTCTTTAATAATTATGGCAACTACGTTTTAGGATCCTTTGATTCCGTTTTTTCTGAGTGCTTTATATGATATCCATTACTTTCAATTATATTTGACACAAGCTATTTCGTGTCGCACGATGTCTAAGGATGTCAAGTTTTGCAATTCCTTCTTGAAATTTTTTTAGTCTAGCAATCCGTGGGTTTTTTGAGATTTCCCTCCACTGTTGGATCTTCGATTCAGATATACATGATCATTAGGTTTGCGTGTAGTTCCGATATTTAGTATCATCCTTAGTCATTTGTATTTTCATACTTAGTTTTCACTGCGGTTAATATTATAGTTTCCATTTAATTGGACTTACGTATGACGTAGCAATTTTTTTTAAATCATTGCAGTAGTTATAAATGTACTTAATCATTAATCCTAACTACGAGTATTGGATGCTAATATTTTGGTCAGCTTCCGAATCTTATCATCCCTATCACTATCCTATTATTATGTTTATAAATAGCTTAACATTGAAAATAACAAATCATAAATATCTTCTAATAACATTTATGTCCTAATTGTCAACCAGTGTCATTTAAATTTAAATTCCACAATAAATTTAATTACAATTTTTGTCGATAGTTTCATATTCATATGATCTAACATCAGCGTGATTTCTTATTTTCTCAGCAAGCAAGCAGTAATAAAAAGTAAACACATCATAACTGAACTGATTACCAACCGTTTTTCGATATGACATACAAAGGGGAGAGATCGGTGTATTTCTCCCACAACAATTTCCATTATTTACCTAGAGTTTACTTGGTATTTGTACACAAATTCGAACGATATTACTTTGGCCGTGACAGTGTTTACGTGGGAGGAATCTGAATTTGAAATTCGTTGGATAAACAAATTGGCACTAGTGGATGTTTTTGATCTGGAGCTTTACGTAAAAAGGTCGTAAATTAATTCAAGAATAATTAAATTAAACATTTAAATTTTCTTTTTCGCTTAAATACCTCGTCTTCTTGAAAATTCTTGAACTTTTATTTACTTTCCCGTGGGTGAAATGAACGAGGATTGGAATAAAATTATCTTCTAATCCCATGTATTTCCAAATACATTGGGATAAATCGTCCATCCTCACCCCTTTATATATTTATTTAACATTATCAGTATATTATTTTCTGTCTGATAAAATATGTCTTAAGTTATGTTTGACATTATTGAAGGTAAAGCCGATAAAATTATGTCGCTGATCGCAGAACTTTTAAACCAAGATTTCAACTTTGATAAAATATCATCTTCTGTCTAATCTAAACAGGTAGGGACTCTTTCTGCTCCTTTTCTTGGTAAAACTTCCTCTTTTGCTCCCTCCTCATCAGTTTCTTCTCAATATGCATATATATTTCTTGCATAACCATATTGTTCGGGTCTGGTCCATCATCCGGGTTTTCAAAAATATTTTGTTTTGTAAATTTTATCTTCCTGGTCAGATAAATTGAGAATATCTGAGATATTTGGATTTACAGGAGTTATTAAAATTGTTTTTTGTTACCATAAAAACATGCCCCCTTTTTACTTTAAATCCATAATAAAAATAGTTTCCTTTAAAAATCTGCAACAGAAAAAACTTGCTATGTACTGGTAATGTTGCTTTTCAGCTTCATAATTTTTTGAATGCAGATTTTATCGTTACATAGGTCTTTTATCATTGATATTTTAGAAAACTAAGGTAATGAAACTTTATATTCAACGTAAAGCGAAAATATTGCACAAAAAAACGTTTTTACTTACTTTTGTGATACAATATTTACTTACTTTCATGCAGCACATGTGTGCACAAATTACAACCTGGAGACCAAGAGCAGACAAATCTATTAGAGGAAGACCACCTACCCTTTGGCCCGAAGACATCAGCCGTATCATCAAAAATTGGCTACAAAGAGCACAAAATCGTAAAAAATGGCGGAGTTTAAGGGAGGCCTATGTCCAGCAGTGGACGTGATAAATGCAGGCTGGATGATGATGATCATAATGATGATGATGATGATGATAATGTGGACATACATATGATCACCTTCAGATATATCGACATAAAATTGTTCCTACCTTTTAATAGATGGTGCTGGCTGTCTAAACAAATTATGGATGTAAATAAAAAGTGGTATAATATAAAAAACACATTACTGAAACCAGCTCAAGAAAGTTTAATAACACATAGGTCAGAGGCTAAAAAACAGTGGATGACAGAAGAAATACTACTACAGATGGAAGAAAGAAGGAAATATAAATATAAAGATCTACAGAAGTATAAAGAAATACAACGAATAATTAAGAAAAAAATTAAAACAGCTAAGGAAATCTATTTGATAAAACAATGTAAAGAGATAGAAGAACTAGAAACAAAATATGATATGAGAAATATGCACAAGAGAAGTGATTGGAATGGGTCGAAATAGATAGCAAGGACACATAAAAGACAAAATAGGAGTACTACTAATAGATTTACCTGAGAAATTAAGACGATGGGAGGAGTACGTTAGAGAACTCTTCCAAGATGAAAGAGGTGAAATGCAGAAAATACAAGAATTAATTCCTTTAGAGAGACAGAAGATCACGATAGATATAATCAAATATGCTATCAAAAACTCTAAAGACAATAATGCAGCTGGATTAGATGAAATACCAGTAGAACTGTTAAAACTAGTGGAAGAGGATAACTTGAAAGTATTGGCAGATTTATTCAACACGGTGTACGATACGGGAATAATACCACAAGAGTGGCTGAAGTCTGTGACGGTAGCTCTTTCGGGGCGACAGACTCAGTAAAACACAGGTTGAAATAAAAATAAATCTATTAATTTAGCATATATACAATAAATAAAAATAAAATGAATAACTCCGTATACAAAAAAAATAAAGAATCCACGTCCCGTCTGGATCCCGCGATGAATGAATTTCCCGGCGAACGTCTATAAAAGAAAGAAAAATTTATTATTAATAACAAACAAAAGAAATAGGTGAAGTCAATCGCACGCAGACTTATACTCGCTTCCGCTTCAATTCAGCGGGAGCTCCGAACGCACTCGCAAACTAAATATTCGGCTGTGCAGGTCCACGATAATGTTCAATACACAATACCGATGGTTCTGCTTAGTTAAGGACAGAGTATGATCCTCAATACGGAAATTTCTCTGTCCGGGTTGGCTCGCAGGTTCAATACACCGGCGAGTCGGGGAGCCTAGAGCGCTAGCTACAAGACTACCTAATTCCGCCCTCACGCGCCTTAAATAGCCGCTCTAAATCTCACTTCGTCGTCTTAGTGGAGTGGATTCGCAAATACTGACACTCCCACGGTTCAAACTGTTAAACGATCGGAACATCGTTACACACCCTTCTCTTTGAAAAAAAAAGTAACATACCTTTTTTTTGTGTATATGGTGTCTACAGCCTTGTGATGCCATCTATCCCTCTCGGTATCTTTATTACAATCTTCCTCCCATTGTTACAGCATACCCTGTATCTTTTGGTCCCCCTCTCTATCAGGTGTTTTGGGACGATCTCTATAAGCTCGGCGTGTTTCCCGGGTTTAGGTTCTCCTGGAATGGAAGCGGATTGGGCTTCTGGTCCCGTTTTAGTATCAGGTACGCTCTTCTTCCTTGGTGGTGTTGGTGGTGTCTCGAGAAGTTCGTGGAACCTCTTCATGATCCTCTCCGCGTCTTTCCCTGGTGTCACGGGTAGTTCGGGTCTCTCTGGCGTTCCTAGAGGGGTCATCTCTTCCGGTATTTCTAATACGTCTTCCATGTTTGATGTGGATGAACTAAATTCTGCTTGCTAGCATTGCCACTTAAATACCGTTTGGTTGTGGTAGGGATTGGATTTCTGTAGTAACATTTCCCCCCTCCCATGGTTTTAAATCTTTTACATGCGCCGTCATCTACTTACGGCTACTACTATCGGCCAATTTCAGTTTTACTATTACTGGTGATATCACTGATGTTACTATGTATGGTCCTGAGTACTTCGGCGCTAGTTTACTGGTGAAAGCTGCACTAGCCGATATAGCTAAAGTTTTCAAAATCCCGGCGGCGAGCATAAAGCTTATATTCTGGTAACAAATTTTTGTATATCCTTTCGAGTTCTTGGTTTCTGGAAAACGATCCTTCTCGTCTGATTAATGTTTGAATCTCCGGGATATATCTATCCACCGGCTCGATTTTTTTCTGTTTTCTGTTTCGGATTTGCTCCTCTAGTTGTAGCAAATATCCTCTGGGATAGAAAGCTTTTTTAAAATCTTCGCTGAAATCTGTCCATGACTTCCAATTTTTGTTATTGTTTTTGTACCATAACAAAGCGTGGTCTCCTAATAATTCTGGTAATGCTCTTAGTAGATCTTGTTTATCGATCTCGTAGGCCAAGCTTAATTCGTCTATCCTCTCTAAGAATTCTATTGCATCCGAATGTTTCTTGTCGAAGTGTGTGTTCCACCTTCGTACTTGATTTAGCAATTCTGATTGCCCCATTTGTTTCGTTATTGTTAATTCCTGTAATTGTCTTCGGATGCCCGAAATTTCCTGGGTCAGTGTGTCGGATTCTGTTCCCTTGGAAGTTTTTTCTTTTGGGATTGTTCCTGTCGCTTCCTCGCGATTTTTAAAATAGGTTCTGAGTCGTACTCTCAATTCGTCGACGGTTTCCTTGGGATCTAAGCCGCTCATATCTCTCGCTCATTTTCACGTTAGTGAAGATTCTTTCGATGCCATATTGATCTCTATTGATCTTATTTGCTTGTTGGTCTTGTTTATGATTCCGCAGATTCACATTTCATACCTCACTATGTCATTCTATATGGATTTTAGAATCTTTGTATTAATTTCAGCTCGCCTTTTTAAAACTGATGGAGAATTTACTAACAATACTATTCGATTCGACAGATGTATTTGCTTAAGAAGAGCAAATCAATAAAAATATCGGTCGGATGTTATACTGATAATAAATTAATCAACTAATTTCAAGGTAAATATTTATAATTAGGATGATGAAATTTTAAAAAGAATTGGATGGAAACTTACTTATTTATATATTATTTATAAACAAAATTAAGAGAGAGATTTATTTAATAAACAACAGTTTTCAAATTTCCGTTGAATATCTGTTCCAGTAAAGTAAGTGGAAATTTAGATGAAAAAATGCATAGAGTTGCTTAATATAAATAAAAATTTAAATGAAATAAAAACTTCTTTTTGTAAAATGGTATAAAATTTTGTTAATTTTTTAAAAATGACCCAAAATGACCATCTTTATAAACTTTTCACGAGAGTAATCACCACAAGATTAGACAAGAAATTAGACCTATATCAAAGTAGAGAACAAGCTGGATTCAGAGCAAACTTTGGAACCAACGATCACCTCCAAACAATAAAACAAGTCATCGAAAAATCTATAGAATATAACAAGTCCTTAGTTTTAACATTCGTATATTTCCACAAAGCATTCGACTCAGTAAAACTCGACAGTGTTATAGAAGCACTAAACGAGAGCCGCATTGATAGCCGATATTCGAGGCTAATATGTAATATATATAAAAATGCGACAAGCTCAATACAACTACACGCTAACAGCAGCCAAATAAAATTCCAAAGAGGTATCCGACAATGATACGTTGTCACCTAAACTTTTCATATCGGCTCTAGAAAAAGCGATCAAAACCCTCGAATGGGGTGACAAAGGAATAAATGTGGACGGAGAGATGCTACACCACCTAAGCTACGCAGACGATATAGTCCTGATTGCAGACGATTTGGGAAAAACAAAGAAAATGTTGGAAGAACTTAGTACAGCCTGTCATAAAATAGGTTTAAAAATGAATATAACAAAACAAAATATATGACGAACTTAGTACCAAGTAAACACCTTGAAATACAAAATGAAGAATATGAGACAATATATTATATATATATATATTATATATACTATATATATATATATAGAAAGAAATTTAATCTTTGCAGATAAGTTAAATAGTAAATCTTAAATATTGGGGAAATCTGCAAGAAAACTCTAATGTGTATCAATTGTTTCGCCGAACGTTTTCGCCAAAGAGAATTAATTTGGCTTCTTCAGGGCTGAAAGAGAATAAATTATAATTAGCTACATATTTTATTAATAAAAACAATTTATCTTACCGTAACTTTAGAAATGTCGAGTTAGATGTTAAAAAAACTTAGCTAGTAACAACTAGGGTATTGTCCTATTGCAAAAGATTTGAAAAAAACTAAAAAATTTTAAAAAACGTCTACGGTGGCTCATCCTACCACCTCAGACGTCCTGTCTTAATGTGTTTACGATATCTGGTTCCTGGTATATTCTATAGAGTTCGAAGTTGTATATCGTCTTTTCCAGACACCATTTTCAATTACCGCTCCATAGATTCGTATTTTTCTTTCGAAACATCCTAATATGTTTTCATTGCTTTTTGTTAAAGTCAGGTTCTGAACCATATGTTAGAACTGGGCGTATTCTTGTTTTGTAGAGTTTTGCTTTTGTATTTCTTGATATAACTGTAGATTTAAAAGGAGATTGAGCCAAAAATAGCATCTGTTGGCCATGCAAATTCTACGGTTTATCCTTGCGGTAGTATTATTTTCAGTGTTAAGGAGCACTCCCAGGTATACAAATGTGTTCACTGCTTCGATGACGTCGTTTTCTATAACAAGTGACCGTCGTATTTGTGGTTGCGGACCTATTTTCATGTATTTCGTTTTATTAATGTTTATTATTAAACCCATTTTTGTAGCCGCTTCCTTTAGTGCTACATACGCCTCTCGTGCTGCGTTTTCCGTTCTCCCAACAATATTGATATCATCAGCATATGCTAGGATTTGCACAGATTTGTTATATATTGAACCGGTAGTTGTGATTTGTGACGTACGTATTACTTTTTCCAGAGCTAGATTGAATAGTACACAGGAGAGTGGGTCTCCCTGATGTAGCCCGTTATTTGTATTAAAAGGTTCAGAGAGTTCCCCCTGGATTCGTACTCTGCATTCAACTTTTTCAAGGGTTAGTTTGGTTAGACTTACCAACTGATTTGGTACTCCTAGGTCTATCATTGCTCTAAATAATTCTCTTCTATTTACAGAGTCGTAGGCTGCCTTGTAGTCTATAAATATGTGGTGCGTGTCTACACCGTATTCCAGTGTTTTCTCTAGAATTTGTCTCAGGGTTGAAATCTGATGAATTGTTGATTTACCACCTCTGAAACCAGCCTGGTATTGTCCTATTATTCGCTCTGCATACGGTGCCATACGATGGCATAGTATATTGGAGAATATTTTATACGCTGCATTTAGGAGCGTAATTCCTCGATAGTTAGAGCATTCAAAGATATCTCCCTTTTTGTGTATGGTGCAAAGTATTCCAATATTCCAATCACTGGGAAGGGACTTCTGTATCCATATTTCTTTTATAAGCTGCTGTAGCGCTATTATGATATCGTGGCCACCTTCTTTATATAATTCCGCTGGGAGATTATCTATTCCGGGTGATTTGTTTCTGGCTAGTTTGTTTACAGCGTCTTTAACTTCCAGGATCGTTGGTGGATTCTCCTCCCTCTCGTCTGCTCCGCTTACCTCACAGCTTTCGTCTTCCGGGTTTTCTTCTTCTTCCTCTATATTAAGTATCTGGTTAAAATATTCCGTCCATCGATTGAGTACGTCTGTTCTTGTTGTTAATAGATCGCCATTCAAACTTCTACATTGATTTGTGTTTGCCTTGAATTCTTTTCTGTTGATGTTAACTTTCTTATAGAATGTTCTGAATTCTTTCTCTCTGTTGAGGTTTTCTATATATTGAAGTTCCTTTTTTAAGTGGTTTCGTTTCTTCATTCTGTGTATTTTCTTTTCTTCTCTTCTCTTTGTCTGGTAATTCTCTACACTCGTTCTAGTTCGGCGGGTAAGCATTTTTGCATAAGCTTCATTTTTTTTCTGTGTTGCGTCTTTGCATTCATCGTCAAATCAGTAATTTTTCGGGTACAAGTTTCTGTTCCTATTTCATCTTGTGCTGCTGACTCAATATCTTCCTTTATCGTGTTCCAGTAGGAGCCTATATCTCTCTGGTCTTCTTCGCTTGGACTTTATTTTTAACCTATTGGTAATATTTTCCCAGTACTGTTTTGCAGCAGTTGCATCTCTCAGCTTCTGTACATTCCATTTCTTTGTATCTATTTTTTATTTCTTTGTTGGAATTTGAAATTCTAGCACTTAGTGTTGAGATCACTAAACAGTGGTCTAAGTCTGATAGTACTGTTATCACTCTATTTATATTCTCTAGTAAAAGTTGAAGCTCCTCTGATATTCTTGCCAACAGCACGGTAACTTCTGCACCTTCTTCTTCAAGTGCCATCTCCGCGGCGAAGGTGGTAATCATCATAGCTATTCGGACTTTTGAGACAGCTGTTCTGAAAAGTTCATTTGATGTACATCCGTACCTGCGCAGCCATAACATTCTACGCCTCCCTATGCTTCTCTTTCCTTGGATCTTTCCCTGCATAATCAGTTGGAGCAAAGTGTATTGTTCTTCATGTGTAATATGTCCGAGATATTCCAATTTTCTTGTTTTAATTGTACTTAAAATTTCTATTTCTTTATTCATCCTTTTCCGAACCTCTTTGTTTGTGACGTGTTCTGTCCACGATATTTTCAGAATTGTTCTATACCCCCACAGCTCAAATGATTCCAGTTTTTTCATTGATGTCGCATTCAAATCCAAGATTCTATTCCATAAAATAAAGTCGAAAAAACATAGCACCTCGCCAACCTAACTTTTAGTTCCAATTTTAAATCCTCGTATATCTAATGTTATTTATATCTTCTCCATGAACGATTATTCCTCCATTTGCGCTTGATAAAACTTCTTGGTAAAGTGGGGAGTAAACTTCTAGGGACTGTATTCCTTATAGGCCTTAAATAGTAGTGGCGGCAATATACATCTCTGTCCCACTCCCTGTGTTACCTCTTATTACGTCTGAAAGATTATCTTCTATTATTCGTATATTTGCTTGCCGATTCCAATATAAACTCAGTATTATTCTCAGATTGTTATCATCATAAATAATTGTAAAAATCTGCAAAATACAAAAACCGAATTTAGAAATCTGTTCATTTAACAAAATCTTTAAATATTTACCTTCACTTTTTACAGTTTTATTTAAATGAAATCAAATCATGTTGTTTATCGCGTTTAGCAGTGCATATTTGGTTTTTAGCAAAATGGTATTACTCAATACAAATAAAGATTACATCATCACGAGTATTAAAAATAGATCTCGTATTCGTTCACAATAATATCAAATAAAATGTAACAAACAATGCGTTATTATGTTCTAAAATTAATTGGGTCAACCCTAAAAGTGGATTTATATCTCTTATGAGTGCCTCAACAGTATTTCTATTTCGTGTTATTATCGGTTTTTAATAACACGTTTGCTTTTAATATCAGAACAAGACATGAACAATTGAAAAAGAAATTTGCAGGGGTTAACTGGACAATAGTCGGAGTAGCGATCGATTATACTTGATAAAAACCATAGCCAAATATTTGTTAATCTTTTTTATTAATAGCAATTTGTATCACATTTAGTAAACAATAAACAGTATATTTACAAATAAATATATATTTTATATCATCTTTTATCCGCACATACAGCGGAAGCCACACCCAATATTTTCATAAATAAATCGTAATAAAATTGTTTGTATTTCATTTTTAGATATATTTTAAGTTAAAAATGTAGACAAAACAAGATATAACAAAATACGTCGATAAATGCGAAAGAAAATAAAAAAGCAACTAAAACTTGGCTGAACTTGGTTGACTCTTTCAACATAGGTATAAACTATACATATGCAATCTATAGTGCTTTATCTTAAGATATACTTTCTGACTTAAATGTTACACTTGAATAAGGGGTTCCCAAACTAAAACAGCGCGCTCCCCATGGGGGCGTGAGGACTTGCCAGGCGGAGCGCGAGACAAGTCGAAAATTAAATTAAATGTAGGTAGTCTTTCTAAAAAGACGGAGGAGACAAGGCTGTATATTGTCGCCTTTACTTTTTAACTTACATTCGGAGGAAATATTTAAAGAAGCCTTAATGGAGACAACCGAAGGTATTATTGTGAATGGAGTAACCGTCAACAATATTAGATATGCCGACAATACCTTAGTCCTTGCCAATTGCGGAGAAGACCTTCAAAATCTAATGAACAAAATAAAGCAGACTTGTGATCAGTATGGATTAAAACTCAACGTTAAGAAAACTAAATATATGATAGTTAGCAAACAAAATTATATACATGATGACGGTATAAAAGTCGGAGATGCCACACTGGACAGAGTAGAGAAACTCGTGTATCTCGGCAGTAATATCAATGAGAGCTGGGATCCAACCGCAGAAATTAAAAGCCGAATAGAACAAGCCCGAGCTGCCTTTGTAAAAATGAGAAACGTACTTTGCAGTCACGATCTTAGCATTGACCTTAGAGTTCGTATGATATCTTGCTACATCTTTCCTGTCCTGCTGTATGGAGTAGAAGCGTGGACCCTAACTGAGGCTATGCTTAAACGCTTGACAGCCTTTGAGATGTGGGTATACAGACGACTACTGAAAATAAGCTGGGTCGACAGAGTTAGAAATGAGGAGGTCCTTAGACGGCTGAACCAAACAACACAACTGGTCAATATAATAAAGAAACGCAAGCTGGAATACTTCGGTCATATTATGAGACACCCTGAAAAATATGATCTTTTACATCTGATCATTCAGGGAAAGATCCAAGGTAATCGTGGTCCTGGTAGAAGAAGAACATCATGGCTGAAAAATCTAAGGCAATGGTATGGAAAATCAACTACATCGTTATTTAGAGCTGCTGTCAATAAAGTCACGATAGCGAATATGGTAGCCAACATGATATCCAACGATCGATAACGGTCATGGAACTAGAAGAAGAAGTCTTTCTAAAATTCTAAATTAACCATGGTGTTTATAAAATTAAAACAAACCACTGTAACATTTGACTTTACACATAAATTTGAAATCAAATGCTTGAAAGAATCGAATGTGAGCGGTTCAATGTGGCAATAACGCGCATTTGACAACCTAGCGTTTACAAGCACTGCCTTCCTCCTTCTCTTCCACCACCAAACGTGGGCCAGCTGACTGCAGCTAATCAATTGTGACTCGACTGACTCAGTGTTTGAGTTACCTTGGCCTAGCCTACTTATTTGTATGCGTAATATCATCCTCAGTGTGGAATTTGCTATAAATTATTAAGGAATGAGATCTAATCGTCTTGAAAGACATTTATCATCCAAAAATAACTCCCTTAAGTACAAACCAAAGGAATATTTTTTGCTACAAAATCTAAAAATTTAAAACGCATGAAGTTGGATAGTACTAATTTTACGGCTGACATCTGAAAAAGTGCTTGAAGCTTCATATGAGCTATCACTTCTGACTGCTAAAGAAAAGAAGAGCCATGTTATTGGAGACACGCTTGTTAAACCGTGTTTGTTAAAGGCAACTGATATTAAACCGTAAAATAGTTTTATTATCAGATGTCGCTATTGCGTCCGTATCGAAGCCATTTTAGTGTTGCTTCTTAAAAGACAGAAAATATTGATCTTTCACGTTGAGAACACATTTGAATAACTGTTCTGATGAGACCTATTAGGTCGAAATACGTATCAACAGATACAAAGGCGCTCTTTGCGTGAAATCAAATATTTGCTGTCTTTTTCACTTTTTTACTTCACGCAACTGATATTATACTTGGAACGCACAGTAAGCAAAAGTTATCTTAAATAACTCTTTCTGACAATACTGTGAAACGTCGCATTGATGATATGGCCGAAGACATACAAAACCAGGTAGTTGATGCAGTAAAACAATCGCCATTTTTTGCTATTCAGCTAGACGAGAGTACAGACATAGCACAATGTTCTCAGTTAATTGTTTATGTTCGGTACATTGAAAACGAAAGAATGAAAGACGAGCTACTCTTTTCTACAGAGTTGGAGACCACGACAAAAGTATTGATGTTATGAAAGCAGTGTCAGACTTTTTTGACAAACATGAACTCTCTTGGCAAAAACTGATCGGTGTATGTGCGGATGTGCGCCTTCAATGCTTGGTTCTCGCTCAGGATTTGTACAATTAGTAAGAGAGAAAAATGCTGATGTGACTGGGATACATTGTGTTATACATCGACAAGCCTTGGCAGCAAAAACTCTTTTAAATGAACTAAATGCTGTCTTAAAGTGTGTATTAAAGTAGTGAATTACATAAAAAACAGTGCGTTGAATACTCGACTGTTTAAAACTCTTTGTGAAGATTTAGGGAGTGATCACAAAACACTGCTGGTATTTCATACGATGCAGTACGATGGCTCTCAAAAGGAAACATGTTGGTAAGATTATTTGCAATAATGAGCATGCAATAGCGTGGCCTTTAAAAAACATTGTACCCAAGTAATATTGGCTTATTTGTCAGACATCTTTGACTCGTTGAACAGCATTAATCTAAAACTTCAGGGTGGAGATTCAAATATGGTTACTCATCATAATGCAATCAAGATGTATATTGAGAAATTGCAACTTTGAAGGCGTAAAATATCAGCAAACCCCTGCAATTATTCAAGTTTTCCTAAAGTAGAGTCAATCTCAGAAGAAACACGCTTCAAGGATATTGATGAAGGATCAAGTTTGAAAATCCAAATATTAAACCATTTAGAGAGCCTAATTAAAGAGTTCCAGAAATACTTTCCAAACTCTTGTGACGATAGTATTTGCAGATTGTCAATTCCATGTCAACATAGACTCCCTGCCTGAATCACTTCAAGACAATGCTTTGTAAATAAATCATGATTCCTCTGTCAAATACAACTTTGATATAATGGACAAACCTTCATTTTGGTTAAAATATTTCAAAGTGTATCCTAGTGTATCAAGGGAAGCTCTTTGTTTATATTTGCCGTTTTCAAGCACATATTTGTGCGAAAAAGCATTTTCAACACTTGTGGCAATTAAAACAAAGTAGAGAAAATGTAAGCACATCCATCTCACTAACCAACCTAATCTATATTTCTTTTATTAATAATTTTTGTATTTTATAAAGCTGATATTATTGTATCTTATGGCAGTATAAATAAATGTTTTGTTTTCTATGTAATACTTATTTGTATTTGTTTTGTTCTAGGCCATACAGTTTATTGTTAAGGGGTGGGGGCACGAGAAACTTTCATTTCAACAAAAGAGTTCGTGGTACAAAGAAGTTTGGGAACCCCTGTCTTAAATTATCACTTTCCAATTGTAATAACAAATCCTGATAGTATACAATACTCTTGTAATGTTGTAAACAAATTTTCTTCTCGGCCTTACAACTTTTTTTCTGACAATCTTACAATAAAATGACATCAGAGCAATATCATACGGAGGTTTTTCATAGAATAATTTTAACTACAATTTTGTTTCCTTTCATTAATTTCTCTAGATTTTACAGCGCTCCGTAGTTGACCGGGTTCCTGTATACTTATGTACCATCTTGGAATAAGGGGTGCAAAGCATTTTCGCGCTGTATCTCCTAAACTAGCAACCCTTTAGAAAATTTTATTTAACATTATTTGTAGTAAATTAAATTGTCTACAACTTTGTGCCTATTACTTTTATCGTAAAACGGAAAATAAAAAGTTATTAACAAAAATACCGTAAAATGGGGTGAATAGGAACAAAACTTTACTAAATAATAGGGTAAAGGACCACCAATAGAGATGGACCACCTTTTAGAAAACTGAAGCTTGTTTCTTATTAAATCAAGAAACAATAAATCACCAAAATTTAGTTTTCTTTCTATTGATCTTCAGTCCAAATCGGTTGCCAGTTGTATTTACTCTATTTAGCATCATCTGTAAATCTTCGATGTTATCGGCCAGTATAACAGTATCATCTGCATATCGAAAATTACTTATTGGTACGCCATTAATCTTGATACCCTCGTTGTACTCTTCCAGTGCCTCTAGAAATATTTGTTCCGTGTACAGGTTAAAAAGCAGTGGCGAAAGAATACAGCCCTGTCTAACCCCTCTCGAAATGGTTACGTTTTCACTCACCATATGTCCATTCTTCATGTGGGCTGTTTGATTCCAATATAGATTTTTTATAATCTGGATGTCCTTAGTGTCAAGTCCTGTAAGATGTAATAGTTCTATGAGTTTGTCATGTTTGATAGTATCGAATGCTTTCTCATAGTCGATAAAACAGGCGTAAACATCTTTCTGTTGATCCAGGCATTTTTGAATCAAGACTTGTATTGCAAAGAGGGGCTCTCGAGTTCCAAAACCGCATCTAAAACCGAACTGTGTTTTACTTATGCTGTGTTCTAATTTTGCTCGTATTCTGGAATGGATAATACGCAAGAATACTTTAAGGGTGTGACTCATTAAACTTATAAGGCGATATTCACTACACGTCTTAGAATTCGATTTCTTGGGAAGGAGCACAAATGTAGATTTCAACCAGTCCGATGGAATTTGACCAGTATCGTATATCTTATTAAACAGTTCCAATACTACATTCAGGTTGTTCTAGTAAAAACTTTTAAAAATTCGACTGGTATTTAATCGCATCCTGTTGCTTTCCCATCTTTCGTTTGATCTATAGCTTTTATCACCTCACTTTTCAATATTTTTGGTCCATTCAGATCAAGAGTGTTCGTAGAAATATGACGATAATCCGTAAACAAATCTTTTATGTAATTTGCCCAAGTCTGTAACTGTTCTTCTTTATCTACAATAAGTTTGTTGTTCTCGTCTATTAACCTACCAAATTGTTTTTTCTTGTAAGTATAAGTAAACTCCTTGATTTTTTTATGCATGTTAAAACTATCGTGTCTTCGTTCTAGCTCTTCTATCTCTTGACATTTTTCTTGTAACCATTTCTCTTTGGATTCTTTTAACTTTCTGCTGACAGTTCTGTCCAGTTCTTTATATTGTTCGGGATTATTCTTATTTTCCCTCCTTCTGTCCATAAGGTGTAATATTTCATCTGTCATCCATTCGTTCTTCTTCTTCTTTCGCACCGTTGCATATAGCGTCCTTTAATTTGATCCAGTCTCTTTCAACATCATCATTATTGGTTGTTAAAGCAACATTACTATTAATGCTATTTGTAAGCTTGACTTTTATCTCGGGATTTCTAAGTTGATCCATATCTAATCTTTTGTTTTTCTGTTTCTGGATTAAGGTTTTTAGTCTGACTCGTAATTGGGCTACAAGAGGATTATGATCAGAGTTTATATCAGCTCCAGGATATGTTTTGGCTGATATTATTGCGTTACGGAATCGTTTGTTAATTGTTATGAAGTCTATCTGATTTCTAACGATGTACCCAGTCCTGTCCTGTGGTAACCTCCAAGTGTACAATCTTCTTAATGGCTACAGTATTAGTGATAATTAAGTTTTTCTCCTGGCAAAACTGTATTAGTCGATCACCTCGCTCATTTCTTGTTCCCAACCCATACTTGCCAACTACTTCACTGACTTCGCCTTTTCCTACTTTGGAGTTAAAATCTCCCATTACCATGGTTATGTCTTGTTTCTTTAGGTTTTTTATGATTTCGTCTAATTGTTCGTAAAACTCTTCAACTTCTTCATCAGTACACTCAGATGTGGGAGCATAAACCTGAATTATATTTATGTCTAGATCGGTATATGTAAATCGGTATATTTCTCAAATATAAAATATTCAGTGTGAAACATTCACAGTAAAATAATACGAAAACCGTATTGAAACTTTATAGTGGGTTTATGTTTATTGTTTAATTATAAAAGATTTTAATTTAAACGAACGATTTTCAATTTGGAATAGAAATAGAATACTATAAACAGAAATCCAAATATAAAGATTCATATAACATTGTTCATTCGTTAAATAGTGTAATTGATTCAAAATTTTCATTTCTTTTTCAAAAATTTTATCTACCATATTTCAAGTAGTCTAATTTTTGTTTTTTCGAAAAAAATAATCCATTCAAAAATTTAAAACAATCCATCATTAAAATTTACTAATAGACGGAAATTTTATACCGGCATGTGTTTTTTGTGTGACCACGGTTCAGTGGCCTCTTTTTTATTTTTGGATTTTATTATCGGTATCGATTGTGGATTTTTTGTTTATTGTGTTTATGATATGTATACCTCTTGAAAAATTGGGGTACATGTCTCCACGTGGATCTATTAAAGTGGTTACGACTATTATCAGTCCCGAATTACATCCTGTTTTTATGTAATTTTAATAATAGACTGGTTTATTGGCATTAATTTCTTCTTAACAAAATTAATTTAGAAGCAGCTGTGGCAACCTGTTGTAAGGAATAGTAAAACGCATGTCTTTCTTTAGATAACAATAATCTGGTAGAAAGCGAGGTAAATATACTCAGAGGAAGAAAAAAGGGTTTCTTATGCGATACTGTAGACTAGTGCGAAGCTTTATACTGTTTTCTGTATTTTTAAATTTTAAATAACATTTTCAAAATCGAATAAAGTACTAGATCACATGTCATAAGTAAGTTAAAAAAATATCCGTAAGGGGCGCTTACTTTGAGGTTTGGTATTAAATCATAGCCTCATATTATCCCTTAGATTCACACATACATTTTAATACATTTTTGCAGATTTTTAGTCATACCTTTTTAATTTTCTGTCTCAAATATAACCAATGAAAAAACGCAAATTAAATCTTGTTTAAGTCTTATCTTTTCCAAGTTTAAAACAAATTATAGTTGATAAATAGTAACAAGTCACAAACATTATAATATGTAAAATAAAAAAAAATGCTGTCCCACCAGGAATTCAATTGATCAATATAGGTAGATCTATAAATAGGAAAACCATTTTCACACATTGTTACTTATTCTATTTTTAAAATTACAAATCATAAGACAGTTATCAATTATTGCATTTATATAGTTGGCGTTCTGCACACGATGACCTCATTATAACAATTCGGGTCATCATAAAGTGAAGAGAAGATATTCTGTTCAATCCAGAACTCGATGGTTTCCCCCTTTCGCATTGGGTATGTATAATAAAATAAAACGAAGTGTGGTGGTAAGATGCTCCACCTTCAACCCAAACCCACGGTATATCGTTTGAGAGACAAAACTCGACTCTGATGTTGAGGATGGAATTCTACGACCCTTATCTCATACACACATGTCTGGTGATATTTCGTAGATGGCTTGTTCTTGTAAATTAGTTCTTAAAATCGCTGTACCTTTGTACACGTTTAAATATACTGCGGAGAGAAGAGGGGGCTAAAAAGTGCGAAGAATATCGAACAATCAGCCTAATGAGCCATATGTTGAAACTGTTTCTTAGAGTCATCATGGAAGAATTTATAAGAAGTGCGAGGAACAAATATCGGACAGACAGTTCGGCTTCATTAACGCAGTGGGTAGGTACCAGAAAGGCACTTTTCGGAGTACAGGTACTGATTCAAAGATGCAGGGACGTTAACTGCGACGTATACGCGTGCTTGATCGACTATGAAAAGGCATTTGGCAGAGTTCTACATCAAAAGATGATAAAAATTTTAAAAGAGGCAGACCTGGATGACAAAGACCTCAGAATAATTTCAGAACTCTACTGGAATCAGACGCATAAATGAAAATTAACGGAGAAGAAACAGATCACATAAAAATACTACGTGGAGTTAGACAGGGATGTATCCTATCGCCGTTGATATTTAATATGTACTCAGAAAAAATTTTTAACGAGGCTCTTTACGGAATAGACGAAGGCATCCTTCTAAATGGTGAAAGAGTAAACAATGTTAGATATGCCGACGACACCATGGTGATAGCAGATAGTTTAGAGGGACTTCAGAGGCTAATGGACAGAATAAACGAGTACAGTCAACAGTACGGACTAAACATTAATACCCACAAAACGAAACAAATGATTATCAGCAAGGAGAATATAAACGGGGCTCATCTATACATTAATGGGACGCAGATAGAGCGAGTAAAACAGTATTGTTACCTGGGAACTATTATTAACGAACAGTGGAGCAATTTACAGGAAATAAAGTGCCGCATAGGAAAGGCAAGAACGGTCTTTAACAAAATGAGCGCCATCTTCAAAAGTCACAACATATCCCTTGATACAAAAATGAGACATTTGAGATGCTATGTTTTCTCTGTGTTGTTGTACGGGGCGGAGGCATGGACGCTTACAGACACCACTATTAAAAAACTTGAAGCATTTGAGATGTGGCTTTATAGAAGAATGCTGAGAATATCATGGACAGCAAGGATCACGAACAAGGAAGTTCTAGGAAAAATGAAGAAGGAACCAGAGATTGTGTTTACGATCAAACGCATAAAATTGCAATATCTGGGACACGTTATGAGAAATCAGCACCGTTACTCCCTGCTACAGTCTATATTGCAAGGTAAAGTCAAAGGTAAGCGAGGACCCGGTAGAAGGAGAATATCATGGCTGCGGAATTTAAGAACATGGTTTAAGAAAACCTCAACGGAGCTGTTTCGAGCCGCAGCGAGCAAGGTTATGATTGCCAATATGATTTCCAACATCCGAAACGGATAGGAATCACAAGAAGAAGAAGACGAAGAGAATTAAAACTAACAAAAAGTCTTAATATTTTATAAATGTTTATCTATCGTTGCGAAACTGCAACAATATATGGAAATAATTTAGAAGAAATTATATCTTTCACTATTTTTTAAATGTATTCCTTTTTGTCTAAAAGATCTAATATTTCAAAACCCCTATCTGCTGAAATAAGTTCTCCTTCTTGAATATTAATAAGTCCTAAAATTCCGCATTCTTCTGGAATTTTTCTATCTGAAATACTGCGTCCATAAACATTAGATACATACATAATTTCACCGTTACCAAAGCATGCTATTAGTATTTTAAAGGTATTGGTTCCATAATATGTAGAATATGTTGCCTGTTGTATAATAGGATCATTGCTTCGGTCTATTGGAATTTCGGTACAGTCCAAAATAATTTTGTACTGGTCTTCTGAAGTTGTTGCAATGTTCCCAAACGTTATTTTTTTTAAGTCAGTGTAGAGATGCTTCAATCAATTAACAAATATTTTTCGGGTAGTTCGAATATCTACTGCAAGAAATGTAAATAATTTTCTTGAAAAACCAGTAAAATGTTTCAACTGTTCTTCTGATAAAAATTCATAAGAAACTAATTGACTTCTATTCGTACAAGGATTTTCGTATTTGGACAGGCATGTGTTAGTGCATTTTGACCAGACTTATAACGTGAGAATTGATTTTGCCAACTTATGCATTTGTTTAGGTATTTTTTAAATTTATTTATTATCTTTCATAATTTATGGATTTCCGTGAACCTAACAAAACTTTTATTTTGGACGTCTTTATAATAACTATTGAATGAAAGCTTTTTAAATGTCCTTTAAAATTGTCCTTATTTGTCCGAAGTGAAGTTTAGGCAATATCTACAAGCTAATTTGATTTTCAAGAATAGGCCGCATAGAACAGAATAACTTAGAACGGGATCCTATGACATTCACAAAGAATAATACGAGAAAGATAACAATACCACACATAGAATTATCGGAAAACTTAAACCGATAGAAAATAAATGCAACACTTCAACAACATTCAAAATATCAAATAGATTGGGATATTTATTTAAAACTAAACCTAACAAGAACAAGAAATAACATACAGGGTGAGTCATAACTATTGGGACATAGACTAAGGACAGGTTATTTGGACCAAAATATGGCTATTGGGCCAAATATGCCTTAATAAAATGTTGCCGAGAAAAAAGATACAGGGTGTTAAAGTTAATTTTTGTTTTTCGTTTTTTGCTAATAGTTTCCCTGTATATTTATAAATTGCTATCAAAATTGGCACAGAGGCATAATCTTAGACAAGAAATAGTATTTTATTTACAATTCCACTATTAAATACCAAACTAATAAACAAAGTTGCAACTAACATAAGGTTTCTGTTTTGACGATAAATCAATCAATCTAAACACACTTTAACTTAAAAGAACTTACAAAAACTCAAATGCGATGTTTGATCAGAATACGCTGGCAAAACTGTAACCGTCGTGGAAGATCTGTTGGAAGTAAATTTTGAACAGGAGTGAAGTGATAAGGATGGAGGTTTTCTTTTTTTAGAATTCTAACAATAGACGACTGACTTACTCCTGTTGCTGCTGAGAGATGTCGTGAACTTATTTCAGGATTTTCATCTACTCGAACCAAAAGTTCATCTTCTTGATTAGGTGTGATTTGTTTCGGTCGACCACCCCATTTTTAGTGAAATGACCAGTTTCACCTAACTACGATATAATCTGCAAAGTTTGTTTGTTGCCTTCTGTTTGCGTATAACACTCCATGACCATTCTGTGCGAATACGCAAATCATATCTCGCATTTCTTCATTAGTAAAATGATTGTGACGAGGCATTTCAATCAAAAAAGTAATGATTACTTTTAAAAAATGCAACATTACACTACACGGTCACATCAAAAATAATTTACTCTGAACAAATGACATTTACCAACAACAATTATCTGACAGTCCAAAGCATACTTTTCATAAATGAAATAATATTTGAAATCCTTTTTTAAGACTCTAAGCAGTTCGTTGAAATTATCATGTTTAAACAAGAGTACCGATTTTACGTAAAAATGATGTTTACGTCATATTTTCTAATAAAAATACTATTTCTTGTCTAAGATTATGCCTCTGTGCTAATTTGATAGCAATTTATAAATATACAGGGAAACTATTAGCAAAAAACGAAAAACAAAAATTAACTTTAACACCCTGTATCTTTTTTTTCATCAACATTTTATTAAGGCGTATTTGGCCCAATAGCCATATTTTGGTCCAAATAACCTATCCTTAGTCTATGTCCCAATAGTAATGACTCACCCTGTATAATTGTATTTACAAAATACCTTGTGAATGTGAATGTAAAGATTCTATTTAGGTGAAATATCAATATCTTTAAATGTTAGAATAAGTGAATATCAATTTTATATTAAAAATAGAGAATTTGATAGATCTCAAATATGTAAACACGCATGGAAAATGAACAAAGAGTTCAGTGGAAAGATTCAAGTAGAGTCCTTAAAGAAACAGATAATAAAAAGAGAAAAATCTAAGAAGCAGGTTTTATGACGTAGGATGCACTAGAATCTGAAATTGGGTAGGCACCGTTAAGATAGGCAAAATGCCCTCGCTCCAAGAATTCAATTTTTTCCGTTCTATGTGGCTCAGCTCTTTTTTTTATAAAAGCGTATAACTTTTTTTTAAGATGGCCGCAGGCCTAATTTTTTTTATTTTGTTTATTTTACCAAAAAATATATTCTGATGTATTCCAGATATTTCCGTAAGGTGAGCCACCTTCGTGCGCCCGAAAAACTAGATTTTTAAAGGTTTTTGGGGGTTTCCCCATTTTATAGAAACGAAATAGGTAAAATCAAGGATTTTTTATAGAATATACATAATTTAAAGTAACTTAGTCCTTTAGAATATTCAAAAATTGAACTCAACACCTTTAAACCATAAAAAACAGGATTTTATTCAGGGTTAATCGCATTTTTTATATCTTTACAAACTGAATTAATGCGTCTAAAATTCATATTTAAAAACTGTATGAAAAATAATATTTTTAGAGCTTAAACAAGCAAATACAATCATCGTGTATGTCACAAACAAATTTTCATAGGTTATTCAGGGGATTTTTACTGGATTTATTCAACTGTTTTATCTTTCTACATCATTTAACAGCATAATTTCAAACATTTTATAAAATAACATGAGACGATGTATTTCCCATATTCAAAGAAGCTAGAGATTTCTTGAAATCTGAGAAAACCGGTTTTCAAGTGTTTTTGGGTGTTTTACTTCATTTTTCTAATTTTTTGCCGTTATGCATCATTAAATGATGATAGAAAAATATATACAATCATATTTTAAGCAAAAACCGGTTTTCAAATATTTTTTGAAGTTTGTACTGGATTTTTCCATCTTTTATCACCTTAAAACACTATTAAGCCGCATTTCAAAGAACGTTCAAAACCAATTTTATTCAAAACGATGCTATAATACTGCATAGAATATTGAAAAATCCAAGTATATTTAAGGAACGTGACATCTTTGTATTAGATAGAGGTTTCCGAGATATCGTACTTCCCCTAGAAAGCAAAGGCTTCAAAGTATTGATGCCAGCCTTAAAAGGTAAAAGAATCCAACTTACAGTTTAGGCATTTAATGCTTCTAGGTCAGTTACTAAGGTCAGGTGGGCGGTTGAGGCATAACGCAGAATCATTGCTCAAAAATGGAAGCTTTTACATCACCAGCTTTATAGTTTTTTGTTGCACAATGCACATCTATACTGTCAGATAGCCTACTTCCTGTACAATTTATTTGAAAAAGATTGAACTTCGATAAACATGAAACTCAAAAAGTTATTGCAAGAATCGAACAAATGAAAGATTTGAAAAATACTTTAGTTCTTTAGTCGAAGAACAAAACTGGAACAGAAAACTTGTACCTTTCCAAAAATCCTCTTCAAATTAAATAACTGACTTTGAAAAGTTAAACTATTCTTTACTGGATCGTACGTACTACACTAGGCAATATCTTATTTAGCTGAAATGATTCAAGAAGACGATAACTTAAAAATCTATTAATTTTATTGGCAATATGAGAAAAAAATAGATGATTGTGGAAAGTTTTAAACGATACTGCTGGAGTTGCGCAAACATCAACAAAACCATAGGTTGTTCTTCGCATGTGGCCGCCTTAATATACTATTTATCGCATGGAAGACATTAATTATTGGCAAAAATCATAAAGCTAGCAAAACATCTTACAAAACGCTTTGATAATACATACGTTATACCTGTAATGGAGGAAGACAGCGATGAAGACTAAAAAGTACATGGCTACAAGATCAATGCTTAGAAATAGAATCCTAGAACAGAAGCATGACACTTTTAACCTACATAAAAAGATCAAAAACTTAACGGGAGGAAACGGATCACGAAGTTATAACTTAATACATGGAAGAATTAGTCAAGGAAGAGCAAGAAACAGAAGTCAGTTTTTCTGGATGTACAGGACCAGAAATAACGCTCAGTGAAGTAACATATGCAACAAAAAGACTAAAAACTAACAAAGCACCTGGACCTGATAACATACAAGCTGAAATATTGAAATTATTTGAAAACAACCAACTCAAACTGCTAACGAGTCTACTGAACAAAATCTATGAAACTGCAGAATTTCCTACAGATTTACTAGTTTCCACCTTCATCCCTCTTCCCAAAAACGCAAATGCCACCAGATGCTCTGATTACAGAATTATAAGCCTAATGAGCCATGCACTAAAAATCCTTCTCGTTATTCACTCTCGCATATATAGAAAAACATTAGCAGTGTTCAGTTTGGGTTTAGAAGCGGACTAGGAACGCGAAGGGCCCTCCCTATTTTCCATACAAGTATTGATACAAAGAGCTTGAGACGTAAATTGCGAAGTCTACGCGTGCTTTATAGACTGAAAAAGTATTTGACAAGGTGCAACATCAAAAATTATTTCAGATACTGAAACAATCTGATATTGATGACAAAGATTTACGCCCAATTAAACAACGAAACTTCACAAGAATTCACGATAAAACGGTTAGTACGTCAGAGCTGCATTTTGTCACCGACGTTGTTCAATACTTACTCGGAAATGCTGTTCAGGGAAGCTATTGATGGTTTAAGAGAAGGTATAAAGAAGGTGACAGATACGGCATGAAATTAAACTGTAAAAAGACCAAAATTCTTGTAGTAAGTAAAAACGACGTAATACAGCACCAATTCACAGCTAATAATGAACCCTTGAAAATAGTCGACAAAATTACATATCTTGGATGCAGCCTAAATAATGAATGGGACCACTCACAGGAAATAAGGCGTCGTATAGAAAAGGCGAGAGCTGTCTTCAATCGCCTCAGGAAGATTTTATGTAATATGCACCTGAACATTGATATAAGAACACGAGTCTTGAGATACTATGTATTTTCTACCCTTTTATATGGAATCGAAGCCTGAACCTTGACGGAGGCAACATCCAAACGATTAGAAGCCTTCGAAATGTGGTGATACCGCCGCATGCTCAGAATTTCCTATATCCATCATGTTACAAACAACACCGTGATCCAACGTATGAATAAAGATCTGGAAATTATGCGTATCGTGAAATATCAGAAAGATGACATACTTAAGGCATGTGATGCGCAATGAGAAGTATCAACTAATTCAAATAATTTTACAAGGCAAGATAGAAGGCAAAAGATCTCAAGGGCGCAGAAGGACATCGTGGTTGAAGAACATCAGACAGTGGGCAGGAATGACTACCATACATCTATTTAGAGCAGCTGTCAACAAAGTTGTATGGACCAACGTGATTGCCAACATCCACAGAGGATAGGCACCAAAAGAAGAAGATCCAACTCAAAAATGTCAACATGACTTATATTCTAATTTTATACAAAAATATTGTAAACATTAAATTATTTCTTAACCCAGATATTACTGAAACTTTTATTGTTAACATTTTGAATTAATTTCGAATTTTCATGGAAATTATAGCATATGGAACCAAAAAACACAATCATATATTTTTTTATGACGATACCTGTCAAGTTTTGACATGTTCTTTTAAAAGGACGGTAGTAATATACGGTACCAGATATCATATATATTTTATTAGTATCAATTTACAAAGAATGAAAGGATTTAAAACAAAATTTTGGATGTAAAGGTATTTTGCACTTTTCACACAAAAACTGGACTTTTTGTGACAATATCCACATCGCGATTGCTTTTCTTGATAAAGAACCAAGTGGTTAATACCGTCATATCTTGAATTGGCTACCGAATTCGAATTCCGCTTAGAAGGTCCGCGTTTTGTTTCTTTTTTAAAAGTTTCCAAAATATTAGTTGCAATAGATCTTCTAAATTCAAGTTGATCCAGTTTACCGTCTTGAGTTTTGTGAATCTGCCACGCATTTTGAATAGCCATATCAACGCAATGAGCAAAAAGGGGAAAATACCATTTCTTTCCTCTTATGGACACTCGATATAAACTGATGTTCTGGTCACTGCGATCAACGCCACCCATGAAGTTATTGTATATTCTAACAATATTTGGTTGAGGAACTTGAATATGTTTTTTCTCTGCTTGTGAAAATCTCTTTACAGAGAAGCAAGGCATTACTGGTACAAAATTGGAAGCAATAGAAACGATATTATTATCATGCCAGCGGCAAACCACTATTCCTGTATTTTTATCAAGACGATACTCGTATTTACCACGTTCAGTTTTTTTCATAATAGATGAACAGGGTAAAGGGCATTTCATGGTGCGATTTTCCCTTACAGTGCCTGTACCAAATATGCCTCTTTGTTTTAGCTCATGCAGTAAATGAATAGAAGTAAAATAATTATCAAAAATAAGATGGAATCGCCTTTGAGGCCATACTTCATTCAATCTGTCTGCATAGGATAGAACTACTGATGCACCCAATCCAAGGACTTTATATTGTTCAGGTATTGTAGTGGAATTACCTTGGTAAGGAGAAAACCAAACTATGTATCCCAGACGAAGGGCTCCTACCCACATTTTGTACCCCCAACGGATTGGTTTTCCCCTGATGAATTGTTTTGTGGGATGGCGACCAAAATACGGAACCATTGCCTCATCTATGCTGTGATGTTGTTCTAAAGGGGAAAATTGTATAAATTTTTTGTTTATTACGTCGAACAGGGGTCGCATCTTGGCAAATCTATCAAATTTATCTAATGACAAGTTATTGCAAACATGCAAAACTTTCATTATGTGGGAAAATCTATCCCTAGATATAGCAGCTACCACCATTGCGTTGTGCGAATCGTCACGATTTTCCCAGTACATGTACCTTTTCGGCACAACCACATAACCACTCAATACAAGAACGCCTATAAAACATCGAATCTCATTTTGAGTAATGTCGTTCAAAAGATTTCTTTGTCCTGCGTAGATGTTAGTGTATTCGGTAACCAAATTGATGACTTCATCATCAAAAAACAAATTGAAAATTTCCATCGGCGACTGAGTCATTTTCGGTCCAAATTGAGTTTTCCAGTAAGTACAATCAGGGTGTTGATACAAGTCTCCTTGAATCCAGTGTGCAGATATTCTCTTCTCTAATTGATGGGGCAGCTTTTCCTTGGAAAGAAACAAAGCCAATGGTATATTGTCATCATCCGAATCTTCTTCTGGTAGGCTGGAATTCACAGAATCTTGTGGTAATTCAGTCGCGTTGTCAAAAACAAGTTCTACATCGTTTCTCATCTGACTACCCGGTAAATTATTTATTGTAGTTAGTTCTTCATCGCCGGAGTCGCAATCGGTGACATCATCATTGGCATTTTCTGGGGGAAATATGATCAAACCATCTGGAGGGACTGGGATTTCATCAGAATCAAGCTCTTCTAATAGCTCATGCAATTTGAGAGGCCTCCTGAAACAATACGCACGTTGGTAGTACTAATTACTACCGTCCTTTTAAAAGAACAAAATGAAATCCCAAGCGGCGAGCCTTTGAAACAACGTGACAACTATTCGAGCCAAGAATATACGTACATAAGTCCCTATTATACAATAATCCACATGCCAACCATCTATCAATTGGTACATAATTTACACTGCCTTTTAAAAGGACGGTAGTAATATCTGAACTCTTTTATGACAAGTGATAGCAGGCAAAGGTGTGACGTAAGATTGTTGTGTCTGGTAGATTTTTCCTGTGTGATATCGGATATTTTGAACAGAGTGGAAGGAGAAAGATAAATAAGTAGACCACACAGAAGAAAATAAACACTTATCATTGAAAGCAAATTTTTTTATAATTGGTTTTACAAATTTAAGATTAAAGTTTACGTCAGCGAAATGATTAAAGTCAAGAACTACTTCTTTTCAAATTGGCTAATTATAATTCAAATTAATATGATAATATACTTAAATAAACAATTAAAGGTGACTTTAACTTGAAGTAAACTGTCTAGAATAGTCAAACAATTGGATATTATTTAAGTTGAATTAAAAACAAACTTAGATATACATATCTCGTGTATACCAGCTACCATAATAAAAAACATGATTAATAAAAGTAAATATGATTAGGTACTACAAAAAAAAAATTGTCCAAAACTGTAGCTCTTCACAGAAGCTATGAGAAGTAATAAACGATTTTATTAAAGCCTTAATCTAAAGTTTATATTATGTTGTAGAATTATTTTGTATTAACACAAGTTGTTTTGTTTTTTATTCACGATTAGTTTTGTAAAAACGAAAGCAGTATTTTTATATTAAAATAAATTTATTGTTGCTCAAAATATATTTATTAAAACACTCTGAAAATTCATTGTTTTATTCATCATTTATACATTATTATTTATATTAATACCTCTATTAATTTTAATATCAAATTTCAATTTTTCTTTTTTTTTATTATGACAACTACTGGTTTTTTTAAGTACTTACTGAAATGTCCAAATAACAGATAATTCTTATGAATACTGTAATGTAACAAAAAAGGCGCTGGTTTCTCTGAACACACGTCAGCGGAGACGGACAACGGCTGCCGTCAACTTTTGAATGCTACGCGCTACGCCTTGCACTTGGTTTCTCAGACACCAAGGCTGCCAGGTGTAGGGATTTACCCCGAATCTAGGGATATTTCAGTATAAAAGGGACAAAGGGATTTTTTGATATTTAGTGTAAAATCTAGGGATTTTGACCGGCTCAAATATTTACCTACATAAGCCTATTATAATCTAATTTTCTTTAATTCAGGTTTAAAACCACTTCGTATTAACAGTATTAAATAAGCGATCTTTCATTACAAATAATTAAACTACTAGTAAACTACTAAAGGATTCTATTATTAGATGTTGCTAACTGTACACGTTCTTGGAATCTTTATTTTATACTACCAAAACCAAATAGATTTCTGCCAAAAATAGATTCCTATATATTTTCAGAAAGGAGAAGCAAATTCTGCAGCAGGAATTAGGGGATTTACAAAAATCTTAGGTTTTATAAAATAAATAATTAGGGGATTTACAGTAGGAATCGGGTGAATTACAGGATTCGTGGAAATTCTTCTTCTTCTTGATGTGCCTATCCGTTACGAATGTTGGCGATCAGCATGGCAATCTTTTTCTTATCTGCAGCAGCGCAGAAAAGCTGCACAGATGTTGTGTTGAACCAGATTCTGAGGTTCTTTAACCAAGATGTTCTTCTTCTTCCTGGACGTCGCTTTCCAAATATTTTTCCTTGCCGGGTGGCTTGAAGGAGAGCATATCTGGATTCATTTCGCATAATATGTCCGAATAATTGTAACTTTCGAGATTTATTGGTGGTCAGTACCTTTCGGTTCTTATTCATTCTGCTGAGGACCTCCTCATTTGTGACTCGGTTAGTCCACGGGATCTTAAGTATTTTCCGATATAGCCACATCTCAAATGCTTCCAGTTTTTTGCACATATCTTCGTTCAAGGTCCACGATTCAACACCATAAAAAAGTACAGAGAAGACGTAGCATCGCAGCATTCTTACTTTTGTGTCAAGAGAGAGGTTGTGACTCTTGAAGAAGGCCCCCATCCGATTGAAGGTGGATCTAGCTTTTCCGATGCGTGCTCTAATCTCCTGGCTGTTGGTCCATTCTTCATTTATGATTGTGCCGAGGTAGTTGTAGTGTGTCACTCTTTTAACAGATTGGTTGACTTAGAATTGACCTTCTGTTATCCTTTTCTTGCTAATTATTATAAGCTTTGTCTTCTTAACGTTTATATTGAGTCCATATTGTTGACTGTAATACGTGATTTTGTTCAGAACTTGTAGGTCTTCTAAGTTGTCCGCAAATACTATGGTATTATCTGCATATCTGATGTTGTTTAGCCGGTAACCATTTAGTAGAATACCTTTTTCAGTTTTGTGTAAAGCTTCGATAAATATTCTTTCAGAGTACAGATTGAAGATTAGAGGAGACAAAATACAGCCTTGCCCCACTCCACGCATGATTTTCACATAGTCAGTGTGTTAATCTTCAACTCTGAGATTTGCTGTCTGATTCCAGTAAAGATTTCTAATTATTTTCAGATCTTGATTGTTAATTCCTGCTTCTTTTAGTATTTGCATCATCTTGGCGTGCTGCACTCGATCAAACGCTTTCTCGTAATCAACCAGACATGCGTATACGTAGCAGTTGACGTCTCTGCGTCTCTGGAATAAGAACAAAGCCTCTTTAGTACCAACATCATTTGTGAATCCGAACTGGTTGGGGGAAATTTGACTTTCACAGAGCTTGTAGATTCTCTTATGAATTATCTTTAGAAACAATTTTCGGAGATGACTCATGAGGCTTATAGTACGGTAATCTGCGCATTTTTGGCTCCTGGTTCTTTTTGGATAATATATATATATATATATATATATATATATATATATATATATATATATATATATATATATTTCGTGAAAATATATAAATAAAATTCTATGCTTCACCGTCTCATTTCTCTTCAAGTTGTATTTTGTATTAATTTTATTAAGTGAATAATACATAATAATAAATTAAATGGAATATTCAATGCCATAAATAAGTACGTTATTCCCTTTTTGTTAAATTTATTCAAATCATCGCTATTGTACCGTTTAAAAATATGTTTTTCAGTAGCGCACCTAGAATTTTCCTCTGGGGGGTTTTGGTTGGGAACCAAAATTTTTTTATGCTACCTCCACCATTTTAAGTCCGTAAAATTTGTGAATAACAATGTCGGAAGGGTCCTGTGGGGGGTGTTAACCCCAACCCCCCCCCCCGTGCGCCACTGATGTTTTTGAAATAAAGATATAAAACAACAATTATTTTTTATGTCCTTGTTATTATATTAGGCAACTATCAGTACATCCCATCATTTTATTCAGAATTAGGCAACCATGTATACATTCATTCCAATCTAGGGATATTTTAATGTTCAATTTAGGGTGGACAAAAATTTTCACCTGGCAACCCTGTACAGACACGCCAGCGGTCACGGCTAGCGTCGACGGTTGGCGTCTACCCGCTGAGTTTGTCGGTGTCGGTTCATATGGTTTCGAAGCATTGCAGCTGGTGGACGTTATGACGGACGAACGCAAAATGAAAAAAGAACAGGATGAATTGTTAATTGAATTAGTGCGAAGCCATTCAATTTTGTATGATGCCGCTCATGTTAATTATAAAAATAATATTTTAAAACATAAAGTTTGGGAGGAGATTGCTCAAATACTTAAAATTCCAGGTAAGTGTTTTTTTTATTATTTTATGTTACAAAAAATATATATTTATATTTATAGGTATACATACAAAAAATGTAATAATTAATTTAAACATAATTTTAAATTATAACAATTATACAACGCGAGACTGCCAAGTGACCCTTCCAGATGGCGAACACAAGTAATCTTTTAATTCGTTTCTTAAATGCATCTGCTGCTACAACAGCAGTTCCACCATTCCGTTTCAAAGAAATTAAATTATTGGGAATGCCGTTATTTGTATTGCTGTTATATGAATGTTTCGGTTTGTCGTCTATTACATATTATGCAAACAGCAAGTAGCAAGTATTACATAATATTGTGCTTGTTTAAGCATTATCGCCGTATGGAATACCGAAAAGTGTTTGATAGCATTCCAAACGCACTTTCGACTGTTCTTCGGGCCCTACTCAACCGGTAGTTGTATTGTCGTTTTTCTGTATCCATTTCACTTTGAGCGTTAGGATATGGTTTCATAAGGCGAGGTAACAATTTGAATCCTCCGTCTCCTATTAGAAAATGTGGAAGAAAGATATTTGATCCGGGCAATTTTGCATCATTCGGAAAGGGAAATGTCCCATTTTCAATCTGTTTTCCTAATTTTGATTTAGAAAAAATACCACTATCTCCCTCTTTTCCATAAGATCCAATATCAACATAGAGAAATTTACAATTTGCATCTACTAAGGCTAACAAAACAATGGAAAAAAACTGTTTGTAATTGTAGAATAAGGATCCACTGTTCGATGGACATTTTATTCGGCAATGTTTGCCGTCTAAAGCACCACAGCAATTGGGAAAATTCCATTTATCTAAAAACTCTTTGGCAACAACTTCCAATTTGCTTCTTGTCAATTTTGGTAAATGTAGAGGTTTCATGTGTTTACAAATCGCTTTTAATGTGTTTTCAATATTTTTGATATGTGACAGTGAGAGATACGAAATTGAAATGCTAGTGATCGAAGACTTTCTCCAGTGGCCAAAAACCTGTAAAAAAAACTATATTTAGAAACGAATCCATAATTTATTTCAAATCATAACACTATATAGATATATCTTTAGTTTCAGATGCCAAAAAAAGATGGAAGCATATTAGGGACCATTACATGAAAAAAACAAAGACGGACACCGGTACAGGCCAGGCAAGAAACAAACGTACATGGGAGTATATGTCCCAATTAACTTTTCTTACCCAAATTCAATCGCAGAGAAGAACTTTAACGAACGAAGAAGAAGAAGAATCAAACGTGGAACTTCTTGGAGATGTAAACACTAATTTAATAGAATCAGAGACTGAAGAAGGTACACCGGGGACGGAAGATAGTGTAGAGGAGTCCCAAGATCTATTAGAGAATCAAAAAAGGAGAGAAACTCAACAGAATCAACAAGCTTTCACTCCCTCAAGAAAAAAATTGAAAATGTCTCATGAAAATTTGATCAGTATTTTGGGAAAGAGGCAGCAAGTGAATGATCAGTTGTTTCAAAAATTTTTAGCGCAGACAGAAACTGTAGCAGAAAAATCTGCTATTCATAAATTTTTCGAGTCCATGGCTGATACTGTTTCAAACTTTCCGCCACATCTTATTGCTGAAACTAGGCTACAAGTTTGTAAAATAGTAACAGAGATGGAACTGAAAATGCATAATAAACAGTGGCGTACTACTGCGACAGCATTTCCATCAACCTCGTCATAAACAGCTATGCAATCAAGTGACTCATGTGATAGTTGGTTACTTACCCAAATTTAGTTTTAAAGGTATTGTACTTAAGAGTATGTAAATATTAGTTTTAATTTAATTGTAATTTTATATGACGTAAAATAAAGTTTTATCGTTCAACATGCATATATATGATAATAAAGAAATATTTAAAAACACTATATTGACAATATTTTTAAAAAATACTCGACGAACGTTTTGATAATAAGCTTAGCCACATTCAGTGTAGTGGTTTTGAATATTTTCTTGTGAAATTATTACTAAAATTCCAATTAACAATTTGGTCCTATATATTGCTAAAAAATAACTTACCTCAATGTCACTGCTAACTTTTGAGAAGGTAAAATAGGATGTGGATATCTATTTGTTGATTTTACCGAAAGGTCACGTTCAACTAAATTTAGCACTGTTTTAAACTGTTTTTGTGATAGTCGAAAATATTGTATGAATTTTTCATTACCATATTTAAGACGCGTATGAATCAAGTTACTAAATGTCCCTAAAATATAATAGATTATATCGCTGCACCAATCAGGTTTAGAAACTCCATCAAAGCCGTAAAAAATTACCCGGGTGCGGACGTAGCATCAGACCACAATCCGGTGGTATGTAGTTTGAAGTAAAGTTAAAAAAGCCAAATGTAAAGAACAGGCCCGAAACGCTAGATATTAGGAAGCTTTCCAACAATAATATTAAACAACAGATGCAGGAGAATTTAAATACCGAAATATCAAAAATCCTTAAAAATAACAATGAACCGCTGGAAAAGTGAAGTGAAATTAAAGAAGAGATTAGGACTTCAAGCACTAAGTTTTTTACTACCTGATAAGAGAAAAAAGAAAGACTGGATGACTGCAGAAATCCTTGACATGATGGAAGAGAGACGGATATATAAAACTAAAGATACTGCCAAATACCGTGAAACCCATAGACAAATAAGAGCTGAGATAAGAAAAACTAAAGAGAAATGGTTCTCGGAGAGATGCGAAGAAATCGAACAGTGCGAAAAGGTATACGACTATCACAATATGCATAAGAAGTTAAAGAAACTCACAACAAAGAAAAGCTACAATATTTTATCGAAAGGGCTGTGCGATGATAATGGAAATCTACAACTAGACTCCGACAAAATAGTTAGAATCTGAGAAACTTATGTGGAACAACTGTTTAATGATGACCGTCCTAGTGGGTATACACTGAGCAATTATGATATTGGCCCTTCTATTCCAAAATCAGAAGTGGAGAATGCTATAAAGGGTCTTAAAAATAACAAAAGACCAGGCAACGATAACGTATACGGGGAAATATTGAAAATGCTGTGCGAAACAAACAGTCAATTTCTAGACTCACTCGTCAGACTCTTTAACAATATTTATAACAGCGAGGAGTTTCCTGAAGACTGGCTAGAGTCAACTTTTGTTGCCTTCAGCGAAAAAACCAAAAGCAAAGTCTTGTGATCAACATCGGATGATAAGTCTAATTAACCACATTTCGAAGGCATACACCAAGGTTATTTACAACAGAATAAGCAAAAAATACGAGGATAACATTGGAGATTCGTAGTTTGGGTTTCGAAATTCTCTTATGACAAGAGAAGCACTTTTTAGTCTACAGGTACTCATCCAGCGCTGCAGAGATATGAACAAAGACGTGTACATATGTTTTATAGACTACGCAAAAGCATTTGATAACGTAAAGCACGAAAAGATAATTGAGTTAAAATTAAACATACAATAAACTTCAATTGTATGTTTAATTTTAAGTTTTTGATATTCTGCAATTGTTGGATAGACCAAAATTTGACGAAATGCTCCTGAAGATGCTCTAGGAAGCGAAAGTACTTGGGCAAGATTTAATTAATAAAACAGTGCTCGATATCTGCCTTTCATTTTATCAAGGTTAATAAATATATACCGAAAAAACTTATTACTTATATTTTAAATAAGTTGCTAGATATATACGTATATTAATTTCTGCATTTAACATATTACTTTGGTTGATTTGCGAGCCTAGATATATGAACTCTCTTACTTCTTCGAAAGAATCTGTTCTAACAATTAAATCTTCGGGTTTTGCTACTTGCTTCCCGTTTGTCACCTTCATATACTTACTAGTGTGCTAGTTACTAGTATTAACGTGTAGCATCATTCTTTTTACTGCTTCTTTCAATGCCATACACGATTGGACCATGTCCGCCTTACTTCTTGCTATGATATTGATGTCATCCGCATACGCTTGTATTTATATCCTCGTATTAATAATAGTTACATATGTTACGAAACCTCAGGAACTATTAGCTGGACGGAACTCACGACGACGATTCTACAAACGAAAAATGGAATTAAGATTAAAAACATGGAATACCCCAACCCTCTACCGAACTGGAGCACTCACATATTTACTAGACATAGTGAACACGTACAAAGTAGAGCATTTAGCACTGCAGGAAATGTGGTGGAGGGAACTGGCTTTCTTGACAAGAGAACCCATTCCGTATATTATAGCTGCAATGAAATCCAACACATAGATGGGGTGGGATAAACCGAAGAACAAAAAGGCTTATTATCGACTTTAAAGCCTAGAGTTAAAGAATGTGTTATTTGCGCTTAAAAGGGAAATTCTTTAATTAAAGTTTGATCAATGCACATTACCCAACTGATGATAAACTAGAGTAAATAAAGGAACAGTTCTTTGAAGACCTAGAGCAAGCTATAGGAAGGCATAGCCTACACAACATGAGAAACGATAATGGATTACGACTGATAAACTTGGCAGCAGCACTCAATATGACAGTCGCTAGCACCTATTTTGAACACAAGAACATACACAAGGTAACCTGGACCTCTCCTGATGAATGAACAACGAGTCAGATTGATCACATCTTAATAGATTCAAGGCATAGAACAGAAGTAATAAACTGCAGAAGTTATAGAGGTGCAAACATCTACTCAGATCATTGCCTAGTGATCTCAACATTGAGGCCTAGAATTTCAAACACCAGTAAAGAAAATTACATGGATAAAAAAAGGAATGTACAAAAGCAGAGATATGCGATAATTGCAGAACGGTACTCGGAAAACATCACCAAAAGGCTAAGGAATCAAAATGTAAATAAAAAAAAGGCCAGATAGATATAGATTCCTACTAAACCACAATAAAGGAAGACATTGAAGTAGCAGAGAAAGATAAAATAGGAACACAAATTTGTGCCCGTAAAAATCATTGGTTTCACGATGAATACAAGAATGCAACAAAAGAAAGAAAAAAATGAAGCCTACAGAAAGATACTTACCCGATGAACTAGAACAACTGTAGATAATTACCAGACAAAGAAAAGAGAAGCAAGGAGGATACACAAAAGAAAAAAACGAAACCACCTAAATGATAAACTGAAATATATGGAAAACCTCAACGGAGAGAAAGAATTCAGAGCATTCTATAAGAAAGTTAATGTCAACAGAAAAGAATTCTAGGCAATTACAGGACAACGCAGAAGTCAAAACGGCGACCTATTAACAACAAGAAAAGATATATTGAATAGATGGGAGGAATACTTTAACCAGGCACTTAATATAGAGGAAGAAAAAAAAAAAAAAGAAAAAAAAGAAAGATATGAGGTGAGGGGAATAGACGAGAGGGAAGAGGAACCACCAACGACTCTTGAAGTTAGAGATACATTAAAAAAACTAGCCAGAAACAAATCATCCGAAATAGTTAATCTCCCAGCTGAACTATATAAAGAAGGTGACCATGATATCATAATGGCATTACAGCAGCTTATAAAAGAAATAGGAGAAATCCCTCCCCAATAATTAAAATATTGGAATACTTTGCACCATACACAAAAAAGGAGATATCTTTGAATACTCTAACCACAGTGGAATTACGCTTCTTAATGCAACGAATAAAATATTTTCCACAGTACTATGTCACCGTATGGCACCATATGCAGAACAGATAGTAGGAAAAAGCTGGTTTTAGAGGTGATAAATGACAATTCATCAGATTGCAAACCTAAAACAAATTTTGGAAAAAACACTGAAATATGACGTTGATACTTATCACATATTTATAGACTACAAAGCAGCCTACGACTCTGTGAATAGAAGAAAAAGTTTAAAGTAATGAAAGAATTAGGAATACCAAATCAGTTGGTAAATTTAACAAAACTAACCATTGAAAAACCTTTTAAAACAAATAACGGGCTGCGCCAAGGAGACCCTCTCTCCTGTATACTGTTCAATCTGGCTCTGGAAAAAGTAATAAGTATGTCACCAATCACAACCACTGGTTCAATATATAATAAATCAGTGCAAACCTGGCCACAGAATAATAACAATCAGAATGTCCACTCTCAGATGCCGCCTTTGAAGTTTTTCAGCACGCGCGCCATGTTTTAGAAGGAAACACATAACACAGACAACATATGATTTGTGAGGTTATGTAATTGTTTATATTTATGTTTAATTATATTATATTTATGTTATTATATTTAACAATGTTAATATAATTGTATAGTATGTCTATGATTGCCGTAAGTCAATTAAACCGGGTTAAGTTTTCTATGCACACCACATAAACAACACTGGTTCCCTCTAAAACATGGCGGAACGTCTGCGCGAAGGAGATGCGCGTACTTAATTTTCCATGGAGAGTGGCATTCTGATTGTTTATTATTCTGTGTCCTGGCCTATGCTGCTGTTATCAATATTGTTGGGAGAACGGAAAACGCTGGACGAGAGGCGTATGTAGCATTAAAAGAATCAGCTATAAACATAGGTTTAATCATAAATACCAACAAAACAAAGTATATAAAATAAGCATGCAACCACAAATCCTACAACCACTTGTTATAGTAAACGACGTCATCGAAGCAGTGAACGAATTTGTACACCTGGGAGCGCTCCTTAACCCTGAAGATAATACTACCACAGAGATTAATCGCAGAATTTTCATGGCCAACAGATGCTATTTTGGGCTCAATCTTCTCTTTAAACATACAATTATATCGAGAAATACAAAAATAAAACTCTACAAAACAATAATACGCCAGTCTCATATGGTTCAGAGATCTGGACTCTAACAAAAAATAATGAAAACATGTTAGGACGTTTTAAAAGAAAAATACTAAGGCCAATCTATGGAGCAGTGAATGACAATGGAGTGTGCAGAAGACGATACAATTTTAAACTTTATAGAATATACCAGGAACCAGATATCCTAAAACATATAGGACGTCAGGTGGATAGGGCATGTAATACGGATGAAACAAAATGGTCCAGCTAAAAAAACGCTCTTGATAGAAACATTATTCAGAAAAGAATAGGAAGACCAAGAACAAGGTTCCTTGATAACATCGGTGAAGACATGAGAAATATAGGAATACGTGCTTGGCGGAGAAAGGCGATGGATAAGGACGACTGGAGAGAAATTCTTGAGGAGGCTAGGACCCAGGCAGGGTTGTAAAGCTAGAATAATGATCATATTAATAATAGTTCCTCTTGTTGTTATTCCAGAGTTTCTAATAGCTTTCTCTAGGGCAATCTTAAATAGAAGGCACGATAGGCTATCTTCCTGTCGAAGTCCTATTTGTGTCTGGAAAATCCTTGATAATGCCATCTGCTCCAGAAGCCTTGTTTCCTTTCAATTTTTGTATTGCTTTGATGACATCTTTCCTGTTGGGATGTTTTTCTTTCTCTTTTTCGTCTTCCATGCCTCAAGCTGAATTTCTGCTTCTTGTAATCTCATCTCACTTCTTATATTTAGTATCTGGTCCTGATCGCTAATGATCTCTCCTGATGTTTCTTACTATTGATGATCGAAGTTTAAATTCCTTTTTGTACTGGTTAACCTTCTTATAGGGCATACTATGGACTCCAAAAGCATTTCCACTCAAGAAACATTCAAAGAAAAACTAAAATTATTATATACAAAACATAGCTGAGGCCGGTCCTCACATATGGAGCAGAAACATGGACTCTAACGCAGAAAGATGAAAGACTTTTGGGAATATTTGAGCGTAAAATACTCCGCAAAATATTTGGAGCTGTAAACGACCAAGGGCAGTGGCGCAGAAGATATAATTTTGAATTGTATCAGCTCTTTGATGAGCCAGATGTCATAACGTTCATTAAAACACAGCGACTTAGATGGGTTGGACACATAATACGAATGCCAGAAAATACCATTGCTAAAAAGCTAACCACAGAAACACGTGTAGGAAAAAGAAGCAAGGGCCGACCGCGAATTAGGTGGTTAGATGGAGTAGAAACCGACTTACGAATATTAAAAATCAGAAGATGGCAACATGTTGCCAAAAACCGAACAGAATGGCGACGAATCTTAGAGCAGGCCAAGATCCACAGAGGATTGTCGAGCCAAAGATGATGAGAACCTTCTTATAGAATCTTTGCGTTTTCATTGGTGTATTTTGCTTCTCTAGTTCTTTTAGTTTGTTTTCTTTTTATACAGTATTCGTTTTCATCTTGTTACAGCTGCTTATACTCTTTGCTTATTTGAATATTATAATGCGAAAACCCAGCAAACAGCGAAGTAAGAATTATTTTAAAAAATAATAATGGTTAAAATTAGATATGCTTAAATAGGTTAATAGTCGTATTTATATAAATTAATTTATCAAATTAAAACGATTTGGTTCTTAGATATAACTGTCGTTTTTGATCTACGATCGTTAATGAACAAATTGTTTCAACTATGGATATTACAAATTCAAAGTATCGTTCAGAACTAATAGATATATACCGAAAAAACTTAATTACGTTTTGAAACCCATGTTACTAATATAACTTTTACAATAATTTAACTAAACGTTAACATATGAGTATTGGTAAAAAAATCTATAAATTTAAAAGCCGCCTTAATTAAATACTATATGTTATTACCTATAAAAGCCTTTATTGTCAATAAAATCTACTTTCGAATGGTTTTTTATATTTAAATGTTTTATATACAACAAATGTTTTGTTTTTGTAGAACGATTTCCCAAGTGGAAATCGAAACGTCAAAAGTAAACACATTTTAACTAAATGTGTAAAACTCACGCTTCTTTTTACAGGCGCCTTTGCTTGTTCCACTCAAAAACCGAATCCTTCGTATCATATGCCGGGGTACGTTAAGGATATTGTAACCAAAAAAAACTTAAATTGTGGCTTATTTCCAATAAAAATAGTAATTGCAATGAGAATAAAATTTTCAAAAAAAATTAAAAGTTTTATAATAAAATGTTTCTGCAGTCGTCCGGAAAATAAAACTTTCGGTATGATTTATTAAATCGAAAGTACCATTTTACACAACTCGTACTGAAAGTAGCTACTTTCGGACTATTTTCACTTGGGACGAGTTTGTGTAGCTAGGTAACGGCTTTGACAATAATATAATAATAAATTTTATTGTGTGTAATAAATTATATATAAATATTATATTTACTTCATTTGCCTTTAATAGAACAAAATCCAACATTCATATTGAACATAAAATATAGAAAATTAAATCGTTTACTTTTCAAGTGATTGGAATTATTAAATTTTAAAGCCACTGTTTGAGGTCCACTGATCATCGGTTAACTACTTATTGGTCTTCATATATACAGGTTGAACGAAATAAATTCGGAACATACGAAATATTATGTATTTCGGCTCAATTCTGCTGTAGGTGGTTGGCCAACAAAAGGTTGTCAAATAATTATATTATAAAAATCCAATACTTCAGCGGGCTGCTGGATTCTGAACTAATTCGAAGAACTCATTCATAGGTGGTCAAACCACCTATCGCTTCCTAAAGCCGGCCACTCACGGTACAGCGGTGTCGTTCGACATAATCGGACAGAGGCGTTGTTCAATTTGTTGGTATATCTGGTGCGCCCACACACCATACTGCGCCGCAGTATTTGTTCGGTTCTCGACCATGTCAAATCAAACAATCATTTTAGCGTCTCTTACTTTGTGTATAAATTCTTTGTGTATAGATTCTGGTGCAAAGAATCAAGATTTGGTGCAAAATAAATCTCGTCTGCCCCTGCACCCGATTTACTGGACTGCACTGCTAATTTTAATTCTCTTTTATAGGATGTTCTAAAATTGTTAATTATTTTTTTTCTTACATACTCTTCATTCGCATCTTTGTTTACTTCTTGGAGCTTTAAAACTAGAATGTCCATTGCCTGTTTTCGGGCGTTTCTATCGTGATACGTTTTACCTTTTATTTGCTATAGCATTCTTGTTTTTTATATAATTTAAAAAACTCTCTTAAAAAATTCTCGCTAAATCAAGCCATTTCGATTTTCTATAATATGATCAAAGCAAGTGTTTAGTTAAAAACGAAGTTGAACAACGCCGCTGTATCGTGAGTGGCCGCCTTTAGGCAAGCCCCTCTTTCGTTTATCGGAGATGGAGATTTTGAGCGGTGTTGCCAATATCATTCCACTAAATGTTTCTAAAATAACTACAAACTGAAATAACTACAAACCATTAAGTTTATTTTTGTTATTAGTCTGTTGTAGTAGATTGGTAAATACAATGAAAAATATAGGCAAATATCCGATTTATTTAAAGATACGAAGAAGATATAACTCTCAAAAAGATCCGCAAATCGGATTATTACACGGCGATTGGCAACATTGACTTTGAGCTGCGCTACTAGACTATGGTGGGTTCTAAAAGGAGACGGATAGTTGAACGATATTTTATACAATGTCTAACACCGGGTATGGATTTATTTTTGTCCAAGTTTTATATTGGTCCACTATTTCAAATGCAGTTCAAACAGACATATATTAAATTGTATGATCCGTTTTAAATTCGTTCAATCTGTATGTGAAGTTTGTCACGCTAAAAAACCCACTGAATTATAAGTATTGACGAAGTGATTATTCCATTCTCCGGTAAATGTCCAATTCGTCAGTATTGTCTCGTGAACTTTATGGAACTGGAACCATTATGAAGAACTGGATCCCTAAAGATTGTTTCATCAACCAGAAAAACTTTTTTCAAAATCTTTAAAGGGTAATTATGAAATCAAAAACAGAGATGATGGCAAAATGGCCATCACACGGTGGATGTACAACAAACCAAATATAATGTTATCTACTATTTTTTCCTCGGGAATATAGATTATTGTAAGCGGTGGTCAAAAAAAAATCCTATGAACAAATTTGCCAGCCAGAAGTAATTAAGGAGTATAATATAAATATGGGTGGGGTGGATTTAGTAGATCGTATGCTTGCCGTTTGTCCGTCGCGTAGTCGTATCAAAAAATTGACAATACGGGTTATTTGCTACCTCATAGATTTAGCAGTTGTCAACGCTTGGCTTCAATATAGACAACGTGAAAGAAGTAAAGGCAGTAAAAATATTTGGCAATTTAGACACTATAAAATAAAATTGGGAGAGAAACTAATTGAACAAAATGATATGGACAACGATTGCGATAGCGATGAAGAAGATATAGTTCAATTAATGCCTAAACATAAACACAGAAGAACGCCTATTACTCCTTTTACCATCAGTTATACGAAGGCAACAAAAAGCAATACACATGCCAGATTATGCCTCTAAACAAAATAGATGCAGAAAAGATGGCTGCTCCATTAAAACAACAGTATTTTGCAAAAAAATGTTCAATTTTCTTATGATTTACAACTGCAAGACGTTGGTTTAGTGATTTTCACGAAAATGCATAAATTTTATATTTTTATTATTTTAATCATTTATAGAATGTACATTTTTTGGTCATAAGAATGAATCTTGTTTTTGTAATCTCAAAAATAAAAGACATATTAACTTCTTTAATTTTTTTTTTTCATTTTTTTACCTTTACTTATCTCGTAATATAGGCAACCAGAGTCCTATAAGAAGGACATTATTTTTGATTGAAAAGATCAACGACCTACATCTGTCCTTTACGTAGGACATTAATAAAATCAATATTTTAGGATTAAGATTTTTTAAACATTTTTTCAGATACTTTTTAAACTTCCTTAAGCATGTCTGAAAAATGTTAAATTTAGAAAAAGAAAACATTACTAAGAGATATACAATAATATCAGAATTTTGTAAAGCAAGTATTTATTAAATATAAAATGTAATGGTTAAGAAGGAACTGCCATAATCTAAAATTTCTCTGTCTTAAATTACCTCTCGGTCTAATAACTTCTAAAATAAATCGTGAGCTTTAAAGTTCAAATGTCGGAGCTGTTTTGTTTTCACGTATAATTGGACTGCACTAACAAACAGTTCTTGAAAACGAGTTCACGCGCTGTACCAATTTCGTTATCTTATTTGCTTATAAATTTGTTCGAATAAAAATGTTAATCTGTTGGTAATTAAAAAATTGCATTTATCTGACCCATGATATAGATATTTATATATAACTTGAACGATTTTTAAAGGCGGAAATGCTGGTTAACCACATTATTTTCAGACATCTATAGGTTTGTTTTTATCGAAAAGTTTTAACTGGGTCAACCAAACGACCTTTTTGCAAGTTTACAATTGATTATAAAGACTTCGTTGAAAATTATGTACAACGGGCAGACATTTAATATGGTCAAACTGAACAACATAAAAATCTTTTTTTAGATATGCTAACATTTGGGTTTGTTTATTTCTTTATAAAGCTCAACGAGACATTTATTATTTATATTTTACTTTTATTCAATTTTCTTTCTTTTATAATTTCATGTATTTCTTTGCCTCTTATTTCTAAGACCCTGTCCAATGATTTTTCTTTCCTACTATCGACATTAATTCTATGCCGATCTTGGTATACATTGTTTAACTGCCTTTTTTGAAATCTAACTATAGGTTTGGTATAAGTTACGTGTGCCAAATAAGGCCAACCTAACAATTGTTACCTTTTATGTAATATACTTAGGAGATAAACTTAACCTGACCCTGCATGGTAGTAAAGTCACCATTCTTGGCATATATCCAGTAAACAAAGACGCTTTATTAAAAGATAAAGAAGAAATAAGGATGTAAAATGTAAAAAATAGAAACATCAAGAGAAATACTCCTATTAGTAGACCTAAATGCGAGAACGGGTAAAAAGTTAAAAAGAAAATAGTTGGTCAATTCGGAGAAGGTACTAGAAACGACAATGGAGATAGGCTTATCAACATACGTGAACAAGACAACCTGAGAATACTTAACAGTTTTTTCCAGCACAGAGAAATGCGTAAATTCACTTGGGTCCAACAATCAAGAAATTTGCAATCCATTATAGTCTATGTAATCGTCCGACAAAATACGCAACTCAATATTCAAGAAGTAAGAGAGTTTAGAGGAAGCACATGTGGAAGCGACCACTACCTAGTAAAGGCTAAAATAATGCCCATACGACTAGCCAGGAAAAAAACCAACAGGGAACAAGAGCAAAAACAATAGAAACCAAATACAACTTGGATAGCCTCATCCGTGAAAGCATAAAGGCACTGTACAAAAAGCGACTCGATGAAACGCTCTTACAAGAAAACTTTGATAGTGTTGAGCACCATTACAATTACATAAAAATTGCTCATACATAAAAAATGCTCTGAAAAGCGCAGCAGAAGAAGCCCTGGGTAAACATGAAAAAACCGAAGGAAAAACGGAAAACAGCCCAAAGAAACGTACGACGTACGATAACTAAGAAGAAAAACGAAAGCTGAGAAAAAACTGCTCCAGAATAGGCACTTACTTGGGGGGTAGCAAAAGCACCGAAAGCTGGAAAATACTTCGATCTCTTCGACAAGATAAGACTAAAGACATCATCTCACAGATCAGCCTAGATAAGTGGGACGAATATTTCGCAAATCTACTGGCGGAAGAAAGGGCTGATTATTTGCAAACACCTCAAGCACAATTGCAGGTGCAAGTACATACAATAGCTTCCCCAACTGGAATTGACGACAAAAAAGTACCTGGCAATATTCCACCTGAGCTACTCAAGTACGGTACCATTAAAATATATAAGTAGCTAGCCAGCCTTTACCAATAATGTATTAACGAAGAGAGCATACCGGAGGAGTGGAGGACATCGTTTATCACTACAATACATAAGAAGGAAAGTAAAGATATATGCGACAATAATTATCGAGAAATCCTTAGCACCATCTCGAGAGTTTACTGGAAACTCATCAAAAAGAGAATGAAGATGAATTCTGTGATATGGAGGTCGAAGAACACGTCGGCTTTAGAGCAGGTAGATCAATTATTGACCATCTGTTTACTGTTGCCCAGCTAATCGAAAAAAAAAGTAGCACGAAATCAACCAATACATCTCCTCTACGTGAACCTTAAAAAAGCTTATGATAGTGTGCAACAACAAAAACTTTGGGAAACTCTCGAGAAAACAAATATTAGTGTAACCTTAACTCTCCTACTTTGTTTATGATCTACTAGGAGCAAGTATGTGGATGCAAACGACGAAGATGTGGAAAAAAAAATGCAGAAACATGGGAATTTCTCTAATCGAGGCAATATTGTACACATTGAGTTTTGCAGACGACCAGGATGGCCCAAAACTATGAGGATCTCGAATATATGACCCGTAAACCCGAATAATATGAACTATGGGAGCTAGAAGTAAATATCAAGAAAACTGAGTACATTCAGTGTATTGGGGGAATTCATCAAAATATAATCTTGGAAGAAATACAGCGAGAAATAAATCACTGTCAAAAATACAAATATTTAGGCATGCAAATAACCAACGATGGCAAATTAGACGAAGTAATTAAAAATAGAAATATCCAGGGAAGACAAGTCATTAGGCAATTAAACAGTGTACTGTGGGGCAAAACAATCTCCAAAGAAAACAAACACAAAATCTATAACAGCATTATAAAAAGCATTGATACATATGGAAGTGAGGTATGGCCACTAAAAGGAAGAAACATAAAAGCATTAGAAGCAACAGAAATGAACTTCTGGAGAAGCGTGGCTGGAAAATCAAGTTAGACAGAGTTAGAAACGAAAGAATACGAGAAATTGTGAGTGTTAAGCACAATATAACAGAGGACATCTGAATAAATCAACTAAGATGGTATGGATACGTCCAAAGAATGGATGAACACAGAATACCAAAGAAAGTATTGAACTGGACACCGCATGGAAGAAGAAAGGAAGGAAAACGACCAAGATAAACGGAGACTGGAAATCAGAAGACAACGTAGATCGTTATAAACTGATTGATTGATTGGATTGATTACTTAGGAGTTAATATATATCAGGAAAATGCGCGACAATATCGGGCCTTGTTAGGAACCCATCTTACAAATATGGCCCACACCTGGTGTCTAATATGGACCACTTAAAAATTTAATTTACGAAGCATGTTAATGTTAATGGGACCACTGACAAGATTTGGACATGTCGCTTTCATTGCTAGATTTCGTCAGATCTTTCTGTTTCGCCGGAATTATTTTCCCTTTCCTAACTAACACATCTAAGGGCATTATTTACTTTGGCAATCTGTTGCTTTTGTCTTTCAGCGAATAGTTTTTTGCATACTACTTGCACCTTGTAGTCTAGAAGTTTGAAGCTTCTTGCTCAGCTCTGAAATTTTTAAAATTTGTTGGAAGGTACAGTTGAGTTTGTCAGGATTGTCGCTATCATCATCATCATTAAGACGGACGTCACGGAAACTATTCCTTACATAAAACGGCTCACTTTTCGAAAAATTATAACTGCTAGATTTGCGTCTCCTTTTTCGGGAACTCCTTTAAACTGTTGGAATCTCTGATGCTTCAGCAGGTTCGAGACCCATTGGCATGCCTTCTTCTAAATCAGGACTATATGAAAGATGGGAAGGAGCGAATTCATAGTCAGGAATAGATTTTGGATCAAAAAAATAAATCCCAGTGGCTCGGAATCCAGAAGTGACATTAACTGGAGACGTTACTTTCGTTCATACCTTGGTGAATATTATTCCAAATACCCGTCTATTAATTACTCTGTTTTCTTCTCCTTTATTTAATTAATATGATTATAGGCTGTAGCTCATGATTCGTATTGATAGGTAAGCAGTACAGTCTAATAGTGTGACCTTCAGCAAAGTCACAATTATCTGGATCTAAATGTAAAGATGCTCCATCAAAAATCCACCAAACATTTTTCTGCAGGCTTGAATTCGGCAAAATGATGTACCCACTTGCATCCTTTCTTTACCAAAAACTTAAGGAGACTTGTGGAGAGACAGGCGACAGCCCTTTTTGACATTCGACAACATTCGTATAGATGAGATGTGGTTTGTCAAATGCCTCTAATTTGGTCATGATATTTTCGACAATAAACTCATTCAATGTTGCTGCTCTTCCTGAATTCGTACGTAGCGCCTTTCTTCTGGCAACCTCTGGATTCCTCAGAAGGAATAGCTTAAGCCATTTGCGTCCAGCAAATATTTTACTTCATTGAACGGATGCTGCAAGTTACTTTTTTCGCAAAACACAAATACATAAATAATTAGCTGTAACCATAGACATATAATACAAATAGACTGAGCGCTGCAATACAGACCAGTTCCTCCAGTGCGACAGAAAAAACTAACGCAAAGCAGTCCCTGCATCTCTTTCTAGTAAGACGGGTTTATCGACCACGTGACCTAAGTGGCCAATAGGAAGGTCACGTGGTCGATAAATCCAGCCCATGAAAAATATATGCAGAGATTACATTGCGTTAGTTTTTTCTGTCGCACTAAGGGAAGGGATCTGTATTGCCGCGCTCAGTCTATTTGTATTATATGTCTATGTTAAAGCTTTCTTCCTTTTCCTAACCTACAAATTTAAAGTTAGTACATACTTGCTGTTCTGTTATATGAAACAATTTCTTTTACCTAACGTATCATAAATACTTTTACGTAAAACCGGTATAATTTGGACGTACTTCCGCCAATTGGCTCATTGTGCATTGTATATGTTGTACTGCGTGCGTTGCGTGGTTGCCCTATTACCAGTTAGTTGCATTATTTTTACAAAAATTGCTTATGATATCGGAACGACTGCTATATCGCGAAAAATTCTCATCTCTACCGGATTCGAACTTACGAATGACATTTTGAACTCAGTAAGTCGACGCCCTCACCTCTTTTATCTTAGGTTAGATCTTTTACGCCCAGTTTTTTTGCCATATTTCTATTATCGAAAACACTGTTTCGATAGACGGAGCCTACCTCCTTATTATTTCCTTCTTAATTAGGCCTATCTGATTTTTTGCATTTAACTTAAATTTGTTGTATAAATTTTTTTCTTGTTACATATCCCGCCAATCAGAGTAACTTTATTATATAAGGAATTAAACAAAATATAAATTACTAAAATTCATTCTGTAAGAGAAGGTTCAGAGAAGGAAAGACTTAGGCACAAGTAGTAATATCGATCACAGGATTATTCAGAGCAGCAACAAATAAATTATCATTGCCAGAATGATTGGCAACATTTGGTAAATAGGCACTGAAGGAAAATGAAAAAAACCTTAACCTTGAGATACGTTTTAATTTCCACTCATAACAGGTGGGGCAAAAGTAGTCGCACAATCACTTTTGCAAATGGCTCCAAATGTCAATTCTGTTTTATCATTTGAAAAGTAAACAATGCTGCCAAGGTCTTCGCCACCAGAGCAGCCGTTCTGCTGAGAATATCGCTGCTGTTGTCCCAGATGTCGAAGAGAAGCACGGAACATCCTCAAGACGACGGGCGACTACGAACTGCCCCACGAACTACCTGGGGCCTTTAATCCGAAGTACCTACTGCCCCATCGCCGAGAAAGTTGGGGATTAAGTCTTAATGACCGGAAATTCCAAATTTGATCATAGTTGAAAGTAAGAATATAAATATTTTCAGTTATTCACTTCAGTTGCAAGTATTACGGTATAGTTTTGTGTTTAACATTTAAATGGCGAATCCAACGACTATGTTTAGTCAAAGGGGAGAACTGTTATTAATAATTAATGAATATAAATATTCAAAAGCCCATGTCTCCAAAGATGGAAAAGTTAGATGGCGATGCATCAAAAAAGGCTGTCAACAAAAAGTGTACACAAAGGAAGGTGATGAAAATTATGTTATTCTTGAAAAAGCATCGGAGCATAATCATGCTCCGGATATCCACATAGACCGGCAAATTTTTAGTAATTCTACAAAGAAAAGCTGTAGAAGATATATGTGAAAAACCTTTTAAGATTGTCCACAAGGAATTGAGAAAGGAAAAATTGAGCAATTTACCGCTGACGACGAAAGACATTTCTGGCGTTCGAAGAAATATCTATGCTACAAGACGAAAATCCACATCATCATTGCCCAAGTCACAAAAGGAAGTTCTACAAGTGTTAGTGAACTTAAATTTAAAAACAAATACAGGTGAAAACTTTTTATTATCTACGAAAATAATTCCGCAATTTTTAGTTGTTTCACAAATCTTTACTTTTTGTGTAATGTAGATTCTTTGTATGTAGATGGAACTTTTCAATACTGTTCTAAATATTTTTGTCAGATGTTTACTATACATGGCTACAAAAATGGTTTTTATGTTCCTCTAGTATTTTGTTTGTTACCAAATAAATCACAGCAATCGTACAAAAGTACTTTTGATACATTAATAACAATATGTGCAGATTTCAATTTAAATTTCAAACCGAAGCGAATAATTTCTGATTTTGAAATAGGAATTCAAAATGCAGCCAAGTTAGTGTGGCCCGACATTATTATTTTTTGTTGCAAATTTCATTTAACACAAAATTGGTACCGAAAAATTCAAAATTTAGGTTTGTCCTCGGAATATAAAAATCAAACTGTTATTGGAAAATATTTAAAATTGTTTTTCGGCATTCCTTATTTACATCCAAATGATGTTGGTGACTATTTTTCTGATGAACTTTTTAATATTATGCCAGAAGATGACAGAGTTTTGCAATTTTGTGATTACCTAGTTGATAATTATTTAACGGAAGATTCAACATTTCCACCTTACATATGGGCTTCAAATTCATCATCTCTTATATTTACTACAAACGCATGTGAATCAGTGAATCATTTCACTCGAAATTTAACGAATGTTTTTATAAATCACATCCTGACATATTTAAATTTACACACATTTTGTTAAATTTTCAAGCAGAAGTATATGTGAAAATTAGAACTGCACATAGATTCGAAAAAAAAAAACTTGATAAAACGGCAAAAAGAAAAGTTGATTTTATTGAAAATAGGCTAAATGAATATTACGTTAATCAAAACATTACTAAATTGGACAACATTAAGTCAGTTTGCAATTATTATGCAGCTAACTTTAAAAATCTAAAATAAAGTGTTCATTCTTACTTATTTGAATCACTAGTCTGACATTAGAATTAAGCATTGTTATTGTTGAACTGTAGTTTTTGTTATTGTATATAAGTTAATGTAGATTTATAAATAAACTTTATTCGATTACTTCTATTGTTATAGTTTCATTACTTAATCATTTAAAATTTTCGCTCATGCTTTGGGAATTGGGTTCCTTTTTGAATACAAGAAAGTAAAATAAAAACTATATTATGTTTACAAAAATATTATCTAAGTACGTAGGTAGCGTGGGGCAGTTCGTAGTCGCTTTTAATCCTACTATAAAACTTAACCCATTAAAATCTAGGTAACGTGGGGCAGTTCGTAGTCGCCGAAGACGACGTGCCATGCGATTGGGCATTAGCGGGCAGTCTCTACGCAGAATTTTGGTAAAATAATTGAAGCTATTCCCTTACAAACTTTCAAAAGTTAGCAATTAGCTGTTCACCGCCAAACGCCACTAACCAACGCCCGAGCCATCCTGAATCTCAGCGAAAAGAAGGACGATTTTTCATCGAAAATTATCATGAGTGATGAGGCTTAATTAAAAGTTAAAAAAAAATACAGTAAAAGAACATCGGGAAATTACTTTTGTCCCACTTTGTAGATTATCTTTTTTTAAGACAATTAAATTGACGTTTTTCTATCGATATCCTTTTTTCTTTTTGGCCGATGAAGATTTTGTTTTTGTATTCGTACCTCCCAGAGATATAGTATTTAAAGAGCGTCTCAAAAATATCCTCAAGTAAATAATGCAAGTACAAACTAAATGTGTCCTATATTATTTTATATCTGCCCTCTTTTTGTGGCACTCCACTATATTGAAAAGCCAAATATAGAAACAGATGGATATTTACATAATGTTGCCTCTCATATCGTTACGTATCTAAATATATTTTTTGATTAAACTAAAAATAGCAGATATATTATTACAGGATTTACATATCTGTGGGAATATATTGTATCGTATTTTTGTGGTATAGCGACGTACAGAATTTGGGTCATCAATATGAATTATGATTAATATAAGCAATCCATTATTCCGAATAATTTCATGGACTTTACGGTATTTATGTGATGACTATGTCATTCATAAACTGTTTATTATCTTATCTGAATAATTTAATTTGAAACTTTATATACCTGAAATTACGTTAACCCTTTACCGCATGAATTTTTGTTTTTTGTCAAAAATAAATTCTCAGATAAGAATTTTAATTCTATTTTACGTAAAAATATTGAAAAAAATCTACGAGGAAAACTTTATTGACAAAAAAAAATTTTGGTGCCAAATATAGAACATCATGCAACAATGTAATATTAAAGTCAAAATGTTTATCAGGAAGAGGATCAGAACGCTATAATCTTTTCCGATTCACTTTCCGTTCTTAACTCTAAACTCAAACACAACTAATGATATTATCTTTAGCATCCAAGCAATACTTAAACAATTCTTCTTCTTCAGATGCAAATCCACTAATGGATGTTAGCGATCACATTTTCCATTAACTCTCTATTTCTTGCAATATGTATCAGAGATTGTATGTCGTTAATCCCTGTCCATTGCCTTATGTTTCGGAGCCAGGACATTTTCTTGCGTCCCATTCCTCTCGCGTTCGCATTCCTCTCACTTAAACAATTACAAGATCAAAATAAATATATAAAATTCTTCTGGGTCAAAGCACACGCAGGAATAACAAACAATGAAATTGCAGATCAAATTGCCAAAGAAAGCATAGTAATGGGGGAACAAATAAATTACGAACTAACTACAGACGAACAAATAATCATAGCAAAACAGAGAATGATGAAGAAATGGTCCTATTTATGGCAAGAGTACAGCTTTACAAATCCAACACGTTACACCAGACTTGAAACCAAATTAAGGAGAAAACCTTGGTACAATGAGTACGATTACAGTCGAAAAAGTATAACTACTATCAGCAGAATGAAGTTTGGTCACGCATGTTATCCAGCACATTTATTTAAAATAAAAATACTTGAGAGTGATCTTTGCGAAGCCTGTAATAAAATCGGTGATCTTGACCACATCTTTTTTGATTGTTTAAAATATAGAGCTCAATCTAATGAGCTTTTCAGTAAACTTTTAAAATTAAACATTGAAAGCCCATTTAATATACTGCATCTTCTTGCTTTAGAAAAAAAGAAATTTACGATTGTTTGCTGTCTTTCGTCAGAACAACGAATATACAAATATAACCACCTTTGTTAATACCTTATGTCTTTCCTTAATGTATGCATACATATCTGTCCGAGGCCTACCTTTTATCGTTTATAAAAATGCCCTGATCGGCCCCTGGGCGAGAAGAGTGTAATCCCTGTATCTGTTTTTTAAAAATTTGTTTCTGGCTGTGTGGGTATTTACCCTAAAGCCAATAAAAAAAAAAAGTAAAATCTTACTGTGAATTTCTTTGTTTCACTATACCTGCTTTCACTGTAGATTCGTCGGTTGTTTTAATAGAAGAAAGACTGCTTTCCATTATGGTCTGTGTTCGTCGTCTGCGGCATCTTTGCATATCTGGAATTTCACGAAGTCTCTGATCTTGATGCATGTTCATTTATCCTGACTCTCAGTGGTCTTGCGTTTCTCCCAAGTATAAATTGTTGCACTCACAGGATATTTTAGAGATGTAGTTTTTTATTTTTATTGTGTGTTTTTGGGTCTGGTTTTTGGACAATATAGATCTCAGTGTGTTGGTTGTTTTGAATGTTGTTGTAATGTACTTGTTTCCTATCCTCTTCAGTTTTTCTAATTAGTCCTTTACATCTGATATTATTATCATCTTTGAGTCCTTTCTTGTGAGTGTTTCTAGATTCCTTTTGGGGTTTTGTTGTTTTATTCTTCAAGTTTGTGGAATTTCTTGCTTATCAATGAGAGTGAGTATTCATTTTTAATCAAAACCTGTGTTAGCAGGTTTGTTATTCCTGAAATGCATTTTCATTGGAGCAAGTGCTTCTGGCTCTATCATACGGGGATTTGATAATTTCTTTTTTGATGTTTACCTTGTGGTTAAAGTGATAATTTAAATATCTGCTGCTATAGATTGTGATAATGTGATTTTCATTACAACCCATAATTTTGGCTTAATCCCATATCATAATATTTCAGTTAGACTTGCCACAAGAAAATAGTTTCAGAACCTTGCAAGCTTTATTATGTTTTCTCTAAATTGTGTTGTTAAAATGTCCGAAATATTTCTGTAGTGCGTGTTATGATTTTGTATTTTTGCGACCATCAAATGTACCTAACAATAATATAAATACAGATTGTACTAGTTTCTCAACAGGCCTCTAATTGGTTATAATTAGAACCTGCATAAAATTCAATTATTTTTAATGCATTAATTTATCATGTAATGCGTTTATTTATCTCAGCTATGGAGTTATCGCTTAGACAATGCACAATGCCTACAAACTAATACAATGTATCCACTTACCCCAATACATTCGAGTAATAACCGCAACCTGTATCATCTAAAACTACCATCATATTTTATGTAGACACATCGACCATTATCGAAATTATACCTGCAGGTATTATCAAGGAATATATAGCACCTCATTACATTCTAGTGAATTACACAAAGAAGGTAATCGCTTACAAAAGCTGATTTTTTAGATGTTGATATGAAGTTGTACATTTTCACATAAATGAACTGCATTTAAGTTTTTTCTAAAACAGTTCGTCCCTCGTAAATACATTTCCATTATATACTTGATTTAAAAGTACATGACAGCACAGATTTATGGCAGAAAAACAGCGATCTTGATACAGAACTGTTTAAAACAAAAAAAAATATTAATATCGGTATTGTGTAGTTTCAGTTGAGTACAAAAATTTAAAAAATAATAATAATATCCACCCCGGCAAACTTCGAACACAAGAAAATATAACATTAAAATTAGTAAGCCTTAGGCTAGCCCACCACTTGCGATTTGTAGTCGCGCGATTATTTAGACTCAAAGATTGGACACATTGTTTCAAATACCGCGTTAAGTTAATACCGCGACGCGGTAGTCGCCTAACACAATGAATCATACGGACAAGCATAGATATACATCCACTTACGATTGTTTAGTCGCGATTGTGAAGCCAGATAAGCCAGGTGTGTCCTCAAGAATATTTAATTTTCAATTTTTATTAAAACGTCAGTCAACGAGTAATATGCTGGAAAAGCAAATGAGTAGTTTCGATGTCATCCATTGGAAAACTGATGTAGTTCAGCGATTTATAAATTGCAGTGGAGGCACCGTCTAGATTTTCTACAACAGCGATTTTTTGTTGTCGCGACTAAAAATCGCAAGTGGAGGGCTAGCCTTAAGGATTTAAGCAAGAGTTGCGCGCTTCAGTGACGAGAAACGTATATTTCCTTTACCATACAATAGAGTAATATAAATTTCTTTTTATTTAAATTTAAGACGCATTAACTTTGTATGAGGTTATAGGCGTTGTATACAGATTTTTTTACATTTTTGGATAGATACATAAATTGATTTTGATTTTTAATTACATTGGTTGTTACATACATTGACTTTACATACACTGATATTAATATTTGGTTGTATATTCCTACTACTCCTTCATTTGAACATGCTGCACATTCGAGAAGGATATGTTGTAGGTACACTTAAACTGTTAAGAAACTTATCACACATCAGATTAACACTTCCATTAATAGAGTCTTTGGCGTGTATGTTCTAATTCCTAATCTCAGTCTGTTTATAGTTGGTTGAATGAGATTTTTGAGATGGTCATTTGAGCACGTCATGTTATAGCACATACATTTATCACATGCCTAAATTAATATGTTGTTAATTTCGGATTAGATAGAATTATCATCTTCATCATCACTACATTCGTCATCTTCCAAAGAAATTATAATGGGTTCTGTTGTTACCTTTATTGACACATATCGAGTTTTCAGATTTTTTTTTCTATGCTATGACATATAGCTTTTTGCCCACTTTTAGATCAAATTTTTATTTGTTATTGCGTCATTTAGTAGTTGACGGATAACTTAAGTTGAAATGTAGATTGTTTCTTATGACATATCCCTTTATTTGGACCCAAATTAGTTCAATGTGATTAAGTTTACAACGGAAAACTGGTAATCGCAACACTGTAATGGCACGTGCTTTTGCTACGTCATCTACTGCATACGTCTTAAATGTTGGTGAATGTAGTTTACATGACTGTAAAAGCTGTTTTTTGAGTATTCCCTCTCCTATTTTTAGTCATTTCCTTATTAATATATCTAAGAGCTCTTTCTTTTTCCAGTTACTCTTAGATAATGGTTCCTTTAATCTTGAATTGGCATTTACCATAACTACGACAGAATTTATTGGTAGGAAATGAATTATTTGACCATAATAATTTTCGAAAATATCAGAAGTCATTTCATAGAGTTAAAAACAAATTCGACCTCTATGATAGATAAATATATCCGTCAGTCAATCTCCTCAGGTGAGGAGATCTCTTGTAGGCTCCAGCTGGTCTACATCATATCCTCAAGCCTTGTATGGTATTTCTGTCAATCCGTTTTGCTTACACATCGAGACAGCTCTACAGCTGACTCCGTTATATAATATTATATGATGTTAATTAACTACTACTTATTCCGACCTTGAATATTATTATTATTACCTGTGCAAGGTAATGAAGCTTTACTATGGTTTTTCGAGGTACTCTTTTTAACATCTCATCAATGATGAATTCAAACCAGAGAGTTTATTTTATAGATGTTGTTCTTGATTAATTTCTGACTTTCTTTTGTAATAATCAATAGTAGTTTCTTTAGAATCATTGGCTTTCTGTTTATTATTCACACGAGTTTTCCAAGGATTTTGTTAAAAGTTGTTTTCAACAAAAATTGTTTTTCTAAGTAATCAGCAAACGCGTCCACTTTTTATTTGGAATTTCTTGTTCCTCTCCCGTTTTCTTTTTGTAACTAGTGCATTTATATCCGCTTAGTTCACTAAGGTTCCTATTGACTGACACATTTTTTTCACAGCCTCTTGGATGTTAATTATAAATCAGCTTCTTATTTCATCATCATTAGCCATTTTGCGTCCACTGCTGAACATAGGCCTCCCGTAAATAATTCCATTGCATCCGATCTTGAGCAACTTGAATCCAGTTAGACTGGATGCGCTTTAAATCGTCCGACCACCTTGTTGGAGGACGTCCTCGACTACGATAAGCATCGTGTCTAGGCCTCCACTCTAAAATTTTCTTTGTCCATCTTCCATCTCTGACCCTAGCAACATGTCCTGCCCAGTTCCATTTCAGGGTTGTAATTCTTTCAACTGCGTCCGTCACACCAGTTTTTCTCCTTACTATCTGACTCGAAACTCTGTCCCTGAGTGATACGCCCAACATTGACCTCTCCATCGCTCTCTGTGCCACTTGTATCTTATTAATTACTTTTCTGGTAAGTGTCAATGTTTCTGCTCCATATGTCAGAACTGGAAGTACACACTGATCAAAAACTTTTCTCTTCAAGCACATGGGAATAGCTGATTTAAAGACTTCCCTCAGTTTTCCGTAAGCTGCCCATGCCAGTCCTATTCTCCTTTTTAACTCTGTTGTTTGATTGTCTCTTCCCAATTTAATCTCGTGGCCCAGATACTTATAGGAATACACTTGTTCAATTTGCGTGCCATTAGTGGAAATGTTTTTTGCCAGTACCAGGTTGGTCATGTATTGTGTTTTGGAAAAATTAATTTTAAGGCCAACTCGTGCACAAGAGCTCTGAAGGTCTTGAAGAAGTTGGCATGCATGATCTACCTGATCTGCAATAAGGACTATGTCGTCTGCAAACCTCAAGTTGTTCAAAAATTCCCCATTTATATTTAATCCAATATTTTCCCAATTATTTTTTCTCATAGCACTCTGTAATAGGGCGGTGAATAGTTTAGGAGAGATAGTGTCTCCTTGCCTAATACCTTTCTCCAAGGGAAATGTGTCTGTGTCACCATAGTACATTTTTACAGCAGCTGTTGCGCTATCATATATATTTCGAAGAAGAGTTGTGTACCTATGGTCAATACTGCACTCTGTAAGAGCTCTTAACATGGAGCTATGCTGGACTGAGTCAAATGCTTTCTCAAAGTCTACAAATATTAATATCAATGGCTTGTTGTATTCTATAACTTTCTCTATCAAGGATTTTATTACTTGTAGGTGGTCATTTGTTCCAAAGCCACTCCTAAATCCGGCCTGCTCTAGAGGTTGATGAAAATCTAGCTTAGGTCCCAGTCTGTTAGTAATTATTCTCATAAAGAGTTTATATAAATGAGATAATAAGTTGATAGGTCTGTAGTTGCCAATTTCTGTTACATCTCCTTTTTTATGCAATATTATCATAATGGCATTATTCCATTTTTCTGGCGTATTTCCTTCAAAGAGGCAGGCATTATAAAGGGTTTTTAAAGCCTTTATGACGCATTCGCCTCCTAGTTTTATCATTTCACTTACAATGCCATCTTCTCCAGGTGTTTTGTTGTTCTTCATACCTTTTAATGCTGACTTAATTTCCTCTTCGGTTATATCTGGAAGTTCCTCTGACCCTTGATTTAGTATTGCTGGAATTTCTACTTCGGGAATGTGATCATCTCGACTATATAATGTTCTATAGTACTCTTCGATGATTTTTAGTATCTCTTGTTGTTCATGTATGACATGTCCTTGATTATTTTTTAACTTATAAATATTCCTCGTTCCTATTTTCAACTTTCGTTTTAGAACTTTTAGGCTTTTGTTTTGTTCTACGGTATCAGTTATTTCCTTAGTGTTAAAGTTCCTTATGTCTTTCCTAATGGCTTTTGAAATGGTTTTGTTTAAATTCCTTAGCTCTGCAATGTTCGTTGTATGCTTTTCTTTCATTTCCCTTCTTTTTTGCATTAGGTTTCTTGTGTCTTCTGTGAGTTTTTCATTTTTTGTTGAGTGCTTGGCTTGGCACTTCTTCTGTGACTTCTTCAGGGCTTCTACCAATTTTTCGTTAAGCTGTTCAATACTGGTTTCATCTTGCAGGTCTTTCTGTAGATTACTCTCTATTTCTTCCTGGTATGCCCTGGTGTTAGTAATCGCAGTGAATGTAACATTATTAGTCCTTGTTACCATATGTCTTCTTTCCTTCTGTATGTTTAAGACTATCTTCGCCCTAACCATTCTATGGTCACTTCCAGTTGAAAATTGATTTAATACAGTTACGTCTTGAACAGCGTCTTTTTTGTTAGTAAATATAAAATCAATTTCGTTCTTGTTTAAACCATTTGGTGATTGCCAAGTCCACTTTCTTTGGTCGCTTTTTTTAAAGTGCGTATTCATGACATATAGCCTGTGTTGCAGAAGAAATTCTATGAGAGTTTGACCCCTTTCGTTTCTATCGCCATATCCGTGAGGTCCAATTACAAACTCCGAATCATCTTGCTTGTGGCCTATTTTGGCGTTTAGGTCTCCCATCAGTATAGTAAAGTTGGTGTTTGTCTCTTGTATGGCAGTGTTAACGTCATCGTAGAACCATTCTACTTCTTCATCTGTATGGGTACTAGTAGGTGCATATACCTGGATGATCTTTAACCGAATTTTTTCGTTTACTTTGTAGATAAGATATATAACTCTATCACTTATGCTTTTAATTGTGAGTATATTCTTTGTGTGTTTTTTATTTACCATAAATCCTACGCCACCATTGGAAGACTCTCCTCGATAATGCAATAGGTTTCCCGACGGAAGTACCATTTGTTCTTCACCCTTTCGCCGTACTTCGGACAATCCAAGTATATCCCATTTTATATGATTCAGCTCGTTTTCCAGTTCAACTAGTTTTTCGTCCTCCATCAATGTTCTTGTGTTGTATGTTGCCATAAACCATATTCTTTGCCGTTGTCGTTTATGAAGGTAGCCTGGTTGACTCCGGTGATTCTTAGCACCCTCTGTCCCTCTAACTACAGGACTGCTACCATAGCCTGTTTTCAAGGGACTGCCGGAGACTGAGGGCCTTGCATTTTCTTCCTTTCTCATTTTACGGGGTTCCTGGCCGTTTCTCTACCACGCTGGCCTGTGCGGGTTGGTAGAAGGATTGTAGGATGGGCTAGGGAATTTGGCGTCATCGACAAGGATGATAGGTTGGGACGTGGTACCCTCTCGGTTAAAGGGATTGAGAGTGAGCCAGGGTCGCGATCTGAAGTAGACCTTCTTATTTCAATTGCTCTATAATTCTATATATCCAATTGCTCTATCGTTTGTATAAACTAATTTACCTTGGTTTTCTCACTAACTTCAGATTATTGAAAGCTTTCCCAATCCGCACACTTATAAGTCATTGTGGGTTTAACTTGTGATAATAATAGTTTCACTTATAACTAATAGGACTACAGAGTGATCTAGAGAATTTCTCTATGTTCTAAAGTTCCTTTTCTTCTAATTTTATTAATTTTAATGCAAAATTTCTGGATATAAAAAAAGATATATCTCAAAGCCTCAAAGCAAGAAGAACCAATGTCGAAATTGTTAGTTCTGAGTTATGGTACATTGAAAATTGTCCTCAAAATGTATAACCCGATTTCTATTTTTTCGATGAATCTGTTTATTTGTATTTAAAGTATATACAATGTAGTCTCAATTTATTGAGAGAAACATGTAACATGTCGTTGTAGAAATATGTAACAAATACGACCTAAACCTTAATTGCAAGAAGACAAAAATAATGATCATTAGTAAGAACACCAACATAAACGCCCATATTACAATAGGGGATACACCGTTAGAAAGAGTGGAAAAAATATGCTATTTGGGATGTAATATTAAGGATACTTGGGATCACAGCTACGAAATAAAAACTCGTATTGAAAAAGCCAGAAGCTCTTTTAACAGCCTTAGGAAGATTCTCTGCAATCTGAACCTATCTTTAAGTGTCAATATGCGCATAATAATTCTTAGATGTTACGTCTTTAGTGTCCTCCTGTATGGAGTAGTAAGCTGGAGCCTTACAGAAGATGCTATACACATTTAGATGCATTTTAAATGTGGTGTTAAGGACGTATGTTGAGGGTCTCATATATACACCACACAAGTAATGTGACTATTCTCTAGAGGCAAAGAAAAGACAAAGAAATTATCAACACCGTTAAGAACAAAAAATTGGCTTCCTTCGGCCACATCAGGCGCAATAATAAATACCGACTTTTATAGTTGATTATACAAGGCAAGATTGAGGGTAAAGCGGAGTTTACATTGGTATAGTTACTTGCACCAGTTACTTGTACAAGTATATCCAGGACAGTTCACATACGCAAGTTGACATGCTAGTAAGTGTTTACACATAAAAGATTATTTATTTACCAGTTCCCGACGAGCACCAGATGCGTAAAGATGAAACATTTCCATTGCAGGCGCCGTGCTTTGTGCAATAATTCAAAATTAATAATTAAAAATCGTATTAAAAAATTATGTTGCGAATATCGAGAATTTTAATTGGAGAAGCTGTTAATTTGATTGAAGAAGAAAAATGTCGTCCAAAAAGGATATGGGTTCGAAGGTGGATTGATAGAAGAAGTACAAGAGGGGCATCCACTCTTCTTTTAAAAGAACTTCGTATGAAAGATCCTGAAGAATATAAATTATGCCTTCGGTTGACAACGAGTAAATTCAAATACTTGCTAAATATGGTTCTGCCTAGAATTCAAAGAAGTGACACGCTTTTAAGAGACGCCTTACCAGCGCACGTTAAATTAGAAGTTACCCTCAATTTTTTGGCAACAGGAAATAGCTATATAACTCTTCAACATTTTTTTCGAGTTCCAAAAACATCAATATCTAAGTTTGTACCAGAAGTTTGCGACGAAATTTCGGCAACAGTAAATCCCTCAACGCCCATGTGTTGAACTAATTGTTCTAAAGCTGGCGATCTCATTTGATTATTTCTATAACTTTGTTTGGTAACGTTCCAGAGACATTCGTATTCCCGATAAAGTTCGACAAATTTAACAGTTTCTCCCTCGGACCACTTCATTATTTCACTTTTAACAGTAAAATTAAAAAACAATATCGAAATAGAAAACCGCGACACTGCTTTCACAACGTTATTTGCCAGGACACTTGCACACCCGTCTACACTCGAGTAGTTACCAAACCACTTGCCATGCTACTTGCGTCGAGGGGAAAATGGAGTGGAAAGGGAAGGACAGTAAGCAAGTAAATAGATGGGCTAGCTATTTACTTACCTGTCCTCGCTACTGGTACAAGCACTTGTACAAGTACTTACCCGGTAGGTTGACATTGGGTTAGTTGTTGCCTTACAAGCTACTGGCACAAGCAACTAACCCGTTTACTATACCAATGTAAACTCCGCTTAAGAAAGAGAGGCCCTAGACGTAGGCGTATATACTGGCTGGCTAATGCTGCCGCTCTGAATAGTTCGATTGATGTGCATTCGTACCATTCCCTCAAGTTACACAACCATGAGATTCTTCTCCTTCCTACACTTCTCTTGCCCTGGATTTTCCCTTGTATAATTAATTGAAGTATGTTGTATTTTTCATTACGCATAACATGCCCCAGGTATTGCAGCTTTCGTGTTTTGATGGTTTCCAACATTTCCATTCTTTTGTTGACTCTTCTCATGACTTCGTGATTGGTTACATGCTCGGACCATGATATCTTCAGGATTCTTCTATACACTTTCAACTTTTTAGTAGTCGGCGCATTAAATTAAGGAACACTCGATAAGAAAGAAAATAGATAAATAACATTAATCTAGTACTGTCTTACATTGATAAAAAGAATAAAAAAATATATTCTTTAAAAAATTTTGATTCCTGTTATAATCAGTGTGAAAGAGATATGGAGTGAAAGAGAGTAAGTGAGGGATGAGGGGACTGATTCTACAACTATACACATCCTTATTATAGTGCAGTATCTTTAATGTATATACCTGGGTATAAAATCTGTGGTTCGCTAGATCCGTTGTTTCAGTCGTTTCAGTTCTTCGTCTTTTTCTTATCATAACTCTGCGTGATCCACCGCTCCGTCCGTAACCCGCGATAAGAAAGCTATGATTCCAATTAGTTATAAATGTTTGACCGCTATTAGTAAATATTATTTAATGATTAATATCTTAAAATGAGAATATTTATCCAATGTATACTTCGTCTTTTCTCTTATGGTTCTAAAACGTGAATAATTATTAATAGTAGGAGAGGTGATATTAGGGAAGTCGGTATAGATGGAGACAAAAATGATAATTATATCAAATTTAATTTAAGCAACTGAATATGTATAAAAAGATAAATAGATAATTTTGAGAAATACAGTAAAACCTCCCTTAACCGAAACATCATTTAACCGAAACGGCTGACAGTATCAATAGTTTCGTCAATAAAAAGTAAATTTTTATCGCAAAACGTAAACAATTCCACTAATTTCACTCACCGATTGATGCCTATGTGTGTTGGGAAATAAAAAAACCAAGAGCTCTAAACGATATTTGAGAAAAAGCACTTGCCGTTTTTTATAGAAGCCAAAAAAGCTCAAGGATGTCGACCACTTCATTTTCAGAATGGTTCGAAAATTAATTCGTCCCAAGTATAAAATCCTTTTTAAAATCAAAAAACCTTCTCATTAAAGCATTGTTGCTTGTTGACAATGCGCCAACTCACCCTCAAAATCTACACAATAGTGATAATTGTCAGATTTTTGCCACCGAAGGTCACGAGCTTAATTCAGCTGTTAGACGAGGGAGTAATAAAGACATTCGAGAGACATTATAGCGGAGATTTCTTAAGACATCTGTTATTACAGGAAACGAATGAATCCAAAAGTGTTCCAGAAATCCTCAAATCTTCAACAATGAAATATGTTGTTTATCGGTGTGCTGAGTTCTGGGCCAAGATCAAATCTTCAACTTTGTAAAAATGCTGGGAACAAACTTTTAGATAGGATTTTGATTGACGATCCTGAAAAAAAAATGGTAAAGAAATGACAGAAGAAATTAAACCTTTAATAAAAAATTTGCAGGGATGTGACGAAATTAACTAAGAAGAGATACGTGAGTGGTTAGCAGCCAATGACTCGGTAAGTGAATTCATCGACCAGGACATCATTGATATGGTTCTTCATCCAGACAACCTGAGCGTATCAGACGACGAAGATGACGACCCCACAGACAACAGGCAGCATGAGACCGCCGACGATATTTTCAATGCCTTAAGGATGAGAATTTTATACAGTAGACCTAATTAGTTAGGGACACGACTGGGTTCTTAATTTTTGTTATCATTGTATAAAGTTTTGTCCTTTTCAGATTGCTTTACGTTTCGTCGAACGATGGAATAAGGCAAACATACGACGTTCTGCAAATGAACGATGGAGATATAGCTGCAAAACATCGTTGCCAAACAATAACGTAAAAGAAAATAGAGGAGAATATTTCTTTAAATAAGCATGTCAAACTTATTCATTTTTCTTAATTTTATTACTTTATTCTGTATTTACTTATTAGAAAACATTACGAAATTACCTCATAGTATTGTTTAATACCAATACTTTGAAAAAGAATACTATAAAAAACAATGTTATTTTTAACCGAAATTCGTGTTATCCGAAATGGCCTCCCCCCAATTATTTTGGTTAACGGAGGTTTTACTATAGTTAACAGAGACCAGAACTTCCTAAAAATTAAATAGGAAAAATAATTCTATCAGAAATAACGAAAATGTACAATAAATTTTAAAACAACAAACAAACAAATTACAATAGGACTGTAAATAAGAGTAGCATTGAATAAAGTTTATTTTAGAGTTTTATTGTTCAAACCGTAACAATATCAATGCCTTGGAGAAATCTGCTATTTTGAAATTTTATTGTGCTAGATAACATCGCATGAAAATAACCCGTGAATCATGTTGCCTCTCAATAATGGTGCATTATCTAATTTCATTAGTAATCTGCGATGATATGCACACAGATGCAAGTTGCATCCATATTTTTAACAACTGTATTACACATTCTGTGTTCTGCGAACATATGAAAACAAAGAACTGCTTTACAGGACAACGCCCTTTGGCCTAGAGGTGGGTGTTGTTTCACAAGTTACTAATGATTTGCAATGTTACATCCAAGAATGTTATAAAGTTGTATGCAGTTACTTTTAATATCAAGGACTTGAGTATCAGGTATAGAGATGCCATAGATAAAAGACAAAAGTAATAACGTAAACAAGCGCACGAACCGATTTAAGAGCAGCTTCAAAAACAATGTACTTAAGTATATTAGGTTTATGAAGAACGGATTATTATTATTATTATTATAATATAAGCGAGGGCAGAGGAACTAAGTCCCTATTATGCCCAAAACAAAGAAATTTCATTTATCACCTACTAGTAAATAACAAAAATTACAACTAAAAGAAATAAAATTACAATTTTTGGTTTAAAGGAAAAGTAATATTTTAACTATAATATAAAACTGTCGAGTCTGTTTTTGAACGAGTTGGTAGAAGAAGCGGAGACAATGTTATCGTTGAGGTTATTCCAGCACTCAAAAACTCTATTTGGAAGAAAGTTCTGTCTTTGTCTTATAGAAAAATTTTCTTTCTTTAGTTTATATTGATGACCTCTGAGGCGTTCATCTTGGTTTATGATAAATATTTCATCGAGGTTTCCAAAATTGAATTTTAGTATTTTGAATGTTGTAATTAAGTCTCCACGTTGTCGGCGAAGTTCAAAAGTGGTTAGATTAGCCATACTAAGTCTTTCTGCATAAGACGGTCTTCTCGATCCCAAAGAAATTCGAGTGGCTTTTCTTTGAACGTTTTCCAACAGATTCTTGTCTCGAACCAGATCGGGATACCACGTTGGTCCAGCGTATTCTAGTATGAGTCTTACGTACAAAGTGTAAAGTTTGCAAAATGATTGCATTGAAACTCCCGAAAAACACCTCCGAATAAGATACAGTCTGGAGTTTGCACGTTTACAAATAGAGGTAATATGATCGGACCAAGTTAGGCTGCTGTTCACAATAACACCAAGATCGTTATACGAAAACACAGATTCTAATGGCTGCCCGTTAACAAAGTACGGCACAAGTGGGTTATTTTTGCCAATTCGAAGCACTACACATTTTTCCGCGTTTAAGGGTAGTAAATACTGGGAACACCAAGTTAAAATAGAGTCCAAGTCCATTTGGAGGGTTAGCTGGTTTGTGTTTGGATTGGCATATATTTTTGTGTCGTCAGCGTAAAACGATATTTTACTTGAGACATAATAAGGAATATCGCTGGTGTAAACCGTAAAAAGCAGAGGTCCAAGGACAGAACCCTGAGGCACTCCACTTTCCACTAACCTGTCCTGTGAGAAAGATTCGCCAACTCTAACTTTGTAATATCGATCTGTCAGGAAATCATCTATCCAACGAAGTAAAGTACCGCGAACTCCGAAATGTTCTAGCTTATGTAGAAGTCTGCGCTTAGGTACACGGTCAAAGGCTTTAGAAAAATCTAGATAAACAACGTCGACCGGCTGCGAACTGTTAAGGGATGAGGTCCAGTCGTTAACACAATGTAGGAGATTGGTTAGAGTAGAGCGACCAGAGACAAATCCATGTTGTTGTGTTGGAATAACATGTTCCTGGAGAAGGAATTTGGTCATCTCCTCGGAAATAATGGCTTCCATAACTTTGGCAACTACTGGCAGCAAACTAATCGGACGATAATTGTTGGGGTCGAGTTTGTTGCCTTTTTTAAAAATAGGGGTAACGGAAGCTAATTTCCAACTAGGGGGTAAGGAGTTTTGGATGAAAGAGGTTTGCATAATTAACGTTAAGGGTATTGCAAGCGTGTCTGCGCACCTTTTTAACAGTTTTGGTGTTAAACCATCTAAACCAGGTGAAGCGGCCGTGCGAAGTTTAATTAAGTGTTGTTTGACATGATCCACTGTGAATTCAACTTGCTGTAAGGATGCGCCGACACGATTACAGTTAACAGCAGGTAGATAACCATCATATAATTCTTTAGTAAAAACCTGTGAAAATGCTAAAGAGAGAGTTTCGGAAGATTCTTTGTCAGAAGAGCATAAAGTCTGGTTGGATTTTTGAAGTAGCGGAATGGAAACTTTAGATGTCATGGAGGAACGTATGTATTTATAGACTTTTTTAATGTTACCACTTTCAATAACGTTTGCTTCAAAATTTTGTCTTAGGATGTTTTGAAATGTAAACAATATTTTTTATTTTTTGTCCAAGTTTGATATTTTTTGGACATGGTAAAGGATAATCGTCCCAGCTGAATTAACATCATTCAGATTTCTGAGTAAGGCCGAATTTAAATATCGGGGAGTGCCGGGAGGGTTTAAACAATTTTTAAAAAACAATTATGGCGTGGACATGGATAAAAAATATCTAAAATTTTGAAATCATACTGATTAATGTATGTCTCCTCACTATATATTTGTATAGTTTGTGTACAAATATAACAAATTGAATGAAAGATTCGCATATACATACTTGAGGTAACGTATTCAAATCCTCCCGATTGACCGGGAGGGTCTGGACAATAAACGAATAAATACAAAAATATTACTTAAAGTTTTTATTTGCCAAAAAAAGCTTTAGATATCAATGAAACAAACAAAATATTCATTATTAAAATAAACTGTACTTGGAAAGATCAATGATAAAATATATTTCGTCTTTATATCTGGCACTTTGATCTGTCAAAGGATTTGGTAACCTTACAACCACTTCTTCGTACATTCCAAATGCTGTAGGCTCTTCACTAACTATACACCGTTGGAAGCACCGTTGTAATTCCATTATCTTCACAGTAATCTACAGCAGAAACAAATAAATGGGATTCATGATTATCCATTAATAAAATAACTTCTTTTCTGTTCTAAAAGTTTTAGAGCATTTTGTAACTCATGTTCTGCGTTCTTTCGAACACCGAACATGAGTTACAAAATGCTCTAAAACTTTTAAAAAAATTATCACTGGTTATTCATCCAGATAAATGCACTAAACCGGTTTCGCCATACTCTTCTGGAATACCGTTTAGCATTCTATGTTTGTTAAATTTTTTTCCTTGGAAACTACTTTTTGAGTTTCTTGAACTGTGTTTTCGCCCGTCTCGTCCAAATTAAATATATCTGATCCAGTGAAGCTGTGCCTTTTTAAAATCTCCTCTAACTTACCTTCAAATTTACCTGACGGTAGATTTATTGAAACTGGACATTCTCGCTAAGCTTGTATTCTCCGGGGTTCGTAAGTATAGTTCAGATTGTCGACTTATCCTGTGAACCAGTCCTTCCCAGATGATTTGTTTACTTTCCAAGGAACTTGATATTTGACTTCGTTTTTTCAGCAAATCCGTATGCTAATCTGCTAGTCGCTATTGGAGTTAAACCATGGTACATATTAGAACATCTCTTAAGGTTCAACGCAAGGGAGGATTCCATTTCATAGAAAACACTTGGCATATGATAAAATGTGGAGAGAATGTCGTATTGTCAATTCCTTTATTTATTGTTAATTCTAGCTTTCTTTACATATAAAGCCAATGTTGAATTTTTAACTTCATGCTGTCGAGCACTTTTTCTGATACAAAACTTTCCAGATAAAACATCAGCTGTTGCACTTCGCATGGCTTCTTCGAGAAATCGACCTTCGGTTAGTCGCTTATATTTATGCGGCATATTTTCTGTAACATTTTTATAAATTAGAGAGGGTTTGGACAGGTGTCCATACGACAGTTGAGATAAATAAATACAAAATTTATTAAAGCATCTTTATATATCGCAAAAATAACAACAAAATTTCATTATTTAGGTTTACCTAATAGTAATACTCAATCAGTATCCCAAAACAAACAAAAATAGCGAATTAAAAACACATTTTCAAATTGCTAAATATTAAAACAACAGCATGGAAAATTTCGAAAACAAAGTAACGTGCCATCTTGGCGTCTAGACAGATACTAAGAAATAAGAATACAGAAATGCACTGTAAGTTATATTTGCGGTTACGATTGTTGTCTAGAGGAATGGGAATTTTGAGAGTGTCCAATTATACAAGGCGCTCCCCTCTTATACGAGGAAAGACAGAATTTTGTTTTGACATCTATATTCTAGACACATTTTGGTCAAATACAGTCTTTGGACGTAACTACAAACTATGGGCTATGTTGTATATCTCGATTAACTTTAAAATTAGGAATTATTAAAAAAATCCTTTTCTTTGAGTTTTTTCTTTAATTTTGACAGTAGTTAGGGAGCAATTAACAATTAAATTAATATCGGTAATTTTAGAGACATTTTATGAACTAGAGCTAGAATATACTCCTGGACATATTATTTCACTCCTCTACAATCGCGATACGTAGTTCATTTTTTATATTTTGCAACTTCTGTGATGCTTAATGTCATTTTTATCCGGGGAGCAGACTGGCATGCAATTTTCCCATTTCAATTTTAATTATTTACACTTGGCGGAATGTAGCTTCGCACTTCTTACCTGTGACGTGTGAATTTGTGACAACGTAGTCGACTAAAAATAATTAATGCATCTTTGTAATCTTTGTGATCTTTGTGATGTCAGTATTCCATTTTTAGATATACCTGACTTATCTTAAATCAAGCATAAATATAGGAGGGAAATTTATATGTGGTATCAATTGATGTCAAGAAGAGAAAACATAATTATGTGAAAATATTTAGGACACTGCCTAAAATGAGAATCACCAATGCGAAGAAGAACGTCAGCTTCGGGAAGGAGTAAAAGATGAAGCACGAAGTGCGAAATGGCACCAACTAGAAAAAGGGTAGCATATCAACCATCGATGCAGGTTGTACACAGAGAAAAAAAAAGAAAAGTATAGACGTTTTAGACGAGAGAAAAAACGTATCCATCGACGTAAGAAGAGGGAATACAAACAGAACACTCTCAATGAGATACAAAGTTTATTCGACAAAAGGATTAGGAAATACTACAAATCCTTAAATAATATCCGTCGATAATTTGACCAAAATTAAAAATTTGTAAAGACACTAATGGTGAAAATCTACATGATAAAAACTCAGTTCTTACCAGATGGGTACAACATTTCAGCCAACATCTAAATACAAACGATATTGAAGAAGGTTACAACATAGACAATCAACATAATCGACAACGTCAACTACACAGTGAAGATCCAACAAGAGAAGAAGTGTCAAATACCATCCTAAAACTCAAAGACAATAAAGCCCAGTACTGGATTAAATCTGTTCGGAAATGTATAAAAAGGTGGTGATCAAGTTTTTGCAGCAATCCATAAACTGATAGTACTTATCTGGCAGATTGAATTGGTACCAGAAGAGTGGCTAAAGGGAATAATATGTCCGTTGCATAAAAGGGTAATCAACTATAGTGTAAGAACCATAGAGGCATTACTCTATTAGCATCTGCGTATAAAATCTTCAGCAATATATTGTTTGAAAGACTTAAACATTTTAGAAAGGATATTGTTGGTCAATATCAATTCGGATTTACTGCTGAAAAGTCAACTACACATCAGACAGTGTGAAACTGCATTATATAATGCAATGATAGACTTTGGGATCCCACCTACGTTACTTAAGTTAATCCAACTAACAATGCAAAACGTAAGCTCATGCGTTAGAATTTAAGGGGAAAACTCTAAGTTCTTTGCTGGCGTGTCTCCTCTTGAGGCTCCTTGGTCAATGCTCTTTGTGGACAATATCGTGTTGCTTGGAAAAAAAACTAGAACGAGTAGGAGAATTTAAATGCGTTGACTTCTAGATAATGGAAAATGGGACACTAGTTCGAGAAATAACTAGTTGGTTTAACTATTTGGGTTATTCTGTAATGAAAAAGGGCTTAAAGAAAAAATACACGAGTGTGGTGAGGCTTGCATTGGTGTGTGGTAGTGAAATATGGCCTGTAAAGAGAGTTCAGGAAAATAAGATAAAGTTTTCAACTGAAATGAAAAGGTTACGGTGAATGTTGTGTAAGCCTAGAAGGGACAAGATTAGGAACGATGTGATTATGGAAAGAATCGGGGTGAATACAGTCTCAAAAAAGTTTCAAAAGCAAAAACTGCTATGGTTTGGTCACGTCAGACGTAGAAATGAGAACTATGTGGGACAAGGATAAAACTGTTAGAAGTTAAGGGAAAGCGAGGTAGAGAACAACCGAGGAGAAGAAGAAAGGACTGTGCAGCAGATAACTTGAGAGAGACATGTTTAAATGAAAGAGATACAATGGAAAGGAATAAGCGGCAAAAATAGTAAGGACACGATACATGACAAGGAAAACTGAAAAAAGTAAAGAAGGCAATTATTACCTAACATTATGGCAGTGACCTAGTTTTGGATGTACCTAAAAGTTTGGTTAAATATTTAGAATTAACCAACATTATTTTCTCTGGACACTTTTTAGACGAACTAATTGCTTGATAATTTAACAAGTACCTAGCAAATTATATCTTGCAGTTCCCATCTCTATTCCTGGTTAGGTATTGTATATTTCAAAACAAAAGATGCATTGTGTAGGTCATGCTTTCACTAAACTCATAAAGTACAGTTTCGATATGAAATGAAATTTAGTAGCTGAATAATCATCAAACCAGTACACGAAACGTAATCGTGACTATAAAAGTCTTTTCAACTGTAATAAATAATAGATGTGTGGTATTTTATTACCCTAATTTACCCCATAATCTGTTTTTGATTGTCCTGAAAATCGAATTAGTCTAATTGATACATTGTGTCCATTAATTAAACGAAGATTATTAATTTCATGTTTCTGGCAACAAAGGGGTATTTTTTCAAGAATAGCAGCCATTTATCTTTCCATGTTATAATGCCTTATGCTATTTATTTACCAAGTCAATCTATTCGTTTATTTTCTTTTTGCCCTACAGAAGCCTAATTCGAAAGATTAAAGGGATTTTATCAATTCTATTAGGCCCTCATACAATATTTATTGATGATTTTAAAATAGGTGTTTGGTTACTAGTGCATCTAAAACTAAAATAGGAACTACAGCAGTAGTATCTATGTTTCAAAATAATAATAAAATTCCCCATTTTTTAGACACAAGAAGCATTTTTTTTATTTTCAACTAAAAAGCATACAGTGAAATATGCAAAAAAAATGCAAAAAAATTGGCACATGATAAAACATACAAAATACTAAAAAAGGCAAATAAAAATTTTTAACATTTTGCATTTAATCAGCGTGTATTGGAATGTATTGGAATCAATCAGCGGTACTCCGAATAGATGGAGAATATACAGAACAGGTCAAAATCTTAAGAGGAGTGATACAGGGGTGCATAATTTCACCACTGATATTCAATCTGTACTCGGAGCACGTTTTTGAAGAGGCCCTAAAAGATATTAATGAAGGCATCTCAATAAATGGAGTCAAGCTTAATAACCTGCGGTATGCAATGATACAAGAGTGTTTTCCAATACCATAGAACGGCTGCAAAACTTAATGAACAAAATAACAGAAACAAGTAGAACCTATGGACTGGATATAAACACCAGCAAAACCAAGCTAATGATCATCAGCAAGCAAAACATAACTGGAGCAAATCTGTATGTGAACCAAATGAGAATTGAACGTGTCTCACAATACAATTACTTGGGAACTATAATCAATGAGTCGTGGGACAATACCCAAGAGATTAAATGTCGCATCGGAAAGGTCAAAAGTGCATTCTTGGCTATGAGCTCTGTGTTCAAAAGCCATGACCTCACCCTGAAAACAAAAATAAGGCTCCTTAAATGTTACGTATACTCAGTACTTCTGTATGGAGTAGAAACGTGGACATTGAAGGCGGAAACTCTATCAAAACTTCAGGCGTTTGAATTATGGTTATACAGAAGAATCCTGAAGATACCATGGACAGACAAAGTCACCAATGAAGAAGTACTGCGGAGGATGAACACAACCGCGGATTTAGTCAACATTGTGAAGAGCCGTAAGCTGGAGTACTTGGGACATATTATGAGAAATCAAGGCAGATACGAGCTACTCCAATGCATTTTGCAGGGTAAAATTGAAGGAAAAAGAGCCCCAGGACGAAGAAGAATATCCTGGCTTGCTAACCTGAGAGCATGGTATAGAAAGACCTCAACACAGCTATTTCGTATAGCAACCAACAAAATCATCATAGCCAGAATGATCGCCAACGTTAGGAACGGACAGGCACCCTAAGAAGAAGAAGAATTTAATCAGCCCCAATTGTTAGTCTGTGAACTTCTTCTTCTTTAAGTTCCATCTTCTATCGAAGGTTGGAAATCGTCATGGCTATGTGGACTCTGTTGACTGCCGCTCTAAAAAGTTCTGCACTACTGCATTCAAACCATTCCCTTAAGTTCTTAAGCCAGGATATTCTTCGTCTTTCCACATTTCGCTTTCCTCGGATTTTGCCCTGCATAATAAGTTGTAATAATGCGTATTTTTGCCCTCTCATCACATGTCCCAAGTACTCAAGTTTTCGTATTTTAATAGTTAATATTATTTTCGCCTCATTTCCTATCCTTATAGTTACTTCCATGTTTAACATTCTTAGTCTGTGAACACAAAACACAAAATTAGTATGGCCAATTGCATTGCGAAGGAAAAACCGAAACCGTGCTTGCCAAAAAACTTATTATTTTTTAATATTTATTTAGTTGTGCATTTCAAAAGATTGAATTATTAGGTATAGATAAGGGAACTATGTTGTCGATTATAAAAATTACATTGTTTGATTGGTATTGGTGTTTCTCTAGAGTGTAATTTCTTTCTAGATTTGATTGTTCATAAATATGACTGTAAATTGGTAGTTATATGTTGTTAAATATTCCTTTCTCATGGCATCTACATCTACATCTACAAGTGGTTGTGTGGCTTGGTTTTCTCCACAATATTTCTACATTCTTTCTAACCCTCATCTTCCTAACAGCCCCTACAATCTGGTTCTCCGATCTCGTTTAGGTCTTTCTAGTGGTCTACCTGTTACTGGTCTCCAGTTGGTCTCTGTGTGTTAATAGATCTGATGATGTTTTTTCCTTTCAAAAGTTCTCTTTTTTGGTGGTTCATCAACTTACTAAATTCACCATCACCTAAGTTTAGTGAGCCTGCTATTCTCAGAATTATTTTTCTCTCTAGGATCCTTAATCTCTTCTCATCTTTGTCAGCGAGATTATTTAGCAGAAATGTTGCGATGAAACTATTGCGTACTGAAAACCATTGTGTTAGAGTGGAGTTAAGTAGAGTAGAGTATTTATTTACCTACATAACAGATACAAATACAAGCAGTGAAAATTAAAGTGTTTATCTACTAGATATTACTACGTAAGTTATCTATACGTAATTATTATTTTATTAGTGTGAAAAGAAAACGTCAATAATAAATATATCCTACCCTACAATCATTTTGTGAGGTTAGCTGTTATAAGTACCTTATAGTATCATGCGGTTAGTTTTTCACTTAAAAGAGTCGGAGTAAGGCTACACCGCCACAGCTTAAGATGACTTCACAGAATGTAAACACACCTTCCGATCTAACCAGTCCAGTAAATCAACGTTCGAATATCACAAACAGTTATGCATCAGCCGCTTCACACTCTTTTCCGAGTAAGACCCAAGCAATTGTATTTAGTTGCATCGATAATGCTTAACTGCAGGATTATCTCATTCCTTTGGGCACAATCATCAACCCAAAAAATATTATTTTTCATCTAGATTATCTCATAATAGAACCTGCATGTATTTGGCAAACAAAACCGTAGTAGATAACTTCATAACACAACATGGCTCTATAGAAGTACTCGGCGAAGTTCTAACAGCACGAAGACTTGTCTCTCCAGCAGAAAGACTAGTCTTGTCGGAGTCTGCCCGTCAATTCCTCATCAAGTATTAGTTTAAGAATTACAGAATATTGGTTTAAAGCTTATTTCTCCAATATCATTTCTGAAAATTAGCTCGACTCTCCCCGAATATAGTCACATATTGAGCTTTCGGAGGCAAGTTTATATAAGCCCTATAACATCACCAATTCCAGATTCTATTCTAATAAATTTCGATCAAACACCTTACCGCATATTCTTGTCACAAGGTACACTTACCTGCTTTATTTGCAAAAATACAGGACACATATCATCCCAATGCAATAACAGTTCAGTAACGGAATCAACTCATATTGAGTCAAACAATGAAGTACCAAATCAAACAGCTTCAACAAGTATACTACACAAGGTACCAAACACCCAGCAGTCATCAAGTTATCCATTATCAAATCCAAGCATATCACCTACACCTACAAATCTCCATGACAAAGAAATTACTAACGCTCCTACTCATAACAACACTTTCAATCAACCTCATTCAGTAGCAATACCGTTTTCACAAACTTCGGAAGCAATATCCTACAATCTATCAGCTTCCTTTTCATTCGATACAACTGCAGAAAATTCTAATAAAACTGATACATCAAGACAATTTTCTGAAACAACCATTTCAACCAATCTTACAAATAAAACGTCAAGCTCGAGTTTTGTCACTACCAATGAGTTTGCTCCAGTACTTCCAAATGTAATAAAGCCACAGCATCTAAGTGAAAACTCTAATAGCAATTACGAAAACGCAAGTTCTTCCATAAAACGCAGTATTGGTGAGATCGTCACGCCTCCTTCAGACTCAGTAATTTCATCAGAAAATCTGTTTGCAAAACCCAAACCCTATAAACCAAAAAAACCGAGCTCATCTAAAGTCCCATCTACACGGGAAACTCTTGAAAATTTTATTGATAATCATACCCCACCATTCGTTTTAAATTACCAACAATTGTCCTTACTGATTGATAATGTCCAAGGCTCCTCCGACACTATTAGCGTCGTCAAAGAATTTAAAACTGATATGGATGGTTTACTCCTACTTTTACAAAGCAGCTATCAATATGAAAATGATAGATCTACAAAAAGCAAGTTTACAAAACTTCAAAAGAAACTACACAACCATTTAGAGAAAGAGATTTCTGACTTAGATAGTGACTCTTCTGTAGACAATTGTTCAGTATCATCTAACTCCGAATCTGTTAACAACATTCAACTCGATACTTCAATGGAACATTGATGGATTTTTTCATCCTCTCCCTATGCTACAGCTTCTTTTATCTAAATATTCTCCAGATATTATTATTTATTATGAACATGGAAGAAGCGTCCAATTTTTATGGGTTCCCTCACACGTCGGAATAACAGGAAATGAAGAAGCTGACAGGACTGCACGAGAGGCAATTTTAAGTGATTTGTCAAGTGCGATAGACAAGTGTGTTTCCAGTGTCTAGAAGCTTATTTTAAAAATAAAGTGTGGTGTTTGTGGCAAAATGAGTAGTTTCAAACTAATTCCAATCTAAATAAAATCAAAAATAATGTGTCTGAGTGGTTTCCATCGTCGCTCAATAGACGAGAACAAATTGCGGTTGCGCGTTTACGCCTAGGACATACCAGATTAACCTACTCCTACCTTTTCACAAAGAAAAATCCACCTATATGTGAGCAGTGTAACGCCCGATTAACAGTAGAACATTTTTTAACAATTTTTAGTAAATATTACCAAGAAAGACAGCGCTACAAGATCCCAAACGCTCTACTACAAGCTCTAGGTCAAAACTGTTCCTGTAACAATATAGTAATTATCTTAGATCCATAAACATTTTGTACAATCTGTAGGTGTTTAACTTTGTTTTTTATATTTTGTTCCGTCGCTAATAACCTTTTGGTGGATGCGACATCATTTTCTAATAATAAAAAAAAATATATATATATATATATATATATATAAGCAGTTCAGTGGATGTTCTGCAATGAGTCATATATTCTTCTAAGCAGTAAAAACAATGTTTTAGAAGATATTTTTTATACCTTTATCGAAACTATTACAGCTTAGCTGTTTAATACTTTTTGGTAAAATATTATAATAGTTATAATTAAGACAATTTTTTCTGAAAGACCTACAGCGATTTGTTCATAGGTAACGACAGTTTCGAGTATTGTTAACATGGACATCAAACTGCTTTATTAAATAGTGACGTTTTCTGTGAATTACAGTTAGAACTTGAAATATGAATAGAGTAGGTAGCGGCATAATTTTGAATTTGATAAAGAAGTGTCAGCAGTGTTCTAATAACTAACCCTGCTAAAATCTGGGTAGCTTTCTTTTGCATTCTAAAAATTTAAAGTGCATTTGTTGAACTGGCCCATATGATTACACCATAGTTTAGGTGAGAGTGAAATAAAGAAAAATATGTCATTTTTAATGTTTCAAAGTTGACAACCCTTGCCAGTTAGCGAATAACAAATAATGAACTTGATATCTTTTTCTTAAGTTGTGAAATATGAGCCGACCAGTTGTGTCGATTATATATGGTTATTCCCAATAGTTTAAGAGTCTCTTTGTTATCTGGATCATTGTGTAAATTACTTACAGATATAACCAAATTTTACGTTTTATCAGAGTTAAGTTTTAATTTGTTTGCAGCAAACCATGAGTTAGATCTAGTAAAATCTTCCTCGTGAGACATTTTTAAATTATCATTATTTTTTCCTGATATAACGTATGTCGTATCATCTGCGAATTGTATGGTTTGACCATACATACACCATTTTAAATAATAAACAAAAGAGGTCCTAAAACGAACCTTTTGGGACTCCATGTTTTACGGATAGACAATTAGAAAGATGGCCGTTAGACCCTACTGCCTGGTGTTTTCCACATAGATAAGAAGTTATAAGCTTATGGGGGTTACCTCTGGTTCCATAGTAATTTAATTCGTGGAACAAAATGTCGTGTAAAACGCAATCAAAAGTCTTCAACAAGTCGCAAAGAGAAATGGCTATGCGTTTGCCGCGGTCAAGCCCCCAATCATCTCGCTCACAACATTAAATACCTCGTTCGTCGTAGAACGAGCACTTCTGAATCCATATTGTTAGTTGCTAAAGTGATTATTTGACTCAAAATAGTAATGAAATTGTTCTCTTTTGTTCTCATCTGTAATCAATTCCCTTTCCATATTTTCCAGTTCAAGCATATAGAATGTCACCTTGGAATATCGCTGTTATCTAATGCAATACTTCCTTATTTCAAGGAGCTACGATAATGTGTTCGACCTGGTCAACTAACTGACTGCAAGCAATTCTATCTTAAGCTATCTATTCGCCATCTTCTTGTACCCAGCTTCCTCAAATCTTATTTGACAGTCGATTCAACGACGCCAGGCTAAAACCTGTCCATCTTAGCCTGACTATTTTGATCTCCACTACCAAAATATTTCTCCATACATCATGGCCACTTCGTTGTTTCTTCTTACATGGCACACACCTTGCACATGATCGTCTCCGTAGAGCGTTTTTAAAATATCTTCCATCAACATAGTATCTTTATTCTTTCTTGTAAAAGTTCAAGTGTCTGCCCTATACAGTACCTTATAAAGTACAGCATAAATAAGGTCTTGAACTTGTTTGTTAACAAATGTGCCGCATGGTTTAGTCCGAAATTATCGTTTTTTTCAATGCAACGTTTAAATGTGTGGTAAAAAGGATCCGTTCATGTCGCACTCTAATTTTAATTTAGAATTATTCCGGTATCTTTCCATCTACTGTCACTTCACTTTTGGTATCCTCTATTGCCATTTAACCAACTTAAGTTGGTACACTGAGTTCTCTTCACTTCTTTACAAATATTGGTCTCTTAATTACGTCATATACCATTCTGAAGTCTCTATACAACTAGTGGGCATTAACGTCATATTCAAACACTTATTTATAATTGAGGGAAGAACTGATGTATCGTGAATCTATTACCCATGAAAGCACATCGATCGTCTCTCAAGATAGCTTTAATAATAAAATTTGGTCTTCCAGTCCATATATTTTCTAAAATTGTATACCCAACATCTTTTTTTTGTGTGTGAAAAGTACATTATTGAGTTAATACAGTATTCTTTGCAGAGTGTAAATAATGGCAAAAATTGCGCAACATTTATTTATTTAACACCTTTATAAAATCCGACTTTTTGCGGCAAAATACAAAAATTGCGTACGAAACTATTCACCTTTAAAACGCGATATTACTAAATTAGAAAATTATAGACCCATCAATCTCTTAACACATATGTACAAACTCTTTATGAAAATCTTAACAACGAGACTAACACCTAAACTTGATTTCTATCAGCCCAAAGAACAGGCAGGCTTCAGGGCAGGATATAGCGCAAATGACCATTTGCATACCATAAAGATCTTAATAGAAAAGTGCATTGAGTACAACATACCACTGGCTCTTGCATTTGTCGATTACGAGAAGGCTTTTGATTCTGTAGAGTTTGAAACAGTACTGGAAGCCCTAAATCAAAGCCGAATTAATTACAGGTACACGACACTAATCAAAAACATCTACGAGAACGCTACATCAAGTATACGACTACACGAAGACAGAAAAATTCAGTTTAGGTCGAGGAGTTAGACAAGAAGACGATATTTCACCAAAATTGTTCACGGCAATATTTAAGAACACTTAATGGCAAGATATGGGCATACATATAGATGGAGCAAGATTAAATCATCTAAGGTTTGCAGATAATGTTGTATTAATCGCAGATAACTTACAGGATACAGTTTCTATGATACATGCGCTTAAAAGTATGTCTGAAAGAGCAGGATTAAAGATAAACTTTGAGAAAACTAAACTTATGATAAATCTCGTAATAAGAGGAAATATAACTATTGAAAATAATACCATACAATAAACAGACACTTACAAATATCTGGAACACGAGATCAAAATGAGCAGAGACAATCAAACACATGAATAACAGAGGCGAATAGGCCTGACATGGGCAGCATTTGGCAAATTAAGCCATATTCTAATAAGTTCAATTCCCATGTGACTCAAGCGAAAGGTTTATAACCAATGTGTTTTGCCTGTACAAACTTATGGAGCAGAGACTTTAACACTCACGCAAAAATCTGCGAATAAATTCAGAGTTACACAACGAGCCATGGAACGTGCAATGCTGAACGTGAGCCTTCGATACCACATAACAAACCAACAAATTAGGCAAACATTAGGAGATCAAGACGTCATCGAAAGAACCACGACGCTTAAGTGGAACTGGGCAGGGCACTTAGCCAGAACACAAGATGGACGGTGGACAAGACGTATTATGGAATGGAGGCCCAGAAACTATAAAAGAAGCCGAGGACGACCACCGACTAGATAGACCCGATGATATAAAACGTGTAGCGGGAAACTGGCTACAAGCGGCCCAGTGTAGAGAACACTGGAAAGAACTGAGAGAGGCCTATGTCCAGCAGTGGACGCGATTGGCTGATTGATGATGACAGATTCTTGGTAAATCGATTTTTTCTCGTTTCCCCTCTTCTATGGAGCATTTTTTGGTTTCCAAAATTAACATTCTCAGCAAAATTCAGCTTGTTTGTATGATTTTTAGAGGTCAAATTTTTGACGTCTGGACCAATAACCTATAGTGGTATGTTCTGCTTATGTCTATAGCTGCCAAAGGTTCTTCGCGTTGATATTTACCATATTTTGGTAGTCTGCGTTATTTAATGGTTCTACAGTTTGTACATTATTAAATATCTTTTTTTATACACAGATACTAAGATGCTGTTTCTGCGTTCACTGGCAGTTGTCCGGCTATCATAATTATCTTAAATAGATCTGTTATAAACTTCCTCATTCTTTATTTTGAATATCCTTCAACAAACAAATAATTAAATAGTTATTTCGAGAGAATTTTACTAAAATTGGCACCACTTGACACCAGAAAATGCTTCAATTGTGACAGATGCAACCTGTTATTCGTGCCAATTTTTTCAGAAATAGCTATATTCCTATTTTCTATTATATCCTCTGGACGTTATCAATAATTCATTGTAAAATATTGTTAATGTTTGCATATGTATAGTGAAAATATTTCCCTTTCTACCTGATACTAAATAATTCCTAAACAAACAAATTCCCATACGTTGTTTACTTTATAGACAAGTAGTATTCGTGGAAAATATTATATTTTCCAAGGATTGAAGCTTATTTACAAAGCACGTATTAATTACTAACTATTATGCAATTATGTCTAGTCAAATAATTATTTATCGAATTCATTTTATAGATAATTGATTGCCCATTTACAATTCCAATTAAGCAATAGTATTTTTATGGAATACTATACGTTTCTTGAATATTTATGGCTTTAAGAGATATTTGCAATTATGTGAACCACATTTATTTACAAAGATATATATATATATATATATATATATATACATATATATATATATATATATATATATATATACAATTTGTAGTTTTTGTGATGTTAAGAAAATGTAACAATAAAACACTGAAAACTTTGTTTTCAAAATAGGTTGCGGAGGGGAGAACTGTTTGTCTCAAGTTGGTCATTCAGAATTATATCTGTGTTTTTTAATTTGTTGATTTCCATAGATTCTAACAAGGATAGCTTAGGGCCTTTATTTTGAATGTGAAGAATCTTAAATTCGTCGTTAAAAGAATGGTTGTGATCTAGAAGGTGAAGTGCGTATGTAGAATCTGTTTTTCTATTATTGAAAGCCCTTTTATGTTCTGCTATTCGTTTGTTAAAGTTTCTACCAGTTTGACCGATGTAAGTTTTTGGGCAGTCGCCACATTTAGGTTTGTACATACCACTGTGTACCTAAGTGTTTTTTATTTTGGCTCTTGTTGTTTTTGATATATTTGTCTAGGTTGTTATTTGTTTGGAAAGCTGGTGTTATTCCTTTCTTTTTTATGTGTTTGGCTATTTTTTTGTAATTTTGCCTGTATATGTAATCGAACAGAAGGTACTGGGTTTTTTCTCTGGTGGTGGAAATAGTAATTTCAGGGCTTTCGTGTGTAGTTTTTGATTTAACATTTTATTAATTGTTTGTTTATTGTATCAAAAATGTTAAATCAAAAACTAAGCTTAAGTAACTAAACGAAGAAAAAAAAAAAAGAAAAATACAAGACAAGCTGTATGCGAGCACAATTGTTCATTTATTTAATTTTTGGTGATTTTTTTATTTTGACCGATGGCTTTATTTGGATGTTTTGTTAAAGCTCTTGCAAGAGTCAAACCACACTAGTATATTTTCAATTGTTTTCTATCCATTGTTGAATGTCATAATTCTACATGTGGCTTGCTTTTTTACATGTGTTTATTGGGAATGCAGTGAGGTACGATTATCGAAGGATTTGTTAAAAGAAAATATATCGACCTTTTTTAAAAAGGATATTTTGTATTTAATATATTATATTCAATGTAGAATGGAGCAATTTGGAATATTAGTTAAAAAAAATGAAAAAGAATAAGGATATGAAGTTCCTATTTGTCCTGTATGGGGTTTTTGTATTGTATCCAATCTTATATATGGTTCGCCTATGGTTCGCCTACTCTTCCAGATTTCAGTAAAAAATTTATAAACCGGCTAAAGCGCCGCTAGAAGACCTGCAACTCGAATGGACCACAGGCGTGATGACGTAGATTTTATTGACATCTGTCAGTTTCACTTTCCAAACAAACCTTGTTTAGTGTGGATAATTTGTATTTTTAGTTATTTTTTCATTTATTTTACTATATTTCTTAGAAATAGAACTCAGAATTATCGTAAAAAATACTATGCTTACAAGATAAAGCAGCAGAGGAAGCAAAATGTTAACTTTATAGATATTAAAAAGTCTTGAGATTTGACATTTCAACTTTTGTTTGGAAAGTAATAATGACAATGTGACAGTCGTGACGTCACACTCCTGCAGTCCATTGTCGATCGAGTATGTTCAATCAGGGGCGTAGCAAGACTATCGTAACACATGAATACATTGTCATTAAGAGCTAGGCAGGTAAGGTTAAACTATCAAATAATTTATTTACCGCATTTATTTGTGATTTCCGGACTGGATGTCAAAACCATAATTAAATATATAATTTAAATTTATATCGATTTATTTCCAGAAAAATATAGTAGTAAAACGTAAAATATCTCCCAAGAAAATAGTTTCAGTACTACACTACATAATTGGTCTTTAAAAATACAAGTGCTTTATGTCTTTTCTGATTCTTGAATACCACATGTTTTTAATTAATCATCCTTAGACACGTTGGGACAAAATACCATTACTCATATTATTCTAATCAAATCGATCAGTATAAACAAAAAAATTAATTTTTCATTATCCGTAGGTGAAAGGTGAGGCATTGTCTGGTTTTTTTTTTATGTCAAGGAGACTATAGAAAAATCTGATTTTGTTTTTACCACATTTGTACGCAATTTTTAACACAAAAATAGCCGAAAGTGCTGCCTTAAAAAAGAATGAGACATTACTGAGTACTGATGTTAAATTTGGACGTTCTCTTGGCGCTTCTTGTATACCACATTGTAATTCCAGTAGACCGTCTATTATTAGTTCTCCTCGCTAGATGTCCCACCCACTGCCATTTTAAAGATTTAATTATGTGGAATATATCAGTGAACTTGGTTTTTTCTCTGATCTATTCTATTCTTTTTTGATCTCTCTTTATATCTAGCATCATCGCTCCATTGACGTTTGAGTGGTGTTGAGTTTCGCTATTATCTTCTTTCTTTAGTGTCCAAGTTTTACAGCCATATGTCAAAACTGGTATTACAGACTGGTCTAATGCTTTTTTTCTTCAGATGGAGTGGCATCTTCGATTTGAATATAACTGCATTTTTATCAAAAATGCCCAAGACAGTTGCATTCTTCTGTTGATTTTTTAAGAAAGGAGCCAGATTTATGTATTACTTGTCCCAGGTATTCATACTTATCTACTGTCTCAAGTGCAGTCTTTTTTATTATTACATCTTAAACGTCCACTAGCTAGTAGTACATGGTTTTTGTTTTTGTCAAATCATGTTTAGGACAACCTCATTGCTAGCTGCATTTAGGTCGCTTATAAATCTTTGTAGTTCTGCAGCATTATTAGCAATCAAAACAATGTCGTCTGCAAATCTTAGATAGCTAAGGTATTCTCTATGACTGGATAAGCTTTGTTCTATCAGTACATTTTACACTGAATATATTGTCTAGAGTTGCAGTGAACAGCAGCCTCTGTTAGTGGGAAATTCTGGAGTGATTTCATAAATTTTTACCTTAGCTGTTGCTTGTCTCTATGTACGGTTTGTCAATACCTTGAGTGATCCAAGATTCTATGCTTTCTACTGTCTAGCTTTCTCGAAATCTATAGAAGTTAGCGTATTTCATATTCTTTAGCTCATGTACTACTCATGGTACTGAATCCACCTCTGAAGCCAGCTTGCTCTGACTTGGCTGTGCAGCATCTAATACATTTGTTAATCTGTTGTTGATGATCTTTGTGAATACTTGAGTAGTAGTTATATAGTAGTCAATAGCAAAAGAGGACCAGGAAGAAGACGCAACTCCTGGCTTAAAAACCTACGGCAATGGACGAACATGACCTCCATAGAACTATTCAGGGCTGCTACAAATAAGATTAAATGGGCAAATGTAATGGCCAACGTCCTTAAGGATAAGGCACCATAAGAAGAAGAAGTAGTTATATATGATAAGTAGTAGACTTATGAATGAAAATTATGTTTGTGTATTTCAGTGGTCTGATTTGTATCTTGATCTTAGGCAGTTAAAAAATATGAAGGATTTCTGGTACATTATCTTGATTACTGATTACTTTATCAAGTGTATCCAGTTGTTTTCTTATAGTTTTTTTTGTTTTCGATTGCATTTTCTATCAGTCTTTCATTGTGTTTTCTTGTGTCTTCCTGAATACTTTTCTTTATTGTCTTACAAAGTTCGATATATTGATTTCTCTGTATGTTGCTAGTTACTTTTATTTTCTTTGTTTGTTTTAGCATTCTTTTGGTTTTATCAGACAGTTTCCTGTGTTCATTTTGTGGTTACGGGTTTCCAATTTCTTTGGAAATATCACGGATGATTTGAATTAATTAAGAGCTATTGATGCAAGGAGTTTATGAAATTCCATGTGCAGACCGCCCCGATTTTATATATGCCAAACAAATCGTAAAATCCAAAATAGGATTTATGAGCATCCTATTTCCATCCAACGACTATGTAAGGGAGTTTGCATCATAATCGGTAAAATAAGCTGAAAATGACGATGATGATTTGGCTGCTTGCCATTTTCAATAAGCACTTTATTTTATAAACCTTACATTACCCAATTACGTTTTATTATTTTATTCTTTATAAGTTTAAGATGGAATGAAAAGTGGTATCTGACCCTAGATACATCTGGCAGGTACTTTAAAATACGAGAGGTTCAGGGTCGTATTTTAAACAATTGCCATGGTGAATTTAAAAAACAACTTAATTTATTAAATATACATATTGAAAAGATCTTTAATGCTAGTCTTATTATTGATAGAATTGTTTATCTTTTTTATGTATCATCTCCAATATGCATCTTTTCACATAAAAAAGATCAAAATTCTATCAATAATCAGACTGACATCAAAGATCTTTTCAATATATATTACAATTTAATAAATTGAGTTGGTTTTTAAATACGCCATGGCATATGTTTAAAATAGGACCCTCTACAACTCGTATTTTAAAGGACTAGAGTAGTTGACTAGAATCCACGATTTCTGCTGAAAAATTATGCAAATTCAGTAGGTAGGTAGAACTCGTAACAAAATAAAACTTAAAATCTCGTTACTTATGATCATATATTATTATGATTATAAATTATAATATGCAAAATTTATATGAGCCGTTGTCTTTTGGAGGCCCTGGCTGAGGTTCTTCGATAACGATGAGTCCTGGTTCTGCTTGTTCTGGAAAATAAAAGTTTAAAGTTAAGTCATTTATCAAGAAGAGATGAAGATTGCAAAATAGATTGTGAGATACCTTCCGCATCGTAGCGAGGTTCTTCGATGGCATCGGGTCCCGGCTCAGGGTTTGATTGCTCCATCGTCCGCGTTGGGAGTCGTTCTCCTGGAAAATAAAAAGAGGAGAGACACATATCATATATCAAGGAGAGATGAATGACTACAAAATAACTTGTCAGATCTAACATACATCTCTCTCTTTCTTCAGTTTCTTCTACGTCTACGTCAGAGCTGTCTTCTGGGGGCTCAACATTGTTACACAGTCCTTCGCATGATGCGCATATTGGGAAACAATGGAGTCCCGCCTTCCTGCATCCGCAATTGCGTTGACAGCCCTTTTTACATTTACATGAAATGTACCGGAGTATTGAGTTTGGTGCAGGGTCCAAAGTAGTTGGTACTGGCACAAGCCACTACTAGTTTTTGCCATCCCCACTCACTTGGGTCTTTTTGTTGCTCGTTAGGTGTGGATTGACCGGATAACCATTGCTGCACCTGATTGGTTGGGGGCAATGAGGAAATGTTGGTCTTATTTTTGAATGATGAAGATACGTATTGTTTATATCTTAAATCGTTTAGTTTTGTCTCTTTTTTTCCATATAGTGCGAAACATGCTTCCTGCTGTAACAATCTCATCTTGACTTGAATTAGGGTCTTTGAAAGCTTCAATTACCGATTGCAAATCTTTGTTCTTCTGCAGGACTTTAAGAAATTTCAGTTTCCCTTGATTAAACAATGCAGAAGTATTATCACAACAACTCATCGCAAGCAGGAATAAAATATGATTCAATAGGATTTTCTCAGCAGCCAGATGAGGGTTGTAGAGGCTTTGCGAAACCTTTCGTTTTCCTGGCTTCAAAAAAAATATATTTTTTATATCAGGGCTACAAAGTCCAATCAAAATGACCAGTAGGTCGATATCTTCCCCCACCACTGTCACATGTTCATTTGTGCGCTAGTGTGCGCTACACGTTCACACATACTACAACGTCTACAACAGTTTAGCACATTGTTGCCGCTTGGAATGTAAAGCTGCTTTAACTGCTTTTTAACTGAGTAATTTTGATTTTTTGCAATCTAGCTATAATATTTGAGTCAAAACGTGAATTATCCGTGTGACTTGGTCTTTATTTTAATTAACTTAAATACTAGGGGAAATTAACTGAAAACCTTTTAATACAAATCTAAAAAGTGGGTTTTGCAGTCACACCCGTACAAATTGCCAATTTTCAACTTGCCCTTGAGACCGAACGGTTCGTCTGTACACTAACCAAAATAGTGACATTTGTACAGAACTTTAAGTACTTTAATTTCTGTAAACAGACCATTTACTAAAAGTTAACAGTTTTCGAGTTTTAAGCAAAAAACCGGAAAAAAGCAAAAAAAAAAACGATTTCTTCTGGTTTTTTAAATGTTGCGTCACGAAATTTTGTCCGCAAATCTCAGATTCAGATTTAGCAAAACACATATGGAATGAAAAAATCAGATCTTCCCCAAAACTTTCCTACTAGTATCACTTTACAGTACAAATTTACTGAATTATAAGAGATCTTCTTTTCATAATAGAGAATACAAGTCATAATAAGTATTGATGATTTGTGTATGAACATTAGAGAATTGTTTAAGTTTAATTATACGTATTAAGGCATAAATTTAATTCTTTTAAATTGTTTGATAATTTATTAATACAAATTTATTTATTTTCACATTGTCGATTTCTCCTTCAAATAATTGCAAAGTTTTGACAAATAAAAGTCTCTGAACACATGTAATAATAGCGGTAATGTCTGTTAAAAGACTTAAAAACAATAATAATTAAGACTACTAGTAGCACTTGTACCATAAGCATAACGAAATACTTCTTTAGCAATAAAACTTTTGACTCTCACAATCTGTATGCTAAGATGTATATTCATCAACATCTTATATGGTATAGAAGCAGACACACTTGCTAAATAAGTGATGAAAAAATAGAAACAGTTGAGACGTATTTTTATTGTAGACTGCTGAAAATATCGTACGTAGAGTTACCAATCAAGAAGTCTTGTGAACTATCAAGCAGAACTAACGCAGAACTGAATATAAGCAGAACTAGTTGACGAAAACTTCAATATCTTGACCACATAATGAGGGGCAACCTGAATTGAGATTATAGTTTTATTATATAGTAACATGGGAAAATCATGGAAGTACTTAACGTTCTATCGAGGCGGATGTACCTCTTCAACCTCTGCCCATTTTACCAGTTCTTTAGAACAGCATAAACAAAATCCAAATAATCATGATGATCCTCAACCTTCGAAAAATACAGCGCCTTACGAAGAAAGTTTGGCTACCCAATGTACATAACAAATAGAAAGTTTTATATTCAAGGAATAAATGAAACAGAACCACAGTGTGAGTTAATTTTAACACTAAATAAAAATAAAGAGACAGAGGTGCGGCAACCTCTTCGTGAATGTTTTATTACTATCTTTATTTTAACAACTTATTATAAATAACATTTTGATGAATACGACCTATGTACGTTCACGGTTTGATAATTTTTAATTAAACTATTAAAATATTTCTTAGTTTCATGTCAAATGTTTTCTATAAATTTTAAATTTCCTATTTCAACACGATATTTACACTCAGTTAAATAAAAGTAAACTAAATACCTATATTAAGCTCTTTTTATAAAAATATATACTGAAATATTTCCTAGGTAATTATATTCATTAAAATATCTTGCTTGTTTTAGTCTAAACAAGCTTTATGAACTTAGATAGATCTAAACTTTATGATTATATTAATCGACTTTTATGATTTTATGGTTTAATATTCATTTAAGTTTTTGCGGGGCAAATCAAATTAAAGCAGTATAAACAACTATAGTTACATTACATTATAGGGAAAGTAGAGTAATTAAACGAGCAATGGTTTGAACAAGATTACCAAATGATAAATAGCAAAAATACAGCTAGGCAGAAATGTCTACAAAGGAATTCCCAATTGAATAGAAGGGCATATGAATAATAAGGGAAGCAAGAAGAATATGTAAAAGAAAAAAGAGAGAGAAAATGTTAAATAGAAAAATACAACAAATTAAAGACTATAACAGAAGAGCTAGCGATTTTTACAAGAAAATCAACCGATACACTCAACGACACATGACAAGAACAACAGTATGCAAAAACAAAAACGGGGCAATTATCAGCGAGAAATAGGAATTAATGAAAAGGTTGAAGGACCATTTTCAATAGCTCTTAAACCCAGAAAAAGAAATAATTTATCACACAGTAGAACAACTAGTTGAGGAACCATCATCGCTACACTGTCTGGTATTCCTTTTCTTTGTAACACTTATAAATATTGATTCTAACCAATTATCTGGTAATTTGCCGCTGCTGTATATATTGTTAAAGAAGGAGCTGGTAATCGCAATACTCTCATTATCTAATTGTTGTAACAATTCTGTAGCTATTTCGTCAGTGCCAGAAGTCTTCATTGGTTTCGCTTGGTCGATGGCCTTCTGAACTTCTGAGATTATAATCGGTGGGTCTGTATCTCGGTTAGATGGTATTTCTTGGTAGATTCTTTGATGATCTTTAAATAATTTTTTTATGTAATTTTCCCATTCGGTACAGAATATCCTCTTTAATATCCCTTAAAATTCTATATTAAAAAACTCTTGTAATACATTTTTCCTCTAGATTCTGCTTTTGCCTGTCAATTCTTTTAGTTTTTTATGCAAATGGAAGCTGCCGTGTCGTTGCTCCAGTTTCTTAACTTCTAAACAGGAATCTTGCATCCATCACTCTTTTGCTACTTTATTTGTTTTTACATCACTCTTTTGCTACTTTATTTGTTTTTCGCCCATGGCAAGGCTAGCCACCTACCTGGGGTAAAGAAACCCATATTGGCTCACAGAACTGAAGATTCAGCCTCGGATACCGGACGGAAATATCAGATGACGACACACGCTATGACAATGGAAAAACGAATTGGTAAACGAAAACCTAAAGACCCCATCACACGAATCGCGTGCTGGAACATTACGTCGTGGAACGGAAGAGACCAGGAGATCATAATAGAAATAAAGAAACACAATATTGACATCTGCGGAATCTCCGAAACAAAGAAAAAAGGCCAAGGAACATCAAAATACGGAGAATTTATACTCATATACAGCGGGAAAGCTAAACAAGAAAGAGCGCATTCAGGAGTTGGAATTTTGCTGCACGATAAATACACGCAAAACATCGAAGATATCGAATACATCAACGATAGATTATTAAAAATCTCTATAAAAATGCGTAACATCACAACACACCTGATAAGCACGTATGCCCCAGACATATCTAAGCCCACAGCAGAAACTGAAAATTTCTATCAGCAACTACAAAACGTCGTAGATAACATAAATACTGAAACACAAAATTATCGTACTCGGGGATCTTAATGCACGGGTCGGAAACGGTGTCATACCAGGTATAAAACAAAAGTACAACGAAGAAATAATTAATGAAAACGGCGAAGCACTAATAGACTTTTGCGCTAGAAATGAAATGAGAATCAACATACACTTTCCATAAAGACAAATAAATACACTTTTAACAATAATCGAGGCCAGCGATCAATGATAGATTTTATAATCACAAATCGAGCGATAACTCCGTCACAAGTACTTGATGTCAGAGCACTAACATCTGCTAACCTGGGGACTGATCATAACCTTGTTTTATGTAAGATGCTACTAGAACGTCCGCAACGAAACAGAAAACCCCAATGTTCATCGAAAAACATAATATAGAGTCGCTAGCAACAGAGAGTACAAAACTGCTCTATGAGAACAGGATTACCAGCAAACTAAAAGAGATCGACTTAAAACCCGAATGGGGAGTAGAAGATACTTGGCAAAAAATTAAGAAATGCATCAACGAAGCAGCAGAAGAAGCGATTGGAAAGCGGAAAATTAACACGAGAGCGACAAACCACACCAAACCGTGGTTTTGCCAAGAGGTAAAAGAACTCTCTGAATTAAAACGCAAATGCTACCTGAGATATAAAAGCACGCAATCGGAAGAAGCTCATGCAGAATATGTCCAAATAAGAAACGAAGTAAACGCCAGAATAAAATCAATCAAAAGAGAACATTGGGCCAAATTCACTTGCGACATGGACTACGACCTATATGGTGCCCAAAAGAAAGTATGGAAAATGCTCCGCAACAGGAAAAAACCAGTTAACGAGTTCGTGCAGACCAAAGGAGTACCTATAGAGACATGGCAACAGCATTTTAAAGAGCTATATGATGCTGAAGAAACGCTGAATATAAACGAAGGCGTAACAGATGTGAGTGCTACAATCAATGACGAAGAAGTAGAAGCAAAGATCAAAAAGCTAAAAAAACAGAAAATCACCGGGAACGGATGGTATACCCAATGAACTTTTAAAATATGGAGGCCCGGAACTTGCAAGTAAACTGGCACAACTATTTAACAAAATATTAAACAAAACAGAAACACCAGAGGAATGGCATAATAGTATCACAATCCCCATATTTAAAAAAGGACAAAAAACCTGCCCACAAAACTATAGAGGAATAACCCTCTTAAATACAACAATGAAACTTTTCACGGGTATTCTCAAGGACAAATTGGAAAAGCAAATCACTAATGCTGAAGAACAACAAGGTTTTACAAAAGGGCGGTCTATAACAGACGCAGTATTTATAATAAAACAAATAAAAGAAAAAGCTATAGAGTTCGGCATGCCAGCGTATATTTGCTTCATTGATTTGACGAAGGCATTTCTCAAGATACTCCATAACCTAAATAACAACAACGTAACCAAAGTTAGAGCAGGAGACGAATTCACTGAAAATATTCCAACACCGGGAGGAATTAGACAAGGCGACAGTTTAAGCCCCTTCTTGTTTAATCTTCTCATGAGCAAAATTATCAACAAAGTAACATCTCTTAATCTCGGATATAGAATGGGCAACAAAAGAATTGGTATGGTGTGTTACGCAGACGATGCAGCAATTATTGCCGAATCAGAAGATGATCTCCAAAGGCAGCTCTTTCAGTTCTTTCAAACAAGCCGACTACTAAATATGAACATCTCTACCAACAAAACTAAATGTATGACAATAGCAAAAGATCCGCTCAGATGTAAGTTAGTGGTTGAGGACAACCCCATAGAACAGGTGATGCAATTCAGATATCTGGGCATAGATATATCAAGCACCCACGACCCAGTAAAGGACCTGAGGAGTCAGATCAACAAAGCACCTGCACTGTCAGGATGTCTGCGGGAGATAGTCTGGTCAAATCCGTATATGCGCACAGATAGTAAAATTAGAATCTATAAGACTTGCATACGACCTATCATGACATATGGCATAGAAGTGCGCGAAGATACCAACAAAACGAAACAGATGCTAAGGGTTGCCGAAATGAAAACCCTAAGAACAATAATGGGGAAAACAAGAAGGGACAGAGTGAGAAATACAAACATTAGAGAGCAGTGCAAAATTCAAGATATTGTAAGATGGGGAAGGCAGCGCAAGAGGATGTGGTACAACCATGTAAGACGAATGGATGAGAATAGACTCCCAAAAATTGCCCTAGAAAACAATCCGCCCGGTTCAAGAACCCCCGGAAGACCACCTAAAAGATGGAGGGATAGTTGGCAATCTACCTCCCAAGAAATTAACCAGAGGCAGCTTCAGAATTAAACAGATCGAAAGATCTACAAAAAGTAGAAGAAGAAGATTTGTTTTTCGGATGATTTCTTTATGTATTTCTGTATTTTCTTATATTTTTCTCTGTTTATGATCTAAGAGATCTAAGAGATTAAAGATATCTTATGTCATTCAGTCATTTTTACTCTTCGTTGTCTTAGAAATTTACTCGAGAGGCAGTGATTATTTTCGTTTTCATTTGTTCCCAGCAATCATCCATGTCGTTGGTATCTTCAAGTGTAATTTCGTATAACGTATTGTTAATTTCTTGTAATACCTTATTTATAGTGCATGGAGTGCATCTAGTGGTATTTTGGAGGTTTTCTGATTTTTACAGATTTTTTTCATCCAACTGTAATAATTGTAGAGCACAGTATAGTATGGTCTTTCCGAATATCGACACCTGTGTAAGTTTTGACCGATTTTATGCGATTTTTAAATCGTTCATTGACTAATATATAGTCAATTTGAATTCTTGCAATATTGTCCTTTCGACCACTTAGCAGTACCAACTAGTACTAGAGCAGTACCAACCGTGCTCCTCTTTCGTTTAGTTGTCCTAATCCGAAATTTCCAGTAATATTGAGACTAGTTGGTGCGTATACTTGTAATATATTAAATATATTCACTGGGATTTATATATGGAATTTATATCCACTGGGAATGCAACTAATTGAACTAGCATTACTCGATCTGATAATGGAACAAATTTTCTTACAGACTTTGCAAGCGATTTCTATGTCCGTTTCTCTCATTCTCTTTTGTTCCAGAGTAATATATCTAATAATAACCTTTATTATAATATCTAAAATATTTTCTACCTCTTTCATCTTTTAATGCATATGATAATCGTCATGTTTGCGTTGTAGTGTTTCAATTTCCGTACACTTCTCCATCACCCAAGCTTTTTTGCTCGTTTTATTTCCCGTAGTATATTATTATGCAACTTATTATATTAATTAACATATCTACTTTTTAATTTGCTTCGCTCTTCCATCATCTGCAATATTTTGTGTGTCTTTCATTCCTGCTTCTTTTCTTTTTTTTTTGATGTAAGATTTTCATGCGGAAGTATCTAAGTCTTCATTTCGTTCCACAGTTCTTTTATGCCGCTAGTGGTGTTTTCAACTATTTTCGCAAAATTCTCATTAAGCTCTGTTTTACTTTTTCCTAAACGTTGTTTTCTTTCAGTAGTTTTATATCTATTTTGGGCCTTATTTTCTTATGAATTTCGAAACCTTTTGTTTATGTTAATAAAATCAATTTGGTTTCTTATAATTTTCCCTGTAACATCACAGGGTAATTTCCATGTATAAAGCCTTCTTTTATGTAATTTAAAAAATGTATTCATTATAGCCATATCCGTCACTTGGCACAATTGTAACAGCCTTTCGCCTCTCTCGTTTCGTGTGCCAAGATCATATATCCCCACAATATTCTCGACTATAAATTGTCCTATTATATCGTTAAAATCGCCCTTGATTTGGGGCGCATTCCCTTCAACTGTTTCAAATATCCGAAAGTGTCTTTAGAATTTCATTATTATTTAGATTTTAGATTTAGATTTCGTGGAGTTAAAAGTAGAATGACAATATTATCTTCATTCATTTTGGATTTAAATGCTGGCCACATTTCCCTAAATTACATTAGGATTGCTTTTCGAGTCCCAACTCATTTTTTCTTCTGTTTTTGCCCTGCATGCATATGTGTTGCCTTTTAACATTCACTATTTGATCTTTTCTAATTCCAAATTCTTACTTCAATTTCCATAACAAGTAACTTTTCTCTGAGGTTTCGGATCCTCCCATCACTAGAAAAATGGTGTTTATTAGTTATTTTCGTTTACCCATGCGGTGGAGAACTTCGTAGTTGGTAATCTATTATATCCACAAAATTCGCAGTATCCTGTATACATACTATGTTTCTATTATTCTATATTTTTTCTGTTTGCGAGTCCATTCTCCAACTTTCTCATGCGTGGAAAACGTAGCATTTGATCATCTGAGTTCTGGGTTTTTTTAGCCTTTTTACAAAATACAAGAAAACAACGCAATACAGGCATGATTGTAGACAGCAAAGGCCAGATTTTGACTACAATTGAAGATAAATTACGAAGATGGAAAGAATACAAGCAAGACTTATTCGAAGATACATTGTAACGACATACGTACTCTATACGTACGCAGTGCCACTGATACCTGCCACTTTCATCGATGCGCGCTGGAGATGGATCACAATAGGGAACCGAGTTCTTCCAGAATATTGATCTGATAAGAACTTCACTGGACCCTGAAAGGACAAAGCGTCCCACCGGTGACCAAGTACTAATTGGTCACTTCCTGTTTCTTGCTGAATTGGAGTATTGATCGATTGGGCCACCCTTCCCGCGACCAAGTACTGCTTGGTCGCTTTCCATTTCTGATCAGAGTAAGTAGTGATTCAAATCATGAATGTGTTGCTTGTGTGAGTCCATTTTCACTAAAATCTAATAGATAAAACATAAAAAAACTCATTGTGCCCAAGACTGAGATGTAGTGCATTAAAGCCCTTTACCCATTAAAACCCTTTTAAATTCAATGTTTGTTTCGTCCCTTCTAAGTGTTTTCTGTTTTAGTGTGTTTAAATTGTCCTTAATTGTTTGTATTTTAATATTTTATTTACTTGACTTTTCAATAATTTACTAATTGCCAATAGAACTTTATCAAAGTAATTTGATAACTACAAGTTGGAAAATAATTGTACACCCACACAATTTTTACATCTAAACTTATTCATTGTCATAAAACGGTCACCTTCATAAAACAATTACTCAATAAATAACACACATTTCAAAAATATATCTCTCGAATAAGTATAAATAACTTTTAATAACACAATGGTATATTACATCACTTTCATTTAACAAACAATCACACACGTATATCTTCTTCATTGGATCAAATCTATCTCCTCAAGAACTTCCCGTTTACTGTCAAACAACTGCAATAATAGAATTGAGTTCTCCATTCAACAATACATAGTAGTTTCAACCATGTTCTACCAGCCATCAATTAATAGAGTACCGGCATCATTTGTTTAACTTTGTATCGAGACCTGAGGATGCTTTGCATATTGTAGAAAGCGAAACCGGTCGTCTGATAGTTAAATTAAATTGATTGTGAGTAAGTCTTATTTATTATTTCTTTACCTATTTAAGTAGTGATTATTCTTTCTCCTTGATATTTGGACACTGAGCAATACATTTTCAATTTTGCTAGCATTACCCTTATTTTATTTTTTAGCAGCTATCAACAGTGGATCTTAGCGTCGTCGATTTATTGCACAAGTTGCACAGAAGTTAATTTTATTCTGTTATTATGAATTTCGAATATAGTTTTATTTAAATTAAAGTATGATGTTTAACAGAGCTCCCGTTACAACATCAAAAAGACCTACTGAATTGGGCAATCCCTACAGCCCAAAAATAACAAACGAAGAAGTAACTATAAGTAAATCAAAAATTTTAAATTCACTTTACCTGATGAAGTACATGGTAAAATTTTAAAACTATTAGAGGCACGCAAAAACACAGTTATTAAAAAGGTATTCAACAGCATATATGGGAGTGGTCGTTTACCAAAAGACTGGCTGCTATCAATATTCATTCCACTTCCTAAAAAAGCCAACTCTAGGAAATCTGAAGAATATAGATTAATTAGTTTGATAAGCCATGTACGTAAAGTATTTCTTACTATCATTTACTCGTGCTAATATACCAAATTAGAAGAACACCTATTGTAAGTGAAGTTCAATATGGATTCAGAGCAGGACTCGTAACAAGGGAAGAACGTTTCAGTTTGCAAGTTCTAACACAGAGAGACAGGAATATCAACTGCGATGTATACGCATGTTTGATTGATCTGAAGAAGGCATTTGACAAAACACTACATAGGAAACTAATCGATATCGTAAAATCATCAGGACTCGATGGTAAAGATATAAGGCGAATCTCAAACTTATATCTTCAACAAAAAGCAACAGTGCGATTTGAAAATGAACTGTCCGAGATCTTTACAGTCGGAAAAAAAGTTCCGCAGGGTTGCATACTGTTACGAACATTATTTAACATATACTCAGAAAACATCTTTAAAGAAGCCTATGATAAATCAGAAGATATTGCAGTAAAGGGGCAACTTATAAACAATGTAAATATGCAGACGAGACCGTATTGCTGGAAGATAATGCGCAGGGACTCCAAAGAATGATGGATATTATTGTAGAAACATGCTGTCTGCCCAGGTATCAGTTGATACCTGGGTTCATAGCTACGGAATAAAAACTCGTATTGAAAAAGCCAGAAGCTCTTGCCGTACTGCTCCACCATAGACCGATCAGACACCAGCATATTCTAGTCTAAGCCGCAGATTCGTTTTAGAATTCTAAACTCATGCGTTAGCCTTTTTTATTTTTCTGTACACAGTCTTTCAGTCTTTTATTGAAAGATTCTCTGCAACTTATTAAAGTATCAATATACGCATAAGAATAATTATTAGATGTTACGTCTTTAGTATCCTCTATGGAGTAGAAAGTTGGAGAGAGAACTTGGTGCTGCCGATGTAAGTTAAGGATCTCATATATATACGACTCAACTAACATAACTATTCTCTAAGAGCGGCCCTGGACGCAGATGTATATCCTGGCTGGCCAATCTTAGGAAAATAACTTGTCTAATGTCAGCTGATCTATTTCGAGCTGCTGTTAATAGAATAAGATCGGTCAATGTGGTCGCCAATATCTCTAGAAGATAGTCAGCTTTAGACGAATAACAAACCTGTAGAAAAAGAATTTAAAAAATTTGGGACCTTAAACAAAATTATATATGTATGCATCAGAAAAACAAATCAAAAATTAAATTTATTCTAGATATACTAAAGAAAAGACAGAACCAATATTTGAAATGTATATTTTCGCAGTGACTACACAGTGTTTATTAGCTAACTTTAACGAACGGTAACAAAAATTATAGTTATATTATTGTTGTTATCTTAGTAAATGTTATAGTAATGTAAACATTGCAAATTGTCTCATTAAATATATACTTTAGAAAAATACTTATAGTCTGAATCATGACTATGGAAATTAGGTTTTCGCTTTATCTATAAAAAACATGTTACAGTAAAGCAGGCAACACATAATATGTGTAAATTATAAGAGTGGAAGCGGATGTATTTTGTGCGGATGTTTTTTATGTACAGAAACCGAAATTATTAAGCAAATTTCTTTGTGTATTTTTATATATTTAAAGATTCAGATTTATGATACCATTTCCTAGACGACCAATTTTTTCCTAGCTTTTCTCTCCCTTGCTAGCTTCTGTATTCGCTATTTTTCACTTTTTTTAAACACCTTTTCACTGGTATAGTAGAGCATCTGCAAAATATGTGTTAATGTATATACTTTCTTATACATATGTGCACATAGTTTTTACTATATTTGCCAGTTTGGCATCTTTTTTTCCATCATTAGGTAGGTATTATTTTGACTAGAAATTCACTAGTATAAATCATTTCATTGTTCTTCCACTTCGACTACTGTAAATCTATTTCTTCATTTTTGATTATATTTAATTTATGATTATTTTAGTTGTTTTTAACGTCGTTTCAGTTACGTTTCAATTTTGTCATTCAACCTCCTCTGTGGCTCAGTGGTAAGAGCGCCTACCTTTGAACCTAAAGGTCGTGAGTTCGAATCTCACCTGGGTGGATAAATTTTCGTTTATTAAAAATTAATAGATGAAAATAATTTCTATCCTTGTGCGATCGGTACTCACCGGAGGGACCGCAGACGTTCGGATACAATTAGCGTCTCTTAGCAAAGACAATGACGTCGACTTTGCTAAGTATCAAGACAATTACTCTACACACACACTACACTCTACACTAGGTACCTGACTGTAAAATTCACTTACATGCAATGACCATTATTGTCGAGCATAAACTCAAAAAAAAAATGCAAATTTTATTAGCAATGAATGGCTACCAAAACAGTTATCCATTTATATGCTTTACTAATATGCATATACAGGGTGTGCCAAAAGAAACGGGACGGTAAAATAGTTCGCGAAATTTACATCCAATCGAAAAATATAAAAACACGTGTTCAATATTTTTCAAAAATCTAATGTTTTAAATGAGAACCTCCATTTTTTTATTGTAGATTTGGATTCCTCATGAAAAAATAAGTAACTGTTATTTGATACAATTTTAGATAATTGTTGATAGATGACGTTATACCCTAAGAAATGTAGGTACACATGTCAGTATAGATTTAAATGTTTCTGTTTTACCTACATTGTTTGGAAAGGGCAATTTCAAAATAACTTGTTCTCGAACTGAAGATATATCTTTCATGGGTTCTTCTTCTTTCAGTTCCATCTTCTATCGAAGGTTGGAAATCATCATGGCTATGCGGTCTCTGTTGATTGCCGCTCTAAACTCCATTCAACATTCTTAAGTTCTTAAGCCAGGATATTCTTCGTCTTCCCACATTTCGCTTTCCTCGGATTTTGCCTTGCATAATAAGTTGTAATAATGCGTATTTTTGCCCTCTCATCACATGTCCCAAGTACTCAAGTTTTCGTCTTTTGATAGTTAATATTATTTCCGCCTCATTTCCTATCCTTCTAGTTACTTCCACGTTTGACATTCTTTGAATACATGATATTCGTAGGATTCTTCTGTAACACCAAAATTTAAAGGCGGCCAACTTATTCAGATGGACTTGTTTTAGTGTCCACGCTGCCAAGCCATAAAGAAGAGTAGAGAACACGTAATATCGAAGCATTCTCAGGAGTAGTTCTAACCTTATATCCCGACAACAAAGAAACTTTTTAAGTTTAATGAATGATGCACGTGCTATTTCAATACGTGTCTTAATTTCTTTGGTTTGGTCTACATCTGATGTTATCCATGTTCCTAAGTATTTATAGTTATGAACACTCTTAATTTCAGTATCTTCAATAGTCAATTGGATATTTGCATGTGCATATTTAGTCATGATCATGCATTTAGTTTTCTTTAAATTTATCTTCAGTATTTTGATATTTTGGGTGTACTGGCTGTCAACTCTTACCTTGGCAGTTTGATTCCAATATAAATTAGATATAATTTTCATAGCATAACTGTCAATATTTTTGCTTTTTAATATATCTACAAGCTTTTTATGTTGAACCTTATCAAATGCTTTTTCAAAGTCTACAATACATGTCCTGATCCATGCATCTCTTAGCCAGCACATTTAAGCCAAACAAATCATCTCTTGTGCTCACACCATTTCTAAAGCCAAATTGTGTGTCACCAATTTCATATTCAAGAGTTTTAACAATTCTGCTGTGAATTATTTTCAAAAATGTTTTAAGTGTGTGACTCATTAAAGCTATTGTTCTGTGATCTGAGCAAGTTGTTGCACTTGGCTTTTTGGGAATTGCTACAAAGGTCGATTGCAGCCATTGTCTGGGGATTGTGGCAGTCTGATATATTAGATTAAAGAGTTCAACCATTACATCAATAACAGCTTCATCGATGAGTTTTAATAATTCGATGGGCACATCATTTAGTCCAGTAGCTTTACCCTCTTTTGTGTTTTGATGGCATAGATGACTTCTTCTCTTAATATTGGTGGTCCGGTATCCTCGGTGATTTCTAATGACAGTTCTTCTCTTTCATCATTAAATAGTTGTTGGATGTACTTGGTCCAGTGACATAATCTGTCCTTCATATCAGTAATAATATCCCCTTTATCATTTTTAAGGATATTCGTTCTTGTACGTTTTCTAGAACCTGTCATTTCTTTGATTTTTTTGTGTAAATTAAAGCATCATTTTTATCCAGATCTTCTATTTCCTTGCATCTGTCGGAGAGCCACCTCTCTTTTGCCTCTCGAATTTTCTTTCTGATGTTTCTCTGAATTTCTTTGTATTTATTCAGGTCTTTCGCTTTATGTTTTCTTCGTTCTTCCATAAGTTCAACAAGTTCTACTGTCATCCAAGGTTTTGTTTTTTCACCAAGTGGTTTGAGGGTTTCTTTTCCAACTAACACAAGTGCATGTTGAATTTTTCCCATTTTTGGTCAATAGTTAGAGTTTCCGCAGTATCTTCTTTGATTTTCCTTAAGTTCTCGTGTATTTTAAATTTTGTTTCCGCATATGTGTTGTCTTGTTTGAGACGTCTTATATCCATGATTTTTTTGGTGCAAGACTGTTGACCTTCTTGAGTTTCACTCTCATCGACAAAACAACCGGTTTGTGATCGGAGGAGATGTCCACTCCCTTTCATTGGTGGATAAATAAATTTCCAAGTGGCTTCATGACGACGTAAAAATTAAATTTAATATTCATCATCTGACTTTGTTAGTACTAGACCCACATAATGCACAGTTGAAGTCTTTGTGTCAAATTCAACCAAACGAAGTCTCCCACTTGGAGTATTTTAACATCCTCAAGAGGTTTTAATTTGAAAGCGTTTCTCTTTCGTAGCTTTCAACATCTGAAATATCTTTGCTGCTTCCGCCCAATTTCATTCCTTTTCATCACTCGAAGAAGACGGTGGTGAACTTGCAAATATCTGTGAAAGATGTTTATTTGTTTGAGAAAAGACTGTAATGTCACTTCAAGAATCCTTGAAGAACCACGTTTTAGTTTTGTAATCGGTTTTTGGTGGACCTGCCTTCGGGAGCAGTCTCAAAATTTCTGGACTGACAAAATTGTGTTAAGTCTTCAAATCGTTCTCTTTTACGTGGACTTTTAACGTTCAGACTTTATACTCTTGAATGTTAGCTGAGTTCAAAATTTCCTCTTGCACGCCGATTTTCAGTATATATGATATGATGCATCTTCGAGAATTGTACTTGATGTTTCCAGTGGTCGATCGGTCATTACGCTAGACATAAAATCAATTTCAGTAAACACATCACGATTGAAAGGGTAAATGCCAGTCGCTGAAAAATCGGATGCAATATTCATGGGTGTGAAAAATAATTCGAATACTTGACTAGCTAAATGGATGGATTTGAAACTATCCATGATGCACACTGAAAATTATAATAATTTTTAAAGGGAACCTACGTAAACGGATACGTCCAAGGACTACATTTTATGGCTGCAGTGTGGTGGAAACGTAAGCATCACAATCCCATTTTCTTTTGTTTTCCTTATGGTATCAACGGAAATATGGCTCTCGTGGTCCAGAAAAACAACAAAGTTTTCGGAAAATATTCATCCACTGGAATAAGCAATATCAGCACTTCCTGGAAAACCAACATTTAATATATGAACTTTGATAATATACAAGGCAACTATCGAACACAGTGATTAATTAAATCTTGCCCAAGTACTTTCGATCAATAGATCATCTTCAGGGGCATTCAGTGGAATGTCATTCTGTCTCCGGTTTCTGTATAACATGTAGCTTCTCCTTTAAAAATTTTAAAGTGTTTGTTTGTCTTTGTGTATTGTATTGTTATGTCCAATTTTACATTTATGACATTCTACTCATGTCGGATAGGCCACAACTGACGAAATGCCCCTGAAGATGATCTATTGATCGAAAGTACTTGGGCAAGATTTAATTAATCACTGTGTTCGATAGTTGCCTTGTATACTATCAAAGTTTAATTATTCGAACATTCAACCTTATATTGATTTAATATATAGTCCCTAAAATTTATTCGTGGAAATATGAAAAATATAACTAAGTTTGTAACATGATTTTAAACAGAATGCGAAAACTTTAGAGTGAGTCTTTTAAGAATTTCTATCTTTTGCAGTGACAAGAAAATAAAATTATCTTCCTATATCTTGCAATTCTACCTTCTCCATTCCTAGTCGTTTTCTCTATATACCACACTTTGTATCCTTCACCTAGTTCTTTTGCTGTTTGTCTTTTCTGCTTTGTCTCTTCATTGCAAGCAATTCGTATTCTCCTTCTTTAAAGCCCATCTACTAACTCAATACCTGTGTTTACACTAAAATTGTCCTCACCCAGAAATCCAACCAGAGGCTTAGTTTGCTTCTGGAACATTTTACCTTAGTGTATGACATCATTTCAGTATGAATTTTGTTATATTGGAGAAGTTATTTTTATTAACCCTACAGCAGGCGCGCCGACTACCGTTTCATAACCGGGCGCGCTGTGTATTTTGTACACAAAACACATTTTAGTTGATTTTACCAAATTTAGTGCGTTTTAACAAAATGACAACCACGATTTACAAAAATAGTTTATTGTTACATAAAATAATAAACATAAAACATGTACCTACGGGTTACTTCACTCGATTTCTTCTGATTGCTGCCGTTCATTGTTCTTACATTTTACGCAGGTAATTGTGGTTTCTGAATGCATTTTACATACAAATATTCTACATAGCCCACATCTAACTGTTGTGCTGGAATTTTTTGAGCCTGGACATATTGCACAACGTCCACGTTTTCTAGAGCTTTGCACTTCTGTTCTAGTAGGTTCTTCACATGATTTATATTTCATTAGAAAACCTTGAATATCCTGAGGAAGATATCGCATTGTCGCTCTTTCTGAAAGATGTACTTTCATTAAACTCAAGCTTAAATTCTTTAGAAAAATTCGGCGACATATTTTGGGATTTGTTTTATTGGCACAAAACAACACCTGCGCGTTGATACCCGCCATATCCATTAGAGAAAAAAATATAATTAGTGGCCATCTTCTGGTTATTCTTTTTACAGAATATGATGCACACATTTGGTCAATAGTATCCACACCGCCTTTTGTGGCATTATAATCTAGAATAATTTCTGGTTTTTTAGTTTCGACGTCTACGGTGGCAGTGTCATGCATCGTGGATAAAAGTATGACCGACTTACTTTTTTTTGGAACAAATGAAACCAAAGTGACATTTTTCTGGAATCCAAAGAGTGACGTTCCCACTTCTTTTTGTTTTTGGGGTAAAAATTCAATAGGTATTTCCCTTTTGTTTTTTCTCAAAGTGCCAATTGTAGTTATTTTATTTTCCAAAAGGGAAATAGCTAAAGGATAACTGGTATACCAATTATCGGTTGTCAAATTGCGATTTGAACCTTTTATATAATCAATAAGCCTATCTACAATATCACTGGGAGAGTTTGATACAGCATAAGGCCCCTCAGGTTGCCGTCCACAATAAACCTCTAAATTTCCAACAAAGTAAGTTTGTGCATCGCCCAAAATGAACAGCTTGATACCGTATTTTGCTGGTTTATTTGGTAAATACTGGATGAAACTACAACGTCCTCTGAATCCCTCTAGTTTTTCGTCTATTGTAACAAATTCACCAAGATTATAGGAATTTTTACAGTTACTAACAAATGCGTCCAATATTTTTCTAATTGGTGCAAGTTTGTCATATATTTTCCGTTCATGTCTTGTGGTTTTGTCATCAAAGCGCATTGAACGTAACAAAAATAAAAATCTTTTGTAACTCATTACAGCTCTAAGAATTTCTATACCTGTTCCATCAGATGTCCAAAGTTCAAGTGCGTTAGTATGGTTAGCCTTTTTAGTGCCTAGGAGGTAAAGCACTCCCAGTAACGCCATTATTTCACTTTTTGAAGTATGTTTCATATCTCGTTCTCTTTTATATTGAACAGATTCTTTTTTACTATCAATGTACAAATTAGTAAATTGTACGATGTTCTCTAATATATCAGAATCTATAATTTTTTCAAAAGCTGAAAGTTCTGAGGTCACTTTTGAAGCCACTGCCTTTGGTCCTGGAAGTATTTTGATAATATTTTTCTTTTTAATTTTTGATTGCGACGACAGCGGAGTCTTACGCCATGCAGTTTTTTTATCTTTACCTTGAAAATATTCGAAAGCAGTCGTACTTACTGCAGTATTATCCTCGAAGTTACTGGCTCTGTCGTGGTCATTCTGTTCTTGTTCAGATTCAGAATTGTGGTCATCATGGTGTATTATTTCTTCATCTGTCTCAGATTCATCGGAATATTCTATTTCACTAGTTTCTGTTTCTGGGTCTTCATTAAGAATTTTATATAACTCAGCCTCAGTTAAAAACTTCTTTCTAGCCCTGCAAAAATAAAAAAAGTAACACACAAATAATATAACAATGCAACTAAATTCTTACATGATATTCTCTCAGCGTAGCCGTTATATTCCTTCTCAATTATGTTACAATATCCTGTTCAACCTAAAATAAAGTAAAACTAAAGTTAATTTGACTTTAATTTCGAATTACAACTTTTTATAAAGTAAAATAATTAATGGATAAAATACTTACACTAGAAGGCGCGCCGTGTATTATGTACACAAAACCGTCACACTCTCGTATTTCTAAGAATTCTCACAAAACTCAGCTGCAACAAAAAATATTACTCAACTATTCGAACGACAGATCTCTACTGGACGAATAGACGCGACGATATCGCCAGATTGACGACACTTCTATTTTTAGACGACTTTTTCTATTGGACGTGTACAAAATACACGGGCGCGCCCGCTCGAGGGTTAATATGACCTGAAAAGTTTTTGGGGCATTTTATGCCTAAATGCATTTTCTACCAGCAGTATATCCAGAAGATTTGGCCAACACTGCAACCAAAGTCCAGTATTATTCCATATCCACTTATACTATTCTGTACAAGCGAGGATCCCTACTGTAAGTTCTGCCCTGTAATCCAGTGCATTATTGAAATTGGGTATCAAAAAATATTAATGCAAAATGAATAATAAAAATTTAATAATGTGACCACTTTCGCTACCAGCGAGACATTGAACACTTCGTATATAAGTATTATAGTAGTGAGCATGTATGTTATTTACAAAATAAGATTGATATTTTAAAATCTATTTACCAGTTCCCATAAGTAATGACATTAAAAGAAAAAAATGATGCAATATATATTTGTTTATGAATTTAGATACGACATTTTGATAGCTTAAGTATTTAATTTTTAAATAATTTGTGTGTTTATATTTACAAATCCCGTCAACATTGATTACCATTTCTACGTTTTCCTAAGCATGTCCCCTAAATTTGTTTACACGTGATAAATATCCCAGTCCCAATATAGCCAAACTTATCAAGTAGCTCGATAATTAATTCCGAAAATGTTTCAAAACGATTTACCACTCACAATGCGCTTTTGTTGTATTTAATAAGGAATGTAGGTTTATGAATATTTAATATTACTAAATAAAAATATGTGTCATATCACAAAATGAGTAACTAGCACGATAATGTAATGTTTCTTCTTAAAACAAGTGCTTCCTATTTCGAAACTTTACCCATAAAATGTGGTTGGGGTACTTATAAGAATATAGAAACAATTTTTAATAAATATTTCTCAACATTGGATCATAAATAAGTGTTGGACATACAATGTTTAATGAGATATAAGTGATTTGCTGGATACTATATTTAGTTTTCAGAATGTTTAGAGTTTCGTCTATAGGAATGTTTTTAAAGAATGAAACGATATTGAGGGTGAGATAGGGTATTGTTTAAGAAGTTCGATGAAATGAAAAGAATTTTTGCCGAAGGATGAAGTATTTTTGGCGAGAGGTTGTAGAGTTTTGGCTAAGTTCTTGGCCAATGGTTGTGTGGGGCAGTTGTATACTCTGACAATGAGACGTAGAGGAATATCGGGAATACTCAAGTGCTACATATACTTTTTTTTTATTAATTATTTCACTAATTCAGTGCAATCTTACGAAAATAATTACACTAATAATTTGAGTTATTTCTAAAAGATTTTCCAATAAATTAAAGATTTACTAAAATTTGTATGGACATATCACCTTTGTACTACATAGACTTTTACAACTCTGGACATGGAACAATTGATCACTAACTTTTTTAGTATTCTATAAAAAGTCTTCATCCCAAATACCCTGATTAGGGTCTTTTACTTTGAATTCATCAAATATCAAGCATTTATTTATATTATAATTATTTCCAGGTAGGGTTAAATAACAGTAAGATAATGATTAAAATAGTGACACCTAGTGGGAATAAAATACAAGGTAAAATATAAGTCAAAACTTGCGTTATTTATATTTTTTTAATTAGGTAGAAGTCTCATAACTTATAAATACATTTATTAAACAATAATAAACCACATTAATTGTAATTGAACAATATGAAAAAGAAACACGATACATTTCATCTGCACAAGAAATTGAAAGAGGTCGTTGAAAGTTTAGAAGACAGAAACGGACACAGAATATTAGACATCAATGAAAAGTTAAAAAGAATGGGAAAACTACATTTCTGAATTATTTGAAGATGAGAGAGTAGAACACTATACACCGATTGCTATATCAGGTCCATCTATAACAGAAAGTGAGGTAAGACGTTCAATACAAACGGCAAAAAATGGAAAAGCACTTGGCTCCGATGAAGTAAGTGCTGAAATACTAAAGTTTTTGGGAGAAAATGGAATTAAAGCTCTGTGTAATCTCTTTAACAGAATTTATGACACTGGGATATTACCAACTGATTGGTTAAAGTCGACATTTGTCACAATACCTAAGAAACATCGTCCAAAGACATGCGGTGATTATCGGACAATAAGTCTGATGAGTCACGTTTTGAAAATCTTTCTGCGAGTAATACACAGCAGTAATTTATAAGCTGTTAGAGGACAGAATTAGCAATACTCAATTTGGGTTTAGGAGTGGCTTGGGTACAAGAGAAGCCTTGTTTAGTATACAGGTGCTAGTACAGAGATGCAGAGATATAAATCAAAATGTGTATATTTGTGCAATCGATTTTGAAAAAGCTTTTGACAAAGTCCGACATAACAAAATGCTAGAAATATTGGAAACAGCTGGATTGGACGATAAAGATCTACGAATAATTACAAATCTATACTGGCATCAAGTGGCAAGAATAAAGGTTGAACAAGAACTGTCGGATGAAATAAATATAAAAAGAGGAGTGAGACAAGGCTGTATATTGTCGCCTTTACTTTTTAACTTATATTCGGAGGAAATATTTAAGGAAGCCTTAATGGAGACAACCGAAGGTATTATTGTGAATGGAGTAACCGTCAACAATATTAGATATGCCGACGATACCTTAGTCCTTGCCAATTGCGGAGAAGACCTTCAAAATCTAATGAACAAAATAAAACAGACTTGTGATCAGTATGGATTAAAACTCAACGTTAAGAAAACTAAATATATGATAGTTAGCAAACAAAATTATATACATGATGACGGTATAAAAGTCGGAGATGCCACACTGGACAGAGTAGAGAAACTCGTGTATCTCGGCAGTAATATCAATGAGAGCTGGGATCCAACCGCAGAAATTAAAAGCCGAATAGAACAAGCCCGAGCTGCCTTTGTAAAAATGAGAAACGTACTTTGCAGTCATGATCTTAGCATTGACCTTAGAGTTCGTATGATATCTTGCTACATCTTTCCTGTCCTGCTGTATGGAGTAGAAGCGTGGACCCTAACTGAGGCTATGCTTAAACGCTTGACAGCCTTTGAGATGTGGGTATACAGACGACTACTGAAAATAAGCTGGGTCGACAGAGTTAGAAATGAGGAGGTCCTTAGACGGCTGAACCAAACAACACAACTGGTCAATATAATAAAGAAACGCAAGCTGGAATACTTCGGTCATATTATGAGACACCCTGAAAAATATGATCTTTTACATCTGATCATTCAGGGAAAGATCCAAGGTAATCGTGGTCCTGGTAGAAGAAGAACATCATGGCTGAAAAATCTAAGGCAATGGTATGGAAAATCAACTACATCGTTATTTAGAGCTGCTGTCAATAAAGTCACGATAGCGAATATGGTAGCCAACATGATATCCAACGATCGATAACGGTCCATGGAACTAGAAGAAGAAGAAATCGTAGTCCGAATCCTCGTCTTCCTTGCGGTTCCATACTGCCTCATCTTTCTTTCCTCTAGCCGAGGGCAAGTTGTTATAAAAAAGTGAGTATTCTCAGGGTATTACGCCATGTTTCAGAAGGCTTAACAAGTCCCTTTTTTGCAATTGAAATGTCTAAGCGTTTGTGATATTTCCGTTTTAAAGAAATATTTTCCCATTGGATTTCTTCACGGTTAATTTTTATATAATTAAATTCCCCACGCACGTCATCGTATTTGAAGCCAACTTTGTCAACATTTTTTTCAAATCTAAACCATTTAACCTTTAGCCAGTTTAATATTTTTCCATCAATTGCTTTTTTTCTATTTTGCACTAACTTGTTTGACAAATCCTCTATGTCATAAATGTCGTCGTACGCTAGCTGCTGGACATTGTATGGAAATGGACGTTTCCTGCTAAGTTCGATTAATAATTTATATTCATTGGTGGTGTAAATATTTTTTGAATGTCGAGATCGTTCAATAGTGGCGTGAATGCTGTCGGCCTCAAGGTAGCTATGGCCACTTTCCATAAATTTAATATCAATCAATTCTAAATTAGAGGTATTCACGGCGTAAAACATACTTGCAAGTACATTGCGATTTCGATTTTGCCCTCCGCAAGTATCTGCGTAGAGCACGAGATGTTGTATATCTGGATCTAATGATTCAATGTACTTTAATAAAGAGGTTGATATTTCGGCACTTCCCTTTTTTCCTTGTGTCTCATCCCATAAAAAACAGTGCCCTTGATTACGCGAATCAAAGATGGTAAAATTAAGCAACGAAAGCTTCCGCTTATAGTAAATTTGACAATCCCCAGCAAACGGTATTGTCATAACTGCCTGAAGGTCAAAACTACCGTAAATAATCTTTTTATTGTCCTGTGCAGCTTTTTTATCCTCATCTTTCATAACTTTTATTGCATTTTTTCTTTGAACATGCTGTTGGTATTTTTCCGTGTTCGTTTCTTTGGTTCTCTCTGCCTCATTGCACAGGGAACATTGATCCCTTTTTGGTCTGTAAATTGCTTAAGGAGGTCGTGTTCCCTGAATATCTTTCGGAAAACGTTGTTTTTCACTGCTTATTCTCCAGCATCTTCCTTATACAGGTCGTACATTTTCTCAATGGTAAGATCAGGAGCAAGGTATAATTGGGAACTGCGTTGGCGGCAGTAGTGAGATGGAACCTTCGGAAACTTCGAAAGAAATGCCAATACTTCTCGAATACGAGCTTGAGGAGTGGTGTTACTTGAGGGTCTTTCTTTTCTCTTATCACAACCATGATAGTTGCCATTCGGGTTTTTAAATTTTAAAACGTCATTTGAAATTCTTTTTGATATTGAAAAAGTATTACAGAAGAACTTAAGACAGACTCATGCATTGCTCGTTGCCGACAGTCAATAGGTCAAAGTAAGCAGCACAAATATAATTAATAATAAATAATAACACAGCGACAACTTATATTATTAATATGTTCGTCATTGTCTTGATAACACAAACGTTCTATGTCCGGACATAGCACAAGTGTTCACTTTAAACGGTCTAGCAGGTGGACATAGTACGTATGTGCATCCCTATACTATTCTAAGGTGGACATAACACTTTTTTATTTAACTTTATTAAATTAGTAGTTCCACTGCAGTTGGAAGTGCAGTGGAAATATATTGTATCATTCAGTATCAGGGAAAAATAGACAGTAAGCGAGGGCCAGGCAGGAGAAGACACTCGTGGCTCCAAAATCTGTGGAAGTGGATCGGGCTCACATCGGTCGAACTATTCAGAAGCGCCGCAAACAAGATCAAAATTGCCATGTTAATAGCCAACGTTCGCAACGGACAGGGCACTTGAAGAAGAAGAAGACAATCTCATCTCAGAAATCTAAAACTATAGTACTCACTCGCAAAAAACCAACCAGATGTAAAACAGAAATTGATGGCATCAATATTGAACGGGTAATGGAAATAAAATACTTGGGAATTACACTGTCTAGCTATGGAGACCTGGACAAAGAAGTGAGAGATCAAGTACAGAAAGCAAATAGACTGGCAAGATGCTTTAATAACACTATATGGCGAAACAGACATATTAACACTGAGATGAAATCAAGAATTTATAAAGCCAGTGTAACACCAATAATGACATATATCTCAGAAACACGACACGACACAGCCACAATGCAAAGGCCACTGGAAACGGCAGAGATGAGAGTACTGAGAAGAATTACAGGAAATACGCTGAGAGATCGAAAGAGAAGTGAAGACATTAGAAGAAAATGTAACGTACAGTGTATAAATGAATGGACACAAAATAGAAAAAAAGAATGGAATAACCACATAAGCAGAATGGAGGAGACCCGTGTCGTCAAAATAGCAAGAAATAAGTCACCAATCGCCAGAAGAAGTATCGGACGACCACCAAAAGATGAAGTGACAACCTTCCATGGAGGTATTAATCCGCCAATGAACAAACAGAACTGCTTATAAAGAGGAGGAAGAAGAAGTATTTGTGTTGTAATTTGAAAACTACCGCTGGCATTCTTGCAATTCATCTAGTTTTATTGAGTCTTCTAAACGTTCGTTTAATTGTCATTTCGAACCTTCTGCAATAGTTCCTCGTAGCATTTGCAATGTAATGGCAATTCCCCAGAAGTTCCATCAAAATAAAACTATGATATCTTTAGAGGTAACTTGTCTACGACCGGAAGCAGACTGACGTGATCGAAAGCTCTTCGTTGTGTAGTTTTCGGTATACGTAAGCGATTGTATGCGTTTTGAATAGGTAAACGTGTCTTTTGCCATCTTGTAGCAACATGACAATTCCCAAAAACTTAAATTTGAAAAGCAAAATTACTTTTCTAATTAACCTTTTCAACTCAGATGATAAGCTGCAACCAAAAGAAATATCATGAAGATCAACATCAAGTCCAAAACTTTCAATTGCAAAGTTACGTACTTTATACATATATAACATCTAGATTCTCAGGATAGCCCCATTTTTGTCGGCAGAATTCAGATTAAGTTTATTTCTTATTAAAATCTATATTAAATAAATTTGACAGTTATCTAAACAATAAAAATAAAAAGTTTAACATTTTAAAATATTGGTAGATCCTCTAGATAGATAGAACATCTAGATCTGTAAAATTTCTTTCTTTCTCCCCTTCCTTTTACCCTATCAGGGTGTGGGATTTGGGCTAGCTATTTTAATTTCCATTTATCCACCTCTTCCATTCTTTTCTGTTTCCTGCCATTATTTTTAATTCCTCGAGTGATTTTTGTTTAAGTTTTCCCGCCTCTACTACTTGCTGTATCCATTTTTTTCTTGGTCTGCCTCTTTTTCTTTTTCCGATGTTCTTTGCTTCATAAACTTTTCTTGTTATCCTATTGGATTGCATCCTCATCAGATGCCCATACCAGTTCATTTGTCTCTTTGCTATTTTGTTCATTATCGGTTCCTGGTTGGCCATTCTCCTAATAGTCTCGTTGCTTAATCTATCCCATTTTGTCTTTCCAACTATGCTTCTTAGATGTCTCATCTCCATTGCGTTTATCCTGCTCTTATGTTTTTCCAGCAACGAAAGATGGAGAGATCAATGCTTGGAATAAGCTTAAGAAATAGAATAAGAAACGAGGAAGTTCGTAGACGAACCGGAGTGGAAGACATTATCGAACATATTACAAGGCAAAAATGGAGATGGGCAGGACATGTTGCAAGAATGAAAGACGACAGTTGGACAAAAAAATTGCTTGAGTGGAGACCACGGGCTGACAAGCGAAGCCGAGGAAGACCCCCAACGCGATGGACCGACGACCTCAAAAGAATCGTGACCAATTGGATAGCAGAGGCGCAGAACAGAAGCTGATGGAAAAGTCTAAAGGAGGCCTATGTTCAACAATGGACAACTCAGGGCTGATTGATGATGATGATGTTTTTATAGAATTGTCCAGTTTTCACTTGCATAGAGCACAGTCGGTATCACTATTGTGTTATATATTTTTATTCTTGTCTCTCGTGTAAGTTCTCTTTTTCCCATTATTGGGGCTAACGCATAGTATTACTTGTTTGATTTCTTTGCTCTATTTGTTATTTCCCAGTCTATTTTTCCGTCATTAGTTATTATACTTCCCAGGTATTCGTAAGTTGTTACTATTTCCAATTCTGAGTTTTTACATTTTATCTTTATTTGATTATCTTCCTGATCTCCTTTGCCACTGATTATCATTATCTTACTTTTTTCCTCGTTTATCTCCATTTTTAGTTCTTCTATTTGTTCTACCCATATATCCATTAGTTTCTGCATTTTATTCTCGGAATCTGCTATTAGTACTATGTCGTCTGCATACATTAAGGACTCTATTGTTACCGGTTGTAATCTGTGGTAACCTATTATTGTCTGTAGTTGATTGGTTCTGACTCTAGTGTTTCTTATCAATTCGTTCATTACTATTATGAATAGCAAAGGGCTGAGACTATCTCCTTGTTTAATACCTCTCTTCCAATTAAATGCTTCCGATCTTTCCCCTGTTATTTGTACCCTTCCTTTTACCTCTTTGTAAGTACTTTCTATAATTTTTATCAATGCATTAGGTACATTTATTTTTCTCAAGCATTTCCTATAATATGTCTTTCTATCGTGTCAAATGCTGCTCTTAGGTCTATGAATGCTAATACTAGTTTTTCCCCCGTATCTATGCTTCTTTCTATTAGGTTTCTAATGATATATATGTTGTCATTTGTCTGTCTTCCCGGTCTAAATGCCGTTTGTTCTTCTCCCAATACCATTTCTACTTCTTGTAAAATAAAAAATTAATTAAAGTGTTTTTTCTTCATTAAAATATTTTAATGGTATCCTACAAATTCTAGACTATTATTACCTTTAACTGCTATACAGAATGTGAGTTAAAGCATATAAATAGTATCTATAAATATATTTAATGAATATTTGTTTAAGACGTCACAATTTTATTGTTTTATTTATTGGAGTAAGTAAATCGAAATCACTCAAAATCTAGCGCACTGAGTAAAATTAATTTTAACTTCAATATAATCCAAAGTTATTGTGAACATTCCATTCTAAATTTAAACAAACACTTTATTGCATTATAAAACAAATTATTATTTTCACTCTGGAAATCTCAAATAACCTCATTCATTTTCAATTTTCCTACATCTTCTGCTTTTTGTAATATTCGGCAACTATGTACAGTTCAGAGGACATTAAATTGCAGGGTGCCCATTGTCTTGTTATAAAATTTACAGAAAACTGTAGATTTTTTATTGAAGGTTTTTTATTCGGAAGTTTACTTATGTGACAATACATTTTCTTTATATAGAATTATACTTTATTTGGTATTAAGGGAGAGAGAGAGAGAAAGAGAGAGTAATAAATCAGTGTCAAGTGGTCATTTCTTAAACATATCTGTTTATTAACTTTTTAAAACTAATATGGACCGTAATTGCAGAACTAAATAGAGATACTATTTCAGCATAAAAGACCTAAAACAAAATGACGACAATTTCGGTGAAATGGCCTACAAAATTATTTGAAGAATAAGAAAAAATTAAAACTGATCATTATTCTTATTTGGTATATAAATGAGACACTATACACTATTATTTATTATTTAAAAATATTTTTGGAAACAGGCACTTTGTTTACAACAAATCCCAACTTGCCTAATGTAATAGATAAGTCTAACATACGGGAAGCAAAAAATAAAAAAAATGGCTTCCAAACAGGTGTTAGACCTGTTATAAAGAATGAAGAAAGTATCCTAGTTATGGGGAGGCTTAAGTGATAAAAACCTGTAAAAGATAATTTGAAGAGCTGCTAAATGTGCAGGTAAATGAAGCCAGGCAGAAATATGTGCTCTTACGGTGGATACAGACTGGATCTAAAGATCCTACACTAGAAGAAGTATCAAGAGCTATCTGGAAACAAAACCAACAACGTCCCAGGAAACGACACTACATCTGCACATATAGGTTTGAAAAATGGAGGAGAAAATTTGGTACCTACATGTTTTTTATCAGCTGATCTGCCAAATATGGAAAGAGGAGTAACTACGAACCCCCTGGAAAGAAAGTATACCCATATACAAAAGGGTGATAAAGTGTATTGCACAAAGTATAGAGGTATATCACTATTAACACAAAATGTAAAGTATTTTCTCCTAATACTATTGGAGCGATTGAGTGAATGGGTGGAATATTAAATATGAGACTATCAGTGTGCGGTTAGGAAAAATCGATCAACAGTGGATTCAGTATTAGGCAGAGCATTCAGGTCGAGTGGAGAGGTGATTAAGCACCCACTCATATTTAACTATTAGGCAGTTAACGGAGATATGTTGAGAATAAAACAAAACATGACACCAGTTTTTGTGGACCGTGGACCTTATAATTATGCGAAGAATCTAACACATAAAACATATTCTTACCGAATGTCCTCAATACAGTAAAGTAAGACGACAGCTAAATCTCAAACCGCAGCTAGACGACATTCTCAGTGATCCCAACCAGTCAGAACGAGTTCTTCAGTTTTTTAGAAAACTATTATTGCATCATAAACTCTAAACATTTTTTATATGACCTAACTTATTAATGCTTTTTATCTCTTGTAATGTTGTTTGTAATCGTCCTCGTGTGAGTGGCCATAGTTGCTGAGTTTATTAACATAATAAAACTGCTTCACTTAAACCAAAAACTTATTTTTGAAATTTCATGGTGGTACAATTGGAAAGATTTTAATGAAAATTAATGAGTGTACACTACCATTATTCATGGTTTTTCTTCTTTTTTTTCAATGAAAGAAGTCTGCTACAGTAAGTTTATTTGAGCTATTAAAAGGCATTTTCATCATGTGATAGCGCATATGCAGTCGCCCAATTGAAACAATAGTACAGTGGCGAATCTAAACATTTGACATAGGAAGAAACTTCCAACTTAGGGTGGAGGGACTTCCAATGAAACACCAACCCAAAATACATAAAAAAGATAACCCAAACGACATAAAAGACGTAAATAAGTGTTCTTTAATTTTGGACCTTCTTGGGGGGAAATTCCTCTATTTAATTCCGTGTATATATAAAAGAAAGAAAATTTCAATATCTCGGACATGTGATGAGAGGCGAAAGATACAACATCTTGAACTCCTAATTAAGGAAAACTAGAGGGTGGAGAAGCGTAGGAAGAAGACGCGTTTCTTGGTTGAAGAACCTGAGAGAGTGGTTTGATTGCAGCTCAAGGCAATTGTTCAGAGTAGCTGCCTCGAAGGTCAGAATAGCCATGATGATTGCCAACCTTCGTCGTGGAGATGGCACTTAAAGAAGAATAAGAAGAACCCCGTGTATCCGCCCCTGCTTTTGTACTGTTTTGATCAACAATTGAGAGGTTAGGCATCATTACTAATTAGAGATATTTTTCTTTGTTATTTGTTTACTATACAAATAATATCTATATTTTTTTATTCTAATTAATGATGTCAATAAATTTTCATTACTTGCCGAAATATATTAGTTAACAATAATATTATTATAGTGTACAATCAATTAAATAGATCATTTTATATTTTAAGGCTAAAAAAGTGCATGTACTGAATAGTATTTACTACAAATAAAACAAATATAGGTGTAGCACACGATCGTTTATAAAGAAATATTTTGCTTTGCAAAATTTATAAAATACGAGTAAGATGTATTGTCTACAGCATGATGTACAGCATATATCACTCTTACATACTCCATAACGACACCGATTCATTCTTCCTTTTCGTACAGGTATCATCAGGTAACCTCAAAAATCATACGAACAAGTTGAATTTTGCCAAGGATGTCAATTTTGGACCTCAAAAAAATATGCAAAAAAGTTTACCACTCCTACTCCAATGCATTCTTGTGTAGAATGAACCGTTTCTCAGAAACAACGCTTCAAGTGACCTATGATGTTGAATGTCAGTTCGCACGCGAATTTACTTTTAAATAAAAGTTGTATGAACTCAACGGTTAAAATTCGATATCTTTTATAAGTCAGTTTTATAAAGGCGTTAAATAAATAAACGTTTCACAACCTTTATCACTTTCATTGACTGGTCACTATGAAATTTCCATTATTAGAGCCTAATCTTCAAAACCTATAGCTTGAAATTTTGGATTTGAGTTTTGGCTAGAATCGTGAGGCATTTGAAATATGCCTAAAAATGCTGAGTTAAACTTTCACATTACAAACGATCTAAAACTTTTAAAACTGCTTCTCTTCGATTACACAAATACGTTTTTCAAGATACACAATTTCAGCTACAAATTTCACCAATACCATCCTCGTAGACGTATTTTCTGATGACGTATGAAAGTTTAAAACCTGCCTTTTTTAGATACATTTCAAATGCCCCGTATTTGTTGCCAAAACTCAAAATCGAAATTTCATGTTATAGGTCTTGAAAATTATACTCTAATAATGAAATTCCACTCCGACTGTTAATGGAATAATAAATTTTATTGTTCTCATGAGAATCGTAAAAAATGACAAAAATTGTACAATGTTTATTTATTAAACAGATTTATAGAAACTGAAGTCATATGTAGCAAAATACAAACGTTACATACAAAAGCTACACTCTTTCCCTTTAAAACGCATTTTGATTTTTGTCGATAGACAGTCTGATTAAAAGATATCGAATTTTACCGTCGAGTTCATATAAATTTTATTTAAAATAATTTCGTCACTTCAAGCTTTGTTTCTGAGAGAACAGTTCGTGCTGACAAAGAGTGTTAATACACATTTTTGTTTATTAACACTGTTTTCCTTTTTAACTTCCTACAATGGGAGATTTAGGGGGAAACCGAAGGTCTTCTTCTTCTTCTCGATGTGCCTATCCGTTACGAGTGTTGGAGATCATCATGGCAATCTTTATCTTATCTGCAACAGCGCGGCAAAACTACACAGATGTTGTATTGAACCAGATTCTAAGATCTTTAACCAAGATGTTTTTCTTCTCATGGACCTCGTTTTCCAAATATTTTTCCTTAAGGATGACTCAGGATGACTTGAAGGAGAGCATATCTGGATTCATTTCGCATAATATGTCCGAAGAACTGTAACTTTCGAGATTTGATGGTGGTCAGTACCTCTCGGTTCTTATTCATTCTTCTGAGGACCTCCTCATTTGTGACTCGGTCAGTCCACGGGATCTTAAGTATTCTCCGATATAGCCACATCTCAAATGCTTCCAGTTTTCTGCACATATCTTCGTTCAAGGTCCACGATTCAACACCATAAAAAAGGACAGAGAAGACGTAGCATCGCAGCATTCTTACTTTTGTATCAAGAGAGAGGTTGTGACTCTTGAAGAAGGCCCCATCCGATTGAAGGTGGATCTAGCTTTTCCGATGCGTGCTCTAATCTCCTGGTTGTTGGTCCATTCTTCATTTATTATGGTGCCGAGGTAGTTGTAGTGCGTCACTCTTTCTACAGGGGATTGGTTGACGTAGAGTTGACCTTCTGTTATCCTTTTCTTGCTAATTATCATAAGCTTTGTCTTCTTAACGTTTATATTGAGTCCATATTGTTGACTGTAATACGTGATTTTGTTCATAAGAACTTGTAGGTCTTCTAAGTTGTCCGCAAATACTATGGTGTCATCTGCATATCTGATGTTGTTTAGCCGGTAACCATTTAGTAGAATACCTTTTTCAGTTTCGTGCAAAGCTTCGATAAATATTCTTTCAGAGTACAGATTGAAGATTAGAGGAGACAAAATACAGCCTTGCCTCACTCCACGCATGATTTTCACATAGTCAGTGTGTTCACCTTCAACTCTGAGATTTGCTGTCTGATTCCAGTAAAGATTTCTAATTATTTTCAGATCTTGGTTGTTAATTCCTGCTTCTTTTAGTATTTGCATCATCTTGGCGTGCTGTACTCGATCAAACGCTTTCTCGTAATCAACCAGACATGCGTATACGTCGCAGTTGACGTCTCTGCATCTCTGGAATAAGACTTGTACTGAGAACAAAGCCTCTCTAGTACCAACAGCATTTGTGAACCCGAACTGGTTGGGGAAATTTGACTTTCACACAGCTTGTAGATTCTCTTATAAATTATTTTTAGGAACAATTTTAGAAGATAGCTCATGAGGCTTATAGTACGGTAATCTTGCATTTTTGACTCCTGCTTTTTTTGGAAGTGCACCAAACTCAGATTTCAGCCATTCTGTTGGTATTTCTCGTAGCCGGGGAAGAAGTGGTTAACTTTTTTTTTTTTTTTTTTGGAAGTGCACTAAACTCAGATGTCAGTCATTCTGTTGGTATTTCTCGTAGCCCGGGGAAGGAGTGGTTAACTTTTGTAGATATTTTTTGAGGTCCCAAAATTGACATTTTCAGCAAAATTCAGCTTGTTCGTATAATTTTTAGAGGTCAAACCCTCTTAATAATCGATTGACTTTACTTTATTCTTTATTTTTAAATTTTTTGTAACAATTAAACTTTCTTTAGTATTATTTTTTATCTTAATTATGTGTTCACAAGTACTTTATTGTTATTTATATTACTAAACTAACCCAACATGCTTGTTTAAAAAAACCGAAAAAATGGCTGATACCAATTTGCGATGAAAAGGTCTATAGTGAGAGCTAGAAATTTTTGTTTTGTACGTTTCCAATAATGAATCTGTCAAAATACACCTTATTTAATAGGTGAAATCTATTTGGTTCATATGGATCTATGTGGTTCATCCGTAAGTTAATTGTCCTTTCAGTAGGATCTATTTAACAAAGTGGATTAGTGGCCTTTAGTAACACTTCTACGAAGTCGTAGGGCTCCAGTTGATATTGCTCAAATCAAAGCCTCATCCCTGGAAGTTGCTAAGAAAGAGTGACGCCATCTCGTTCTCAGCCTGACCTGTAATCCGCATTTTCTGGCAGTGACCCTTGAGATGACAGTGTGCTGGTGGAGACCGACGATAACCTATTAGGAAACGTACGATAGATGTATTCATATCTAGTAGATCTTTCGATCCTTTCTTAGAAAGGGTTTGGAGACTATAATATATAAAACTGACAGACAAGGGCATAAAATAAACGGAGAAAAGCTTAGCCACCTGAGGTTTTTAGATGATATTGTGCTAATAACTTTTAAATCAGCTCTTTCCTCGCTAGAAGGGAGATTGAAAACAAAAATACCTAAAATCCAGATGAGACAGCGAAGATATGTGTAGGGACAAGACTATAGATACTTGGGTCAGCACATTCGCATATTAAAAGATAACCAAACCGTTGAGCTTCTTTGTCGTCTTAGACCGACTTGGCTGCTTGGCAAGTTGAGCACATTTTCAAATCGTCCTATATACCATATGTCTTAAAAGAAAAACATAATAACATAACAACATAAACAACAAATAGTTTAATAATTTATTTAAATACACCTAAATGTTCAAAATTTTATGCTTGCTAATTAAAAAAAAAGTTAAATGTAACACAAAACATTAACTTTACAACGTCTGTCCAAATTGTATACGTGAAATAAACTTACTCTTGCAGACTTCTTTAAATAAAAGAGAAGAATCACCTTAAATAATAATCGGGGTGATCTTAATCTAAATTTTTTGTTTTGCTTCTTTCGATCTGTCTATATCTACTAATTAATCTGCAAACGACAAAAATATTTGAAAAATAAAGATGTGTAGCTATCTACCTTTATTTTAATTAATTCAGTTGTATGTTGTTCATAAACTGCATGTGAACCATTTTTCAATTTAAGTTAGAATTCATATTATAGAGTTTATAATTCTCTACCAATACAAAATAAAGTGTAGTGTCCGCACTGTTGTTTATAGATTTTGAAATACTTGGGCAATTTAGCTGCACATACAGTAGATCGTGTAAAGCATATTATAGGTATAATATTTCTGTGTCTTTGTCTGGAAGTTGTAATTCAGTAGAATTAATTAGAGCAGGATTAGATAAAATAAAAATAGGCAGGTTAATACATAACCTGCGTCAGGAGAGAACACCTGAAGACAAAAAGGCAGGAACCTAATTAAAAAAAATAAAGGGTTAAAATTGTTGAAAACAATAAAAATAATCCTATTTATTCTAAGATGACGCAGTTATTTTAAAAACGTTTATTTAAAAAATACTAACAAAACATTTATATAGAATGCATTAACTATATTGTCTTACTTAAAAAATTATTACAAATGCCAATAAAGTGCAACAATGAGACACACGGAATCAATAGAAACTCTGCCAAATGTTGATGCGTAAGTCAACGTCCTTTGTCAGCTCTCGCAACCGATAACTCGCATGATGTGGCAACACCGACCTACTTCAGCTGTTCAACGCTGTTACTAGGGTACAGAATCAGCTGATATCATTCAGCGTTTAACTGGGCATCCAATCAGCTGTGTCTGGGCATCCCCCACCCCTCGCTCATATCTCCATGGCCTCCTACCGCTAGCCGGTTTTCATTTTCTGCTGTTTTACTTCAACACTAACCGACTGACGTTACGTTCGCGCTACGGCGCTACAAACAACATTAGTTTATAGTTGATAGCTTAGTTTTAAGACATAAACAATGAATTGTGAACTTTAGTAATTAAAGATCGATCATTTCGGAATATTTTTCTTATCAATTTTTTTCTCTGACACATATCTTGGTGAGTGACAATAGTTTTCTAGCGACCGGCGAATTTTAAGTGTCAGTTCTTTCCCTTGTTCAAGTGATTTTTCTGTTTTTCAAAATTCCGGTTGCAAACAGGAGCCTCGAAGTGGTCCGGGAAGGTACCACAATGGGGCAAATACCGCAAAATGTAAGTATTTACATACATTACTATAAAAAACATAAACAAACATACTCTTTGTAATCGTATCTTGTTTATTATTCTTTCCAAAAACTGGTTTTTCGACAAGAAATTGACGTTTACCGGTACCCGAGCGGCATTCAGTTAATGGCCCTTTGTTCTTGTTCTTTGTATACAGCTGAGACCCAGCTGAGGTGTGGTCATATGTCAAATGCATCCCTTGATTTATATTTAACATTCGCTTACAATATTAGTCTGCAACATAACAGTGTCTTTTAGTACTTTTGTAAATTTTCTACAAGAAATTCAAACGTTAGTCGGGGATGAAGCTCGTTTATTGATTTTCGAAATCCGCTGTTACTGGAAGTGCTTTCCCTTTCACTTTACAGGATTTTGTGTATATCTGAAATTAGATTTTTTATTTACTGGTAGTTTGAAAAGAGTAAACTGAGATTTAATCAGTTAGTATTGAGCATCTAATTGTGTTATAAAAGATTTGTTTGTCAAATGTTTATGGGTACGATAATTTTTATATCCAAATAATATATTTAAATACTTATTGTGTAAATTACATTTTTATAGCTATTGTCATTAAATTTAACCGACAGTGATATTTACTTTAGCCTACCATGCAACAATTGACTCACACAACACATTTCAGGATAGCTAATTCGAAAGTAAATTATTTTCAATATGACTAGGCATATAATATATTATAACACAAATCTAAAGAACACACTTCGTGGAGAAAAGTAATATTTTAAGATATAAATTTATCATCACCGGATGAAAATCAGTGAGTTAGCTAATTTATGAAACAAGTCTTCTTGTTCTTAACATGTCATCCCAATTACGGAGTTTGTCATTTATCATGACCACTCTAACTTTCGAGGTAGCTGTTTTAAAGAACTGTTTTGAGTTTACACAACCTTCTCTTAGGTTCCTCTGACAAGATATTTGTCTTCGTTCCACACTCTGTCCTCTATTTTACCTTGAATTATATGCTGTATTTTTCTCCATGTATTATGTCCGAGACCTTGCACTTCTTTTTTTTATTATTTTAACTCCATTGTATATGACACAGTATTCTTAACTTTTAGTCAATTCTATTGTAAGGTTTAATGTCAAATCTCTGCTACAAAGGACCGTTTTTGTTTTTATAAAGTTTGCACGCCCTTTTCAATTCTTACTTTTATTTCGGCTGCATACTCGTTAGTTTACTGCTCTCACGAACGCCTAATTCCTTACATTTACCTTTTACGATCGTCTGGCCTGCTACCATTAGGGTTCTGTTAGTATTGTGCTTACTAATTTTATGATCTTGGCACTTTTGATGTTAAAGGAAGAGTCAATATTCTTGACTGCAACAATATTTTATTCTTTTTATATCTATATTATCGGCTATTATAATAATTTGTCAGGATGCTTTATCCTTGCTGTTTCTGATTCTAATAGTTTCTAATACGATTTCCTCGGAGTAAGCGTTTGTCTGATTATCCTCATTACTCCTACTATAAATATTTCACGCCCAATTTTTGCTGTTGTTTACTGTTCACTGTAGAAGAGGTTTGATCTTAATCTCGTGTCATTCAGAAGTTTGGATCTAAGAATTTCCATCAGTTTACCATATTTAATTGTATTGCAGGTTCTCCTGTACCCACACATTGTTATGGAAACCATATATTATTCTTTCATCAGTGACATCACAGCTCGTTGTGAGCCAAAACCTTCTTCAAAATAATCTTCCATTCGCCCTCTCTCTATCAACTCTTCTCCATGCTCTAAATCCAATAGATTTTAAATCATTTTCTAGGTTGTCTTGATACCTAAGTTTGTCTTCTGCTTGTCCCATCGGCCTCTTCTGTCAATAATCTTTGTAACTTCTTGTAACACCTTCTTTCCGCCTGTTTACATGCTCTTCTACTACCTTAATGAATTTTATAACGTTGAGACTACTTTTTCTGTAGAATAAACCGTTCTATCAGATATCTTTTGATCAGAGTGTCCTATCGACTAAAATCAACATGAATTTTAGATGCGAAGAGTGCAACTTTCGAACGCAATTTTTGGATTTTGTCCAAATATGTCCAAAATGTTCTGTTAAATAAATAAACGTGTACGATTTTTGCCATTATTCTTGAGATCAAAAAATATCATTCCATGACGTCACTAAGGAATTTCCATTGCTATAGCTTAATCTTCAAATCCTATAACATGACATTTAGCTTTTAGTTTTGTCTACAAATATGAGGCATTTGAAATATGCCGAAAAAACGCTGAATTTAAACTTTTACATTACAAACCAAAAAAGATGTTTAGTTTTTCAAAACGACACATCTTCAGCTACAAATTCCACCGAATACCGTCTTCGTCGAAACATTTCCCGTGACGTAAGATCCTTTGTATAATGTGAAGGTTTAATTAAATTCAGCGTTTTTTTCTAACTTCTTGCTGTGTATTTTTTACTCTCCCTAATTATTTTTGCACTATTGACTCATTGTACTTTTCATTTTCTTGTTTCTGCTTTGATTTGTTTATTAAAAATATTTAGTATTAATAGATATTCTCTATACAGCATTCGTTACAATAATTTGAATAATGCTTATTGGGAATAAAATCTTTCACAATTATACACATGTTCCATATTCTTACATAATTTTTTATTTGAACAGCATAAATGTCAGTTTGTGATAATTTATTGGTACTTACTCAAAAATGATCTTGAAAATGAGGCTTTCCGAGCAATATCTTCTGCATGTGTGAAGTGTCTCATTAAATATGCACAAATTGCCAAATATATAATCCATAAAACTGAAGGCAGCGGTTTCAATAATCGTAAATTATTACATGCTAAGTGTTACATGTGGTACAAAAAAGCACTTCATTTAGAGGACGGTTGTTGTCAGTCTACACTGGTGGCACTGAGTTCCTTAAAAAAAATTAAATGTGTATTTTTTTGTGTAGGATTTTTGAATATAAAAAGTACATACCGTCCTTAATATTATTCGTTCTTACTTAGCAAGTATTCAATATCAAGTGTTTTAAATATTGGTATCTTCTTATGCGTTTGAGTATCTTGTTTCTGAACCAACATTTTGGGTATGATTGTCTTTTTACTCCAAATGTCTGTCTGCTAAACACAGAGGAAACTTTTTTAAGGAAAAAATTCGTTAGTATTACATATTAAACGTCATTATTCAGATATCCAAAACTGTGGAAGTATGTTTTTGAACAATATCCATGGAGAGATCGAGCCGAAACAGGATAAAAAAAATGAAAGGCTACGTGAATCTAACAGTCAACAGTCTAATCTATAATAATACATTTAAATCAAACAACTACATATAATGGTATGGTCATATCAAAAGAATGACGGATTAGAGAATATCTGGATTTAACGAATCACGTCGGAAATCGGATTTGTGCTAAACTGATGCAACTTCTGCTGTCTGCTCCTCTAAGTTAGGTTAGGTTTAATGTGATTGGACACATAAGAACCCTTTCACTCAACTTAAGAGACTTATTGTGATTCATCCGTAGGTTAAAATTGTCCATTCGGTCCAGCCTATTTAATAAAGTAGATTATGGCTTTTGGTGACACTTCTACGAAGGCATAAGGCTCGAGTTGATATTTCTCAAATGTATTGAGCCTTATCCTATCCATCCCTGGGAAGTTGTAAAGAAAGAGTGGCGGTTCTGGCAGTGACCCTTGAGATGACAGTCTCCTGTTAGCGATAACCTATTAGGAGACCTACGATAGATGTATTCATATCTAGTCGATATTTGGATCCTTTCTTAGAAAGGTTCTGAGACGATACAATTCGATAGAAATGCCTAGAGTAATAGAAAAAACAAAAGCTTGAAAGTCAGACAGAACATGTTCATTGGAAGAAAAAACGCTATAGAGAGTTTATATTTATAGCCTATAACTATACAAAGAAGAGCAATATATTCGGAGAGGATCAGGTATCTGAAATTTTACCGAACATAAAACCCAATGAAGCTCGAAGGTAAGTGCAAGATATAAAAAACAATACAAGCCCCCAGAGACGACAAAATCGTGGCAGATACCTTGAAAGTGGCTGGAAAACGATTATGGCAGGTCCTTGCCAAACTATTCACTAGATGTCTGCAGGAAGCAGTAACATTAACTCAGTGGCATAACGCAGAAATTATCCTACTTCATAAAAAAGGTGATGCTACCGACCTCAGAAACTACTGGCCCATATCTATAAACTATTTGCAAAAATAATTACGAAACGATTAAGAAATAAATTGGAATTTTACCGAATACAATAAACCACTAGCTTTAATATTTGTTGATTATGAAAACACCTTTTTCACCATAAATCAACACAAAATGTTGGAAACCTTGATAGAATGCCGAATTGACTATCGTTATATAAATATATAATACAACAATTATAACTAAAAACACATATACCAAAAAACAGCAGCTAGTGTTAGACTGGGTGATCGTCAAATTCAGAAATTCCTGATACATAGTGGAGTACGTCAGGGGGATACCATACCACCAAAACTGTTCGCTACGCTTTTGGAATATAACTGACAAAACTGACCGACAAAGGCATAAACATAAACGGAGAAAAGCTTAGCTACCTGAGGTTCTCATATGATATTGTGCTAATAGCTGATAAGATAGATGATGTCAAAGAACTTTAAAACCCAGATGATGACAAACCTTGTAGGCAGCGAAGATATGCGTAGGAGCAAGCCTATAAATACTTAGGTCAGGACATTCGCATAGGAAAAGATAACCAAACCGTTGAGCTTCCCCGTCTTCTAAGACCGACTTAGCAGCCAGCCTTCGGCAAGTTGAACCACATTTTTAAATCGTCCGATCTACCGCTAAGTCTTACAAGAAAACCTTGTAAGCAAATCGTTAAATAATTAGGTAAAATATACCAATGTTCAAAATCCTATGCTTGTCCAAATTTTTGAAAAAAGTTAAATAACAGAAAACATTAACTTTACAAGTCTGTCCAAATTGTATGCGTGATCTAAGAATATAATAATGTACAGGGTTTTTCAGTAAAAATAACAAAGTTCGCGACTGTTTGTAGTAAACCTTTCAAATGTATTTTTATAGTCCAAATTTTTTGATCACTCAATCAAGGAAGCGTTGTTCGATTTTGAATCATTCTATACAAAAATTATTTACACGTAATCATCGTTATCATTTTAATAAGTGATTAATAACATCTTTTATAAATTTGACAAACGACCAGTACTGTTTTTCTTAATAATTTATTCACATTAAGATAAAAAAATCAGCCGCACGTTTAAAATAATGTTCACAAGTAGTGGTATCGTGATACTGTGATAAAATGATTCAAGTCGAACTGTCTAATAAGCTCTGTCCTTGATACATATACATTACACTGTTTAAATTAGAACACAGACATTCAGTGGTGGACGTCAATTCAAAGTTTTATCTGCTTTTATCTTTATTATCAGTCATTTTCGAGAATCATCTTTAATTTTTTGAGTATTTACCTACTGTCTACATTTTTTACAACGTGCGTTTACCATAATATACAAGGAACGTATAATATTTCAGAGAGATTTTATTTACCAATCATAATTTTTGGTATATTTCCTCCCTATCTTTTCTATTGGCCTTAATTCTGATATCTTATTTAACCGTCCATGTTCTGCAAGTCTGTCATATCCTTACAATCTTCTTTTTATCATAGAATCGTCGTTCATTTGCTTCCTATTATATTTATTTCGTATTGTTAACAAGTATGTCATTAATAATAAGTAAAGACTTAGCAGTGACGGTATAGAGTATTATTTTAAAAAGTTGCAAGAGTTTTAGTTTGCAGGGTTACTCTAATAAATATGGGCAAAGAAAGTAAAGAAGCTGAAAAGTGTATTACTAGAAAACGTTTAGTTAGGAAATCTTCATAAATTATTGAAAGTAAAAACCATCTGCGGTTTTTGATTTTAAATCATCACCATCAAAAAAGTCATCGGCCGACTGTGCATTTCTGGCATCGAAACCTGGTGTATAAATAAATATGCAGAGATTATGTTGAACAGGTTAGAATGGAGTGTGTTAAGAAAAAGCTATGGGGTAGTTGAAGCAGAGAATAACGATTGGAGGAGAGAAATAACTGCAGAAGTTGAAGAGTTGTATGGAAAACCAGAAATTAACCAGCTCGTTAGATCAAGAACACTTACTTAGGTTACCTGGTAGATGGAAAATTGGCTAAGGAGTCATTTACGAGAGACGAAGTAAACAAAAAAAATTGGTGTGAAGCATTGAAGTTATCTTTATTCTTCTTCTTCTTCAGCCTTAAGTAATCCAACTTTGGACATAGGCCTCCCCCAAATCAATCCAGTGTCTTCTATTTTGCGCCACTTGCTTCCAGTTGTGTCCTCTAATCTTCTTAATATCATCCGCCCATCTCATTTGTGGTCTTCCTCTGCTTCTCTTCCCTAACCATGGTCTCCATTGTTGTATTTCGTGGGTCCATTTCTTATCCTTCAGTCGGCATTGTGTCCTGCGAAGCTCCATTTTAATTTGGCAGCATGTTCCCCTGCGTCTTTTACTTTCGTTTTGCTTCTAATCCGTTTGTTTGTTTTTTTGTCTATAAGTCTTACCCCAAGCATGGACCTTTCCGTCGCTCTTTGTGCTTTTACTATTTTATCCATGTTAGACTTGGTGAGTGTTCACGTCTGTGAGCCATACGTGAGTATAGGGAGGATACACTGATCGTAAATTCTGGTTTTCAAATATTGTTCGATTTTAGTGCTTTTCAAGAGCCAACTCAGTTTTCCAAATCCTGCCCACGTTAATCTTATTCTTCTGGTAATTTCGGCAGTTTGATCTTCTTTGTTAACTTTCATTATCTGTCCCAGGTAGATGTATTCGCTTACTGTTTCTAAATTTATGTCGTTCAACGTTATTTCTCTAATGTTCGGTGTATTTGTCATTATTTTTGTTTTTTTTAAGTTCATCTTAAGACGTACTTTTTCCGAAGCTTGAAATAGTTGCGTCATCATGGTCTGTAGTTCTTCGAAACTTGTAGCGAATATTACAATGTCATCAGCGTATCTTAAATGACTCAATTTTCTTCCATTAACATGTATTCCTTTATCTGCCCAGTTAATGTCTTTGAACCCGTCTTCCAGTCCAAGTGTGAATAGCTTTGGTGAGACACCATCTCCCTGGCGAACTCCTCTGTTGATTGGTATAACTTTGGTTTTCTCATCTATTTGTATTTTCATTGTAGCTTTCTTGTAAATATTATGTATGAGCATTCTGTATCGGGAGTCTATCTTGCAGTTGTTAACAGCTCTCTCTATTGCCCAAAGTTCTATGGAGTCGAATGCCTTTTCATAATCAACAAAGCCAATGTATAAGTATAAGTGATTAACCCTTTCGGAATCCTGCCTGCTCTACCGGTTGATAGCTATCGAGCTTCGACGTTGAACTGTTAGTTATTACTCTCATAAACAGTTTGTACATTTGGTACAGCAGGGAGATTGGCCTATAGTTCTTCAGATCTCCCTGTCTACCTTTTTGAAGAGAAGTATTGTCAAACTTTCATTCCAATCAACTGGGACTTCTCCTCTGTGAAGGCATTTGTTGAAAAAAAGTTTCAATTCTTCGAGAATAATTTCACTCCCCTCCTTCAACATTTCTACAAGTATTCTATCTGGACCCGGAGCCTTATTGTTCTTTAGTTGTGCCATAGCTTGTTTTAGTTCGAAGAATTCTATGTTTGGGAGTATTTCTGAGTTGACATTCGTTATCTTTCTCTTAAGATCTTCCTTTGCAGTGTTATCTGGATTATCTGGGAAATCTCTACTACAAATGGGAATAAGACAAATCTAAAACTATGCAGCTTTCAAGGCCTATTCTGCAGTTTATGTGTAATATGCAGACGATATAGTAAGATTGCGTAATAATGTAGAAGATTTACAAAATCTACATAATAACCTACGATGTTAAAAAACATTAGCAGGAACATCTCGTATAATTTATGACTATGCGTATTTCCCGAAATGTTAACAACACCTTAGAGTTGTAAATCATTGATGATACCTGCCAAAACAAAAAAAATTCGAAATTTATAACCCCTTAAGGTGCTTAACCTTGAACGCCACCATAAATATCGTTGTAAATGTTTTTTGTAATTAGCTCATTTGCAGTTAAGTTTGTTTTTTTTTAGGTAAACAAATATCCGGTTTTACCTAATCTTTGATACTGCTTAAGTGACATATTTCGTAAAAGTTAAAGTAGGTAGAAATTACCGAATTAGTTTAATTACTTATTATTATCTTGTTTGTTACACAAAATTAAGTGGTCATTTGTATCATCAGGTAACTGACAATGGTACATAAAGTTTTTAAGTAATGATACATGTACGTATACATGTAGATTTGAAGTGGAGACATCGCAATGAGACGTATTAGAACCACATTGTTTTCTTGATGCGTTTTTATATTCAGCTGTTTTAATTTTTCCAATTTAGCAATATTTTGTATAAGTTACTTTTTCTTTCCTATTGTTGTTTGTATTTACTACTTTTTATCTTAATTCGGGAATATTTTAGTCACTGATTACATTCAATTGCACTCTTTATTAATATAAGGCAAACTAGTTACACGAATTAAGGAAGAATATGAGCCATGCGCTACAAACGTGACAAAATTTGTACAAGGATCAATTTAATCAGACGTAATTGCTGCCGTTATCGAAATTTTCCACATGTATGGTCAAGAAGATAAGAGTTTTTAAGACAACCTGCTCTGAATATTTACGGCGGGTGAGATGGTCTCGATCATTATGCTGTATTAGCGTGACTGGAATAATTGACAAATATGTGTTTATTTTATTTTTTTGTTTTAAATTATTATAATAGTTTTATTTATTTGTGAATAAGTTTATCAGTATTGTTCTGAAGCTATTGTCTTGTGGCATTGTAAATTAATTGCTATTTAACTGGGAATAAGCCACAATTAAAGATAAAAATACGTTTATTGACGTTTCAATTTCCACTTCGGAAATCGTTCTCAAAATACAAACAGTAAATTAAACAAATTTTGTTTTTTGTTACATAGTGAAAAATTCTTCTAATAATTTAATTTTATCTGACTCATTTATATTGACAATTCAGACATACATTATGCATTTTAAAGTAGACGACTTTAAAATGATATTGCCAATATTGTTGAGTTGCACTCCTGGGACGACTTTACTTATAAGATAGTTCATTCGATTACATGAAACCAACTTTAATTTGAGAATATCCGTCAGAAAAAAATCGTAGCATGTAATTCGTCTTTAAAAAGACAAACAATGACATTATGACAGTAAAATTCCTGTTAGTGATTCCATAGTAAATTATGAGGGAAAAAACCAGGAAAAAAACCTCATAATACTATCCCGACATTGTAAGTATTTGTTCGTGAATTTAGTTTACCTTCAACAAACATCAAAATTCTGATTTTATATGTTACGTTATTTAAAAAACATAAATGATGTATCGTCTATATGTTACTGACTTACTAATACTGGTATTTTCTTATTAATAACTTCCTCTTTCAATATTGGTAACCAGATTCTGCCGAGGAATTTGCGACACAATTGGCCTCATTTAGCATAATTAGAGCCGCTTCTTTATTATCAATTATTATTATCAATTATTCCATTGAACCCTATGTTCATTATCCCATGCGTGTTTACATATTTGAGATCTATCAAATTCTCTATTTTTAATATAATTGCTGTTCACTTATTCTAACATTTAATGGCTTGATGATTCACCTAAATAAAACTGATCGCATTCACAAGGTATTTTATAAATGCAATTCTTTGTCCTTTCTTGTTCATTGTTAGGTTTGGTTTTGGACAAAATAGATCTCAACGTGTTTGTTGTTTTGAAATGTTGTTGAAATGTTGAATTTATTCCCTATCCTTTTAAGTTTTTTATTTATTTATTTATTTCCGTACATAAAAGGATTATCAGAAAAACTTTATAATTTATATAATTCTGATTTATAACTGTGTCAACTGATTTGAATGAAAAGCTTCCTTGAAGAAAATTTCATAAACTCGGTTATGCCGTTTCGAAGGAGGGTGGCAACTAACTCTGTAGTACAAATGAGTACAGTAATAATACAGTAGTGTGACAGTAATATCTCTGTCACACTAATCTCGCTATTAAAACTTAAGAAGGGTGATAATTAAGGGTTGTATGTATTGTTTAATGCCACATCATAAAAAAATATAAAACAAAAAATTTTGTCACAAAAATATAAAAAAAATGTTTGGGGTGGACCAACCTTAGGGGTATGAAAAATACATCTGGAAAGGTTTTCATACCCATGTGTAAAATTTCGTATAAATCGGTCCAGCCATTTCCAAGCCAACTAACTCTGTGACACGAATAGGGCTATTAAGAGATTAGAGTTTGTAATCGAGGGATGAGGGATGAAAATTAAGGTTTGTATATATTTTTTAATGTCAAAAATTTTGGCTAGATAAAATAGCAAGTGCTAGATATAGCTGAACTCGTATTGAAGTGGAGATTCCAATATTAATATAATATGTATATAGACCGTTGTATTTGAAAAACCAAAAAGACTACTGATATCAATTCGAATCCTTATTAAGGGGCTACAGCATTCATTTTTATTACCTGTTGGTATATAGCCTATGCTGGGCCTCCTACGTATTTTGAGTCATAAAATTTTTAAAAAGTTACTTTTTGATTTTTGGATTCAAAATATTTTTTTATAGATAAATCATATTCCTAAATTGTATGTTTTAAATAAGAATTATGTCATCGACGAATATAAAATGATATTTATATTGCTTATTATTATTACCAAGTTTGTTTTTATTTGTGTAGATATAATTTTCTATTGTTTTTTTGAAACCGTCGCTCTGAATACAAAAATAAGCTTAAAATATGCACTATATAGGTATTTAATCAATGCAGACATTCATCAGTTAAATGAAAGTAGACTCGTAATAAATTACAAGTTTGTGGCTTTAAAACTATTTTCAAAATGGTTTTTATAATAATTTTTGAGGTTATGTAGTCAAATAAACTATCGTCTAATAAAGTTGTACCAAGAACGCCATCGTAAACAATACTACGTACAGTACCATTTTAAAGTCATCTGCTTTAAAATGTATATGTGTCTGACAGAGAGAGGAAGATATTGGTAAAAAATATAGAAATTGAAAAGTTTCTGATACCTAATGCTTGCTCTACATTTAATTTTTGACCATGCACTTCTCGGAAGTAATTGATGCAATGGTGTGTTACGGAGTAGGGTAAGAACAACTATTATATTTTTACATATTACTCATTGCTAAGTGCTACTAGCAATAAAATAAATATTGTAAATGCAAATACTGGTTCATTGTTAACCAGTAGATGGCGTTTTACCCACGGGTACCGCCTTGGTGGGTATAACGAGACAAGAGTAGAGCGGAATTTAGTCTAGCCTGCATAATGGGGTGAGACAACTACTTTGATTAGATGTAAAAATATTCCAATTAAGCAGGGTTCTCCACTCGACTGATTCCAGGACATTTTTACCAACATTTCCTACGGAAATGAAATGTTTTCGATCCAGTTGCTACATATATTCTTATAAATAGCTACTAATTTTCTCATTTGATATGCAAATGGACTTTTGCTAATGCCGAACACATATTAATTATATGCTGGCACAAAAACTGCTTCGTGCGGGTATTGAATAAGAACAATTTATTGTTTTGTTTGTTATTGTAAAGCTGAAACCGGTTCTAACGCATAAAAAAATCGGTAATGAGTCATTGAGATATGCCTAATGATTTTGAATAATAATACTTGAAATAATGGCCGGCGGTGCGTATTAATTCTAATCTACTAAATCTGATTTCGAGGCGAGGAGAAAAAAAGTTGATGCTTAAATTATGAAATTGTTTTAACGCTTAAACCGTTCCCAACTGGAATTCTTTATTTTGCATATATCAGTGTCGACCTACGCAGCGATTTGACTTTAGTCTTTAACACCAAAGCTATTTGAAAAACTCTTACTCAAGAGACTTAAAGCAATTATTGAAGTTCTTCCGACACTTTCATTTCGAAATCATACACTTCACAATTCATCAGGTGCTTGCAATATGGTATACGAGGTAAAAAATATACCGATAAGTAATATAGAAATTTCGATTCACTATACTTAGATAACCTAAGAAGCATTTGCAAATACGCAAGATTGTATCGCAATCTTTTTTGATATTAATAAAGCTTATGATACTGTCTCGCGATTCAATATCATATTAAAAATTGCATAATTGGAATATCAGAGGCAATATGTTAAAATTTGTTTCAAATGTTCTTCAATCTCATAGCTTCATAGTTCGATCAGGTAACGTTAACTCAGATAAAATGTTCAAGAGAACGGATCTACCACAAGGATCAGTTATAAGCTCAACCCTTTTTCTAATAGCCATAAACTACATACTTCAACAATGCTCACGATTGTTTAAAGGAAGATTATACGCTGATGACTTAGTTTTATTTGCCAAAGGAAAAAACTCTACATCTATTCAAAAACATTTACAACAAATAATCAATCAGTTAGAATCATGGTCTAGGACTATCGGATTACAGTTTTCACCGACAAAAAGAAAGACTTAAAAAATCATGCCAAGCAAGATTAAATTTTATGAATAACTGGGGAGCAGATCAAAATACACTATTACATGTATATAAATCTTTAGTTAGATCCAAACTCGCCTATGGTGCGATAGTTTATTCATCAAGCAAAGTATCAGTATTGAAACCTTAGAAACTGTTCAAAACACAGCTCTACAAATAGCTAAATGTTGCGTTTCGAACGACACCAGTTGAAAGTTTACAATGCTTAACAGGAGAACTGCCCCTAAGTTTACGATGCAAATACCTTTTTCTCTCATATGCTTCTAAAATATATTATTATTAAAGAACACCCTACTTATACCAATACGTTCACAGATCGACTTCAAGACACTTTCTCTACAACAAGACTAGATACACCGTTTTCGAAAGAGTTAGAAGAAACCTTCATGACCTACATCTTGAATTTCCTGAAATTCTCCCAACAAATTTCCTAACTCTTCACCTTGGTTAATACCAATTCCAAGATTAATACTAACCGTAGTATATATATATATATATATATATATATTATAGTAGTTTGAGTTTCTTGAACCTTATTATTTTAATATAAAATTAATGTTTCTTGGGTTTAGGTTCAATAAAGATATTACATGTGGAACTAGATTTTATTTTCCATTGCAATCAATCAACGTTTCGGCAGGAAACCCTTTCCTTTGTCAAGATTCAAAACGTAAAACGTGACACAGACATTAACGAACTGACCAAGTTCAGTTCATTAAATCCCATTAGGTTGCAAACAACAGTGCAAATAATGGAAGAAATACATCAGTAATTTTTTTGACAATGCTTTTCGAGAAAATGTTAGACATACACATACTACCTGTGACAACCAATTAGGCCAGTGATACTCACCCTGCGGCCCGCGGGGCTCATGCGGCCCTCGGGCGTTTTTTATGCGGCCCGAAGGCTAACTAAGAATTTTTGACTTTATCTACATATGTATTTATAAAATCTTATTTTTAAAAATTACTATTATATTAGATATTTTTATAATTCATTATGACAATGTTTTGAGAGTAGCTTGTAGTAATTACGTACCAGATTTATCTAAAACTGTTGATAGTTTGCGTCAGTGTCAACCATCACATTAATTTTTATCTTAAATAAATGCTTTAATTTAACGAGTCCGTTGTTTTGTAGAATCCACACACACACACACACACACATCATATATTATTATAACATTAAATGTTTCGAACTTTACGCGATCCCTCATCAGGTTACAATCGTTACTATGATTTTTTTAAATGGGGAAAGTACAGACATCATGTGATACCTCATTTAAACGCTTTTGAAATACATTTTTTTCGAATCATGAGAAAACTAATGAGCATTTTTGAAAAATTTAAACGCCGAATGAAAGATCACATTATTGTACGTATTCGAAATGAAAAATCATACCAAATTTTCTCTTTGTTTTCACCCTGCAGACCGTGCGTACATCTTTTAATATGATGCAAGTCTTTGAAATGCCGCCTCTTATATGTGATTGAAATTTAACTTTCATTTTTATGCATTTTTTGTCAAATCCTGAGAAAACTAATTAATATTTTTGAAAACTTTAAATACAGAATGAAATATTTCATTATTACCCAGAGCCTAAATTACCTTAGAATAAATAAAAAGTTTCTTTTGAATGAAATATTTGAAATTAAAAATCACAATAAATTTTCTGTCCTTTTACCCCTGTAACTTATTAAAATAGACATAGAAATTTCAGGGACTTTCTGCCTTCGGTAATAATGTAATCTTTCACTCTGAAAATACTTATTAGTTTTCTTAGAATTCGAAAAAACCAATGCACTTTTATCCTGGCTCGCTTTTTTATCCAGGCTTGAATTTCATTTTCAGCTGGAAATGCAATACATATATAAACTTTTCTGCAATTGCATTAAATTTTCATTTGGTCATTAGCCATATTATCTGTAACTTTTCGTTTTGTCTATAGTTTCTGACATTATTTTATTGATTATGCCGCCCCCTTGTGATGCCGCCTGATGCGACTGCCTCGCCGTATCATAGTAAGGCACGGCCCTGCACCCCTGTAACTTATTATAATCTGCGTTCACATTTTCCAAAATTCTTATTAGTTTTCCAATAATTAAAAAAATTTATGCATTTAAAAAGATCCACAAGGAAAAAAAATTCTGTGCTGGCTGTATACCACGTATCACAAAAAGAGGTTAGTCTTGGTAAATGGGTATATTTATTGAAAAAACCCTTAAAAGGGCTACATCAATAAAACAAACGTTTTCGGACCACACAGTCCATCATCAGGTTTTAAAATCGCAAAATGCTAGGTCACAATGCCTGAGCCACCAAAATACTAGGGTAAAAAACCCTTTAAATTACATTTAGTTATAAAAGATTGTACATTGTGTTGTAAAATAACTGTGATGTTCAGTATTAAATTAATTCATTCATAGAGGTAACACATGGCTGAATCCAGTCCCAGAGCCGGTGAGAGAGGCTCTCTCACCTGTTAATGTTTTGGGTACGTCTGTAATAGATTCATTATTTCTATAAATTGTTGCTTCTTTAAATCCGGCCATATTTGAACAGTTGAAGCGAAGTTAGAAACTATACTCCGAACAGTACTAGTGGGGTGCTCGTGTACAAGACTATCTTGTACATTTAAAATTGCACTCCTCAAATGCATTGTTAAATTACACTTTAATTGATAGGAGTAAAATTAGAAGTTCACATAACTGACCTTTTTGACACATGACCTTTTTGGTCGCTATTAAAAAACTTAAGATTCTAGTCTTTTTTAAGAAATCCAGATGCTTCTTAATGATATTTTGTACAGACTATGTATATAGGTACCCACATTATTGATTTGTTAAAATTACTGCAACATATGAAACAAGAAAATTTTAAATAGTTGAAAGTCTTCGTCACTGGGTTATGACATTACGTTGTAGCTTATAGCTGTATTATAAAACTGCTTTTAATAATTTTAAAACTAACTTTGGTAGTCTATGGAAGAGTAATATTGATAATGGAACTCTTTTATCTACTTTTACAGCATTTATTACTTCTAGTAGAGTAAACTAACCAAAATTGTTAGTTTTTCCTGAGCTATTCCTGTAAATAACACTTCCACCAGGTATTCTAAATTGATGACATTGACAACAATTTCAATGACTGATCGTAAATTACAAATAAACTCTAAATAAATACAAACTCAATAAATCGAAAGATCCTTGTTTCCTGTGCCTACATTTATCATTTATGATACTGTAAAAAGTTTAAAAACCATCGCTATAATTACCGAACCTATACATTTATGTTAACATTGTAGACATAAGCCCGCCAGTAAAAATTATCGTACCACAAACAAATTTCGAACACTTCTCAAGTTTATTGTTTAAGATAACAGCTAAGCCAACAAGGGCTATACCAGGAACCAGCCTGAGAAAATAACACCGATACGTAATGTTTGTTTTTTAGGAAGAACAAGGTTTTTCAACTCCAAATAAGCCAAAGATTAATTAATGTTCAATGTCGCTCGTTACTTCTCAGATTAATTACTCCATAAAGTGTGTATGTATTGTAAATAATATTATATATATATATATATATATATATATATATATATATATAATATTGTATGAGCTTAATTATTCTAATAAATCTTAGTTATTCTTAACTTAACCTTTACTTAAACTAACAAAGACTATCATGCGTCACTTTTAACGAATTTTCTTGCTTTAATAAAGAAATATGTCTCGTGAGAGCCAATCGTATAATAAATAAAACACTTTAACTTAGCCGATAGGTGTTAATGTATACTCCCTCAATTTGAACTTACATATACCGAAATTCCCTTGTACCCAGATGAACATACTTGTTCATCTGGTTCACTTGAACTGTTATTAAAATTATTCAAAACACTTATGACAAATCAATGAAATGAAATCAAAAGTATTTTAAAAGCGTGTAAAGCATTTAATTCCTAGCTAAGCGCTTTCAGCTAACTAAGCCATATTCAGAGCTACGGTCAAAATTTAAAACGTACTACTACTACTTCTTCTTCTTTTTTTATGTAGACATGATACTATCGTGTTTTTCAATGTGCCTCCAGTAAGTTGTCGTTGCATCGTTTTCGTGGTCTTCATACTGATCGTCTTCCTATTGGGAAACCGTCTCTTGCCGTCTTTACTACTCTATATTGCCGTTGTCATTCGGCGTATATGATTGTTCCATTCTACTCTTCTCTTTCTTACTCAGTTTTTTATGTTCTCCAGTTTTAGTCGTATTAGTCGTTTTAGTTCAATTAGTCGTATTTACTAATCTATTTGTTACTACTCTATTTGAGACTACATTATACCTAGCGGGGTACATTTGCTGTGAATGGTGGAAGGGCGTGTCTTAATTTAAAATTTGGCGGGTTTAATGGTTTCGTTGTACCATGGGTATAATGTTTATTGACTTATGATTTGTTAGGTTATGTGTCTTATATTTTCTTGGCGGTATTATTTAACTCCAAGCTTACATAAATAATTTCAATTTAAAACTTTTTCATTTAAATTGTTTTAATACTCTGTTCGTTAGAACACCATATTTAATTATCGTTGTCTTTGTTTTAACAAGAAATTATGGATTCCTGTACTCCATCTACTTCAACAAGTTCTGAAATTCTCTCAAGGGCCTGCCACCTTTGTAGCAAAACATTTAAAAACAGTAAAGTAGCTATTGAATTAAGTAGATAGCTGCAGAAGAGTTTACTGTGGAACTCTGAGGACCTCATCACTTATTTTATATATAAATAACTAGAAGCACCTAATAGAAAAAAAAGACTATATATTAGAGCTCAATAGTAGTAATAGATTTAGGATAAGATTGTATAGGAAACAATGACTAATTAAAAAATGAGTACAAATTGTAAGATTGGCGAATGGATTTAGTGTCCGCAGTAATTTAAACAGAAACAAACAACAATACCCAAGTTACATATTAATAAACATCTACCGATCAATCACAGCAAATGTACCGTGTTATTTTCAGTGTAGAAAATTAAAGACATATTTCAAATATAACTGAATAAGTCCGCTTAATCCTAAAATACGAATATTATCCTCTTCCTACCAATAACCCATTTTCAGTTCAATAAACATTAAACCCGCAAATTTTAAATTAAGACACGTCCTCCCACCAATCACAGCAAATGTACCCCGCTAGGTATACGGTAGTCTCTCTATTTGTTGTCATTCAACTTATATGATCGGTCCATTCTACTCTTCTATTTCCTTTCCAGTTCTTGATGTTCTCCACCTTGCATCTAGGTCGTATATCTGTACTCTAGCTCTATCCCATAGTGTGGTCCCATCATTTTCTCTAAGTATTTTCTAAGTCTTCCACTTCAGTTTCGAGCTTTCCGTAGCTAGATAATGTGATGCTCCATCATTTGTTCTATTATCTGACCTTCCAGCTCCAATTTACATCTTAGTAAATTTGCTGTTGTAATCATGCATTTTGTCTTTTTTGGAGAAATTAACATGTTGAATATTCTGGCGGTTATATTAAATTGATGCAGCATATGTTGTAAATCATCTTCACTTTGAGAGAGTAGTATTGCGTCGTCTGCATAGCACATTATTTCAAGTTGTTTTTCTTCCATTTGGTACCCTTTTTTTACCTTTTTACTTTTATTGTGTTGTTTTGGTAGAAATTTTCGATCGTTTTGATTATTACTAGAGGTACCTCCCTTGCGTACAATCAGTGGATATCTTCCTTTAATTTAACCGGTCAAATGCCTTCTTAAGGTCCACGAAACATAGATATGCTGGTTTGTTGTATTCTAATGATTTCTCTTGCGCTTGCCTCATTATAAATATAGCTTATGTGCATGATCTTCCCGACCTAAAACTTTTTTGTTCTTCTGCTAGTGTTATTATTTCTTTCAGTTTATCTGTTATCAGTTTGGTTGTTAATTTTCCGGATCCAATTTGTCTCCCTTTTTGAAGAGAGCACATTAAAAGACCTCAAAAAGCACATATTAATAAAATTGGTTATGGTATCCTTCATTCTGTATAGAGTTGAGGCGACAAACAAGCGTTTTTTATGAAGATCTTAATATGAGATCCTTTCGATATATAGTTTTTTTCAATCTTCAGAGTTTTTTAGATTTTGAACTTAATTTTGTATTTTATGAACAATGGCATCCCTCTTTCGTAGCGGTACTTTTTATATTTTGACCACAGCTCTCTCTGTAAGCCGAAAGCGCTGAACTATATAGTACATAATCTACAAACGAAAAACGAAAATTTTAGAAAAGTTGCGATTTATTTCTCAACAACTTCTTTAACCCGTCTGAAAAATACGTTTTCTCGAGAAATGTAAAGTAGGCTTCCATGGCGACGAGGATCTCCTCATTAGACTTAAATTTCTGGCTGACGAGTGACTTTTTGAAATTTAGAAACAAAAACAAGTTGCGCGGGGCCAAATCTGTAGAATACGGTGGATGGGACAGAAGTTTGTAGCCCAATTCGACCAATTTGGTCATGGCGACGGCGGAGGTGCGAGCCGGTGAATTTTCATGGAGCAAGAGCACTTTTTTGTCGTTTTTATTGTAATTCAGCTTCGAATTGTAAATCCCAGAAAACGGTGGCCATCGTCTTTCTGACTGATAGGACAGTCTTCGCCTCCTTGGGAGCACGTTCCCCGAGTGACGTCCATTGTTTCGACCGTTCCTTATTCTCTTGTGTATCAATGTCTGAATCAGCAGATACGAATACGATTCGGCTGAAATTTTGACATTAGCTGTCTACGAGAATCTATTACACGATAGCAGATTTCTCTCGCGATAGTGGCGCCATCAGGAGGTGAGGCTAAGTACTTATCGGACCGCCTTCGTATCGAACCGTATATATCTTTATTGACATTCACCGCGTGGTCAAATTTTAGACCTGATAAAATGATCTGGTTTGTTTATTATTTTGGTATATTCTAAATTAACATATATTAAATTTTCAAAATGTCCGAAAAACCAGTTTTAACAAAAAATTGTAATTTAAAAAATTTAAAGACGTCCGTACCTTAAGCCAGGTATGATGTATGTATGTATTATATATGTGGTACCGATTAATGTATCGGTTCCTATCGTAAGTGACGTAGCGTCTGCGTAGGGCTGGTGCCGATATGCCCATTGCCTGTTCCATTAAAAGAAAATTATGTATAGTAGTTACTTCTTTTAGTTCCATGGCTTCTTTCTTATTTGTATGATGACATTTCCTATTAGATTTTTTAATATTTGCGTTTAATATTACGTTATATCTAGACTATGTTAAGGGTAAATTTACTCCATTTGTATCTTTTTTGACATTTGATTTCTATATTTGACCGACAAAAATATCCAATGTTAATGGAACTAAGAAAATTGTCGTAGCGAAGAGAATTGCTAACGAAAAACAAGGTTTACTGTTAGAATTGCATTTTGGCTTGGTTTTAAAATAAACCGTCTGCTATGTTTACTAAAAAAGGTTTTCTACAGCTAAAAGAAGAATGTACCTTCCTCATTAAATTATCACAGGTTGAAAGTTTTCTATTAAAACAATAAACAACTACCAAGATATGTACGACTCTGAGCTTGACTTAACAGGATCGTAAATCGTGAACAAGAAATCTACTACAGATAAAGAATATACCTACCTTTTTTGATTACCCAGAACCGGTTGAGTCCCAATGTTGGTTAGCAGTGTCGTGTGGAGTTTATGTTGTCGATGGTTTAAAAAAACATACCATAAAACGAAAACCCATCTATAGAATAAGGATTGAAGTAGGTAATACGACAATATACAGAGACACTAAAAATTAGATGTATGATCACATCTACAGAGCACAAAGTAACCGTATACCAGGTGTATTATTCAACGTATGGATTATTTTATTTTTCTTAATAGTTGAAAGATAGAACAGTTGAAAATAGATGTGAATCGCTTGTTATGAAAGGCATCTTTCATAATGGAAAAGTGAAGAAAATTGTTTAGTTTTATAAAAAACGATTTTATACTTTTCTGATTTTTCGAAACATTTTAAGGACCTTAAAACTCAAAATAAATCACGTTAGTTACACTTTTTAAACCTCTGTGGCTCAGTGTAAGAGCGCCTACCTTTGAACTAAAGGTCGTGAGTTCGAATCCCACCTGGTGAAAATTTTCGTTTATTAAAAATTAATAAATGAAAATAATTTCTATCCTTGTGCGATCGGTACTCACCAGAGGGACCGCAGACGTTCGGATACAATTAGCGTCTCTTAGCAAAGCAATGACGTCGACTTTGCTAAGTATCAAGACAATTACTCTACACGTACACACACACTACACTAGGTACCTGACTGTACCATGCCAATGATCACAGCCGTCGATGCATTAACTCAATAATAATAAAAAAAAATCAATATTGTATTTTTTATTATTGAAAATAGCCGACAAAAGCCCTTTCATAAACAAAAGTGTTGTTTTACGGGGAAAGTTTTGATTGGTGGATGAATTTACATCATGTTTATTTATACTTAATATTACTTTATTAAAACAGTTCTCAATTTGCTACAATTAATTGCCATTTGATACATTTTTGCTCGTTTTTTGGTTGCAACTCTAGGTCATTGGGCAAGCTCATTGTAAAACCACTTGTGTTCTTGAGGGGCATACTGCAAAAGTTTCTTCAGGTCATTATTTTTTCTTGGTGAATTGATACCTTTGATTAGGATGCCTCAGCAGACAGTGGATTAGATAATAATTTGAAGGTTTCGCTAATAAATTCACCTATAAAATCACATACAACAACAACTCCTTTTTTAAATCTTTTTGCAAGTAAATTCATGGTAGGAAGAAATAGTAAACATTTTCTTTTTTTTTTCTCAATTGTACTTTCTTCTGAAACAGTATTTTTCTAGTAAAATTTGGGTCACCAATTTTGAAAGTCCAAAACATTTGCATTTACCACTAAATCCACAGTAAATTTCCTCTATTTTGTAGATGAAAGTATTATTTCTGTTATATATTTCAAAGTGTAGAATCTATCATGTTTCCTTAGGTTCCGTTTTACAAGGCTGAAGACCCTGTCACATGGCAAATAGGAGTGACCCCTTATTGGAAGTCTATAGACAACTTTTTTGAATCTTCCACTATCTGTAAGTTGCATTAAAAACTAATCATCGTATGATTTTTATTTTGTCCTGTGCAGTTGTCACTGTATAAGTACAATTCATCTACATTAGCTGGAACCTTCTCGTCAATATACTTCTTCAAGAATGAGCTAACTTCATTACTTCCCTTTCCAGCAACTCCCTGGTAGTATAAATAAAATGTTCTTCTTCTTCATGTACCATGTCCTTTCAGAACGTTGGTTACCATCATAGCTATCTTAATTTTATTCACTGCCACCCTAAATAGCATGCTTGTATCAACATCATACCAATCTCGCAAGTTCTTCAACCATAAGGTTCTTCTTCGTCCTGGACTGCGTTTGTTTGGTATTTTTCCTTGCATGATATTTTGTAGCAACCTATATTTGGGACCTTTCATTACATGTCCGAAATACTCCAGCTTTCTCTGTTTGATGCTTTTTATGATCTCAGTAGTCTTGTTGACACGTTCTAGTATTGTGGAGTTTCGAATCTTCTCCACCCAGGAAACTTTTAGAATTCTTCTATAGCACCACATTTCGAAAGCCTCAAGACGATTTACATCGATTTTATTCACAGTCCAGGACTCGACAGCATAAAGTAAGACCGAAAACACGTAGCAGCAAAGTAGGCGGATCATTAATGCCAGTTTTAGGTCTCTGTTACATAACACCTTGGGCATGCTTCTAAAAGCAGCTCTAGCCTGCTCTATCCTGGATCTAATTTCGCCGTGACTTTCTGCGTTACAATTTAATTGCTGTCCAAGGTAAACGATTTTATCAACTTGCTCAAGTTTGGTATTATTTACATATATAGACGGTTTTATATGCTGTTGTTTACTTATTACGAGTATTTTGGTTTTCCTTATGTTAAGATACAGATCTGCCTCCCTACAACTCTCAACGACAGTTCTTCTTGAAGTAGTGTTTGCAGATCTTCTTGACTAGAAGCAAGGAGTACTGTATCGTCCGCATATCGCAAATTATTGATGACATCGCCGTTCACAAGTATTCCTTCTTGTTTTTCAGAAAGTGCTTTCTGAAAATTCTTTCGGAGTAAACGTTAAAAAGCAGGGATGACAAGAGGTATCCCTGCTGAACTCCTCTTTTAATATTGAGATCTTGTGATTCCACACCATCTACTGATGTTGTTTTATCAAATAACATCAAGCAATAAAATGTTGCAGTGTCATTATTACTATTGTGTATCTATCCAAACGGATAGACGGACACATTTTCATGTTCGACACAACACAGTATTCTTTCGTCTGTCGAAGGGATGAATAAAACTTTTTGCTGCGCCTCTTATGCACGAATAGCTGCGCTACTGCAACTCGTTTTGCTGTTTCATTTAACTGAGGATTTTTTATTGTAGTATTGAGCAGTTCACATTCACAACAAGTGTCAATTTGGCGCCTTCCAAATCTATGATTGAAATGTTCTTTGAAAAGTTTGCAGTAAAAACTATACTTCACGTTTAACTCGTTATATATCTCTTGAAACAAATTGAAAATTTTTTTATGTCCAGCTTAGCATCTAGATATTTTATTTCCTTAGAAGAATAGTGACTTGTTTTCAGTGGAAATGGCTGAATGTGTTCGTTTACAAGATCCGTATAACCTTGTGGAAGGTCTTCCGAATATTCTGTTGACCTCTTAAATCTCTAGAAGACTTGCGTTTTACAAGAAGATCTTGCAGTCTTCGTACTTTTTTTTTTCACCAATACCGTGCAGACTTAAAAAGCCTTTTTGCAGATGTTGATCCTTTTCTCACGAAGCAAGGCATAGAATTTAAAAAAAGTTTTACGCTCAAAAGAATGTTTGGGCTTAAAAAAAACATCTTCAGCTTCATCTTCGGAAGTGTTTTGTTTTAATCTTGACGTCCTCTTCTGCACGGGTCCTGCTTCTATTAAGGGCTGGTAAAAAAGGTCTTGCTCATTTTTGTTCAAAAAGTTTACCCCTCTGCATAAAATTTCAACTTGGTCCTCTTCACATAACGTCTCGAAACATCTCAATCTGCATCTGCAACATTTGAAAAAGGTTACTATTGTGGAACTAAGCTAGGTTTTAAAACTAACTTCTAATTATCATCTTATTTCTTGTCTAAAATAGTACATTATAAGATAAAACGTAACTTACGAGCATGGTAATCCTGTTTTGCGTGGTTCAACAACATTTCCTCTGTAATTTATATATTCTTCACCACGAGATCTGGCTTACTTAATTCGATTAACCTTATATTCTTCATGGTAACGGACACCTCTCTTTCGTTTCTTGCTATCTGCTTCTATTTCAACGACACTTTCACTCTCTGACATTATTTCAAAACATAAGTTAAATAACTTTAAAAATAACTGAAGATAAATATTTTGATTGAGAGTTGATTATAACATAAAACAATAAGAGGTTAATTATTAACCTCCAAACAGTGAATATCTGTCAACAATCAGCTGACCGCGTAATGTTGCCAACAGTGCTTTTATGTATGAAAAGAAAGTCCGTTGTCATTGACACGAGGCTTTTCATAAATAAACAATAATTTTAAACTAATATATGATAGATTCCTGATAAAGGAATAACAAGACATGAGGTTTTTCATAAGCAAACGATGTGTGAACATAAGGCCTTTTATAAATAAGCGATTCATGTATTAAATCATGGTAAGACCGAGACACACAGAAATATAAGATTGAGCAAGTGGAGAATAAAGTCGCATAATTTTTAAAATATACAATTTGTCAGTCAGTAATTAATATTATTACTAGTTTGGCAGCAACGCACTAAGACGTGAGCCTTCTTGCTTTTTTTTTTTACCTTTCAACTAAATTATGTTTCTCTATTTTTTCTCTCTCCCTTCGTCAAAATATCCTAAAATTTATTTTTTCCTGTTACATCGTGACACATCGGTGAAAGAAATAAAACACAGGTGCTTTTCGATGATCTGTTGGTAAAATTGGATTTTTTGCATATAGTTATGCATATATTTGCATTTTTGATTTCTTTTTGTTGTGCAAATATTTAATTTTAGGATTATGTCATACTTTTTAAACAATAAATATTAATACATGTTTACAAAAATGTTTTGGTCTAGCAGATTCAAATTAATCCTTGATGGCAATTAGCCGTAAAAACTGTCTAATAAATTTCCCGAAAAGGTTTACCAAATTCGATGAAAAAAATCGGGAAATCAAAACAACAATTTAAACAGCCGTGTTGTGTTTATCAGCGAAATAGCGTGTATTTTTTATCAAGTGAGCCAGAACTATATAAATACAAAATGACCTTGAGGTTACACATTCTGAATATTCTACTACAAAACGGTGACCATATTATTATCATCAAAACAAATCATTATGTAAGAATCCAAATGTTTCCTCATCAGATTTAAAATAGGCCAGTTCGAGATTTTGCTTACTTAGATTCTTTTAGTGGGATTGTTTTAGCACACATTTTCTTTGCTAATAATCGGTTGTAATAACATGTCATAAATTATAAACTTTAACATAAATTCTATTAAATCTTTGTATAAAGTTATTTAGTTTTTTTCTTAGTACATACTGATTTTAAATAGAGGAAAAGAAATATGCTATTCCACATTAATACTTAATCTGATAATTTAAGTTAAGTGCATTAGCCAAATAAAAAAATATAAAAAGAAGCCTCCCTTATCTGAAACAAAAACAACGTACTCAAAAGAAGCCAACTAGCAGCTCAACAAAAACAATCAATTAAAGAACAACTGAAACTTCTTGGTATTATACTGGTAATTGGTATATTTAATTTATATAATAATGTCCTTATCACACATAATTTAGTAGAAGCCACAGATATGTTAAATGAATTGGACTTTGCATGTTCGAAAGTGGGCTTCAGAATGACCTATGAATGAACCAAAACTAAGTTTATGACAAATATGGTCCCCAATAACCATTTAACTATTCAAGACAAAGTGATAGAACTGGTAGAGAAATATAAGTACTTGTATACTAGTCCCAAACGAAAAGTATGTGACCAATATGTATTACTGGTCATGACCAAGAGCAGATAAACGTAGTATAGGAGTAACACCTATAGGTACGTTGGGATGACGACACCAGGTGTATCACCAAAAATTGACAACACAAAGCACAAAATCATAGAGAATCGGAGGAGTTTAAGGGAGGCATATGTCCAGCAGTGGACGTGATAAATAAAACCGTTGGTTTACCTGTGAAATGTTAATTAAACTTAAAATGTAATGACATAGTATCGGTGATTATGGATAATCTCTAAAAGGAAACATAATAAGCCTTTTCTCGAAAATGGCGACCACGTCTGTTGGCAGCAACCAGCAGTTTGCTGGTAACTTTGGCTTGACCTAGAGGCGGTCGCCATTTTCAACTAAGGGTTCATTCTGTTACCTTATAGTTAATATGTTCAACATTTTAAGTTTTACATGTAAACCAAAACCTCCCAAACCGAAGTATCTTTTTGCTTATGTTAGAGTCTCACTGATAATGAGCGGATATGACCGAAAACGGTTTGAAATGTTTTTATACATTTATATACATAACCATTTAGGATATGTTATTATAAATTAAATATACGAATTGCATAAGCAGTTGTATGCTTCCTTGTAAGTTTTATTAAACTGAATAAGCTCAATTTAGTAAATACCCTTAACTCGCAAAAACTCGATATAAGTAAGATTGAGCTTTCAAAATGTGGGTCCACATAAAAATTCTACGCATGTCCTGGACAGAACAGAATGCATGGAACTATTGCTAATAGAAGGAAAGGTAGAAGATTGAGGACCAAGTGGAAGATGGGCAGAACAAATAGGACTAGGTGGGAAAATACCTGCATGAAACCGTCCATTAGGTACAGGTCACCGAACCCTAACAAGGGTTCAAGGAATGAAGAAAACGATTTCTTAAACTGTGATGTACAGCCAGCTAGCGGTAATTTTTCCTTTCCAACTTAATTTCGTAATGTGACATACCCAATTTTGGGCTTGGACAATCCCTCTGTATATACCTTGTGTTCTGTATTGTTTAGATCACACAGATTTAAGGAATCTTAAGTTTAATCTCAAACCAAACGACTAAATGTAGAAAAGCTGTACTAGTGTGAGATATAAGTTACTACTTCATGGTTTATCAAGGATTTATTCATTCGATATCATTATTTATTCATCCGAAGCGAACTAGGTAACACTTTTTAATTTTGTAGTCTGAATCGAACCTATACCATTTGGATACAAAGGTGGATAAACTCACCTTTAATCTACTTGGGCTGTAACTCTTATAGAAGAGATTTTTTTTTTCATTTGAAAGCATTCTTCGGTAAAACTGGAGCCTTTAGGCTAATTCTGTTCACTTTTTCCTGCAGTACTCTGCTAGTTCTACCAGCGCAGCCAATAATTTGGTTTCTATATCTTCAAAAACTCTGCCCTGTGTATTCCACCGCCGTATAATCAGCATAAATAAAGCGCCTCGTATCAAAGTGATCTGGCAAGTCGTTAGTGTAAATATTATAGAGAAGAGGTGCAAGCCAGCTTTTTAAGGCAGTCTATTTCTCTGATTTCTCCTTCGGCCCTTCCTGGATTGTAATGTAACAAGGACTGACGATTCGGACGGATGCACCCTAGTGGGCGGATTAGTCTGCAGTTCTTAATGTCATACACTTATACATAGCAAGTTTTGGTGGTCATAAGAGGCAGTTAAGTCAATGTAAACTACACCCGTTATTTTCCTTTCCTTAGAGTAATTCTCGATGTACTGTACAAGATTCACGATTTGGCTGCAGCAATACTTTCCATCTCTTAATCAAGCCTTCTTTGGTAAAACTTATTTATGTCGCAAAGTAATGAAACTGTAGGAAATTTTGGCTTCGGTGGGTGCTTTAGCTAGTTTTAGAATTGCGACCACTTTTGGTTTGAACCACAGCTTGGGTATTTTAAAAGCTCCTACGCACCGCCAATTTATTGTTTCTCTTCCAAAATTGTTGATCTATCCCGTTATAATATCATCCAAACATTTCCATTAACTTTTATTACAGAAATGGCTGCTTTTTTAAATTTAATTATAATTGAGGAAGAATACTACGAATGGTTGACATTATTTGTTTATGTCGTCTCTTGTTGTTTGTTGATGTTTTTTTTTTGTTCATAGCTTTTATCGTCCACATTTCTAAATAATAGTTCGACAAATTTGAACTGTGGTATTAATTATACCATTAACAAAATTGTCGTACAGATAATTTAAAAACAATCCATTATTGTTTAGTTTAACAGACGTCGTAGAAAAATTCAAGAAGTGACATTTACTGAAAGACTTTCTCTTTCTCCCCCTTTCTACGTCTGTTATCGATTTCGATTCCACAACCATTAATTTTCCATTTTCATCATGAAACGCCAAAGGAATACACACGCATCTACTAGAATAGAAATCCCCGAGAATTGTTTTTGTTTGATGAATATGTTTAGAGCTGGCGCTCCCTTCAAATCCGAATTAGCGAAATTATTTGCATAATGTGTTTGCTAACCTTGACAGTGGTCCCCCAGAAAAGGAGAATACGCATGCGGCATGCGGCCAATCTCTAGATCTGAAACTACTGTTTTTTGTCGATGGGCCAGTATCTGGTTATCTGCGGAAAATGATTTTTATTTGTCTGTTATTTATTCTTACTCTAAATTCAATAACAAGTAATTACTTTATGTATATTCTATACTAAAAGTTTTAGATAATGAAATAAATAGAAAGTATTTAATGTTTAATAGAAAATATTCATAATTTAATTATAAAATTCGAACTTCTTTATTTTTTGCATCATATTTGAAGCCGTTTTCAAAAAACAAGTTTAAAAAAAAGTTTATGACCATCTCATTCGAATAGAAAATTAAATAGACCCAGCTTACCAATTAGAAGGCAAATATTGCAGTTTCATAGATTTAAATTATTTTTAGTTCGAAAAGACGTTGTAAGTATATATAGAATTTAATTTTCGATACAATATCAAGTTTTGATTTTAATCGCATTATTTTTAATACCTTTGATAGGGAACTTAAGTGCCCAAATATCACCCTCACAAGCCACAAGGTTATGGTTCACTAAGGCCAGGTGTCATAGAACTAAAATTTTACAGGAAAGCCCAAAAACCATGTTTTCAAAGATACTACATTATAGTATCATGTACATTTTACCAGTCTTTGTCCAGAAATAATACATTATTGTATTGAAACTAGCATTTTATTTTCAAACATAAAGCTATCATCCAAATTTAATGGAAAAAGTTAACTCAAGCTTCAGGAAAAAAAAAGTGGCGACGGACATACGGCTTTTGCACAAAAAAAATACGGGCGGAAGACCTATGAAATAACCTTAAAACATAAAAAATGTAAAGAAACTGCTTAATCATCTTTACTCTTCTCGCCCTGGCCCTGAGAAAGATTTCTATAGTATTCTTTGGTATCCATTGTAGAAGATCTTGCAAGTGCCGATATTTCTGCGTGGAAATATGTCTTAGACTATTTGATAAAACCGGATTGGTGTCAGGAATCAGAATAAGATGGGTCAATGTGGTCGCCAACATCTCTAGAAAATAGGCACATGTAGAAGAAGTGTCAGGAATAACCAAGGTCTTTCGCGGTTGCCTAATAAGGCTCACTTGTTTGAAAACGGCATCATCAAAACTAGTTTTGTATAGTACTTTCTTTTTAAATTGCAAATGGACAACTTTTGATAAAAGAAACTCTTTACCATTAAAATTCTTTTTTCTACCGACAAATGGAGAATTAGTAGTTTTTTCTAGACTGTTAAATGAAAAGACATCCTTTAACTCCATGTCATAGACAATGAGCGGGTGCAATGAGATCCTGATCCTTTACCGTTACACATAGACATGATGGCTGCAGAACTAGAAATTCCCCCACTATACAGACACCTAAAGCGGATCGCTCCACTAAGTCCCTTTAGGCTAACACAAGATTAGCATCATAAACCCGGCACATGACCGGAGATCCGAGAATTCTAATTGTTGAAATACAGCAATCCCCGAAAATATTCATAAACAGATAGCTGAAAAACAAGATTTCGAATTATCACTGAATATTATCTTAAACAATTGTGAAATCGCTTAAACAAGAAGTACTGTCCCCAGTTATAGATATGGATTGGTCAAAGACATGAAGAGGTAGTAATGGTTTTTTACGGAGTACTTAGATTACTAGTCTGTAGCCCAACCCTGTTTCTATGTCCGGGCTTGGGCCGGCACTGGTAGGTACTGACCTGCTCAATCCACCCAGCCCTTGGCTAAAGTGGAGTTGACTAAAAATTTGCAAACCTCTTGGAAATATTTATACATAAACTTTATACATTAAACATAAATAGAGAGCTGGATAGACATTCAGGCGAAAATGATATTGTTAATAGAACAGTATAATACACATGTAATAATTATGGTCAGCCACAGAATTAAGTACAATTTATTTTGTTACTTTAGAAAAATTTTAGGCATAAGTGAGAATGAATGGTAATGTCGCAGTAATTCCAGAAAACAACAAAATGTTTAACTGTTGTCTAGTTTTGAAATAAAACGATGAGGTGATGGTGATTTATGTCAAATTGAGCTAAGAGAAAATTGTTATCATAAAAGTATACCAATCCTATTACACTATTTATTAGACAAAATACGTTTATCTAGCTATATATCAGAAATTAAATATTTTATCATAATAACAATAAATTTGAGCATGATTACTCGAGATTAAATGGTTGTCTGGTGATCTACTTTTTAATCATATTTTATTATTAGTTCTTGATTTGCTATTATGTTTATTTACCCTCGTTAGACTGATAAAGAATTGGTGACCTTTGCACTGACTATATTTTTAATTTGATAAACTCATATACATGACAAACACTCGTGTTGTTAGAATGGGTGATATTTGCTTCTTCAAATATAGCTTGTGACTTTCTAAGCAGGAAGACAAAGCGAGTGTTGGCAGGAAACCTGTAAATCTCAGCAACTTTCTTTTTGGAGTATACAAATAAAGTGTATGATAATCTGTATTAAAAATACTAAATGAAAAAAATCGTGCATTTTAGAGTTTTTCTCTGTATCTTTTCGTTTACGCCAATTTGGATTGCAAGTCTCATCTACAGAGTATCTTACGTATTTTACTAAGTTACTTATTTTTTCCTAAGGTAATAAAAAATGATCGAAAGATAAGTTAGCAAAGGAAAATTCTTATAGACTTAAACAAGAATGATTTATAATGATTGAATATTCCTTAATTGAAAAGGACTGTGCACAATAACGGAAATGTACATAGGGCACGAGAAAATATATTTAAAAATATCTGAAAACACTAACACTCGGGAAATTTTATTCAGAATTATCCAGTTGTGTTTCTATCTCTTAGCCTTCCATCATTTTATCAACCTGATTGTTCACCTCTTCATGTCCTACCTGCTACGTTTTCGGCCCATTTCTATTTTAGACAAGATATGTAAGACTTAAGACTAGAGACTCGTTCAAATTCTTCAAATATTCTTTTGTGATTACCAAAACAATGTCATCTGAAAACTGCCATGACCAATGAGATTGGAATATCTTGTGTATAATCATGGTGTCCATAATTCTAATGTAAATTCCTAGGTCCTAAATTCTATGTAAAAACATTTTTGTAATTTTATTTACTTATTTTTGCTATCCGAGGCACCGATTTAGGTATTAAAAAATGTATTTCAAATCCTTTATAAAAGGTATAGAATAAAATGCCCAAACGGGCTATCACAATTACATTACAGAACGTTTTCGGATTGTTAAATCCATCATCAGTGTAAACGGGGTATACATGCTATGAGCCACCAAAATATATGGGTCAAAACCCTTTAAATGTTATAAATTTACAGTTGTTTTACATGATATTTAGTTACAAATTATGATGTTTAAGTTACCGTTGGAATTGGTAACATGGCGACGTATGACCCTACATAGGTAAAACGGTCCTGAGGCGAAGTGTCTTCGAGAATCTGTTGATAACAACTGTAACGGCAACTTAAACATCCTAATTTGTAACTAGATATAATGTAAAACAACTGTAAATTTATAACATTTAAAGGGTTTTGACCCATATATTTTGGTGGCTCATAGCATGTATACCCCGTTTACACTGATGATGGATTTAACAATCCGAAAACGTTTTGTAATGTAATTGTGATAACCCGTTTGGGCATTTTATTATATAACTTTTATAAAGAATTTGAAATAAATTTTTTGTGATTATATGGTATACAGCCAGCTACAGGACCTTAGTTTCCCAGTGGAGATTTAGGTATTATTTTTCCTCTTGCGGTATTAGGCAAAACGAGTTTTACTATCGAATCAGATGTTACGACATTTTTTAGTTTGTCAGAATTTTAAAATATTTCAGTAAATGTCACTTAACTTGCTAGTGTCTGTATTATAATTGATTTTTTTTTTGTTTATAAGGTACACTTCAAGAAATAATCTTATAGATAATTTGTTTTGTGTTGCGTTATTCTTTGTTTTAACCACTGCGATGTTTGACCTATATACTGCCCATCACATTCGAGACCAGAAAGAAAGTTGGTAAATGACTCTGTTTTAGAAGCGGTGTCTTTCAGCTTCGAGAATAAAGATATATATATATATATATATATATATATATATATATATATATATATATATATATATATATATAAATATATAAATATATAAATATATATATATATATATATATATATATATATATATATATATATATCCATAGTTTGTGACACAGTGTTTCTTATCTTTCCTACATTTTTCTCAGCTCATCGTGAAATAAACAAATTAGTTCAAAACAACATATACTCGTCAAAGCCAAAGAAAACCTGTAAAAAGGAAAGCGACTTAATGATTTTCATAGCTGTTAATCAGGTCTTTACTATACATGTGTAAACGTGAATCTTTGTTACACTTTTATTAAAAATTAAATATGGCAGTATTGAAAAATATGTTTTATTTTAAAAATATTTTAATATTCGAGACTAATACTATTATTTTTTCTGTTTTAGGTAAGTTGTTTACATCTTTTATTAGTTCCAACAGTGAGTATTACAATGTACTTTTTTTTATTATTTTTGGAAGAAACCTGTTGTCTGTATCTTAGCATTTCAGCTTATTTGATAAAATTCTCGGTATATTTGTTTTATTCTATTGTATATTTTAACCTTTTTACCGAAGAGTTTTTTAAACAATATAGATAATAGAGACATTATCGAAATTAGTTTTTAATACTATGTGATTTATATAGTTAAATTATCATTATAACTATTTAACCTAGTTTCCATTCCTTAAACACTTTAAGATCCCTATCTACATAAAAAAATATTGTGGTAAATTATGATTACATTTTACAAATTTTCTAATTATTTGATTAACCTGTTTAAAATTTATCTTAAACAAAAAGAATTGTTATGCTTATAATTAACCGCAACTAGAAAATAACCTTCTGTGAATTATACCTTATTTACCTGTCCGAGTTCTAGGCAACGAGATAAAAATTATAGAAACCACACAGCTACCGTTCGAGCTACTTATAATAACTATACAGTCGAGATAATAATCAACAGTTATAAATGTAGGCAACTAAGAAGGTTAATCTAGAGATAATTTAGAACATCTAAATATATGAACTTGTGCAACTGAATGTTCGACCATATAGGTTTTTTGTTATTTTTGACAATATACTTGCATATAATGCCAAAGATTTAACTTAAAAAGAGGATTAGATAAATAAATAGCAAATAGGGATACCCCTGTTAACTTTAAATAATGTTTAATTATCTTTACAATCATAAAAACCACCAAAATGACGAAAACATGATACAGCCAAAAGTTATTAAACTCTTATTTTTTACTCAGCATAATTTGTAACCTTGTATTATTGCATAAGACACAAATGAAATGAAGTAGGTCCCCTAAGAAAAACGTTCAATTCATTTTATTTTTCTTTTCAGTATATCTATATGCTGGTTTAGGCTTACCTAATTAAAGTTGTTAATATTATTAATAAAGTTGTTAATATTAAATCTCTTCATTGCGTCTTTCGCTTAAGCTTCCTCCCATTTGATATTTTTTTGGTCTTCCTCTCCTTCTTCTGGATTTTTCTTATTGGTGATTATCATTTTGTTGTTTAACGTGGCCTAATCATCTTTGCTCTTATTTTGGCATTGGCATTGTGCTGTCACAACTAGACTTCCCCAAATACATTCATTTTTTATCTTATTCTTCTCATCTGTCCACTGATCCATCTAATATTCTCATTTCCGCATAACAAGTAATCGTTATTCTACCAACGTTCCATGTCTTAATCATAGCTCATCGTATGACAGTTTTGTATAATTTTAGTTTCATTGCAATCTTTCTGTCACATAATCAACCTCTCACCTCCTGCGATTTTATCCTTCCCTAGTTCTTTCTGTACTACATGCATTTCTACCTACTTCCCCATTACTCGTGATAGAAAACTTTTACTGTTCACAGTCAATTTATCTTCAAAGTAGTAGTAACCCCATCTTTAAGTGGACTTTTTAGATACTCTGCTTTTGTCGTACTGAGCTTTTATCCTTTTTATTCAAGATCAATCTCTACTATTCGTTCTCTATCTCTGTTCTAATTATCTTTCAGTATTATCCACTAGTATCACATTATTAGCGTACGTTGAACACCAAAGAATGTCATTTGAACACTAATAAACATAGATAATGTTCAAGGAAATAAGGAACTGAGCCCTGATACAATCCTTCTTTTACATACAATTTATCATGGCATAACACTTAACTACTTCATCATGCATTTCTCTCAAAATTTTCACATACTAGTAACTTCTTTCTTGTTGAATTACCACCACAGAACCTCGTGAGGTTCCCTATCATAAGCTATCTCAAGATCAGTGTTTACCATAATGAGCTTATGCTTCTTTATTCCTAATTTTTAATAGATATATTTATGTTAAGTCCTTTATTTGACCAGTATTGAACCATATTTTTGTCCCCTCCATCTGTCATCTTTCTGTTAACTTTCGACCTGCAAATTTCCTTTTAGGTGTAGTTATTGTTTGTATTTTACTTTAGTTTTGGATCTTTTTGTTTTATGTATTTATTTCATGTTTTCTTTCGTCATTTTTATGCTCCATATTTTGGCAATGGTAGAATACATTGCTCAAATATGTTAGTCTGGAGATATTATTGGTATTTTTCGTTAAGCTTTCCAAACGTTAGTATGCTTCTTGTTCTAAGCCTTCTGTTGTCTATTTTTGGACATAGGTCTCTCCGAACTCCTTTCATCGATCTCTATTCTGAGCAACATACTTCTAATTTGGTCCGGCTGCTCTTTGGATGTCATCTACCCATCTCATCTGTGGTCATCCTTTTGATCGTCTGCCTTTGCTAGACAAAAAGATTAACGATGAAGACCTTACAGTGTGGTCTGCGAAGCTCCATTGGGTTTGACAATTTTTGTTCTGATACTCTCTTCCTGTTTTTGATCTTACCCAGGCATTCCCCTTTCCATTGCCCGTTCTGTTGTGGTTAGTTTATTCATATTTGCCTTGTTTTAGTGTTCTGGTTTGACATCTATATATGATGATAGGAAGAATGCACTGTGGCGTGGCAGTGGCAAGTAGCAAGTAGCACGCGTCTAGCATAATGTAACCAATCCTAACGAATGATTAGAATGAATGACGTTACTGTCATTTTGGTGTAAACTGAATCATTCGTTTTCATTGGTTACATTATGCTAGATGCGTGCTACTTGCTACTTGCCACTGCCACGCCACTTTGGTGGGCGCTCTCCCTTAGTATTAAGGTATTTTGCGCTTCGAGGTATCAACTAAGTTTTGCAAATCCTGCCATGCCAATCTTGCTGTTCTAGTGATTTCCGCACTTTGGTTCTCTTTTTCAAGTTTTAGAATTTGACCTAGGTAGATATATTCATAGACTTGATCTATCTCACTATCATTTATAGTTATACGTCTGGAATCGTCTGTGTTGGTCATTGATTTTGTTTTTGTCAATTCATTTTCAGGCCGACGTATTGGGAGCTGTCTGAGAGTTTCTTCATCATAATTTGTAATTCCTCGAATGGGATCGCTATAATCATGATGTCTTCAGCGAATCTTAGGTGGTGTAACTTGTTGCCATTAACTTTGATGCCATATGCTGACCAGTTTGTATTTTTGGATCTTCTAAAGCTAGATACATAATCTATGGCGGTATTACTTCACCTTGTCTAACTCCTCTCTTAATGGGGATGGGATTTTATTTTCATCTAGTTGTACTATTAACGTTAGTCTTACCCAGCATTTTTTTTTCAGCTCTTTAATTTTCCCTTTATATTTTGCCCCAGATTTACATATTCTTCTACTTTCTCTAATGTTTCTTCTCCTATTTTAATTTCTTTGTTTTCTTCTGAATTAGACGTTATCTTTATTTTGTTGTAGTTAATTTTCAATCCCATTTTCCTTGCTTCTTCACCTACGTTCATGGTCATCTCTTCAAGATCTATGATATTTTCTGCAGTTTGCTTGTTTTATTTAAGTCTTCTAGTGTTTAATTGAATAATTTTGAGGATACCCTGTCTCATTTTTTGATACTTCGTTTGATTTGTATTGGTTTTTTGTTTTCATATATTCTGGTTCTTGTTGTTACTTTTTCAAAAATATTCACTAATAAATCTGTGTATCTTTGGTATATTCATTCTGATCTTAGACTAGGTTAGGTTCAATATCAGTGGGCGCTTAACCACCCTTCCACTCGACCTAAGGGGTCTATTGTGGCTCATCCCTAGGTTAAAGTTGCCTCTGCAGCCCAGCCTTTTAAACAAAGCCTATTATGACGACCTTGGTGATATTTTCACAAAGTCGTAGGTCTTGTGTTACTGCTCAATTGTATTGAGTCTTATCCTATCCAACCCTGGGCAGTTGTTGAAGCATAATTTGCAATTCGCGCTCTGCTCAGGCCAATTTTGTTCATGTACCGTTAAGGCGACAGTGTCATGTTAGAAGACCTACGATAATTCGCAGATCATTCCTGTTCACGTCTAGTAGATCTTTTGATCTCTTCTTCGAAGGTTGATGTATAAAAGCCTTTGAATGTTTGAGATCCATTTGTTCATACAAGTGGTTACGCTTCTTCCGTTCCACCCAGTCGGATATTATTCATCTGGCTGTGCTTTTGGCTATGCTAATGACAGGTTCTGGACATGACCTTAGTGAATTGTTTATTACCCAATGTTCGACACTGTTGAATGCTTTTTCAAAGTAAATAAAGGCGATATGAAATGATTAATGCTTTATTCCACGCTTTTGGTATTTTTTTTTCTCTTACCGAATTTTATTCAGACAGCGTATTGATTACATCCTTTCCGTATTTTACCTTCTCTATAGTAAGTTCATCCTTTCCTGGTGCCTTATTATTTTTCATATATTTTAAAGCTTTCGAGTTTAAGATTAAGAATAGTAGTTGCAGATTCTTTCTAGTATATTGTCTCTGTCATTTATTTCCTCGCTGTTGTCTTTTATCTTCATTATTTCTGTTCTCCCTCTGAGTTTAAGGCATTTCATATATCTATTGTTTTCTATTATATTTTCGACTTGTGTTTTTGTCTTCTTATTCTCTTTTGTCTGATTAGTTTTCGATTAGTTTTGTGTATTTCTCTAGAATTCCTTTTTCCTTCTTTTACCATTCGCCTTTAATTTTCCATTAATTTTTCGACTTTCTTTGTGATTTTCGGTTTTGGTTTAATCTTTTCTTTAGTTGATACTTCTGCATTTCTTTATGAGCGTCATCGTTACTTGGTCCTTGTAAGTATTGTATATTTTGATCTTTCATCTATTTTATGTCGGGAAGTATTTCTTCGATTTTGTTTTTATATAACTCTTTACGTTCTTTCAATTTGTATATTCAATTGCTATTTTATTTAATCTTTTCTTCGACTTGAATGTGGTTTTTAGTTGTACAGTCCTCTCTCTCCATAACGATATGCAAGGGACCAGGAATTTTCATCGTTATAAGGAGAGATCGTTATACAGAGAGAGAAAAAATTCGGTACTGTAATATTAATAATACTGTCCTAAATAACCTATTTTAATTTAAAAAAATTATCAAAACGAATATAACTGAATTAACACTGTAGTGTACACCACATAGATTTATTAAAGAATAATATAAGCAATACTGCATAAAAAAATGACTGTACAATTAAAACATGTGTACTGTACAATAACAAAATAATACACTACTGTAAAATATACTTAGTCTACATTACCAAAAAAGTCTGTCACCTTGGTCTTTTTCCTTTTCCGTTTCCACAGAACTGACCTGACCATGTCCTAAAGAATCTTCCACATCACTCATGTCGTCTTCTTGGTGGATGAAGAATCGATGCAGTATTTTGCCGCATTCAATGCCTGCTTTTTTTATCGTGTCCGGAAATTCATGTCATTCATAAAATTTCGGCCCATTATCGGTCTACGTCGGTTCCATCTTTGTTGGCGAGCCTTAAATTTCTGCATGTTTCTGCATCTAAGAAGATGTTCCATATTCTGTACTTCTCCACAGTCACAGTTCACATTATCTTGGTTTATTTTTCCCCATTTTACCATGTTTGATTTTACTGGGCGACCCTCCCCCCGTTCTTATCCTATTTATAGTTTTCCAAGTTTTAAAGTCTAGGGACTGGCCGGTCCATTGAACATGGGGAAGAAAAATATACTCAGGCGATTCATCCTGCACTGTTCCAAGGAATCTTTTCCTGGATGTTAGTCGCTTTCGTGGTATTCGAGCCTTGTATAGGGCATGCCGCTCGTCCGCGATCTGTTTAATTTTCTCTATGTACTCTGCAACGCCTCTGCTTGTTGAGGGTTCTGCAAAACCCGCTACTTTATATAGAGTTGAGAGTGACGTTGGTTTCCTGCTGAGGGCTCGGAGGGCTCGGAACTGGTTTTGGCTCTGAGTTGCAAAGAACTCAGCTTTTGTCCAACCCAGAAAGTGGAATATGGTTCATACGCTGCTGCTGAGGTTTCCGCAACTTCTTCCTGCTACCGCCCTTCATCTCCGCTTCAAGCCACTTTTTCTGTCATTCTATATCGAAGCCACAGTTGACTGAGATAGCCCCGTACGGCGAACGACATCCAATTGCTTAAGCTATCGATAACTTTTCCTCCACCGAGATCACTTTAGGCTTTTTCGAAAACATATTGACTGACTAAAGGCCCGTTTTCACGCTACGTCTTATTGTACGTTTTGCCGGTCATATAAAACGTACGACAAAACGTACGTTTTGTCCAGTGTATACACACAATGTATTTGGATTTCATTTCGATTCGACAAGACGTACGTTTTGCTGTTTACACGCCACGTTTTATTGTATAGGATTTGTCCTATCCAACAAAACGTACAATAAGACGTAGCGTGAAAACGGGTCTTAAGACACAACTCGCAAAAGTAAACCACCGCTGGACACAAATAAAAAAACACATTTGTCATCGACTGAGAACGATATCGGTATAGAGAAAGAATTAATACATTGTTCTTATGACGGATCAACCAACGTTTACTATTTTCATCGTTATAGAGGAATTCTCGTTATATAGAGAATCGTTATAAAGAGGGACTACTGTATTTTCATTTCAGTAATATTGACATTTCTGTGATCATGTTTGCTATCTTTACAGGCGGAAACATAGGTCGCACGTTTCAAATACGTGATTGATGACCTATTTTCAAGTCTTTTTTCCAAAGTATCAGTTGTTTACCGACAGAATCTCGTTAAAATCAGTTCATCGATTCTGAATATGTTTAAAGAATCCAGTTTTAAAAAAACGAATAAACAAATCATTTAACAGTTACAGGTGTAGCACGGATTCCGGTAAAAATAGTATCACAAAAACAAACAAACGTTTAAAAATACTTTGCGATAATAAAATGTATGTGCCCCCTGCTGGGTGCAATAAATAAAATGGGTTGTTCCACATTAAAGTGTCATTTTGTATTATGAAATGAGCTTCCACAAAAACTTCACTGATTATGAAATGGCTATAAACTATAGGATGTAATTAATTAGGAAAATGGCACTAAAAGCAGATTCATTAGGCCAACGAAAAAGTTTCGAAATATCGTATTAAAAACACGAAATATTATCTCAGTTGCCACAAACTGTGCCTAAATTAGCTTTAATAAACAGACTTTATGGTATTAATAAACTTAGACTGGAAATATTCCACCGAAGGTCTAACTGTAGACTTATCCACGACTGAACAGAAAATGCAAAAGTTTCACCTAAAAAGGTGATACAAGTGTCTAAAGATTTTAAATCAGAACGAGTAACTAATAAATGGTAATCAGACAATCGTATATGATTAGATCGGTTAGTTTTTATATAGAGTGACCCAAACGTATGGAAACGGCCAATTATCTCGTAAATTGCTAGTCATAATTGTACAAAATTTGAGTTACACCTATTTTGGAATACGGAGATTCCATATTTGATATTTGCAATGTTGCCAGACTTGCCGTTTCTCTTATATTATTAGTAACTTTGGTTTTTCAAATTCATCACCCTGTATATTCAGGCATTATTGGAATCTCCTAGTCAATACGAGTTCAACGATATGTAACACTTATAATTTTATGTACTCTGGAAGTTCTTAAATACATAAAACAGAAGTCTGGCAACGCCTAATTGTCTCAATAATTTTTTTAATAAGTACTAACTATTTTCAACTACATTGAAACTCTTTTCACTACCAAAAATGTCACTACTTTATCTAGTGTTTAAAATGTGCTCCATTTGTAACTTAGCTCTGCAAGACTTGCTGGTTTAGTTTTGTAAACTGAATTTTTCAAGCATCTCCAATAAAAATAATCTTTAGGAATTAAATCAGGTGAACGTGGAGGCCATTCAATTCTACCTCGTCTACCATCCATCGTCCGGGAAATATCTCATCTAAATAACGCCGAACACTTACACCAAAATAAGCTGGAGCTCCATCTTGCTGAAACTATATCTGATTAAAATTGGCCTCAAACAAGTTTCTCGGTTTAGGTACAATTTGATTTCTAAGTAACATTTCGTAACTATCTAACGTTAAATTTCCTTCGATAAATAATGGCCCAATTAACTGAGTACCTACTATACCTGACCATACATTTAATTTTTGTGGTCTTAAAGTATGGTTTTCTCGCATCCAGTGAGGATTTACGTCACTCCAGTACCTTACATTGTGTCGATTTACACTTCCACACAGTATAATGGTTGCTTAATTGGAAAAACATATTCTGTTAACGAAATTTTTATCATTTTCAATGGTATCCATCATTACCTCAGTAAACTCTAATCTACTATCAAAGTCATCTTTATTGAATTCTTGCAATAAGTTAATTTTGTATGGTTTAAATTTATTCTTACGTAATACACGTAAGACTGAAGAACGACCTACATCATGTATTTGTGCAACCTTGCTTGAGGATGTATGTGGATCTTGAACAAAACTTTGCATTATATCTAAAGTTTTGTTGTCATTCATAACTCTTTTCGGTCTACCTGATCGGTATCTTTTACTTCTCCAGATTCCTCAAATCGCTCTACAGTTTTTTTGTTTTTTTTGTACAGTCGCCTTATGGATAGAAGAACGGCTTGGGAAAGTATCATTGAACCAGTTGGCTACTTCACAATAATATCTTTTTCTGGCACCGTACTCTCTACATTAGAATAGTGATTCATTCCTTTTCGTTAAGAGCCATTTTAGAGAAGCAATTTATCTTGCCGAACTTTTCAAAACACTACTGTCAGTTTTAGTTAATAATGTATATGGTGAACACATGTCAAAATCACAGCATTCTATATTTAAATATTTAAATTTATTAAAATCTACATATTTTGCACTGTTTTATGTATTTAAGACCTTCCAGACTACATAAAATTGTTAAATGAATGAATTTGAAAAACCAAAGTTACTAATAATATAAGAGAAAATGCAAATCTGCCAAATTGCAAATATCAAGTATGGCTTTACGAGCATGGACAATTTACGAGATAATGGGTCGTTTCCAGACTTGTTGACCACTCTGTATACAATAAATAACTGATAAAGTCGTAGAATTAATATTTCCTCTACTGGAATGTTCCAATTACTTTTCAGGGAAGCTATTTTAAGATTATAAAAAACGGTTAATTTTGTTTTTTAAACTTCAATTGCAATAACATTTGCTTATATGCAAAATTTTATGGAGATCGCTTTGATAGTTATGTTAAATGTTTATCCCAGAGACAAAATGTTTTAACAATTTTTTTTGATCGGGTAAGGTTTCTGAATGAATTTAAAAAAGTGAAAAGGATTTTGGAAATTTAATATTGAAGTATGTATTCAGAAATAGATGCTAAACTTTTTAAAATACAGGGGATTTTTATGCTAATAAAAAATTAATCCGAATAATTTATTTGTCGTGATACACGTTTGCAATAAGTTTGCACATAAAATCAGTTTAACAAAGCATATTAAAAAATAACGAACCATACAGATACCACTAAAAAGAGCCAAGACTTTTTATAAAATTCATATTGTTTTTCATAATTAATATCGGAACTTGAAATTTTCAAAAAAAGGAAAAGAACTGAAGTTTAAAACTGAAATTGAGTAATTTCATGACAATGACGATTAGCTTCGAGTTTGATGTAAAATATTTATTTAAATGTGGCTAAATAGAATAGATCATTTAAAATGTTTAACTATAATTACAAAAATGGGTTCTATTAACTTTAATTTAGATGAATATCTATTGTTATTCGTGTTTATACTATTAAAGTTTTTTAATTTCATTTACAAGTAAAAAGTACTTTTAATTTTAATATAGATGTACTGTTGCTGATATTTTTTGCCAAGTTCAAAAATAATCAATCAGTTTTAATATTACAGTTCAATTTAGTGAAAAACTAGACTTTTACAGTGGAAAATATAACAAGATGAGTTATTAAATTTGCTGCAAAATGGTCATCGCTTATAATATCGATATTATACGAAATGACGAAAGAATCATTGATTTTAAATTAATTTGAAAAATTACCGTAAAGGAAAAAGTAACTATATTTATATTTATAATAAATTCAATTGAAATATAATCAGTATAAATCAAAGAAATACGTAGATTGGTTTTTTTTACAATTAACTCAACGATATTTTACGATTTACAAACAATGAGATGCATTATTGTCTACCTAAATATTTAAATTTTAATATATTTATTTCTCAAAATATAATTAATAAATATTTCAAATATTTATTGCAAAATGGGAGCATTTATCAATTATACTTAAAATAATGAGTCATGAAATGATAGTCGACTGGTAAAAAAAAGATCAAGCTGAAAATACAAATATAGGACGCACATTTGAAGTAGAGATTGTTAGAAAACCTAACATAACATAAATAAAATTCATCATCATCATCAACCTGTATGTGTCCACTGTTGGACATAAGTCTCCCTCGGCTCTTTCCTGTCTCTGTCTTGTGCAGCTTGCATCCAGTTTTTGCTAACAGGTCGTCAGTCCATTTAGTTAGTGGCGTCCTCTGCTCCGTATTGACGACGTATGTCTTCGTTTGGGATTCGGTCTCTCAGAGAAACACCCAACATCTGGCGCTCCACAGCCATCTGAGTCACGCGAATCTTATTAACTACCTCCATAAGTGACTACAGGTAACACACGACGTGGGAGCTCACATATCTGGTTATCTCTGCCCAACCGAATTTCATGTCTTAGGTACTTATACGATTTAGTCTGCACAATATCCCTTCCATCAACAGCAATATTTCGATTTAGTACAAATTTAGTCATTATTTGCGTCTTGTTCATATTCATCTTTAGTCCAACCTCCAAGGAAGCGTGTATATTTTTATTTATTCGTATTTTGATTATTAGAAGCCAGTTCGTGAAAAGTTTTTACTTAGAAAAAAAAAACACAAAGTTAAAACACTTCACACATGTGTATTGTGGTATAAAAACAAATATTTAAAACTTAAAAGTGTGGTCAACATTTAAGTTCTGGCAGAACGTTTTCTATCTGAACAGATCATCCTCAGTGCCTTGTGTACTTGTAGCTAACAATAAAGTTGTCTATAAGACCTCCATGTATAGATTTACAGCATTCTAAATGTTACATTAAATAATGTTTTGACTCTAGGTCGATGACAATGGATAAGTTTTTTAAAATTACTTTAGGGACTACATGTCTCCCTGCTCGATTATTAACACGTGGTACTTGTCAGTTGAAACGACACAGTGTGCACATGTAGGTATTGCTCGCCAGTATAATTCTATTTCGTCAGCGTTATAAATTTGAGAAAGTTGTAAATTATTTTCTGTAATTATGGTCTCCAGCTCATAGCAAAATTCCACCATTGCTTTTCCATCGGCACTGAGATTTTCGTCTTGGATGGTAAGCTCACGAATACCGTGACATTTTTTGAATCGATGTAATCAACCACTGGATGCATTAAAAGATTCTTTGATTTTCAAATTTTTGTGAAAAATATCCGCTAGCTTAGCACACATTGGTCCCGAAATTGGTACGCCCTCAGATCTTTTCTACAGAAACCACTTAGAAAGCGCTTCATCGAGTTTTTGAAAAGTCTATCCTTTCAACGATTTTCGTGCAGATATGTTTTTAAAAGAGTCAGATTTAGATATAAAATAAGTAGCACGGATAATCTGCAGCCCGGATAATCCGCACACAGATAATCTGCACACGGATAATCGGGGTTCTACTGTATGTCATACAGTATTTTTCCAACTACTCGTAAATTTAAATGCACAAACTTGTTTATAAAAACAATTAAAAAGATGTACAAGAAAAGGCTGTGACAAATTAAAGAGGCATTTGAATTAGAAAGACGTTGTGATAAATCCTGCTTACTTTTCTGTCTGTCCAATGTCCATTTGTCTTCTATTCTCGGTATTATTGTCTCTGTTTCCGATTTTAGTTCTAGTTCTACGTTCTGAATGGTCTTTTTTATTGTTCGTAGTCTCTTATTTATGTATCTAAATAATTTTTGATAATGAACAAAGTTAATATTATGTTATAAGTACAACTATTTGGTGGAAAAAATTGGAACGATGTCTCAAACTCTGTTAATATAAGAGATAGATCAAATAAACGAAATTATTTTGGGAATATTACTCAAGACTATACAGAAATTTTCTTAAATAAAAAAGAAGTCGTAAAGAAAGACGTAGCGAAAAGAAAAGGTATGTTAATGAGGCTCTTATATTTCTAATCAAGAATTTTACAAAAATTCTTAACTTACGGAAATTATTAAAATGTTGATTGCCTGCGTTAATAGTAAACAAGAAATTATATATGCATACGGTATTTTATATTATTATCTAATATTTAAAATTTAGTAATAAAAATTTCGTGTAATCATCATTAAATCTGCTTATTCTCAAACTATTACTCAAACATTTTTTTTTCTTTCCAAGAGTTATTTAAAAAGCAATATATTTTATTTTGTCCAGTTTTGTATGTGATAAGTTAGTTGACTCTCTCTTTTTGGAAGAATATGTCAACAGCCACCGTATGCCACTTCGAGAATATTTTCAACTCCTGAGAAATAATCTAAACACATTTTCATGCTAATAGGCTTTCGTGCCAGCTCTGTAAAATACTATAATCAGGTTTTGATAGATTTTTCCAGGATGATCATCTACACACCTTTGAAATTTGACCATCTTGTCGCTTAGCTACCGAATTGAACACGGGCATCATCAGCACTTCTATATACTTCAGATAAACATCCACACAATTAATCATAAAAAAGAAACAATCTTATCAAAGGATCACTTTATGTTCGGTCAGATGATCGTCTAGTTGCCAAAATCAGTGACAGCGAAGTCCGGCAGTAAATTAATGTCCGTAGCGTCAGAGAAAGGATCATTAATTATCAAAAATAATGATGCCGTTGACGATTATTCATGTTCTACCGTCAAAGAGGACGGCGTTCCATTATTATTTTTTCAAAGTGCATAATTACAGTGACATTTTTTGTACCCGTTTTGCTACCTAAAAAAGCGGATTTTTTCTCCTTCGTTTCGCTTCTTAAAAAAACGGAGTAACAAAGGCGCGTTACGTATTGATTTTACCAAAAGAATGGAGTTCGTTTTAACTAAATTTAATATTATATCGTCGGTACACTTCAAGTTCCGATGCGTTTTCTGCTGTTAAGTAAGCAGTTAATCTCCCTGTACGAGTATTCCATTATTTCTTACCTAATCGCATCTGTCTGTGCATACCTATTTAGAAGAGTAAAACCAATTTAGAAAGTAAAAATCGAGAAAGGTCAATTATGAAGAGACAAAGAATATCTTGCCTTAGAAACCTCAGAGGATGCAACACCAAAGAGTTGTTGAGAGCGGAGGTCAACAAGGTTCCCATAACCATAATTCTAACGTTTGTAATGCTTAGTTTGGACAATTAGTCTTCTTCTTTTTCTTCTTCTTCTTTTTATATAGACATGACTCTGTTTTTCAATGTGCATCCAGTAAGTTGTCGTTCCATCGTTTTCGTGGTGTTCCTACTGACCGTCTTCCTATTGGGGAACCGTCTGTTGCCATGTTTACTACTCTATTTGTTGTCATTCGGCTTATATGATCATTCCATTCTACTCTTCTATTTTTAACCTAGTTCTGGATGTTCTCCACCTTGCATCTACGTCGTATATCTGTACTTCTAGCTCGGTCCCATAGTGTCTTACTATCATTTTTTTAAGCGTTTTCATCTCTGCTCTTTCTAACATCCTTTTTGTGCTCTCTGTGTCAGGTCCTGTTTCTGCCACGTATGTCATTATTGGTCTGATGACTATTTTGTAAATTCTGCCTTTCGTTTCTTCTCTGATATTTTTGCTCTATTTGCTCTATATACTTGATCTTCCACTTGTTTCGAGCTTTCCGTAGCTAGATAATGTGATGTCTAGATATTTAAACTCCATCACTTGTTCTATTGTCTGATATTCTAGTTCCAATTTACATCTTACTAAATTTGCTGTAACCGTGCATTTTGTCTTTTTTGGGGAAATTCACATTTTAAATTTTCTGGCGGTTGTTTATATTAAATTGGTGCAGCACACGTTGTAAATTATCTTCACTTTGAAAGAGTAGTATTGCGTTGTCTGCATAGCAGATTATTTCAAGTTGTTTTTCTCCCATTTGGTATCCTTTTTTAGTTCTTACTTTTTTTATTATTTCATCCATAATCAGGTTGAACAATAGAGGACTCAGTGAATCTCCCTGTCTTACCCATTGCCAGTTTGAGTAGGGTCGGTTAGTTTTTCTTCTACTTTTACTTTTATTTTGTTGTTTTGGTAGATATATTCGATCGTTTTGTATATTCCTAGAGGTATCTCTCTTGCGTACAGTAAGTGGATAGCATCTTTTAATTTGACGCAGTCAAATGCCTTTTTAAGATCCATGAAACATAAATGTGCTGGTTTATTGTATTCTAATGATTTATCTACGACACGGTAGTATTTGCTGACAGCTCTGAAGCCCTCCAGGAGTTAATGAACAGAATCACAGAGGTCAGTCAGAGATACGGACTTTCACTAAACACCAAGAAAACAAAATGCATGATGATCTCTAAGAAGGAACAGCAATTTGAACAAATCAGTGTAAACGGTCAACAAATAGAAAGAGTAAAAACATACACCTACCTTGGTACGAACGTCAATGAAAATTGGGACCATTCCATAGAAATCAAATGTAGAATAGAGAAAGCAAGATCTGCATTTCAAAAAAATGGCCAAGTTATTCAAATGTCATGATTTATCAATGCCCATAAAAATCAGGTTACTACGATGTTATATCTTTCCTATACTGTTGTACGGAGTTGAGTCATGGACTCTCACAGACGCCACCTGCAAGAAAATTGAGGCTTTTGAAATGTGGCTTTATCGTCGCATCCTGAAGATATCGTACACCGACCACGTTACTAATGAGGGTGTTCTGTTGAGAATGAAAAAGAAAAAGAGCTGTTAACCACAATAAAAACAGCTAAAATCGAATACCTCGGTCACATCATGAGGAACAGCGAAAGATATGGACTGCTGCAACTAATCTTGCAGGGAAAAGTAGAAGGAAAACGGGGACCAGGAAGGCGAAGGATTTCCTGGCTGAAAAATCTACGAACGTGGTTCAATACAACAACCACAAATCTTTTTAGAGCAGCAGTGTGTAAAGTGCAGATTGCTATGATGGTCGCCAACATCCGAAACGGATAGGCACTACAAGAAGAAGAAGAATGATTTATCTTGTAGTTGCCTCATTATAAATATAGCGTCGGTACATGATCTTCCCGACCTTTAATTTAGTTGTATGGGAAATTCTAGAACCTTTAATTTATGGTTTTCATCGATAGGATGCAACATGTAACGCTTTTGAACATGTTAAGAACCAATGGCATTGATGGTATTATAGAAATGTTGTGTTGAAAGCAGAAAGCGGTCATGCTAGTCGATGGGAAATGATGATAGTCATGCTAACCGATGAATGTTACATTCAAAGAGGCGTCAGACAGGGATGGATTCTATCCCCGTTGTTATTTAATATTTACTATATATCATTTTCAAACAGACTTTGCAAAATAAAGACTTTGGAGTGAAAATCAATGGTAAACTAATTAAAAATCTTGATACGCTGAATACACTGTTATCTTATGCTATAGTCTCCAGGGCCTTCAAGAGTTATTGGATTTCTTAACACTGCAATGCTTCTTAGACAAAATTTATGACATTTAATTGCCAACCTCACGACAATGGTTCTCTACAGATAGATCAACAAAACATGGAGAGAGTAACTCACAGAAATATCTGCGATGCTACATTACTGCATTATTACAATATGCTACATAAATTGAACCAGCTTGCGCAACGTTTCTAAAAATAAAATCATTCTTGGCGTCAGTCTAGGGCATTTTCTTAAAATATGAATGAAAGGTAATATCGAGAGCAGGAGAGGAATTGGAAGGAAGCAGATGTAATTGCTCAAGAATATTCACGATTGGACAAAAATGTGCAGTTCCGAACAACTACTTCGATTAGCTACTAATGTGGTACCAAAAAGAAGAAGGTTTCAATTACTTTTCATCCTTGATTGATAAGTTGATAGTAAATCTTGGATATACAGATTGTGTTTTATAAATACTATTTAAGCTGAAACATCTGGAAAAATCAATATCTAGAAGGGAGTAAGACAGGGATGTGTCCTATCACCTTTGCTGTTGAATGTTTACCCTGAGAAGATATTTCAGAAAGCTTTGGAAGGCACCTCGGATGGTATAATTATAAACGGGCAATGTATAAATAGCCTGCGATATGCTGATGACACTGTCATACTGGCAGATAATGCTGAAGCCCTGCAACGCTTAATGGACCGAGTAACGACAGCCTGTAGAAAATTTGGAATGAAATTGAATACAAAGAAGACAAAAACGATGGTCATCAGCAAGCACCAAAACAGAAGGGTGAGGGTCAATGTCGACGGAACAGATCTGGAAAGAGTAACAAGAACAACGTACCTTGGAAATAATCTTGATGAAACTTGGGACCACTCACTAGTGTCTGATAAGTAGTGAGATAAGAATACGCCTGGAAAAGGCACGTACAGTGTTTTACAAAATGCAAAAAGTTCTATGCAACCGCCAGCTGGGCATCTCATTGAGAACTAGAATATTTAAGTGCTATGTTTTCTCCACCTTGCTCTATGGTGTTGAAGCCTGGACAATGACAGAAGCAACACAAAAAAGAATCCAAGCATTCGAACTCTAGTGTTACCGTAAAATGCTCAGAATATTCTACATGAGCCATACGACAAATGCGGAGGATGAATAAGGAAAGAGAGCTTATGCTCATAATAAAAGAACGGAAAACACAATATTTTGGTCACCTCATAAGAAATCAAAAGTATGAACTGCTCCAACTTATAATCGAAGGCAAAGTCAATAGCAAAAGAGGACCAGGAAGAAGACGCAACTCTTGGCTTAAAAACCTACGGCAATGGACGAACATGACCTCCATAGAACTATTCAGGGCTGCTACAAATAAGATTAAATGGGCAAATGTAATGGCCAACGTCCTTAAGGATAAGTCACCGTAAGAAGAAGATTTAAGCTGACCACTAATTTGAGCACTACAGTGTTTTTAGTTTAGTTATTGATATTTTTCCCGTGTACTTGATACTTCCCGCTAAGATATTGAACATGATTCTGAAGCTATTTTCTTGTGACATTTTAATGGGACTATTTTTATTAGGAATTCACCACAAATTCAGTTTAAAATGCATTTATTTTGACGTTTAGATTTCCAGTTTCAAATTTTGAAAAAGATTTCACAAATGGTAACGGAAAAGTTAAACTTATTGAATTTTTTTTATATTATTTAATGTTTTTGGTTGTATTATTGTTTTAATTTTTAAATTTAATTTAGAAAATCCACAAGAAAAAACAATTCCTGTAGCTGGCTGTATACCACGTATCACAAAAAAAGAGGTTAATCTTTGTAAGTGGGTATATTTATTTAAAAACCCTTAAAAGGGCTACATCAAAAAAACAAAAGTTTTCGGACTAAACAGTCCATCATCAGGTTTAAAATCTGCCTAAAATAAGAACAAACCATTTAGTTAAAACAAACGTGATTATAAAATTTTGACTGTGGTTAAAAAAGCAAAATGGCTATACTTACTAGGTTAAAATGCCTGAGCCACCAAAAATACATGGGTAAAAACCCTTTAAATTACTTATAGTATACTTATACTAATACTATTTTTTTTTTTAAATTTAATTTATTCGTTTTAAATAATAAATAATTATATGTGGTCTCCATATTTGACACTTTCTCTTCCGTTATAATTCGAGTGGAAGTAAACCCAACGTAAAGTAATTAATCTTGTTCTCCTAGACATGGGTAAACTTTGAAGCCTATCTAAATATTGGCACCTATTTTTTCTTTTCTTCATCTTTAAAATCAAATATTTGTTGAGATTTTAGATAACGTTCAAAAGTGCTGTTCCGTACGCCTATGGGAAGTGTTGTTGAACTCTGATGTATCCATCGTTACGTTAATTTCAGGCCAAGGATGTTTGCTGAAAAACATACTGCAAAGTATTTGTTTTGTTTTGCTGGATAAATTACATCCAACGGCTTAATACGACGACAATAACGCCGAATGATGGAGATGAGGCGGAGAGGAGAGAGAGCAAACCATGTTTATTTGATTAATCAACAGTGTGTAGGGGTCTCTGTTGTTTTTCAAACTCGGAAAATGTTTAGTAACTAGCTTCCGATTTTGCACCACTATATAGGCCACTGTTGTTAAAGGAGGATATAGTTCAAACTCTTTGTGGCCATTTATTACACGCAAATCAAGTACTTTTACATGTCAATATTTTTTTGAGATTCAATACTAATCAAAATAAAATTATGGAGTAGTATAATGGATATAACTAAGGAGGTTAGGAAATTAATTGGGAGTTGGAAATGTACAACAAATGTACAAACAACAGAGATGAAAATACTCCGAGGAATATCAGTTTTTTCAGAATTTTTTCGTAAGAGTATTCGGTCAGCAATTTTTCAAACTATGTTTTCTAAAGTATTTCCAAAGATTCCGAAATATTTCCAAATATGTTTTTAAAAATACTAATTTGGACAAATTTTTAAAATGGTATGCATAAATGCAGTTCCAAAAGAAAGATAAAGTGAACTAATTTTTTAAGTGAAACGCTTGGATCACGCGCTAATCCCTAAAAGATTTAGTTTCAATTAACAGTTTGAATATGTAAATCGTCTTGTATTTCTTTAAAACAATAAAAAGAGATATTAGTAGTTAAAGTTTACCATTCCAGTGAATAAAATAATTCCCAAAACGTCATAGTTTGGGATTTATTGCATGTTCAAAACGTAAATTGCTATAAATAAAGATCAAGTTTAAGTAATAATTTTCCACTTTCTCCCATTAGAATAAGTTTCGTGACTGTGTGTGCTTCCAACCACGTTTGATATCCGACGCAATTTTACTTTTTTTAAATTCCTTGCTACACGATCACAATTGGGTATCATTAATATTGTTTTTCTGTGTTATTAAAATAATTTACGATATGTACGATAGATGATAAATGCACCCAGAGCTAATTGATAGGGATATTTTTACTATGATTTGTTCGATAAATAGTTTGAGTGTGTTTTTTTATTGAGATGATAGAAGCATTTAATGCGATAGAAAGAGCGGCACGAAATAGTGGCCTAAACATTAACGAAATAAAAACCAAATACGTGAAGGCCAGTAAATCGACAGGCCAAAGAAACCTACAGAATATGACAATACGAGACTATAACATCGAAAGCGTGAAAAGTTTTACATATCGATACATTTTTGGCAAAGTAACGTAAGTCACCAAGAACGATTTGTAGAAAAAACAATTTTTTAATTCAACCTGGTTAAACTTATTTAAATTATGACTGAAAAAAACTTGCGCTACTTGTCCTAAAAAGGTTTAAAGTAATTCTAGGCTTACTACACTCTTTCAGTAACTTTTTTAACAGTAATAGCATTAGTTTAATTGAAAAACATTATTTTCGCCAAAAATGTCACTTACGTTACTTTGCCAAAAATGGATCGATATCCATTTTTATTCGAAGTTAAGAGCATAATACATATCAATAATAAAACATATAATGGAGTAATTAAACAACTAAGATCTAACAACATCACAAGAAAAACCAAATGCAAAAATATACAAGACCCTGATAAAACCGGTCCTTGTATATGGATCAGAGACGTGGAGACTGTCGAAAAGCGATGAAAACCTATTAGGTATATTTGAACGAAAAATCCTTAGACACATATAAGGGGGTAAAGGAAAATGATATATGGCGCAGAAGATATAACTTTAAACTATACACAGCATACAATAAACCCGAGGTAACATTCATAAAGATCGGACGTCTGCGCTGGATGGGCCATGTTGTACGGATGTTGGAGACTGAAACGCCAAAACATATAATAAGGCAAACACTAGTAGGTAGAAGGTCAAAGGGAAGACCCAAACTTAGATACATGGAACAAGTGGAACAAGATCTAAAAACACTTAAGATTACCAACTAGAAAAACAAAGCAAAGAACAGAACAGAATGGCGGAAAATCCTAGAACAAGCCAGGACCCAGAAAGGGTTCTCGAGCTACTGATGATGATGATGATTGTGTTTTTTTGTTGTTGTCAGTTTCCTTTTTATTTTCTTCTTCCTCTTTATAAGCAATTCTGCTTGTTCATTGGTGGATTCATACTTCTCTGAAAGGTCGTCCGATACTTCTGCCAATTGGTGACTTACCTCTTGCTATTGTGACCACACGGGTCTCTCCCATTCTGCTTATGTGGTTATTCCATTCTTTTTTCTATTTAGTATCCATTTGTTTATACACCCTACGTTACATTTTTTTTAATGATTCTTCACTTCTCTTTCGATCTCTTAGCGTATTTCCTGTAATTATTCTCAGTACTCTCATCGCTGCCGTTTCCAGTAGCCTTTGTGTTGTGACTGTATCGGGTTTTGTTTTTGTGGCATATACCATTATTGGTCTTACACTGGCTTTATAAATTCTTGACTTCATCCCAGTGTTAATGTGTCTGTTTCGCCATATAGTGTTACTAAGGCATCCTGCCAGTCAATTTGCTTTTTGTACTTGATCTTTCATATCTTTGTTCAGGTCTCCATAGCTGGATAGTGTAATTCCAAGGTATTTTATTTCCATTACTTGTTCAATATTGATGCTATCAATTTCTATTATATATTTTAATAATCCTTATCCCAGTCCAATCTTATTGTCGTTTAAATCAATATGAATTTTCTTATTTGATTTCAAAAACTCTAAAGATTGGATATTTTAAATTTGGAGATAGTGGCATGATCAACAAGGAAAACTTAGTAATAATTTTTACCTCTAATTTCTAATTCTAGTTGTTCCTCTAAAAACAGATATTTCGCATTTTTGAGATTTTCCAGTCACAGCTATTAAATACATTGGTGATTTTGAACACCTTTGATGAAATGCGCATTTTTCACGCATATCACTTTATTATTTGTGTGAGTAGTTGGTTTATATTAAGATCAATAATAAAATGGCCATGAGCGAGATATCCAGTTGAAAATAAAAACCTGATAATGAATATTTTATATCGCGTTATCAAGGCTAACTCTAGAGTTCGCAAAAACGACAAACAAAATAAAAATGTGACTAAAAAATTATATAAATTGAAAACATGTGCTATAAATATAAAAGTTTTATAGTATTACTTTTTTATTGGAAATAAAGCGATATAAATAGTAACTGGAATCAAGGATAGTGATTCTCTTTTACAAATCGGGTTTTCATAAATTTTTAATAGAAAGATATAAAAATGAAAAGAAAACGCTCTTTAAAAACGATTAATTTTCAACTTAAATTCATGTTTACGACCTCAAGATCGACACTTACATCGAGCACGCATGAAAGAAAAACAAGTAGGTATTAGTGTTTAGCAGTAGCTTTAGACAAATTTACTCAGTTTCATACATATACAAAGCTTTTGATATGGTGTAGCATCGAAAGATCTTATGATAACCAATCTGGCAATAATCAATTAATGTAATACTAAAAGTAAATCTAACTTAATCGACATAATATATAACATATCAACAAAAATATATCTCCGCACTCTTCCATCAGCAATAATGGTATATCTTTACTTACAAACGACAAAAAATCTAAACAATTGTGTAGTATCATGCAAATACTACACAATAGTTTATATATTATTTAAGAAGAAATCCTAATTTGTATGTATGTAATAATCTACCTTGCAAGACATGAGTCCTTGTCGTTGACTAGGGGCTCTGCATGCTCAGTTGTAGTCACTACTTCTGCTAGCTTTACTACTTTTACTACATTCCCTAACTTCTCCTGGAATCAGAATAGAGCAGGTACAAACAAACAAAATCTTACTAAAAACCGAATGGGTAGATCAAACTAGACAGATCATCACGAAGGAAAGGTATATAGTCAAACTTCATTTGCTTACATACTCAACAGCAACAGTTCCTTTTAATACCTTAGTTGCCCAGCTGTCTAGCATCGGCGATAGAATAATGCTAGGGCCCTTTTCCCTGCCTGTCGCAAAAAGCGACTCATGGGAAGGAATGAGAGGTGAAGTGCCGTCGTTTGAGGTGTTGAATTCGCAGAAACGGCATTACGGCCACTGGTCTGCACTCCTTGTATCCGAGACGAGCTCTTATAGGACCACTCTACTCTTATTTCACATAACCAAAGTTAAGTTAAACGAACTGCAAACTCTACACGTTCATTGCCATTAATAACGTGAGCTTGCAGTAAGTACCCGCTTCCTGGAGACGACTGGTAGAGTAGTAGGCTCCACAGCGGTAGCCTGTGAAACATGCGAGGTCGAGATATTATTTCTAACTGCGTTCACCTTTCCGTCAGTGGTTGGGATAACGGAAGGGTGTTTGTAAACAAGACGAGATTGGAGCCCCACGCTGCAGCTGCAGTGAGCCACTTGTTGGACTCGTAGAGACAATGTTCGTAGTATTTATTTAAAAAAAATCTACTTCCTTTGCAGATTTTTTCCGTATACAGCTTATTCATTTATTTTTATATTTTGTTATCTTTCTTCACAATTGATGTTGACTCTATTTATTTAGATCCATCAATGAATACGCCTTTGTTCTGTCAGTTTATTTTGCTGAATATATTTTCCAACGTTGCAGTGAAGAGCTTTGGGAATATTGCGTCAGGGTACTGAATCCATTTATTAATCTGTTGTTGATTATCTTTGTGAATATCTTGTATATGATTAGTAATAGACTTATAGGTTTGTAGTGTTTGATATCGTCTTTGCTACCTTTCTTATGAATGAGAATTATGTTCGCTGTATTCCACTGGTCTGGTGTGCATTGCATTTCGTAAAAATACTTAATGTCAACCTGTTCGTTAACAGTTCCAATGTTAAGCCATCTATTCGAGCTGCTTTACCGCGTTTAATTAAGGATTCTACGTCTTCCAGAAGGACTTCTGGTACGTCTTCTTGGTTACTGGTTGCTTCGTGTATATATATATATATATATATATATATATATATATATATATATATATATAAGGAATAAGGAATAAAAGTTTCCGAATACTCTTCCGGTTACCTCCTTAGTATTTTTACTAATCTTGTTAAAGATCTGTTTTTTACATTCTTTTAGTGGTTTTCAATAGGAGCTATTTTTTACTTTAGCTTTTAAATAATATTTATTGTTTGTGCTTAGATAACGTATTCAAAAATGCAAAATGAAGATTTATTAAAAAATCAGCTGTCTCGAATTCATTCGTCAGTTTATCGTTATGTACATCCATATTCGTGTACTATAAACATTTTTAATTCTGGCATGTTTATCTCTCGTGCCGGATATAAGCCAGTAACAAATTATGTAACGAAAATTGAAAAGTATAACATTTAACAGATAATTTTGTATTTCCTAAGTGCCAATAAACCATCTCCAATATTAAAAGGATGCATTTCAAAAGCTGTTTTCTTACGATAAAAGCCAATTAAGATGAGACGAAAATTTCTAAAAATAAAAGGTTAGGTTTATATAAATAGCCGCGTTGAGATGTCTGTTTTACCCTTAATGCTTGTTGTAAGGGTTGTAAAAGCACGGCGTTAGAAATTTACAGCCGACTATTACGAAATATATGAGCTGAATAAATGCCGACTACCGTCTCAGATTTGTACATCTGTACAAAAAGTTTTATTAATTTGATGACTTATTTTTTTATACCAGATCGCTTCTAACATTAAAAAGTAAATTAAATATAATTTGACATTTCTGGGGTGTATCTAGGTTTAGATTATATCCTACTGAGGTAAATGAAGATAATATAATGGTCATTGGTGCCTTGTGTAACACAAGAAATATCTTGAAATTGTAACATAGGGGCATTACTGTAGGTCACATTTTTGTCTTAATCTCTTGCGACTTGTAGGTGGTATAGTAGCTGCGACTTGTAGGTGATAAGTAATAGCACGAATGAGCATAAACGTATGCTGTAATAAATACATCAAGCATCAAAGGATCTGGGACAAAATTAATTTCTTACTTACTTACTTATTTACTCCGTGGCGTTACAACCCTTCGTGGGTTTTAGCCGACTCGACAACATGCCTCCACTGTTTTCTGTCTTGAACAACCTCCAGTCAATTCTCCACGCCTATAGTGCTGAGGTCTCTTGCTATATTATCTCGCCACCAGAGACGAGGGCATCCGCGTGGTCTCCTTTCAGTTGGGACTTCCTCCCACACCAGTCTTACTGTTCGTTCGTCAGAATGTCTTCTGAGGTGTCCTGCCCATTGGAGTCTTCTGGACTTTACTTCTGGACAATTCAAAATTAATTTCATCAAAATTAAAATCATAACTTCAGAAAATATACAAATAAAACTTGATAATCACCATGTTCTAACCATACTAGCTAACAGCAGGCTAGAAATTTTATGTGTAGGTGTTCCAATTTTTTTTGTTCAAAAAAAAATTTCATCCCAATTTATTTGACCACTGATTTGATCTAGTAGGGGAACTTGCTGGGTTAGGCTTGATAAAGGTGTTTAGAGGGCCAGAAGTCAAAAGAAAAATAACTAACATGCTGCGTCAAGACGACTCACCGATCCATCAGTGCGGCCTCGAGATTATCTTGGGAATGAACGTAATATAGAAGGCGAGCTTTTTATTGGAGTTCGTCATGGAGAGGTTACTTGAGTCTCTAACGTACAGGGCCGCATCCACGTGTCTTAGTAGTAAAAGTACGAATATAATGTCTAGATAGGATATCGAAAGCATTTTGTAACGATATGGCATCCTACAATCTGTAATAAGACTACCAAAGGGGAATTAAAATACTAATATAAAATAATACCTCAATCAACTATGGGAGCTTATCGTCTATGTTTTGCCTAGCTCAGTCTCTCAAGTATAAATCCGTCTTGTCTTAAACTATGAATTAAACATTGAAAATTCAGTTGGTAACAAATAAAACAATGAAATTAATAATTATATTTATTTAGCATAAAACAAAATAATGATATTTAGTTTGCATAAGCCCTGCCTATACCTTTACCATAAAATGAAATGATACTTATGGCATCGATGGGTTGCTTGCTTCTGTATAGGATGTTGTTGCCTACAGATTATGTGGGTAGGTGTTATTTGAGTGGTCTTAAAGACAGCTGCAGTCTTAGTTGATTGGTTTTATCTGTGGTTAATCCATCGTCGACGATGTTTTCAAGAGATTACTCCCGAAAGGAGAAGCAAAAATTAGTTTTATTCAATAAATTATCCAATAAACACAAAGAGATTTCTACAGTCCATAAAATGAACCTTATTTCATAATTCCTTCTTTTATGAATTTCAACTACACACAAGAAAAATATCCCACCACGTTGGAAAAGCTAATTGACTGAAATAGTGGGGACTTGAGACAAAAGTTGTGACTACCATGAAGTATAACACAGATGCCATAGAACATATGTCTATGATGGAATTAGCTCTTTTGTAAAAATAGAACAGGATATTTAGTCTACCGGACAGAAAGAGAGAGAGGGCGCCAACTATTTTTTGAAGAAAATATAGTAAAAAAACTGAAGATTAAGGAATTAATAAATTAATAAAGAAATTAAAATAAAATAATTATTTAAATATAAGTTAATAAAGATGTGACTTTTATGACATTACAATTTTTTTCTGTTTATAATGTTCGTTTCTTGATGGTTTCTTTTTGTCCTGTTTGCTTTTCTTTTTCCTTGTTTATCTATGATTTGTATGATTCTTAATTTCAGTCTTCACCTTTTATAAACCGCAATTTTCGTATTACATATTTGAAGTATTGGTGTTGTGTCAGTATTATGTAATGTGACACAAGTTGACTAGGTTTTTCTAAAGTGAACTACAATTAGATAACTTTTTTGATCCTTTGGGAAGTTAAAAATCTCTGCATATATTGTCGTAAAATATAATTGTATGTGTTTTCTTTTAAAACAATAATTATGATTAACTGTTTAGAATACCTAAACAATTTTATATTGTTATATAGGTAATCTATAGAAACACATTTTTAAATTACTCAAATTTAAACACTTATTAATGATGTAAAAAAATAAAAAGTTGCAGGTATTGAAAACAATCATAATTGCTGCTAATCTAACCTCTAATTTTATCGCATATATAAATTTTTCGTACCTACCGCGCTTACATCATTAATGTTTATTTTAAGCAAAATCGAAAAAAATAACAATAAAAATCATTCAAAAGACCTTGAAATGATCAAATAAATTTTGTGTCAGGAATTATAAAAAACTAAATAGTTCTCACATATGGTCGTATCACTTCCTACAAAAATAAAACGTTTTGAACTATTTTCGACAAACATATGCGTGAATATGTCATTTTGGGACAATTATTAATTGACTTATGAGTGGCTTAAACTTTAAACTTGGTTTATTTTAAATGACCTTAGTATTTCAAATTTGTAACATTTGCATAACTCAATCAATAACGTGTACGCACATGGTAGATGTTGGCGTAAAAAGCTTTATTCCTATTTTCAAAAAAATCTAGACTCCGTCGTCAAATCGACTGATTTAAAATATGTGTAAGATATTAAAAAATGTACGTTTTGAACAATTTTGTAATCCTTTTGGATAATTTTATATTTTATTAATAGTATAAATTATTATATTAGAAGCTTTAGACTTTAATCTCAGTGGCATCCCGTCGAGGTAGGCAAGATAGGCTCCGCCTATCCTCTTTTTTATAATTTCTCCGAAGTTTTAGTTCATTCTCTCCGAAGTAATTATTTTGCTTTCCTCGTAATAGTTGAGATTCGCTTCAAATTTTCGCCTTAAAAGATAATAAAACGTCTATCAGTCTCTCTGCCTTACGCTTCACGGCTAGTCTACACAGGAGCAATACGTCTTCACGGCTAGTCAGTGATTTTATCGTGTTCATAGACTGTTTTGGAATAAAATTGTGAAAATCCCATGAATCCTGTTTATTTCAAAACACTTATTACTGTATCACTTATTATCTGTACCAATTAATCACAAACTTATATCTTTCGACGTAAAAATACACTAACATCCTAATTGAAATTAAAACAGTCTCAAGACTAGATGGCATGACATCCAAACACATACTTCTCTTCCTCTTGAAGAATTCCTAGATGGTGTAAAATTCTGCCTCAATTCAACATTCTTCCAACATGAAAATGAATACTATTCTCAGATTTCTGAAGTGGCCATGGGTTCACCTACCTCAGAAAAAGAAAGAAAACAATAAAATTACTTTTCTTGATTTAAGTTTAGAATATAACATCACTAACCGAATGATAACTAACTGGTCTACAAAAGATGTTTAGTCCGGAAGATATCTAAATTTTAATACCAATGCACACATTGCCCATCAAAGAGGTGTTGTGTTCACTCTTACTCTTTACTAGTCCACAGTATCATTCCGCAAATTTGAGAATAGTTAAAGATATTTTAGAAAAAAGTAATTATCTCAGAATTATACAACCCTAACCTACAAAAAGACATTATATTATCAAAAATCAATCCAATACCATACCAAAACAAACCCAAACCACACCTAGAAATAATAATAATAATAATGTCACTAACTTAATTAATGGATTTTTTGAACAACTGTCAAAAATGGTTGCAAAGTATAATATTAATGTTGGATATAAATAATTAAAAACATCTGGAAAATATTTTTCAAATTTTAAACTCAAAGTTAATAAAGACCATCAATCAAATGCTATTTATAAAATAAATTATAAATCTACAATTCACCATATATTGGACAAACACACCAATACCTTCTTCTTCTTCTGGTTCCTATCCATTTCTGATGTTGGAAATTATATTGGCAATCATAACCTTGCTCGGTGCGGCTCGAAACAGCTCCGTTGAGGTTTTCTTAAACCATGTTCTTAAATTCCGCAGCCATGATATTCTCTTTCTAGCGGGTCCTCGCTTACCTTTGACTTTACCTTGCAATATAGACTGTAGCAGGGAGTAACGGTGCTGATTTCTCATAACGTGTCCCAGATATTGCAATTTTATACGTTTGATCGTAAACACAATCTATGGTTCCTTCTTCATTTTCCTAGAACTTCCTTGTTCGTGTTCCTGGCTGTCCATGATATTCTCAGCATTCTTCTATAAAGCCACATCTCAAATGCTTTAAGTTTTTTAATAGTGGTGTCTGTAAGCGTCCATGCCTCCGCCCCGTACAACAACACAGAGAAAACATAGCATCTCAAAATAATATACCTACATAGAAGAATTATTACACACAAACATAGTGTACACAACAGCCCTAGCCAAACATTCTCTAGAAAATAGCCATTCTTTTGATTTAGAAAATGTACAGATTTTGGAAAAAGAACAAGATTACAACAAAAGATGCCTATTGGAGATGATTCACAAAAAAAACATCCAAATTCCATCAATAATAAGACTGACCTCAAAGACTGACCCCAATATGTATCATAATTTAATAAATTGAGTTCAACCCCCTCTATGGCTCAGTGGTAAGAGCTCCTACCTTTAAACCTAAAGGTCGTGAGTTCGAATCTCATCTGGATGGAGAAATTTTTGTTTATTAAAAATTAATAAATGAAAATAATTTCTATCCTTGTGCGATCGGTACTCACCGGAGGGACCGCAGACGTTCGGATACAATTAGCGTCTCTTAGCAAAGACAATGACGTCGACTTTGGTAAGTATCAAGACACTTACTCTACACTCACACACACACACTATACTAGGTACCTGACTGTACCATGCCAATGATCTTAGTTGTCGAGGCATTAACTCAATAATAATAATAAATTGAGTTGTTTTTTAAATGCACTGTGGCAGATTTTTAAGATACTACCCTGAACCCACTCCTATTTTAAGATATCTGCCAGATGTCATCTGTCAATGTCAGTTACCAATTTTTAATCCATGTTAAACTTTTTAAAAAACTGTAAACATGAAATTTAATTGTAAAATGTAATGTTTAAAGTTTAATAAAGTGCCTATTAAAAATGGCAAATTTGCCGAAACGTTTAAGCAAAATTTATTTTAAAATTTAATTACATCAGACCGACAAACCCAGTAACTAAAAAAGTTTCTATCACAAATTTTTGCTAGTTTGAATTCTAATTGTACAACCAGCACCCGCCCAGCCATAATATCTCCATAAACAATTAATAAGCCCAGAATTTTATCGGGAGCTGATAGAGGAAGGCTTGTACTTTAATTTAGGTATATCAAGATTTCAAAAATATTATTTTTGCTTGTGTATTTGAGCCTTGAAAATCGTCGAAAATCGAAAATCATTGTTTTTGCAGTTTTAAATTATTTATAACTCGAAAAAGATCATCTTTAGAGAAAACGATAGACCTTTTTTGTTCATAATGATAAAAAAAACCTAAAAAAATTTGTCCTGGCCGAAAAAATTGATTGTTACAATTTGTTAAAAAAAATTTGTCAGGGCGACCTCTTGAACCTTATTTTGGGGTATCTCATGAAAGTGATTATGAAAAAAAATTTCATAGGAATATTGGAAATGAAACCGAGTTTTTTGCCTTTCTAATAGTTACAAGTCTACACATGAAGGTCCCTCCAAAAACTTGTGTGAAAATAATTGCTTTATTAATTATAGTTTTATGACTATGTTGCAGTCATTGCCTTGTAGTAAACAGTTAATGCATATCAGTATTTATTTTTAGTAAAATATACCGTCTAACGACTTATTTTGTTACCTAACTCAAAACATAAAATTAGTAAGCAGCTGTGTTTTGTGTTGATTACGTACAGAAATTATTGAAGCATTTAAAAACCGTCTCTTCAATCTATGAAGTTATACAACATTTTTTGCTAAATTTGTTTAAATTTAAAAATACCTTTACATAAATAGAATAAAATAGAATAAACTATAAATTTCTGAGAAGATTGCAAGTATAATAAATCTAGCAGAATGGAAAAGGTTTCCGTGCAAAACACGTATTTTTCCGGTTAGTGAGGATGATATCTTTTTTAATTTGTTAAAGTAATTAATTTTTTTTGCAGATTTCTAAAGGATCTGTTTCCGCTTATGCACCGTTAGGTAGATACTGATCATTGGAAAAAATATATAAATGTATAAGGTATTCTAGAGTTTATAGTATTTAAATGAGTTTCAACAACTTAATTGATGCTAAGAAGAATCAGTAGGCATGTCTTATTGATTATTAGTCCTCCCATGTAATTTCTTCGTACAATTGTCTAGGTTGTTTTTGTCTGTTCTTTGCGTTTATTACTTTATTTTAAGTTTTTATTAGAAGCTATATCTTCTATAATTACAGTACGTAAGTTTATATCTCACACCATCTTAAAAACTTTTCAACCTTCATTTAAAACGAAAAATGCTTTAAAATTTATTCAGTTTCTCTAAAATATTTAACCACAGTAATCAGGTCGAGATTTGGATACGCATGTTATGCTTTGCATTTGCATAAAATTAAAATCTTCAATTCACACCTATGTGTAAAATGTCAAAAAGAGTATGTTTTCTCCAAGTGTAAAAAATATCGTCTCCCTGTAAGGTAGTCACAAATTGATGATTAAATTTTATAGAAATAACATTTTTTCGTCTTTTATTCTGCTCGTTGAACCAAAAATAATTTAGGATCGTTTGATTAAGTTTTTCTGTGACGGTGAAGTCAGATATTTTCTTAGATTGTAGTGTCCTTGTTTTAACTTAATTTTTACATTATTTACCTAAGAATGATCTAGGTTTTTGTTCTGTTGTCAGAAATAAATATATCTTGATCAGCCCTTAAATAAGGAACGAGTAATATTTGTTTTTTTTATTAGTGTTTTCTGATTCTTGGATTTTTCCTTTAAATTTCTGTATAAATATTTTACTTCTATATGAAATGTCAAATGAAACACCAAAGGCATTACATGTTCTCTACAACTCCTTCCCAATTAAATTGAGAAAAACTGCAGAACACAAAATCTGTATTTTTTCAAAATACTTTATACTTCTATCTTCTGGAGAATTCTTTGCACCAAATGCTGCTCATGTCAGGTCTATTCGATTTTATATTTTTCAGTATTTCTGAGCATAAGTGTACTTTTCCCAAAGATTGTTTCTCAAATCCTGCTGTTTCAGATAGAGTTTTAAACGTTACAAGCACATAAATCTTTCTCCCTGAAAGCCCATATCTTAGCATTAACTGTTCTTAAATATTGACTTAGAGCTGCCTTAAATATCCATTTTTTGGTGAAATTTGCCTCCTTGTCTTACTCCTCAACATAAGCTGAATTTTTCTGTGTTTCCATGTAGTCGTATATTTGATGTAGCGTTCTTATTATTCGGCTTTGTTTTAGTGCTTCTAATGCTGTTTTAAAACTCTACAGAATCAAAAGCCTTCTCGTAATCGACAAATGCAAGGACCAGTCGTATGTTGTACTCGATGAATTTTTCAATTATTGGTATATATTTATGGTATGCAAATGGTCATTTGTGCCATATCCTGCTATGAAACCTGTCTAGTCTTTGGGCTGATGGAAATCAAATTTAGGTGTTAGTCTCTTCGTGAAGATTTTCATGAAGTTTTGTATATGTCGGCGTCGGCTAAAAGGCTGATGAGTCTGTAATTTTGTAATTTAGATATATCACAGTCTTTTGGAATTGTATCCGAGTGTAAACAGTCATACTCCAGTCGTCAGAGAAGAAAATGCTACTAACCCTTTAAAAATAATACGAACAAGCTAAATTTTGTCGAGAATGTCAATTTTAGGACACAAAAAAAGGTGCAAAAGAGTTTACCACATTTATCCTCGGACTTTCCCCTAAAACCACCCTCGTAGAACGGAGAAATCGAAAAAAAAAATCGATTTACCAAAAATCTGAACGCCATAGATAAAAATGTTTCTAATAAAAATGTAGCGGTATGTATGTATGTTAGTATTTTTGTGTAGAATAAACTGTTCTCTCAGAAAAAATAATAATATTTGTATCAGCTCGACGGTAAAAATTCGACATATTTGATCCAATTGCCCTATCGACAGAAATCAAGATGCATTTTAAAGGTAAAGAGAGCAACTTACGTATTCAATTTTTGTATTTTGCCGCAAATAAACTCAATTTTTTATAAATGTGTTAAATAAATAAGCGTGGAGCTATTTTTGCCATTTTTTATGATTCTCATGAAATCAATACAACGTATTCCTTTCATTAACCAGCTACTGTAGAGTTTAGATTACTAGAGCTTAATCTTCAAAATCTATAGCATGAAATTTTAGTTTTGAGTTTTGGCAACACATTTAAGGCATTTTAAATATGCTTAAAAAACGCTGAATTTAAACTTTCACATTACAAACTATCTAAAACGCTTAAATCCACTCTTTTTAAATAATTAAGACTTGTACATTTTTCAAAATTACCCAATTTCTGCTACAAACTACACCCAAAAACCGCCTTACTGGAGGGATTTCCCGTGACGTGCGATTATTTTCATTGTAAAATAGTCATATTTCAAATGCCTCATGGTTGCCACAACTCAAAATTGACATTTCATGTTTTAGGGTTTAAAGATTGTTCTCTAAAAATGGAAATTTCACTACGACCAGTCAATAGAATTGATACATTTTATTGATGTCACGAGAATCGTAAAAAATGGCAAAAAAAAAACAAAAATTATTTATTGAACCGATTTATAGAAATTGACTTTATTGCAACGACACGGATACCACATGGAAGCGCATAAAATCACGATACTATTCTATGCAGATGATGCAGTACTAATTGCTGATAACGAAGATGACCTACAAAGGCAGCTCCACACCTTCAATATCACAGCAAACAAACTTAATATGAGAATATCAGTAGAAAAAACTAAATGTATAGTGATCAGTAAAGATCCGCGTAGATGCAAACTACAAATAGACGGCAAAATTGTAGAACAAGTAATAAAATTCAATTACCTAGAAGTATAGATCACTAGTGACAGGATATAAGAACAGAAACCACAAGGCAAGCATCAAAAGCGGCAAAAGTAAGTGGTTGCCTCCGAGAAACCATATGTAGAAACAAATATCTGACCATGGAAAGCAAAATGAAAGTATACAAGACAACAGTAAGACCAATACAAGACAACAGTAAGACACGGACCGATACAAGAAAAACGAAACAAATTAACAATATCGAAATGAAAGTATTAAGATCATATAAGAGACAGACAAACCAACAGAAAACAGAAATATTAACAGGTGAATAAAACAAGATAAAAATCTGGAACGAACATGTAAACCGAGTGGGACCAGATAGATTAGCGAACATCTCTAAAAACAACAAGCCGTATAGCAGAAGACCCGTTGGAAGTTCGCCAAAAAGGTGGAAAGATAATGTACAGTTAACAACGACTGAAACAGAATAAGAGGCAGACAAACGAGTAATCCTAGATGCACGAAGAAGAAGACTTTATTTGCGGCAAAATACAAAAATTGCATACGAATTTGTTTTTGTCGATAGGTCAATAGATATCGAATTTTTACCGTCGGCTTGATACAAATTTTATTTAGCATTAATCTCGGGGGCGTAACTGACATTCAAAATCGTCGTTCGCTTCAAGCGTTTTTCTGAGAGAACTAAGTATTCATTCTACAGAAAAAGTGCCAATAAACATTTTTGTTTAGAATTATGTCAGCTACATTTTTTGTTTGAAATATTTTTTCTACGGTGTACAGATTCTTGGTAAATCGACTTTTTTGCGTTTTTACCTCCTTGCGTGAAGGAGTTTTAGGGAAAAACGTGATGGTAAACTTTTTGCATCTTTTTTGGGGTATTTTGATATTCTCGGCAAAATTCAGGTTGTTCGTATGATTTTTAGGGGTTAAATCTCTGAAGACTGGTCGGTTATTACAGTTCGCTTACTAATTTTAGTGGGATTTCTACTATTCATAGATAACAAATATGTTTGCCTTATAAAGAGAAAAGTCACTGAAAAAAGAGTTGGCTGTATACGATAGTTTAAAAAAAACTTTAAAATAAAGTCGGTTTGACGTTTCGATTTCCACTTCCGAAGTAGAACTCGCGTCTTTATACAGGACTATTCAAAGCAGAAACATTATAATTATTGGTACCTTCTTGTCTCAGTTTTGTACAAGAATTAACGCTGTTTTAGCAGTTAAAGCACACTGCGATTTGAAATGGGCCTATCACTTACTTTTATACACTGCTTACGCGAGATCATCTTTACTCAGTGGCGCCAGCCGACGAGTAGTTTAATGACAACAAATGCATTATTCTCCATTCAAATTAGTTTTAACATGAACTAACTGACCGTACGTTCATGAGATGACGTCACGAAGGCGATAATGATGAAACTAAGCGACAATGATGAGTAACACATTTCACTATTAGATTTTAGTATTTTTTAGCAATTTTCTTCATAGTTGGAACACGCTTTACTCGATTATTACTGGTCAGAGAACGGTGAAAAAAAATCAACATCACAAAAACAATCATCAAAAAAATAAAAAAAAGTAAAACCATCATTTTAAAAGCAACATAATTTCGAATAACGTGTCCAAATTTCGAGATATTTTGTCGGTAAATAACAGAGAAAACACTGTCCCTAGGTTTTGGTGCACCGATAAAACAGCCTTAATGAAAATAATATAACTCCGAAAATCTTCGAAGATAATACAACATAAAATGTAAATGAGCTGTGCTATCAATAAGTTTGAAACTTAACTGGTATAAATACAATTCAAGACCAGGAATGACTTTCGAAATTTTGCCCGTGTACGCAGAAAGCAGACAGAGAAAGTATCTGGAGACAAAGAGTTGGAACAAGCTGGCCCTTGGCTACGTGATAACAGTACGGTAGCTTACAGGTCGAGTTTACTTCTGGTAAAGTTTATTTAGCAGTAAATAGTTGATTTTAATTAGTACCGAATATAAACGTCCTGAGTTAACTGATGATAGTATAAAAGGCGCGGTTTCAGGTAACAATGGTTTATTTGAGGTACGAGGTCTTAACAATGGACCAAGTCGGATAAATTGAACAATATTTACGACAGCCCTATAGTGTATTTTTATGTATGAGAGAGTAATAAACCAATAAATTATGTATGCAAATCCCTAACTGTTGATACGGGTGACTCAATGAAAAACAGATATTTGTCAACAAGTTTACAGAAGTATATAGCAAAACAATTTTAAATTGAGTATGACCACCAGGTATAAAGGTTGGAGCAGAATAGAATACAATAGTTGTGAGGGTTACTAATCCCTAAATAAGGTTGCCAGTGTCGGAGTGATGGAGGTTAACAGGTACTAATGAATTTGCAAGAAATGTAAGATGTTTATTTTATTGGTTATATATAACCAATAAAAGTTTAATAAGTACCTACCTATTTGCAAAATAAAGTTTAATTCTTTAGATAAAATAAAACGTTTTATTTTATCTGAAATGAGTGCATTCCACGAAGTAAGGGTTTTAACAATCAAACATTTAATTCTTTAATTCTAGGAATCTACGACAATAATTGACTAGATAATTACCTTCTAAACTTATTCCACAGAAAATGTGATAGTGGGTTTTTCCATTTTGTAGGAAGATCCAAGTGGCGTATTCAAAATTCTTAAGAGTTCACTAAAAGTAAGTACTTCAGTTGCAAGGTGCAGTTTATTGTGTATACTAGTGTTATGGAAAATTTGGAAGTGCCGTGTAAACGCCGAAAAATTGGTCCTTTAACAGTTAATGAAAAAACATTAATATTTAATTGTTTTAAATCATTTACAGACAAACGTTTATGTGAAAGTGTTGATGAGACCGTTGAGTTAGTTAGCAGTACACTTGGTATTGGAAAATCTACGATTTACAGAGTTATTAAAGAAGAGAAATGTGGTAGTTTTCAAATGCCACGTAATTCTCCAGGGAAACCAAAATTTCAAATAGAATATCATTTTAAAGAAGGACTTCGACGGAAAGTGCATGAATTCTTCTTTAGACAAGAATTTCCAACATTGGATAAAGTTCCTGTCTCAGTTCGAGATGATAAGGATTACCCAGAAATGAGTCGGAGTACGTTATGGAAACTTTTAAAAGAAATAGGCTTCCGCTGGAAAAAGAATCCCAGAAAGTCTACTTTATTAGAAAGAAGCGATATTGTCATATGGAGAAGACATTTTCTAAGAACCATAAAGGAAATGAGAAACCAAAAAAAAAAAAATATTTTATCTTGATGAAACATGGATCAACGAGGGTCATACACCAAATAAATTTTGGCAGGATGAAACTGTTACAAGTCAAAGGCACGCTTTTGTAAATAACTTATCTACTGGTTTAAACCCACCATCAGGAAAGGGACGCAGGCTGATAATAGTACACATTGGCAGTTCAGACGGTTTTGTTGAAGATGGTTTATTAACTTTTGAATCAACTCGTACCGGTGACTACCATGAAGACATGAACGCTGATGTCTTTCAAGAATGGTTCGAACAAATGATAGATCTTCTTCCTAAGAACTGTGTAATAGTAATGGATAATGCAAGTTATCACTCCAGACTTATAGAAGGACTGCCCACAACCAAGTGGTTAAAAAAAGACTTGCAGAATTGGCTGTTCAAAAAATATTACGTACCATCCCGGATCTATAAGAAAGGAACTTTATTCGTTGTGTGCCCTTCATAAAGAAAAATTTTAAAAATACGAAATTGATGAAATTGCCAAAAATCGTGGAATGACAGTACTTAGATCCCCACCATATCATTGTGAATTAAACCCGATTGAACTGGTATGGGCACAGATAAAGAGTGAAGTTTCAAGAAAAAATACCACTTTTAAAATTCATGATGTTAAAAACAGTTGTTTTTGGAGGCCGTAAATAATGTAAAACCTGAAAACTGGGAAAAGGCAGTAAATCACACTATTAAAGAAGAGGAAAAAATGTGGAAGCTGGACAATATTACTGATAAAATGATCGAGCCAGTTATTGTAAATCTTGGTTCTGAAAGTTCATCTTCTGAATCTGATTTGGATTTGTAACAAGTAGCTGTAAGTTTTATATTAATATTTTTATTCATCTATTTAACATACCTTAGACGGTTTTAAAAACTCTTTTTCTCTTTTGTAATTTTTAAAAATTAAAAAAAATGTGAATTTTTTAAAACCCTTTTTAATGTAGGCCAGTCAGTTCTAATATAGTGTGTGATAAAAGAGGTCACTTTTGTTTACATACACATAACACTTTATAACACTGAAATAATTCATTTATTTTTTACAATTATTCAAAGTAATTTTTCAATTAATCTTGAGCACGCCCATGGAGTGGTCGGAGATACCAGTTAAAATTATGCTAATTACTCTCTCGTTCATAAAAATAAACTATAATTAAAAGTCAACCATTTTCTGGTAAACACACTTTACTAAAATATTTCCGGTAATTTTCCTGCGCATCAAGTGGACGTGCCGATTGTAGGGATTTCAAAGTCATTCCTAATTTCAAGAAAGTGATGGGGAAGGTTCGACAAGTATATAAAATCGTCTTATCGAAATATCAGCGAATATCTGGCAGAATAGTCACAAGAAGTAAGCATTGGTTGCAATTCAAGCAATTACTGAAAGTGTTTAAACACCGTGTAAACAGTTTTTTGTGCACACTGTAACCATAAAAATGATTAAAGTAAACCCACTTTAGATGCTAATCCTTCATCTTTATGACATGATTTGCAATTAAAATAACCTTCAAAAAAATTTTTCCTCAAAACAAGAGATAAGTGTGAAGATTAAAAATACTGCTGCACGACTAATAATAAGAAACGGTTTAACATCTTATCAGAATTTTGACTTTTAAAAAATTTCAATTAGAGTGTTGTTATGTTTACAAACTTTTGCCAAGTATAAATTTTAATAAAGATCTGATGCAATATTCTGGGAAAAAGGCACGTGGGGAAGAGGATTTGATTTATTCATGTGTTTTTGTTTTTAAAATTCTTACGTATTCTATTCGCAGCTTGAAAAGGCACTGTTTTAATAGAGTCGATAATAAATTCAGGTATAAGATTGTTTGGAAAATATAATTAAATAAAACACTGAAAACATCATCAAAAGTTTATCCCTTTTGTACAGAAATATTCCATTGTTATGATAAAAATCATTTTTATTAGTAGTTTTTTTGGATAAATGCATGAAACAAGTAAAGATAAAGAAAAGGCACGTGAGCTCACATACGAAAGTTGTTGCTTTAATTTCGGGATGGAAAAAACAAAAATATTAAGAATCAAACAAATGTCTTTGTTTTTCAAACAATTATTGTTGGACATTATACCGTTTGGATGCAAATGATCCAGATACATCAACAACCCTTAAAGTCTACGTTGACTTACAAAAAGTCATAATGTTACTAAGAATCGATATGTTTAAGAAAGCAATATTTACTCAAATAATATCGACATTCAATGAAAGCTTTGTACCCCTGGGTAAAGAAAAACCTAAAACTTTTGTAAGCCTATGGTATGACGGTATTACTGCACAGAGGAAAAAAGAAATAATTAGCTCATATAATGTTTTTTTTACGTTACATTTATATCGAACAGTTTGTCTGCTCAGGTCAAAATAAATATTGGAGTTTTTTATATTCCCTTGTATATATTGTAAATTCTGATGCTATCTCTGCTCAAGATATTTGTATTTAGTATTTCGAACTAATACCAGGACACACCTTCATGTCTGCCGATGAGCTTCAACCATCAGGTGAAACTATCTTAAAAAAACCAGAAGAAAACCTACGATGTTAACGATTTTGTGACAGCTGTTGAAAATGCAAATTCAAATAAGGTTACAATAAGGTTTTTTTAATTGACAAGATTTCGCGTCACAAGCAAAAAATAAACAAATACAGCTTCGTCATTACTTGGCGAAAAAATGAGAAATTGTTGCCAACAGGGAATCATTTTCTCTAAAGTACAAATTAACAAGTAATTCCGATAGTATGTTTGGAATGAATTTTCTTCAAAATAAACAACTTCCCAGCCCTCAGGCATTTACATCTCCATGTGGAGTATCAAAAAATAAAAAAGAAACCCTAATTAAAAATCTGAAAACCGTAATTCTTAACCCTTATTACCAATTTTGGCAAAACCTTGAGGAAGATAAGGATTAATAAGATAATTTCTTTCTATGTTTAATTTTTTTTCTCTTTTGTATTAAATTTTGTTTGTTGAGGTTTATCTGGTCTAATAAAGGTGTTTTTTTTTATTAAATATGTAGTTTAAATAAGTTATTCAAAAACTTATGTTGTTGAATTATATTTTCTTTAACATTCTGCTAAGAAACAACACCGCAAAAACATAACATCCGTAGATGCTGTAGTTTTACTTAGTAATTTCTAATATCACTTACAATTTTTTTCCAGTATCTGCCATAGAAAGCATAAAATTAGGATAAAATACTAATCCCTTTTTTAACATAGTTTATTTACAGATTTAATGAGTCTGACAGACGCCTGGCTAAAAAAAGTTGTTTTTGTCAAGCTGGCACCTAAAAATGCAATAAAACAGTTTTTTAATAATAAATAAATATTGTAATGTCATTTTTATTTAGTAAAAAAGAAAATAATCAAAATTTTTTATAGTCATATTCCCAAAAAAAATTAAACATACACAAACAAATATAATATATGTATGTTTAAAAATAGATACATTTTATATAAAAAATTGTTAAAGACAACATAATTGCAATTCTGCACATAACCTGCAAATCACAAAAAACATTAAAAATCTACCCTGATACAATTTATACAAATTTTTCGAGATCATTGCAAACATTACACCGAATTGCAGGTTGCTACGTATTTGTGGCGAGAAACGCAGACGCGTTAATAAACGTGCGGTGTCTGTGAGACGCATGGTCACCAGTTAAGGGTTAATCTATAGAAAATTTACACCATTTTGTAATGATATTTAATTAAACAATGTCATTTTGCATTGACAGCATAAATGTCAAACTTTATAAAATTTTATATGTCAATCATCTGATAATTCCAGTGTTGCCGCATCCCGATATAACTACCACAACTCGCGAATCCGGTAGTTCGATATTGTGCAAATATCTATGGAAGAAACCGAAAAGGCATTGAGAAGCAAGAACTCGAGACAAATCTTTCGCAAAAGACGTTTTCCCTTCTCAAAATATCTATGCTTTTGTATGTTTCTTGTCTGTTCTTATTGTTCTTATTTTTTATATTTTGTATCCAGGGCCATTTTTGTATAATGATTGATTTCATATTAGTTTTTCCACTTTTATTCTATCACATAGATATCATTAATATATTTCATTATATTCTATAAATAAAATTTTCTTCTATTCCTATACCTTTAGCTCTTGAATTTTTTTATTTTTAAAACCTTGAAGCCTTTTAATCTGTTGTCTTTTTGTAATTACTACTTTTATGCAAATGCAATTATCTGGCACACTTATCTGTCAAATATTTATTTTAATTGTGCTGGTTGTATATTTTATGGCAAAATAAGTTAAAATGCAAATTTATTAATTACTTGCATGGTGTGTGAATGTAAATTATGATTTTACGCCACCTTTGTTGATATATGCTTCTTTTCTCTCCGCAGCTCGCTGGATTGTGGAATCTCTTGACTGGACCGCGTTGAATCACACTGTGGTGGCGGGATATACAAAATTCAAGTGTTTCTCGTGGTGGATAAACGAATACTACCTGTGGCTATGCACAATAGACTCCTAATGGCGGCACCACACTTCGTGTTGTTATGCGCCATATTCGGGCGCATAATACGAAGTGTGGAGGGTACATTCGTCAATTATTTGCTTCATTCGGATACATAAGCAAATACCCAAGTAGCAAATTCTCGTTATTCTTGAACCATTAATTCGACAAATTTGTGTGTTTATATGCAACTATTGTACCTATTACGCTTTGATTTGTGGTGTACCTACTCTGAAATGATATACCAGATGCAGCCTTGCATTGTATTTACACAAGTATTGGTTAACTGTATTTAAGTAAAAATAAGTTGAACGTCAATACGTCCATGTTCATTTTGGTTCTGTCAAACATGCATAAGGCAAATATTTTGCATGTTTGTCCCGCCAGCACAAGTGTAGAAGTAGCGTACTTGTTATTTGCTGACGAATAACAAATATTTGGGCGAATACTGCGAAGGCGCATAACAAATAACACATAGCGAAGTGTGGTGCTGCTGTAATAAGTATCTCGTTAAAAATATTAGGGCAGTGTCTACACGACCATATTAGTTGCGTCACGTAAAGACGTACACACATTTATTATTTTAACCAAATATTTAAATCAAATGTAAAAGAAAATAATAAGAAAAAATATGTATGGAGAGACGGAACAACTATTAAACCTCTTATATTTTATACAATATGTATGATATACTTCTCTTCCTATTGGTTTCTTCTTCTCCTTCTTAACGTGCCCTATCAAGTCCCCTTGACGTTGGCGATAAACATGGCGAAAATGTCTCTGTCTCGAGCCATTCTAAATAGTTGCTCAGCTTTCCCTATTCCTGTCCACTCCCTGATATTATTCAACCAAGAGGCCTGCTTTCTACCAATTCCTCTGCGTCCTTCGATTTTACCCGTCATAATAAGTTGAAGAATATTACATCGGTCTCCCCTTACTACGTGTCCAAAATAGGCCATCTTTCTACATTTGATATTATCAAGCAGCTCGCGAGCAGCATTTGCTCTCTCAAGGACTGCCACATTTGTCAGCATAGCCGTCCATGGAATTTTTAGTATACGTCTGTGCAGCCACATTTCAAAGGCCTCCAGACGATTAATGGTGGATATTTTAATGTCCATGCTTCGACACCGTATAAGAGGACTGACCAAATGTAGCATTTAACCATGCGCTTTCGAAGTTGAAGTTGCAAGTTCCTATTGCAACCTATTGGTTTATGAATAATTAATTGTTTTAAAGTAAACAATATTTTGGGTATAAAAATACGAGTGTGTAATATAACCTATAGATTTACTTGGTTCATGAGCTTTTTTACCTTTTTTATTTCTTTGCAATATACATTTGGCACTTAATTGTTTTATTTGGTTTTATTTAAGAAAGCAGAGTTATAATTTTACGGTATTTATTTCTATCACTTGAAATATAAAATTTCAACTTCAATACTCATCAGTCCCCATAAGTTTTCAATGGGGCTAAGATCTGGAGATGCTGCTGGCCACGGAATTGTTGTAATTTCGTGTTCTTACATCCAAGCTTGAGTATAAGCAGATGTATGGCATCTTGTATTATCTCGCTGAAAACGCCACCCCCTCTGGATATAAAATAGCCGTTTCAATGTACAGCGGTTTCAAGAAGAAAACCATTTACAATATCACCATATTTCGCACTACCATTAACTATACAGAGAGGTGTAGCACCACGCTGAGAGATATTGCTCCCCAAACCATTATTTTAGTGGGAAATTTGGAAATTTGAACGGTAACATTTTCTCTTGATAGGACCTTTAGATAATTTGCACCAAGCTGGAAACAACTTTCATCGCATATAAAGACATTATTAAAATTATCTTCTCGAAAACATTGACAAAAATCTATTCTTCGTTGCCTTTGTAGAAGTGTCATTGTAGGGATTTTTTTTTAATTCCTTATATGTAGCATTGCTTTTTCAATGACATGCGGACAGTTTCTGGACACACTTTATTTTTTGTTGATTTCTAAATCTGTTCAATAATTTTCGAAAAACTAGGCGCGGATTTTGTCGTCCTAAAGCCACTAAAGCATTTAAATTGTTTCCGCAGATTTTACGCGGTCTACCCCAAAACTGGTCTATGTCTCATATATATACCATTTGTTATCCTCTTTATCAATGCATTTTTTCCGAGTTCAGTCAATTGCACTAATTTTTTAACGTTTCGGACACCCTTTCTATACAAATATTCCACAACTTTTCTTTTTTCTACTTGCGACATTATTTCAGAAATTTTAAGTCTGTTTACAAACAACAATATTTGACAGATGGTGTTGTCATGCGATTTTGTCTTTAAACTACTATCGGTACGACCTACTTGATGCATTAATTTTCTCTTAAAATGTTACAAAAAGGAAATCTTTTAAAATTAGAAAAATATAAAATTCCGGATTTCTGGTATCGTGTCCTGTCTATCATTACTTAATTAATTAACCTCATCAGTTGATATATTCGTTTGATTTTTGTGCAGTTTCTCATTAATTGATAGTATTACAGATTGTCTACCTCATATTAAAATAAACGCTAGATAGACTCTTAATTTCCTGAAGTAGTTAAACGCGTTAAAACTGGTTTATTACAATTTATGACTCGAATCGTTTATGAAGCGAATAATTCTCCATCACGGCATCATTATCATAAGAGACGCAACCTCTTAAGTACCAATAATTTCTTGTCGATCGGAGAAGAAATGCACAGAAGCCACTTCAGTGTTACTTTCTATTAACGGTATCCAACGTAATAGAGAAAAAACATCTCCCCCACCTATCGCACGGCGCCAAGTCGGGCCTTGCCCACTTTTCTCCTCAGTAACGTACGCTATGATGGTCCAAGGGATACAAAAAGATACTTCCATCATTTACAGCTATAAACAGATGTCAAATATCATTACTCCCGTTATACAACACTTTTTAAACTAAATCATTATTTCACCTTAGTTTTTTCGTATACCTGTCATTCATGTTAATTTGTCCTAAATTTTTCTAACAATAAAACTTTATCGTCAGCTAATTTTATTAGTATTAAGGAGATTTACACATTTTTCATTATATTTTTGTATCTATGTGTAAGAGTGAGAGTGAAATAAAGAACCAAAGACACAAACAATAATTCTTCCCTAGCGAACGCTCTAAGAATAAGATATAAATGCTGTAACTTTTAATGATAGTTGAGAGTCAAACTTCTACGGTATCAGAGTTTTAGTGTTTTTAAACTTTAGTCTTTTTAAAATTAGAGCAAAAAGTTTGATCTGCTGGCTTTAAAACACTAATTAAATAGACTACAAGTGCATGGGATATTTTTAATGAGTCACACAGCATGAATCACAATACTACAATATGTAATACAACTATGTACAACTTTAGAAACTATGCCGTCAATTCTGATTGGTACTTCTACAGTTTCTTCTTCTTGATGTGCCTATCCGTTACGAATGTTCGCGATCATCATGGCAATCTTTATCTTTGAAAAAAGATCTTATCGTTATCTTTAAAAACAGCTGTTGTCGTCGCTGTATGTGGTAACCATGTTTTCTATTTTAAGTATTTGATGTGAATTATACATATGTATAAGGTTAGACCCAAGATCTGTGGCCTAGAGCCCGATCTTTGTTTTTTAATATGTTGTTTTTTCCACAATTTTCCTTCTATGAAGTATTTATTTCCTAATTGACGATAGCTCTGATGATGACATTTATTATGTCGAAAGTATACTCAGCTTAATTAATAAATTATTTTACACACTATCAATTTTATTGAAAACATACAAAACCTGCTTACCAGTTAGACCAATCTTTATCTTATCTGCAGCAGCGCGGAAAAGCTGCACAGATGTTGTATTGAACCAGATTCTGAGGTTCTTTAACCAAGATGTTCTTCTTCTTCCTGGACCTCGCTTTCCAAATATTTTTCCTTGCAGGATGGCTTGAAGGAGAGCATATCTGGATTCATTTCGCATAATATGTCCGAAGAATTGTACTTGTCTTTCGAGATTTAATGATGGTGAGTACCTCTCGGTTCTTATTCATTCTTCTGATGACCTCCTCATTTGTGCCTCGGTCAATCCACGGGATCTTAAGTCAAACATACTTGTACGGAATTTCTCACTTAGGTAGGTAATACAAAAGTAATGACCTGCGACCTAGTGCGGTACAAAAATATTGGTACCAGGAGCACGGAACATTTTTTGTTTTCGTAAAACTTTTTTTTTTCATTTTTGTCAATTTGACACAGTTTAGCAATATACAGTCAGTTTCGGATCGGTATATAGATTATTTTTTTGCAACGCCGTACATCTCAGGTGGAACAGGGGTGAGAAATCTAAGGCGTAACTCTTAATTTGAATCCACATGCTTTGAGTACCAATAAGAATTAGCGGCATAGTTTAGGATTTAATTGCAAAAATGAATGAAAAAGTGGAAAAGTTGTCAGTAAAACCGCGATAAAGCTTAATAATAACCGAAGATGGTGTAGCGAGCGATTATGAACGGCGCAGTGGGGAAAAGGTTTAAATATTTGCTAAAAAGCGTCTTCTCCGTTGCGGAGTTTGGTACCTAATTATCATGACCACTATAAATAAGTTGTTCGTTTTGTTTCTACACTTTTTATTCTCTCTATTATAACAGTTGCTGCTGTTTTTCCAATATAAAGTTTTCAAAAACAGACGTTTTCAAAAAAAATATAAGAAAAAATACACAAAGAATGGGAAATAAATGGAATTTGATAGATAGATATTCCTTCTTCTTCACGTGCCATATCAGAGTTATCCGACGTTGGCGATCACCATTCCTTCTCGATCTTCTGCCACATGGAATAATTGTCCTGGATTTGATATCTGAAATACAGTGCGTTAAGTTTTGGATTAGGTATACACTCTATAAATGGCAACACTGCGCGTCTTCGACTTGCACTACATATCTGCTTCGTTGACTCGTCGTTGCACGTCGCCGGTCGGCAAATTTGTCATATTGTCATTATACCGTGGTTGTTTAAAGGTATAACAGCGTAGAGTTTTAATTTATTTTTGTAAACATGTCTGTTTATATGGCCGCGGAAAAAGCTCAAATAATAAAATGGTTTTATAGTGGCAATTTCTGCGCAACAGTGTGTAGATTTATTTTCTGTGTTTTTTGAGGGAAGACCAATTCCTTGTGTACAGTCAATTTATAATATTGTTAAAAATTTTGAGAGTTGTTATTGCCTCAAAAATTGCAGAAAATGTCACGCTCGAGAAGTGTTACCAGAAAAAGTTGAGGAAAGAGAATACCGGGATACACAAATTTGTGCAACAATCGAGGTAGATTCAACACGTTCAAGTAGAAGCGTTGCTAGAGAGTTAGATGTTAGCAATGTTACTGTAACGAAAGTATGGAAAAAAGCACGGTTACAAGAATTTTAAATATTCGAAAACGCAGCAGCTTTATCCAGATGATTACTTTCGAAGAATGTTGTGAGTTTTGTGAAACTCTAATAACGAAGGCTACTAGTGAACCAAATTTTATTAAAAACATTTTATTCACTGATGAATCTTCTGTTTCATTAGTAGGGAGACACAATCCTTCCATTACGAGGTATTGGGCGCGGGAAAACCAGCACAGAAGTGTTGTTTACCGAACTCAACGTCCTCAAAAAGTTAACGTCTGGACTGGCATTTTAGGAGACCACATAATAGGTTCATTTTTTTATTGAGGGCAACTTAAATAGTAGAGTATACCTCGATTTGTTACAGAATCATGTTCTTCCCGCTATTCTCAATCTTCCTGATGTAAATCTGGAGAATATTTGGTTTCATCAAGACGGCTGTTCAGTTCACAACTGAACAGCCGAACTGAACCGATTTTAGCGCTCCGTATAGTGTGCAATACCTAATCAAAAACTTAACGCACTGTATGTATATTCCTTAGGTATTCTTTTTATAAAAAATACTTTTTGAATGTGCTGGCTATAATTAAGGACTGGGTTTATGGGTTTATTATTCTGAGATATTATAACTCTTCAAGAGTTTCTAGTTAAAATTTTAGCGATCGTAGCAAAATTCATGAAGTTATAGGCATTTATGAATGAGGTAAGTGAGTGAGATCAGTGATTTAGATGATTAAATGATGTGAGTGATTGAGGTGAGTGAGGCGAGTGAATGAGGTGAGTGATTAAGGTTAATGATTAAAGGCAAGTGAGTGTGAGTGAAATGAGTGAGGTGAATGAGCTTGGTGAGTACGTGAGATGAGTGAGTGAGGTGAGTGAACAGTCACATAGAAATTGGAATAAGTACAGTGTTAAGTTCTCATAATTGTGCACTTGCGGCAGATAACAATCGAATTACTATAGCGGATAAAATGGCTGCAAATGAAACAAAAAAATGCAAAGTTCGTTGAAAGCAGGACCAAAAAGATGCTCTTGATATTCTAGCAGAAAGAACGTCTCTATAAGCCGATACGTTGCGAGTACAAAAAAAGCTTTTTTTAAACGCGTTTTTTCTCGGATAATTTTATTCAAGTCGGTGTTTACCGTGGCTCAAAAACTACTGTATTTCAACGTCGAGATATTGTCCATTTTGTTGTTATGTTTAATTTTACAACATCAAATTAGTCAAATTTTAACAAAAAATTTTCGAAAGTTAAAAAACTGTCTTATTTTCTACTTCTAAAATTGGAAAAAACGATTAATTGAACAACATCTAGACGTTGCGACCTAAGAAAACTAATAAACTAACGAAATCTTTTTGGTTTTGTCAACAGATAATCCAGATCATTGCAATGATCACCGCAAAGTAACTTTTTTTGAACTGTTATACTATAATGAACTATAGTGTATAGTTGAACTATAATGTACTAATGTTATAAATAAATTTTATATTAAACAATTTTTCAAAAAAAATCTTTTTTTTTGAAAAATTGAGAACGATTTCCGAAGTGGAAATTGAAACGTCAATAAACGTATTTTTATCTTTAATTGTGGCTTATTCCCAGTTAAATAGTAATTTAAAAAATCTTCATTACTATTTAACGGGGAATAAGCCACAATTTAAAGATAAAAATACGTTTATTGACGTTAAATTTCCACTTCGGAAATCGTTCTCAAAATACAAACAATTGTGGCTTATTCCCAGTTAAATAGTAATTAATTTAAAATGCCACCAGAAATAGCTTCAGAACAATATAAAAAAAAATCTGTTTCAAAAAATATGTTTAAAATATTGAAAATAAAAAATGAGCTTAAATATAAAATTAGGTAAGGTAAGAGTCCAGAATATTATGTTTCTTTTTCTACTCTCTGATATTTATTGCACACATATACTAAATATCGAAAATCCCAAAAGATACGCCACTGGTGCTGACACAGGGTCGGTGTTGGGCCGGCATCATGTTCTAAAATGGATTAGTAGGCCGAATCACGCTGGTTAACTGGTAAAAGTTTATGAAAACGAACATCTCTCGGTACACGCTACATTAGGATCAGGAGAAAACGATCTATTAATATCTACTTAGTGGATTTTCTTTTTTTTTTTTTTTAGTTATAGCTCGGTGTCGAACATAATTGAAACTGAAAACAAAGTAATCCTCAAGAGAAAATTTCTAATCATTATTAATTTATGTAAAACAATACTACGACTATTTCTTTATGTAACAAAAAAATAAGTGGCTGTAGGATTAGTGCTATATTGTTTACATATGCAGCTTAAAATATTTTGATTAAAGTAGTGAGATATTTGTCTTATTGTATTATTTAATTTCATTCAATATGCTGTTCTAAATACATCCAAACGATTCTAGACTTATAGGAAAGATTTTTTAGTTTTTTTTGTGATATTTTTAAAGGGAAAAAGGAACTCTGCATATAACTGTATGGTGTTTCATTTAATATACACAAAGATATATAAGATCTACAGTTTAACGTTAACTTAAAACAACTGTGTGGTCTGCGTTGCTTAACTTATTTTCACATATTTCGTTGCTTTAACTCCTTGTTTCATATTTCCGAGGGCTCTTTTAAAAACATTCTGAATATATATTAAACAGAAGAGAAGGGAGTACTACTGTGTTTCCTGCTTTATTGGTTATGCCACCTCATATTGACTCATGTGAGTAGATGCAGTTTATTCCCACTGCAGGTTCTAATACGTACAATATTGTGTAGTCTATTTCAAAGCTTATAAGTGTTTGTACTTAAGAATAAGAATTTGTAATTATTTAATAATCTACAAATTATTTATAAGGAAGAGAGAGTGATCGATAGAGGAGGGGCAGAGGGAACAGGCGAGTGAAAGCGGAAAGGTAAGGTGGACGATAGAGCTAATTCCTGATCTAAATCCGTGGTGGGAGTGTAAATTCCAACTTGGAACCTGAACTCTTCCTGACGCAGCTTCTGCCTGGACATGGTCATTTTGGCTTCTACACAAATAGGACTGGCAAATCTGCCTCGGCGGACTCTGCTGTTTGTGGGGTGCCGGACCCTCCCGCCCACCTTTCCAACTGTCAAAGGTGGGCAATTGAGAGGAAGACTTCGAGAGGCAAATGGGTTTTAGGCTTACGGAAGAAACATTTTAAATATGATGATAGCGGAGAGAGAGGTGCAGTGTCTGATCTCTGGGGCGATGTAGAAGAAGGAGCAGGAAGACAAAAGAGGAAATTAAACCGGGGATAAAATATTGTTTCTTTTTTTCTCTAGAAATTAGCAAACGGTAAATATCAAAGGAGTCAGGAATACGGCAATTAAAAAATGTTTGTACCAGGTCTTTGTATTCACTTTTTCGTCAAGAGATATTATAAAAAATCATTTACCACATATTGTTATGTTGGAGTAAATTTTAAAAATAAAATTAATTTGCTGTTATGATACATGTATTCTTTATTATTCGCACCTGTTTCGTTTAGTTATAGATTAGTTACAGTTGAAAATAAATATTTTTAAATGTAGCAAATTGATTTCTTACGTCATATTATCTATTTTCGACACAAAAAATTCAATAGGGTAAACAGATCACTTAAAAAACCTGTTGACAAAAAACAGTGTTTGGCGTTTAATATTTGGCATCGGTCAACTTGTTGATTTTTTTAATTTGACGCAGTCAGGGCCCAGTAACAGCTGCATTCCGATGTTCAATACTAATTGGGAAGCCGTGATTTTAAAGCATATTGCATGTTCATTGATATAAATAAAGCTTTTGTTATTTGTTAACTCTGTTATCTACTACTGAATTTACTGGTCCAGAAATAATTCTAGCTCATTCAAAGAAAAAATGATTAATATATTTCGCGAACTATGAACTATAATGTATACAACACAATTATAGATACCTAATAATAAATCTTTATTACAACAAAACAGAAAGAAGAAAGAATCTTGGCTATAGAAGAACGTGCAAAGGTGTGAAATTTGAAAAAGCGATAGATAAGATCATGATATGATGGTGGACAATCTCTGATAGGATCGTTAAACAATAAGATGGATATCAGTAATAAACAATATTAAAATTCTGAGTTTTAGAAAAACGTCAATCATGGGAAATTAGAAGGAATGTTTAAGTTGTACGACAAATGGAGTCTTTAGATCAGAGATAAATGAGGTTAATATAGCTTTGGTGATGTCTAATTTCTACTAGGAGCGGTATAACAATACCAAAAATATCAGTGGAAAACAATGTGCTGTGTTCAAGCTGAAATCGCTTTAAGCAGACAAATAATTGGTTCTGTATTAACATTATTGAAGGCTTTTTGTCTTTACATGAAGATCCAAACAAAGAAATAACTTCAGAATATGAATGGTCCGAAAATTAATTTCACAAATATAAAGGGGTGGTTGCAAGTCGTGTACTAAATGTCGATTTATAATTCGATGTGAAATGTGGACCAACGTTCGGATACAAATGCGAATGAAATTCTTATTGAGAAAAGGGGAAGGAATTTTTAATCAGACTAAAACAAACTATTTCAGTCATAGGTCTGTAGAAACTATAAAATAGATGATTCACTAAACTTTTGATAAACTTGAAATCTTTTGAACACGAAGCCATACGAACTAACCGTTGATAATAGGTCACTCTTAATAAGGTAATACCAAGGTTTAATAGTTCCTAGGAAGAATAAATGCCTCATCTCTTTAGTATTTTAAATATTGGCCATGAGTAGTAGCCTAAGTTAAGGGGAAGATGATAATACTGGAGGAATTTAACACTCAAATAGGCAACTAAGTAATACCCAAAGGCAAAAACATATCGAGAATGTTAAAAACGAAAACGGTCATTTTTTACCATAAATATTAACCCAAATGTACATTCAATAACTCCCGTGGACAAAGATATATGATCTACGTAAGATGCCTGAATTCAGCAGATGAAGGCATCTAGAATTATGTAAAATAAGAATCATCATGAAATACATCACACCTAAGCGGTAACAGCACAAACAAAAATAAGAGTTGAAGGACTAAAACGGGAATACACCGAATGCTTATACAGAAAAAGAACATCAGAGAAGATTCAACAGAAGCACTGGTAGAGAGAAAAGTAACGACCACTAATATCAAAAAAGAAAACCCAATGGTTTAGAGAGGAAGTGAAGACAAAATCTGAAGAAAAGAAAAAAACTCTTTTACAGTACAAAACACAACACATGAAACAGACAAATAAGAGGACAACACTTAAATAGCTTCTCAAAACAGTTTGAACACGACTTCCACAGACACATTCAAAAGAAAACATGGGGACATTTTTTCGATCTCTATTTGCTAAAGGTATCGATAATGAACCACTAACAATAGAATCTACAACAAACGAAGAAATGAATATTGAGGAGGGAGGTGTAAAGAAAAGCATGAAGGAAACTCCTAAAGTGTAGAGGATCAGATATGACCAAACAACTATTAAAATAATGCAAGGTTAGACTCAATCAAAACTCCAGATCATATCTGACCAAACAACTATTAAAATTAATCCAAAATAATAGAGCAAAATAGGATACAACAAGATGAAGATCAACCATCCTAATACCCCTTTTCAAAAAGGGAGACAAATCAGACCCGCAGTATTATAGAGGAATTAATTTATTAAACACTTTATTAACTGAATGAAATTGTTGCACCAGCAGAACAACACGGTTTTAGTTCTTGAAGATCATATACCGACACTATATTTGTAATGGGGCAAGTACAAGAGAAATCACTAGAATACCACAAACCGGCATATTTATGTTTCGTAGAACTTAAGAAGGCATTTGACAGGTTTAAATTAATGGACATTATCCACTTATGGTACGCATGAGAGATATTTCTAGGAATAATCAAAACGATCGAAAATATCTATTACAATAACTCAATACAAGTAAAAAGTTGAAGAACTAACTGACCCGATTGAAGCTGGCAATAGGATAAGACAGGGAGATTCTCTAAGTTCTTTGTTATTATCTGATCATAGATGAAATAATAAAAAAAGTAAGAACGAAAAAAGGATACCAAATGAAAAAAAAAACAACTTAAAATAATATGCTATGCAGAAGACGCAATACTGATATCTCAAAGTGAAGATAATTAACATTTACAACGCATGCTGCATCTTATGCTACAACGTATGCTACAAATTAACATGTTGATTTCCCCAAAAAAGACAAAATGCATGGTTATATCACCAAGTCTATTAACATGTAAATTGAGTTAAAGAGTTAGATAACAGAACAAGCTACTGGAATGCTTCTCGGTCGGTAGCTACGTGAAACAATTTCTCGACCATTCAACATGTTCATAGTTTAAAAATTAAGCAGCCATGAGAATTGCTTTGTTCCGACCCAGTTTTTTCCTTCTATTTTGCATTGAATGATCAACCGGGGTAAGCAATATTTAGGTCCCCTCATTATGTGACCGAAATATTGGACCTTTCTCTTATTTTGTTGATCAATTGTCGCTCTTTGGGCATAATATATAGCAAGGACATGTTACAATATGGCTTAATAAAAAAAATAATAAAAAAGTAACGGTAC